>OW388081.2:29690200-32190200 GCA_936449025.2 Sarcophaga subvicina
AACCATTTAAACAACAGTAACCGTATTCTTATCACTCTATTGCAACCAAATAATTACAACCATCATCTGAATCAATGATGAAAACTAGTTTACTAGCCTTAACGTGTCAAGGTCATGTATGAACTGATCCCATACCTATATAGATATACATATATGCCTAGTTTTGTAACTTTCTCCTTATAAATTCATTGCCTTATTAAGTTCTTTACATATGAAGGTTAGAAAATATTATTAAATTTGAGAAAAGAATCAATTATTATTTTTTTTTTTTGACCCCTTTAAGCAAACATATTACTGTGACACTGAATGTCTTAACTATGCCACCATCACAGTATACTACGGAGAGGTCTTTAATTTTGTAGTGCCATAAAAGGCGTAGAATTACAGTTCAATATTCTTAACGTATGTATTGTGATTGTTTTGAACTGCACTGTGGTTTATAAATATACAAATGTATGTATTTAAATATTTTTATTGGTGTTAAGTGTGATGACACTGATCATTTTTTCACATTACATTTCACTCCACACTATTTTGCTGTTTCTTGTTCTATATCCCATAACAAAGAGACCAGTAATTATTGTAAGCTATACACAAAAGTTGGAAGCTTGTATTTATATACACTTCAATAAATATATTTTAATAAAAAAAATCGAATCAATATACTCGTATATAAGTATGTATGTATGAGTTTTATTTTTCAAGTAATGCACATGTAATTTTTAATCTTTGAAGCTGAAAAATGTTTGTAATAAAATTTAAATGTTTAGAAGAGGAAAAATGAGAATCCACCCAAAATTAATTAAAATTATATGGTGATATTATCAAAGCAATATTATTTTCATAATGAAACAGAAAATGTGAAAAATAACTGAGGATTGCTTTTCTTTCCCTTTATGCCAAGTATACTCGTTAGAATGCAATAGAAAATGTTCGCGTAATGACGAGTGTATTCGGCATAAAGACGAAAATAACATTCGTGTCTTTATTCAAGAAATCAACCATAATTTTGTTCCTGAAGAGGTGTTTAAAAAACGTATTTCTTATGAATTTATTATTATTAATAACGAATAAATTCATATACATATTTTCAAAAAATTGTATATTTTTCGTCATCATTGCTGAAAATTCGAAAAGTTCTTTGAAACAATTGATTATTTAAAATTCATTCGTAGTAGATAAATACAGTCCCATTACTTCGGGTAAAAGATCTCATGGAAAATAGTAGCTCAGTAGGTCTGTGGTAAGGCCTTAACCAGTACATTTAATAAGAAAGGTCATTTTATAGACGACATTCAGCAGGGCTATAAAGTACTCATATATTCAGGTACTAAACTAAATTCAACTGTAATATATGTTTCTCCAGCCATATTTTTCAGGTTTTTTCTATAAAAAAATCAGAAAATCCTTTATTTATACAACCTAAAGCTAAACTATTTTTACTTCCTTAGTTTTGTTTTTTTTTAATTCTTTAATGTAATTAGTAATGTTTCTTTGAACGCAGAATATAAAATCTAAAAAAATCAATTTAGTAGGAGGCGAGTATCATACTTTTTATAAACTATGCAGGTCTTCAAGTCTTCTAATGCTAAGGCGAAGTTATGGACTAGGAATACGTAAATATATCAAGAACATTACCGAAAATTGAAAGTAAATTCAATTTTTTTCTCTTAATCGGAATTAGCATATCTATTATTTTTTAAGATTGTGTTAAATTCAAATAATTCTATATATGGAGCTACAATTGAGTAAATGGTTTCCAATGAAAATTATCTTATCTTAAAAAACACAGTTTTTTTCAGATGAGAGAAGCTAAAAATTATTGTTTGATAAAGTCTACAAAAGCGCACATACATACATATCTAATATTCGAACACCATAACAATAGTAAAGATAATAAATTGCAACGTTTCGAAATGAATATAAACAATAATGTGAAACAGAAAAAAAATCGAATCAAAGTAGTAATAATGGAATTATAATTATTTGTTTAGTTGTTAAACTCTTGTACATGTTGAATTGTTTTGATGTACATATGAATAAGTTTTCTACAAAATAAAAAACCAATGCCATAAAGTTCTACTAGTTAATCGTTTATATATATGTGTACGTGTATATATTTTTTGCTAAAATATCACATATAGTGATAAAATCACTAAATCATTCCATTTAGGTTAAAATTCAAAGGATTATACTATAACTTTTGTGACCATTTTTTGAGTTAATTCCATCATTTGAGTTATTATTATTAAACAAGACTATAAATAATAAACGAGACAATAGCTATCCCTCCCACTAGGTGCGAAAGCCGCCAAATTTATTAGTACACTTTTTCGTCTTTTAAAAAGTTAGCTTCGTCGGCTATACCACCGGTCCCTAAGGACTTGATCCAATAGCTATCAATCACACTAAGTGCACCCTTTTAAATTTTATTAAATTTTACCCAGTTTATGGAGGGCATATTTGGTAAAAAAGACATATTTTACAACTCATTGTTTTCAATAAGCCAACAGTTTGTTATTTTCATATTTATTGTGTTTCTGTAAAATTCAAATGTTTAACTTCGTCTTCCTTTCACTTTTTCTCTAATTTATCTCTATTTTCGTGATTATTTAAGAATATAACTTTCGTAGCTAACTTAGCACGCATAATTACTGCACATATGTATACATATGTATATGTACACATATGTACATATATTGAAAAATAATATTCATTTATAATACAAATACAGCTAATTCTTTAATTAATAAACAATTCTATGTTTCAGATTTAACCATGATGAAAACGCCATAAAAAAACTACTGGAAAAAGTTGCAGACTTTTAATGAATTGACTAAATTATCATACGAACACAATTGGATACACTCCTCAACAACAGCACTAATAGTAATTGTTTTCGATGGCCAACCTACTGCATACCAAACTAGCAATAACCAATCAACCCCTACGCATCGTATACAATTAAATTACAGCAAACTAATTATATTTTAATGCAATAATAATATCGTAATAAAAATAAATAAAAGCAAATAAAAAAAGTAAATAAGAAAATTTAAATTTTAACGAATTAGTGTTACTGCAATAAAATGTTTGAACTTAAATTTCATATATCAGTAGATGTTTCCCTTTAACTTTTTTTTTATTTTTTATATTAGAATAAGAAAATTAAACGTACATTATTATACGTACCATATATAATATTAAAAATACAATACGATAGTGCTATTTTATATAACGAAATAAGCAAATATTAAAAACGTTTTACAATAATTTATATTTTTAATATGATTGCGACGAGAAATAAATGTATTGCCAAAATTTCTTTAAACTTATATTAATAGTTGTATATTAAAACTTATATTTAATAAAATCTTACACATAATATGGTCATTACTTCGAGCAAAATATGTAGGGTAAACAAATGCGTATTAAGTAAGATATCTAAAAAAATTAACTTTGTTTTTTAATAATATTAAAATAAATATGTGATTTAAGCGAGTTTTAAATTAGTTTGCATTGTTTTTTTTTACAAAATAAACAATTTTTACAATTCGTCTTTGATTTGATGCAATCAATCCCCTTTTACCAAAATTGTACTAATGAAGTAAATTATTGTATATTAACATTATTAGAATATAAAGGTGCCATTTGATTTTCAGAATTTTTCTAATATAACACACAATTAAATGGTTTCTTAATAACATCACTTAAGGCGTTTGAATTAATGTGGTTTATTTTTCTTTTTAAATTATTAAAATATATTTGTAAAATAATTAAGACTCATAGTTTCTCAATTTAATATTGAAAATATAAAAAAATTAAACAGTATTAACCAGTACATTGAATATATCCAGGAAAAAATTAAAATTCTTAATTCCATTATAAAAACTAAATAAAGTTCCTGAAACATTCAGAAAACTGATGATTAACTCTTATTGCAATAAAATATTAGTCTTCTATGGAATAACCACATTCAAAGTAACGTAAATCGAAATTATTCATTCATTTTCTATATACATACACCACCGCTTATTGTCAAACGTTTACGTAAATAAATATTTTATTTACAGAAACTTTAGTTTTAAAGCATTTAATATTTGTGTGTAACTCTATGGCATTTTAGTTTATACAAGAAAAAATTTATAAAAAGAAAAAAAATTAATTTGAACAATTTCATTTAAACCACAAGAATGCAATTAATCACAATACAATATAAAGTTAAAGAAAATTGTTTATTTAACGTGCACCATATACAATTATTACAACTGAAATATTAATAAAAAAAAGTTATTAACCTAAAACAAAAAACAAATTGTTGCAACTATTTGCGCACAAACCTATAAAAAATGCCAATTTTTTTTACTAATCATAGGTAAAATATTTAAAATGAAGTTTTTTAAACACTTCAAAATAATTTTTAGATTTTAAAAGAATTTTTTAAGTGCCCTGTAAAAATTAATTTATAGAAAAAAAAAACGAAAATCTTAGTGTATTTGGCTTTATTCAAATTAAAGTAGTTATTCAAAAACAGTTTACATTTAAATAAATTTTTAAACAAATATATGTAATATATAGAAAATTTAGTATACATTTTTTTTACATAAAAACTAAGTCTTTATAGCAAAAAAAAACACAAAAACTTTTCCAAATGTATTAGCAACGAAATAAATCTAAAAACAAAAATATACACAGTATTGTTACTGATATTCGTAATAAAAGCAAAATCAAACACAACTAAATTATATACCATCAAATTAATTAAATATATCAATTAACTAGAAATGCGTATAAATAACAAGAAAAAAAATATTTTAAATAACCACCTGTATTAAAACATTTTTATACATAAATTTAATTGTCATATCTTCGAAGGGTAGAAATAAAACAAATTTGAAAGCCTGTTACATGAAAACTGTCTGTATTACATAATATATTCCGTTTTATTTTACTTATGTATAGTATAATAATCATAAAAGTGTTTAAAATAAAATTTATAAAAAACTACATAATGTTTTTATTTTCTTGGAGACACCAAATGGAATCGAAATACAAGCAAATTTTTAAGCGAGTTTATACTTATTTTTTTCTATTATTTTTATTTTATAAATGCTTTCAGTTTTTCTTTTATTTATAATTTCCTTTATTATAAAACGGTTTTTGGTTTATATTCTGTTAATATCACAGTAAGAAGAAATTTTATTTTATTTTTTTAGTTGTTTGTATTGTTATGTCCAAATATCTTCTCTATATTTCTTTGTAGCTCTCAACTCTTTAATCATTTCTATTGTTTCCTCTTCATTTATGGACAATTCTTTAGATAAAATGCTTTGCAATGACTTTTCTAAAGATTTAGATATTTCACCACCATCTGCGCACACATATAAAACTGTTTCAGGTTTCATTAAAAGCTCAACTACCTCCTGGCTGTTATCTTCCAAAGAATCCTGCACATAATGATAACGAGCATTTGTTACACGAGAATGTGCTTCAACGAATTTGACAATGACATTTTCTGACTGCCATTGCATTAACTGTTGACGGTGTACGACGGCTTGTTCACTAGTAGCACCCACAAACAGCC
The DNA here is from genome assembly GCA_936449025.2 of Sarcophaga subvicina. Lineage (NCBI taxonomy): Eukaryota > Metazoa > Arthropoda > Insecta > Diptera > Sarcophagidae > Sarcophaga > Sarcophaga subvicina. The sequence goes on from OW388081.2 coordinate 29,695,785, forward strand.
AAGTAATACCCGATTTCTTGGTATTTTCTTCATTCATCATCATATATTTCTTCTGCTGAAGGAAAGCTAAAAACGGTGCTAAACCACTACCAATTGCAATTAAGATTTGATTTTTTTCATAGTCTTCTGCTGCATAACGGAAATAATTTGGTTCTCTTAAATACATTAAAACCGTTTCAGATCCTTTACGACATTTTTCTGTCAACATATTGGTGACAACTCCCGGCTTCTTGTTTAGTACGGTAAATATAAATGTTATTTGATTGTTAGATTTTAACATACTGTTCGCAATAGAATATGGCCTGGGTAAAAGTCTTGTTAAATTTTCTACAATAAGATTAAAAGGTGGTTTACATGATGCGCACAATTTGAGTATATCTAACAGCGAAAGGCCCTTTACCATAATTATATCATTATAAAGCACAGAGCCTTCTTTAGAAGATATACTTTTCAGGAAGTCTTTTTCTTCATTATCTGCACAATATTCTGCTAAAGCTCTTAAGAACTGTTTCTTTAAGACACTTTTAAGATTTACACAATCACGCAAGATTTCCCTTGGTGTCGTAGTGCTAGGTATATAAGCTGGAACCTTAGCCATTTTCTTTTTGCAAGTTTTCGATATTTCTATAGAGCATGTTGTGTCTGCTACGTCATCTAAATGTAATAGCTGCAGTAATTCAACCACCGTTTGATCTTTATTATGGGGTAATATAGCAATTGTATCTCCAGGTAGCCATTCGTAGCCTTTTAACTTCTACAAGCGAAATGTAAGATATTTAATATGAACTTAACTATTAATAAAAATAAGTCATACCTTTGAACTTAATGTTATTTCCCAAATATCCTTCGAATGTATAGGATAATCATTTGAATCTAATAATATTCTGGAATCTGTAATCTCAACATTGAACAGTGGTGTACGTGAAAATGGATATATAAGGTCTTTACACTTTTGCTGGCCATGTTCAATTCCTGGGACCTTGAATAGACGAGTAAAAAATAATAAATTTAAATCCAGACCGATTAATTTTTATTTGTTGATTAGAGCGCTTGAATTTTTAATTAAAAAAATTTTATTTTCGTTATTCAAATCTATAACTGAAAGCAAAATATTGTTGCATAACTGACTGAGACGTAACTAGTACTTTGTAATACGTGAAAGGCTGTGCATTATTTTCAAATTATACATTTGATACTGTGTTATCCAATCCGTACTGTATAATTCACTAATGGGTCGAATATGGATGGCAACCGAACTCATGTTGAGTTCCAGGTTTAAAAATTTACTTGTATAGAAATTTTTTTCGGCAACAAACTTTTGGTTGCCATCTCATAACAAAACTGAAGTTTAGTTGCTGTAGATCCGTAAATACGTACATATGTACATATGTATTGTAATTTTAGAATTGGAGTAAATCTTCCATACTTATTTTTTATGGATGTTATTTTATATGCAATATATGCACTTATAATATAGAAATGTGGATTTTTAAAGTAAGAATTAATTTCTACTAAAAGAACCGTTATATCCATTTTAACTAAAAAAAATACTGGGAAGTTTACAAACTCAATAAAAAAGATATACCTGTATTCCATTTTCAAAGACAACATCCAGTGTTTTTTCAGGAACTTTAATTTCAGTATACTTATTCAATATAAAATCCTTAATATTTATTAAATCCTCCATTTAAACGTATAATTCTTTTAACAAAATTATTTCTCTTTGCAGAAAAACGTGTCTGTCTCTCTTAAATGACTCAATAAATTCTAAGATAAGTATTGACAATTTTTACGAAGAAAAAAACGCTTGAATTATGCTAATATCATTCAGTTCAAAATTATTTGTATTAAGCATTACAAACCTTTCAGAACTATTTTCTTTTAATATCTCATTAATATCGTATATATTTATTATTCCTATTTTTTTATATTATTTTAATTCATAAAATTTATTACATCATATTTTTGTTCATATAAAAATTTCTTATAAAACATTGAATAGACAACACCAATTGCCAGCTGTTTAGTGATGCTACCTGCTGTTACTGATATCTCCTCAAAAAACATCATTCTCTTAAGTGTCATCTCTAATACGTCAGAGTACTTTGTGTTTTATAGTAATTTAAGCGTCTAATTATTTAAAAAGTATATAAATTTTTTGCACAAATAGTTAACAGTTTATTAGGAAAGAAATAAAAAACATAAAAAGAAAATGCCTCAAATTAGTGAAATAGTAGACAGCGATGACGAGTACCAAGATGCGGTAAATGATGAATCAGCAACAAATGTTAAGGTGGAGACCAAATCTTCCAATGCTGATGTTGTTGAAGAGATCATTAGACAGCAAACAAAATTAAATCTTAATAGTGAACCCGACAATGATAATAATAATGGAGCGAGCACAAGTGCAGGCAGTGGTGATGTATATATTGAAGAGGATCCCACACCCGAAGAAGTCAATGAAGAGGAATTGGCAGAAAAAGAGAAATATATGACGGCCGAAGAATTAGAGGCTAACAAAGAAAAGGCTAACCAAATGAAATTAGAAGCCAATGAATTATTTAAAAATAATCAAGCGGGAGAAGCTGTAGGCATTTACACGGAGGCTTTGAAGATATGCCCTCTGAAGGATAGTAAAGAACGGGCTGTGTTATACGGCAATAGGGCGGCGGCAAAAATTAAACTGGAGTCAAAAAAATCAGCTCTTGATGATTGCAGTAAAGCTTTGGAATTGTGGCCAGATTATGTGCGTGTGTTGCTAAGGTAAATGTGAAATAAATGGAACATTCTAAGACCGTTCTTTGGTAAAACATTGTGTATGAGGTTTATGGTGGCGCCGGATACATTTAGAAATCTGTTAAGAAATATGCTTTCCTTGAGCTGCTTTAATTTCTTAGATTTTATGATGACTTGCTATAATTAGACAATTCTCTTAAGGATTGCTTGAAACAAGAGACAGAGGACTATGCAACATTTAAATACGATTACTTTAATCGTCAAATAATTTCGTGGAAACTTTTATTATTATATTTGATGCCATATTTTATTTTTGATTCTGATTTTTTTTTAATTTCGTTATTCTTTTTATTTAGACGTGCTAAACTTTACGAGCATGAAGAAAAATTAGATGAAGCGTTAGCTGACTATAAACGTGTTTATGAATTGGATCCTGCACAGAGCGAAGCACGTGAAGCCATGGTTCGTTTACCTCCAATTATTGAAGAACGTAATGAACATTTAAAGGAAGAAATGTTGGACAAATTAAAAGATTTGGGCAATATGATATTAAAGCCGTTTGGTTTATCAACTTCAAATTTTCAAATGGAAAAAGATCCCAACACAGGGTCCTACTCAATTAATTTTAAAAATAGCTAGATATTTTTTAATAAATATATAGGATCTATGTTAACGTAATAAGTAATTTCAATAAAAAAAATATTCTAGTTTATTTCATAAAAAAGTTAATAGTATGATAAAAAATAATAATTTGTGTAATTGCTGCTGCTATTGAATGTACTTATGTATGCAGTAAACAATATAAATGATAGTATGTATGTATTAAATAAATATTCCGCTATAGAACATCAATAACAGATAATTTAAACAAGTTGTAGTGAAGTAATTACTTGCGGCTCGATTATGAATAACATCTGAACTTCGCTGTGGCAACTGATATCCAGTTGTTCATATCCGAACTGAGCAATAGGCTGCAATAACCATCAATCTGAGGTTAGAAGGAGTTTCCTATAAAACTTTATTTTCCGATATCCATCGTCTCTTTTGGTTCTTCTGCCATACTACTAAGCTAAATGAGGACAGCGCCTACACATCTCGCTGTCATATTTGCAATGATACTTTACATGTTTGCATTTTCTAGTGAACTTAATAACATAGGATTCATTTTAAAAGTGAATTCATACGATCAAATATACCTGACAACTATAGGTGCGTTCGTAAATTCAGCAAATGTTTGCACCACTGCGGCAGTAATTCCAAGTTTTGTTGCTAATGCGTGATCAGCTGTTGCAGATGCTTGCTACTGCACAATAACTAAACAGAATTTGCTTTTTAGAACGTTCTGCAAAAATTAAAAAAAAATTGTTCTCAAAATTAACAATAGCAAATATTATTGAAAATTTAGACTGTGGACCTGAGAGCTTTCTATTCAATTATAATAAAAAAAAGAATAAGGAAAAAAATTAAGACTTCTGGCTATTAAAAATCAATTAAAACTAAAAAGGCATATTCCTAAAATAAAAAATTACTTTGAAGTAATAAGCCGGTATCAAGATGAGGTATTCTACAGCCATTTCCTTATTTGTTCTTTTGTCATTTAAAAGTCTGGTTTGATTTCTTTAATTTTTAATAAGATTTTTCCCCACAATACTGACTTCTTTCTCCCTTCTTGGAAGACCGACTCGACATCCAGTCTAGTTCGTATTATTAATTTTTGTATGTTGAATGTGAAATCTTCCTCGTAACTAAAAATATAAATAATTAAAATTTTCTATAGCAATATCGGTTAAATTTTATTATTTTTCCATTTTTCTGCAAATAAAGCAAAATTTTCTTGTGTAATAACTTCTATTTCACGAAACTTCAATGTTGTCGAACAAATGGTTTACCGCGAACTATTGCAACTGAAATCAAACTGTTGCTAAATTTGCAACAGCATTGCCATGTCTGAAAAAAAAGCGTTCGACGCAATTCACTGCTGCCAAGTATTGCATTTTTGAACATTTGATTTTTATTATGCTGCAATGTTGCAGAACTACTGCATTTACGAACGTACCCTGTTTGCAACGTAAAACTTTCTACTTCAATTCTGCATTAAAAAGAATTTACTCGTATTAATAACAGTCATTGAGGCCAAATTGAATGAAAAAAATTAGGACAATATAATTTCTTCAATATTTATTACGTTTACATATCTAATCTACCTATAGTCCTAAATCTTACAATTTCTTTTAGTAAGTCTATCACAGCAGTTTTTAAACTAAAATAAGAAATTAAATTCCTATGTACGTATTTTTAGTTTCTATATTTATTTTTCCCACACAAATATCATATGGAAAATAAAAAAATTCTTTTTAATACATAATTATATGTAGCAGTGTCAGAAAACAATTTAAGCACTGGTGGTAGCGGCTTGTTCTTCCTTGATACGATCCTTCTTGAGGGGACCCATGAATGCCAATTTGTCGGCTGGGGTTTGGAAACGACCATGACCCATCTTGGAGGAGGTATCGATGAACTTGAGTTTGATTTGTTCCAAAGCAGCACGCTTGGTGTGTTTCAACAAAGTCTTACGCAAAGTAAGGATACGTTTCTTGGAACCGATGCAACAACCCTTAATCATAACGAAGTCGTTGGTAACTTCACCATAATGGGGGAAACCACCCATGGGGGTAATAGATTTATCGGTCAAATCGTATTCAGTGGAAGCATTGTTCTTGATAACCTATAAAAAAAAAAAAAGACAAGTTAAAATTTAATAAAATAAACTTAATAAAACGCAATTTAAGAAATTATTCTTTTCAGTCCTATCATTTTATATATCATGTGGTTAATCAAAATAAATGTTGTATTTGATGTCGGTACTTAAAATGTTTATCATCAGTGCATACATACATATATACGATATGAAAAGGCTTATATAATCGATGATAATTACCTTGCCATCCTTGGTGTGGATACCGGCACCAATACGGTAGATCTTCTTGTTGATTTCGGTACGGTGATGATAACCCTTTTGACCGGCACGTGCTACAGTAGTAGACACGCGGGAAGGATGCCAAGCACCAATACAGGCAACCTTACGCAAACCCTTGTGTGTCTTGCGGGGCAATTTCTTGGTGTGCCAACGAGAAGTGACACCCTTGAAACCTTTACCCTTGGTAACACCAATGCAATCGATCATCTCATCTTGAGCAAAGACATTGTTGACGGGAATAGGCTTTTCCAAATGTTCCTTAACCCATTTAACTTTGTCTTCAATGGAACCACCGTTCAATTGGATTTCCATAACATGGGCTTTCTTTTGACGTTGCTTGATCAAACGGATCTAGAAAACGAAACATACAAACTCGTAAAAATCGAACATCGAGAAAAATAAGACAAAGCAATTTTTTTTTTAATGAGACTGTTTGTGATATGGTTTAACTGCATGATCACAGCCTGAGCGACTACATACAGTTAGTGGAATATATCAAAAATCGCCACCCGAAGGGCAATTTAATCTGCGACGTTGCGGTATGTAACCGAGCATTGAGCATCTCAGCAAGACCGCCTTTTAGGAACCCTTACACTTTGTACCTCTTTTAAACCCGAGAGTTCAAGAGAAGCACGCGGCGCCAGAGTCCAAGGACATCGCATTCAAATAATAAAAATCAAATATTTTTATATCATAATTACCTGGGTGTGAGCAATAACGCGGATAACTTTGCAGTAACGAAGCATCTTGCGGAAGTCGTTTTCAATGCTCTTCTTGCCCAAATCATCACTCCATTTCTTGCTGGATTTGGTGAAAGCTTTTCTTTCAGATTTGTACCTGATCATAACAATAAAACCTTTCTTTTAGATGATTATACATTAACAAATACAACAGTTTCGTTGCATTTCATTTTTTCATAGGCTTTGTTTTGAGTGCGTGTATTGTTGTCACATTAGAGAAATTTCGTTGCCACTAAAGAGATTTAGCTCCATTGGTTTGTTAAGGTCATAAACACAATTTCATAGCTGTTACAAAATAAACAAAAGGGAAGTGAACCTCATCACATTCAGTGAGCGGAGATTACTACTTCCAGATGTGCTCACTAGGCATCCAATTTCATTATCCATCAGACTCTCTTCTAAAGAAAGTTGTTTGGGGGAAATTGGGAGCTCACACAACTATAGATTTTAAAAGCTCTCTCAGCATGCTGATCCAAGAACTTTATATAGATTTCGAAATATTTAGTACATGATATACAAAATCTCAATACAATATGACACCACTTTATATTTCTCTCAAGAAAACGCTACTGTTAGAATTTTTCGATCAGAAGGAAGGCAGGCAGAGATGGTTAAAATATTAAGTATTCATCAAAAGAACTCAGAAACCATCTATCATCATTTGAAAAATTCCAACAGGCATTTCTTCTTAGAGAAAAATTTACACCACGTGGTCCTTTATATGTAGACAACTAATATTCTTAGTAAACTTACCAGTTCTTATAGAAACGACGACGACATTCTTCAGACAAATGTTGAGCCCATACGTTAACCAAGGCACGGAGACCGAAGGGTGTTTCGATGTAACCGACAGCACCAACAACAATCATGGGTGGAGTTTCCAAAACTGTAACAGCTTCAACGACCTCCTTCTTGTTTATCTCTGTAAAACAAAAAAAAAAAATATTAACAAAATAAATACGTATATCTCACTTCCCTTTATATAAATTAAATGTATAAAATATGAATCAGATCGCCCTAGTTCTAGGATTATAATCATGGAAATCATTTTTTTAACCATAAACAAATAAAATAAATCATCATAGAAATTTTTTTATACATTTAAGCCATAAATTTTTGGGTAATAAAAGTATGTTTTGTAACACTTACTTGAACCAGGACGGTCGGCCTCACGAACGATGTGAGTCATACCAGCTTTGTAGCCCAAGAAACAAGTCAAATGGACAGGTTTGCTGGCATCATCTTTGGGGAAAGCCTTAACCTTACCACGATGGCGAGCTGAGCGCTTCTTGGGGTAGAAGGCCATGGAACCATGGCGAGGAGCCGAGAATTTACGGTGAGACTAAAATAAAATAGAAAAATCAGACTTAAGCATCTCACAAAAAAAAATATTTTAGGTTAAAAACAATATGGCTGACATTTTCACACACGTGTCTTTCTACTTTTAATTTTATGCGCCGATTGCCGTTAAAAACCAAGAATTTTTTAATTCTTGAACGCACTCTCCCACATATTTTATCAAAATTAAATATTTTCTATTACTGTACTTCATAATTTTGAAACTCACCATATCTCAATTTCTTATAGTACGTCCGTATTCGCCAGACGACAAAGACAAAAAGAAAGCACGAGCCCGGGATTTTCCTGAAGTGGGCTGTAGTTAAATTTCAAAGTCGTATACAACGGATAAAAACTCAACATGGTTGTATTTTATTATTATCAACGGATAAAAATTCCACATGGTTACATTTTATTATTATCAAATAGCAAGAAAGTGGTTTTCTAGAAGAAAAAATAGTACTAGTTCATACAAACTCAAAAATATCTCTACTAATGAGATAGGTAAATAGTGTCAATCTTTTGAAGATGATGATTTTCTTTATAGGCTCGTAAGGAGATTATTATTTATACTTATTGTTTCTTTCAGGAGTTTAGCGTAGGTACAAGGCATCTTCCTCATCTTCTAATTTGCATTGTTTTAGTTTCATTAATGAAAAATTTTCCAGCTAAGTATGACAATAGTATACTCTAGTAAGTCCTAGAATGACATAGGACTATAGGCCTAAACATCCTTAAAAACAAGACATTCCATTAACATTGAATTATTGTATGATCTTAACGATAATAAGTCGCACGCGGGGTGGAGACTCCACTGATACAGAAGTTCAAAGTTATCATACGAAATTATACAGCATTAAACAAAATTTAATTTGACCAAAAAATAATAACCAAAATATCTTCGTTAGTTTCGTTTTGTTTATTTTACACTCAATGCTTTACCATCTGTCATAACATATATGTTACACACATCAAAAGCATAGAGCACAATCAAAAGTTTCGTTATTCTGTTTTATCCTGTGGTTTCTTTTTTCAAATAGATTGTTAAATAAATATTTTAAAAGTATTTCAAAATATGGACTGGTCTAGAACTGAAATAAGTGAGTTAATTAATTTATATAGACAATATGAATGTCTGTGGAATCCTTTCAATGAGGATTACAATAACAGTGATTCTAAACAAACTGCATGGATGGAGATTGCCTGCATTTGTGGTAAAGACACAAATGATGTCCGACGTAAAATTAAACATTTACGTTCCGCGTATGTAGCCGAAAAGAAAAAATGTGAAACATCTAAAGAACATGGAGTGGCGTATATGCCGAATTTGTTCTATTACAAAGATTTTGATTTTCTTGATGCAGTTATTGTTCTAAGAAAGAGTACTTTACCGCCATCTACCTCACAGTCATTCCTGTCTAGTAAAAGCAATAGGAGCAGAGAGCGTAAACAAAAAATCACCAAAGTTGATAGGAAAACCTTGCGAGATACAAAATTTAATAATGCTATAGATGCCATTGTTGCCTCCGTGCGAGCATCACCTGCAAACAATGGCCATGAGGAACACAATGAGAGTAATAATGTTTTTAGTTCTTTTGGCAAGACAACGGCATTGCAATTGCAACAACTACCAATGGATAAAGCAACAGAAGCGATGGCTGCTATTTATCAATTGATTGCGAAAAGAACGTTGGACTCATTAAAGAAGTCATCACCAAATTCTCATCAACGACGAAATGGAGTAATATCTTTTGAAACTATGAGTCCCTAGACATACATGATTTTATATAAAAACGACAAAAACAAACCATCGTACATAGAAAAATAGATTGGAATTTGGCAACATATTATGTACAGAAATAATGTTGATTAAATTCTTACCAATTTGTATTAGCAAAACATTCGGAACATACTATTGCATTAGTATACTAAAGATTATTCCCAAATTTACTAGATTATGCCATTAAAAAATTTGTTTGCCTAATTTTGGCGGATACGGACAATTTTAATCCATGCAATTAATTTGTAGGTTCAAACCTGTGTAATATGTATGACTAGTTTTCTTATGATAGTAGCCTTTGTATAGTATATACTCGTATGTTTGTCCAATAAATTCCAGTTCTGAACGCCTTTTAGGTATATGGACTAATTTTAAAGACGAATAATCAACGTTTGTAGATCTCATTCAAGGCTACCAAACTAATCAATTTTCAACTTATGTTAAAATAAACACACATCAACCACATAGTACAGTCCGAGATAGAGCGGAAAACTAACATCTGGATGCCAGAATTGATATCATTGGTTTAAACACAAAAAATAAAAAACGAAAACATCTTATTTTCCTTCATTGTATGTATCATTCTGCATTTGTTAATAAATTGTATCTAAAAAATTCCTAAATGTTTAAATTAACATAAGAATGTCTACTAAAACGATCAAAGGTAACAATACGAACTTTTTCACGATTTCACAAATATTTGTAATTTATAACCATTTTCCAATAACCATAGTTTTCATATTATAATTTGGTTTTTTTTTTTGCTAATTCAGGAAAATATTAAAATATGTTTAGTTCTCATGAACATTTAAAAAGAAAAACACCAGAGCAAGGAATTAATCGTCAAGAGTTTATTGAACATTTAGTAGAGGAATATTACACCACAACGAACGTGGGTAAGTGCTAACAATTCGTTTCACTATCTTCTAAAGTTTTCAATTTTAATATTTCTAGAAGCTCAAGAACAAGTAACCGCAAATTTAGCTAATTTTGCCTATGATCCCATTAACTGGGAACACCTTAAAACTGGAGAAGCTTTAAATCTGTTTATGGAATTACTGGACAATCCCAACGAAAATTTACAATTACATGCATCTGCGGGTTTGTGTAATATTTGTCTTGGTAAGACTAATTGACGACTTGACAGCATTGAACAAACAATTAATTGCATTTTATAAATTTTTAGATCGAGAGGCAATAAACTACATAGTAAAAGATCAAAATCTTAAAAGCATCAAAAAACGACTACTTTTGACTAGTAATCCAAATATAATCTTAAATCTTTTAACACTATTTTATCACCTAATAGCCAACCAATTGGCAGCTAAAGCGAATATTTTATGTGCTTCAGTTTTAAAACAAATTAAAGAATTTAATTTGCGTTTTGAAAACGATAAGCGTATTGTAAATATAACATCATTATTATTAGAGGAATTTGGCAAACGTTATGAACTTGTTGAGATTAATACCCATACGCCATCGACAAATAGTACGAGGGCTAAGTAATCAGCAAAGAGCTGCTATATTTGAGAAAACAGAATTAAAATTTAAGAAAATATTTAAACAAAGTGATTTGGATACATTTTCTCAAATTACTGGTGACTTTAACTATATACATTCGACCGCAATACCTCAGGAACAAAGAAAGGTTCATGGTGCCCTATTAAATGCTGTCGTTGCTGGTGTTATAGGCACTAAATTTCCTGGGGCGGGCACTATTGTTTTGGAGCAAACATTTTCATTTCCGAAACCTTGCCGCATAGAAATCGATTGTGAGTTCTCTTTAAAGTTGTTGCAGGAACGTAAAATTTCGATTATTTCATATGAATGCAGACAGAATAATGAAATTGTATTTCAAGGAAAAGCAAAATTATTAATAACTGGTCAAAAATAAAAAGTTATTTACTTGATGAATACTGAGATTGATGATGTTGTTTTTCTTACTCGATCTTGAGATTTGGCAACGACTACCACAAGTTTAACAATATCGGATTTGGTCGAAGAGATACAACTTTCAACAAGGAGAACCTTTTAACTATTCTTAATTTTTCACGTCTTTTAAAGTTTTAAGGTACTATTATCAATACTAACCACAAACACCTAAGGATTATAGAAGTATCGAAATCCAAGTTGAATGAATAAGCATTGCGACATTTTAAATTTTAGTTTAGTTTTGTTGGTTTATTTTTTCGAACGTTTGCCTTCACCCTTCTTAGGTGGTGCTTTGCCTCTCAATTTACGCATACGTTTCATTTCCTCCTTGAAATCTTGATGTTCATCACGGAAGAGACCATATTGACGTAGATTCATCATTAGGACATGCGTTTCAACATGACGAGGATACCAGTTAACCACGTAGTCTCGTTTGTGTACCGGCTCTTCACTGAACATACGAACCACCTTTTGGAAACAGGAAACATTTAGTTATTATTCATTTTAATAACTAAAACATTTTATATATTTGCGAATATCTGTATGTAGTAACTTTATTGTTATTACCTTCATGGATTTGTCGTTTGTGGTGCGTGCAACTTCACCGAAAATCCGATTTGACAAATAATCCATACGTCTGGCATATTGTGTACCCAATTTTACCAAATCCGAATACTTGTACCCAGACATTTTTTATTTATTATTTTCAATTAAATAAATGAAATTTATGAGATTAATTTCCTACTTGATTTTGGGGTTATGTCACTCAATAATATTTAACAGTCCTGTTTTACAAAACAATGAACAGCTGTTTCTTGAACACAGAGTTGTCATATTATAAGTGGTGAATAACACTTTGAAAGTAATTACCGTTAAGATATAAGAGGGTCATATTGAAAAAAAGTTTCTATTTATTATGTATAATTTTTATAATAAACGTGAGTGATAGTATTGTGGGAGTACCATAGTAACTGCAGTCAGAAGCCTTTATCCTGAGACTAAATGTCTATTGTGAACCTTCATAAATAATCAAAAAGAATGGAGAAAATGGCAAAGAAAAATAGAAAGAAAATGAAAGATGGAAACAAACTGAGGAAAAGAAAGGAAGGAAAGAAAGAAAAGGGAACTTTCTCCTAACCAGAGTGGCATGATGTCCTATAGATAATTATGCCCGTCTTCATCCAATCTAGTTTGTGAACCCTTTTAGAACCTCAAGCATGCTATAGCCATCTCAAAGTATGATCCACTGTTAATTCTACCTCTTCATATGGCCTGCTAAAATCAGAGATATCTCCATTCCATCTGCTGGTCCTATGTCTAAAGCGATGTTCCGTTAGTAAGACTAGTTTCGTACCTATAGAATTAAACTTAGGCCATAAGGCTCTTGTAACCCTACAGTCCAGTCTACATCAAATGCACGATTGGTAAGTGAATCAAACTTTTCCTCAATGCTTTTAAAGAAGAAGCATATTGGTGCTTTGACCCAACTCTCGTTTGTCGTTTCTTTCAAATTTGAGCCTGAATTTGTCACTTCATTCGCAACTTCATTTTCCGTAATGTAAAAATAGCCGGGTATATGTTCTTGTTTCCATTTTGTCCCCATCCGTAAAAATAGCCCAGCCATCGAAGAACTTTGTTGAGTAAGGTTTGATCAAACGAAATTTCTATATCATGTTCTTATTAGTAACAGTTTAAAATTCTTTATTGATATTCTTAACATTTAATATTTTGCATTTTGTTGGGTATTTACAATATTAATACAACAAAATTATTCCACAGTGAAATTTTGATAAACAAAATGTCTTGATTTAAGAATATACTACACATGGTTAATTAACTAAAACTTAAGAAAAAAATACACAAAAAATATATTTTCCTTGTAGGAGTGCAGGTGAGGAAAACACTTCTGTATTCACTAAATTTAATACTATTTGTTTTAAATTATTTGAAAACCATGAAATACTGTTGATAAAGGAAATTTTTTTAAACCGATCTTCGTTCTAGCTTAATATGGTCATGGAACTTTTTTTCGATTGCTTTTTAAATTTAAATAAGTATATACATATAAAAAAAAACTGTTTACATAACTATATCATTTAAATTTTGTCCAATGTTCTGTATATTCCTAATAAAAATAATTAATATTCACTGTAAAATTTTTTCATTCACATTTTTTGTCTAAATTTAAACTGTAAAACAAAATGTTAATTCTTCCAATGGATGCGTAAATAGTTAAGGACGCTAAAGTGTAATTCATGTTATGATTTAGTTAAAAATATTAATTTTGTTTTCATATAAACCAAACCTATTAAATAAATCTCTTACATTTCACCTAACTAACATAAAAGTGTAAATGTTCAAAAATTAAGGGAATCAAACTGTTTCTATAGCTCCCTTACGTTTAGTACTCATTTGACCAGAGGAAGATAATGATGGGACTGTATCTTCATTAGCTATAAAAGAAGTTTCTTCTGATGAGTTTTGTTGTTGTAAAACGCCTTCTTTGGCCATAGCAACTCCATTTGTTTGCGGCAACAGCGAACTTTCTCGTGGAGAGGCATTATGTATAGAAATTTGTTCAAAATTAAGAGCTCGCGAAGGTGTGTGACAGCGTGAGCCTGCATTGGAGTTGGAAGAAGTTGGCCGAACACCACCACCTGCATGCGGGCTATTATTGCGAGAATGTTGAAAATCTTCTAAAGGAATTTCTTCAGATCTGGTATAAAGTTTAATAGAAATGTTGATTTTAAATCTCTTTAAAAAAGAATGAAAACAAATTACCTCGGTCTTGGCATTCGGGGGCTACTATCACGGGATGATCTTTGTTGTGAGTTCTCTCTTGAATGTGTCGAACTTTTTTTACCACCACTACTGGGAGAATGCGAGTGTTCACGTTGTGGCGATGCATTATTAGACTCACATTGAGTTGAAGTATAAGAATTAGGCGTACGTCGGCGAGAACGGCTTGAGCTTTCGTTACGTATACTTGAAAATAAAAAGAGCGTATTTAATTTAGTTTTTTTTATTTAACAATACAAGTTTATTTTAATAACTACCCCTCAATTGAACGATTTTGAGCCATTTGTATACGACTTACACCGCCAGCAACAAGATTATCACGCCTTAAAGCTGCCGCAAAACCAGGTACTCTGTTTGTAGCTGTAAAAATTGGTCTATGTTCACGCGATGACCTAGAACTGGAACTACCACTAGCCCCACTAGCAGATCTCATACCAGCTACCGCATATACCGGAGAATCTATAACTTGTCCGGGCATTTCAATCATTTGAGCAATTTGATACATTTTCTTTTGCCTTGCTTTACTGCGACCTTTAGTTAAACGTTGTTTTGCTGCCATACAACGTATATGGTCATCGAATAGAAATTTGGCTGATATTAGTGGTGTACGATTGTGAGTAGCTCCGCCGCGGTGTACAGTTATGTGTAAACAACGACTGTCATCCTTATCGCCTACGACTTCAACATCCTGTAAAAATCCCACAAACTTGGCAACACCCCAACCCAAGAGTTTTGCATCCGGTTCAACTAATATCAATTGTAAAGAGTCTATCACCAAGAAACGTCTTTGTTTCACATTATCCTTCGCAATTACTGTGCAGGCTATTAAATCACTGTTGTCTGTAATATTCAGAGATTAGTTGGCTGTTGTCTTTTATAGGTTTTAAGCTGAATACTTACTTAAATCTAAAACATTATCGACTTGAACAAGATTTAATGAATTTGTTAGTGGCAGCATAGTTTCCTTTTCATTTAGAAATTGTTGGCACGTTTTTCGTAAAAGGAAAAATACCCGTATAGCACGACGGGCTTTTTCTACTTCTCCGCAGGGTAAACGCCTTGTAAAGGGTATACCCGTCAAAGGTGTTCCGGTGGGTGGTAATAGAATAGTTGAATCCATGCACAGGAATTCAACATTCAATTGTGTTTTACGCATCTCATTGTACTCATCCTCAAATAAGTCCAAGAATATATCCTCAGATTTGTAGAAATTTCTCAAAACAGACATTGATTGATTACGCGCAGCAAATAAAAGATCCTGTTGCGCCTCTGTTATACAAGTAGCAGCAGGTATATCTTCACTTTGACTGCTCGGTTTGGTAAAGGTAAGCAACAATTTCAAAGCAATTTCAATTGTAATAAGACGTATACGACAAGCTAAAACAAGGAAAATAATAATAGTAACATTATGCAGCAGATTGAAGTTTAAATATTATTCTAATTAAAAAACTATACGTATTAATTATGTTGATTAAATTTATTCTAATACTTACAAGGTTGATTCGATAAAGTAATTATATTTAATAAACGTTCTATTAATTCGGTTTTATAACTTAAAGATCCATTACTAGATTTGGATAATACTTGATGAAACCAATCATTTTTGATACCTGCAATAAGTGTATTATTAATAAACTGCATAAAATCGGTTTACCAATATTTAATGAATTCTTTAATTAATAAATGAATTTAGTTAGGATAAGTTAAAGCCATTCATTTACATACCATCTATTAAGGAGATACAATAGATTAATTATGAAATACAAGCAGCATTAATAGTAAGAGATGAAAAAGGAAAATATGATATTGTTGTAAATAAATGAAATCATTGATGATGTTTTAAATTATTTTACTACAATGAAGAAAAAAATATACAACCTCTATTAAAACTCATGGCGTAGATTAAGCACAGGGCTAATAAAGCCAAATAATCGTTTTCTGTACAATCTAAAGCTGACATAACGGTCTCCAAAAATGGTCTTTGTAGAGTTAATGACATATTAGCTGCATTTGGTGACGTTGTTAGTTGTTGTAGTTTTTCTTTTTCCTCATCGGTTATATTTGCCAATTTGCTATTGCTTATCAGAGTAGGGACATCTGTATTTTCTAAGGCCTCTGTAGAACTGTGCACATCAGTTTCTTCTAAAGGCGGTGTACTAGTAGCTGTCATAATTGGTTCAGCAGCAATAAATGCTGAAGACGGTGTGGCTACCATAGTTTCTTCTGTAGTTTCCTCACCGTACGAATAGCCTGAAGAATTGGCAACAGTATCCAAAGCTTGTTCTAAACTTTCGCGAGGTTCTGCAAAACTTGGCACAACAGCTTCGCGCTGCTCCACATAAGCACTTAATACCGCTGTGGCACCTTCTTTAAATACATTATTGTCACCATTCAAGATTACCCAAGCCAAAGCA
Organism: Sarcophaga subvicina; assembly: GCA_936449025.2. Classification (NCBI taxonomy): domain Eukaryota; kingdom Metazoa; phylum Arthropoda; class Insecta; order Diptera; family Sarcophagidae; genus Sarcophaga; species Sarcophaga subvicina. The sequence continues at coordinate 29,712,501 of OW388081.2, forward strand.
TGTACTAAGGGTGAGTGTGTTACTACTAGAAATACTAGAGAGAGTAAATAGAGCGCAACTATAGAAGACACTCGAGGATTTTGCATTTCCTGTATATCGATATCAACATTGCGATTTAATACGGCCGCTAGATTTTGCGTTACCAAAGCTAACGAAGGTGGTGGTGGAGCTGGTGTCAGTGAAAAAATATATAAAGGCACAAAGAGCTTGTGCAATAAATGTTCGGTTAGAACTGCATTTAAGTCGTTGATTTCTAACAATAAAATATCATTTAGATAATGCAAATGATCTAAATGTTCCGCAACCAAATTGGAAAGTTTTTGATTTGATTGGTGGCTATAAAAGAGAACGTAAAAGTAATTGTTTAATTACAAAAAACATACTATGATATCATTCTGTTATCTATGGCTTCTGTTGAAGTCAGAAATTATAGCAATCAGAAATGATGGAAAGTAATTTTAAAATTAATCTTAAACTTAATAATTGTTCCATTCATAACACATTGTCTTATTTGAACGGTTACTCATTATTCGCTAAATCCAGCTGTTTTATAATTTACAAACTTTATTGCATAGCATTGTTTTTAAGAAGAACGTTTTTACTTACTCAATATCTGTGCGCACACATGTATCCAATTCCAATATGTGTTTTCCAATAAACCATACTAGATTACTAAAATAAGGAGCAGCAGTTCTAAAAGAAAAAGAAATAATGATAGAAAAACCTTTATAAAAGCAATACAAAATATATTTAAAGAATCTTACTTGTCTCTTATGAAACGTAACATGCTGGCATTTTGTACTTTATAAACATTTAATGATATGGTACGTACTGCTATGCGCACCATACTCTCTGGATGATTAAAAAATTTTATTGCTTCTGTGTAAAGGGGAAAGTCGTTTGTATGCTAAAAAAAAATAATGAAAAGAGAAATATCTAGCGTGTGAAAAAGTTCAACATTACAAAAAAATAATCGATATGGTTTAAAAACGTGTTTTAAGATGAACTGTTTATCTCTTTGAATAATATTTCAGAGATCGTCCAGATTTCTTTTCGGTACTTTTGAAATTAAAACTGTCGAGGAAATAAACGATAATGGTTCAGAACATTGGAATAATCGCTTCAGAATTTAAATAAGGCTGGACACCGAGGCAGTTTATCGTCTTTTGTGTATAATTAACGAGTAATGGTAAATTGTGTTTAAGCCAGTGGTTTCGCAGAATGTTTGGAAGGCTTGATTAGGAATGTTCTACTTAGGAGTCTGCCCTCCTAAGTTATACATTATCAACAATTGAACCATCTAAACGAAGCAGTCGCTGAGAAGCTGTACAAGAGCAATTGCATCTTAACCCATTAATGCCCGAATTACTTTTTTTCTAACGGTTACCGTTTTGTTTTTTAAACTCAATTTCCTCTCAGAGCATAAAAACTAGGGCAACCTCTGCTGGCAACTTAAATTGCCACTGGGCATTAATGGGTTAACAGAGGAACATCAGACCAAACACTTTTAAAGTCGCCTACTCCGGGCGTAGTTTGGATTAAAATTTCAACTATAGGCTGTCCAAGTTTTCTTTACAATAAGGGCAATGAGCCAAACATAATAGAATTACCATAGAAATCGCTGCATAATGGATTTTGTTGGTTATAGCTACTATATAACAGAGATCTGTTAGTATCTTTCCTTCCTAACTTATTCAGGATTAAGTTTGGATAGATTAGGTCCATCTATATATACGTGTATATAAACTATTTATTTACCTCATTATAAAAGAAGTGTATGGTGTGGGTGTTCAGCTTTAAACTTAATGTTTTCAGAAATAATATATAATAACCCATAACATCTTCGTCGGAGAAATCAAACTTGTGCACAATAATCGAGTTGACATGATTGTTACTTAGAAGATAATCTAAAACAAAGAAACATTTATAGAAAAATGTAAATGATGATTATTAATGTAAATTCTTATAAATGCTATGGTATGCGTAAATATTCTAGATCTTGTGGCACGCTGCGCGTTCTACTTACACAATGAAGTTTCGTTACGTATATTTTCAAATAAAATATTCAGTGTTTGTAAAAGTTGGACACACACAAAGCTAGAGCCGCCACTTTTTTGTCGCATTATATGCAAGAAATAAGACAGCATATTTTTCTCAAGGAAAAAGCTATAGAAGAGACAGACAGAGAATAGAATATGATATGATATTAGTTTCTGGGAAATAATTATTAATTCTATTATTACACTTACTCAAATACGGAGGAATCATGTTGATCGCCCCATATTAAAATTTCTGCTATACAACGCAATGACTCTACTAACAAGCCTCTATTGTTTTCGGAAACTGTGGTATTCTTTTCCAAAATACTGTATAAATATTTAAGGTGCTCCAACGAAAGACGATTCTTGGGTTTATTCCAACCGCCTCCAAACCAACTACGGCTGCGAAACATTTCTGTTTTCTTTTCGATTGGCTACTGTAATAATGCGTTGTTTTCTTTTGTTGGTGGGCAAAAAAAATAATAGCTGCTATATTTTCCCTTCTTTTCGTCGTTGCCTTCTCTAATATTTGAACAATTCACTTGGAAGGCTTTGATTTTTTCTTAAATAAACTAATGTTAACGCAATTTCGTTTTAAATTTTACTATTATTACTTTATAAATTATAAAACAATTTTAATTATTTTTTTACTGTAGGGGATACTTTTTTTCTGAAGTGAAATTTTTTTTGAAACGTCAAGAGTAGAGGGAAAAACAGAACAGCTGATTGTCAAAATGAAGGTTCTGGCATTAACATTAGGGTGGGATCGTTTCTTTAATTAAAATGTTACATATGATTGGTAAAGCGATGCGTTTTAGTAAAATTCGCAGGTTTACACAAAAGATTGAATTCTATAAATTTTAGATCCTACGGTCTCCTTTCTGTATGGTGATTACCGTATTCATCTACACAGGACTTCGGAAACGTATGTAGTTAATGAGAAAATAAAGTTTGACACAACCAGAGGATGCCAATAAAGTCGAGTCTTTTCACCACTAATGTGAAGCTTGTGGTGGATGAACTCATGACTACCTGTGGCTAGCATCCACTGCTAAATGTATGCAGATAATGGCTTAATTGGTTTGAGAATACGACCACGCTCACAAAGAGAAAATTTCTGAAAAGATCAGATAGGCCATAATGATACGCAGAAAGATGGGGTTCTAGGGATGCAAACCATGGATTGGATATATACCATGTTGGTTAGACCAATAGTGGTCTATGAGAAAAATCTGAAAACAACTCAAATGGAGTTGGACGGGATACAGAGACTAGCGTATGCAGATATAATAGGGGCAATGAACACCTATCCTACAATGCCGCTAGAAACTCTAATGGATTTAAGTCCGTTGCACTTGGTAGTGAAAACCAAAGCAAGGCAAATTCAACACAAAACTCGGTAAGGGACTTAAGTGTCTTTAACTGACCTCTGCCCAGAACCAGTGGACTCTATGGTTTTGGGAGATTCTTCGCAACGAGAATTAATAAGAACAGAGAATTGCGTTGTCTCAATCGAAAGGAGATTTTTTTCACAAGTAATCACGAGCTGAGGTTTGAATTTGGAGCTCTTCTTACGTAAGTCAACATGACATTTATGCGAAAGCTGAAAACTAATATGGGAAAAAGAAAAGTCTAATGTCCAAGTTTTTTGAATTCAGTTTAATTGCTATTTGGCTTTATTAAGGATATTTGTTTGGTCAGTTTCATAAAGCAAATCTTGATATTGTAAATTTCAGTCCAGTGTGGGTTGGTTCGGTTTTCAACGACATTTACGTGTTTTAGTGAAAATATTTCAAAAAAGAAGGTAGAGAATATCTTCTTTCGTTTGATTTCAATTGGAAGAAAATTGTTCTCATTTCCAGAGCAGATATCTTATCCCCGGGAATTATTTAAGTAACACTAATTTAATTAAAACAAGTTAATTTATATTTTTTTTTTAGTCACCATAATAATTTCATGGTAAAATACATTTTATTTGTGTATGATTTTTTGGTTTTTTTTTATTTTATTTCTTTTTTCGTAAATTAAAACAAAATCAAAATAGATAATTAAACATTTTATATAAATAATTAAAATAAATATGTATTATCGTTTATACAATTCACATTTTTACAACTAAAGCATACATCATATTATTTATTTGAATATTCATTTATTAAATATTATTAGTTATATAGCCAGGTTCATAAGTTCATTATCACAGGCAATATGATCAATCATGAGTAACGTATGTATATTGAGGACATCATTTGTAAAGTGTGTGATGAGTTATATTAGGTCCGGTCCTATTGTAGTGACCTCCGGTTGACATTTTTTGTTAATAACAGACATATGCTATTTATGCTTTACATTAAAAAATTGTTTGATCGTACAAAAGAGAGATACTTTTTTATATTTTTTTTTTAGTTTTATAATCTAAATTGTAATTGCCTCTCGTTAATGTATAACAATTTTATCATGAACTTAGGACACAACAACATTAACAAATTTTAATTTGATAATTTGTTACTGAAAATAAAAATTGAGTGGGAAAAACAAAAAAATTAACATATAATATAAAAAAAAACAAAATAAAAAAGTGAGCAAAATATAATGTGAAATAAAATAAAATCTTAAATTGTATACATATATACATTTAAATTGTACTAAAATTCATTTAATAAATAAATATTTCTATTTATATTCATAATAAGAAATGGGAAGGAACATTACTCTTCTTTTGTTTTTTTGCTGAAGTATTGATTGTACATGCCATAGGCCAAGCCCAATGTCAGACAACCAACTACGGCTCCTTGAGCGGCTACACGCAATTGCATCAGGAATACACTTGTGCTCATATTACCACGGTGTTTGTATTTGTAGGCACCAATACCAGCAGCAGCCACAAAACCAGCCAAACCTATTAATAAATAAAATAAGTAAAAATTATTACAAATTTATGGCATATATATACGTTTATTTATTTTATTAATAACATTAGCAAATCAATTATAATTCTATAAGAATTCTTGTATACATCGGCATCGATAAGACGTTAAAAATTATCACCAGTAAGGAGAAAATTTCAAAGAGAACTGGGGTCAATTAAATGCAGAAGAAATCGTTTCGTTTTGAAAAGCAGATAACTTGAACATTTGATCTCAGTTTTTGATCTGCACCTTTTAATTGCGGATTAATCGTATCCTTCATTATTAGTGACCAAAGTACGACAAAAAAAAAAAAAAAAAAAAAAAAAAAACGCTAGCCGAGTGACTAAACACATGATAGTTCTGATACCGCTGCATCCCAAGCACTGGAAAGGTAATTGCAGTAAAATATTCGTAAGCACCGTTTTGATTGTCCAGACCAGCGGAGGTATTACAACAACTATATTCAATCTAATCAAAATTCGCATAATTGACAATTGCATTAAACACTGGAACGCTCAAAGAGTTCTTCGGTACGTACAAGCGGCAATCATTTCACAGTTTGGAAACAGCTCGTATTTTCTCAAGTATAGCTGACCGAGGTTGAAACTCCTAATGAATTTTACCCCGGGTTATTGTGTATTCCGAGAGAATCTATAAACGAATTGTAAATTGTGCCTGTAAGCACCATAAACTACTGTACATATATACAAATGTAAGTGTCTTAATAGATTTAGATCGAAGTGTATAGGGAAACACAGTGTCCCAATGGATTACATTTCTGCCATTACAGTTTCAGATTAGCTAGAGTTCATTAGGAAAGCGACAGATTTACTAAACAATCGTTGACCTTGCAATTTCAAAAACTCTGAAGTTCTTTTGAAATAAATAAATCAAGCAATCATTTTTTTATGATTTGTTTGTGACATTTCCTATTTAAGTTTGCTATTTCTGTTAAAATTTACTTTCAAAAATGTAACAACTTCAATTGAAACCAATAACAGCTCCAAATTAAAATGCACAAATATGGAAGAGTTAATTAGAAAAAAATCAAATTGTTTGTTTGCGGAAATGCTTCATTAGTTTTTGTTTGACAATCATTATTTTTGGCTTTCTATTTCAAAAACAAAAACAATCACTGATTGTTTTTTAATTTCAAATATGTTTTATTTAAACACTAGCAGAGAGCAAATTAAAAAAAAACTTAAAACAATAAAAGCAGCTAATATTATTTCAATTATAAATATTTGAACGCTTTTAAGAAATATAGATTAAAGGTAAACATATTGAGCATTTGTGTAATAATTAATACAAAATAATTTTTGCCAGCCAGATTGATAAAATCTATCAACAGCAGTTTGTCAAATTGATTTAATGATACACCATGAGAGATTTATGTATGATTTCAGAATTTATAAACAATTTTTGATTCAATTTTGTTTCTTCATTCACACATTGTTTGCCAATCTACTCCACACGTGTCTAGGACAGACTTTTAATAGCTGTATAATTAACTTCTGTTTTAAAATGATAAATATAGAGAGATACAGAAGAAGATACAATATAAATAACAATTACGCATCACATATATACTTCTTTAATAACGCAATCGCATACTATATTAATTGATTGGTAATTGAAATATTGAATCATAATGTGAAACAAATACTTTTGTTATTTTATAAATTACTTTGTTGAATGATCGCGATCTACATATTCTCTTTAATTCGGAAATTATTTTAATTGGAAATTCGTGTTAATCTTTTAATAAAATCTACATATATACACATGCATATAAATATTAAGTGTGCTTAATAATAAAATTTCACAATTTTATTATATAATAGTAATAATAAATTTTAATATAAGAAAATTATCTTTTTTCAACTCAAAAAATAATTTAACGCTACCACACTATATTAGACATCTGATTGCTTTATTAAGAAGGTAAGAATCTGTCATCTTTAAATGTAGAAATACATTTTAAATGTATGTATTGGACAGGTATTAATACGTTTAATAAAATGCTTTATCATTCCAAAAATATATATTTTTGGTATTTTCAATACCATTTCATATATAAATTATAAGTTTTGTTTATTTTGGGAATACTGTTTTAAGCAAATAATTATTGTTGTATAAAAAAGGAGGAGTTTTTAAAAGTATTTACTTTTGCAAAGTTTGCTTTACATAATTCTATACATATAAATTTCAAATATGACCTAATATTTTTTTATTTATTTATTAATAGTACAAAAATAAAGGTAAACATTGGAAAGGAGACTTAAGCTACTAATTGATTTCAGTGAAATAAATAACCTTTTTTAATTTAGTAGTCTGCGTATGAATTACAAATACATTACAACCAATGGCTTTTGGGAATTGAGGCCTGTTTAAGTTTATTTACAATGAAACATATATGTACAAAAATTATAATTCTAACAAATTGACATTGGAAACTATGGGCTATTTAAGTTTTTATTTTCGTTCCACATTAAAACTGGCTGATGCAATAGACAATAAGCATTTTGACATAATTTTAATTAAAAGCGTACAGTGTGCTTCTTGGCTTATTTGTGCGTTTATTTAACTGTGTCTTTGTAATTTTTTAGCTCAGAATCCTTTAAATAGGAAATGGAATTTTAAATAGAAAAATATGCTAAATTCAAACGTACTGTGCAAGAAATTGGAAGCCTTATGAGAGATAAGGTCAAGCCTATGCATCAATACAATACAACACTGCCGAAAATGTTCGCTTCTGTTAGAGAGAATATGGCGAATAATCTGCGTACTCAGCAATTGATGCCATCTTACTACTCATTATTGTGTATTTTGCATTTAGATTTGCAACTCTGGTCTTATTAAGCCCAACTCATACAAAAATTAAAGCCGGCTGAAGGTCGCATGCTAGAGCAAGTCTTTCAATAATTGGTTTCGAAAAAAAAAAAAAAAGTTTTTTCTTATACAATGGTAACATCTACAAACAAAATTGTCGATTATGGGGCTTGAACAACCCAGAAGTGATTGTAGAAAAGCTATTGCAGTCGTTTTGGTGTGATTTATGGTCTTGAGATGTCATTGAACGTATTTTTCAAAAATGATCCTGGAAGCTCTATGGTCGAATAATAAAATACTCTTTCTGACCTGGAACAAAAGACTATGAACCGATTTTGGCTTTATTTCGTGATAAGTAACAAGAAGAAGAAATTTCATTTTTTGGTGAGGTCAATTGGTCACCAAGATCATGCAATTTGATGTCATTAGAAGTTTTTGGGGTTATGTCTGCCTATGTGAAAAACTCCGAAAATATTTTAAGGCAACTAACACATTATATATATTTTTAATTTAAATATCATGTTTATTATGCATAATCGGCATATATTTTTTAAAGGGAAACATTAAATAGAAATATAAAAAGTAATACTTGATATGATATGTAGTTTTTACTTTGGCAGCTGACATTATAAGAAATAGTAACCCAATTTTTAACCATAATTGCACCAATTATCAGAAACAATAGAAACAGATGTTTTCTCATAATTTCTATTATAAAATACAGATGATACATACCAGTAAATATGCATGCGTTAAAGCTTGCCCATACAATCGTTTGTAGGCACAAAGAAAAATTGTAATTTTATCCATAAATAAATATCAAAAATGCAGGAAGAATCGTCCATTTGTTCTACGACAATATGTGTATCATCTTTACCTATCCATTACTTAAGTACCCATCATTAAATTAAAATGGCTTGAAGTCTTTGCATTTTTTTGTTTCTATTATATTATGCTATTTTTATTAAATTAAAATCAAACAAACATATGTAATAGTAATAAAAAGTTCACCTTAACCAGTTTTTACAATAGAATTGAAAATTGATAAAAGTTTCAATGAAAATTACAAGCGTTCTTTCAATCACGTAAGGGGATTTTTATAATATAAACTTGAACAAGTTGTATGAAATAATGACGAAGCGTTTTTCAACAAAATTATTTCATTATACACAAGAGACCGCAATGTGCTCCTCTCTGTTCTCATTTCTTAATTTTGCACGAAAAACAAATGAAAGATTATTAGCGACAAAGTTCGGGACAGATTTTCATTGTGATCCTCTTTTTTTCTAAATACGCAATAATAAACAAAATTTAACAATTTGTATTTATTATTAAATGCGGGATATCTCTCTATATGTTCGTACAATTTTGTGCACACAGTAGTAGTACTTTAGACGCGGTTAACAACGAAGTAAATATATTAAGGTTATTACAAAAAACTTTTATTAAGAAACATTTATAACTGATTTAATTCGTTTTTTTTTGTTTGTTAATGTAATAGATGAATAATTAAAATAAAAAATTTGTTTAAAAAAATACTCTACACTATTTAAACTAACCTGACGCTAATCAGGTTTTTGGCAAAAACAGCTGTTAAGGTCGTAATTTATTTGTATTATTCGCTTAATCTACTAAATATTAAAAATCTGTAACGTCTGAATCATTTCTATCTGCACGTATGCATGTTTTGAGAAACATTTTTTTCGAAAATCATTCAAACAAATAACAGACTGGTGAGTGAGCTCATAAAGGTTTGCCGTTATTTGTTTGTGATATCGATCGGGTCAAAAAAGTGAGAAATATACACGTTTTAGTGGTTATGTCAGCGAATCCGACGCCAATTGATTGAATGCAAAGCTAGAAATAACTTAAATTTGATTAAATGTGAAGTTTTTGCTTATAATGCTCGCAATTACTGAGACATATTGGATTGGGAGTTGTATTCACTAGGTCGTACGTCCGCTAGCAAGCATTAATTTGAATAATTTTAAGTTAATAGTTTTTTTTTTTTGCCAAAAACAATACCAAGCTTTGTAGAAAATTCATACCTATTTTCATTGATGTTAATTCACTGGCTCACTTATTCCTTGTGATTGATTTGTTTGACTTACAACACGTTTCATTTAACATAATAACCTGATTTCGACGTCTATGGCTTTTTTCGTTCACAAAGCTGAAGAATTATAAATAAAACCACATAAAGTGCCTATGACACGGTCGAACCTCCTCGGCTAACGGTACCTGATGGTGACCATCCATCTCGTGTAATATGGCAAAACTCGTGCTTATTAATATCAAAAATTTTGATATTTGGCTGGATAGTGTAACAACAAAACACTCTCTCATCAGGTAGGGCTTGCTGACAAAGTACGAATATAATATATTTCTTAAAACTGTGGGTCACTCATCGTATGTAATACATTTGTAGGGACTAAAACAATGCCGTGGTCTAGTAGGTAGTGTGTTGGCTTATTAGACGAAAAGCCAGGGTTCGAATCCCTGGCCAGACATCAAAATGAAGTACAAAAAGTATATCTTCGGCGACTTCTGGCAAAAACTCTTAGAGTAAATAAAATTGCCATGAAAAGTTTCTCAAAAATCTGTCGTTCAGAGTCGACTTTAAACTGTAGGTCCCGCCACTCATGTATAAAATTAACACACACAACATAAGTGGTGTGAGAATCTAGGTCGTAATCCTGACTGAAGGGTTGCAATGACCAATTATGTATGTAAAACAACAATACAATCTTGCATCTTGAAAACTTAGCTTCAGTTTTCTGTTTCCAAACTTAAAAGCTATAAAAATTACTGTTTATCAGAAGTTCGATGATTAATAAGGGATATTACCACAGAAAGTAAACTCCTGTGACTTTTTTGTGTCCTGAAGCTGAAGACATCCATTCTTTACAATCAAAACATTTATTTGGATGCTTTGAAATATGTAGTATTTGCGTTTTTCAATTATTAACTCATCTTTTTAATGGAAAATTTTTGTGTGAAGGTCGCTGGTCAAAAGTAAAACAAATAATAATTCTAGATCGTGGCAAAAAAATATTAAAAAACAGAAATGATGACGTAGTTTTTGTGAAAACAATGCTAATTTCTGTTTTAATTATTAATTCATGTGTTTTTAGATAATTTTTGCTTGTTCATTTCTGGGAAAATAAGTATAAACTGATTAAGTAATCCTTGTTTTAACTGACATGATTCCTTTGGCGCAAAAATAAGGATTTTAAGTCCATCGCTATACATACAACCTCTTAATTTGTATGCTGCTATAGGATACAATTTAATATTATTAAACGCAATACTAACAAAGGTTACATCATACTACTCTTGTGTGCAAGTACACATTTTGTGAATTTTCTCTCGTCTTTCATAAACTTACATTTTAACCAAGTAACGAAACATCAATCAAATTTTTAAGCAAAAATAAAACCATTAAGAACGAGTGTAAGAGACGAGGTGCAAAAACAAAAATTGTGCACTAACGTTAGGTAACACTTTTCTATTTTAACAAATACAAAATACTTTCATATTTATTTTAATAAAATTTAAATTGTATTTAACGAAATTTTCGTCACTGGGTTTTACGAAAAAATGTCGTGTCTGATTTAGGAACACTCTGTGAAGGTCGTGGTCATGAAAAGTTGTTCAACCTCTGTTTTTGGCAAAGTTTTGCTTTCGTTATACACCAGCAATATGTTCTTTAATAGAATGTCATGAGTTTTTTGGCTAACAACGGCAGAGATGATGAGTAAAACACATGTAGAAATAGCACTAATCAGACGTCACTAGTATTTTTTATTTCTCTCCGCAAATGTTTGTTTGTATTTATTTGTTTTAATCGTTTTTTTTTTATTGCACAGCAGTAATGATAGCGTATGTATGCGTGTCACAGACAATACAATTATAATCTTTGGAACGTTATGCCTTAACCTAGCAACAACTTAAAAACACACTTACCCACTATCATAAAGGGTGAATCCTTGGCTTTTTGGGCTAATTTGCCACCACTCTCTCCAGGTTCTTCAAATAATGATTTGCTGCCGGTCATTTTGTTGTACTTTATTTAATGTGTTGATTTAATTGAAGTTTTTCTGTTTTTTCCTGAGGAATTTTCCTTCCGTTTTATTTCGTCACTTGCTCTCTTGATTCACTTTAATTCACTGGTCGTTCAGCAACGCGCTTTTATAACTAAATTTGCAAAAAGAGAAATTAATTTTACAAACCAAGTGCAAATTATTTTAAGCACAGTTGTATTGAAAAGTATTAATACTTTCATAATACAACTGTGTTTACAAAAAGAACTAATAAAGCTAAATTATAATAACAGCTGATTTGTGTTTTTAATAAATAAAAGCTTTTTATTGGTACTTTTCCGTTTCTACACTTGAAAAAATAAAGAAATCACAAAAAAATAAAATAAAACGAAATGAAGTTGTTTTCGGTGGCTGCTTTTGTGATGAGGTTCCTTCTAATTGTCTGGTGGCGTTGTGTGCGTCGGGTGAGGGAGAACGGGATTTTGTAAGTGGTTGGCTGTTGTTGCATGTGGTCTCTTGTTTATGTGTTGGAATTTGGTCGGATTTGACGGATGGAATCCAAAAATTAATTACTTTTTAGTTGGTGTGTTTCTAATGTGGAGAGTTTGTGAAGTATGGTGCATTTATTAGGTGCGGTGAGTTTCTGGGGTGGTGAATTTTTCATAATGAGGTGAATTTGTATGGTGAATAAAATTGAAATTCAAAATTCGTCATTCGAAATATGCACATAAATCACTGTACTATCAATGGTGAATTAGCCAGTGTGTGTCTAGAATAAGGAATTCACCTTCATTAGCCGAGCTGTAATTTACCGACATGTCGGTACTACTATTTCCCTACACTACCAACTGCGTGGTTTGTGCTTCGGATGAGGAAATATCAACCCTGTTAGCGGAGTCCTTATTGGGTTAAAAGAACCCACCAAAAATTATAAACGGTTAGGCATTTGCTTTTAAATGTCTTATTTTAGTTAAGACACACACTACAAACATTTGCGAAAAAGAGTTAATAGAAGGCAACACAAATCCAAATACGTTAGGTCTGTTCGATGTTATTTTGGATAAAAGTTGACAAAATGGGAGTGAAAAAGATGGGTACATATTAGTTATTTTTAAGCTTTATTGATGGACATCGGACAAATTAAAGCAGGATCAATTAAATGCAATAAGTAGCTTTTATTTATTTTGTTTTTACTTATATTTGTTCATTGTTAAAAAATAAATTTAAAAAAATTAAGAAATATTGTGGAATTTCTTATTTTATATACATACATAATTGGTCATTACAACCCTTCAGTCAGAATTACGACCTAGTTTCTCACAGCACTTATGTTATGTGTGTTAATTTTATACATGAGTGGTGGGACCTACAGTTTAAAGTCGACTCCGAACGACAGATTTTTGAGAAACTTTTCATGGCAATTTTATTTGCTCTCAGAGTTTTTGCCGCAAATCTGCTGAGAGGAAGTCGCCGAAGAAATACTTTTTGTATTTTGTTTTGAAGTCTGGCCTGGGGTTCGAACCCTGGCTTTACGTCTAATAAGCCAACACACTACCTACTAGACTACGACGACTTTTATATCCATAACCGAAAAATAATTAAATCAGCTTCTTGAGAATGCCGCTGATGACGCCAGAACCTTTCTGTGGATTGGGAATAGTTGATTGGAAAGGTAAGCTCAATAAAAGCGAAGTGTGAATGATTCGAACCGAACATGTAGATTCTGTAATGATGAGAATGAATAATCAGAACATATTCTTGGATACTGTGACGTTGAGAACGAATTATTCAGATATTCTTGGAAGCTGTGGGGCAATATTGCATCGCAGAAGGAAACATCTAGGTGCATATCAGTTGCTAGATATAGAAGTGTTCCTGTTGACTAGGTCTGATCTGCATCCTGAAGTTTCTAAGGGCAATAGGCTTGGAGGAGACATTATAAGGATATCCTTTATATATTGAGGGTAGTACAATAGATTGTATGTTAGCAGTACTAGGGCACCTCTTCCCTATTATAATGAAAACAATAAGAGCCTGTTAAGAAATACAAGGTCCGCATGAGCATATAAATGAAGCCGTAGAATTGTGTCAGAACTCTCAATAGCTCAAATAGTTTCAGGAAATGAATTTCTTTTTTAAATAATTACTTTTAATATTTAATTTGCGGCCATCAACATACTACAAGACACCTCCAAAGAAAAAAAAAAAACGTTTCACTCTCATCATAATTTAATCAATTAAAAACGAAATCAAATAACATTTTCATGAAATATGAATGAAAAGTAAAGAAAAATCATGCCAAAACTCAACTTTTCATGCAAAAGAAATATTCATTATACAATATATGAATATTTCTATATATGTGTGTATGTATGTATGTATGTGTAAACAGTAATAAATAAATATTACGCCTCCTTCACAAAGAAAGTGGAAATGAAATGCAATGAAAACAGGAAACAACTTTTAACATGATGATTTTATGAATTGTTTTCATTTTTTCATAAATCAGGTGGAAATAATGGCAAAGAGAGAGGCATGCCATGTATTCCTATACAATGTACGCTATCTTAGCATTTAACTTCAGTTCATTTCATATACAAGAAGGTATTTTTCTTACATTTTACAAGTATTTTTAAATAGGCCATCCATGAAAATTACGCCCGAACGATTACACTGAGATTTTGAATGTCTTTTCAACGCTGCTAGGGAAAGAACTTAAAAGTGTTATCCTTGTTTCTTATTTCCGATAGAACTTTATGGAACCGGTGGGGATATCCCCATACGAGCTCGTATACCCATTCTCATTGATGTGTCAAAACTGATTTTGGTCATTTGCGCTGGCCTTCTGTTAGGATCTCTCTGGATCTGGAACTTCGTTAAAGACTGGATGAAAATTATATCGTTTTTCAGACGGAGATATATGCCGTTTTAGAAGCTCTTGAGGCCGCTACTGATCTCGGTCTTAATTTTTGTTGACAATCAAGCGCCTCTAAGGGTGATAGCCTCGGTTTGGTGGAAGATGCGAGTGGTTTGTGACTGCAAGGCCTTCATAGGAGCTTTTCGACAGCATCGTGACCATTTATTGGCGGAACTAGTTCGCAGCTGGGGCTCAATAAGCTCAATGTGGGACTGGTTGTTGACGAGGAATCTGGCACAGCACTCAAACGGATTCCTGCAGAGTACTTATGTATATATGGTGATGAGGTATAGTTGAAGACCATAGAAGATTTCCTTTCTGACTGTCGGGCTTTTTTACACTCATCCTTGTGTAAATGATCCCTCTGTTTATTATCTGTCTTTTCATTCTCTCTATTCCTTTTCATTTAATTTTCTATATTTCCTTGTTAAGGACGAACACAATGGCTTCCATGACCTTTGAGTGTTTTTGTACTTGGCACAAGAGTTGTAGACGTCTACAACCATATTTACCACTAAAGCTTAATTGATTCTGTCTATTCGTAAAGCAGTACGTAAATAGGTTGTAGGAGGGACGGAAAGAGAAAGTAGTATTTATTGAGGTTAGAATTGAAAGTGTTGACAGGAAAGATTTGTACAAGAAAAGCTTTTCACATACATACCTATAAGTGCTTGTCTAAGGAATGAATTCTGTTTGTTAATCTATTGTCCATTGGCAAAGCTACTACGGATAGATGTGCTCTATTTGACAGCCATTTACGACGTAAAATATTCGATTACGGGATGCAAATTATTTTACCCTTATTTTGTTGTATCCATAAAGCAATGAAGCTGTTGATCTTACATTAAATCATAATATCTACGTTACTGTAAATGGTCCGTAGACCTTAATTGTTGCTATTGCCACGTATAGAGCCATCCGGGTAGGTAATCAACAAGTCGCTACGGCCATCCTTGAGCAAGATGTCGATCTAGAGCAATGCAATTGGTTGCTAATGATATGTTAAGCATCTTATTAGTCAAGATTGAATCCGTCCAGTGCCCAAACATACTCTTGTAATACGATTTGTGCCTATGATTCATACATCCCCTAAAAAGTATGGTTCTCATGTGGATTGAGGTGTAATTCGAAATGCAAAATACGAGGTAATGAGCCCTCATATACTCAGAATTGTGGAGAATGCTGTCGAATTAATAAATTCGGATTTTTCACCACACTTTCCGTGACAGAAGCGATATTCTCGGCAGCGCGTACGTTGCGATGATGTCGCATTCTGATCTTGAATTTTCTTAAAACAACATATACATGACAGACGAGAATTGCTGCAGCAAATTATAACTCAAAGGCACTACAACCTCTACACTCTTCATAGTGTGTTGCATTTTAAAAGCATCTACAATAAATCTACAGCAACACTATAATGATTAATGTTCAAGAAGTTGTTTTTTAATACATAATTTTCATTTTTGTTAAACAGAAGAAAAAAAAACGAAAAAAAGAGTATGTTTTACAAACAACAGGAAAGTGGGAACTTAAAATATATTATGAGCATACAAATATTTAACATCAGCCACGAGGTCAGTACAGCATACTTTACACACCGTAACGTATGTTCATTGTATGTGTATACATTAAATTTTACTTTTAGTCTTTTCATTAAAAAAAAAAAAAGAAAACATCGCTATCTCTTCAGACAAAGCGAAGCAAAGAATGAAAGAGAGTGCTTTTATAGAGGAGTCTGAAGGTAAAATAATTTTTATTTTAAGTAATTCGCTCCATACAAACAATGCAGTGAGTGTTTTATATCTACACTGGCATGTCTGTGAATGTGCCACCTCAAGTGTAAGCATTGGCTGCAAACATCAGAGAGGACTAGAGAGAGTACAGTGAGAAGTATGGAAATTGTATTATAAACCTGTTCTTCTAAAAACTCCAAATTACGGAAAATCTGTATTTCCTCCATAGATTTTATACATAATACAACGTAGCTTCTCACATCACTTTTGATGTCTGTGTTAATTTTATACACTAAGGGGCGGGATCTCCAGTTTAAAGTCTACTCCAAACGACAGATTTTTGAGAAACTTTTCTTGGCGATTTTATTTACTCTCAGAGTTTTTGCCAGAAAATTGCTGAGAGGAAGTCGCCGAAGAAATATTTTTTTTTATATTTCATTTTGGTGGAACTGTCTGACCTAGGGCTTGAACCGAGACCTCACCTCTAAGAAGCCAACACAATAACTACTAGACTGCGACCACTTCTATTTCCTCCATAGATTGATTAACTTTATTATGATAACTATTTAGGCTATTAAATCTTCTTCGAAAATATTGGATTTAACTGCACGCAAGATCCATAAGGACGTATAAGCGTTACATTAATAACGCATCACTTATAATTAGGATTTGTATCAATTGTTTTGGGGAGTCAGTAGCTTTTGATATTTTGGGCATGAAAATCCAATATGATGTTTCCGAGAATCATTATCACTTTCAAGGACTGCTGTCTCCAACTGGACCCGTAAGAGAGAGAG
The DNA here is from genome assembly GCA_936449025.2 of Sarcophaga subvicina. NCBI lineage: Eukaryota > Metazoa > Arthropoda > Insecta > Diptera > Sarcophagidae > Sarcophaga > Sarcophaga subvicina. Next base: position 29,729,774 of record OW388081.2, read on the forward strand.
AGAGAGAGAGAGAGAGAGAGAAAGAGAATGAAAGTACTTATTACAGATAGTAAAATAAAGGGATATGTGGTCTAAGACCTTTACCCAGTACTTATCTATCACGTAGAGCTGCTGCGTATTATCGAAATTATTTTCAGTAGAACAGTTATATTTCCTCAATTAGTTCATACACATTGCCTATGAATAAAAACGAAAGCTTTATCGTCTATTGGTGTACATACTAAATAATGTACCTCTACACTTCACTTACGTAACACTTTAATAAAAGTCTTCCCCATCTCCAATTGAATACTTTTTTAAAAATTTATGAAAATGGAAAGAAATCTTTTTCTTTTATTCTTTCTTTCTTCATTTTTATTAATTTACGATGTTGTTTACGCTACACTATATGCATTTTTATAGTGTAAAAAAGAAAAGAAGACGAAGAAAAAAAGAAAAGAGAAAATAATGTTTCAAGTGATGGCGAAACTTCTTGATATTCGTTCGCCATAACGTAGGTTGTCTGCTTCTGTATTCTATTAATTTTTATTTTGTATGCACAGATGCAGGTGGTGTGTTTTTTATGGGAATGGAAGTGTCATAAGTGTTGTGAAAGATTTTTTAAGTAAATGTGCTTCAGGTTAATTTAACAGACAACGTTTGTATTTATCTTAAAAGACTTATGTATGTATGTGTGCGTATGTGTTTATTACTGTTCTTTGTTTGTAATTTACTTTGCTTTTCTTTTCCTTTAAGTTGAATCCTGGAAATTGCCTATTTTGCATGATTATTAACAAGAAATTCTTTTTCCTTATCCTGCTTGAATTGGCTTTTGCTTTTACAAAGGCGGGGTAGTATAAGTTTTTTTCCTTTATATTATGGCTTTTTTGTTGTTGTTGTTGCTTTTGTTTTAATTAAAACCAAATTATGAAACTCTTGAACATTATTTTCTTGTGCTTTTCGCTTTTGGTTAAAAGATTTCAGTTTTTTCTTTCTTCGAAAAATAATTTTTTTTCTGTCTACCTTTTATTTGCTTTTTTTCAGTTTCTTCAAATGTTTGTGTTCATTTAGGTTTTTTCGTTCTTTTGCTTTAAGCCTTTATAACTTTTTAACTTTGGTTTTAAAAAAATAGAAAAAAAAATAATATTTTTTTTGACTGCTTAAGCCACTATTTAAACAAAATTCAACAACAAGACCAGCAAGTGTAGCAACGGAAAAAAAATCGTCGTGAACTCAGAGGAAGAAAAATAAAAAAGTTTTTGTTTTTAAGCCAAAGCATGAGCCATATAAGATGAACAAGTAGTGATGGAGTCATAAAAAAAAAGAGAAGAGAACAAAAGAATTTCAAGTGCATTTTATTGCTCTTAAGAACTGGCATACTTTGAAATCTTTAAGAAACACAAAACTTTTATTTTTAATGCCATACGAAGAAGAAGGCATGGCTCAAAAAATATCCTTCTTAACCAGTCTCTGTACTTTATTGTGTGGTACATAGATGTCTAATACGAGGAATGTTCAAAAATGAATGTGCACTTTTTTATCTATTGGGTTCTCCTGAAAGTTTGGTTATAAATTGTAAATGATAACAAAATGTTATCCATCAAAAGGGCATATATTTAGTAGGTCAAATTTTTAACCGAATTTTTTCATGAACCCAATATTTACTCATCAATGGTCATGATATCAACACAAAGATATAAGGGAAAGTTTTAATTTCTTTCTCTCTCTCTCTCTCTCTCTCTCTTTCGTATTTTTATAATAATTAATCTCTGTGAAGATTGGTGATTTGTTCGGATTATTTTTCCATTTTCTTTAGTTATTCCCTTACATTTATATCTACGTATACGTATTCAGATGTGTATATGTCTTAGTCTGATTGTTATATTGATGTTATGCTCGTACATTCTTGTTTAGATTTTTCATTTCTTTTACAGTTTCTCTCTTTTATAAAATATCGCAATAATGTGTATGTATTATTTGTTCTTTTTATTGTTGTTGTTCTTGTTGTTATAACCTCATTTAATTTAACTCTTATTTTTATATCTTTTTCATTTTGAAACAATTGCTTGTATCTGTATGTGTTTGTATTTCAAGTGATTTCTTCAGTTTAAATGTGATTATTGCTCGTTGACTGTTTGTTTATATGCAAATAAAAATAGTTTTTAAAAGGATATGTACGAGTATTTAATTTAATTTTATCATCTAAGCGTATGAATAATATTTAATTAAATAAATATCTCAGATTTATACTTTTTTAAAATGTTAAAAAAGTGTTTACAGCATGACTGACACACACATTTTTATATACAAACATACATATGTATTATGTGCTTATTTAATTGAATTAAAAATTAGTTTTACTTTAAATGGATGACATAAATTGTGTAGACCATAAAACATTTTCTTACTATTTTACACTGTGTTGTAGAATTTTACGACAACTACATACAAATAGGAATTGTCATATTGAAAGCCATGTTGTGGGTTCCAGGTTTTTAGTCATTTTATTAAGAGAATACGTTTAATGACAGAGTCATGGAGAAAACTGCAACATTACTTAAGACTTCTGGTGCCTTTAGATTGGCTGTCAATTGATTTAATTTCCAAAATTCTTTTGATAATAAGTGTTACTGTAATGTGAAACACCAGTTGGTGGCCTTGCCTTATTTTAAATAAATTCACCAAAAATGCTAAAGTATTTGCCAACTTATTTACAGGGTCTACAATTATTAATTTCTTTAGTGGTTAACGCATAAAATTCCTTAAGCCTTTTGCATTGTTTTATTACTATTTGCACAATTGCATATGTGTTAGTATAGGCATGTGTAAGTATATGATTTAATTGTAACACTTATGCCTGTAATTTGTCATTCATTTATGGCCAATGTTTGAGTACATAATTACAAAACATTGCTTAAATTCTTACACTCTCTCTCTCTGTCTCTTTCCCTCTCTCCCTCTCTCTCTATCTTTTTGAGAAATGCATGAAATACTCATATTCTACATATACAATTACAATACAATTACAACAAAAAATTTATGCAATTTAATAACCTGTTGTAGCCTTCATAATCCTTTACACATGTACAGTAGCTCATACAACAACATTACACACGTATAAGATCTTGTGCTCACTTGTTATTACGGTTGTTGTTGGCTTGAGAACTACGAGAATACAGTAAACAAATTCACATACACACACACACACACATGCATGCATGTATGCACACATACAAACAATTATTTATTTATATGGACCACAATATTCTTATTGTGACAAGAGAAAAGCTTAACCTACCATGCTTAACTGTATCTGTATATATATGTATGTATGCATGTGTGTGTGTGTGTGTGTAAAAGCATATAAGTGTATAATTTAAGTAATTAACACTCACTTATATAAGAGTCACACAATTAAATTTAAAACTTCTTTTCGCTGCTTTTTCATTTTTATTTCCTTTTTTGCTGTTCCTTTTGCTCATGTTGTCGTTGTAAGTTGATGCCATTGTAATTGTAAACCGCTATAGTTGTAGTTTGTTTTTTATATGCCATGCCCGTACGGCCACTACCACTACCACTAGAGTGTATATTATGTCGTTATGCTGTAAAACGGAAACGGAAGTGTGCAATATAAAAATAAAAGAGAGAAAAAAATTTAAATTTTCTTTACTTTTCTCTCGCTCTCTCTCATTGTTTTTTGACCAGTGTATTAACAATGTAGGCAGTTAAAAAAACAACAATGCACACTGTATAAATTGCTGCAAAGCCCAGTGTAAGTTGTTGAGCAGCTCAGAGTTCCTGAGAAGTAAATGATGTTATTAATCCACCATGATGGCTTAAAGTCGGTGTGAGTGCATGCAGACATGTGAGAATGTGTAAAAAGTAACGGGTATTAAGTAAGAGGTTAACAAATGAATGACTTCGGTTTGGTGGAAGAAATTTCATACTTTTGCCACAATAATTAATTTAACATGCAATTCATATTTGATTATTAAGAATTGAAAATGTTTTCGTTAAAGAAAATAAAAAATAATGTAAACGCCATCAGCACATACTCTGGCTATTATCATTGTCCTTCATTATTTTAATTATAAGGAAGTTAAAGTTTCTACTAAAAAAATTCAAAGCTATCCCCAGGCCGTCCAGAGATAATGACAATAAACAATGGAAAATCAGGCAACTCTACCTTAATGTGGAATACTTACCATTGCACCCAATACATTTTCATAACGCACGTTGTTAGTACGAAACTATCATCCTGGAAACCTAAATCTGTCATTTTGAATGTCACACTATGTGGCATTTACCCTGAAAAGCTGGCCAAAAAGGCAAAAATGAATTTAAAGAAATTTAAGAAACTGAGTATGCATTTCGATAGACAACAAAATTCTGCATTACATAGTGAATTTTCACGACTGAGATTTGTAGATTTGAGACGATGTCAAAGTCAGGAAAGTGAACAAAATTAAATGCGTTTTTGGTGTTTTTTTTTAAATTTTAATAGGTTTATATGATATTTTTTTGTGCCCAAACGAAAAGAGGTTTCATATTAATTTTTTTTATTTGAAAGGTATGAGCAACTGCTACTTTCAGTTTTTTTTATATATATCTCATATATTATTGTTAAACTTATTCGTTCAAAATTTAAAATAATAAAAATTTCAAATTTTTTTTTATCCAACCCAAAAAAAAAGATAAGGATTTTAAGTATGAAAGTAGATTTTAGTAGTTTAATGTTATATACCACAAGAAAATATGAACTCTCTACATTCAGGAACAAAAAAAAACTTGGCGCAAGTTTGCGCAATTATTTTTGGCGATTTTTTGAAAGGTGACCTATTTTGGACCAAGGGGCAATTATGGACCGACCATAACAAAATTTGGTAATATGATTTAGATTTACAAAATACACGTTCATACCGAATTTCATCACGATACCGATGTTTTTAAGCCATTTATAAGCGCAAACGTGAATTTCTAAAGGGGACTTTATATGGGGACCTGGGTCAAATGTGATCCGATTTTCACCTAACTTTACACCATGATTTCTTAGTACACCGAACTGATCCATAGTAAATTTTATCATGATTGTTGCATAATCACCATAATTATGTGTAAATAAGTGTAATTTCGAGGGGAATTTGTATGGGGGCTAGGCGAAATCGCCGACCGATTTGAACCAAAATCAGTTGGGTTCATCCTTGAGCCTAATTATCACTAACACTATCAAAAAATTCCAGCCATTAACTCATAAAACGCTTCTATTAAATTTGGCCAGGTTTTCAGGCAAAATGCCACATAGTGTGTCAGTTCATGTGGTACCGAATTTCCTTTTTATTTTGGGTGAAACCTATTGCTTGCAAAAACTACTGCTTGAAAGGAGATTTATCAGAAGGCATCGTGGCCAGACAAATCGAAAGACCTGATCCTGGATGGAACCAGGAAAATGCTTTGCCACGAAACTAAAAAAGTTTTGTACGAGAAATATTCGAAATCCACGAAGAAACTCGAAGTGTATGCCATCGAAAGATGTACTGTATTCAACTTGGGCAGTAAATACAACCTTCACAACACTGTAATGATATCTGACAGTCTGGAAGATATTCGACCACTCAGCTCCTTGTGAGTTTAATTCGAAATTAGTATGAATCAGCTAAGTACGGGTAATACTCTGATGGATGCCAGGTCATATAGGAATTTACAAATGACCTTGCAAGGAGATGAATTTCTATGCATGGTAATGTGGAGTGGGAAAAGGAGATTGGAAGAGTATTCTATTTCCAATTCCGCTGTATGATAACAAAACGATGGCCATAAAGACCAAGTGGCTTGAGAATAGTAACCGGCCTTCTGACCGGGTACTGTAGATACAAACAATATTTGTTCAGAATAGGGAGTTTTCAGCTCTAAAATGTAGATGAGGAAAACGAAACCTGTGTGGCATTAATGCAGGAAATATATGAGTTCTTAGCCAGTACTAGGCAGAAGGAATGGCATCCTGAATTTTGTCAGGGCCACAGGATTGCCTACAAATCTATGATTTTGATAAAATTTTTATTTTATTTACTTAATTTACTTTTATTTAATTGGACCGCTTGTAGATAGGTGGCAGCAGTTGATACTCTTGAGGTAGGAAACATTTGAGTTCTTAGCAAGTACTGAATAGAGGCAGTTATCCCTACTGACTGCGAACGGCATCCTGATATTTGTCAGGGCAACAGTATTGGACGAAGAAATTATGGTGATAGCGTGTAAGGGCCGCAAAATGATCGATTGCATGGTATTTGGTTATTACACGCCTTTAGTCAAGATTACAAACCTAACTTCTTACACCATCCATGATGCGTGTGTTTATTTTACCCATGAATGGCGGGACCTACAGTTTAAAGTCTATTTTGAATAACAGATTTGTGAAATTTTTCATGGCAATTGTATTTTCGCTCAAAGTTTTTGCCTGAAGACTGTTTAAATATGGGCTGGCGTTTAATATGCCAACACACTATCTAGTAGGCTACGGTGACTTCTTGTTTAAAAAGTTGTAATCAATCTTCCGTATAGCCCGGACCTTGCACTGACTATTTACAATTTGTTCCGCTGAGCTTGATTAAGCATGTTTTTTAATAAAGAATATTTTGGTTAAAAAAACTGAAAATGATTTTTATAAACTTTGTTTATGAGTCAAGTTTTTAAAAAATCTTTCTGTTAAATTCCTTGTACAACATATCAGGGTGAAACCAATTTTTTCGCATTCATGATTGAAATTTATTTTTATTTTTATTTTTATTTTATTTAAACGCACGCTTACACTACTCAGCTCTCATACGTATGAAATGTCATATCCCACGGTGTAACTATTTGTAAAAATAGAAAAAAAGAAAAAAGAAAAATAAAAACGAAAATACAGAAAAAAAAGAAGAGAAAATCTTTTATTATTTTTCTTTTTTTCCGTTTACTTATTTTGTGACACTGATTATTTTTCTCAGCGGTGGGTATATGATATGTTTTGACATGCGAGGTTCTTTTAAATTCACAATATCATGACAATGTCCTTCTTTAAGGCATGCATACATTCATTTATGCCTTTCTATTCATTTATTTCATTTTCAGGTCATTTAAATGAAAGAAAAAATTAATTCGCTTGTTTAAAGCAAACGTACATATGTACATACATATGTACACTTTCGTTTAATATAATAGAGAATGAAAGAGAAGAAAGAGGGAAAAAGAAAAACAAACAAACAAACGAACGAATTAAGGAAAACATAACGAAGGTAACGGAAGTGAGTATGTAAATTAAATAGGAAATGAATATTAAAGTGTAATTTCCGTTGCAAATGACGAGACGACAACTCTGCCATTACAAATTAAAAAAAAAAAAACAACAAACAAAAGGTAGGTGTGTTTAAAAGGAATCACAATTGATTAAGCGCTAAAACTATTCCCCATTCTCTAATCTATTTCTGATTAGTTGAAGAAGAAAATGCCACATGAAGGCATTATTTGTTTTAATTTTTGTTACGCACACTTGTCTTCTTTCATTTTCTGTTTTAATGATTTAAATTTGAATTGATTTTTTTCGTTGATTCATTTATTTATTGAATCTTGAATTCTCCACAGTCAGATTTCTATGAGAGGGGAAAGACGCAGCTGGACTTAGGGACGTTCAATTTAAATTTCTTTATATTGTAACTGGGGAAAGGTCTGCAGGAAAAACATTACACATGCGTTCTCTGTGACTGTACTCTTTCTGTTATGTATAGTGTTCTACGTACAAATAATACATTGTATTTGGTAACAACACCCTTAAGCGATAAGCGATAAAACAGTAAAACGTAAATGAAATTGCGACGGTATTCCTATGAATAAATGAATGGATATTCTGCAATCATTAATAAGCACCTTCGCCTTTTTCTGTATTCAATCGAGGAGCCTCAGAATAGTCTTCGAGGCATCGGCTCCCACATGGGAATTAAATTCTAGTTTCGGTCGGATATAAGTGGTGAAAATCTTTACTTAATTTATCATTTCAATGCCTCAAACAGGATTACAACAAAGCTTCTAATATCGCCCATGTTGTGGGCGTTTAATTTCGACCTCGAAAGACAGATTTTTGGGAAACTTTTCATGGCAATTTTGTTTTACTCTCAGAGTTATTGCCAGAAGAATGGTGAGAGGAAGTCGCCATAAGGAATATTTATTCATATTTTGTTCGAGATGTCTGAGCTGGTTTTTGAAGTATGGGCTCGCGTCTAACAAGCTGACACACTACCTACTAACTAACTCGAAATACAGCCGTGATTACCTTTAATTATTTAGGTTAACAATACCGGCTAGTTTTCCGCGAAACGTATATCAAGACCTAGAGAAAAGGAGTTATTTAATCGTACATCATTAGTTCTAAGGGTGTCACAATGCGGCTAAACACCCACCTAACGTATGCTTCTCTTTACCAATCTCTCTCTCTCTCGCTCTCTCTCTCTCTCTCGCTCTCTCTCTCTCTCTCTCTCTCACTATAATGATTTTGTTATTACTTTAATTTAATATCTCATTTAAACAAAATATATATGTATGTATGTATGTATGTGTGGACACATACATATTATAGTACAAAAAGAGTTCACATGTGCAAGTGTAGATAGATTTCTTTGCTCATCGTCGTAATTGCATTTCATTTAATTTCTTTCTCTCTCCCTTTCTCTCTTCTGCTTACATTAGCAAATAAATTAAAAATAAAAAAGAAAGATTATTTGAATTGCATATCCCTGTGTATGCATTGCATGCATGTGTTTTTATGCGTGTGCATGAAAACAGAGAGAGAGAGGAAGAGATGGCGAGAAGAAGATGAAAACAGACAGGATAATCTGTTAAAATCTGCAATTCATTTAGTTAATGGCACTCATACGCCACAAAAGACAACAAAATGTCGGAATGGTCAGAAGACAATGAAATATAATCCAATAAAAAAAGAGAAAGAAAGAATATGAATATACTGCGCATCACTATGGAATATTATAAGTGCTGTTAAGAGTATAATTTCTATAAAGAAAAATGATAGTAAAAAAAACATTATTATGTTATTAACTTCTACGGCAGTCTATAGTTTTAAAAATCATTAAAAAAAGTTACTGTTTTTAAAGTTAACTGAACACTTTATTATGCAAGCAGTCGTTGATAAAAATTGAAAAATTCTTTAAAGGGCTAATGGTATTGAAAACATACATGTGTACGTATGTACATATATTATTGGTGATTGCAAATCTTTACTTTGGATTACGCCCTGATTTCTCATACCGCTTGTGCATTAATTATGTGCTTAAAAACGATGCAGTTGAGAAGCATTTTCTTGACAATAAATTTACTCTCAATTGACAATTAATTTGCTCTTTGGCCAGAAGACTTGTGAGAAAGAGCCATTCAAAGACTATTATCCTTTTTAGAATTAGATAACCCGAAAAGTGTGTGTAAATTTTTTCATGCGCGTTCCTTAGAATAGGATAGGTGGGTGCAGAAATCAAATCTCACTTGAATACGCACAGCTGCCCACTGTAATACTATAAGACGTGATTGACAAATCCTTATTAACCGTTCTTAACAATTTGCATTAAGATTTCACAAAAAAAGAGGACTCTCTCTCTGCTCAACCAACCTATAAACTCTGCAGAAGTCTTTAATAGGTATGCGAAGTTTCTTTGTATGTCTTCTCATTACACAACTACCCGCAAATTGATTGCAGTGCCACCCAGACATACATACATAATTACATAATTGGTCATTACAATCCTTTAGTCAGGATTACGACCTAGTTTCTCACACCACTTATGTTGTGTGCGTTAATTTTTATACAAGTGTTGTGGGACCTACAGTTTAAAGTCGACTCCGAACGACAGATGTTTGAGAAACTTTTCATGGCAATTTTATTTACTCTCAGAGTTTTTGTCAGAAATCTGCTGAGAGGGTGTCACCGAGGAAATACTTTTTGTATTTTGTTTTGAAGTCTGGCCAGGGGCTCGAACCCTGGCTTTACGTCTAATAAGCCAACACACTGCCAATTAGACCACGGCGACTTCATAATGTCCCCGTAGTGCAGTTTAAATAGTTAATTATTATATTAAGATTTGCTAAGATCAAGAACTTCGTAGAAAATTCTTTAGTGTAGAGTTATGGGTATGGACCTTGAGGGTATGACCGATTTATAAGTTTCATATATAGATTTTATGATTAAAAATAACATTCATAAGAAGCTCGACGTGGTGTCTTGTAAGAAACCTTATAATGGGTGATTTTTTAAGAGCTATAGGAAAATTTTTCAAAAAAAACATAATTCAGATAAATGCATGAAATCTTTATTTAAATCGATAGTACGGTCCATATAAATTAATGTTTGAAGATTATTTCATGCAAATGTTGACCGCGACTGCGCCTCAAATGGTCCATCCGCTTAGTCCAATTTTGGCATACTCTTTCCAACATTTCGGCCGATATCTCACGAATCTTCGGGCTTGTCTGTATAGACATGGGCTTTAACATAGCCCCACAAAAAATAGTCTAAAGGCGTTAAATCGCACGATCTAGGCGGCCAATTGACCGGTCCCGAACGTGAAATAAAATGTTCACCGAACTCGCCTCTCAATAAGTCCATTGTTACGCGTGCTGTGTGGCATGTGGTACCGTCTTGTTGAAACCACATGTCATGCAAGTCAAGCTCCTGCATTTTGGGCAAAAAAAGTTGAATATCACTCACGGTAGCGCCCACCATTCACAGTTACGTTACGATTCGCAACATCTTTGAAGAAGTACGGTCCAATGATGCCACCAGCCCACAAACCGCACCACACTGTGACTTTTTTTGGATGCATTCGTAGCTTTTGCAATGCTTCTGGCTGATCTTCACTCAAAAATCGACAATTCTGCTTATTTACGTATCCATTGAGCCAAAAATGAGCTTCGTCGCTGAACACAATTTTTCGATAAAGAAATGGATCTTCGGCCAACTTTCCAAAAGCCCATTCACCAAAAATTCTGCGTTGCGGTGGGTCGTTCGGCTTCAATTCTTGCACCAGCTATATTTTGAAAGGCTTCACATCTAAATCCTTTCGCAAAATTTTCCACGTTGTTGAGTAACAGAGGCCGAATTGCTGCGAACGGCAACGAATCGATAATTGATGGTCATAATTAACACTGGCCGATACAGCTGCGATATTTTCTTCAGTTCGCACTCTACGTAAGCGTGTTGGTGGTTTAATATCCAACAATGTAAATTTGGTGCGAAATTTAGTCACAATAGCTCGAATAGCCGCTTCAGTGGGTCGATTAAACTGACCATAAAATGGAAGAAGCGCGCAATGAACTTTCTTAACAGAGCATGCATTTTATTATGAAAATTCAATGATTTGCAAGCGTTGTTCGTTTGTAAGACGATTCATGGTTAAATTATAGACCAAACTGAAGATGTTTGACAGTGAAACAAAACACGAAACGTGCGTGAGCTGTTTAAACCAGTGTTGCCAAAAAGATAATAGCTTAAAAATCACCCGTTATTTCTGTAGTTCAATAATATAGCTAACGTGCGATGTATGTGGAAATGTTTTACTTGGAAAAGTTACAAGACTTCTTAATAACTAAATTGCCAAACTTGTTTGTTTTGAACCAAAGAAAATATTTCCAGCTAAACAGAGCAACTTTATTGCCATGTTTTCGTGATATTTACTTAAGGAAATTTATCTCCAAAAACGATGGCTTAAATTGGCTTTCACGCAGTACTAATTTAATCCCTAAGGACTGCTTTTTATGGTTAGCGGGGTAGATTGCCGATTACAGGCAAGTTCACTCTGTGGCCTATATTTTATGGTTTTACATTTGGATGATATTATTGATTAGAAATTATGTATGTAAATATGATATGTATTGTGTTGATAAAAGCCTTGTTTACTTACTTAGGAAGCGTTTAAGAAGGATACGTTTATATACACTGCGTTTCACTTGAATAGCACACCCCCCTATATCTTTGTAAAAAAATAAAGATAGCGGATTGATTTTGGATTGCAATTGTAGTATTATTTATAGCTTTTATCATAAAATAAAAAAATATTTCGATATATCAAATTGTTTTCAAAATACAACATAAAAAAGAAAAATACTCAAAAAATAACAATCAAATTCCGTTTCACTAGAATAGCACATATTTTAATAAATGTAGAAAAATTACTTTTTATTAAGGTTTTTAATATTTTTATTATTTTTTATTTATTTTTATATAAAAACTAAGATTTAACTATGGATTTCTAGTAGTGTGTTGGGCCTCCCTTGTTCAGAATAACCTCGTATATCCTATTAGGCATTGACTCGTACAAATTTTTCAAATAGTCCAGAGAAATTGAAGTCCGTGCCCGTTGAATGGCTTCAATCAGTTCTGCTTTGGTTGAAAATTGTTTTTTAGACCCGTAAACTTTTCTTGTCAGCCATTTGACGGCTACAATTATTATTTTCACGATTTGAGGAAGGAGACTCACCAGTTGGATCGATTACACAGTCGAGTTGTAGAAGTTATGGTGTGGGGTGCGATTTCCTATTATGGCACCTGTGAGCTCCAGCTTCTAAGTTCAAATATGAACGCTAAAACATATCAGAGTGTTTTAGAAAAGGCCTTTCCACAGTTTAAAAATTCTTTTTGGTCCATTGCCGTCGACTTTTCAGCAAGACTACGCCCTAATACATAATTCCCGTGTGGTCAAATTGCGCACAGAGTCCAAAAATTTCAACTTATTGAATTGGCCACCATACTCGCCGGACCTAAACATAATAGAGAATGTTTGGGGATGGCTGGCCAGGAAAGTTTACGGGTCTAAAAAACAATTTTCAACCAAAGCAGAACTGATTGAAGCCATTCAACGGGCACGGACTTCAATTTCTCTGGACTATTTGAAAAATTTGTACGAGTCAATGCCTAATAGGATATACGAGGTTATTCTGAACAAGGGAGGCCCAACACACTACTAGAAATCCATAGTTAAATCTTAGTTTTTATATAAAAATAAATAAAAAATAATAAAAATATTAAAAACCTTAATAAAAAGTAATTTTTCTACATTTATTAAAATATGTGCTATTCTAGTGAAACGGAATTTGATTGTTATTTTTTGAGTATTTTTCTTTTTTATGTTGTATTTTGAAAACAATTTGATATATCGAAATATTTTTTTATTTTATGATAAAAGCTATAAATAACACTACAATTGCAATCCAAAATCAATCCGCTATCTTTATTTTTTACAAAGATATAGGGGGGAGAATTTCAATTTGTACGGTGTGCTATTCAAGTGAAACGCAGTGTAGGAGAGATGCTTAATGGTCAACATCATTATAACTACGTGTCCTTAAGCTACAACAATCCTTTGCAAATTGAAGTGAATTTAAAATATCAATGCCCTTTAAAATTGTAATTTTTCCCATTTAAAGACTGATATTTATTTAAAAGAAACAATTTATTACACTCGGAAATATGCTTGAAATAATGCGGAAACGATTATTTTCCTTACTTTTTTTTCTCACTTCAATATTGTTTTGTTTTTCTAGTCAGACACCCCATTGACAAGGTTTTTTCTTTTTTCTGGTTTTGTTGAAAAAGCTGAAAATAAAAAACAAAATGCAAAAAAAAATTATTCTCATACAAGTATGGGTGTCCTGTAAATCAATGGGGCTTCCAATTAATCAAAAAAAAAAAAAAGAAAACTGAAAAAAATAAACATCAAACGTTGAATATTGTGTAGAGCCAGTGTTTTATTTTGATTTTCATCGTGAGATGTACCACGTCAACAACAATAATAACAACAGAAGTGTGTGCGAGAGAGAGAGAGAGAGAGAGAGAGAGTGAATATAAAGTATTCTAATCTTTAACAAGCACAATGTGAAAAGGCACATGTCAAATAAAAACAATATTTCATTATAACGAATCAAATATACACAAACAAACAAACAAACCAACAAACAAATGCATATGTATGGGGATTTTATAAATATATAAAAATATATTGTATATGTGTATGTGTATGTGTATGTGGATTTGTGGCTGCTTTACTAACATCAGTAATATACGTAAGTGTTGCCATGTTTATAAATCCAGAAAAAAACGTTTATATTGTAAATGTAACACAATAAAATAATATGAAGAGGTTCTCAAAGGCCTAGAGATGCTCCATATATGATTTCAAAGCCAATGTTAATGCTCAACATATGTGTCATTAACATTGGAAGTATTATCCATCGTGAGTGACTTAAATCAGCAACTAAAGAAGAATTCCCTTGCTTAACAGGATATAAAGAATACTTGCAGTTGTAGTACAGGGTAACCATTAAAGTTTGTAAGTTGAACTAGCAAAATTTCCAATCAAATAGAAGCTGCTTAGGTCCGGTAATATTCCATCTATTATAACAGAATAATCTATAGAGTGACGCACATATATATCTTACTTAACTTAATTGGTCATTTCAACACTTTAGTCAGGATTAGAACCTAGATTCTTACGCCACCTATATTGTGTGCTTTAGTTTTAACCATGTGTGGCGAGACCTATAGTTTAACGTCGTACTATGTGGCATTTACCCTGAAAAGCTGGCAAAAAAGGCAAAAATGAATTTAAAGAAATTTAAGAAACGGAGTACGCAGTTCGATAGACTAATTTTCACGACTTTAAGTTGAGATTTGTAGATTAGAGACGATGTCAAAGTCAAGAAAGTGAAGAAAATTAAATGCGTTTTTGGTGTTTTTTTAAATTTTAATAGTTTTATATGATATTTTTTGTGGCTAAACGAATAGAGGTTTTATATTGATTTTTTTTATTTGTAAGGTACGAGCAACTGCTACTTTCAGTTTTATATATATATATATCTCATATATTAATGTTAAAATTATTCGTTCAAAATTTAAAAATAATAAAAATTTCACATTTTTTTACCCTACACATAAAAAAGATAAGGATTTTAAAGGTGAAAGTAGTTGTTAGAAGTTTAATGCTATATACCACAATAAAATATGAACTCTCTACATTCAGGAACAAAAAAAAAGTTTGCGCAAATTTGCGCAATTATTTTTGACGATTTTTTGAAAATTTTACTTTTTTTTGAAAAATTAAAAAAAAATAGACGGAGTGTAATAAAGCCATAGGCAATAAAGCCATATGGCCTTAATTCTCAAATGAATGCGAGGAAATTCAGTAGAAGCGACACCAATCGAGATGTCCTGAATAGGATACTTTTAAGCACTGACCCCTTCATAAGCTGCAGTACACAAAAATCGTGAAGGAATAGAAAAGAATTTTCATCAGAAACTATTAAATTACTCCTTCCTGACATTGATGATGAAAATGATAACGATTTTAACGATTGTAGTTAGTTTCACTTTTTAAGTATTTTTTTAAGTTAAGTATTAAATAATGTAAAATAAATATTATGAATGAATATTAATTATCATAGAAGTTTAAAAACTTAATTACATATGCATATCGACTACTATAACAATATGAGATGTATGTTTGATTTTCTTAATGGACCGCATGTGGTACCTAGGGGCACCTATGATCGGATCATAATAAAATGTGATCATAAATGATTCACATTCATATTAAACATGTTCATGTCGAATTTCATCGAGGTAATAAAATTTTTAAGCCAATTATAATTGCTAAACATATTTTCTTAAGGTGACCTATTTTGGACCAAGGGGCAATTGTGGACCGACCACAACAAAATTTGGTAATATGATTTAAATTTACAAAATACACGTTCATACCGAATTTCATCACGATCCGATGTTTTAATCCATTTATAAGCGCAGACGTGAATTTCTAAAGGGGACTTTGTATGTCCCCTTTCACTAAACTTTACACCATAATTTCTTAGTACACAGAACTGATCCATGCTAAATTTGATCATGATTGTTGCCGTGGTCTAGTAGGTAGTGTGTTGGCTTATTAGCCAGGGTTCGAGCCCTAGGCCAGACATCAAAATAAAATACAAAAAGTATTTCTTCGGCGACTTCCTCTCAGCAGATTTCTGGCAAAAACTCTGAGAGTAAATAAAATTGCCATGAAAAGTTTCTCAAAAACTGTCGTTCGGAGTCGACTTTAAACTGTAGGTCCCGCCACTCATGTATAAAATTAACACACACAACATAAGTGGTGTGAGAAACTAGGTCGTAATCCTGACTGAAGGGCTGTAATGACCAATTATGTATGTATGTTGCATAATTACCATAATTATGTGTAAATAAGTTCAATTTCGAGTGAATTTTGTATGGGGGCTAGGCGAAATCACGGACCGATTTGAACCAAAATCAGTTGGGTTCATCCTTGAGCGTAATTATCACTAACACTATCAAAAAATTCCAGCCATTAACTCATAAAACACTTTTATTAATTTTGGCCAGGTTTTCAGGCAAAATGCCACATAGTGCGTCGTTTATTACGTAACTGTTAATGGCAATTTTATTCACTGGAAGTCACTGAAGAATTATTTTTTTTTCTTATGTTGTTTCGTTCGGGATATCTGAGCTGAGTTTTGAACCATGGACTTGCGTGTAATAAGCAAACATACTATCTAC
The DNA here is from genome assembly GCA_936449025.2 of Sarcophaga subvicina. Taxonomy (NCBI): domain Eukaryota; kingdom Metazoa; phylum Arthropoda; class Insecta; order Diptera; family Sarcophagidae; genus Sarcophaga; species Sarcophaga subvicina. Next base: position 29,746,347 of record OW388081.2, read on the forward strand.
TAGAATATGGCGACTTCAATTTACTTTAATTTAGCGAATTGCTAAAATGCAGCATCTTTGGCAGACAAAGGTTTAATTTGATTAATGAAACCTTAGTGGCTCTATGCATTTTATAGGAACATTGGGAAATATATAATATGTTTATGTTATTTATCTAGGATAATAGGGTTGCCATCTGTGCTATCTAAAATAAATATATTCTTTTATTGTATTGAATGGATGTGATGAGGAACTTTGACGATTGTTCTCTACGGTTTCTTCCCTGATCTTCCTATGCTGCTTATTGTTAATTTTATACTCTCTAGGGTGTTTGATGGCTTCCTGGATGTGCTACATGCAGGGATATTGCAGCCGTTTAATCTTCAAAATTCGTTTGCTCAACGATTTTAAGTACTACACCATACCAACCTCATCCCAACAAGATATCTTTACCGAAATTTCTCTGCAAATTTCTCTACTAATGGCAACACAAAAACGCACTCATCGACCATTAAATCATACGTCAAACTTTTTACGTGCTTATAAATTCTATTTTCTATGTTTATATGGATATCGTACACTACTATACTCACACATACACAAACACTCAAACAAATACAAACATTTTAAAGCCATAAATTTGATGTTAAAAATTTTTAACAGAAATTCATTGTTGACTGTGTGTGTGTGTGTGAATTTTTATAACCACGACAGTAGAGGAGTGTATATTTATGGTAAATGGTTGACTTTCGTGGTTTTATTTGTTGTTGTATTTTCCAGGCTTGTTATTTTGTTTTTCATTTAATTTTATACTCGTTAACACACACACACACAATACATACATACATAGGCTCCAGTATTTGCAAATACTTGGCAAAGTGAATATTTAGTAGGATTTTATGTGTAATTGTTGTTGTTGTTGTTATTGTTGTTGTATAGCTAAACTCACGTACCGTTCATAGTGACAATAGTTGGCCACAAAAGTTATCGGCATTCAAACAAACCACTCGTTAAACCATAAATGTATTAAAAAGTCTAGTCTTTAGCTACCAATTTTATCAAACCAATATACGTGTGTGTGTTTGTGTTTGCGTTTGTATTTGTGCATGAGAGTTTTTAAATATATGATTTGTTTAGGTACGAAACACCAGAGAGAGCGAGAGAGAGAGAGTCACAGGGAGAGAGTCATAGCCAAAGCCAAAGTGATTGAGCTTAGTTGTTGTTGTTGTTGTATACTTAATATGCACAAGATGTGATTTGCGTATAAAGTGAATGTATGCGTACGAATCTAACCGTATAAGTGAGCGAGTGTAGGTTTATGTTTGCCTATACGTTGTATTGTGGTTTTTGCTAGTTTGCTTATCTCCCTCTACTGTGTGTGTGTGTGCCTGTATGTGTATGAGTAATATTTTTAACAAGCATCACGTATGCGAACTTGTTTATATGGACACATGCAAAACGAGTGAGTGATTTAAATTGAGGAGGCCATGGATGGAGGGTGTAAGATAGCGAGAGATCGTGCGTTTGTGTTTATATTTATAGTGTTAGTCCTTTAGTGACTTATTGTTAGCTTTTGTTGTTCGTATTTTTATTGGCTTTTATGTTGATTTCTACTTATACAGAGTTTTCCAAGAAGGAGGTTTTTCTTTGAGTAGGTGTCAGTTAGAATGACTACAGTTTCATATGAGAACATGGAGTGCAATTTATACCTGATTTATAACTTAATTGTGGATCTAAAGGTGGGAGGATTTCTTTTTGATAACTGTTTCTCACTGAAATCAGTCCGCAATACTATTTATGAGTATGTCCCTATGTCCAGACACCCAAATAATGTATGAGTAATATTTTTAACAAGCATCACGTATGCGAACTTGTTTATATGGACACATGCAAAACGAGTGAGTGATTTAAATTGAGGAGGCCATGGATGGAGGGTGTAAGATAGCGAGAGATCGTGCGTTTGTGTTTATATTTATAGTGTTAGTCCTTTAGTGACTTATTGTTAGCTTTTGTTGTTGTTGTTCCAATTCGTATTTTTATTGGCTTTTATGTTGATTTCTACTTATACAGAGTTTTCCAAGAAGGAGGTTTTTCTTTGAGTAGGTGTCAGTTAGAATGACTACAGTTTCATATGAGAACATGGAGTGCAATTTATACCTGATTTATAACTTAATTGTGGATCTAAAGGTGGGAGGATTTCTTTTTGATAACTGTTTCTCACTGAAATCAGTCCGCAATACTATTTATGAGTATGTCCCTATGTCCAGACACCCAAATAATGGAATCTTGCAAAAATCCGCTTCTTCCCAGAAACAAAAGGAGTCATTCATAGACAAGCCTGGACGCGCATATAACCTTCGAAAAGTACTTTAAGGCAGTTAGACTTTTACTTTATTCTGAATAAAAATCTGCTACTGGGCACTCATTTGATAGCTCTGAGAATAGCAATGAATTTCACTTGGAGCATGTTGCAGTTATTCGGCTGTTTGCATTACTGTAGGATGTTTATACATCCCCTATTCCGATTTTCCATCCAACTTTTAGTTATCGGCTTATATTCCCACAGAATTTGGTGGAGCGTTAGGCTTTGGGTTATAGTAGCCTCAATTCAGGACAACGATGTCTGGGCATCAGCTTAGATAATTTTAGATAACCACACAATCAACTGGTACCGAGGAATCAGTATCTCTTGCATGTTCGTGGAGCTGTTTGGTTCAGTAGCACTGGACGGTCTTATGTCAGACGGTTTATGATGTTATGTTATACACACATACATATGCAATTGGTCATTACAACAGTCTACATTACGACCACGTATGTTGTGTGTGTTGGTTTTATTATGTGACTGGACCTACAGTTTAAAGTCGACTCCGAACGACAGATTTTTGAGAAACTTTTTCATGGCAAGAGTCTTTGCCAGAAATCTGCTGAGAGGAAATCGCCGAAAAAATATTTTTCATATTTCGTTTTGTTCGAGATGTCTGCTCTGGGATTTGAACTGTGGCCTTATGTCTAATAAGTCAACACATTACATACTTACTACTTTCAATAATAGTTGTCGACAACAGTGGTATTTTTTATTGCGAAATATAAGGCGTGGAATTGTACATAACCACCTCAGTCCGCTGTACTCTCACCGTACTCTCATCGTATATTTTACAATATTTTTTTTCATTTTCTTAAAAGGTTTTCCTTAAAAAATATATTTTTTTTATTTTCTTTCTTTAGATATTTCAATAATTTTCAAATAATTAAACAAAAACCCACAGATACTTTTTGTATGACCCAATATATGGGATCATGTGCTAGGTTATATTTATCATTGAGAGCTTTTAGACCCTTTAGTTGAACAATAAATTTCCACAAAAAATGTGTGTTAGTATTGCATTTGAAAAAAATAAATTTGAACTTGTAAGACACTACATTTATGTATTGCCACAATTGTTGGGTTTGTGCTTGTGTTAGTGTATTCTACTCTCTCTCACTTTCATGTACTGTTGGTTGGTTAGTAGTGGTTATTAGTGGGTTTGGCGCAAATTTACTATTGTTTTCATTCTCTATCTCTCTCTCTCTCTTAAAATAACAGTTTTATGATGAAAATGTTTATGTTTAACATTTAACTGTTATTGTGGATTAGCTGTGTAAGGTGTATGAGTGTCTGTCTGTTAAGGAATTTGTATTTATTTGTGGGTTTTGGGTTACTGTAACGATTTTATTCTTTTTTTGTTGATCTTTCAAGATGATAAGCACGTAATATATTTTAGTGGTTTCATGCTAATATACCCCCCTGTAATGCTTGAGTTCACATACATATGTATTTAATTTTTTTTCCCTCCTCCTTTTCATATTTTAAATTGTTTTTTTTTGGCTGTGTGACATGTGTTGTCTGAATTTTAATCTTTTTTTCTTTCAGTAAATTGTACGCACCATTTTAATTTAAATTAATGATTGACGAGAGTTTTTAAGCTGTTTTTTTAATTTTCTTTTTAAATTAAAATGATGGGTTTAAGAAATTTTAATTAAAGAAATTGAAATTTTATTAAACATTATTTGAATAAGAAAAGTAATACATTAGTATTAGCAACTTATTTAAAAAGAAAAGTGACACTTTAAATAATTTAAATTCCCTCTGATACATTTCACACTCAATGAATCTGAAAATAAAAGGCAGGCTTGAGTTAAAACAAGATGTAAGTGCCTAAAAAGGTATTAAAAAATACACACATAAAGATATAATTTAAATTACAATTTTATTTCCTTATAATGTTCAAATTTTGGCATTATGTACATGCGTATATGTTATGCTATTTAAATGACAACCTCTAGATTGGTTGCAACAGTCGATACTTTTGAAATAATTTTCAAATACTTGCGTCTAACGGTATCAAATCGCAAGGTCCAGATAGTCAGTTGATGTTGCCAAAATGTGACGTTGAAAATTGAAGTCGTCGTATTCTAGTAGGTAGTGTGTTGGCTAATTAGACCTGAGGCCATGGTGTAAAAATTAGGTCAGTCATCTCCAAAAAAAATGGATTATGAAGAAATATTTCTTCGGCGACTTTCTCTCAGTAGATTTCTGGCAAAATTGAAGAGAGCAAATAAAATTGCCATGAAAAGTTTCTCAAAAATCTGTCGTTTAAAGTCGACTTTAAACTGTAGATCCCGCCACTCATGTATAAAATTAACACACCCAGCATTAGTAGTGTGAGAACCTAGGTCGAAATCCCGACTGAAAGGTTGTAATGACCTATTATGTATATATACATACATAATATAGTAAGAATGAATCTCCATATTCTATCAAAAGCTGTCTTAACAAAATTTAAAGTTCTCAGTGCGTGGTTTACTTCTGCAGTTGTTTGAGGTTGTAATTCAAAAATCTTGATTGAATTTATTCCAACTACAGTTTTTTACCAAAAAGAAATTGCCTACAATTTTTTGTTTTGTTAACTGATGTGGCCTAAAGACAATTTCCAATTATTAGAACTTGTTTTCCTATTTTTTTGTGAATTTCAACAGAATTTTTGATTTCTTGAACAGACATCAGCCTACAATTGTTTCCAAATCATAGAGTTCGGGGTGTTAATATTTTTCATTCTCTACACATGTTCATTGTGTGATATTTTTTTTTGGCCAAAAATATGTAAAAAACCCTATCAGGTATTTGGTTTAATTTTTTTTACTTTCATTTGAAGTTTTAAGTTTTTGGGCATATTTTAGAAATTTTTATTTTTGAAAATGTCGTCATTTGTTACTGCACAAATTTTTGGGTCATCAAAATGTTTGCAAATGCATTGGAGAGTCCGCATAGAAGAGAGAGAGAGAGAGAGAGAGAGAGTGGGAAGAAAATGTAGCATAATAATGTCGCATAACGTTTATCATTGTAAACAACGTAAGAAAATTTACAGTAGAACAGGCAGCAACAAAATTTTTTTTATTTACTTCAATACCTTCTTCTTCATAATTAAACACATTTTTGTTTTTAATTAGAGGCCTATTTATTACCTTATTTCGGAACACTATTTTTATTGTGATGAAGAGGTACCTTAGTACTGTGACCATAAAATCATTTGTGCTCCCCTCATATTTTTAGGGTAACCCTAAAATGTCTCCTTCAAGTCTGCCTTGACAAACCTCAGGATGCTTCTCGATGTCAGCAATGCCAATGCTAAGCATTGGTATGCACCCAGGTGTTTCCAATTGGGTTGGAAGCACAGATTCCAAGAATATACGACCCTGATTCATTCTCATCGTCACAAAATCTATGTGTTGGCCTGGAGTCAACTCACATCACATGAATAAGTGCACTTTGAATCTACAGTACACTGTGAAAAGACCGGTTATCAACCCCATATTATTTCTTGATAGTCTAACGCTTGACTAAGATCTTCTCTTATTGTAATTTGCCACCAAAAGTTTTGATTGCCTCACCCCCACTTGGTCTGGAAAGAGTCTTTGATTCTATTTATATTACGTTTCGCAGAGCTTCAAAAATCCGCCCCCAACTCCACATGAGGGTTCTGGTGCCATCGGCTGTGTGCAAGTTCACCCCTGGCAAGAATGTTTGCTTGCCGATGCCGAGAAAACCCTAATGACTTGAGACTAAGCAGAAGGTTATTTTATTCTGTCTTCTTAGCTGATTCAGCTTCTTCAGACAGCGCCATAATATTTTCTGTCTTCCGCCAGATAGTCAAGTAGTATTGCTATGTTCTATCCTTTGTACTTCTTACTGATGGCATAGTCTTCGGCATGAAATACATTCGCAAGCTTCTCCTTGCATTCGAAATATTTCATTCTGGGGTTAAAAACTCATGCTCCTCTACGAAGCTTCGTTCTTGGCTCATGAGTATTCTGATTCCGTAGGTCCCGCCATGTTAGATTTGTCTACCATAGACTCCCAAACTTTGGTCTTTACTAGCATGTGCAGCGGACTGTAGGACAGGTTTTCATTGTCAATACATGCTGGTCTCTGTATCTTATCCAACATTGCTTGAATTGTTTTAAAATTTCTTCTCAGACAATTGCGTCACTATAGGCCACTATTGGTCTAACTTTCACCGTATCTATCCAGTGTTGTATTCCCAGAATTTCCCAGCAAGTCTTTTGCATATCATTACGGCATACCAGGCCCCACAAAAAAATCGTTCATTTTGTGTTGTTCACGGTTACGTTTTGTGAAACAATAACTGTTCAGATCCGTTATTAACATAATCGCCGAGTGAGAAAATAAATCACACTTCAGATGAAAAATAACTGGAAGCATAGCCCAACCAACCGCTAAATGGATTTTACGATATTACGGTATATATTTCTTTCGAAAGAAGAATAATTTTATGTTCAATTAAAATTATAAAAAAAATGTATTCAATTTTTGTTACCCACTGTAGCCTATTAAAAGACAACAAATGTTACATCCTTTGGCCATAAATTTCTATACAAATGAAATCTACTGTCTTTTCATGTGAATTTGCATGTCTTGTTACGACAGACACATTTAAACACCAAATTTTTCTTTTTCGTTTTCTTTCTTGTTTGCCAAACTCTTTAACTTACACTCTTACACTGTGTACGTGTTTGTTTCTTATGCTGTTATTGTTGTTGTTTTGCTTGTTGAAAGCACACCTACAATTAACAAATATTAAGGATCATAAAGTTAAATGTATTTTTGTATTCCCTCTCTCTCCATTTCTTCCATTTTGTTGTTCTGTTTTTGTTGATTTGTTTGCTTTATTTGTGTGCTTGTATCTGTGGTTGTGTTGTCTACATTTGCTAAAAGTGTGGGAGTGTGCATAAGAGTATTTCAACTAAGCTTAACACTTGTACGTGTCTTGCTCTCAATTTTTATTTTTTTGTTTTTCACTTTTTTTCTTCTTATTTTTGTAGTTGTTTATGAGTATTTGTGTTGTTTTTTTTCTTTTGGTAACACCTGTCATATGTCTTTTTATGAAATTGGGTAAAATTTTGTTGTTGTTTCTATTATTGTTGTTAGTATGAGTGTGGGTGCATGTATGTGTTTGTGTATATTACTGGTATTTTCTAAGGCTTTATAAATTGTTGTTTGATTTTACTATTTTGCCTTTCCCCTTTCGGTAAAAACTACTTGATTTTTTTTGTTGCTTTTTTTGATTCAATAAATGTTAGGGTTATGCATTTCCGGGGTTTAAAAGCAATCTTAAAACCTCAATTTATATAGAGAAACCTTATATCTTTCACGAAAATATTAATCATGCTACTCTGACAAACTTCAAGATGTTGCTTGGTATTAGTTACATACTTAAATGGTCTTGCAACCTAGCTTTTCACATCACTTCTTACACATATGTAAGACCATGGTTTACACCCCAGTTCAGACATCTCGAACAACATGAAATATGAAAACAATATTTCTCTTGGCAAAAGCTCTAAGAGTAAATACATGTTCTCTTAAAATCCCTCGGTTACGCCAAACCGATGTTTTCCATATGGAGCTGAAAGCCGTGAACGACTAGATCGTTAGGGTATATAATGTAATGTAGATAAAACCTCTACAAGGTCACCTATGGCACTATGGAAAATGTTATTTAAGTCGAGATTGTAACACATCCAGTCCGTTTAATTTTTTGTACAACCCTAGCATAGTAGATCGATTAGTAAGGCTGTAATCATTTTGTAATGCTATAACCATATTACACGCAGTACTTGCGGCGCGGAAATCTGTTAAAAATAGAATACATGGGTGGATGTGTATGGAAATACGGCGCGTCAACAAGCGTTAAATGCTGCTGTTTTTTCTCGCGGCAATGAGAGAATTGACGCTGGCAATAGGAGGTTTAGTACTGTCAATTCAGTAACAAGCATGGTTAAAAACGCGTTAAATAAAACATAACTATTAAAAACGCTCAAACACATTTTAGTGGTATCATTGTTAAGGAATTACATACATACATACGTAATTGGGCATTATAAACCAGTCAGTTTAGTCAGGTTTACGACCTAGTTTCTCACACCACTTATGTTGTGTGCGTTAATTTTTATACATGAGTGGTGGGACCTGCAGTTTAAAATAGACTCCGAACGACAGATTTTTGAGAAACTTTTCTTGGCAATTTTATTTACTGTCAGAGTTTTTGCCAGAAATCGGCTGAGAAGAAGTCGCCGCAGAAATATTTTTTCATACATATTTTCGTTTTGATGTCTGACTTGAGGTTTAAAGTCGGGCCTTATGTCTAATAAGCCAACACACTACCTACTAGACTACGGCGACTTAATATACAATACAATACAATAACATGCATGGTTAAAAACGCTTTTAATAAAACATAACTATTAAAAACGCGCAAACACATTTTAGTGGTATCATTGATAAGGAATTACTGAAGTGTTTATTTTTTATTTGTTTTACTTATGCTTGCCAGGGGCGGCAATTGCTGCGTCAAATGTGTTTATAGCATAATGCGTGTAAAAGTGGCCATATTTAAATAACTACTTCGGTTGTTAAGCCGTCTATATTTGAAAATGCTAAATCTTTCATTAAATGCATGGTATTTCTAATGAAACCATTAAATGGTTAAGCCGTTATTTGTTAATTCAGTACACAGAATAAGATGTAGAGTGTTTTTCCTGCCTTTTAGAAAATTTCATAACTATTTAAAAAAAAAACATGAGTTATTTTTATTTGTGTTTGTTGTTATTATTTTGCCTTTTAAAACACTGCATTTCCATTAAGTGTTCGCCATAGTTTTTTTTCTATTATTTATTATTAGTTTAAAAAAAATTGTTACCATTAAAGGAAAAAAATATGTTTTATTACTATTATTTTTATTATCCTCTTTATTTCATTTGTTTCATAATTTCTTTTATTTCTGGTTTGCTGTTTGTTTTCTGCCTTATATGTACAGTGGGGTGCACAAATGTGTATATGTTTGTACTCTGAGCAATTTTAATTGCATAAAAATAAAAGTGTTAAAGCAATTCAAAAATTTTTTTCGTTTTTAATTCAGTGTTTAGTACTTAATAAAATAATATAAATTTCAGAACTAAAATGTACAAATTCTAAGAAAAAAACAATCAAGAGGAAAATAACTCGGATGTACTCAATTTTGCATCATTCCAAAATTTTAGGGAATGCAAGTATTTTTAATATATAGTCCAAAGACCCTTTGTTATGTAAAACCTCATTTACGCGAATTGGCATGCTCTCCACCAAATTCTCTATAATTTCTTTCGGAATATTTGTCCATTCCTGATGAATCCGTTACCAAAGCTCATCTAAATTGGTTGGGGCTGATCAGTACTGTCCCAACCGTCTCTTCGCGATTGACCACAAATTCTCAACCGGATTGAGGTCGGGGCTTTGTGCTGGCCACTGCACTAATTAAAAATTTTGCTCACTAAGCCATTCTTTAACGATTTTGGAGGTGTGTTTGGGGTCACCATCCAGCTGAAAAAGTACTCCTTGCGCAGAATAGACGCTCTTGTCGATAAAGTCGGGAAGATGGGTCTGCAAAATTCTCAAATAATCTGCTTTTTTCATAATGTTATTGATCCTTTGCAGTGGTCCGAGGTGCCACCATTTAAAGCAACGCCACACCATGACATTTCCTCCACCGTGTTTCACCGTTTCCTTAACATGGTGTCTTTCAATTCTTTCCCCATGGCGGCGCTAGAAATATTGCTTACCATTGGACTAAATGCGTTTGAATTTTGATTCGTCTGACCAGATCATAAGTTTCCAGTCATCCACTGTCCAATTTCTGTGTTCTCTGGCAAACTTTAACAGTGAATTTACATTTTTAGCTGAAAGTGCGGGTTTTTTCTTTTTTCCTTAACAGCTCTACTTGCCGTCCATTGACTAACGGTTTTCCCGATTGCCAAAAAGCCTCCTTTGGGTGTTAAAAATTTATTCCTTTTCATTTTTGTTAGCATTAGACGAGCAACTGCATTAGTTAGTAGTTTTTTACGACCTCTGTCTTGAAGCTAGGGAACAACAGGCCGTTTTTGGACTCTGATGACTACTGACTGACTAACTCCAAGTTGTTTACAAATTTTCCTGGTAGAATAGCCACTTCCAATCAAAGCTACAATACTAACTTCAGTTGATTTCGAGAGTTTCTTCATTTTTTAATAGAAATTGATTTTTGTTCGATAAGTTGCAAAAAATATTCGCTCAACGAGAGTAAGTAATTAATATTAAACAAATATTTTCTTAAAAAGTCAAGGTAGTTCAAAAACATGAAAAAATAACGATAGTTTTTGATTTCGTTTTTGCAAACATATCATAAAAGGGAAACGTGCAAAATTGAGTACAAGCGATTGAATTTTGCTTTGTTTGTTTTTTCTCAGGGCTTGATGATTTCTGTTTTAAATTTCATATTATATTGTTAATTAGTAAATGCTAAATAAATGACAAAAAACTTTTCAAGTTTTCTTTATTACTTTTAGTTTTATTCAATAAAAAGCATCCAAAATACAAACATGTACTCATTTGTGCAGCTCACTGTATATTGCGCTTCATATATTGCATATTTGTTGCATATTTAGACACGTTTATACACACCGTTGACCGGTGTGTCTATGATTTATAAAAAAAAAGCATTTCCACGTAATCATTTAGCGAATATAATAATAAAATATATGGTGAAATATGGTTTTTAATTCGGAAACCATTTATTTTAAATGATTGGCGACAAATGTACAACAAAATGGCAAAAAAAGAAGAACCCAACAAACAGCACAACAAAATATTTAAAATGTAGGATACATACACCCACCAACATATTTGGTTTATTTATTTTGCTGGTAAAGAAAAAAAAGCAATAAAATGAACATGACTGGAAATTTATTGAAATATTTATTTAATAGTTTTTATTTCGTTAACATTTTCAATGAAATTTTATGCTGATAAGTTAATGGTTTATTATTATTGCAAAAATATTTTCAAATTAACAAAATACCCGTCATGCTTCATTAACTTTTTTTTCATATCCTTTCACTATCTTAAAGAACATAAAACTGTCATAAAGCAGCTCTTCCCTGTTCTAAATGTTTTTTTTTTTTCTAGCTAAACAAGTGATCAGTAAACTGTAGTAAGTTCTGGAATGGTATGGTGGCCACATGATTTTCTCATTCATTGTTGTGAACATAAATTGTGTGTAGTACAGAGAAACTTTTCCTGATTATTCGCTCAGATTATCGTTGTGGCTTCAGTCTAAAATTTAGACTCTAAATCATAAAGACTGTTGTTAGCTGAATTTTGAATAATGTTTCTCTGCGATATTAACAATATGAGGACTATAGAGACCACTCGTTCTGTTCTAATCTAACAATAACTTGAGTGATGTTTGGTGTGTAGCTATTGTTCTTATGCCGTGTGATTTACAGTTCCTCTGAGGTGTCCGTTCTTTCCGCAGTTAAAACAATTAATTTCGACATAATAAAAATAGCAGATATTTCTCGTTTTGTATTTGCCATTTTGCCTCTTTTATCTTTTCACCAGATCTTATCCCTTTGTCACAATCTCTATATGCCGCACTTTGAATGCCTGCAGGCTGGACAATACTCGAACGATTGATTTCTGATAATTTCAGTAAACGTTGCCAACTTGACAATCGGATCACGAATGAATTCTATGAATGTCTCTGAGTTACATACATACATAGATATGTACATATATCTCTCTATTTCTATGGTAAAATCCTTCACATAGTGCCTGATAAACTCGAAAGGAGGCGCTGCCTAACCTACTTATAATATTCGCTAGAGATATTATCCCCTCTAGGGTATAACATCCTGTCTAGGCAGGAGTTAGGAGTTTACCTACATAAAAATTAATATTTTTGTTGCTTAGCTTAATTGGATTTCTTGTCACGCCACCTCCAAGAGAATACTGTTGTTCTGCAATCTCATTAAAGAATATCCAGTATTTGAATGTAAATCCGAAGGATTTTAAGAGATTTAAAGCTTTTTATATGCTCTACAGCGTTCTTAAAAATAAACTTTTTAGCCAATTTTATGAAGCTATAAATTTTACACAAAGCACGCCAAGCTAAGAAAATTCTATGTCAGGTTTCAATGTTCTTCACAATGTTTGAGAAGGCGTTCAATGGTCTTTCAGTATTCTAGAAGTTGTCGTAAAATATTTTTGAACGTTTCTAAAAGTGTATGTGCAACGGCAAGTGTACTGCTATGACAGCTATGAGGTTTTCAAAATAAATTATTGGTATGAACTTAGGCCCAGGACCACAAATAATAGAGAACAACTTAAAATATTCCGTCACTTTCCAGAGAAACTCGTATAACGTTGTAACTGACCTTTATACTAGCCTGGCTTTCTAAGTATGTGAGTATATTCTCAGGGAATATTATGCTAACAATGAGCTTTACACATAAAATACACTGAAATAACCAGAGAGCCTGTGTGATTGTTATTTATACAACTCCCCGATATACAAACCACATCCCTTGTCTGTATTTATATTTGATTTTATTTTATTTAAACTCATTGTATTTTATTTTATTTTATTTACCTTCGTCTTCTAATTCCCTAAAAGATTTCTTTAAATTAAAGAAATTGAATTAAACCCTCCCCATTTATTTTCCATTTCAGTTTTGATTCTCTTTCTCCATTTCGATACTCTTTTGTCACAGTAACATACATACTATACACCTACGAGTGTTACGAGTATATACATATGTGTGTATTTATTTCTTTTTAAATACATTTCTTTGATTTATTAATTTCGTGAAAAATAATGATTTAAAATACCCCACAATATATTTCATTTCTTTAATTGCAGGCATTTTCCATTTTATCTTTATTTAATTTTAAAGAATAAAACAAAAACAAAAACAAAATAAAATAAAGTGAAATGAAATGAAATAAAATAAAAACGATATAAAAAAGCAATTGTTTTAAATGATTACTGATGTTTTATGCGCAGACAGCCCCACAGATACATATTTAAGTGTGAGTGTTCATGCCACAACATTCCTGTTTTCTTTTTGTTTTTTTGTACGATATTTTGTACACTTTTAAACATTATTTATGTTTTATTTTACTCCACATATAGCATAACAAAAAAATAAATAAATTATACTGTTATACAGTCACATAGATAGATCAAGAGTTAAATACATTGACAGAGAGAAGGAGAGACAGAGCGTAAGTGGGTGCTCGTACTCAACACTTGTTGTGTGTCACAGTAAAAACTTATGTGCCATCTACAACAGTTTTTATGCGTGTGTGTTTTGTTTTTATTTCAGAGAGAGAGAGAGAGAGAAGAACAAGGCTCATACATTATTGTTATTGTATTGAATATGTGTGTTTTTTGCTTTTGGAGGCAAATAAACGGAATGTTCAAATAATTGCCATTAAATACTCGCACATACACGCTTAGTTGGTATTATGAACACAGTGGTATACATACATATGTTTTTAAAATTTTGTAAGAAAGGTGTATGATTTTTTCAAATGTTTTCTGTAAATAAGCCTACAGGTAAAAACATAACATATTTATTTATCACAAAGATCAAGCTTTTAATGAATAAAGCATTTGAGTTGAAATACGAGATTCCTACTACAACTCTCTGACTTCTGACGACAACCGTATCTCATTATCTCGGTTTCATTGAGTCAGATATTGGGCATTTTAAGCAATTGTTTCTCTCTTACGGCTCTTTATCAATTATCAATTAATTTCAACTTATACCACAATTAAAGCTTGCTGCCCATTTATGACGCTGATGCTATAGCAACAGGCTTTAAAGTTAATATTTAGAAGAAAATTTTCTTTAACGATGGAGAGATCATATCCTCGATGGTTATGCCAATAAGCCAATAATAAAAAATGTTTGTTAAAAAATAACAATTTGGTGAGCATTATAGTCTACAGGTGTCATTTTTTCGAAAAGGGTTCTCAGCTAACCATTAAAATAAATGACAACAACAAAAAAATGAACAGTACTGTTTGCGCTTACAACAAGATGCTGCCGCAAGCCATAGAAAGTACATGACCGAGTTAGGCTTTTATTTATCACCAACATTATGCGAATTCGTGCCTTTAGCAGCTTCTTAGCTGCTTCTTGAAGGGCTACGTCCCAAACGCTTGTGCCATTGATCACTGAGACAATGTGAGAAAAAACTAGCTTAAAAGATTCGATGGCTGATCCACTGCTGCATCCAGAACTTACAAAACTTTTAAAAACGCTTTTTCTTACAAATTTTAAGGTTTGGACTCTAAGTTCAAGAATTTAATTAAAGAAAAAATTCCAATGTTTTACGTCATAAGAACATAGGCCTCTATTTAAGAAACTAAGCAAAATTTTATGGATAGCCTTTAAAAAGTCTTCTAATGTTAACATTCATTGTTGGTATCCAATTTAAAACAATTACAGGCATTTCCATTAATACAAACAAATGCTCAGATGTATTTGTGCTCATTTATGCACAAGCACACACACACACACACACGCACAATTTTGTCCGCCATATTTAAGTGCAAGTGTGTATGCGAGTGTATAGTCTCTACTGTTGCATGTGAGTATTTATTTTGTATACATTTTGCAATTTAAATCAATCGCAATTGTGTTGAGTATCACCAATAACGATCTCTCTATCTCTTTTTCTCTCTTTCATTCTCTTTCTATCTCTTTTTTTGCTTTTGATTATTTTATCTCATAAGAGGGGCAATAGTGCAAAAGTGTAAGGGGAAAACGAGTGAGTGTATGTTTAATAAATGACTTGTTTTAAGTCATTGATAAAATGACAACGGAATAATAAAACACAACAACAACAACAACAAAAGTAAACATCGGAGATATAACAAAAAAATGTTTCCGTTTTTATTGTGGAGAAATATTTTTATTATTGCGTGCATTTAGGCTGTGCAGTGTTGCATTGGAAGAGGAGTTTAATGCCAAGATTTATTAGCTGATTCGTAACGATAGTTTTGTTTTATTATTTTTATTTTACAATATTTAAATGATAAATTCAATTTATAAAACAATCTAAATAAATTGACTACATTTGCAGAAAGTTTTCCAATCTAAAAAATTTATTTGAAATAAAATTTCAGCCACAAAAAGATTTACAAGTTATCGATAATTTATGGCAGAGTTTATTGGAGGCTTAAAAAACAGGCACGATTTTAAAATTAAAAAAATGTATGTTTTCTTTACAATATTTACAGTGAAATAAAGAAGATCCTTTAACAACTGTAACTCCAATTAAGATATGCGGAGATCAAATTACAATAGCAGATCTGGGACATGGACTGCGTGCAAAAGCTGAATGAGCTGTCTAGACAGAAAAGGTTACCGTCTGCTGGATTCCAGGTTTCGACAATAAGTAAGCAGACGCACTTGCGATTAGGGGTCTACTATGTCCGTTGGTGAGAACAGAAAGTGGGAGTGGATTTTTGGAAAGGGGTGCTCAACAAAATGGAAGACACTTAGACACCAAACCTAGTGGGTTTGAGGCAAGTAAAACTTTTGTTGGTAAATTACAATAAGAGCAGACTGAGTTATGCATCAGACTATCAAGAAATAAGCTGAGGTTGATAGTCGGTCTTTTGACAGGGCACTGTAGACCCAGGGTACATTTATTTAGAATGGAAGTTGTTTCGAGTTGAAGTCGCCGTTGTCTAGTAAGTAGTGTGTAGTGTGTAGTGTGCAGTGTGTGGCTTATTAGACGTAAAGACAGGGTTCGAGGCCCAGACCAAACATCAAAACAAAATACAAAAAGTATTTCTTCGGCGACTTAATCTCAGCAGATTTCTGGCAAAAACTCTGAGAGTAAATAAATGTGCCATGAAAAATTTCTCAAAAATCTGGCGCTCGGAATCGACTTTAAACTGTAGGTCCCACCACTCATGCATAAAATTAACACACACAACATAAGTGGTGTGAGCAACTAGGTCGTAATCGTGACTGAAGGGTTGTAATGACCAATTATGTATGTATGTTGTCTCGAGCACAACATATAGTTTCTGTCACGATGAAAATGAATCATTGGAACACATTCTTGGAATCTGTAGGGTTTTAATGCATCCTAGGAACTGAGATCAGGATGCACACCAAGCGCTTGGCAGGAAATTGTCATTGATGACTTCGAGTAATTTGCTGAAATTCGTGGGGGCAATAGGCTTGGAAGAGACATTATAAGGACATTCTATAAAGTTTGGGGGAAGTATATACAATAGATCGTATGTATGATCGCAATACTAAGGCACCTTATCACGACAAATATGAATAATACACTAATAAAACGAAATAGAAAGAACTACGCGAAGATAGAAAAAAAATCATAATAATAATAATAACAATTCAAAATTTATATTCCAGAAGTTGCCAGGCCCAAATTAAATGTTATATAAATTGTTGGTGAGGCGGATATTGTTCTTATGCCGGGAGATTTACAGTTCCGCTGAGCTGTCCGTTATTTCCGCAGTTAAAGCAATTAATTTCGATATAATAAAAATAGCAGAAGTCGCCGTAGTCTAGTAGGTAGTGTGTTGGCTTATTAGACGCAAAAGCCTGGGTTCGAGCCCCAGGCCAGTCATCAAAGACAAAATACAAAAAGTATTTTTTCGGCAACTTCCTCTCAGTAGATTTCTGGCAAAAACTGAGAGTAAATAAAAATTGCCATGAAAAGTCTCTCAATAAATAAAAAAATTTGTCGTTCGGAGTCGACTTTAAATTGTACACAAAATGAAATTGTAAAATGAACACACACAACATAAGTGGTGTGAGAAACTAGGACGTTGTACAATCGGTCAATTCGACCTCCGGGTACTGTACTTGTCTTAATTGACAAGTACACGTCCTCTAACCTAACCTAAAATAGCAGATATTTCTTTTGTATTTGCCATTTTGCCTCTTTTATCTTTTCACCAGATCTTGTCCCTTTGTCACAATCTCTATATGCCGCACTTTGAATGCCTGCAGCCTGGACAATACTCGAACGATTGATTTCTGATAATTTCAGTAAACGTCGCCAACTTGATAATCGGATCACGAATGAATTCTATGAATGTCTCTGAGTAACATACATACACACATATGTACATATATCTCTCAATTACTATGGTAAAATCCTTCACATAGTGCTTGCTAAACTCGAAAGGAGGCGCTGCCGAACCTACTTATAATATTCGTTATAGATATTATCCCCTCTAGGGTATAACATCCTATCTAGACAGGACTTAGGAGTTTACATACATAAAAATTAATATTTTTGTTGCTTAGATTACTTGGATTTCTTGTTAAGCATTTTATCCTTATGTCACGTCACCTCCAAGAGAATACGTTGTTGTGCAATCTCATTATATCCGGTATTTGAATGTAAATCCGAAGGATTTTAAGAGATTTAAAGCTTTCTATATGCTCTACAGCGTTCTTAAAAATGAAATTTTTAGCCAATTCTATAAAGCTATGGATTTTACACAAAGCACGTCAAGCTAAGAAAATTCTCACGTTTCAATGTTAAGCGACATTACCAAATAAATACTGTTGTATTATACAGTGCTAAGGCATAGTAAAAAAAAAACATGTAATGTGTCAGGATTACAACTGAGCGTATTTTTTGCATGATTGAGTTGATTAGTAGCTATGCATCGTTTCCGTACAATACCACTTTGTGATTTTTTTATTGTTTTTGGGATGAACACCTCAATTAGTCGGCGATTACTGTATGCTGCCAATCGACGGGTCATACAGATACTTTTAAATTATTTATTTATTTATTTATTTATTAATAACAACGCAATTACAAATTATATTCTTATTATATACGAGCGGAGTAACGTGACCATATGTTCGGTGTAGTGTCACAGACCAGAGTCTCTGGTGGGAATCGAACCCACCACCCTCATGCTAATAGTCTAGCACACTACCCACTAGATTACCAGGGCACCCCTTTTAAATTAAAAAGTCATTCAAGAGTTTAATAAAATGATGGAATTTTATTAAAATTTTGGTTTTCACCCAACACAATAGATTGAAATTAAATTTCATTCTTTGAGTAAATTATATATGTACTTAACTTGGAGGAAAATTAAATATTTTGAGAAACTTGTATGCGATATTAAATTTGTATAACAATCTCGAATAAAGAAAAAAACAATGTTAAAAAACTTTACCAGTATTCCGTAGTTTTAACTGCCTTCGGAAAAGTCATGCAAAGTTCTTTCTTTTTTGTCAAATAGAAAAGAACTTCCGGTCTCTTAACTTACCAAAGATAACCATTTTCATGCTATTGTAATGGACTCTATATACTCGCACTTACATATGCATTCTCTTTTGAACATAAATTTACAATTTCTTTTTGTAATAAAATTCATTGTAATCTGGCAATTTATTTAAAAGAGTACAAGATTTTCAAAAAGTTTAAACATACATATGTATGTATAGGTGTGTAACGGGTGATTATTTAAACATTTGAATTTTGAAAACTAAAAGAATATGTACAGAAAATTTACAAATCTAGAATTCTATTGACCACTTTACAATCGTCGTTGTAGCCATTATTTCTGTTACTAATTGGGTACTTTAGGGGATAATCGAATATTCATTGTGGTGAAATTTTGATTCGTTCTTTTATATTTTCATTTTCTCTAGTAACACATCGATTCTGGAATTTTAAAAAAGGGTGAACATTTTCAAAAATTATTTCATGTGAATGTTGCCAGTGGGAACGCTGTAGGTGCTTCATCTGTGCATAGTAGCATTTTTGGCATGATGTTTACATAATTCTGGCCAGTATTTCCCCACTGATGTCTGTAATGTTTTATATGTTTTGTATGTTCCAGTACAGACTGGCTTATTACTGTTCATGACATACTTCAGAGGGGAACAAGCTGGCTTCCGTTCCAACAAATCTTGCGTCGACCAGGTCAATAGTCTCAGGATTATTGTGGAACAGTCAGCTGAATGGAGATCGCCTCTTTATGTCGTATTTATTGACTTTGAAAAGGCTTTTGATACGCTCATCCATACGGCCATATGGAACGCACTGGCTTGCAAGGGTGTCCCTACTAAAATAATAAACTTGATAAAGACATTGTACAACAACGCAACATGCCGCGTACTACATGATAAAGAACTAGGAAAGAGCATCAAATTAAAAACCGGAGTCCGTCAAGGCTGTGTGCTGTCACCAATCCTCTTTAACTGCGTCCTCGATGTAGTGATGCAAAAGTCGACAAATCATAGGAGAGGGATTACATGGGGTCTACAAGAATTAGAAGATTAGAAGACCTGGACTATGCGGATGACATATGTTTATTAACCCACTCTTTATCCGACATGCAGTCGAAACTGGATCTAGTTGGCGAAACCGCAAAGTTAGCTGGATTAAAGATGACTATCCACAAAACTAAATCACTCAGAATGAATGCTAACGCAACGGAGAAATTCCTAATATACGGCAAGGAAATTGATGAAGTGGAGTCCTTCTGCTATCTAGGCAGTATAATCGATAAATCCGGCGGTTCAACAGCAGATATTGCCAGCCGCATTAATAAGGCATGCAAAGCTTTTGCCCAACTTAACCCCGTTTGGAAATCATCTAATATATCGAGACGCATCAAAATTAAAATTTTCAACTCCAGCGTCAAATACACATTACTTTACGGTTGCGAAACGTGGAATATGGCACCCCGAGATTCCCAGTTTATTCAAGTATTTGTGAACAAATGCCTGCGTAGAATCATGCGTGTTTACTGGCCCTCCATAATATCCAATGCCCAACTCTGGTCAGATACAAACCAACAACCAATAGAGATGGAAATAAGAAGACGCAAGTGGGGCTGGCTTGGGCACACTCTTTGCAAGCCATTACATGACAACACAAGGAAAGCCATTGATTGGAACCCCCAGGGAAGCAGGCGTATCGGAACCAACTTGTTGCGGCCCTATGCTCCCTAGAGGAGTAAGAGGAACATATAAATGACATACTTCACATAGTCCCATAAAATTATTTACGTGTGCGATCGTGGCTGTCAAAAATGCTCCAAAATAAGACACTATTCCTTGTGTGTTTGTGGTCCATACCATTTCCTTCGTTTCTTATATCCTCCCTTTCCTACCACTCCTTCCTTTCCAATTTTTCCCCCATAGATTCTTGGTATTGTGCCAGCCAGGTTCAATTCGTCTATTTGAGCTAATAAAAGTCAGTAATCATCGCACGGTATCTAGCATGATGATGGTAACATTGTGGTTTTCATTGTTATTGAATACATACTCGTACGGTCCAGCAATGCCGTCCACTAAACTACCAGGAGAGTGAGTATTTCAGTATACATTTGCAGTGCTTAAAGTGCCCAGGCTGCTCTTCAGGTTACATTCGTCAATTCTGGGAACAATAACACAGCCCTGCAAATTTGGACTTTTTTGGTCAAATAAGATGGCTTCAGGTGTTTTCAAAGGCATTTGGCGCGCTAAATTGCTTCAATATGGCGGTCAAGTAAATCTGATTAATTTTTATAAGTCTCGACCGCCATATTGGATCCGCCATTTTGAATTTTTTAAATCTGAATGAAGATCTGTAATCAGCGACCCCAAAAACCCCTGAGTAACAATTTTCAAGTAAATCTGATTAATTTTTAAGGACCTCCGTAATGTGTTTCATTTTCTTTTGCACCCCTTGACATAAACCCACCCCCTACTTTAAGGGTGTATGCAAACAATTTGGCTTTGGGCTCATTTTAAAGAGCAAAGATCAATTGTCAATTTCTAATAATAGCGATGGTTCTAGCACGTCAGTGTTGAGCTCGACAATGTTTCAAAAATGGCCAAAAACGCTATTTTTAGGGTTTTCAACCCCCTTTTTCTCGAAAACCTGACGTGATGGAAAATTTTTGAAACATTTTTGATTTTAGTTTAGTTTAGTTTAGCGCACAAAATGCCTTCGGAAACACCTGGAGCAATCTTATTTGCAAAATAAATGCAGGGCTGTGTAATCTTCGACGTTGAAGATAATTCAATGATAGTGACATATCTCTTATACAGTTTGAATTTTAATAATAAAATTCAGATTTGTAAGCTTTGTTTGTATGTTTGTCTATTCCAGATGAAATCCAAACCTTTCTAAGCATTTTCGGCACTGCCACATGTCATGATAATTTGTTGTTATGCCGGAAATATTTACACTGCAAAATCAAAGAGCAAAACAATCACCCATTATATGTGTATGTAAATGGTCTATATACATACATATGTATGAATGTATATATGTATGTATTTGTATGCTATTATTTTGCATATGAAAATATTTCACTTTACATAGACAATAATAGAAGAAAAAAAAATTATTTTTAAACAATTTGTCTTTAATTTGTTAGAATGTTATCAGTTAAGGAGAGCATTGTAAAGAGAAATAATTTTTCTTATTTTTTTTGTATTCAAGAAGAGGAGAAGAAGTAAAGAAAATAAAATAGAACAGTACAATATTATAATTACTTTGCTTTATTATATGGAGAATTCTAAATGGCAGAGAAATTACTTTTAAATGTTATAATACGAGTGTGTTTTAAGTTTTTATATGTTGAAACATTGTTGGGAATGAACATTGCTGCTCTCATCTCATCTCATCTCGTATTTTTTTAATGTAAATTGAACAGCTTTGTGTTTAAAAATATTAGTAGAGCAACAAAAAATTTAACATTTCATGTGTTTTCCCTAAAGATACCTACACATCGTATACTTGATATGAATTAAATCAATATTACTCATACGCACCGTTTGGGTAAATAATGTGGAGAAAATATTTATTGGGTGATTCGATTAGGATGGATTATTACTTATTACTTAAAATTTAACATCACTGTTAAATAGTAATTGTAAGGTGACATACCAAGCTTCACTTTGTTGAAAAGTGTTATTAAAATCGCATTATGCTAAGAAAACTTTTCTACAAATGAGTGAAAATATGCAACATTGCTCTCAAGTTTTGCTTTTCTCTTATGCGGAAGGTAAGAATTCATTGCAGGTTATTTAATTACTTACTTATGTTTTTAGCTTTTAAAAACATTAAAAACATGAGTTCGTAGATTGCAAATAAAATAAAAATTAATTTGTTTTTAGTTTTAATTACAATTCTTTATTATTCCTATAATTCTGCGTGCCACTGTTTACAACTTTATGTAAACAACAACAATAGCTTTATTTACATCCTTTGTATAAACATTAACAGTTACTAGATAATTGTTCAACAGATCTTTGTAACGTTGATCTTCAAACCATGATTACTATCTTCAAACACACAAGACTGACTGAACCTTACTGACTCACTCGCCTGCTTTGCCTTGCCTTTTATATGGCAGGGTTAACAGTCTGATGAATGTTTTTGATGGCGAATGTTCGTTGGTTCACCTTCTCGAAATCTCTATAAATGTGAACATATTTCTTTCATTATTGTTGTTTGTGTATTTTGTTTACATTTATTCTTGTAGTGTTTGTTGTTGTATTTTTGTTTACTTGTTTAACACTTTTTTATGCTTATGCTTGTTGTTGTATTTTTGTTTATTTGTTTACCATTTTTTTATGCTGGTGTTTGTTGTTGTATTTTTGTTTACTTGTTTGCCATTTTATTGTAAAGTGATGTAACAGCAAAACACCAGTATCTATATTCTTCGTTTTCGTAACAATACCATAAAAACATCAGTGAAATGGATTGTTTCTACTGGGCCTGGTAACTATGATGTTAAAATCGCCAAAACCACAAAAACCATGAAAGAAATTGTCAATGTTAGGCTCTTGAGTGGAGGTTTACTGCAATTAGACAGAATTTTTGAGAAACTTTTCATGGCAATTTTATTTACTCTCAGAGTTTTTGCTAGAAATCTGCTGAGAGGAAGTTAACGAAGAAATATTTTTTCATATTTCGTTTTGTTGGAAATGTCTGAGCTGGGGTTTGAACCGTGACCTCACACCTAATAAGCCAACACACTACCTACTAAACTACCTACTAGACTAATTGTCATATTTTAAACCTTCTTCTAGTTTCATTGATTTGTAGTTTCTAACTTTTGAAAGTTATTCACCAAGGAGTCGATGAGTAACTTGCTGCCTGTAGATTTAGTACTTTCTTCCGGTTGAATTTGTCATCTCCTATTCCCTCTTCTCTGTCTAGTACTGAGAATTTCTCAGCCGCTGCAAACATTTTTATCCAGCTAGAAGTCCCAATTATATGAAGTAGTTTTGAATGTGCCCTGTTCAGAAAGTTTTGTAAATTCAAAAGTAAGAATTATACTTTGTCCTTAATGAATATCCTGTAAATGCAATACTTTTTGGATAACATTTATATTTTTCAATTGCATATTAGTTTAGCAAATTCTTCATACTAAAACTCATTATTTTTTCTCTTCCTTCTGTTGGTCTTACTTCCATTTCTGTTGTGTATTTTTACAATTGTAATCCATTCATACATACTGACTTGTGTGTTTTAATATATTCTCTTATACTTTTCTGTTACTATTACTGTTGTTGCTGTTGTAACTTTTGTCATTTTAAATGCATATTCTTGCTTTTAAATTGCAAGTATTTACATAAAAATATATATTTTTTTTGCATATTTTTCTCTCCTTTTTTTGTATAAGAATAAAAGCAATTTAATAGAATGAATGCTTTCGAAAAGAGAGTAATAAATGACAGAGTATAACATCCTTAAAAATATTTCATTTAAATAATACAGAATATTGTTAGCATTGGTCAATACAATGCTTTAATCTGGCATCTTACCAACCTAATTGCTAACAGTAACTACAATTTTCTATGAAATTTAGAAGTGTTTTGTTATTGTGTCATATGAAAAATATATAGGGATTTTAGTAATAAATTTTTGAATAAAAATTTTGCCATTTAAATAGGGATAGTGGCATAACTCTTTGCATTTCCCGTGTCATAAAATTAACACACACAACATAAGCGGTGTGAGAAGCTAGGTCGTAATATTGACTGAAGGGTTAAAATGAACAATTATGTATGTTATGTATGTATGATATGAGGATACTTTCTCTTAAACAGCGACACGCTCAAGCTTTAATACACTCCCATTTGAGTTGGCTTTTAAAATTCGTTATAGAAATAGCAGTTGTTGTTATTTTATTGACTTTTAAACATAAATATGCAATAAAAACTAAAATGTATATGAATAGAAAACATAAAATGATTACATACATATGTACATAAATAATGCATAATTCATTTGTCAAAAGGATTTCTTTCGTTAAATGCATTTGTTTTCTTTCGTCATTATTTCTTTATTCCGTTTTCGTATTTAAATTTCTCTTTCAAAATAAAACTGCAACAATAATACACATGAATTTATAATGTTGACGAAAATAAATGAAAAATTTCTGTTTTCATGAAAATGTTAATAAAAAATTAAGAAATTTTGTTAAATTAAAAGCATTTATTAAAAGGATTTGTTGCTTTAATGCTTGTGTGAAAACATTTCTTCTTGGGGTTGTATATCAGTTTGCAAATAATAGTTAGAGGCCGATATGTTCTGCTACAAAAACAAATCAGCATCTGTAGTTGTTATCCCTATCTGAATAATAGTACGACAATTGATTCCCAAAAATTTTAAATTTAACCTTGGTGTGGGATTTTCATCAGACTATATATGCACAGAAAGCACCGTAGGCTCATTACATCCGAGAAGGTGGTTCAAGCCCTAGCCCAGACGTTTGAAACAAAATGAAATATGAAAGAATATTTCTTCACTAACTTCCTCTCATCACTCTTCTGGCAAAAATTCTGAGAGTAAATAAATATTGCCATGAGAAGTTTCTCAAAAATCTGTCGTTCGTAGTCAAATTTAAACTCTAAGTCCCGCCATTTATGGATAAAATTAATACACATAACATGGGTGCAGTGAGGAGCTATATATGGTGTAATCGTTACTAAAAAGTTTTAACAACCAATTAAGTATGTAAATAATATATGCATTGATAATGTTGTCAGAAACTTCCGTATTCCCCAACATGTTGGTAATTAAACCAAGAGCCTAAGTGGGTGCATGTATCGCATAGTCAACAGGTGTATACAAAACGATAGTTTGTACGATTTTTACATGATTATACCCACTCTGCTTCTATGCTTTCGTAGCATTTAGCCACACTTCTAGGTTTTTTTTTTCGTCTACATATCCCTGCTATCCGTAGTTACTGTTGCCACAGTCTAGTAGGCAGTACGTAGAAGAGAGTTTTTGGTTCAAACCCCAGCTAAGACATCGCGAACAAAACGAAATATGTCGTCTTTCTCTCAGCAGGGTTCCTGCAAAAATTCTGAGAGTAAATAAAACTGCCATGAAAAGTTTCTCAAAATATTGTCGTTCGAAGTCGACTTTAAATTATAGGTCCCGCCACACAAGTCTGTACAGGAGTATCAAAATTTTATATAAAAACCATCTGTAATGCATTCTTAAATGCTGGAATTATAATTACAATATAATAACACTCACAATATTCCGACTAAAGTCCTATAATTCTCTTCACAAAAGATTCTATCGTCCGGACCAGGATCTGATAACGTGTTTATTTTGCTTTTTCCTGTCTGTGCAAGTACCATAGTATCGTTGGAAGCAGCTTAAAGGGGCTATGAGTTCACTATGATATTCTTTTCAAATTGTTTTTAAATTCTTTGATTCACCTTAAATTATTTTTACAATGAATATATTTAAAGGATGTATAAATATTTACAAAATATTGAATGTTAAATGTCAAGCACGAATACACTAAGTTCAGTGTGAATCAGATAACCTAGTAAAACATTTTATAACCTTTACGATATTGTGTTTTAATTTGAGTATTTGTTTCCTATTACTCTGCTCGTACAAATAAGCTGTAGGTATACATATGATATATGCCACTTGCAATAAGCATCAGCAATTCTATGGAATTTTATTTGATAAAAACATACAACATGTATGATACCCCCTACTTACAGTTGTTTCTTTTCTAGGAACATTTACTATACTTTGTAGCCGCTGTACGCTGTTTGCATTTTTTTGATTTTAAGGCTCTTAAAACTGGACACTATGGCATATGGTCCGAAACTGTGAAAATATTTTTTCAACAAGAAATTCTATTTTTTTGTTTACAAAAATTGAAAAATTTTCTCAAGAAAAAGTCTAATTAAACCTGCGATAGCTTAATAATACACTTAGTTTGTCTAAGATTTTTCAGTCATTAAGGGATTTCCCGAAAGATTTCTTTCAACCAATTACTATAACAAATCAACAGTAAAGTTCTGGAAGTTGCCAGGTGTGATAAAAAAGGGAATGTATAAACACCATTGTATTAAATACTGTGAACAGTTGGTAAACTGTCGAATTTATCAAAAATGGGAATGAATCATAGACCATAGTGCACATTAATTGTACTAAAAGCCTATAAGTGTGGAAATAAATAAAAGACATCAATGCTTATATTATATGTATGTATGTACATATTTGCATAAGGGTGACATGACATTTGTATATGTATGTATGTATGCATTATTGTATGTGTTACTCAAAAATATTGTATTACAATAAAATACCAAAATAATAACAAAAGCAGCTTATTTCATTTGAACTACATTTCAATGTTAGGCTCGTATTTCATGATCATAAACACATTTTAGCACAGGGTGTATATACATATATACAGTAACGTAGGTAGATAGATAGATATGTAGACTTGGCTGTCAAACCCAAAGTATAAAGACACTGCTTCAGTACTGGAATCATCAACATACATATCTAGCCATTACAACCCTTTATTCAGTATTACGACCTAGTTTCTCACACCACTTATGTTGTGTGTATTAATTTGGTACATGAGTGGCGGGACCTACAGTTTAAACTCGACTCCTAACGACAGACTTTTGAGAAACTTTTCATGGCAATTTTATTTATTTTCTGAGTTTTTGCCTGAGTTTCTGATGAGAGGAAGTCGCCGAAGAAATACTTTTTGTATTTTGTTTTGATGTCTGGCCTGGGGCTCGAACCCTGGTTTTACGTCTAGTAAGCCAACACACTACCTACTAGACTACGGCGACTTCTATTCGTATAAGTACACATTATTAAATCGATGACATTTTAACCGTTTTAAGCGAATATTTCTACAAATATCGTCTGTTGGTTGTAACTAAAAAATCAAACGATAATTGAGAAAGCTTTAAACAGGATAAGGCCCACGTATGTGTCACAAAATAATGAAAACAATGTCGTAAAGCTACTTCCATGGTATATTTGGCGATATTTGCCCACAGTAAAGCTGAGTGTTTGCGGCGATTTTCAACCATATACCGGACGTGGACCATTTCACCATTTCACATTTGGGGCAAAAGAAGTGTTAAAGTAATGTACCGGATTTTATAAAACGTGTTTAAAGAACGTGAAGTCAATAAAATCCGCGCTCGGGATCATGTCGTCTATTTTGTGAGGCAGAAAGATTTCCAAATGGACAACAACAACAAAAACAATGGTCAGTACTGTGCTATGCTGTTTCATTCACACAATGCTCCAGTTCATCCTGGACCATACACTGACGTGTAATATATTTAACAAGTGGTGATAAATTTGGATTTTTATTCATTGTGTTGTTGTGATACTGTTTAGATCATAACAATTTGAAAATGTTGGAGTTAGTGACCTTTGTTTTCATGCTCGCTGAACTAGTTTGTCAAACATGCAAAATTTCTGTTGCGGATTTACTCTATACGTATTCTCAATTTCTTTAAATTCCTGTAGGCTCTTGAATCTATGCTAGTGTTGTATGTAGTTTTATGTAGCCATTGTATAAATGGTAAGAAGAACAGAAAGCCTGCAAATGCAGTGAAAGAGCTGAATTTTGAACTTCTTTATTTCATCTCTTGATGCTACACCTTCTTTATCGCGGTATTCCTTTGCAGGCATAGACACCGATACCCATCAAAATTCATTCGGCGTAAGTAAGTTTCTACAATAATAATTTATTAACCTAAATGGGGAAGCAAAACAAATATAGAAAGGTGGCAAATAGACACACAAACATACATGTACGACCCGTTGTGATGCAAAGAAAGCTTCTTATGAGAGGAAAAAAGCGTTCACCACAATATGTAACCACACTTGAATTGTACCATTAACCGACAATGAAAAGCATCACTTGTGGGAACGAATGTTGAAATGGAATAAACGAGAGTGACAGCTTTCATACTTAACCATACACGACGACCCATGTGGTGTCACATGAGGAGTGCCACAAGTCCTGTTTAAGAGATCTCGACAATCTATTTCGGGTTTCAGCATAATATTTCGATTGTAGGAATAGTTCGTACTTTTACGGTTGACTGTATTACATACATACATACATACATACATACATAACTGGTCATTACAACCCTTTAGTCAATGTTACGACCTAGTTTCTCACACCACTTATGTTGTGTGCGTTAATTTTTATACATGAGTGGCGGAACCTACAGTTTAAAGTCGACTCCGAACGACGGATTTTTAAAAAACTTTTCATGGCAATTTTATTTACTCTCAGAGTTTTTGCCAGAAATCTGCTGAGAGGAAGTCGCCAAAGAAATATTTTTTCATATTTCGTTTAGTTGGAGATGCATAACCTGGGATTTGAACCGAGGCCTCACGTCTAATAAGCCAACACACTACCAACTAGACCACGGCGGCTTCGGTTGACTGTATTACAGCCAATCAAAACAGTGTTGGCTACTTTGTGTTCAAAAGCTCTCGATTAGATCGCTGCCATCTGGTCGTAGCATTATTAGTCGTAACATTCTATCATTGAATTAAGTCTAAAGTTGTTCAAGTATTCTTGAATGTATAGCGAGTACTGTACGTCCCGTATCATTAAAAAAATATACTGTCTTCTCCTTATGATCCTGGCCGTATGATAAACTTCCTTACGTGCTTAATTTGCTAACCAACTGTAACCAGTGTTAAAAGTAACTTAAGCTCAAAGTGCACGTCTTTGCAATTTTGCAGGCGTGTAAAATGCTAAAGTACCACGGTTCTACTGACGGGAATAGAATTCTCTCTGATAGTCTAGCTGCTTTCCCGATCTTGGTGTTGCGTAGTAGCAACGCGATGTTTGTCCTACGATGTCCCTTAATAGTACACTTAATCTGGATCGTGAGACAGAGAGATATCGTCGAACTGGCTACGCTGCTCTATTGCTGTCGTCAAGGTGTACAGAATGGGTGGGAGGACACACAATAGTTCCATCTCCCCCACTGTTATTTCAAGGGCTCTCTAGTATGGTAAGAACAGGATACTGAGTTTTCTAATGATTTCCCGCCATAGCAATGTACACTGAACTATTTTGCATAGAAAGTTTAATTCACTCTTTTAGCATTTCAACAGAAGATATAGGGGCACTTACGAAAGAGAGATAATCATTCCTAGGCGTCCCAGTCTAGAGGTCATATGATTAAGTTTTCATTTATCGCCAGCTTGGTGCTATCATTCTAAGGCCTGCCACAGTAGCTACATTCACCTGCTTAGCTGGAAAAACACGTGTAATGCAATTCAAATACGGCAGCGGAATAAAAACCGAAAACGAATAACAGTAA
Organism: Sarcophaga subvicina; assembly: GCA_936449025.2. Lineage (NCBI taxonomy): Eukaryota > Metazoa > Arthropoda > Insecta > Diptera > Sarcophagidae > Sarcophaga > Sarcophaga subvicina. The sequence goes on from OW388081.2 coordinate 29,776,365, forward strand.
AAAATTATAGCGTTGCCAATTGAAAGGAGACTTTCAGACCAAACTGGGCTAAGATACACTGGATTTGTTGGCATGCACAGTTTGTTACACTTCCATCTCAATGTCATTTTAATTCTTCTATTTTCAACTCTGAATTATATTTACCTTGACGATATTTGCAAATAAATAAGAAAATAAAAATAGGAAAAAAGGAAATTAACATCCAATAATCCCTTGAACATTTTAGTTATGCCAGTCAAAGGTCAAGTAAGAGAAAAAGTATATAAAAAATACAAATGAGAATGAGGAATTATAAATACAGAATACAGGGGTTGAAGGTAAAATGTTGAGGGTGACCTTTTAGATTAAGCAGGCACGTGTGAGTGTATGTGTAACTGTGACTGACAAAAGGAGAGCGCGCGAAAAAATTTTACGGAAGTTGTGTATCGCGTAAAGTAAACTGAAATAGAGTCTCTTTCCACAGAAAGAAGGTCTTTCATATGCCTGTAGAACAAATTTCCTGTGCTCCTATAAGGTGTTCCTTTACCGATGGAATTTCTAGCAGGTTTCTATATCAAATGAATTGGCAATTAAAATAGCTGTTGGCTAACGGATGCATACAGTGTTATTCAATTACAATTTTCTGCAATTCACAGATCTTCCGACTAGTCACGGGCCTCACGTGCTAACGGCTAGTCAGCATTTATGCTGTAGAACCTAAATAATATTTTCTTTTATTTAAGGTTAGGTTAGGTTAGAGGATGTGTACTTGCCATTGGGACAAGTGCAATACTTGGAGGTCAAATTGATCCATTGTAATACGTCCTAAAGGAGAGAGAGAGAGAGAGAGGATAATAATGGAGATAGGGGAAAGGAGAGGACATACGAAAGGGAGGATAGGTTAAGTTAGGTTAGGTTAGAGGACATGTACTTGTCAATTAAGACAAGTACAGTACCCGGAGGTCGAATTGACCCATTGTACAACGTCCTAGTTTCTCACACCACTGATGTTGTGTGTGTTAATTTTATACATGAGTGGTGGGACCTACAGTTTAAAGTCGACTCCGAACGACAGATTTTTATTTATTGAGAAACTTTTCATGGCAATTTTTATTTACTCTCAGAGTTTTTGCCGGAAATCTACTGAGAGGAAGTCGCCGAAAAAATACTTTTTGTATTTTGTCTTTGATGCCTGGCCTGTGGCTTGAACCCAGGCTTTTGCGTCTAATAAGCCAACACACTACCTACTAGACTACGGCGACTTCTAATAAAGGTACGATAAGGAGACGGAGGAATAACACAGACCGCAAACACACAAGAGGAAGCTACTACATAATTGAAGCCCTAGAACTTCTCAACCAGCTCAGACTATTAATGAATCTATGGAGAGCCTTAATATCGGCACTCGACAAAGTGTTTAAACCTTCGAAGAAGCCCCTGCCAGAGGTCCATTGTTCAAAAAAATTTGAAATAACTTTTCTGCAAAATTTAGTTTTTACAAAAAAAAGTTTCTGATCAAATTTTTTCGTAAGCACTCCTTATAAAATAATTACTATACAAATAACCAGCACTCACATACACACTTAATATTTTTCCCTTTTTCTGCAATACATAATGAAAAATGCATAAAAAAGAGATAAAAATTAAATTAATTAAATAACAATGACAATGATGAATAAAAAACAAAAGATTTAAACAAAGTTTATGCCTGTGAGTATGTATGAGAACATTTTTGTGGTTGTGTAATGTATGAATTAATGTATTATTATAATTCATTCATAAAACGTATATGAATATGTAAGTTTAAGTGTATATGAGTGTACGAGCTAAAGGTATTAATCAAAAAATAATCATAGAGAAACAGAGACAGAAACGAAACTATGTGTGAATGAAAGAGATATACTGAGAGAGAGAGAGAGAGAGAAAGAGAGAGAGAGAGAATGTAATTATTAACATTTTAATAATTTAAATTAATTGTTTAATAGTATATCAGTATACTACACAGCTACAGCTTACCACGTACACCTACAATTGCACTCTTTCACAGCTATTTACACAATGACAAAAAGGAAAATTTTTAAAATGCATACAATACAATAAAAACAATAACAATAATAACATAAAATTTATATTTAAATGAGTTTAAAAACTTTTATCGTTTATTATTTCAGGTGTTTGATATTGGATTTTGCCAAGAATATAATTTTTCCCCCATCAATTTCAACACGAACAATGGTTCGCTTAATGACATGAGCAATGCAAACGGTTTTGTTTAAATAATTTTGTAAATAGGCCTTCAATCGATAAGACACACACACACACACTATATTGTATATTTTGATTGCCATTAACTGTTTATATGACACATGATTTTCTGTTTAAAAAATTTCACTTAAAATTCATGTTGAAAAAATTCATTTAAATGTCTTGTCTTTACAATACAAATGGACTTAAACTTATGGCCCGTTAAATATGCTTAAAAATACCAAAATAAGTGGCTACAAAAACGTTACTATTTTCAAGATCATCTTTTTGGTTTTAACTGCCTTGATTAAATGCAAGCTCACTTGCCATTCGACATTAAGCAATTCCCCAAAGCTAACCTACAAAACCTGTTTAAGCAACTCAGACAGGGCGTTGAATTTGATGAACCATGATTCTCTTAGAATCAGATTCGTAACTAAACTGAAAGTTTAATAAATTTAATACCAACCAACAATGGCTCCGTTAAACTGTCATGAAAGGAAGAGCCAAGTGAGAGAAATTCTCGTTGAGACAGATAAAGTGAGGAATACATCCTTTACCAGTTAACAAGGTCTTTTGTAGATATTTAAAATCTCTTCACTTGGCTACAAATTACATAATGACTCGAGGGAATGATGCCGGGAAAGAGATGTCTTTACGATTGAATCTAAATTTTAGATTTGTACGCTTTCTATTCAATTAAGGTGAGTTAAGTTTGGCAATGAAGGAAGATTCTTTCTGAGCCCAGAATTTATCAGAAGCCAATAACTACCTTTACTCAAAACATAGCCTAACGAAGTGTCATTGTCTCATTTATCAAGTTGTCCAGCTGATCTACTGCAGGTTTTAGAGTATAAGGGTTGCCATCTCTAATTGTCTAGAAACAAAAAAGATGAATTGGGTTGTTGTCTTGAGTGCTGTGGTGAGCCAGTTTAGGGTATGGCTTTACGTGACCATCTTATGATTATCATTGTACGTAACTTATTTAGGGCGTCTATGCCGCATGTGTTGTAGTTGTCCAGGTGATTTATTGCAGAAGGTTCTAGGATGATAGGGTTGCCATCTGTAATTGTCTAGAAATAAAGTTCTCCAAAAAATGCAATTGGGTTGTTATCTTGAGTGTTGTATTGAGCAACTTTAACCTCTTAAGGTGTGGCTTTGCGTGACCATGTAATGAATATTGTTGTACGCAACTTATCTATGTCGTATGCGTTGTAGACTTTAAAATTGTTATTGTTATTGTTTACGAAGATACGAACCTAAACCTAACCTAACCTCGAAAACGAAAGCAAATATAAGAATGGCAGGAAAGAAGGTAATGCGATGAGTCTGGTAGGATTGGAAGAAATTTGTTAATTATAAGCTTCTCTGTCTTGGTCAAACGATTGTACCTGATCACTACTGTCAATAACTGGTGCAACTGAAGCAAACAATTCAATTAAAATGTACAAAATTGATCGACAGGAAATGTGTTAAATTCCATCATCTTTGGCCAAATTTGTAACTCAACTTTTTTAAGAATCCAATATAATTTAAAATGATTGCCTAAAACCTTGTGGATAGACATACAAACCTTTTACGAATCGTTTTTGTAATACAAGGGAAGCGATGCATGGTAAAGTTTTTGACTGTGATCAACGTGGCGACCTCCAAGACGATTTTTGTCTTGTTGTATTCAAGTTGACACACAGCCTCCACGTAGCCCCTCCTGGATGTCATACTAGCATCCGCTAGATGTTAACTAATGCGTGCGGAGAAGTCCAATCCCCTGGACGTTAAATTTGTGTTGTGCGTAGGGCTTGGAACCCACCACGTAAAAATAAAAATCCAATGAAAACCAAGCAATGGTATGAGGCTGATCGATTTCGCCGCGGCGCGTGACTTAGTAGTATGTAGCACCAAGTTTCAGGATCTCAACATTCATAAGGCCATTTGAATGACCGCCGATCGATCAACATCCAAGCAGATTAATCACATTGTGATTGACGGAAGGCACGTCTCCAGTGTACTAGATCTGCGCACATTTAGAGGTACAAACATTGACTGGGACCACTACCTTACCTACTACTCGACAAACAAAACTAATACTCTACAAGACGCTCATCCTCCCCGTGCTTCTTTATGGCGCAGAGGCATGGACTCTATTAAGCACTGATGCAGCAGCCTTGAGAGTATTCGAGAGAAAAGTCCTACCTAAGATCTTCGGTCCATTGCGAGTTGGCGATGATTTCCGTAACCGATCCAACAGTGAGCTGTATGAGATCATCAAGGACATAGACGTTGTGCAGCGTATTAATATCCAGCGGCTGCGCTGGCTCGGCCATGTCATTTGAATGGAGGGGGATGCCCCGGCGAGACGGGCATTTGATGCGGAGATTTGAGGAAGACCTTGTTTGAGTTGGAAGGAAGCCTTGTCATTGATTGGTGTGACCAACTGGCGTAGGCGCCTGGAAGGATTTGTTAATGGTAAGTAAGTTTTGTAAGACAAACGATTTCAGATGAACGTCTGTTTATGTTGTGTTGGCAGTTTTTGTTTGTGTTTCCCATAAAAATATACAATTTCTAATCACAGGAGATTAATTATGTTACTTTCACTTACCCTTATGGACTATTAAATTACAAAACCGTAGTAATTCAAGTAATTTTTATTTGTTTAAATTTTAAATGAAATAGTTTTTTCCCCTAAGCTCTGCTTTGTTGCAAAAAGTTTTTTCGTTTTCATGAAGGCGAAATCTCTAGAAGCGAAAACAAAATGATTATAAAACTACTTGACACCATGATGTGACATTTGACATTTATGCTAAGGGGGTAGTATAGTTTTTTCAACTTTCAAAACTGTCTGTGACAATAAAATTAAATGACAAAATGAAAATGGAATGAAAATAAAAATAATTATTATTTTTGCCACATTTTTAAAGCCTCTGAGATCAAATAAATCCCCACGCAATCAAATTTCTTATAATACAAACTCACAGATCCTTGAAATTATTTTAATTATTAAAACCCTTGAAGTAAGCAATTTGAAACATATTTCTCTCACTTTTTACTCTCTTAACATTACGCCCAACTATCGTGCTCTCATGCCTTTTAATCAATTTGTCCATAATTTCTTTGCTCATTAGCTGTAATTTAAGGAGGAGTGAAAAATAAACTAAAGAGAGAGAGAACGAAAAAAACCATGGCGTTATTTAAAACTAAAAAAATATATTTATTGTATAAACAATAATGGAATTAATAAAACTAATATAAAGAGGGGAGAGAAAAAGAAAACGAACAAAAATGTCAAAACCGAGAAAGAGAATGGAAGGTTAAAAATGCAAATGCCAACAATAAAATGCCTTCAATCTTGTGGAAAACAAATCAGAGGGAAACTTCTCTCTTCTCTCTTTTTATTATCTTCCTCCCTTGCTTTACTTTTCGTTTTTTTTTTGTGATCAAAAGTTTTTATTTCCTGCTCTTAAGATTTTGTAATTTTTAATTGTTCTTCTTTGTTTTTTTTTTCTTTGTTTCGTTTTGTTTTCTCTTTCTCTTTTGCATCTTTTAAGCAAAAGTTAATATTACAAAAAGAGCAGATAGGGCAAGGAAAAAGGAAATTATTATAATAAAAAAAGAAAAGTTCAATAAAACTGTGGCTTCCGTAAAGGGTAATGCTTTGCAACAACAATAAAAAAATCACCATGCAAATGATAAAACATTAGCGGAAAGAGCAGCAAAACCGGCAAACAAATTAAAAAAGTTTTCCAAAAATGCAAATTAAGTTAAATTATATTGTTGTTGTCCAATAATGAAGTCATTAATTGGATTGGCAACTTTGGCAATATTTTAATAGTTTAACGATAGAAGAGCTATTTATCGTAATATTGCCAGCAGGCAGTTACTTCACGACGAGAGTTTTTCATAACGGAAAAGTGCACACTTTTTCTAGCGGGTTTGTTTTTTTTTTATCAGCTGATGAGTATTTTTTATATCAATAACGGAGATCAGCAATGAATCGCTCAGAAGCACTCATGAATTTTTGAATATAAGTGAGGCAACAATACTGACTACAGTACAATGTTGATTTATAAGTACAGGTTGCAATAAGTATGCCTACAACGTTGACATCAAACTCATACCATTTGAAATATGTTTGATTCGTAAGCCTACTCATTCAGATTCATAAGTTTAGAGTGACTCGTATCATTCATCAAAATTTGCAGTCTTAGTTGTTATTGCATTTAAAAAAAAAAAAAAAGAAGAAAGAAAAAGACACAGCAGCAAGCAGAGCAAACGCACAACCTTTTAGTAAGTATCACACTTATTTTGTGATTGTTGTAAATGTTGAGTTATGGAGAGTCGAAATCAACAACATCATACGTGTTGTTAAGTATAAATATGATGAGTACATCAAGCTATGAATATGAGAAGAGGTTCCATGATATTAAAATAAATATGAATGCTTATAAGTATCAGAAATTATAAATATGATTCGATTCTACTCATCTTTTTGAATACTCATTGCTGATATTGATATATCAATAACAATATGTAGTTTGATATCTGAGAATGCCAAACAGTATTGAGATTTCTGTTCTGAGTAAGATTTGTCAGGCCCCCTGAACCATATAATGCCAGAACAAAGCTTCCAAATTATGGAAATTTATTTTGAAAAAATAAACCTGTCCACAAGGCACATCGTTTATTTTACAGTGAACATAACCAACTAAGTAAGTGAGCAATTCGTACAGTTATTGATTTTTTTCGCTCTCGTTTACTTCTCTTGACTGACAACCAGCAACAAGACAAAGAAATATGGATACCGAAGAAAATACTGCTTCTGTAGCGCGAAGTCTTGAAGAAGATCAGCCAAATTGTTATTTTTCTTAACCTGTTGGCTTTGATCTTTGACCACATGAAACATTGATACGAAGCGAAAAAATTTCCATTATAATAAATTATTGCATAAGTATAGCATTGACGATCGGCTAATCTGAAATCAGAGAGTAAACATATTCGACAAAACATCTTCAATCTAAACTTACGCTTTGTTTACTAGAACGTAAGTTAACTCTTACAAGTGCTAAGAGTTTAATCTTTAACTCTGACATTTGTGAAAAGAAGTACAAAAGCCCGACAGCCTTCTCCACCCTGTTTTCCGACAAAAAGCTCGCCGTAGTCGCCGTTAAACTGTAGTTCCCGCCACTCATGCGGAAATACGGGTGAATGACAGGCTTTCAGGGTATCATGTGGTCTTCTAGTGATTTCGTTAAACTTCTGCAAGGAAATAAAATTTTATTTCACTTCATACTATTCGAAATATGTTGCTGACAGATCTTTTAATCACAGCTATTCTCCCAATAGTAGGTCTAATGATGCTTTTGTAATGATATTGGCTGATCTAAACCTGTGAGATCACATTTTTTTTTGTGACGGACAAGGATCCGTCTTTGTAGGTCATTGTTACATGTAGCATTTGGTTAAAATATACGGCTTTTCAACATGATTTTCCAACATGGTCTTCCAACATGGTCTTCCAACGTTGTCTTACAACATGATTTTCCAACATGGTCTTCCAACAGGGACTCCCCAACTTTAACCATTGCTTTTTAAAGCTACATCAACTACTGTCAACTTAATTGTTGTCTATTAAGTATGTTTTGCCTATCACCATAGACGAACATAGACAATGAGGTATGTTCGCTGAATAAGTTCACAATTTTCATTGGAAAATTTTCTTTACAGATGAGCTCCATTTCTGGATGAATGAATACGTAAATAATAACATCCAAAAGTGTTCCATACATTCCGAAAAATCCCCGTGTGGATTTTGGATATTTTAAGATAGTCATTGATTCATAATTCGTTGGCTACTATCTCTGCAAATGACTAGTACTTTTGGTTAATGATTACAAACTTCTTTTCCCCTAAACTGGATGATATGGATGTTAACGATATGTGTATAGTTCATGTCACATTGGATATTTTGCACGAGGATATCTCACTTGAAGGTAATGTGAACTGGCTACAAAGATCGTGTGATTTAACCCCTTTAGACTTTTTCTTATGGAGTGTAAAAAAGCCACAAATCGTAGCAGGCCTCAAAGCTAACGTAACCCATGTCACCGATGAAATTTAATCTGATTTATAAGCCAGAGTCATGGACCTGTTGTTTTATTTAAATTTTAAGAAAGCAAGCCCAAGATCCTCAGTTGTAATTCAGAACTGATTACTTTGATTTAAAACATTGATAATATGGCGTGTATTTGCAACAGTGCAGTGGACTAAAATTGATTTTGAACCCTTGCTGGTACTACTCTTAAAAGAAGAGAGCTGCAGTATTAATAATAGTACTTTTCGTACAATTCTAGAGCTTAAGCAATTCAGTTTAAACTAAAAGAAATTGTTTAATTTTTTTCTTCTGTATTTTTTTTGACTCGTACCCTTAAGAATTTTTTTTTACGAAAAAAAAAAAGAAATGAATTCAAATTTAAATTTGTATACGAACATACAAGTTATATATCCATAGTTTAGTTTTTACTCTTAACATTGTTGTTTATATTTTATAAATTAACACGGAAGTATGTGCAACATTTTTTATTTTCTTTTGCAACATCCCTTTCATTTCATTCATCAAAAATTCTTTTTTATTTTCATTTCTTCTGCACATTTTTTTTTTGGATTTCTATACCCTAAACCAGCACAGATGGTGATGGTATGAGGTGCTGATGTTTTGTCCGGAGCTAAAAGAAAAGAGTCTCAGACATAATCTCCATTATCCGCAAAAGATATGATGCTCTCGTGTGAGTAGTTTGGCATGACGTAGCACCAGAACTAGAGGTATGCCAGGGATATGTTTTATTAACTGTGCTCTGCTCTCTGAGAGAAACCAAAAATAATGGAAAATAAAATATGAAAATGAAGGCATTTGTATAGAAATTGTGGCACGTAAACTTGACGAATATTTTACACATGAAGTACGAATATTTGAACGGCCATGTAGAATATAAGAATAAAACTTTGTTTTCTAGGGTAAGAAAATATTAAGGGCATCTAAAGAATAGAGATTAAAATATGAATTCAAAATGATCGTTTATTGGAATTGAATAATTTCAATTAAATTTAGAAAAGTTTTAAAGAATTTAAAATTTGAAAACTTAGACTCGAATGTATGCTAAAAATGGGAAATACAAGCTTAAGTTTTGAGAGTAGAAACTGTTTTTAAATTTCAAAACTTTCGAAAATTAAATACAATTCGCTCACATAAATGGCTCTTGTGAGATTAAGGACCATTTTTACAACTTGTCGTTAACTAAAGGGAGGACTTCAACGGGAAGATAAATTATTTTTTGTTATTATAAGTGGACAATATGGTAGAAGTGAGTGTTAAGCTAAAGGTCATTGCATTAAAAAAAACTTGTTTAATTGAACAGTGTTATCAACATTGCTATGGCATTGCCATATTTTTGAAAAACTTAACTTTATTTTATCTGTAGGTTGTAATAACGAAAATAAGTTAAAGCTGACTTTAAAGTTCACTTTAGCTAAAGTTAGCTTTAACTAAACCCAACTTTAATGGGAAGTTGTGATTTACTATATGGATATAGAAAGTATTTGGAAGGGGATTAGGGGTCATTACATGCATACATACATACGTACATTATTGGTCATTTCAACCGTTCAATTAGGATTACGACCTAGCTTCTCACACAACCTATATTCTGTGTGAATTTTATACATGAGTGGCGGGACTTACAGTTGAAAGTCGACTCCGAAAGACAGATTCGTTGAGAAAATTTTCATGGCAATTTTTTTTATTTACTCTCAGAGTTTTTGACAAAAATTTGCTGAGAGAAAGTCGCCGAAGAAATATTTTTTCATATTTCGTTTTGTTGGAGATATCTGACCTGGGGTTTGAACCTGTGGTCTCACGTCTAATAAGCCTACTAGGATTGCGGGATATATTTTTAAAAATCTCGGAATTCATGAAAAAAATCTCGAAAATCGCGCTATTTCGGGAATCGGGATTTCTCGCTTGACATCCATAAAGCCTGCATACTACGTACTAGACTACGGCGGCTAGGTTAGGGGTTATTAATTTCTTTAAATTCGAAAAACGTTTAGAAAAATTCGACTGTGGTAAGATACTACAACCACCACATCTGGGCTAGTTTTAGGGAACGCCAGATAACAAGTTTAGAATTCTCGAACCAATGGCCGTTCGTCCGGAAAATATGTCGAATAATACAAAAAAATAAACCGAATATCTAGAGATGCTGTGATAAGAGGCTAAAGTCTCTGCAATAAAAAATACAATATTTTCTAGAAAAAAATCTTGAGTGTTTTTTCACTCTAGTAAAATATTTTATATGTATGTGTGGTATGCATGCATACATCGCATTTGTAAAATAGAAGACAAAAATAAAAATAAAATTCCACGAAATACAACGTAAATTGAAAGATGCCACAAAAAATAGTTACGAAGTGGAAAATCATAAAAAAAGAATGAAAGAAATATTTACACACGCCTTTAAAAATTTAAAAAAATTCTTTAAAAAAATTCTATTTAAACAAATTCAAATTCATTGCTTGTATAAAAATTTGTTATAGATTTTAATTCGACCAAACTAATCAATTTACTGTCCAGCAATTAAGTTCTGACATGAATTTTTGTTAAAATTCTTTAAAAAATTCCTGCAGTTTTCCCATGTTTTCTTTTCCATCTCTTTAATTAAAAACTTAATCTTTTATTTTTATATAAACAACAAGACTATAAATTTATTTATATTTTTATCATATTAATGTCTTAAAAAAAAGGATTCATAAAGTCTACTCTTTTAGTACAAAATCAATAAATACACTCAGAAATTGTGCTCGTAAGAAATTATGAATTTTTTTAAATTTTATTGGAGCATATTTTTAGCAGATCTACTTTTGAAAATGGAGATAAGAGGGGACCGGGTCTCTTTATAGAAGAATGAAAAACCGAACTATATCTCCAGTTACCGTATTATATTCTAATTTTCCAAGCGAAGCTATACGCGATCAGATAATATGTCAGTGACGTTTTGGCCAGTGACGTTTTGGTAAATTTAACACAAAGGGGTTTAAATACTTTAATTTATTAACAATTTCTTTTTGTGTAGTACATCAGGCATAATAAGGAAGAGAATTCAGAAATACATAAAAGCCTGGACAGCCTATTGTCTGTTACCTCCTTACTTAATTGGTTATGGTCCAGGATTACAACCTAGCTTCTCAGACCACCCATGTTTTGTGTGTTAATTTTACTCATGAGTGGCGGGATTTCGAAACAACAGATTTTTCAGTTTTTACTAGAAGACTCTTGAAAGGAAGAAGACGAAAAAAATCTTTTTTCAAATTTTGTTTTGTTCGAGAAGTCTGAGATGGAGTTTGAACCAGCGGGCTCTCGTCTAATAAGCCAACACACAGCCAACTAAACTACAGCAGCTTGACATGACATTGCTCGATAAATGGTAATTAATAAGCTTTTTTGTGGTACGTTTGAACTGCATAGGCATGGTAGTTAATAATGAATGTATAGCACTTGTCACTGTCCAGCCTTCGTAAGCTCTAGATACGAATATTTTAGCGATGATACTATATTAGACGACTGAACTAAAGCAAGCTAAGGAAGTTTGTACACGATATGAAATATAGTTGTCGGTGTCCCCTAAAAATGAGCGCACAACTAAGCTATTTGATGGCTTCTTCTATGGATCCTACTATAAGAAACTGAAAACGGTCATAGCACCATACAGGCATACAGAACACAATTGTTCAAATACGCGTCACAATATTTTTTTGACCTGAGTGCAACATTCAATGGGGGCCTTTACTTTTATAGCGCATTGTGTTGAAATTCGGAAAGAAGTTGCAACAGGAGGGGAGAGGGCAGTGTTCAGCGAACTGGACTTGGATGACTTTCGCTATGATTTTTTTTATTTGATAATCTACAAATTTGCACCAGACAGAGTATCTGCGGAGATCGAAGACGCCAACTAAGTATCAACAGGTTAGCACACTGCTCACTACGTTAGTGGGGCTTCAATCTCAAAGTGTTCAAAGTGTTTTAAAAGTTAGAAGTCACCTTAGTCTAGTAGGTAGTGTGTTGGCTTATTAGAGGCTTTGGTTCAAACCCCAGGTCAGACATCTTGACCAAAACGAAATATGCCAAAAAAAATTTTCTTCGACGACTTCCTCTCAGCAGATTTCTGGCAAAAAAAAAGTTTCTCAAAAAAATCTGTCGTTTGGTATCGACTTTAAACTGCAGGGCCCGCCATTCTTGTATAAAATTATCATACACAACATAAGTGATGAGTCGTAATCATGCTTGAAGGATTGTAATGGCCAATTATGTATGTATGTATGTATGTTTTGTAGGAGAGAGAAAGAGAGGCTTGTGTTTGACGGATTGAAGCTGGATTATATATTTACCTCCGTCGTAATTTTTTAACCTCATATTTATCATTAGTCAGATTGCCTGGCGGAGATCGAAGATGCAATTTGGCCACCAACAGCTTAGCACGCTGTCCATTACGTTACCGGGACACCACTTGCTCATTACAAAACTTAATAAATAATACAAATCACTGGTTATTTCGATCGATCAAAGTCCCAATGCCTGAAAAAATATTTTCCTTCAGGAAAAGATGCACGAAATGGTGTAATTTATCACAAGCTCTAAAAGGTGAACCATAAATTGGCACAGAGTTGAAGTTGTCGAACGACAATATTGGAAATTTAACGTTTAACTGGAAAAGTCTACTAGGATTGCAAACGGGATTGATTTTTAAAAATTTAGGGATTCGGCATAGGGATTTCGAAATCCCGGAATATTTCGGTATAATTCGGGATCCAAAAATCTCGAAAATCCCGGGATTTCGGAAATCGCGATTTTTCGATTGACATCCATAAAGCATGCATATTACCTACTAGACTAGGGCGGTTAGGGGTTATTAATTTCTTTAAATTCGAAAAACGTTTGCAAAAATTGTGTTAAAAATTTTATTCGATACTCGTAATACTAGTAAGATAGTACAACCACTACATCTGGGCTAGTTTTAGGGAACGCCAAGAAAGAAGTTTAGAGTTATTGAACCAATGGCCGCCCGTTCGTCTGAAAAAAATGTCGAATAATACAAAAAAAAAAAATAACCGAATATCTAGAGATGCTGTGATAAGAGGCTAAAGTATCTACAATAAAAAATATAATATTTTCGAGACTGGAAATTATAGACCATCAGTGTTTATTGAATTTTAAATTTAAATTTTAACCCGCATCTTGATCTCAGTCATCAACAAATTCTCAGTGTATAAATATTTTCTATATTTTGTTATAAAAATTTTTATGTTTTTTTTTATTCTTCTTAAATATTTTGCATATGATATGCAAATTCCAATATAAATAATATTTGACTTGCATATGATAATACAAAGCTGAACATAATTTTTTTACTATAAAAATATGAATAAAGCAGACTCTCTTCCTTTTTTTTATAGATTTTTAAGTAAAAATTTGAAAATAGAGTGGAAGTCATTAAAAAAAAAAATGAAAAAAACAATATAAATCTGCCAGCCATATTTAAGAGTATACATACATACAAGTATATTTAATCTATCTGTCTAAAACTATCTTTTATTTTTCTTTTCATTATTTATTTATTTAATAGCAGAATAACAAGAAGAAAAATATGAAAATATTTTGTGAAGAGAGAGTAAAAAATTTCAGTAAAACGAGTAACATAATTGAAATGATTTTCTATTTAGGATTATGATTATTTTTATTCTCTTCAGCACAGCACACTGGAGTCGACCTTAATTTATGAATTAATTACCAATGTTTAGTAGTTCACAAAGTCTTGGTTGGTTGGCTTGGTTGCATCCACAACTCTCATACTTGCATATTATTGCGATCAATCACCCAAAGTGTTTCTAAAAATTAGTACGCAATTTAAAATTTTTATCCTTCAAAAGATTTCAAATCCATCTTAATCCATATTACGATAAAAGCAAAGGCCTTTCTTCGTCTTAAGGCAGGGAAAACATTGCCTTTTTAAATTTTATAAAAATCTTTTATGAAAGCGAAAAAATTTAATATCCCTTCTGGCTATAATTCTTCACACACATACTCTTCTTATTGCCATAGCCGCGAAAATAAAACAAAAAACCTTTCAAATATTTTTGCCAAAACAAAAACAAAACCGAAAAAAAGAAAAATATTTTTCCATTTGTATTTATGCATGTGTGATTATGATCAAGAATTCTAAAGGAAAAAAAAAACGTTGAATAATTGATGAAAATAAATGGAAACGAGACAGCTTTTAATCAAGACACTTGAATGCTTATGAACGTAATACTCATGAATTTATTTCACTTCTACGCATAAAATAAAAATTCAAAACCATTTAAGTATGTAATTATAATTATAAATTAATTTTTTGGGGCAATATTATAAAATATTGGGTTGTAGAAAAAGTATTTTTTGGAAAATGTTTAAATCGAATTCCTTTAAAAAGAAAATTAATTTCAATTGGAATGTAAACGTAACAAATTTGAATTTTTTTTATATATTTCTTTAGTTGCACATCCCTGTATGGGTTTCCAGAGATGCAGTTTTTTACAACAGGAATAATCAAACCGAATTAAAGCAGGAATGGAATGGAATGCATGCAAACAAGTTTAAGATTCTGACTGTGGTCAACGTGGCGACCTCCAGGATGATCCTTGTCTTGTTGTATTCAAATTGACAAGCAGCCTCCACGCGGACCGATGGCATACTAGCACTCGCTAGATGTTAACTAATTCATGCAGCAAAGTCCAATCCCCTGGACTTTAAATTTGCGTTGTGTGTAGGGCTTTGAAACCATCACGTAAAAATATTATTCAATAAAAACCAACACACAAGCCTCTATAAAGATCCCCTTAAAAGTTTACGACCACGGCAAACGTTTAAAGGACTATGATTTACGAATAGGCACCTTTCACAGGGTAGGCGCTTCCTCCATGCTGGCGGATGCCCTCATGAAATGCAGAACTGACATTACTGCTATGCAGTAAATGCGATTGATAGGACAATGATGCAAAAGGCTTTCATTTTGCGATATATATTACAGCTGCCATGCGGATAAGCACGAATTCGAATTATTAAGAGACTTCGCCCTAGTCTCTGGGTTCACTGCTGTGAATGAAAGAATAGCCACAATCCGCATCACAGCAAATTTTATAACATCAGCCTTATTTGTGCTAACGCCCCGACGAAAGAAAAGGACAATATGGTTAAAGATGCCTTCTACGCAGCAGATTTGTAGGGAAAATTCTCTGAGAGTAAAGAAATTTGCCATGAAAAGTTTGTCAAAACATTAACACACACAACATGGATGGTGTGAGAAACCAGGTCGTAATCCTGACTGAAGCGTTGTAATGATTAAATAAGTAAGTAAACTAGAGAAGTTAGTTTGTAATCCTGGCTAAAGGGTTGTAAAGATCAATTACTTAGTGTCGAAGAAACAATGCCCGACTTTATAGCCTATGTAACTCTGGCACATAAGCCAACGTGGAATTAGAAAGCTTGTTAGTATAACACGATTAAGCAAGAGTCTTTGGTTGTCTAATAAAAACCTGTGGCGCACGATGTTCCAAGAGAACAACTGGTGATATGGGAACATATCACTCAACTTGTGGAATACAGTAATCCCTCGATTTACGTCACAGTTGGTTCCAGAAAAAGGCGACGTAAATCGAATTTCATAGTGCTCATACTACAAAGTAGTATATTTCTAACAAGGAACTTAAAAAGTTACAGTAATCCCTCGATTTACGTCTCAGTTGATTAAAAAAAAAAAGTGACGTAAATCGAATGACGACGCAAATTGAAGTTAGAGGGAACAAAAAATTTGACGACGTAAATCGAAACGACGTTAATCGAGGCGACGTAAATCGAAGGATTACTATAGGAATGCTTTGCGGCAAAGTGTGAGTATCAATTAAAGATTAGAGGACGAGAAAGATTTCGTTTTATTAGTTGTGTTGCCCAAAGTATGGACAACAACGCCATCCAAGAGCAAACAATTCGGATACATTTTATATGAACCAGAATATATCATAAAGAAATGAAATCTATTGCACTGAAAGGAAGGAAAAGAAAGCTTACACTCATGCATACACTCAGTCACTCATTCAGTCAGTCATATCCACTTAGGAAAACAAGAAAAAAGAAGTGAGTTAACAAAGTGGTAAAGGAATATCAGCTTACGAGCTTAACCAAATGCAATGTTTTTAACAGAACTTACAACAAAAAAAAAATCTAAAAAGAATTCATTAAAAAAGTATGCAAAAAAAGGAAAAATTACATTCCATGCATAAGTTTTTTTTACTGCAACGCTGTTAATTTCCTTTTTTTCGTTGGATTTTTCATCAAGGATTACATATGTTGGTTTGGTTTTAATTCAATTCAATTCATTTTTGTTTTTTGCATGAAGAAAATAAAATAATTTTTAGGTTTCATTTTGAACAACTAATTATGAGCTACATTAGGTCGAATTATTTAATTTTTCTTTTAATTGTTTAAATATTTCATGGGCTGATGCCTAACAATTCTAACAAGGCCACCAACTCCTTATGTATACATATTTATTGATTAACTGATGGTATAAAGGCTATCTTTTAGGGTACTTTCAAAGTCTTAACTGCTTAACAGTGAATTTCTAGCAGCTTAGCAATAACTTTAAACAGGATTAAAATAAAAAATATTACAAGAAAAGCGAGAGAGAGAGATAGGGAGAGCGAAAGTGAGTTTTATAATGAACCAAAATTTTAACATTATTGTAGCATTTATTCCAAATACATGGAGAAAATATAGAATGCACCACATATACGCAGGTAATTATATGGTGTGAGTACACTTCACACTCGTTTAACAAATAAAGGAAACAATTGTTTCAGAAATAATTCTTGTGTTGATTCTTGTCAACAAGTGTTATTTTGACTTCAATAGGTAGCTGAGTAGCAGAGATCTTTCTAATGCGAGTGCTCAACTAATCATTCATCTTCCACGCGGAATTATCAAAGCTCACATGCGCCGATCACATGCAAGATCTTCGGTCTATTGTAAACAAACATACATACAAACCTTGTGTCAGGATTACAACTTAGCTTCTCACACCACTGTTGTTGTGTGTGTTAATTTTATACATGAGTGGCGGGACCTACAGTTTAAAGTAGACTCCGAACGATAGGTTTTTGAGAAAATTTTTCATAGCAATTTTATTGACATTCAGAGTTTTTGGTGGAAATCTGATGAGAGGCAAGTCACCGAAGAAATATTATTTCATATTTCGTTTTGTTGGAGATACCTGTCCTGGGTTTAAACCGCTGCATCACGTCTAATAAGCCAACATACTAATTACTAGACTACGGCGATAAATCTATCGTATATAATATATATACATACATAGTTGGCTATAATTTCCACATTCCAACCAACAATGAGCGGTACGAGCTCCTCTTTTGTCATAGAGAATGGAAGTCCATGATCCGGCTAGACCCTGAAAGGGCCAAATTGAGAAGACGCTGTTTTCGGTTGATGTGACAAAGAGGCCTTATTACGAACAGTGCTAAGGCAGGCCGAAATCCCAGTCCAACTAAGTAATTAAGCAATTGGTTCAAAGTCTAAGATATCCTTCCATTGATTCCTATCTTAATATTTTTTTGGTCAGTGAGAATACTGAGTATTGGAGTGAGTGATCAAATGATCGCGTAATGCATTGTGACGTTTAGAGAAAAGTACAGTAAAGTAAGACTAGTCGTCGTAGTCTAGTAATTAGTGTGTTGACTTATTAGACATGAGCGCACGGTTTAAATCCTAGGTAATACATCTCGAACAAAACGAAAATATTTCTTCGGCGACTGACTCTCAGCAGATTTCTGGCAAAAACTCTGAGAGTAAATAAAATTTCCGTGAAAAAGTCTCTCAAGAATCGTTCGGAGTCGACTTTAAACTGTCGGACCCGCCACTCATGTATAAAATTAACAAATACAACATATGTATGTGGTGTGAGGCTCCAAGTCGTAATCCTGACTGAAGGGCTGTAATGACTAATTATATATGTAGGCATGTGTGTACGCTGTAAAAAAGCCAAAGGTTTAACAGTAAAGGTTTTTGTTCTATAGATATATAGAAAAAGATTCGTGACATGTGGCAATGCCAAAAACGCTCAGTATTCATTGAAATTAAAACAAATGATTTTTTTTTATCAAAACTTAAAATTTTTTCGTAAATAAAGTGGGTCGTTGTCATCGACTTGCCGAACAAACTATTTAAGTTGTCGCAACAACTTTGTTAGTAGGTTCGCTTTATTGGGAATTAACACTCCTATTCTCATGTGAATATTGTTGCTGTAGAGGCCACTGTCTATGAAAATCCCGATATGCTAACTCCTTGTCGTTGGACTTGTGCAATTCGATCACCTGGAAGACTTTACAAAATGCAGCGCTGGAAAAATTTGATGCAAGGTGGCGTATATCACAACAATTCGGAAAACACATACATACATACATCATTAGTCATTACAACCCTTTAGCCCGGATTACAACTTAGTTTTTCGCTTATGTTAAGTGTGTGTTCACTTTCTGAAGGCGATGTGAAGTTGGTCCTAATTCCCCAATCTGCCACCTTTCGGCCTCATCAATGAGATGTGTGTTATAGACAGTGTAAGAATAGGTTGGCTGCTGGGATTGAATAAGGCCAGCTTATGGTTAGTGATTGGGCTTATTACGGGGCACTGAGAGATTAGATCTCTGACAAATATCTGGAACAGATCCTAGCCGGACTATTGCAGGGTATGTTGCTATGAGGAGGAGTTGGAGACTATCGAACACCTCCTCCATAACTGTCCAGCCCTTAGTAGGTTGAGTTTGAAGACTCTTGACAGGAGCTTCTTTGAGGGTTTGAATTCTATGTCGAGAGCCGACATAAAGGCTCTCCATAGATTCATTATTAGTTTGAGCTCGTTGAGAAGTGCTAGGGCTTAAATAGTATAGGCACGCTCTCTTGTGTGTTTCGTTAGTCTGTGTAATTCCTCCGTTTCCTTATTCTCCCTTTCCTACTTCCTCTCCATTTTGCCTTTCTCCCCTATTATTCTTTGCCCTTTTAGAACGTTGTACAAGGGGTTCATTGGACCTCCGAGTACTATACTTGTCTCAATTGGCGAGTACACGTCCTCTAACCTAAACCTAAACCTATGTTGTGTGTGTTAATTTTATATATGAGTGTCGAGACCTACAGTTTAAATTCGACTTCGAACGACAGATTTTTGAGAAACTTTTTCATGGCAATTTTATTTACTCTCAGAGTTTTTTTTTGCCAGAAATCTGCTGAGAAGTATTCGCCGAAGAAATAAATTTCCTTTATATTTCGTTTTGTTGGAAATCCCTGACCAGGTGTTTGAACTGAGGCCTCATGTCTAATCAGCTAACACACTACCTATTACACTACGGCGACAGTACGGCATTTGGGCTTAAGTAATTCGATAATTGCTCAGTGCCCTTATGGCAGATTATCGAATCAAAGCGTTTTTAAAACAGTAAATAGAGGAAGAAAATTTTTTGTTTTGTAAAATTAAGAACTAATTTATGACTTTCCTACATAGATATTCAGTGAATTTATTTCTGCAATTACAATAGCTTGTATAACGAGGATTAAATGTCGTATTAACTACGTGTCTGTATGTAAGTGAATATTTTTTCATGTGCATGTGTTTGTAAATTTTTTATTAAAGCTTATGACAGCTGTTGATGACAGTTACATTTGCTAATTCTCATTTTATACCTTTCGCTTTTGCATTAGTATGGATGAGTATTTCTATATCTAAGCAAAAAAGAAAAAAACAAAAAAAAGGAATTATTTTTTATGCTTAAGTCTCTCACAAACATATGTTCGAAATTAAAAAAAAAATGAAAATAAAAAAAATTCTTTTATTTTAATGTACATATGTAAGCACACGTACACTAATATTAACATATTAAATATTCAAATAAGTATATACATACATACATATGTATACATGAGCGAATACATACATATGTATGTAGTCTTTACGCTTTTAAATATAAAAATAGCAAGCAGATTATGAACGCTTTGAAGTTGAGACTTTTAACTGATGATATTGCGCTAATGCTTTAGATTGCATGAATGTGTGGAAAGAGAAGAGGCATACAAATTGAGACTAGACGGGAAGTTGCTCTTATAACAACATTATAATGATGCTCTTATATTTCCTTAAAACACCAGCATAATTATTCAACAATTTCTACATGAACTTTGTTCCGAAGCATATTAAAGAATATCAAACCCTTTTATTACGCTCACATCTATGGAGGAGATAGGAAAACGTAATAAAAAATTAAAAAAAAGAACGTATGCACGAGTAGGAGAATCTGCTCTTTTCACTTGACAGCTTTAATTTTCAAGAGTATAATTCGTTTAACTGAAGAGCAGGTTTTTAAGTGAGCCAAGATGTGTGGTTTCAAGGCCTATTTTGAGTGTAAAAATAAAGGGGAATTAATTTGAAAGATGATGATAATTTGAATTAATTTTGAAAAGTACTGTGAGATTTTTGTTACATTTCTGTTGTGAACATTTGTTGTGAAACATTGGTGCAGTATTGGTACAATGTATTGGGCATCATTAGCTAAGATTTTTGCCTATTTATGTGGTAACATTTTTTGCGATTAAAAATTATTGCATCAAGAAAATTTCAGTTACATTTTCCTAAAGTGTTGGAATCTGGACTATAAGACATATTTTCGAAATATCTTTTAATCGCTCTTTCAGCTTGTAACCGAGAGTTGTGTTTTTAGGTTTAATGTTCCCTTCAATTATGTTCGACAAGATTTTACTGAGATTGTTAAGCTCATATGCTGCTGTCACAAAATACTGTATACAGTTGTTCGAATTTCATATACGATTCTATTTCTATGACTTCGGATAAAAGTTCTATTTAGTTTGACAAAAATTTACTGGGATTGCTGATCCCAATTTCTGCTGTTTTTTAAAGATTGGTTGCCTTGGACCTACCAAGTACAGTATACAGTTGGTTGGATTTTATATACGATTCTGTTTCTAAGGCTTCGGATAATTGATTTCGTCAGCTGCAAAAAAAATTGACATTTTAGCACATTAAAGATGATGTAGGGAAGTTGGATACTAAGGAGCAGTTTTAATATGGCACAACCCACCCAACTTCCCAATTGTGGATACTGACCTCGTAGTGCTATAACCTGCCTAGTTGCATTTGTGCCAGCCAGTTGAGTCACCCCTGCAAAACAGGCTACTATGAAAAACAAGCCAAACGAATGAAAGACGTTTAGCAACATTTCGAACATGCTAAATCGTCAATCAACGAACTCCAGCTGCAACACCTTTGCAGCATGTTGGTTGTAAATATTTTGAAATGGTTGCCTAGATGTTTACCAAGTTTTTCTTAGCTTATTAGCAACTACATGGAGCATTATTTTGAATTTATTATCTTCGAACAATTTTGACTGTCCAGGGCTAATTTTTGCATTCTGAGATTATATCATACACACCATCTGTCGCGCATTGAAAAGAATCAAACAAATTCAATAGAAGTTCGAGTCCGGAAAAGACAAGTTACAGCTGCATTTCATTCCAAACTGAAGAATATAAAAATTCTTAGGGGAAGTTCTTGATATCGCGTAGTATTGTCGCTTGTGTTCAATATTCAATATTTGAACCACAAAACTTGCAAGGTAGCAAAATTTTTTGCCACTTAAATACTAACTAAACCAGGTCACTTGTGAATGATTGTTTCCTGCATAAGGTCCATTTATTGATTGCTACATCTGTAGTCTGGACCTGTTTGGTTACCATAAGTTTATCGTGATTTTACTCTGACCATTCTCGACCATTTTCTTAACTGTGGATACGGTTAAGGTTCAACAGCAATTCGAAGAAGGAAATTTTGTTCATTACTTGGAACCTCTTATCGTATCGGCTCTTAATCAAGTGGTTCCAAATAGTTTTTCGTTCAATATTTAATTTTTGGTAAACAGTGGTGGAAGAACAAATAGGTACACATAAAAATTTCAAAATATTCTTGATTTTTTTTAAACTTCTCTTTCGAATTCTGTACAGTCACTAAACATTTTCTCCATTTTCTTATGATTTCTTCGTTTTACATTATCTTCCTGCGTCGAGTGTTTCCTGTTAAGCAGACGTTTGGTAATTTTGTCATCTGTCGTTTCCGAGAAACAATGCCCTTTAAGAACTTTAATTATTTCAGTCGTACTGCTTTTCAAGACTTGGTGCTGCCTAATAAGTTAATCGAATTGGGCTCCGCCTTCGGTATTGAAACCACACCCTACCGCATCAAATCAGTGGTAAGTAACTCAACCGAAGTCTGGAGAGGAATATCTAAGGTTATACCTTAGTGTCGGATGTTATAGTGGGTTTGGACATATTCCCTTGTGTCCTGCTGACTTAATCCAGTTAAAACCCAGCCATTGTTTACTTTGTTATTTACAACTTGAAGTAGCCGTAGTCTAGTAGGTAGTGTGTTGGCTTATTAGACGTAAAGCCCGGGTTCGAATCCCAGGTCAGACATCAAAACGAAAATATGAAAAATATTTCTTCGCCGACTTCCTCTCAGCAGATTTCTGGCAAAAATTCTGAGAGTAAATAAACCTGCCATGAAAAATTTTCTCAAAAATCTGTCGTTCGGAGTCGACGTTAAACTGTAGGTCCCGCCACTCACGTATAAAACTAACGCACAAAACATGAGTGGTGTGACAGGCTAGGCCGTAATCCTAATGGAAGGGTTGGAATGGTCAATGTATGTAATTGTTTACTAAATAATTTCGGATATAACTGCGTTGTAGTGCTGAGGTGGTCCCTGAGTCCTATCCCAATAGAAATTGAGCATTCAAAAGAATACCAGAGTCTGTCATACCCAAGTGATTAAAAAACCAAAAAATTGAAACAACTTTGCCGTGTGAGATTCGATGGGTTTTCATATTTTCTTGCACTTTAAATTTCCAATCGTCCAACATAAATTTTTTCTCATTTTCTTCTTAAGTCACGTGGTAGTTTGCTAACAATTACTGTCGAACAAAAACTAATTGATGCAAACTGTTGAAAGGAGACAACTACAACAGATGTCTTGTTGTCTTTACGGTTAAGGCGCGGAAATTTCGGAAAGCCACAGATTTATTGATTTGCCCTCGTAATTTTACATTGAATGAGTACAGTGCACGTGTTATTGAGAAACAATAAGTTGTCCCTATTATTTCTTCCATTACTGTACGTATAAAATTTTTAATAAATGATACAGGCTAATTTGAATACATATATCACTCACGAGCACACATATACATACTTCTGTGTGTACGTAAATTGTATTAAAATTCTTTGTAAATATGAATGATTCACATCATCTTCAGTTTTATTTGTATTTCAGTCACTTTCACCACAACTTGACACAACATTAATCGTTTTTAATGTATGTATTGCAACACCTCCATCCATCCACTTTCCTAATGGATACGGGCGGTTATTGTTTATTTTATTAACTTCTCTGGTGAATTGCAAGAAAAAAGAAGAAGAAAACAATTTCATTTGAATATTATTTTTAGAATAATGCCCTTGGGTGAGTGGAGCTTGAAAGTGTTTGTGGCAGTGGTAAGTCAACATTTTGTGGCAACGACATAACATAAGTGTAGTCACGTAATTTTGATTGTTGGAAAATTTTTTTTTTTATTCATTTATTATTTTATTTTTGTTTTTTACTCCGTTTTCATTTGTATTTTTTTTTTTTTTTTAGAAATATTCATTTATTAGGCACTTGGATAGATATACAGTGCCAGTTAAAAGTGATTACAGAAATAATATTATTTTAAAAGTAATTAAAAAAGTAATTGTTAGGTACACATTCATACATACATACATGTAATTGGACATTACAACCCTTTAGTCAGTATTAAAACCTAGCTTCTCACACCACCTATGTAGCGTGAGTTAATTTCATACTTGATTGACGAAACCTACAGTTTAAAGTCGACTCCGAATGACAGATTTATTGAGACACTTTTCATGTCAGTTACGGCAAAAATAAAATCAAACAAAACACACTTTTAACTCTGATTTCGTTGAAGTTTTTATTTCATTATAAAGCTTGGACCATGCCCTTACGTAGTAAATACAATGTCATTGAAATAATTGCCTCTAAATTGGTTTTCGTAGTGGATCTTTTGGAAGCAGTTTCCTGTCATATTTTTTTAAACATTTCAGGTGGTATTTCCCCAATAACCAGACGAATCTTAGTTTTAAAATCTTCTAACCTTGGGAAATTTTCCCAACTAGACACTATACTTGATGGAGTCCTACAGAAATGTCAAACAAAATGATTAACTGATGGAGAAATTTCTCTTTATGGAAACTTCTAATGTTCATAGCACCGTCTTGTTGAAGTTATGTATCGCGCAACTTATTATCTTTAATTGCAGGCACAAAAGTCGTTCATAATAGCTCTTTGAGTTGCGAGTAGCGGCAAGTACAAACCAATGGCAATCCCAGCTCAAAATCCGAATCAAACAGTCAATCCACAATCACTTCAGGGTTATTCCAGTCCGTATGTGACTTTATGTTACCATTGAATGAGAAATGAGCTCATCATACAGCCACAGAGCTCTGATTTGACTCTAAAATAGGGGCCAATGACACTCCAAGCCTATAAACCCCTATCAAAGAGTTATGTTTATCGGATGTAATGACTTTTCCACAATCACTTCTGGATGATTCGACCCCGTATGTGCTAATATTTAACAACGGAGTAAGAAATGAGTTCATTTTACGGTCATAGCGCTCAGATTTGACTACAAAATACGACTCAATTACACATCTAGCTCATAATCAACCTCAAACAGTCACTTTTCTCGGATGCATTGTCTTTTCTACAATCACTTCTGGGTTCTCCCAATCCATATGTGACTCTAGAATACGGTCCAATGACACTCTAAGCCTATAAACTCGTAACAAACAGTTCTCTTTATCGAATGCAATGGCTTTTCCACAATCACTTCTGGACTCTTCCACCCTGTATATTGTAATATTTAACCACCGAGTGCGAAATAAGCTCATTATATGGTCATAGCTCTCTACCACTACTGGGTCCTCCGAGACCATATGCGACTAGTTTGCTTGTTAACATAGCCGTGGCTGAGAAAAGAACCGCTGAAGACAACTTTGTTAGAATAACTAGCATTGAACATCAGCATGTCTGAGGAATTATGAATGAATTACAGGATTTTATGTGAAGGCAAGTGAATAAAGGACAGATTCGAATTATATGTTACACATTCTTTAATAGAAGCAATAATTCCGGAAGAGGATGCATTGTGGGGATGAATACGGCTTCATTCATTTAAAATTAGTTGCACACTATGTCGAGTATGAGGACCACAACCACCGTATAACGATCACCCCACTTGTTGTGGGTCTTAACTATTTATACGAGTCCAACGGTTGTTCAATGATCTGTATTTGTAGATGGACAACCATTCAATAAATAAATGACCCTTCAGATGAAAGATATTCAGCAGTCGACCGCAGTTCGGAATAGTTCGGGTTGAAGGTTGAAGTCCAATACGCGTGGTTACATAGTGGAACAAGGTATATAACATATTCCCATATAGCTAAATTCGTAGTCTCCGTAGTGGCTTATTAGATGCGAGGCCTCGGTTTAAATTCCAGGTCAGACATCGCCAACAGAACGAAACATGAAAACTTATTTCTTTGGTAACTTTTTCTCAGCAAATTTCTGATAGAAACTCTGAAAGTAAATAAAATTGCCATGAAAAGTTTCTCAAAATTCTGTCGTTCGGAGTTGACTTTAAAGTGTAGGTCCCGCCACTCATGTATAAAATTAAAACACACTGCACACTGCAGTGTGAGAAGCTAGGTCATTATATATGTATGTATGTTGTGTATCTTAATTACCCTTCCTCGTGTGATAAAACCAAACAATTTGTTTGATTTAAAAATTACAGTTCTCCAGTCTCTATTTTTGTTCAGTTACTTTTGACCTACACTGTATATATGTATGTAGTTATTTAGATTTGTTTGCTTTCTTTTACCACTTTGAACGCATTTGAAGGAATCTGCCCATCTAAACGTATGACTAACATTAATTCCATTCTTACATTTCAGCGTATATGGTAAGTAGGTGTACATAGTAGTGTGTGTGTGTATTCGTAAGTGTCTCTGTGTGTGTATACTTAACCATCAATCATATCAATCAATTCCATTTGGATTTCTGTTGTAAATGGTAAATTAATGTTAATTACGTGCCATTAACCAAAATAACCACACGAAATCAAAATCCTTATTATGGAACAGAATCATTACTACACAACCACATATATTGCATATACATACATATATAGATGATGTGTATTAATCTCTATGCTTGTTTGGTGTGCATATATCTATTTATAAGATTTGATTATAAGTTCGTTATTAATCCTGCCACCATCACCACTACCGCCACCACCAATGTGATAAACCAATGTGTGGTAAAACAATTTCAATCATTTCCAATGTGGCACATTTAAATGATTTAATTTGTTGCCTCGAAATACAATCATTTGCACTTAACAAATGACCAATTGACGACGAGGACGATAACGTAGATGACGAAGACTATGTTGTTGCCATTAACGATGACCACCGAAATTGTATTATAAATGGAATGAAAGCTTCTGTTGAAATCGTTTCAATTCTGCCTTTGGTAGTGAAGCATTTTAATTGATTTTAAAAACATTCTGTCAAGACATACAGGGTAATTAAAGCCAATAAAAAAAAGAAGAAATTAATTTGAGACACAAGCTGTAGGGCGGTATTCCCTTCAGTATCTGCTACTTATCGATTTAGGAAGGTCTTCAATGCTGTCATATGGCCAGCTATACATATGTACTTGGTAATTTAAAAAAGCCGCTCCAACAAGCCTGTAAGCAATTAAATATCCTTTGAAAAATCATTAATTTAAAGAACGGTTTACCATTTACGAATACAGAAACAAATATAAAAAAATTGTTAAAATCTACAAAAAAAAGTGGTGATGCAAACGTGGTCACTGTTCGAGTATTATGGGGTGATTATGGTCCTCATAAACGGTCTACTGTGAATGGAATTAGCAATATTAAAAGGGCATTTAAAGATACTGCAAGCATTACAGATTTGCTTAGGCCAGTGCATTAACGCAATGCATACACTGTCGAATATATCATGTCTGTTGGAGAAAGTGTGGTGGATTTTTCGAAATTTTCGATTCCACTTAGTTCTCTGCAATTGAACCTACCCTGCGGTTCATTAGGGTGTATTTTGTATATGGAATTGCAATTTCACCCAAGTAAAATCTAATTCACGCCACATAGATATTCTGATAGTTTCAATATTAATTTTGAGCAGATTTTTTTTCCACAATGAGTATATGCAACTCGATGAACCTAGAAGTGGTTGTCGAAAAGAAATTGAATAAGAAAAAAAGGTTACTCTTTGATGTGCCTTACAGTTTGGATTTGTCACTGGACTATATTTTATACGAAATTGATTCTGGAAAAATTGTTACGTCAATTCATAGCGCTATCGCGGTATGACAATCGACGTTTCTAAGTCCATAACTGTATATTGTGAACTGAATGATATGCAGATATGCCAGCTGGCTACCCAGATCATGCGATCGGACATCGTTAAACTTTTTACATGGGGATATCTATGCGGATAATACCCTAATGCTGGAGAATTTTCATCGTAACGTTATCGTCGATGTTACTTATTTACTTACTTAATACTTACAACCCTTTAGTCAGGATTACGACCTAGCTTCGCACACCACCCATGTTGTGTGGGTTAATTTCATTCATAAGTGGTGAGACTGAGCCATCAGCTTAAAAGCACAGCTTTCCGTCTAGAAATTGGAACAATTCCTTGAACATCCGAAATATTTTACGCACTTGCACACACCACCCTCAAGTATTTTTACAGTTAAATAAAGGCGCGTGTATGAATTGTTTATACTGTTTTTGTTGTATTTTTAAATTTTTAATTTTTTGTAATAAATATTACAAATGCTAATGACATTAAAAATGCTTATAATGCACATACAAAAAATAAAAAAGAGGAGAAAAAAGATTGCATGCACATGTACACTTTAATAACGCCGGTAACAAATAATGGAATACAAAAATTGAAAAAACAAAAACATAAAATTTAAATTTTATAACGGTGAGGTGGAGGAATAAGCATAAAATACAATCATACTCTATAAAGTTTCATCAGAGAGCTGGAGAAACATGTATGAGAAACTAAAAAAAGGTCTAAAAGTAAAATACAAAAATGTTAAGAGGTGTCTTCAAGACACCCGGCCTAAAAGGAAGTTGATATTGTTCTGCATTTTCGTTTCATATCTGTTATAAAGGGTGTTTTTTATAGGGGTATAGAACTTTAAGTTGGCATTACTTTTCAAGATGGCGACCGATTTAACAGCTGTCAAGTGATTTATTCTCAGTTTGGTTTGGCAATTCATCATGAATAGACTCACGCCTGAACAACGCTTGCAAATAGTGCAATTTTATTTCGAAAATAATGGTTCTGTGCGGAAAACCGATGTTCCCGATTTTCATAAGCGAATTTTGTTTAGCGATGAAGCGCACTTCTGGTTGAATGGCTACGTCAACAAACAAAACTACCGCATTTGGAGTGAAGGTAATCCTCAAGTGTATGTGGAAACACCGTTACATCCAGAAAAACTGACTGTTTGGTGCGCTTTATGGGCTGGTGCAATCATTGGTCCGTACTTTTTCAAAAACGATGGTGGCCAGAACGTTCCAGTCAATGGTGATCGGTATAGAGTCATGATTTCTAACCTTTTCATTCCTGAATTGAATAACCATGATGTCCAGGAGATGTGGTTTCAACAAGACGGCGTAACATGTCACACAGCTCGTGCCACAATAGATTTATTGAAAGACACGTTCGGTGACCGCCTAATTTCACGTTTTGGACCTGTGAATTGGCCTCCAAGATCTTGTGATTTAACACCGCTAGACTACTTTCTGTGGGGCTATGGAAAGTCATTGGTCTATGCGGTAAAGCCACAAACGCTTGACCATTTGAAAGACAAAATTCGCTGTATTATTGACGATATACGGCCACAAATGTTAGAAAAAGTCATCGAAAATTGGACGTCCAGATTGGACTACATCCGCGCCAGCCGTGGCGGTCATATGCCAGAAATCATATTTAAAATGTAATGCCACACGATTATCTTTCGGATAAATAAAATTCATGTCAATCGAATAATCCATCGTTGTTTTATTGCAACTTAAAGTTCTATACCTCTATAAAAAACACCCTTTATAAACACAATCAGGAGATTGCTTGACTCATTACAGATTTTACACCACTTTTTAGAAGCTTTCTTCAATAGAAGTGAAAACAAAAACTCTTTGAATGAAATCGTTTTTATGGATCTAACACAGTGTAATAGTTCATAACACGCTCGAAAGCAGCTGCCGAGAATATCGATAAAATAAACTGAACACTATACCTGTCGGAAAAACAAATGAAGACGAGGATTTGGATATGGCCGGGTGTAAAAATAACAATCCATGTTTGCGTACGACACAAAACCATATTGGACTGAAATTACATTAGCACATCTTTGTTAAATGACATGAAAATCAACACAAATATTATATGCAGGCAGGGGCCGCTATGCCTTTCTATGCTCAACCCATTGCATCGGCTTCTTTTGAGTTCCACATAAAATTCATATGAAATCCATGTCGTATGCGTATTATCTCGATTTCTTTCAAATCACGTCCATAAAGAGAGAAATGTTGAACGAAGTGTCATTCATAAATTATTTGGAACTGCCCCATATGCCTTGCATTCCCTGTTATTTGCTGCACTTATACATCAAATGCATCCGTATAATCGACTTCCTAGACATTCCCTGATTGCATATACATTCGTCTACAAGACCGTATTATGCTTAGGTTGGCAAAGCATAGCCTAGTTTATGGATTTACAACATAGAAACCTAGCCTACTTCTTTGCCGAAGTTCGAGCAGAACTTGTCCTCTTTGTCCATTGTGCCAGAGCTCGGTTTGATTAGGATTGTTGATTGCAATTGGTGTCAGAACAATGCAAGTGGTCATAGTAGTTATGATTGGTATCCTTTCAATATCGTAGAATTCTCCAGGTTCTCTAATACATATTGATCTACCTTAACGTCTGAATCTAATAAGGGGGCGCCTAATAACGTCTTTGTATCTCAATTGATTACACTGATAGAATAGTATTATTCGCCGTAGTCTAGTAGATAGTGTGTTGGTTTTTTAAACGTGATGCCTCAGTTCAAACCCCAGGTTAGACATCTCCAACTAAACGAAATCTGACAAAATATTTCTTCGGCGACTTCCTCTCAGCAGTTTTCTGGCAAAAACCCTGCGAGTAAATAAATAAAATTGCCATGAAAAGTTTCTCAAAAAAATCTGTCGTTCGGAGTCGACTGAAGGTCCCGTCACTCATGTATAAAAATTACCGCACACAACATAAGTTCTGTGAGAAACTAGGTCATAATCCAGACTGAAGGGTTGTAATGAACAATTATGTATGGATGTATATGTATGATAGAATCGTCTTCATAGCTATTATTGACATTGTTTTCTTATTCCATGACAAAATAGTATTTGAATCCTTTTCAAGCCTATGTTAGCAGGGATCTAACTATACTCGTGCCAGTGCCAGCATTTAATTTTGTTATTGACAACGTATTTAGAATCTAAGCTATCCTATACAGGCGCCAATATCTTCCCGTTTTAATAAGCCTTTCTTTCAGGAAGTTGTTTTCATATCAGTTTTTCATGCAGGATAACACATAAGTGTTATAACTCCTGCATAAGTTATCTTTTTCTGAATTTTTTTGATTGAAAAATACCAGAGTTACACTTACAAAAGCTATCTGTAGACAATGCCGTTTAAAATTTTAAATTTTCAGTCCTTATTGTGCAACACCAGATGTTCTCCTGAGTTCATTTCAATAAAAGTCCTAAGTGAACAATAACAATAATAACAAGTTAAAGAAAAAACAAAATAAAACACAACAACAAATGTTGATGTGTTATTACAGTGTGTGAGAGTGTGAGTAAGAGAGACAGATAAAGCCAAAGATGGCATGAGTGAAAGAGAAATCATAAAAAGCATGTTTAAACATTATAAAGCCTGAGGCCACAATTCAACTGATCAAATAACAACAGAAACAAATAACACAACACAACACAACACAACACAAGAAAACAAACAAGCAATAACAATAACAATCATATTTATATTTAATGTAAAATACGAGAACCACAACCACACACACACACATAACACATAACACATAACTTTACTCACACTATCACGTGTGTATGTGTACGCATTTATTCATACTCGTATTCATCCGTTTTTAACATTTTTCTGATTCATTTATTCAGCCTGACAGATGAATCATAAAAAATACGGGGTTTTTTCTTTTTGCTCAAATGAAAGAGAGCGAGAGAGAAAGTGGAATTCTTCTGAAACTCACCCACATGTCAGTACAATAATTCTTTTTTACATTCATAACTGGTGTAGTGGTATGACATATTTGTGTGTACGTGACGTTTGTATAAAAATTTATGCTTTTTTCCAACTTTACGTATACATTACTTTACATACAATGTTGTTATTGTATTATTATATTAAATATCATACTATATGACGAGGAAATTTAACAGAAGAACAGCAAATAAATCCAGAGAAATGCAGACATAAAGTATGCCGTTATACGCCGTTATATTCTAAAATATCAAGTTTTAAATCTATTTCGCTGAATTAATGGAGCATTTTATCTATTTCTGCATTAATTCTACTCTTCTTGACTCAAAACCATTAACAGAACAAAAAAAAAAATAAAATAAGTTTAACGAAGAGAATGCTGTTGCTGTAGCACGAAGCCTAGAAATACCGAAATGCTTAATTTTTGTCGTTCACAACCTGGTGGCCTGTATCCTTTGACAACGTCAAAACGTCTCCACCGAGTAGTCTACATGGACTGGAATCCAACTCCCAAGGGATCTAAATTTCGTACAACTTTTCTTTGCATTTGTATTTCCATCCATACAGTTTGGGCATGCCTAAGCAGATATTTCCTGAAGCAGTGTTTATCAGTCAAGAACTGTGTTTAAGTTCAACTCGCAGTGTTGTAAGGCAATGGTTTGTATTGGGGATAAGGTGCCCTTCAAACAGTCCTTCCATTGCCTACGATTTGCCCATGGAAATCCACTGTACTTCCCTTTTATAGTTGCAACTTGTCCTGTGCCCTTTGAAACATGGTAGTTCAACGTTCTTCCTTTTTTTTTGTGTATACTTACAGATTATTCTGGGTTTTCACAACGGCAGCAATATATTTGCCTCATTCCATCTGTGCATTTATCTTGCTAAAACCAATGCAATTAATTGGTAAGGCCAAGTGCCTGTTAGAAGCGGAAGGGAAATGTTGTACAACGTGGTCAGATAATTGATCTCTACTGTTGATATGGAATCATGAAATTCAATCAAAGAGATGAAAACTCAATGACCCATAACTGGGAAGTTTTAATGCATCCACCATATAGCCCGGATCTGACATCTTTAGATCATTGTTGATTTCAATATTTGCTGAACGCTTTTAAGGGTTGTAAATTCGAATTCCATAGCGACCTGCAAAATGCATCAATGGATCAGTTTTATCCTTCGAAAACCTAGTTCCCCGCCGAAGAATAATAAAAGTTTTACTCCTAAAGTGTCAAAATTTTATCCATCAATATGGCATACCGTACTCTAGTAGGTAGCGTGTTGGCTTATTACGGTCACGGTTCAAATTTCAGGTCAGGCACCTCCAACAAACTGAAATATGAAAAACATTTCTTCGGCGACTTTCTCCTTGCAGATTTCAGGCAAAAACTCTGAGAGTAAATAAAATTGTCATGAAAGATTATTCCAAAATTCTACCGTACGGATCCGACTTTAAACACAGCATTGATATCTTAAGAAATCGAAAATAAAAAAATATTTTCATAGACGGCATTTTCAGTAGTCGTATGATAAAAAAAAGCTGAATGTAACCAATTGCGCTAAAAATGATTGAATATTTTTGCTAATCATGAATCAAATGGCATAAGAAGCTAGACTGTAACCCTGACTAAAGGGTTTTAGTGATCAATTAAATAAGAAATGTGTCTGTAGCTTAACTTTCAAAGTCGTTACTTACTTGTTGAAATCTCTTGTCTTTTGCAGGTCCATACAGTGCAATATTAATTAAAAATTGTTTTGTTTTTTTTACATTTCAAAAACAATGCCTAACTTTTTCTCAAATTTGTCAGATTGCTTCCCTCTTTTCAATCTGCAACAGAAATTCTGTTTAAATTTCTAACCACATTGATAGGCATTTTTTGTTTGTATTATTTTTCCTTAATAAACCAAATAATTCTGACATGTTTTCTTACAAAATTATTCCCCCTGGTGAGTTTATCTTTAATTCTCTTGTTTATTTTCTTGTTATTTTTGTACTCGTAGATAAACATCTTTGTTATTCAAAAAAACAAGTTTTTTTTTTTAAATTCATTCATTATCCAGAAAAATATTTACAATCGACAGGAAAAAAGAAGCAAAATTCCAATGCGAAACAAAATAACACCCCCTCTGTGTCATTCACATTTGTTTACTGCTGTTTTTCAAATCAAAAAAATCGTTTATAGTTTCTCGGTATTTAATGGGGAAATCAAATGAGTCCGAATATAGTAGTGTTGCTACGAAAATATTGTTCCCAGAATTTTTAACTTCTTATCGAAGATGAATGTGCTAAAAATTATAATGCAAATAAAATAACATTTCAAATAAACATACTATATGTGTGGACTTATATTTGTACAATTTAGAATATACTATATACGAGGGATGCTATGTTATTCAACAACGGGGAAATTGAAGTAATTTACGTACAGTAAAAAGATTGCATGAACTTAGGCGTAGATTGGCATCATCTTTTAGAAGAGAATGAAGCACGAAACACGAAATGGCATCAGGTCTCAGCGCCTTCGGGAGCAGTTGAGATTATTGTTGGTGTGGCTGAAGATGACACAAACGACTCTTTATTACCGACCAGACGATATGCTGCGGTAATGGTTTTCAATCTAGCGACTCTTGCTAAAGATGTCACAGACGATGCTGGGTTAACGATCAGACGATTATTGGGCCTCAATCGGCTTACGAAGGATGAAAGAAGCATCAGTTAATCGCATATAATCTACCCTCAATTCATTCTAAATCTTAACAACGAGGTACACAATCTTTCAACAAAAAATATCATAGGCGACGAGATCTCTGTGGATACGTAAGTAAGAAGAATTATATCTTCGAGAGCACCGAACATCCGAGTATCATACAGAAAACATCACTGCACCTGCGTGAACTTAGGAGCTAATGTTCTTTATATTCGCGCAAATACCTCGGGCCAAACGACTGCTGCAAATAGTGACTACAAGCAAATTGCATCATTGCTCGTGCATATCAGACGATCCACAATTGACATTCAGGGTTCTACATTTCCTGCTCTAATCTCTCCTATTGAAGCTTAAAAGCATTTTTAATATTCAGGGTTTTATATGTAAGGCAAGGTACCGACGTTCCTTAAAGGACAAGATCACACATAGGCAAGAGTGCAGGAAAACTGCAATAAGTATCCAACACGGGTACATAATTAGTCATTATAACCATTCAGTCAGGATTACGACCTAGTTTCTCACACCACTTATATTGTGTGTGTTATTTTTATACATGAGTGGTGGTACCTACAGTTTAAAGTCGACTCCGAACGAAAGATTTTTTGAGAAACTTTTCATGACAATTTTGTTATTTACTCTCAGAGTTTTTGCCAGAAATCTGCTGGTGTCTGACCTGGCGTTTGAACCCGGGCCTTACGTCTAATAAACCAACACACTGCCTACTAAACTACGAGAAAAACTACCTGACACCAGATTGTAAGCTCCTCGCCGGTTAGTTCATCAGCAAAGCAATTTTCGAGAGTTACTTTTGAATGGTACCGAATTAACCTGTGACATCCTTGGCATTTATGGACGGGAACATATATCTCGGCTGTCCAAATTAATCAGGAGAGAAAATTCAGAGAAAATTCCAACACCAATAAGCATTGCATAGCCTTCAAAATAGCCATACGTCTTAGGGTAACAATGGCACAATATTTTTTGGTCTTACGTTTACCCTCAATCACTTTCGTTAACGTATTTGTAAAAAACTGATCAGCGTTAATCGTCAATTTTGGCTTCTAGTGCTTAATCTATTAGCCAGTGGATATGCCACGGAAGGTCCCTTAAGCTAAACTTCTTCTCGTGGTTAATAAGTTTTCTTTTTTTTTTTTTTTTTCAAGAGGTTTACTGCTCTCTTAGAATGTTCAGTTGTTGTGCACACACTTACTTAGAAAATAGGCCACCGATCAGGAAATCCACGTAACTCACCTCGTTGTTGCTTGGTTTTAATGTTTTCCTATGTGAGCAATAATAATAAAAATGAAAACAAATATCACACACAGCATAGCAATTCTATATGAAAATGTGTCTGTGTATGTCATGTGTATGTTCTCGTAAGAGTAAGTGTGAATCTCTGTTAAAGTGTATGTATTTGTGTAAGTAAGTGTTTTTTTTTTATAAGCTGGCTGCATAGTATATGAGATATGGTACACAGCAATAGCAGAAGAGAGAAAAAAAAAGTTGGAAAGAAGTAAGAAAAAGAGAAAAATAACAGCAACTACAATATTAGAGCAATAGCAACATAAGAATATGGTTGTTTTTGTTGTTGTTGCTGTTGTTGTTGGAAAATGGATATGTGAAGGAAACTGTGAGGTAAACAATATTTTTCAGTTCATTGAACGGAATAAGCTTATTCCGATAAGGAAAATAACCAACTACCGTTTTAAAAAGAAATAAAATTCATACACACACAGACATATACGCTAACATTTGCACATACGGTCCATGATATTATGTCTGTATTTTTGCACATTACAAATACGTACATACTATACATATACACACATTGATTCCCTCTCTCTTTCTCTCACTCTGTATTAAAAAATGTATTCATATGTAACAAAAAATGTTTTCTGCTCTTTTTCTCTCTCTCTCTTTCTGATTTTATCTTCTAAAAATAAATGTATGCCAAATCAGTTTACATAAACACATACAAATTTAAAAATATAAATAAAAATATGAATGTATGTATGTATGTATGTTTGTGTACATTTCTTGTCCTATACATGTGTAGTGTCCGTTCTTTTTTCTTCTCTGTGTGTTGTTATGCACTTGATGTTTTTCTAAGATTTTTCTTTCGTATTGTGTTTATGAACTTGTATTTTGCCATTTCTCATATGAATGAATATGTGATTGTGTGTATGTGTATATGAATTTGTAAATTTATATACAAATACAACCAATACATGTTGTTTGTTTTTTTCACGTATTAGTGTTCAACCGTTTTTATGGCTGCATTAAAGCTTCACTGATTGCGGTAATTTAGGGTCAAATTTAAAACATTTTTATTGCTTCAGATGGAAAATTTAAATTCTTTTAAAGTGGCCTTTATATGGCACTTTAAGAATGGAATTTTATAGTCTTTATTATAATGCAAAAGGTGACTAGTTAAAGTTAGTTAATCAGAATTCATTCATAGTCAGGATCAGAGATTAGCAATGAATCGTTTTTTCGCTACTCATAAGTACTCATGAAATTTTGAGTATTAGTGAGTCAACAGTATTGAAATTCGGATCATTCATCATTCATCAAAATTTACGGTCTTAGTTGTTGTTGCATTTACAAAAAAAGAAGAATGAAAAAGACAAAGACAGCAGGCAAAGTAAACACACAACCTTCTAGTGAGCATTGTAGTGTTCTTACGCGAATCATACTAATTTTGTGAATCTTGTAAATGTTGAGTAAAGGAGAGACGAAATCAACAACATCATGCATATTGTTAAGTATGAGTACTATGAATACTTCAAACTTTGAATATGAGTAGTATGAGTATGATATTAAAATACAGTAGGACCTTGATTATCCGTGATGGTCGGGACCGGAAGCATTCCGGATAATCGATTTTCCCGGTTGAGTACCAATTTTGGCTAGTTTTTTAATAGATATTTTTATTAGTTAATAAATGAATATGTACATATTTATATAAAAACTAAATAATTCAAGGATCTTATACACATACTTGTTTCAAAAATATAAAAAAACCCACACTTCTCAAATTTCTAAATTAAACTAAACAGGTTTACATGTATGCTTCTGACTCATCGTATACTAATCCAAAATAATAGAAAAAAATGTTTGCTTATAATCACGGATAATAGAGGTAATCACGGTTAAACGATGCAAAAAAATTTAAGTCGATCCAAAATAAAATTAAGTCGATGCAAAAAATTTTCTTTTTCCATCCCGGATAATTGAAGTTGCCGGATAATCGAATCACGGATAATCAAGGCCCTACTGTAAGTATAAATGCGTAAAAGTATAAGAAATTATGAGTATGATTCGAATCTACTTATCTTTTTGAATACTCATTGCTGATCTCTGGTCAGGACTCTACCTTAATCAGGTTTCAAACCCGAAAGCCAAATTTCAAAAGCATTTTTAAGGCAATTGATTAAAGGTGAGAGTAAGATGTTTAAAGAAAGATTTTTTCAAGATAACTGGCAGAATTCTATTCTACATATTCTATTCTTGACACCATAGCCGACTTTGTTATTTTTATTTCAGGTTCTTTTTAGATTTTCGTTAAAAGTTAGGTGGTTCTGAGGGCAATTAGATCGCTTTGTTGTAGACAATTATTGTTGTGAAGAGGTGTCTCAGTACTGCGGTCATACGATCTACTATACTCCCCTTCAAATTTTATAGGGTATTCCTATAATGTTTGCCATCTTGCGAATAGTACTCATCACCAAAGTAATCGTTTTATAATTGAAACCACAGAGTCATGTGTAAAGTCTTTGTCTTCTAGAATCTCTCGCAATGTCAACTTCCGATTGGGAAAAACTTCATTAATATGTCAACGGGGCATTCAGAAAGTTTAGGAGTTTTCGTGCTGATATGGTCACAACGCAATTCAGTTGAACTTTTTTTTGCCACGAAAATTGATGGTGAAGGGTACTGACGCAAAAACTTCAGCAATTCACTACTCCGTAGATATGCAGGACGGTACTGGTTTCCAATGGTAATTGAAGTGCGATATTGGGTTGTATTTTTCCGATAAATCTATTGTGACAGAAGTCTTTTGACAGATGACTGTTGGTTTAAGTTGTATTGTTTTCCTCATACTTTAGTTGGAAGGAGTAAATTTTTTTTTGTCTACCTTATGTCCGTCATAATCAAGATGGTAAGTAAAGGGTCCCCAAAAAACATTTTTTTTGAAAATGCTTTAAAAAAACTACTGAATATTTTCTCAAACTTCTTTTTTTATTTGAAAGTACAATCCTTTCGGTTAATAATGGAAAATAATTTCATTCAAATGGCTGCCTCGGCTGGCCATGCAGTAGTCTACACCAGAAGATGCGGATTTTGGCAAAAAAATCATTTTTTCAGATGAGGCTCATTTTGATCTTGTCGGGTATGTAAACAAGCAAAATTGTCGCATTTGGGACATAGAAAACCCGCACGCATACATTGAAAAGACGACACACCCAAAACGAGTCACTGTTTGGTGCTGATTTTGGTCCAGAGGTATAATTGGGCCGTTACAGTCAATGGCGATCGTTATCGGGCCATATTGAACGAATTTTTGTTCACAAAAATTGAAGAGAAGGATATTGGCAACATTTGGTTTCAACAGGACGGCGCTACTTGCCACACAGCCGAAGCTACACTCGATGTTTTGTGCCCTGCGCATTATCAGCCGCAGAACTGATTTCATTTGGCCACCTCGGAGCTGCGATTTGACACCGTTGGACTATTATTTGTGGGGTGCCGTTAAAGATAAGTGTTACACCGACAAGCCAGAGACAATTGATGCTTTAAAGGACAATATTCGTGAAGCCATTGGTGAAATACAGCTGCACACAATAGGTAATGTGCTTAAAAATTGTACCGATCGTGTAGGGTACTGCATGGCCAGCCGAGGCAGCCATTTGAATGAAATTATTTTCCATTATTAACCGGAAGGATTGTACTTTCAAATAAAAAAAGACATTTGAGAAAATATTCAGTAGTTTTTTTTAAAGCATTTTCAAAAAAAAAAAGTTATTTGGCAGACCTTTTATTTGTAAGGTTTATTGTAATCGAATGGATGATTGTAGCCTATAAAATAGTTGGTTAAGTTGATTACCTTATTTCCTAGTTTGCTTATATAAAAAGTTCTCTTTTGATTTGTAAGCTCTTGATTTTTACTTCGTCTGCATTACAGTTCTTCAATGGAAAAATCATTCAAAGTGGAGTATTAAAGTCACAAAAAAATTTAATGCATGACTTTAATGTAATTGAAATTAAGATACATGTACCATACGTGTAAGCAAACATATATTATTCTATACATCATGACTAACTGGCGTATGCGTAATATTTGTTTCCAAAATATCAGATTTTAAAAACAACAAAAAACATTCCTTTTGTACATGTTTTTAATACACATGCATTTCGTATATATATACATATATCTATGTACATTTGTGTATATAGTTTTATTTTGGCTAAAATGTTGTATTTTTCCTGTAAAAAAAATTTTTTTTTTCAAACTGCTGCTACCATGGCTTTGGTGGAAAG
This sequence comes from Sarcophaga subvicina, assembly GCA_936449025.2. Taxonomy (NCBI): domain Eukaryota; kingdom Metazoa; phylum Arthropoda; class Insecta; order Diptera; family Sarcophagidae; genus Sarcophaga; species Sarcophaga subvicina. The sequence continues at coordinate 29,816,493 of OW388081.2, forward strand.
CTTTTTGCCTTCATTTCGTAATTTATTTGTTTCTGTACCAGTAAACATTGTGAACTTTTCTTTTTAATACTGATTCCTTTCATTTCTCTTCTCTTATTTCTTTTTTTTTTACCCGCTAATATTCAATGTGTTTATTTGGTTGCCAAAAACTTTTTTAAAAAATTTTTTTTTCTTTTCTTGTCCAGTTGGTTTACAATTCTTCGTTTTTTCTTCTTTCAATTGTCGGTTATTTTTGGCGTATGTTTTATTTGCTGCATGAAATGTAAACAATATGTTTAGAAGATTCAGAATTTAAAAAAAATTGAACGTTTAAAGAGAATTGTTTTTGAATAGTATTGGCTTATGAAGGAACAATATTGTTTGTACTGATATCAGCAAAAAAATTTGTATGGTTTTGTATGAGGGAATATTAATCAAATTAATATAATTACTGTTTAACGTATAGAACGTTCAGACAAAAATTCTGAAGGTTGCCTTTAAATGAAATATGGAAATGAATTCCTAAATCGGAATGAGAACTATCGATATCAATAACTGTGATTTCATAGCTGAATATGACAAATTGTGTTGAAATATCTATTCAGTAGCGATTTGCATGTCATAGTGAATCGTTTAATGGCAGAACAATTCGTTGAAATTGTGGAAATTTTTTCTGCAAAAAATAAAACCTGCCCCCTGAAGTTCATAGAGTACTTCGTACATTTTGTGACGAAAATAATCAGCCTTTTATGTAAACAATTTGGGCAGTTTTTTTTAACGTTTTTGCACAAATTTTACACTTACATACGTACTTTACTTTAAGATAATCTGGATACCGAACTCGTATTGATGCTGCAACGCAATGCCTTGAAGAATATAATTAAAGGTCTTTGACTAATTTTGACTGAATTTACCTAAGTTTCTTACCTATAAACTACAGCGTACGTTAGAATTGAACCGTAACCACCAGCGTTTGCGCCGCATGTTTGCTAATTGAGCTCATTTAAAACTGGCCGAAGATGAGCATTTTTTACTAAAGTATTGTGTTTCCCGATGATGTTCATTTCTATTTAAATTGCTACGCTAATAAGGTAGTCCTACTAGACTGGTTGTGTTGTCTTATTAGAATGAGGGCCACGGTTCAAACCCCAGGTCAGACATCAAAACGAAAATATGAAAAAATATTTCTTCGGCGATTTTCTTTCAGCAGATTTCTGGCAAAAACTCTGAGAGGAAATAAAAAATTGCCATGCAAAGTTTTTCAAAAAAAACTATCGTTCGGAGTCGACTTTAAACTGTATGTCCCGTCACTCATGTATAAAATTAACACGCACAACATATGTGGTGTGAGAAGCGAGGTTGTAATCCTGACTAAAGGGTTGTAATGACCAATTACGTATGTATATAATAAGGAAACTTGTAGTATTTAAAACGGAGACATTCCTAGAGTCGTTAATGAATTCCTCTTAAAATACATACTTTTGTACCGTTTATATTCTGGCGGCATCAACACATATTATTTATTTCGAAATAAGCAACGAGCAGTCATTACAGTGAATACCGAGTCATGCATAATGAATTTTTGTTTTCAAATATAAACGATATTTTGTTCCAAGACTTGCCGTAAAGCGCGCTTAACCATCGGCTTAATGTAAAATCACTTACTTTTCTGAAGTTTTCAATGCATCGACATTCTCGTTTGTACGATTTTACGCCTCTGAATTACTTTTTATGGGGCTGTTATATCATGTTAAGTCAATGGTATATGCCGACAAATCCCGAATCTTGAAACATTGGTAGTCAATATTGGACCCATCATTGATGCCATACAGCCAGATTTATTCCACAAAGTATTCACAAATTGGAATGCATGAATTAAATATAAATCCCATGATACTATGCAACAGATTATGATAAAAAAAATTTATTTCAAGAAGATTTCTGCTTTTTATTATCATTTACAGCTCTCGAGATCTCAAAAACACACCAACACTTCCATGCGCTTCTAAGGATGATATAAAAGCCTCACTGCAATCGTACTTAAGACTCTACGAAGAGGAATAGTCATTTTTTGTTGTACCTGGCTAGGGAAAATTTAGCTTTTACAAGACATCTGCATCTTAGGGGAGATTTGTGCCCCTTGTTAGTAACAGCACACTATCCAGGTCTTGAAGCATCGTGCGTTTCCAGGTTTCTTCGATTTCAAAGTTGTAGAGGCTCGTGTTGTTGGTAGCATTCAGTCAGAATGGCCTGTATATGTCTCTTAGAAACTTACTAAAGAACTCCTGTAATTTTCTCTTAGATTCTAACCAGACCGCACTTTCGAACAACAGTATTCAGTTGAGTATTCTAAGCTTGATTTGTCTGAATATTTCTGAGATTCTTTACATTGAATGTGCATCATCCAAATGTATCTCCTGCTTGATTAACTTTACCGTTTCCCTTTTATTACCACTATAAGGTGTAGATAGCATGATATACGGTTAACAATTCTGGTGATAGAGGTGACTGTTTTACTCCAATGTTGGTATGAAACTGTGGGTAAACTGATGCTCTCGTTGTATAGAAATGAGAATAAAATAAACTTGCTATAAAAATTTTCTCAAATTTAACGTTCAGAGTCGAGTAAACCACCCATGCTTTTTACAAAGGGTCCGCCAAATAACTTTTTTTTGTAAATGCTTTAAGAAAAAACTACTGAATATTTTCTCAAATTTCTTTTTTTATTTAAAAGTACAATCCTTCCGGTTAATAATGGAAAATAATTTCATTCAAATGGCTGCCTCGGCTGGCCATGCAGTAGCCTACACGATCGGTTCAATTTTTAAGCACATTATCGATTGTGTGTAGCTGTATTTCACCAATGGCTTCACGAATATTGTCCTTTAAAGGGCCAATTGTCTCTGGCGTATCTGCGTAACACTTATCTTTGACGGCACCCCACAAATAATAGTCCAACGGTGTCAAATCGCAGCTTCGAGGTGGCCAAACGACATCAGTTCTGCGGCTGATAATGCAATCTTCAAAAACAGGGCTCAAAACATCGAGTGTAGCTTCGGCTGTATGGCACGTAGCGCCGTCCTGTTGAAACCAAATGTTGCCGATATCCTTCTCTTCAATTCTTGTGAACAAAAATTCGTTCAACATGGCCCGATAACGATCGCCATTGACTGTAACGACCACTCCTTGCTCATTTTCGAAGAAAAATTTTCCAATTATGTTTCTGGACAAAAATCCGCACCAAACAGTGACTCGTTTTGTGTGCGTCGGCTTTTCAATGTATGCGTGTGGGTTTTCTGTGCCCCAAATGCGACAATTTTGCTTGTTTACATACCCGACAATATCAAAATGAGCTTCATCTGAAAAGATGATTTTTTTTTCCCAAAATCGGCATCTTCTGGTGTAGGCTACTGCATGGCCAGCCGAGGCGGCCATTTGAATGAAATTATTTTCCATTATTAACCGGAAGGATTGTACATTCAAATAAAAAAAGAAGTTTGACAAACAATTTTCAGTATTTTTTTTTAAAGCATTTTCAAAAAAAAAGTTATTTGGCGGACCCTTTATGACCCAATATTTATTTTAAAGAAATTTTTCTCTTACTTTACCAAACCTTAGTGCGACCTTTACTTATCTATCTTATTATTATTGCTAATTCACCTTGTTTTCAATTTCTTGCCACTTATTGATCTTTATCGTTTTTATTGTGTTTCATTCTCACAACATTTGTCATTTAGTTTGTTTTTCCATTCCAATTACTCATAATAAATGAATGAACGAATGAACGAATGTGTTTGAATGTGTCTCGTTCGCTCTTATTTGATAGAATTTTATTCCCCAATGAATTCAACTTCAAAGAACACAAGTTGTCACATCATTATATTTAATACTTCTTATTCAGCTTCCACTCTCTTCATCGTCAGTTCATCACTCTGTTCTACATTTCACCTTTCAACTCATTTTAATACTATTTTGAGTCACTCACTCACTCATCTTCTCAGAACTTGAAGCTGTTTGTGAATGAATGGTCAGGCGTGTGTGACTGTTGTTGGCCTGTTAACCTGCCTGCCTATACATAAGTGTTTGTGCATGTTTGTTTGCATCGCATACTTAAATATTAAGGACGACAACAGCAACAACACAATGAAATAAAAGAGAAATTGTAACGACAACAACCTTGTCAATGATAACTACACGCGTTGGTGTCGGTGTTGGTGTTTATGTTATAGATTTATGGTATAACAGTTTAGTAAAGTATACTTAAAACAGTTCTTTTTTCTCTTTTTTTATTTTGCAAAACTGTGTGTCTGTGCATAAGAGAGTATGTATGTGTGCGTATTTTTGTCCCTTTTGACGCATACAAGTAATCTTGTTTAAGCCATAAATAACTCATGAAATGAAGTCCTTGTAATGGTTGGCAATATTTTGTTTTGTTGTTGTTTTGTATAGCTAGTTGTTGTTTTTGTTTTTATTATGTGTAAACAGTGTGTTGGTGTGAATGTAGGTGTTTTTTTGCAAATAGCAGCACAACCATAAACACACGCTAAACAAAACATATTTTATTTAAACATCTAACGAAATATAAACGAGAGATAAAAAAAAGCTCAATATCAATGACCAGTATTAAAAATAGTTCTTATATTTACGTTTCATTCTCTTTTTTTTGTTGTTTTTTTGCTCTCTGTCAGGTTAAGAGGAGTTCCATATCTATGCGATACCAGATACGATGCTGCACAATATTGATACGTCTTAGAAAATACGATACACAGATACGAGATACGATACGACATACTATACCAGATACGATACCAGATATGAAGCAAAGTTGTCTTTCTTTATTTTATTTATTCACCCTTAATCTGAAAAAATAGGATCTTTTTTTAAGCGCCTTATGTTTTTAAATTTAAATAAAACAAGGTGAATGTGAGATACTAGCGAGATTTTTATTCATTTCAAGGACCTAATGATGCCATTATGTCTGTTATTGAGGTTCTTAACATCCTATCTAGAGCCATCTCTTGTTGTAATAATGTTCACCAGAAGCATACATATTAAAATAACCGTATTAAATCTCACCACCTTGATTTTGGGATCAGCCTCCCAAATGCTTACTATCGACTGCATATCATTGAATTTGTATGATAGTAGACACATGTTGTCTATAATGCTATCAAATACCATGTTAAAGAGTAAAGGCGAATAACGGCTAGCCTTAATGCATTACGACAGTGATAGGACCGCTTGTCATGTTCGCGTGCGCTATATGTCTGTCACTCTGGTATTCTTCTACAGCGAAGTGTTTATTATATGGCAGGATAGTTTAGACTCGCCTTCTCAAAGTTCGATGAATACCAGGCATAACTCTACATCCTTTTGCCGTGATTATGCGCAGAGTTATAGTGTGATAGATACCAGAGTTGCCAGGATGAAAACCATCCTGTTCGTTGTGTTTACCAGTCGTTTGTTTACCATGGACTTTGTGTTGCTTACCATGTTCAGTTAGTTACGTCTGCCGAAAAATAAGAAATGTGTAAATGATAAGTAGGTAATACGTAAATAATGCTTAAAAAATTTGTATACGTAATTAATCTATAAATTATATATAAAAATATATGTAAATCATATGTAAATAATGTGTAAACAATATATAAATGTAATGTGTAATGTGTAAACAATAAATTAATAATGTGTAAATATTTTATAAATTTTGTGAAAGTAATGAGTAAATAATGTGTACATAATATGTAAATGATGTAAATATTGACTAATTAATACACAAAAAATGTGTAAATTAGTAACTTTTATTTAAACAACATGTAAATAAAGCATAAATAATGGGTAAATGTGAGAATAATGTGCAGATAATATGTGATATACATAGGTGTAAAGATTGTGTAAATAATACGGAAATAATATGTAAATAATATTTAAATAATATGTAAATAATATGTAAATAATATGTAAATAATATGTAAATAATATGTAAATAATATGTAAATAATATGTAAATAATATGTAAATAATATGTAAATAATATGTAAATAATATGTAAATAGTATGTAAATAATATGTAAATAATATGTAAATAATTTGTAAATAATAAATAAAAAAGATGTGAATAATATGTAAATAATATGTAAATAATATGTAAATAGTATGTAAATAATATGTAAATAATATGTAAATAATATGTAAATAATATGTAAATAATATGTAAATGATATGTAAATAATATATAAATAATATGTAAATAATATGTAAATAATATGTAAGTAATGTGTAAATAATATGTAAATAATATGTAAGTAATGTGTAAATAATAAGTAAATAAGTTGTAAATAATATGTAAGTAATGTGTAAATAAAGTGTATGAAATATATAAATAATGCAGAAATAATATGTAAATAATATGTAAATAATATGTATATAAAATGTAAATAATATGTAAATAATATGTAAATAATATGTAAATAATATGTAAATAATATGTAAATAATATGTAAATAATATGTAAATAATATGTAAATAATATGTAAGTAATGTGTAAATAATAAGTAAATAAGTTGTAAATAATATGTAAGTAATGTGTAAATAAAGTGTTTGAAATATATAAATAATGCAGAAATAATATGTAAATAATATGTAAATAGTATGTAACTAATATGTAAATAATATGTAAATAATATGTAAATAATAAGTAAATAATATGTAAATAATGTGTAAATAATATGTAAATAATATGTAAATAGTATGTAAATAATATGTAAATAATATGTAAATAATGTGTAAATAATAAGTAAATAATATGTAAATAATATGTAAATAATATGTAAATAGTATGTAAATAATATGTAAATAAGATGTAAATAATAAGTAAAAAAAGATGTAAATAATATGTAAGTAATGTGTAAATAAAGTGTATGAAATATGTAAATAATGCGGAAATAATACGTAAAAAATATGTAAATAATACGAGAATAATATGTGAAAAATTTGTAAATAATGCTTAAAAAATATGTAAATAATATAAAAATAATGTGTTAATAACGTGTATACCATGTATAAATTATGTGGAAATGATATGCAATTAACGTGTAAATAATGTAGGTCTATGTTTAGATTAGAGGACGTGTACTTGCCAATTAAGGCAAGTACAGTACCCGGAGCTCCAGTTGACCTATTGTACAACGTCCTAAAGGGGAGAGGATAATAGGGAAGATAGGAAAAATCAGAGGAAGTAGGAAAGGGAGAAAAATAATGTATAAATAGTGTAATTTATTCTGACTGACGATTTGAAAATCATTTATTTTACACAAGTCTCTTGATGTTACACTTTAAGTGTGGAGGTGAATGATTTTAAGTGTAAATAATGAAACCGTGTGTAAATAAATTATTTTCTTTAATTTTGATTATTAATCGTATTCCACAGATATGGCCTTCTCAGCCGAACTATGTTTTATTAGGTGTAAATAATGCGATAAATAATGTAAAAATAATTTTAATTGTATAAATGTATATACCTATGAATGTTTTCCTTTGAGTATGTAAAGAATTCCAAATTTCTTCCAAGCATTGTGATACTCAGATCCTGCATTATTTCATAATAAGTTTAAATATGAAACTGCCCGTTTATTTCCGAAAAGAAAAAACAAAACAAAACCGAAATAGAAATAAACTGTTAAATAACTGTATCTAAATAGCTGAAATATATCTTTTTAATACAAGTGTTAGCATAAGAGATGGCGGTTGTTTTAACATCTGAAGTGAAAAAAAAGATAAACTAAAGAAAGAAACGTTGAGGTCGAGTTTATGAAAAGAAATAGAAAAAGAAATAAAAAGCAAGAATAAAAAAGATGCTTTCACAAGCAGAATATTATAAAAAGTATTTATTTATGCTGGTTTTATGTTAAACACAACATTTACAAGGACTTGGAAAGGAAAATAATAAAAAAAAATAGAAAAAGGAACTTGAATTCCCTAAAAATAATGTTGACAGTTTTCTTGCCTTTTTCTACATATTTTAGGTTTCCGTTATAGGTGTAGTAGGCCTTTAAGAAATGCTTCTAGAAAAATCTCTTAAAGTTTTAAGTCCGTTAAAAGCTCTAACAAGAGTTTAAATTTCTATATAAACACTTAATTTTTGTTGCAGTTAAGGCTTTAATAACACTTTTATTTCTTTACGTTATAAGATTAGTTATGCTTGTATTTCATTGTCTCATTTTGTTTTTCAATATTTTGGACAGAGTGACAAGGGGTACTTTTAATGTCTTTTAAACTCATTCTCCCTTTACAGCATTTTATTCGTAGAAAAACTAACGCCTTGGGCCATGTCATAGACATAAAGCTTTTGTAAAGAGTTTAGAATACCTTTTTAAATGTTCATTTCTCTGTTTGTGTAACAAGCTGTCAGGTAAATTTAATTTTTTCTATGTCAGTATGTATGTATGTTATCAAATGTAAATAAATAAGGGTCGGTTAAAAGCAGTCATTGAAGAGATTAAGGGGTGCTAAAAGAAAGCGTTTTGAGCACTTAACAGGATGAGTTATTAAAAACGAAATTATTTTATTACATATGCTAGGAACTATTTATTATTGAAATACCAGACGATTACCAACTGCCAATCAAGTGTGTAAAAGTCGTATAAAATTGATACGATTTTTTACAAGCATTTTTGGCCAACAATTTTAATTCATACGAGAAGGTTATCTGGTTGCCACATTTCTAATAATTTTTTATAAGCCTTACTTTGTGTAAATAATTAAAGCAAACAAAATATTCGTCTATGTTTTTAAAGGTATAACGAATAAGATAGAGCAGACATCATAATGTATTCAGAACGGAAAGAATAAATACAAGGAACAGTTACGACAATCGGGATAAATGAAAATCAAATTGAAATAAAAAACTGGAAAAATCGTTTAAGCGATTTAGATTGATTTCGCGTTGACACTTCGAAGCTTTCGGACATTGTCATGTCTTCGAAGTAGATTTTCGCGTTTCATATATACATTATTCGTCATTACAACCCTTCAGTCAGGATTACGACCTTGTTTCTCACACCACTTATGTTGCGTGCGTTAATATTATACATGAGTGGTGAGACGTACATTTTAAGTTGACTCCCAACGACAGATTTTTTAGAAACTTTTCATGGCAATTTTGTTATTTACTCTCAGAGTTTGCTAGAAATCTGGTGAGAGGAAGTCGCCGAAAAAATATTTTAAAAAAATATTTCGTTTTGGTGTAGAGGTTTGACCTGGGGGTTTGAACCGAGGCCTCATGTCTAGTAGGCTAACACACTACATACTAGACAAAGGCGAGTTTTACCGACTGAACATATGACAACTAATATGACAGGCTTCAATAAGAAAACCGTTGTCAACTGTAAAAGTTTGAATATTACATACATACATACATACATAATTGGCCATTACAACCCTTCAGTCAGGATTACGGCCTAACTTCTCGCACCACTCATGTTGTGTGCGTTAATTTTATACGTGAGTGGCGGGACCTACAGTTTAACGTCGACTCCGAACGACAGAATTTTGAGAAACTTTTTCATGGCAGTTTATTTTACTCTCAGAGTTTTTGCCAGAAATCTGCTGAGAGGAAGTCGCCGAAGAAATATTTTTTTTTTTTTTTCATATTTCATTTTTTTTGATGTCTGACCTGGGATACGAACCCGGGCTTTACGAATAGTAAGCCAACACACTACCTACTACACCACGGCGACAACAAAAGTTTGAATATTGCTTGTGCCAATATTTGTTCGGTTATTTTTTCGTTCATCGTTCAAGTAATGTAGGCGCCATCCGCATTTCTCCTGCACTGTGCAAGATTGTTGAGACGGCTGTATCGTGTGCATATTGTGAAGTATTTAGCATGCATTGTATTTCAGAGTCAGTGCCTTACAGTCAAGGAAAAAAGTATATATACACTGCTGTATGTACACTTTTACACGGCTGTATGTCGGCCTTTTCCTGGCGATTTTTTAAAATTAAAAAGGTGTTATTGCGTTTAAGGCCGTCACAATAAAGAATGTTTGAAGACAAAATCGAATATAAAAAAATATAACCTAGAAATTATTAAAAAAAAATTAGCTTTTTTCAGTGACTGTAGTGATTTAGTTCAGTCAAAATATGTTGATCTTTTTATTAAATTTCAATTAATCAAGCAAACAACATTGTTAATAAATTATTTGAGTTGGTGTTAAACCACCCCAGTCACCCATCTACTGAGGTGTGTCAGTTTCATAAGAAATACAAAATTTTACTCAAATAATTCCTCAAAAAAAAAACAAAAAAAAAACAAATTTTCGATCAATTTAGTAGCAAATCAGGCGTTAATTTTTTGTGTCAACATTTATAAAAAGAGAAAAAGGAGAAAAAACTGCTCAGGAAATAATTAAATTGTACTGAAATGTTAAATATTGTTTTTTTTTTTTGGTTTAAATACAGTAAATAGCTGCAAAATAATATTTGCAAAATAATTTCAACAAATTGCTAATTTCCGGTTTCCTTAAGGCTTTATAAGCCTTAATGACAAGTACTTTAAATTATGTTGCTTTTAATGTGTGTAAATATGTTTCTCTTTCTCGCTCTCTCTCCCTTTCTTCTATCGTTCTGGCTTTGTTGCAAAAAACTTCATTTCCGTTCTCCGTTTTTTTTAAGGTTCTATTTGTGTTTTCAACTACTGCTGTCAATATGTTATTATAATTTAATTTCCTTTAAAAATAAAAAAAAAATAATTCTTAAAAAAAATTATTATTTTCATCGAGAAATTTAATTAGAATTCAAGGCGCTACAAATACAAAAAGAAACATAAAATGGAAAAAACTTATCCCCCATTGAGTATCCATAATATGAGACACCATGAATCATATGCTTTTAACCTGCATTTGACTTTTTGATATGAAAACGTTAATTTAACATCTACATGACGTGGTATGTACGCTGCGTTGAGCTACTGTTTAACGTTCCGCTTTTGCTACACAATGACAAATTGGTTTCGAATTCCAATCACGTTTAAACTGATATAAAAAAGAAAACAGAAATTAAGGAAGAAAAGAGAGAGAAAAAAAGGCAACTAAAAGGAATTCTAAAATTTTCTTTCACTGGCATCTTATTGAAATACGCCCATCCGAATACTTAAAAGTGTATTTGTATTTACACACTCATATGGAAAATTTTTTCCAATTGTATGTGTATAACTGCCTCTAACGTTTACCAATTTACAGAATCTTTTTACACATTTTTTTTTTTAAATTTGTTAGGCTGGTAACAATTTCTTACATGATTTTCTCCATGCTTTCATTTTATAGATTTTTTTGGAACCAATTCTTGATTCCCTTCTCTGAAGTAAACCGTACTCCACAGAGAGCCGTACAGATGGTAGACAGAAGGCTGATGGTCGGGCCGATAGGACCAGCTAGCTAAAAATTCCCATTTACTGCTTACCAATTAGCCTTTGACCGACGCTACAGTCCAAAGGTTGTCACGATGGAAAATTACAATCCTTATGTCTGTTAGCATATTCAGGGCATATTTCGACGAATGACAGGCTTTAAATGTATAAATTTTTGACTGTAGAGTACAGGTTACTTGTGATAGTCCAGACTGATTTTACATACACACATACGTACATTATTAGTTATTACAACCCTTCAGTCAGGATTACAACCTAGCTTCTGAAACCACTTAGATTGAGTGTGTCAGTTTCATATATGAGTGGCAGGACCTACAGTTTGAAGTCGATTCCGAACGATAGATTTTTGAGAAAATTTTTCATGGTAATCGTATTTACTCTCAGAGAGTTTTTGCCAGAAAACTGCTGAGAGGAAGTCGTCGAAGAAATATTTTGTCAGTTTTCGCTTTGTTGGAGATGTCTTACCTGGGGTTTGAATCGAGGCCTCATGTCTAATAAGCCAACACACTACTTACTAGACTACGGGGACTTCAGCCCCATTTTAGTGACTGAAAATGAATCACAATCAACCAATCCTAGCATATAAATCCAATTTTCTTGGCTCAATGCATATTCTGTGTTACCGTAGACTTTGCCCCCGCCTTACATATACTTGAGTTTGACGTAATGAGTCTAATTTTCGTCGCCCGTGATAATTCGAAGGAAAAATAATTTATTTTTTAAGATATCAAAAAGCATTACAAATAATTTTTTAACGCCTGTCAGTTCATGTGGCCTCTAATTTCCGTGCTTTTCAATTTATTCTGCTTTGAAACGATTTCAAATGGTTGAAATTATTACATGAATGAATACCTCTTCCAAGGACCTTGAAAAGTTTAACAAAGTTGAACAGAGTCTACAGAGACCAAAGGAGATTGTGTTGTAAAAAAGGAGTTTTTAGTCTGAAATTGATCCTTCTTCTTCCAATTCAATCAGACACACAGCATTACTTTCTTTTGGTGTCCGTCCTGGCTTTGTTGCCTTTTGCGTCATTTGCTTCTTCCATGATCTTTCGCCTGTAACTAAACTCTCAGAAATAGTTTGATTTCGTTTCGTTTTAACAGAAAATCGAAAGTGGAAAATCGATCAATGTTTTCCACAATTTCATTGATTTTTTGCTGTGACTAGAGCGTCCAAATTGCCATCAAAGAACATAGAGTTTGCTGGAGTTTAAAATAGTTTCCATTGTGCATAAATTCAAGGTACCACACGACGTATAATTAATATTGAAATACAAATGTTGCTGATACGCCACGTAACAGCATACAATATTTCAAAGCAATTGCTTTCAGAAACACTTCTTTAAATTTTAGTACGCAGTATAGTGTTTGCCACACACACAAAAAAAAAGAATTTTTCTCTACAATCCGTTGCCGTCTAATGTCGTATTTACTTTTCATTTCAATGGAATTTCTGTGTGAATAAATGTTACTTACATACACCAATATATTACACGTTGATATTGAGTGTATAATAAAAACAATAACAAAATTTTAAAAGGGAAAAAATAAATTCCCATCACCATGTGTTTTAACTTCACCAGAACAGGGAGTAGCAAAAGCAGAAGAGAATGTGAAGAGACACTTAAAGGATCCTAAGCACGCACTTAACGAACAGCGACAAGTGCGTAACGTTAAGATGTATTGGCGGCAATATATGTATGTGATTATATAAGTATGTGTGTGTGTGTGTGTTGGTGTGTATGTAACGGGTGACTTTTTTGTTTGTTATTTTTTGGTTTTCCACTGTAACATAAGTTAACATAAACATTAAATTCTATTATTAACCTCCGCCATGCTAAGAGAATTGCGCTTTTGCTGATAAATTATTCTCTGCACTTTAGTTTATTTTTGTCTTAATGGGTTAATTAACAGAATTGCCGAGTTTGGTATGAAAAGCACGTTCAAAGCCACCATTATACTATCGTAGAATCGCATTTATTTATTTATCATAACAGATCCATCCGGTTTGCAGCTGTAATATTTTCATTATAGAAGTCGCTGTAGGCTAGTAGATTGTAAGTTTGGTTATTAGACATGAGTTTGGTGATTCATACCTTAGGTCGCAAAGTAACGTAATTGGTCATTACAACCCTTCAGTAAGGATACGACCTAGTTTCTCACACCACTTGTGTTGTGTATTTTAATTTTATATGTAGAGTTTAAAGTCGACTTTGAACGACAGATTTTTGAGAAACTTTCCATAACAATTTCAATTACTCCCAGAGTTTTTGACCTGGGGTTTGATCCGTGGCTTCAGATCTAATAGGCCAACGCACTACCTAACAAAACCGAAATATGAAAAATATTTCTTTCTGCAACTTCCTCTCGGCAAATTTCTGGCAAAAACTCTGAGTGTAAATAAAATTGCCATGAAAAGTTTCTCAAAAGATCTGTCATTCGAAGTCGACTTGAAACTGTAGGTTCAGCCAGACATGGAGCGTGGGTGGTGTGAGAAGCTATTTCTATCTCCCAGAGTATCGTTCATGGGTGTATTTTGGTATGCCAGGACTTCGTAAGCCTAGAGTATTCCACTCTAGCGTCGTTATACTATTAGGATCTCTTTGCTTTGTTTAAATTATTGTGAGTTTCTGGTTTGTAAAGTTTCAATGACATATGTTGCTGATGTCATTAGGCCAGAATAACCTGCATATACTAATTCTGAAGAACGTGTTGAGAAAAGTATCTGGAGTTCCTTCATGATGCTGTTCGCATTTAAACCTGCTTGACTTTCGTAAAATAAATTTATTTAAATGTTGAACGTTTGTTCGCCTAAATGTGTGTGAGTTACTCTATAGTCGCCGTAGTCTAGTATGTAGTGTGTTGGCTTATTAGACGTAAAGCCAGGGTTCGAGCCCCAGGCCAGACATCAAGACAAAATACAAAAAGTATTTCTTCGGCGACTTCCTCTCAGCAGATTTCAGGCAAAAACTCTGAGAGTAAATAAAATTGCCATGAAAAAAGTTTCTCAAAAATCTGTCGTTCGGAGTCGACTTTAAACTGTAGGTCCCACCACTCATGTTTGAAATTAACACACACAACATAAGTGGTGTGAGAAACTAGGACGTTGTACAATGGGTCAATTCGACCTCCGGGTACATGTACTTGTCTTAATTGACAAGTACACGTCCTCTAACCTAACCTAACCTAACCTACTCTATAGTTGTCCGAATGCAACTTTTGGCTTATGTCTGTTTTTGCACCGTCGTTCATTGTCACTACCTACATACTCGACTAGTTGATCTTGTTGTATGATGTCATAGGCGCTACCATGGTTAATTCCTATGGTTCTGGTTTTCTTGACATTTATCTCAAGCCCCACCTAGTTTTGCTTGCATATTAGAGTTGGTAAATTTAACCAGAATTTTCGATTTGGTATGAGAGACATAGTTGCCAGATGAATGAGGCACCAAATCGTCAAATATTTCAGAAAAAATCGTTAAAATCGTCAAAGACGTTTATTAAAATCGTCAAAAAATCGTCAGGAAAATATAAATAAATAAATTAAAAATTTTTAAAAACCAAAATTATTTCTATTGTAGTAAAACATATGAAGTCAATGTATCTACATATCTGAGTTGAAAAATAAAATATTTAACAAAGAATTTATTGGAAATCAAAAGCTAGCGTCCCTCATCTTAATTTTATATTTTTTTTATACAAAAAAATGAAGAAATTTTATATCATTTTCAGGAAAAAATTGTTAATTGTTTAAGCGCAGCAATAATATTACTTCATCTAGATCTATCGGCAATGTAGGTATTAGGGAGTCAGAAGCTTTTGATGTTCTGAGCATGAAAAATCAGTGTAATGCTGACACATTTTTCAGTTCCTTTTTAAGTTCTTATCATCTGATCTTACTATTTACACCGTTTATAACTGACAGAGAATGGAATACAACTCTCATGTATGGGTTAGTGCCTCAACGTCTAATTTCCGGTTTCTCGACCGTGTACAGGAGAGGCCATAGCATCTCGTTAATGACGATAGGGTATCCAACTCTATAGAATCATTGGAGCATCGTTGCATAAGGGAACTTTTTTCCAAAAATCATATATTCCATTGGTCGATTGGCCAGTGGATCGCACACTGCATTACAGTAAGAATATGGTTTTTAGTCGGACTATTCGTATGTGGAACTCAATTCCTGCAGAGGTCTATCCTGTTACTTATAGTATAAAAATATACAAGCCTAATGTCCATAATTTATTATTATTTTATTAGGTTATTGAGGAGTTGTAATTTTTCAGCTTTTAAGGGGTTAAAAAGGAATAAAATACAGAAAAATAATCACAGGTATTTGAAAGTAACTTAAAAATACAATACTTTACTCCTCGTTATTATTAACTAACATAAATTTCCAATAGTAACAATTGCAAAGTAAATACAAAGCTTAAAAGTGGCTTTTAATGTACTAAAGTAAAGAATATGATGTACATTTTTAATTTTTAAAAATCGCCAAAATAAGCGCATAAATCTGGGAGCTATGATTGTGCGGCCAACCGCGGCAGCCATATAAATGAAATAAAAATCCATTACCAACCGGAGCAAAACAATAAATTTGATCAAAATTTCAAAGTATTTTTGTTTTATAACATTTTTAAATTTAAACTTTTAGATCGCCAACCTATTATTTTTACTCACATTATGCTCATATTAAATATGTATGTATGTAAAATTCATAATGCAAGAACATATGTGACGTATGAGTTATATTTAAATCCATTAATTTCAAACATAACAAAAATCAAAATTTTTATTGCATACTTTTCAGGGTAACTATTCCAGTACATGTAATATGACGCGTATGAGTAATATATTTCAAATACAATTAAAAAGAAAGTATACTCCATAAGTTTGGAATTAAGCTACATGATTTTTCGATTCTATGCAATTGTAGGCTATATTCTAGATTCCTGGAATATTACAGGGCGAACAAAGAAGGATTCAAATACCTGCTGAATGTGTTGATGGAAAACTTTATTAGTAACAACTGCAAAGTAAATGCAAATCTTAAAGTGGCTTTTAATGTACTAAAGCAAAGAATATGATATAAAATTTTAATTTTAAAAAATCGTCAAAATAAGGGCATAAATCGTCAAATCGTCAATATGATATTTTTGGTGCCCAAAATCGTCAAAATGACGATAAATCGTCAAATCTGGCAGCTATGATGAGAGACTTCATCTTCTCTTTGAACAGATTGTGATTATGACATTCAGGACATTCCGATGGCAAGTAGATAAGGTGATAGGGAACATCTTCGAATTACTTCTAAGGCACTTGCTTTCTTCTCAATACTTCCCATATTGCAGTCCGTCAATTGATTATAAAGAAGATTTTCTTGAAATCTACAAACAGCAAGTACAAGGGAATACGCCATTCTTTAAGTTGTTCTGTTACACGCCAATACCGTTAATCTGTATTGAGGTGAGCAATAATTCTTTCGATTTAGCAGAGTCCTTTGGCTATCAAGACCACCATAACGGCAGGCATGCGTTTATAGCTTCAAATGTGAAAAGAAAATCACCCGTTATGAAAATGTATAAGAGCATGTGTGTGTGCCTCCTTACAAGACTATGTTGCAAGTCTGAAGTATTATACTTTCATGGGGGTTTTGAAAAGTTTTAATGTCTTCTTAAATTTTTAAACACTTTAAAATGGCATAGAGGAGGCTTATTTTTTATTTTTTGTTTTTGTATAAATTTCTATGAAAGAAAACGAGTACATGAATCAGACGTGTACGTACGTATTTGAGAAAGAATTTAGAACACACACACACACAATTACCAAACACATGGCAAAAACTTGAGAGAAGTTCCTCCAGACATTGAAACAAATTTCTTTTTAAGGTACGTGTTCTTATACGAATTTATATGGAAAAGTTTTGTGAAATTTTATGAATTTGCTAAGAAAGAGGAGAATATGCTGTTAAAGATTTAAAAAGAAAAAAAAAATATTTTAAAAATGATTTAAAATCAACAGGTATCAAGTAAAATATTTTGTTTTTGAAGTTTAAAAGGTTAAAGAGGGAAATCAATTTGAAGATTTTTAAAATGTATCTGTTCAGGGGTATTCATGGAGTTACAGGTACAGTGTATTTAAACAACCATAGATATTTTATATTTTGAAAGACTGTAGGCGGAGCCTACAGTAAAAATATTGCTTAACACAAGCATTATAAGGCCAACTGAACTCATACGACCATTACAACCTTTAGTTAGTATTACAAAATGTCTTCACACAGCACCCATGTTAGGTATGCAAATTTGAAAATATGATTCGTGTCGATTTAGATTTGAGATACTTTTCAGGGCAATTTTTTTTTCCCTCAGGGTTTTTCCCAAAAGTGTGCTTAGAGCAAATCACTGAAACGAAATTTTTTTTTCATATTTCATTTTGTTCGAGATATCTAAGATGGGGTTTGAACCATGGGCCCTCATATAACAAGCCAGCACACTCCCTACTAGACTAGTGGGGCCACAACCAATAAGTGATACAAAAAAAATTCTTTAAAAAGAAATGTTTTTCCACAGTGTAATGTCAAGGTGCTTGTACATAAGATTTATAATTTGCCGAATACTTTTGGTAATACCCCTCGTATGCTGGCACTTTTGTTTTTTCTATGCTATAAAATTAAGGAAATGAAACCGATTTAAAACATATTTTATTTCGCATTTTTTTTCAAACATATTTACGAGCATTGAAACAAATAATGACTTGAGTAAATGGTAACGCTTGCAAATCAACATCAAAACGTAATGCTATACATACGTTATAATGTAATGTAATGTAATGTTATCGCTAGCAACACGTAAAATGCCAATCAATCTAAGCCATACTATATTTCCTACAACTCTTATCCTAACCACCACTCCTATACATATAACACCGCCCCCACCACTCTGTAAAGTCAAGTCTAGTCGTTGGAAACAAAAGAAAATTTTTGTAAAAATATTTCAAAAACATTCGTTTACAAAATGAGAAAAATCGAAAGGAAAAGAAAAATAAAACAAATAAAAACAGAATCGTGCTTCAAAGAAGAACTTAAAATAGAAAAAGAAGAAAAACGATTTTGAGTTAAAAATGTTTGCGAATATTATAGTCGATGCTCAATGGGAAAACGCACAAAACGTAACTGGTACTCACATAGTTGATTGAGTGCGTGTGTTTTTACTTACACACACACACACTGTTTTTAAGAAGAAATTTTCAAAAGCAACCATAAATACATAAGTAAATACAAATACTAACACAAATACTATCGCTTATTAATATCAAAAAAATGTTGATTTAATGAAATTGCTGGAGAAAATCTTTTTTTTTTTGTTAACAGCCATATTTGAAGGATATTTATTTGTGTAAAATTATGTGTAGCATTAGGGTAATGCCAATAAGAAAGACGATAGAAAGATTTACTCTAATCCATATGCCATGGATCGATGCAAGGAAAATGTTATCTTTTCTGACACATACATACATACATACATACATTATTGGTCATTACAATCCTTCAATCAGGATTACAACCATAGCTGCCAGTTTCGACGATTTTGAGCTCCAAAAATATCATATCATCGATTTTTAAAAATACCTGTGATGATTTTTCTGTATTTTATTACTTTTTAATCCCTTAAAAGCCTAAAAATTGCAACTCCTAAATAACCTTGTAGTTGAGAATAATTCATCACTTGTCGTTGCAGACAATTTTAAAAATTCGAGTATAGCTTCTAATATTACCATCGGAAGAACAAAGGCAAGCGCCGTTATTTTTTTTTCGTACGACCAACACTCAGGGGATGGATGGCATTGTGTTTGGAACTATGGAGATATATCATGGGAAGAAGGAAAGAGAGAACTGTACTAGGCTTGTATATTTTTCTACCATACGTAACAGAAAAGAACTCTGCAGGAATTGAGTTCCACATACGAATAGTCCGACAAAAAAACATACTTTTTTGTAATGCAGTGTGCGATCCACTGGTCAATCGACCACATACGGATGTTCTGGCCGTGAACGACGAGTGTTACATAGCAATATATGATTTTCGGGAACAAGTCCCCTTATTTCGTTTGAGCAGAATCCTTTTGTAGTAGTGATAGAACAGTGAAACACAAACCACATTGTGACGATGCACCAATGATTCAATGGAGTTGGATACACTACCGTCATTATCGAGCTACTACGGCCTCTCCTGTACACGGTCGAGAAACCTCAAAATAGACGTTGAGGCACCGACCTCATAAATAGTATAAATAAATCGTGTAAATAGTAAGATCAGATGATAAGATCTTAAGAAGGAACTGAAAAATTTGTCGGTTGCAGCCAACATTACACTGAATTTTTATGTTCAGAATGTCAAGAGCTTCTGACTCCTTAATATTTACACCACCCATAGATTAAGATGATGCAATATTATTGCTGGGCTCTTGTGTCAATAAACAACACAGGGATAGATTGTTTAAACCTTAAAATTTTTTTTCCCTGAATATGATATAAAATCTCTCCAGTTATGGAAAAAAATTAATAAATGAAGATGAGGGACGCTAGCTTTTAATTTCTAACAAAATTTTTTTTAAATGTTTTATTTTTGAACTCAGATATGTATGAGTATGTACATACATTGAATTTATATGTATGTTTTACTACAATAGAAATAATTTTGGTTTTTAAACACTTTAATTTATTTATTTATTTTTTCTGACGATTTTTTGACGATTTCAATAAACGTCTTCGACGATTTTGACGACTTTTTCTCAAATATTTGGTTTGGTGCCTCATTTATCTGGCAGCTATGATTACAACCTAGTTTCTCACACCACATATGTTGTATGTGTTAATTTTGTACATGAGTGGCGGAGCTTACAGTTTAAATTCGACTCCCAACGACATATTTTTGAGAAACTTTTCATGGCAATTTTATTTGCTTTCAGATTTTTTGCCAGAAAACTGTTGAGCGGAAGTGGCTGAAGAAATATATTTTTTGTGTTCCATTTTGTTAAGGATGTCTGACCTGTCGTTTGAACCGAGGCTTCATGTCTAATAAGCAAACACATTACTTACTAGACTACGTCGACATCAACACATGGAATAGTAGTATTAAAAACCGAAGTACATGATACGGATTTCCTTTGACATTGTAAGGTTGGTATACTTCACGATGCGCGGCCGTGAATAATGCATGTGACACTAGTTTGGGTTCAGCCTATGCTTTACTGAGGTTCTAGGCTCAGAGCTATTGAAGTCTATGAATTTATTTAAATTAAAAGAAACTAGAATAAAAGTTTTATCTTCTTCCCTAAGGTTTCAACTTTAGTTGTGTGTAGAGTCGAGGACCTTAACTATTACAGTAGGCCACCTTTTATAAAACTCTATAATTTAATAAATTTGTGCTGCCCTAATAAATCTTC
Organism: Sarcophaga subvicina; assembly: GCA_936449025.2. Classification (NCBI taxonomy): domain Eukaryota; kingdom Metazoa; phylum Arthropoda; class Insecta; order Diptera; family Sarcophagidae; genus Sarcophaga; species Sarcophaga subvicina. The sequence goes on from OW388081.2 coordinate 29,837,349, forward strand.
GCTTGTATCCCATAAACAATAAGGGTTAAGATAAAGTTCTTAGCTACAGCAGTGGCACACTAAAAAGGTAGAGAAACACCTGTTCTACACTTACCCGTAGAGTATGCAATGAATTTTGTTTTATCAACCACAATACACATACACACTCAGAGTGTCAAAAGAGTGGAATAAATATGTATGTATGTTTATGTGCTGATACAATTTGGAAGCTTAAATGTATTGCAAAATTTCCGTTATTTGTAATTGTTGTTGTTGGTTTTGTTGCTGTTATTGCAAAAAATTTCTTTTTTTATTTTGCGCTACTATTGTTGATATCATGTTAACCACTATTTATGAATGTATTAGTCTGTATAAGTATACATACACACTTATATTTACCGTAACAACTGTGTATACATTCATTTGGAAATATTTTTGTTAGTATTTGCACTTCTGTTTTATTATTTATATTTTAGATATGTTTACGTGCTGTTGTTGTCGTTATTGTTAAAGTGTTAAATTGTCAAACGCATCATTTGCAAATAAATTTATGGAAAATAACAAAAACAACAATAAGAAAAAACAACAAATAACACTCTCCTTTATTACTACACCAAAAAAGAAAAAAAAAAACAAACAAACAAAAATCGTGTTATTCATGGCGATTTTTTTGTTTTGAATGTGTATGTGTGTTGCATGTATGTATACATGTATGTATGTGCTTATTTTAAAATATTTATACAAGTGTTTGTGTGTTTTCTAATACTAAAATATGAGCACATTTAATATGTTGCAACATCCATTCATAAATTCATTTCATACATCCATCCATGGCAACATCCAAAAACTACATTTCATTTGCCAAAAAATTTATTCTCTTTTTTTTTTGCTCAATGTTTCAAATGAAAATCCTCCTTTCCAATCTATAAAATTTCTTTATAATTTCGCCATTTCTTTGCAAGCTATACCGATTATGTCGAGCATAATCCCTCGAAAGTATTTGAAAAGTAGCCACTTGTGCATCGCCACAAATGGTCGTCATAGCATAGGTAGCGTGTTAGCTTTTTCGATCAAAACAATAAGAAACGAGATTTCTCTCCAAGCCTTCCTCTCACCAGTCTTCTCAAACTCTAAGAGTAAATATAATTGTCATGAACATACATACATAATTGGCCATTACAACCCTTCAGTCAGAATTACGGCCTAGCTTCTCACACCACTCATGTTGTGTGCGTTAATTTTATACGTGAGTGGCGGGACCTACAGTTTAACGTCGACTCCGAACGACAGATTTTTGAGAAACTTTTTCATTGCAATTTTATTTACTCTCAGAGTTTTTGCCAGAAATATGCTGAGAGGAAGTCGCCAAAGAAATATTTTTTTTCCATATTTCATTTTGATGCCTGACCTGGGATACGAACCCGGGCTTTACGTCTAATAAGCTAACACACTACCTATTAGACTACGGCGACTTCATTTGAATACAACCTAGTTTCACACACCACGTACGTTGTGTGTGCTAATTTTAGACATGAATGGAGGGACCTACAGTTTAAAATCGATTTCGAATGACAGCCTTTTGAGAACCAACAATTAAGGTCAAGCGAAAGGAGATGAAAGATCGTTACCAGCACCAAAGTGTTTGCAGTCTGCATTGTAAGCACGGTAAGGCATAAACAGGAAGAGAGGTAGCAACTGTATTAAATTGAGGATAGTCACCGGTAGGTCAGGATAGATGTCAAAACAGTTGGGTAAATCCAATAAGTCTTGCATGCTCTGAAGCATAATTTTCTCTTCGACAGTTCAATACAATTTGCACTTAAACTTGTATACAATTTTGCACAGTGATTAAGGAATTTTGAATTTTGAAATTTTGAAAAACTGGATGAATTGTATTGATTTGAAGGAAAAAATTATAATCAGTTATGAACTGACTTAAACCACAATGAACTTAATTGTTTGGCTCTTCACTGAGGTATTTACTCGTAGCAAAGTTTGTCGCATTTGATTTACTACCCCACTTTATTGACTTTCTTTTGCTTTACGAGAAAGTGAGAACCTACGGTTTAAATTAACTCCTAGCACTGTTGTGTTGTTGCATTTATGCCACTTTTCATAACTGAACAACAACAAGCAACACTAGTAGCCAACAATAAAGAAATATTGTCCAAAACCTGTGATATTTTTTAATCTCTCAAACCAAGTTTTTATGGCATTTTATCTGAGATCTCAGAAATGTGTGATGAATCGATTTTGATGCTGGCATAGTAGTTTTGTGAAGATTCTCTATTTTCTTAACCAGCCCATCGTCACGTTTACTTAACAGCAAGCAGTAAACAACAACCAAGACAATAACAAACATGCAAAGGAATTAACTTTCTCTTTAGCATGGCTACAATAACAGCAACAACAAGAAAAAAATAAAACCTAGCCGTCACTCAGTGACTATCAAACAACAGAAATCGGAAGAAAACGAAAAAAAATTTAAAAGAGCACGTGTAGCTATGTTTCGTATTCCTTGTTCTTTTTTTTTGCTTTTGTTGTTGGTTCTGAGAATAGACTTGTTCTTCTTTATAGTCATTCTTGACTGGTTGGTTATATTTTGGAGGATTTTGTTTGTTTTTTTGTTTTCTTTACAACAAAAATTCATTGAACATGTCCAGTTCGTTGAGGCAAGTGGAAATGGTTGCAAGGACTTGTAGTTGAGTAGAGAGATGCAGTCCATCAATCTTTATATACATACATAAAGATTCAAATCATTTACACACAAACTCATGCAGATAAATACTTGGAAACAAACCCTTTACATACTCTACATGCATGTACATGCATACACACATACATACATACATCAGCCGTAAATACGTTTATAGAAGATATCGATAGTGCGTGCGTTGAATCGAAGAGAAGCAAAAAAAAGATACAAAATATAAGAGTTATCGTCATGCATCAGTCTTTGTTTAGAAATGAAAATAGGGTTTTTGTTAAACAATCATTCCTTTCTATTGTACAGTGGGCCAGAAGAGAGAAAAAAGTAAACAAATAAAAGAAATAAAAAAAAAAGAAAAAATGCCTCCCATGCGGTGGCCATAACATCAACAACGAACATCATAGAAAAGTCCGGCTGCTTCACCTTTTGAAAAAGCGCCCAAAATGTTGTTGGTTGGTATGAATCGAACATTCATCACGACGGTAGAGTTGCGCTATGTTCTGTTACATCAGGTCGGATGATGTATTTGGTTTGAAAATATGGTTGTGAGATTGGCTCATGACAGTTGGGTGACTAAACTAGGATTAATTTCAGTACAAAAGTCCTTAAAATATCCTGACGAAACGATTGAAGATCATAATAGGAATCGCTTCAAGTCCAATATGTATGTGTATTCTGTAATCAGAGAACATCTTCAACAAGCGAACTATAATCAGCATTTAAATAAACTACACTTGTAAGACACCAACGAAAGTTCCAACTAAATTGAGCCAATGAAAGAGATCTTCAGGAGGACTCTAGGATTGTTAGAACACTGAAATTGTTGTCGCTGAATGTTCGAATATTAATAATTTCTCTTCGCTTTACAATGCAAGCAACGAAACTGCGGAATGACAATATGTGTGTTGAGTTATCTGTCGTTCATAACCAAATGAGGCATTTAGTAAATGAGCCCACTTGCACATCGTGTGTTAAAACGCATCACAACAACATCCTGGAGCTCTTCTTAATTACGAAGTTAATGTTCTTTTCATTGCTTTGTACACATATGTACATACACAATTGGTCATTACAACATTGCAGCCAGGATACCGACCTAGCTTCTTACACCACTTATGTTGTTGTGTGTTTTGTACACGAGTTGCGGGATTTACAGTTTAAAGTCGACTCCGAGCGATAGATTTTTGAGAAACTTTTGATGGCATTTTTTTTTATTTACTTTCAGAGATTTTGCCAGAAATCTGCTGAGAGGCAGTCACCGAAGAAATATTTAAATTTCGTTTGGTTGGAGATGTCTGATCTGGGGTTTGAACCGTGGCCTTAGGCCTAATGAGTCAACACACTACCTTTTAGACTGCGAGGACTTCACTGCTTTATAATTAATGCCTACTCAAGAAGATGTTTTTGTGTACGAAAAGGTACGTTGAACTGAGCCCAGGATATTTTTTTAAAAGAAAAGGCACTACATTGTACAATGGGTCAATTCGACCTCCGGGTACTGCACTTGCCTTAATTGACAAGTACACATCCTCTAACCTAAAGGCACTACAAATATTATGTAATAATTACTGTGCACAAAATATCTTGCTTCACAAGTAGACGAGTGATTCTAGAAAGAAAATGCAAATGGTGTTGGTCGCCAAGAATCTGACGTTACTGACTGAGATAGGGATCTAGGTTAGGTTAGGTTAGAGGACGTGTTCGTGTCAATTAAGACAAGTACAGTACCCGGAGGTCGAATTGACCCATTGTACAACGTCCTAGTTTCTCACACCACTTATGTTGTGTGTGTTAATTTTATACATGAGTGGTGGGACCTACAGTTTAAAGTCGACTCCGAACGACAAATTTCTGAGAAACTTTTTCATGGCAATTTTATTTACTCTCAGAATTTTTGCCAGAAATCTACTGAGAGGAAGTCGCCGAAATATACTTTTTGTATTTTGTCTTTGATGTCTGGCCTGGGTCTCGAACCCGGGCTTTTGCGTCTAATAAGCCAACACACTACCTACTTGACTACGGCGACTTCAACAGGTTTGACTAGGTTAGGTTTGACTTATTTACTCAATTGGTCATTACAAACACTTAGCCAGGATTACAACCTAGCTTCTTACACTACGCATGTTGTGCGTGTAACTTTTATTGATGGGTGGCTGGACCTATAGTTTAATGTCGACTCTGAATAACAAATTTTGAGAAAATTTTCATTCGCAGAGCTTTTGACACAAGATTGTCGAAAGGAAATATTTTTTTTTTCATATTTCGATATTCTTCGAGATGTCTGAGCTGGTGTTTGAACCATGGCCTCATGTCTAATAACACTCCACCCACTAGACTAAAGGGGAGTTCAAGTTCGTTTTTGCTACCTGTAAAAAAACAGATCCATACGAAAAGTGAGAGCGGTGCCTGTTTCAAAATAGAACAGTTTTTACGAGGAACCGTTTACTGTAACCAGGTTTGCTCAATAGGTATATTATGGATTACTAAATAGGGTACTTACAAGGCTTTAACAGATTTTACTACTGGATCAATATGACATCCCTTAGAATTTTTCAATGTTTGTTTATTGTTGATTGTTTTCCTTGCTTTATGTGACAGTTATTGATTGCATTGTGCTATTTTTGTTCTAACTTATCAGATATTAGCACAATTTTCTTCCTTTAGCTACAGTCTTCACACTTAATTGTTTTAGGGAAAGTTATGAAATTAGATTTTTAGTTGCCTACTCTGTTTTATAATATGTCCACGAAAAATGCACAACTTTGAAGCGTCACTGTTGGTCTTTGGTCTTCACTTGTTTGAAAATTCATACAAATTTCTGAAATCTGTATCCTGGAAATAAGTCCAGGATTCCAAAATATTTTATATGAAATGAATCCCCCTTTAAAAGCTTAAATGGCTACCCGAAATAAAGGAATACAAGTTCAATATCTTGCCAATTCAAGTCGATTTATATCGCAAAAAAATATTCCATAAAATCATAGATTTCAACTTAAACTTTCTTTTCCTTAAGCCTCCTGTATTATCGACTTGTTTATTTTTGATGTTCTTTCTGTAGAATTGAGGGAAAAAAATTTCCTTCTTTTTGTCACTCTTGCTCATAAATAACATTGAATGGCACTATGGATGAATGCTTTCACTAGTTATGAATGCATACGCACACTATCAACACTCATACGCATACATATACACACATAAGGACAAGCATAAAATTTTACACTCTACTCCATATGGACCAACAGGATAGGATAGCATAGGCAAGCAGGCAGGCAATCAACAGTAGCAACAGTAGCAGCAGCATTAGTTATCGTATAAAAACTATTGGACGCCTATGCATACAAGTGTTGCTTACGCTTTTCGTCTCTTCTATGCCAATTCGGTTCATATGATATTTGAATTTTAGTTTTCCTTTGGTCAAGCTTTTCTTATTGTTTGGCCGAGTCATATTGTGTTGCCCCCCAATAGTCGAGTGTTATTGAGAGGGGGAAAAAAAGAAACATATTTTTGTGTTACGTTTCGTACATAGGCGTGCAATTTTAAGTTTTTGGAATTTGAAATCAAAATTAAAGCATATGCATGCATGTATTGGAATTTCAGTTTTCATATGATTTCTTATATTTTGATTAGATTTGCATCCAGGCATTGCAATACAGTACACATACTCTACTCTACTCTATCAAATTAAAAAACCAACATTTTTTTTGTTGTTCTTCTGATGTCCTTCTGTTTGTTGAGCAAAAATTCTAACAGTTTACATTAGAGTTTGTGTTGCCTAATGTACCAGAAAAATATTTCTCTACAAATTTATATACGAGAATATTGTTTCAAATTTCTTAATGATTGATTAAGTCATTGATTGCAGGCAATCAAAAATGATTTTCGGTAAAATCAGTTAAATGTTATGTGTCATTGAAACTACTTTCAATGCATATTAATTATCAAATCACATTCTATGTATCTATTTTCAGAATTTTTTAATTTGCCATTTAGAAGCCAGTAATTTGTAGCTGCAAAATTTGTGTTGATTTTTGGTTTAAAAATATTTCAATGAAATGAAGCATAAAACCAAAAATTTTCTTAATAATTATGAACTAAAAATATATTTGCTTAAGTACGAGGTGTGTTTCAAAAATGAAATTATTTTTTTTTGTCTTCCATATAATACTACAGTCCTGTATTAATAAGTGCTATCGGGTGGGCCATCGGTTATTTCGAATCTGGCAATACTTATGTGATTCTATTCTGTCACAAAATTCAGTATATTATGGCCACTGAACACAAAGAATCGATTTACGCTTGAAAAACATTGGGAAATATTGGGCCAACGAGAAACTGCACGAGGATGTCGATTTTGTCAAAAAAATAATCTTTTCCGATGAAGCTCATTTTCATCTTGGTGGGTACGTTAAAAAGCAAAATTGCCGTATTTGAAGCTCAGAAAACCTACACCTACAGAAGCCAATACACCCATTACGAATGACTGTTTGGTGCGGCTTGTGCAGCGGAGCAATCATTGGCCCATATTCCCTTGAAAATGTGGATGGAGCAACCATTATGGTCACAGTTGGAGGAGACACCCATCGCACCATGATAACCGATTCTTTGTACCAGCCCTCCATGGTATTGATGTAAACGATGTTTGCTTTCAACAGGATGGTGCAACTTGCCACACATCTCATTCCACAAACGATTTATTGCATCAGACGTTTGATGGCCGTTTAAGTAGCCAAAATGCTGATGTCAGTTGGCCGCCAAGAAACTGCGATTTGGCACGGTTGGTCTATTTTCTGTGGGGCGTTGTTAAAGAAAATTGTTATGCCGAAAAACCAGAGACAATTGAGCAATTGAAGGCCAACGCACGTGATGCCATTGCCGAGATACGACCCCATACATTCACTCGATTGAATGAGGTATTTTGTGAGGCTAGCCGCGGCAGCCATATGTATGAAATAATCTTCCATTTCTAACCGGAACAATTGTACTTCACAACAAAAAAAAACAATTTGGCAACCCTTATGCAACTACCCTTTATATAATGTCTTATTGCGGAGTTGGAGTTCGTTACGATTCTCTTGCTCATACAGTAAATATCATTAGTGCAACCGCTTGCAACCATCTTGCGCGATTAGCGATCGTTTGTTTAAAGGCTCCACAAAACGGTATCTACCTTGTAACTTTCAGAAATTCGGATCATTGCCTCATTTCCATCTACTTTACTTCTGAGGCCTAAATGTTACGAAATGTTCCATTTTTGTGGATCGGTTTTATCACTTTTAAATTAAAATTACCATGAGAAGTCTCTCAAAATGTCGTTCGGAATTGACGCTACACTATAGATTCCGCCACTGAGTGGTGAGAGAAGCTAGGTTGTAATCCGAAATATAGGTATGTAATGGCAAATTAAGCATATGCCTTTGATCGTAGACCGAGACCTTCTGAGGTTGAGGCAATCAGGTTTAATATGAATGATTCAACTGACTTTCAAAGTCCGCGGAATATGGTTGATTTTAATATGAACAAAACGCAGTATTGTTTATAGACTTATAAGCAAGCCATTGATCATATTGTTACGTTTTTATCCTTTTAAAAACGTTTAGAATATGAGTTCGTTGATTGTAAACAAAATAAAAATAAATTTGCGTTTAGTTTTAGATAAATTCTTTATTGTTCACACAATTTTGTTTGCGACTGTTCACAACTTGATGTAAACAACAATTTACTTTGTTTGTTATTCTTCTTTACACTCTTTTGCGTAAACACTAACAATTGTCCGGCAGATCTTCGTAGCAGGGATTTTCAAACTACGATTATTCTCTTCCCACGCAACGTGTCTTCACACAAGCCTGTGTGAATTTTTACTGACTCTGTTGCCTGCTTTGTCTTGCCTTTTATATCGCAGGGTAAACAGTCTGATGAATGCTCTTGAAAGAGAATGACTTCACCTTCGCGAAATCTCTATAAATGTAAACAAGTTGTTTACGTTATTGTTGTTTGTGTATTTTGTTTACGTTTCTCCTTGCAGTGTTGTTGTTGCCTGTTTGTTTACTTGTTTATCCCTTTTTTATACTGATATTGTTGCCATATTTTTCTTCATTTGTTGATCATGTAAACAAGTCCATTGTTTTTGTTTTTGTAGCTTTTTTTTATCATTTTAATGTTAAACGATGTAATGATGATTTTCGTAACAATATGTTTGCCCACTTAAACAGAGGATCGTATAAATATTAGGGAGTCCGAAGCATCTGATGTATGAATGCTGGAGGCAGCATATATTTAAAGTGTTTGGCTTCTCGATCCTAAAGAGGCAACAACTTCTGAATAAGCTGAAACGATTAGGAAGTAGAGTAGAGTACTGAACATCATCTCTGTCATTGATAAATTAGACCCTAGGTTCTAGAGATCATATCATACTTTCAAAAAGTTTTCAGGCTCAGTTTTCTCAGAGAAATGCTAGTCAAGGGTTGTAGGCGAGGTGATGACAATCGTGTGGGCTATGCTAAAAACATATACATACATACATACATACATATGTACATACATAGATCATTTGGTCATTACAACCCTTCAGTCAGGAGTTCGACTTAGCTTCTCACACCACTTATGTTGTGTGTGTTAATTTCATTCATGTGGGCGGGACCTACAGTTTAAAGGCCTACCAACATTTAATACGTCCATCACTAAATAGAAATTAGTTGGCATCTATGAAAACTGGTGAACTCGAACTCCCCTATCCTAACAAGATCGTCTTTAAATAATTCTGAAAAGTTTCTGAACAATCACCTCCAGAGGGTGGTAATTGCCTTGGTAATCGCAAACACTTTAGTCTAGAATACAGTTACCGGAGAGTCTGTTGCACAACTTTACATCCCCTCGAAGGTAGACTCCTTCACATCTCGCCATTACTACCATAAAAATATGAACATAGGGTTCGCCTGTTTAATTTGACAGCTCTCAGAGTCCTTAGAAAACTCACATCATCCCAAAGCCACAAAATTACCTTCAACGAAGACTGAGGAATATTAATTAATTCTTAAAGAATTGCCGTCGCTAGACCTCACTCCATGATATGCACAAATATCTGAGAACCAGTACAACCACGGAATTATAGAACTCTTTATATACCTTGATCGTGTAATACAAATATAGGGGTCGGTTGCCAATTCTCAGAATCGTCAGAATAATCCCATCACCCCAAAGGAGAGAGCCCAAATCATCTTGAACGAAGCCTGAGAAATATTCTTAAAAACTCTACATATTGAAAAAGAAACAGATCTTGGCATCTCCCTCATACTCGCCGTCTGAAGACCTTACACCGTGATGTGCACGAATACCTCAGTTCCAGCACAACAATAGAATTGTCGACTTTTCACACACTCTTAGGCGAAGTCCCTTCTTGTTCCTTTTGTGTTCTAATTTTAGGACACTTGTACCATTTGATATCCACATTGTATATACGATGGATAGCAACAGTTTTACAGTGACATGACAATCAAAGGAAACCCTATGATATTTTCGAAAACATTTCAAAAATTAAAGGATTTTGAAAATGTTTAAATTTCCCAAAGAAGATATTTAAAATCTTCTTTTCTGATAATTTTTTCTTTTTTTTTAAATTCCCAACGAAAACTAACATCCGTTCGCATTCGTTTAATGCAGTTTCGTAAAACTTTTCTTCTACAATCATTTTTTTATGCAAATAATATGAAAAAAGGAAAAAAAAAAGAAAGAAAGAAAGAAGATTTTTTTATTCATTGTTATTGTTGATCAGTAGAGCAGTGCCACAATTGGTATCAGCGAGACAATAGACAATTGTTATCTGCAAACAATAATTTAATAAAAGTTCATTGCATACTGTTTGGCTGGCATTAAAATGATTTTTTTACTGCATATTTTATGGCTATTATACGGCATGCTTTAATGTTAACGCCCTCCACGAGGCGATTTACATAGGCTTTAATAATACGGAAATAAAAAAAAATGGGAAAAAAGTATGGAAATGTTGGAGGCAAAATATCGAAAATATACCAGAGACTAGCTGGGTTTTAAGTAACATTGAAATAAAAGTCATTTGAGACACAGAGAGTCAGATTATTGTAAAAAAAAAGAAAACAACATGCAGAAATGGAAAATTATGCTTACAAAGATACCAATGAAAAAAATTTGGCCAAAATAAAAATACAATTTTAAAACACATTCAAACCAGCAATGCGACAACAAGAATGTTTTCAAAACCAAATGAAGGCTGCAGAACAACGTTGACAAAAAAAACAGCAGAAGTTTTTCGCTTAGAAACAAGCTAAGGATAGCCTTTGAGAATACTTTTAATAACGCGTTTGCATGAAAACTAAAATTTAGTAACAGCTATCCATGAAAGCACAAGGACACATTCCCATATACACATCACCACCATCCCCACCCCCACTTGCCAGTACTACTTGAGCACTATACTGGCTGCCTTGACTAAAGCCAAATAATGGCATTGCTTATGCTGCTGCTGCTGCTGCTGCTGCTACTGTTACCAGTGGCATGATATCTCATAATGCTTTGATATGAAATCATGCGCTATGGCATATGTTGCATAGCTGTTCTCTTTAAGTTTATGTATGTTAAATTGCATAATTTTAACGTTTATCTAAGTACTCAAAGGACATTGTATTTTTTTCTCTGTTCTTCATTTCCTCGCTTTGCTGCTGCCTTGGTTTTTTGTTGTTATGTCGTATGGTATATCTGTTGCTGCTGATGTAATGCTGTTACTTAAGTTCTGGTCTAAGTACTCAACTTAAAAGCATAAAATGGGCTTAATTTTCTCACATATTCTCGTGCTCATAAAATCATGCGATACATATAAATTTGTTGTTGCCTACTTATAAGCGTCACGTATGTACATACATATGTATGTATGTCTGCTCGTATCTATGTATTTATATACCCCCGGCTACATAAAAGCAATAACACCACAAAAACAAAATATGGCACAAGAAAAATAAAAAAAAAAAAAAATAAAAAAGAAGAAGTGAAATCTGCATACTCGTATATTCTCGTAGTTAAACAAACTTTTGCTTATCAGACACATGCTCGTATTCTTTTGCTGGTGCGAGTGCTTAACATTAGTATTAGGGTTGTTCAAGACATTAAAGAATGAAATTAATTGAATGAAATTCAATTTCAATTTGTTTATTGTAAAAAAATTAATATTTTTTGCTAGACGAGTTACTTGTATTAACCAACACACTAAGTTTGGTTTAATCGAAACCGATCGATTAAATGGCGAAGGATAGTGTAGGCATATTACCAAGAAAAGAGAGAAACCAGAGAGAAAACGTAGACAAAGGTAAAGGTTAAAGATGGTGTAGTATCATAAATAAGAAAGAAGAAAACAGAAATATGGATCATCTCACCAGAAAACAGATTCCTGGGACAAAACTCTGAACGCAAGAAATTCTAACAGCTGCCAACTCTTCACGATCACTGTAGAAATCCCAGTAGAGAAACTTAAATATCAAGGCAGAGACATAGAATATACTCGATAGTTTCAGGTTTTACAACATTACCACAAATTCTGCAGAAGGAGGGAGGGTCTTTTTCATCACAGCATAATCCTATTAAGATTCAATAGATTCCTTACGCAGATTTAATTCCCATTCCATGCAAGAACAGTCAAGAATGTACCTGAAGATTCTTACGATCTTCCCGAACTCTCTATGAAGTATTTATTCTTCGCCTGAATTCCTAAACGATCAGCCTAAAGAAATGTCCCAACGGAAGACTTAACTGACCGCAAAAGGTTCACGCACCATCCTTTGCTAACTCATTAGCAATTTTTTTGCCTCATACATTTGAATGACACACAATCCAACGCGAGACCAAGAGCCTTGTGAGAGGTTTCCTGCGGACATTAACACTTTCATCGCCACGATAATATCAGAAAAATTTTCACATGGGCCACGGTAACTTTATTAGATAATTTAGTTAAAAATGTATCAAGGAAACTTAATGTATCACAGAAAATTTTTTTTTTGCCAAAATTCCCGGAAAAACAATATATATTTGACTGACATGGCCCTATATTAAAACTTTTTTATTTATTTTACAAAATTTTATAAATTTTATTTTACAAAAATAAATTTGTAAAATACAATTCCAAAATAGTGTGGACTACAAATCAGACATATATGTGTGATATGGGTCATGTAGAACTTCTTAGCGTCAGACACATATGACTGACATGGCTCCTGTAGAACTTCTTAGCGTCAGACACATATGACTGACATGGCGATGAACGTGTTAAACAAATCCTAACTGACATAATACCCAGCTAGTAGCATCAAATCAGACTGATTACACAGCCCTGCAAATTTGGACTTTTTTTTGTGCAAATAAGATGGCTTCAGGTGTTTTCGAAGGCATTTGGCGCGCTAAACACGAATCTGGTTTCAAGAATTTTCCACCACGTCAGGTTTTCGAGAAAAAGGGGGTTGAAAACCCTAAAAATAACGTTTTTGGCCATTTTTGAAACATTGTCGAGCTCACCACTGACGTGCTAGAACCATCGCTATTATTAGAAATTGACAATTGATCTTTGCTCTTTAAAATGAGCCCAAAGCCAAATTGTTTGCATACACCCTTAAAGTAGGGAGTGGGTTTATGTCAAGGTGTGCAAAAGAAAAAGAAACACATTACGGAGGTCCTTAAAAATTAATCAGATTTACTTGAAAATTGTTACTCAGGGATTTTTGGGGGCGCTGATTACAGATCTTCATTCAGATTTAAAAAAATTCAAAATGGCGGCTCCAATATGGCGGTCAAGTAAATCTGATTAATTTTTATAAACCCCGACCGCCATATTGGATCCGCCATTTTGAATTTTTTAAATCTGAATGAAGATCCTTTTCTCGAAAACCTGACGTGATGGACAATTTTTGAAACCAGATTCGTGTTTAGTGTACAAAATGCCTTCGGAAACACCTGGAGCAATCTTATTTGCAAAACCCATGCAGGGCTGTGTTATCTATGTAGAGAACTTCCCTATTGTCAGCCATAATCCGTTCCCATATCAGCTGTACTGCCTTGGTAATTGCAAACACCTCAGACTAGACTACAATCACAAGAGATCCTGTAGCACAACTTATCGAAATTATATACGCATACATACATAACTGGTCATTACAACCCCTCAGTCAGGATTACGACCTAGCTTCTCACACCACTTATGTTGTGTGTGTTAATTTTATATATGAGTGGCGAGACGTACAGTTTAAAGTCGACACTGAATGGCAGATTCTTGAGAAACTTTTTATGAACATTTTATTTACTCTCAGAGTTTTTTTTATATGTCGTTCTGATCGGGTTCAGCCTGAGGTTTAAACCATGGCTTCACGTCTAATAAACCAATAACTACATACTAAACTACGGCGACAAAATTAACTACCTTGATCGTATAACCTTTAAAATACGAACGTAGGGTTCGCCTGCTCGATTTGACAACTCTCAGAATTCTCAGAATAATCCCATCATCCGAAAGGAAGTAGCCAGCAAATCACCTCCAACGAAGACTGAGGAATATTTTAAAGGCTCTACAAATGGAAAAAGAGACATCTATGCATCTTTAACTAACATCTGCTTCATGCTCGCCTGCTTAAGACCTCCCACCAGTACAACCACGGTATTATAGAACCTCGTTTCTATAGACTTGCCGGAATAACTCCAGTGAAATAAATTCGGACTTAGAAGAAGTTTTAATTTAAATTGTGACTTTTTAAGTAGAAAACTTCACCGCCTTAATACTTTTAGCTGTTTAGCTCATGGAGATTTGCTTAAACTGCTGTACTGCTTCGAAATTTTCCCAATGTTTCTCTGCATTGTGTTCTTTTCTGCTTTTCGTTCGTTTATAAATTTCTTTTGTACAAAAGATTACAGAAATTATTACATGCTTGGGAGCCTAATGAAAAATCATAATTAGTTTAACAAAACGTTTTTGGACTAATAAGATTAAGACACAGCAATCCCATTACGTTGTGGTCTATGGTTGTGGACTTTATTAAAATTTAAGAGCTTCTCTCTGTGACAAATGCGCTTCCTTTAGTTGAAACGTATACAAATTAACACAAAATTAGGGCAAATATGAGATTTTTTAAAGACTTTTGAAGGCTTTTGATGTGGAATTTGTGTTAAAGTTATTAAATTATGTTTCCTATTCCGTATTTTTAAATGCAACATTTTTACTTGGACTTTATTAGTCAAATTTTTACAAAATAAATCGCATTACGTGTTCACATATTGTCTGTATCCTGATAAATTTCCCTTTTAAACTCGAGTCTTCCAGCTTTTTCATAGTCATGCTTTTGTATTTAATCAGAATACTCGTACAGTGTGAGTCATCATCATTGTTGGAGAAAATATTTTCGTTGCTGCTTTTTTTGTATTGTTATGACAGCAGTTCTCTTTTTCTTCTTCTAGTACTATTGTACGGTGCTCTGCAACCATGTCATTGTGTTCTGCCAAAGTGACACACTAATTCCACCTCAAATGTTCTACAATGACTATGAAGTGGATCATGATAATCATCGTTAACAATATGAAAATGATAATAAGGTTGCCATAGTTCTTATAGTTTACACTACCATGAATGTTAAACGTATATTGTGGTTGCGCTAATATTCTCGAAACATTTTTGCAAGTATGGCAAACTTTAAGTACGTCAGGCAGGTGGCTTATGGTACCAAAAGTAATCGTCATATAGGCATCCGATTGTAGTATGACGTGATTTCTAATCCAAAGTATCCTTTCAATTCAAAAATGTTCTTGAAACCAATTTTGCTTTACTAACTAGGGAACTGAAACTAGAAAAAAATTCAGTTCAATTGCAATGAATTGAATGCTATACGTCTGCCAAATAAAATATTCGCAACATACTGAATTGATGAATGAAGACATGGTCACTCGAATACCTATTTATTGGGTAGCATTGGTAGAATATTGCAGTATATTGGAGAATATTAAGAATACCTAATTAGATAATAATGACTCAAAGTGAAGATGACTTCTTTTATTGGTGATTACAACCCTTTAGTCAGGATTACAACTAAGCTACTCGCACCACCAATGCTGTGGGCACCGAATGACAATTTTTTTAGTCATTTTTGTTTACACCCAGCGTTCATGGCTGAAAACTAATATGAGGAATTTGCCAAAAAATTTTTTTTTGATTTCACTAAGCAGGGGTTTGAAATACAGGCTCTTGTCTAACAAGCAACTTAAAAACGGAATTGTCTGGAGAAGATTTGTTTACGGAGCGAGCCATCCACTCAGAGTTTAAGCGCGGTGCAAAAGTAAAAGAAAATAATTAGGATTTCTGACATCTCTTTCGAATCATCGCCAACATACCTTTTCTCTTCTTCCAATTCAAACCATAGTCTCTTCCTATAGGTAGGTTCGTACCCTTCAAGTCTTAGTAACTTAATGACGAAATTTTGCTTCAGTGAACGTCACTACTCACGATTTGCCAATGTTGAATTGAATTCCGTAATTTTCATTTCTGCTACAATTGTGATAAACAAAGGTTTCTGCCTCTTAAGCAATGTCAGTCTAGAAACAAAGTGTAGGATTTTTACACTTACAAGCTAATTTGCTTGCGATCACAGACGATAATGTGAAACTATGCTGCAGACAAGGTCGCAGTTTAATAAAGATACTCGTAGTGCTGCCTTGCTGTAAAGCACGTATCAATTTTGGATTCATTGATAGTCTACAGTCCACTATATTGTCTTCATCAAGACATTCTTCTATTTTTGGCTTGTAAAAAATTTGTTTGCTCTATTAGAGGTCACGAATATTTTCTACGATTTTGGTAATAATTTTAGTGCAAAGTTTTTAAAAGTCTTTATCACCTCAACCGTTATAAATTTTTCTCCCTTGAGTGGTCTCCTCAACCCTGAGAATTGAGAATAGGTATGATCAAACGGAAAGGGTTTGAATTCGCTGCAGTCTTTGCAGTTACAAGTCTTATACGCAATAATTAAATGTTGATGATGATGTTCTATAACAGAATGATCTCAGATTTCTTCTTTAATATACGGCACAGTGCTTGCCTTTGGCATTACAACGGGCCACAATGCGCTCCATGTGAGCTTTGGTAATCAAAGCTATCACTTCCACCTAACCTAACATAATCTACGACAGTGCTAAATATTTTGAACAAAAATCTGCTTATTTCAATCAATTCTTGTAACACAACAGTTCGTGTTTAAATTATAATCATTGTAGTCATTTTCGATCTAGGTTTTTACGTAAAAACTTTTAAAAAAGTTTGATGTGAGTAGGGTTTTGATTAGCAGAGATATTCAGATCCCAGAGTAAAAGATTCATTAGCAGCGCATATAAGATATATTGAGGGACTCAAGATCAGCCACAATCTGCGTTTAAAGTTTTCATATTTAACTCCTTCGGTACAATACAAAAATCGTTTTCAGTTATACCTGTCTGGGCTCCTTTGCAGTCGTATTGTTGCAGTATGGACTAGTCTTTCTACTGAAGAAAACAGTCTAAAGCCGTTTCACCGAGTATGTGCCGTAATACATACATACATAATTGGTAATTACAACCCTTCAGCCAGGATTACAACCTAGCTTCTCACACCACGTATGTTTTGTGTGTTAATTTTGTACATGAGTGACGGAAAATACAAGTCGACTGCGCAAGACAGATTTTTTTGAGAAACTTATCATTGCAATTTTTATTTAACGCTCAGAGTTTTTGACAGAAATCTGCTGAGAGAAAGCCGAGATGTCTGAGCTGGGGTTGAAGCATGGCCACACGTCTAATAAGTCAACACACTACCTACTAGACTAGTGCCGTAACAAGTTTATTTAAATTCGGTAACATTTCAGGAGTTAAAAACTTCAATAATTGTCTGCTAAACTTATAAAAACTTAGTAGAGTATATTAAGTGCTACTCATACAGACTTTTTACTTTCATTCCTTTAAATTTTTCTTTTCATTCCAGCTCCAACACAATTTTTTTAAGGTTTAAAAAAAACGGGAAAAGAAATTCATGCAATACCAGGCCATCCATGACATTCATTGCTCCATATTTCCAATACAATATTACGGTTTGTCATATTTCTGTAAGTCGCCAACAGTTACATGCGGGGAAACTCCATGATGCCATAATAATACAGTCGAAATAGAAAACCGTCAACAACAGCATCAGCATCAGCGTCATCGTCATTGCTAACTCTGCTTTAGCTTTTCATATGTGAAATTTTACTCTCACGGTATGTAAAAATGTGCTAAGGATGGCAAGGTAGTTGAATGCAAAAACAAAAAAAAGGAAGCGAAAAAAAGAGAAAATATTGTCATTGTTGCTACTGCTACTACTACCGCTACTACAGTTACCTGTCGTGTTTAATATTTGTTTGTCTTGAGTTCATATGACTATGATAGGAGGCAGAAGATAGAAAAAAAAGTATCTGAAAGATCTCAATCTATGTAAAATGTATGTCAACCCGGTTACTTTTTATGTTTTCTGTTGAGCTCTGTAATATCCTTGTCACATATTTTCCACTAATTCGTATATTTGCACACTTCATCTTACTGCATCAAAAGCATTAAACACGTGATTTGATTATTTAACGAAGTAAAACAGACTTTCAACATTTCCACAATGCCACAATGCCACACTTCCACTACTACCAATGCTACCAACGCTCACTCTACTTATATTATCGTATACGATAATATTGTACTTATAAATGTATTGGGTTCTATAAAAAGTATCTTCGTTTTCTTTATATTTTTCAGTAAAAAACATTTTTTTTCTAACTATCCAGCAGTTAGGAAAAAATTTTTTTAAAAAGTAGAAATCAGTCAGGATTACGACCTAGTTTCTCACACCACTTATGTTGTGTGTGTTAATTTTACATATGAGTGACGGGACCTACAGTTTAAAGTCGACTTCGAACGACAAATTTTTGAGAAACTTTTTCATGGCAGTTTTATTTATTTTCAGAGTTTGTTTTTATTATTTTTTATTTTTTTTGTATTTTCCTTTTGATATCTGATCTCGAGTTTGAACCGTGGCCTCACTTCTAATAAGCCAGCGCACTACCTACTAGACTACGGCGACTACTACTTCGTCAGTATTACTACAATGATATTCCACATCAAGGATAAGAGAGCTTCACATAGCGAAGTACTTGCGTTTACTTCTCTTTCTAAATGAGCATCTCCTATTAAGGCAAAAAATTTAAAGTTCCTCTACACACTCACATTGGGTGTACTGAGAGCTCTGACAATAGCCGCCAGCCATTGTTGAAAGGGCCGTGCACGTAGTGAAGGCTTTTGAAGCCTTTTAAAGGCATCTGAATGTCCAATGTCCAATCTTTCAATGCTCAGTCGTTGTAAATTGACCACTAGAGTAAGCACAATGTGTTCTATTAACACGAGTAAGAAAGTAGTTGAACCGCTGTCCAGAAGCCTTTATAAAGTTTAAAGGAGTAGAAATATTGACTAATAGGACTGAGATGTTTCGCAGGGTAAATCGATGATGGCCCATGCTTGGCAGGGACATAGGCATACTTGAGGAAGACCATAATTGATTATAAATATCCAAGGAATTATTCTATCAGGTGCATCTTGTACGTAAGCGGGTATAATGTCCTCAGTGTCAGATGATTTAAAACGCTTGAAAAAACTGATAGTCGTATCGCTCAAGTTAAAGATGATTTGCTGATCAAATCTCCCAATTCAAAAGAAGTTGCAACCGTTTTCCGGAATTACCAGAAAAATATGACTCATGGAGGACGTTCGAGGTTTTCTTTGAGATAGTCTACGTCTACAAGTGACCTTGTAAATATCACTCTCTCTAATTGGACATATTCTTTTTAATGCACACATTAATCTTCCATGTCATGTATTTTAAAATCACGTAATTTTTGTCCTCTTATATTTGCCACTCTAACCCACAATTTCAGGATTAAATCGATGGGACACGGCGGTGTCCCTTAAAATTTTCCTTCAAGACATTTTCCAGTTTAGTGGCTATATCATGCATATTCTGTAGAATAACTGACTTAAAGAACCCCAATGAGTATCCCATCAATTCTGATAAGATTACCGTCCCGTACTGAGGCTTGGATAAGGCAGGAATCAGCCAGTTTTTGTTTCCCCGAATTTACTACATGTCTATGAAGAGTAAGACCTTAGTGTTGTAGAGGTACGAATACAGTCGCCTCCTGCTCTCGCTTCTAGCGGCTTTACTGTTTGTAAATATGATTATTATTGCTCCAGTTCCTTTAAAGAGATTAAAGTTCTTACTTATTTAATGGGTCAATACATTAGACAGGATTACGACTTAGCTTTTCACAACAACCGTGTTCTGTGTCTTAATCTTATACATGAGCGGAGGTACCATGTGTGTCAACTACGAACGGTAGATTTTTGAGAAACTTTGAGAGGAAGTCGCCGAAAGAATACTTTTTATATTTCGTTTTGTTCGAAATGCCTGAGATGGGGTTTGAACCATGGGCTCGCGTCTAGCATGCCAACACACTATTTACTACTACAAACTAGACTACGGAGGTTTCTACACAAGATATTAAAGGGTTGTCAAAAAGGAACACTATCTTCTTCTTTTTCTTCTTATTGGATAATGACAACACCTTTTACCTCACCTAATTTGTATGTCTAAAAAATACTCTGTAATGTAGCAGGACGAACCATCACTATCAATGAATACGAATACGAATATGAAATAAAAAAATGTATGAAAAACATATCCTGCCACGTCCTGTACATATAGAGAATGTGAGTAACAGTATGTATGTGGGTAACAGTATGTGTAAGTTTCTCTTGTTTTGCATGCGAGGATTACTTTATGTAGGTGTCCTTCTTCTAATTTTATCATTGTTTTTGCTGTTGTTATTATGAACCAGTTTGTATATCATCATTAACATCCATAATCTCAACGTCATTGTTTAAAAAAAAAAAGAACTTAGTTTACAGAGCACCAGTGCATATGCTGAGAAACCATCAACTCATCTGCTGAGATGGTGTGATAAAATATTTTGATAAGCTGTGTCGAGTTCATTTGTTTCACTCGAACCAAGGCAAAAAAGAAAAAGAAAAAAGAAAACTTTGTTTATTAAAGGATTTTAACTTAAGAAGATTTTGTTTCTATTTTAGGCAGGTATTTAAAGAATTTTAATTTAATGGGTTCTGTTAGAAAGCACTGGGTATTGTTTAAAGCCGCCGTAGTCCAGTAGTTAGTGTGTTGGCTTATTAGATGTGAGGCCATGGTTCAAACCACATCAGAACGAAATATGAAATAATATTTCCTCGGCCACTTCCTCTTTGCGGTGTTCTGGCAAAAACTGTGAATGTAAATAAAATTGCCATGAAAAGTTTTTAAATCTGTCGTTCAGAGTCCAGAGTTATACTGTAGATCCCGCACTTATGGATTAAATTAACTCACACAACATGGGTGGTGTGTGAAACTAGGTAGTAATCCGGACTAAAGGGTTGCAATGACCAGTTAACGAAGTACGTAAGTCATCATTTGGAGTAATCGAAAATGAGGTGCTAACAAGGAGCGAAAAGAAGCTAGGGCGTATCAGTGTAAAAATACTATGGGCCAATTTGGATGGAAGAAAAACTATGAGATTATAAAGACTAAATAAAGCCGTGTTGGGTAGTTAAGGGTCCTTACGGCACACTCTGTCTTAGGCGTACATCTGAACCGCCTAGATGTAGTAAATAATAATGTAGAGAGAACATTGTGCAGAGAGAACATTGAAACGATGGAACGTTTGTTTGTCATTGGCTTGTATTTTTAAGCTCGTGATCCCAATATTTTAAGTAGAAGACTGTACCAGACATGAACTTGCCGCAGCCTAGTAGGTAGTGCGTTAGCTTATTAGACTTAAGATCACGGTTCAAAGCCCAGGTGGAACATTACGAACAGAATGAAATATGAAAAAATATTTCTTCGGTGACTTTCTCTCCGCAGATTTCTGGCAAAATTTCTGAGAGTAAAAGAAATTGCCATGAAAAGTTTCTGAAAAAAACCTGTCGTTCGGAGTCGACTTTAAACTGTAGGTTGCACCACTTATTGATAAAATTAACACCCATAACATAGGTGGTGTGAGAAGCGAGGTTGTAATCCTAATTGAAGGGTTGTAATGATCAACTACGTGCTACGTACTGTACCAAACATAACTCATCTCTAATGGTTGGACTGAAAGGAGATAAGGAAGTTTCTAAGGGATACAGATGTTGTATTGAAAACAATGGTGAGCTTGATGGCTACGGTGTATGCCAATAGGCATGAGTGCTAGAACCCGGTAGAACCCAAACATAACTCATCTCTGATGGTTGGACTGAAAGAAGATAAGAAAGTTTCTGAGGGATACAGATGTTATATTGAAAATATGGTTGGCGGTTATTAATGGTAAGCTTGATGGCTAAGATGGCTAAGATTTATGCAAATAGGCATGAGTCCCAGAACCTAGTGGTTGATCTCCTTCCGCTTATGCTATCTATTTATAGAATTCTTAACATTATAAAAAATTATGATTACAAACTCAGTAATATGGAAATTTTCCTGGTTTTCTAAAAAAGCACCTGTTTAGTGTAGCCATACCTGCACCTGTTAAAAAAACATGCAAGAAAAATATCTTCAACACACGAGTGCAATTCTCGTTCATGCTGAATAACTTCATTTAAACGGCATTGACAAGAACGCTTTCAACATAATTTCACTATTTTTCTATTTTATTTTTGATTTAAATTATTTGATTTTATAAACACTTTGAATTCGTTTTCTTCTTCATCTTCTTCGCCCTTTTTTTTTACCATAAAATATTGAATTTCAAAATAATAAATTGAATTGAAGACTCAAGTCTCTATACGAAATTTTTTTTAAAATAATGGAAAAAAAATATCTGGAATTTCATTGCTTTAGTGAAATGCATGTGCACACGAGAGTACTTGTATTTGTGTAGAAAAAATCTGCAAAACAACTCGTGTCATAATATTGTATTCGTAAAAAAAAAAGAAAAAAAAAAAGAGTGGAAAACGAGGTATGACACAGGTCTTTAACGGATGTTGTGCTCGCTTTCATTTCCATGTCCGTGAGTTGTTTCTTTCATGATTACTTTTTCCACTTGTAGTCGTGTTGCGATTCATGCTACATGTAGTCTTTCCTTTTTTTTCTTTTCTGGCATTGAGTTGGCTACTCTATATACCGAGTTTTTCTATATTTGCTGTGTAGAAATGTTCAATAAATTTTTTTTAGGTTAGAGCGGCAGTAGTAGCATGAGTACAAGATTTTTGCAATAAAAATATGACGATTTGTTTGACAAATTTTTCCATTGCTTTTTACATATGATTCAGGGGATAATTTTTTTTGTGTGAGCACTGTATTCAGCTTTGAAGTCATTGTACCTATTTTCGGTTCTGCACCAAAAATACTTTTTAAATTTTATTTTTTGTTCAATTTTAATTTTTTTTACTGGTTGACGTTGGTTGTACAGCGCAAAAGAATTCATATGTTCACGATTTCTTTTCAACATTTTAGTCGTTGTACACAATATTTGTACGTACACTGTGCGTTATTTAGCGAAGGGGAGATGAAAAGAAATGTAGACAATATTTCTCCAAAATTTTAAACATCTATACATACATATTTACATACATAATTAGTCATTACAACCCTTCTGTCAGGATTACGACCGAGCTTCTCACATCATAATATAAAGGGTGATTTTTTAAGAACTATAGGAAAAATTTTCAAAAAAAAAAAAACATAAAATTCAGAAAAATGCATGAAATCTTTATTTGAATCGATAGTACGGTCCATATAATTTAACGTTTGAAGATTATTTCATGCAAATGTTGACCGCGACTGTGCCTCAAATGGTCCATCCGCTTAGTCCAATTTTGGCATACTCTTTCCAACATTTCGGCCGGTATCTCACGAATAAATGCTTCAATGTTGTCTGCCAATGCGTCAATTGAAGCGGGATTGTCTGTATATATATGAGCTTTAACATAGCCCCACAAAAAATAGTCTAAAGGCATTAAATCGCACGATCTAGGCGGCCAATTGACCGGTCCCGAACGTGAAATAAAATGTTCACCGAACTCGCCTCTCAATAAGCCATTATTACGCGTGCTGTGTGGCATGTGGCACCGTCTTGTTGAAACCACATGTCATTCAAGTCAAGCTCCTGCATTTTGGGCAAAAAAAGTTGAATATCACTCACGGTAGCGCTCACCATTCACAGTTACGTTACGATTCGCAGCATCTTTGAAGAAGTACGGTCCAATGATGCCACCAGCCCATAAACCGCACCAAATTGTGACTTTTTCTGGATTCATTGGTAGCTTTTGCAATGCTTCTGGCTGATCTTCACTCCAAAATCGACAATTCTGCTTATTTACGTACTCATTGAGCCAAAAATGAGCTTCGTCGCTGAACACAATTTTTCGATAAAGAAGTGGATCTTCGGCCAACTTTCCAAGGGCCCATTCACCAAAAATTCTGCGTTCGATAGGTCGTTCGGCTCCAATTCTTGCACCAGCTGTATTTTGAAAGGCTTCACACCTAAATCCTTCCGCAAAATTTTCCACGTTGTTGAGTAACAGAGGCCCAATTGCTGCGAACGGCGACGAATCGATAATTGATGGTGATAATGATCGATTGATCATTAACACTGGCCGATACAGCTGCGATATTTTCTTCAGTTCGCACTCTACGTAAGCGTGTTGGTGGTTTAATATCCAACAATGTAAATTTGGTGCGAAATTTAGTCACAATAGCCAGAATAGCCACTTCAGTGTGTTGATTAAACTGACCATAAAATGGAAGAAGCGCGCGATGAACTTTCTTAACAGAGCATGCATTTTGATAATAAAATCCAATGATTTGCAAGCATTGTTCGTTTGTAAGACGATTCATGGTTAAATCATAGACCAAACTGAAGATGTTTGACTGTGAAACAAAACACGAAACGTGCGTGAGCTGTTTAAACCAGTGTTGGCAAAAAGATAATAGCTAACAAATCAGCCGTTACATGAGTGGCAGGACCTACAATTTGAGGTCGATTCCGAACGGCAGATTTTTGAGAAACTTTTCATGGCAATTTTTTATTTAATCTCAGAGATCTGCTGAGAGGAAGTCGTCGAAGGAATATTTTTTCATATTTTCATTTTGTGGGACATGTCGGACCTGGGAATTGAACTCAGGCCCTACGTCTAATAAGCCAACATACTATCTACTAGACTACAACGGCAAACATCTATTCGTTAGGGAAATGTGTTCCTGATACTTCGCAGCAGGACACTTCGTGTGGATGCTTATGCATGTAAGGAAAAACTGTATAAAGAAGAATGACAGAATTGAGAAACTTTTCATGGCAATTTTATTTTATTCTCAGAGATTGTTTGCAAGAAGGCTGCCTATCGTTTTGTTCGCTTTTGAACCACGGCCGCACATCTAATAAGCCAACACATTACTTACTACTAGACTTTCGTTCCTTATTTTATAGCATATTGAGAACGTAATTAGTATTAAAAGTCCTTGTGACATATGTCTGCTTCTCTCTGAATTGAACAAGCTCACGTATTATCTCTTAACCAGCTTGCCAAATGTATTGAAAATCAATCTGATTTTCTCCACACTTTTTTTTTTAAATTCATACCCTATTCAGGTCTCTGAAAGTGTTTCTAAGCATCCTCTCACCCAACTTGAGTGACTGAGTATGTGTAAGTGAGTCAGTGCGTGTGTGCTTTGAGTCGTACCCTCTTATATTTTTGGATTTTAAACAAATTTTCTATTTAAAATTTTTGCATGTGTGGGCGTGAGTGTGTTGATGAAATCTTGTACGTGTACGTTGAGGTTTTTTCTGTTTGCTGGTGATTGTTGTTGTTGTTATAATTTTCCCATATATGAGCTGGTTGTGCATGCATGCACGAAAATCGTTGTTTTTTCTCTCTAAAATTTTGTCAGCAACAATAGCGTTAACAACAACAACTTTGAATACTTTGAGTATTTCTTGTTGTTCTGTTAACTGCAACTGCTGCTCAATCCGCATGCATTTGGCTTTCACTGGCTCTGTTTTTTCATTTTTTTTTATTTTTTGGAGGGGAGCATAGAAACAAGATTGTCGTGTGAACAAGCATTTTAATAAAGAAAAACCCAAAGAGAGAGTGAAAAAAAGGGAGTATAAGAGAATTTTACACACACATATGAAATTCTTGTGAATTTTCATTTGCATATATACTCTAACATGTTGTTTTTATTGTGTTTATTTCTATTTCGAAACATTTTCACGCTTGACAAAACAAACTCCACACAGAGTGAAGTACACATTCCTTCAAACTTAAGTTTACTCCCCCATTCACAAGCTACGAAAAAATGGCTTTAAAAAAATCCCACGTTTTACAAAATTTCGCTTTCCTATTCGTTTTCTTTTTTTTTTGTTTTGTGAGAAAAAAAAAATGAAAAATTGGGATGAAAGGTTCTCTGTTGCTTTGCCCCCCCTTCTGTTGGATGCAACTATTTTTCAAAAATCTGTTTCATTTGTTGGGAATTCTTTTGCAATTGTTGCTTTGGTAAAGGTGATCAATTTAAATGCGAATGGATTTATTTTCATGTGAATTCTTTTTTCCTGCTTATTTTGAGTTTCATTTTTCCGCCCTTTTTATTATTTCGTTGTTTGTATTTCGATTCCCTACAATTTCGTTAAAGGAATTTTAAAAAACTCTCAGTTCAGCAGGTTAAATGCAGGAACTGTAGTATGTTTCGTGGCATAGCATTCGACTGGACTGTTCGATTTTAAATCATAGTTTAGTTGCGATGGAGAGTGAGAGGGAATATTGTGCACAAGCATGTCTTTTAACCATAGTTATATACATACTTTGCGATATATGTCTTGTACAAATGGATGTCACCTCTACACCGACAATATCATCATTATTGTCACTTAGGGATGTTGTCATGTTGCAGAAGGTGTGCAGGATTGTGATAATTTTTGTTACTCACAAGCTGACTCTTTCACTCAACTGGTAAGTTGATGTTTTGAAAAAATTTCAATTATTTTCATAGAAAAAAAAAACTGCATTCTATCTTAATCTCTTAATTAATGTGTACAAAAAGTCATGGAAATTTTAATTCGATTTTTTTTTTTGGAAAAAAACGTGGCGTTACGTAACTACTGGCGTTAAGTAACTAATGGCGTTACGTAACCACAGGCGTTACGTATCTAATGGCATTACGTAACTACTAGCGTAACGTAATTACTAGCGTAACGTAACTACTAGCGTAACGTAACTACTAGCGTTACCTAACTACTAGCGTTACGTAACTACTAGCGTTACGTAACTACTGGCGTTACCTAACTAATGGCGTTTAATGAATGAGGCTGTTGTCAATAAAACATTTCTATCAAATCGCTTTAACGATAATAACCCGGATCCTTTTGAGGAGGACAAATTAATCTTCAAATACGGTAAAGGTACAGAGACGGGCGTATGTTGGTATAACAGGGGCAATGAGAACCTGATCTACAGTGGCGCTAGAAGCTCTATTGGATTAAAGTCGTGATAGTGAGGACCATACCTTTAGAGGCTATGATTAGGTTAATGAGGCACTATACTAACATGAAATTTATTAGGAGATTTCGTGACCTAAAAGATTGATTGTCTGACAGTTCCCTCCTTAATATTCTCTTCCCTGAACAGAACCAAGAGACTCTATGAGTTTAGGAGGTGCTTTGCAACGGGTTTTAGTAAACAAATTGAATGGAGTAATTTGGATTGCGTTTACAATATTATTAGCATAAAACCGCCTAATGGCTGCAGTTACGAGTGCAAAGATTTGCCAAGAAAATAAGGACGCTTTACGGTACTACATGCCTTGGCTCGGCCATGTCGTTCGAATGAAGGAGGATGTTCCAGCGAAATGAGTATTTGATGCGGGGATTTGCGTAAATTGACGAAGAGAGCGACCTTGTTTGCGTTGAAAGAATAAAATCGAAGAAGCTTTGTCATTGATTGGTGTGAACAATTGTCAAGGCTCCCAAGAATCAGAGACGCCTGGAAGGATGTGTTAATGCAGGTCGATATACGTTAATTGGGTTGTTAATGCGCAATTAAAAAAGTAAAATAAGTCTAGTAGTGAAAGAAGTGCCACTTTTATCGTATCATAGAACATTTTTTAGGGTACATCGTTCTTTTTGCACATAAAAGTTTCCTTTGATAAATCTGCATCATCTCATGGTCCATTAAGCAACATATATTTAAAGAAATCCATTTTTAAACTTCTCCCCCATTTTTTGGACTTAAAATTTGTTTGCATTTCTGTCAGATTAGATTGTTTCTAAAATTTCTGGCAACAGACTAGGAGGATTTCACAGTTAGAGGCACTTTTCTTACGGGAATTTTACGATGGTTTGACAAAATCCAGTGTATTATATACATATGTATACTTAACTTGAATTAATTCCTTTCCTTTCTGGTTCTACATTTTCTCCTGCACAATATTCATTTCTGCGTTTCTTGTTTGATGCTTCTTACTTAATTGGTCATTACAACCCTTTAGACAGGATTACCATCTAGTTTCTAATAGCATCTATGTTGTGTGTGTTAATTTTATACATGAGTGCAGGGACATACAGTTTAAAGTCGATTCCGACCTACAGATTTTTGAGTATCATTTCATGGCAATTTTATTTACTCTCAGACGCTCAAAGTCGTCGTTTCATTTCATTGGTAATGTCTGGACTGGCGTATGAACCTCGGCCTCACGTCAAATAAAATAACACACCACCTACTAGGCTACGGTACGATGATCCTAGAAATATTCTCTTTTTTTCATGCACACTCCTCAATAATAGAATAAGAGTAAATCATGGCAATTTGCCTTTAATTGACGTGCTATGAGCGATATTAATATCAATTACAAGTTAAACGTTGTTCCATTCTCCTCAAAGAATTACAGTGATTTGATTAAAGGCTGTCACTTCATCAAGTTTCTATCGTCTAAAATAAATGTAATAAAGTAATAAATCTGTAATTATTTTTTATTTAATTTTTAATATCATATTATTAACAGTTATTATTTTCATTTTCTAATTAATTTATTTCGCTTTCATTAAATAAAAATATCTTCCAATTAAAATTAATAAGAAAACAGAAGCATTATGGCAGGCAACTTTATCCATTTGCGGCATTACGCTTGTGTGTATGTGAGTAAATGACTTCATTTTATATTTTTAAATTGAAAATTATAACATTATTAGCAACAGGATAATTAGAAGGACTAACTGTGACTGTTATTTCTAATTCTAGTTCTCTTTTCCAAGTAAACCGGCCGTGTATCAAACAAAACGACAGACATGTGTAAAATATGTCACTCATTCACATATAAAAAAAGTTATCTGAATAGGTTTGATAAACTTGTATCACTATGCACTATGGGCGAGACAATTAGCAATAAGAAGAAGTAAATATAAATAGAACACAAGGGAAGGTTCTACCATTTTAACTACACCGTCTTTTACAATAATTTACTGATTACTACTGCCAGTAAGCCACGCCGCCTGCAAATGTTGTGTCTAAAATGTAAGACTGCTCTTTAAATAATTCAACATATCCTAAAGATAGCAGATATGCAGCCTTTTTTGAGGGATTAGTAATCCTTTTCCATGGGATTCCGAAAGATGCAAAAGTTTCTGTGAACAATCGTTCAAACAGAGACTGAACTGACTGCACTTGTCAGCCAAATCTGAGGCATGCTTTCAGAGCTCAAGTGGGTTTTGGTTTCAAGAAAGTAACCACTTTCTCCTTAACGATAAACAGTAATCGTTCTAACATTCATATTGAGGGGGCTAGACTGAGTGATAGTAAACGTCAAGGAACCTTCACTGTCATTCGTAGTGAGCAGCATAAGCTAGACACCTATCAACGGATTTAAATTCCATGGTTGCTTAATGATAGATGGACACTGTTCGAGAAGGTGCCACAATTGACCCCCAACTAAAATGTGTTTTCATAGACCAAACGGCAGTCAAAACGGTGGATTTTTTGGAACGAAATAGCACGAATAGAGCTAATAAAGTTATATCGACTGCTAATTAGGATACAAGCGGATTTTCACGCTGACTATTTTCATTAGGGTAAACCAATCAGTGATGATTGAAGTCGCCGTAGTCTAGTAGATAGTATGTTGGCTTATTAGACATGAGGCTAAGGTTCAAACCCCAGGTCAGACTTCTCCAACAAAACAAAACTATGAAAAAATATTACTTCGGCGACTTCCCCTCAACAGATTTCTGGCAGAGTTTTTGTACATAAAATTAACATGAAAAAATTTCTCAAAAAAAATCAGTCGTTCGGAGCCGACTTCAAACTGTAGGACCAGCAACTCGTCTATAAAATTGACACACACAACATAAGTAGCGTGGGAAGCTAGGTCGTAATCCTGACCGAAGGGTTGTAATGACCAATTACATACATGGTGTGACAGTGAAAATACACCCGAGTAACTACATAGTCCAAGTTCTTCGTCAGGTTGGGTAGAACTCAAAAATACTTTTTTTTATTTTTCTCGAACCCTCCAAACTTTTTTTATTTGCCAAAAACGGGGTTTTTTTTGACCTTTTCCGACAAAAATTATTGATTACCCAAATATGTTTGAACCTATTTTAAAAATCCAAAGTTTTTTTTGGAAAGGGGAGAGATTACCCTTTAAATCGGTACACATAAACGTTTTCTTCAAATTTATATGTTATGAGTTTTGATGGTGTAAACTTGGAAAATATTATTTTTTTTCTTATTTTTTCACGTTTGGCAATCCTTAATTGCAAAATTTAATTAAAAAGTATGAAATAAATGGCGACATTCTGAAAGGGTATTATATTGTGAAGAGATTGACACTTCGTTTGATAAAATAGGACAAAAATTACCGTAGTAATAATTTCCATGGCAATAAACCCTTAAAGAGACTTCATTCTTCGTATTTAGCCTTGAGTTTCTTGATTTCAAACTTTAACTTGTACAAGCCATAAATATTCTTTAAATTGAATGGCTATCGTGCATAGTGCATTTAAAATATCATTTATTTTTGTATGTTTGTATGTAATTTGTATACGGCAAATATGTTAAGCTTGTGTGTAGCAGGTATTATATTTCTCTTCTTTTTTCCACTTGATTTTTATCTTTGCAAAACCGTTTACATTTCTAGAGAAATTTTCTCAAAAGCATACATATTTTGTATTTTATTTGCTCACTTGTTAGCATTTTGATTTCCGTTAAAAAAGATTTTTCATTTGAAACATTTTAATGAGCTTAGAGTCGGGTGAAAACGGAACGGAACGAAGTGACATGTCAGAGGGCATCTCTTGAAAATGTGTTTACTTTTTTTTTTGTAACATATTTTTCCACTAAAATTAATTAATTGTACTGAATATGTATACTTTTTGCTTTAATTACGAATAAAATGGGGATTTTAAAATAAGTCGCAAATGTCAAGATAAGAATATAACGAAATGATTATGTAGTCGTAATTAATTTAAGGTGAATTAACAAAACCTCATATACCTCCTCATATACAGTTGTCAGTAAAATTAATTACTAAACCGAGCTCTGTTGAATCGCTGCATTACAAATTTGTATAAAGGATCTCGTGATTCTATTGTATCGCTATATATGTTAAGGATACAGGCAGAGATACATACATACTTAATCGGTAATTACAACCCTTTAGTCAGGATTACGACCTAGCTTTTCACACCACTTATGTTGTGTGCGTTAATTTTTATACATGAGTGGTGGGACCTACAGTTTAAAGTCAACTCTGAACGACAGATTTTTGAGAAACTCTTCATGGCAATTTTATTTACCCTCAGATTTTTGCCAGAAATCTGCTGGGAGGAAGTCGCCGAAGAAATATTCTTTTATATTTTCCTTTTTAATGTCTGACCTGACCGAGGCCTCACGTCTAATAAGCCAACACACTACATATTAGACTACGGTGACTTTAAGGTTACAGACATTTTCTGGAAATTGCAACACAATAACAAATATGGGAAGTCAGTTTAGAAGGAATATCCTCTTTAGGCAATAACCAACAACTGTGGCCTTTGTCTTCTTTGGGTCACTGGTCTCTACTATCTAAGAATCCTGACAATAACACCTCTAAATTGGATCTCTATAAAGGATGCTACAGATAACTAGTCCTCTGGCATGGCATTATCTTCAGAAAGCCTTAAGATGTGTACAAAGACTTTACCAAACTTAAGATCAATGTCTTGCAGACTACTCTGGTGTGTTTTTTGAAGCTAAAATAAAGACTTTTAATTACGATTAGGTGGACACGAAAGCTGGTTGGTTGAGCTTTCATTATAAGAAGAGATGACCTGCTGCAGATGCTGATAGAATATTTCATATTTGCTCTGGAGATCGCCAAATGTCAGCGTACAACTCCCTATTGTAAATACATTCTGGGCCAACATTTTTATTTCAAATTTTAACTGCAATGGCCACAACAGTATGACGGGGACAGTCCAAAAAAGTATATTTCACTCGATATCTGGTCGTACCGATACTTACTGCTGCTTTTCCTTTAGTTTCGAAAATTAATTTTTAATTACAAGTATTTAGAGCAAGTATCACTTTTATTTGGGCAAAACTAAACCAACCAAATACAACAACCAAACATTATTCACATACTATTCGGTAAAACGTAGAACAACTTCACTATTTGGTTGCATGACTTGCAAATGTTTGACAAGTTCCACTTGCTGGCTCATTAAGTGTTTGATGTGCTTGACACGGCGAACAGTTTTGCGCAACAATTTATTCATCTTGTTCAGCTTATGGTTCATATCTTTACGTTCCTTACGTCTTTGTAGGCGTCGATTATGACGCATTGATAGGCGATGGCTACGATGGCTACGATGGCTATGATTTGGATGGAAATTGTAGATGTTTCTTCGATCGCTGGGTACAGCAACGATTGCTTGGTTTAATTCCTGCCATTGGTTTTCAGAGAAATTCGATTGTATTTCAGTTATTTCACCATTACTGTTGGCATTAGTTACGTTCTCAAGTTGATTCTCCTCATTGTCGTTGCGTTCCAATGTCTCAAGGCGATTGTGATAATCTGGGAGTACTGTTCGAATTTCTAACACATTTGCCTCTTGTTGTTCGAATTGTGGACCAATCATTTCCTCTGGATTAACATTTAACACATTTTCGCTTTTGTTGCGTTCATTAGAATTTGGATGGCACATTTTGGAATTTTCTTTATAAAATTTGTTAAGTGTTGGAAGGAATATATGTTTATAAAAAAAAAGCTGTGCAATTTAAAAAAGAAACAAAATAAAGTTTTGAAAATAATCGAAATAAATTTTGACGTTTTCGATAGACTTTAAATTGAAAAACTACTTTCTTTTTTCATTTCTATTATTTTCTTTTCATTGAATTTAAACATATTGTGGCATGAAAATTTTTTTTTGTAATTTTTTATGTTAATGTTCTAGCCTCTGAGGAGTTGATTTAATTCAGCGCATATTTGCATTTGCAATTAAGAAAGATACTCCACTCACTAGCTGTCGTGGCTTATAAATACTGCACATGTTTCATTCGGTTTTAGCGATCATGACCAAGGCATTCGAAAAACTCATGCAAAAATAGCATCCAATTTCAAAACTACTACTACCCACTAACCACAGGGCTTGTTGTAAATGAACCGGCTGTTATAGACAACGGCAAAGGCAAAGGCAATTGTATTTTGTAGTTTCTACTTTAGCTTGACAATCAGCGTTCTATTCCTGCCCCGCTCTCTGCCATAGTGATGCAGAAATCTTGTCCTTATTTCAGTTGCCACCATTTTCGTTTTCTTTGTTTAACAAGCACCCTTTTGGGGATTATTCATGACACGAAAAGAATAAAAAAGGGGGAAAAATTCGTTTCTTGCTTATCTTCAGCTTAAATTACTCTCGAAAATTTGTGCACCGTGGTTTTGGGGGTATCATTAAATAGGAACAGCAAGCTTTTCCATAATTTGGTGACATATGAGGGAATTTAAGTTTTCAAAAAAAAAAAATTTCATTAGGCGTGCCTAACCCTTTGGGGAAATGGCTTTTGCCAATTGTAATAATATCAGGCAAGTTTTAAATAATGACCAGGTCCAGGGCATGTAACTGAACTTTGTGATAGAATACATTTGCGTTTGCATTTCAGGGAAAGCGTAAAGCATTCCAATTCCAATTAATGTAAATGAATACAAGTACGAGAGAGGTTTAACGAATTTTTTTTAAAAATTTTGCAAACTTCCCTTCAGAAAATTGGAATTGTACAAAAGCGCTGACGAATCTTATGGGATAAGATCATTTCAAAGAACAGCAAAGGATCGCACTATGTGGCATTTTGCCTAAAAACATGGCCAAAAGTAATAGAAGTGTTTTATGAGTTAATGGCTGGAATTTTTTGATAGTGTTAGTAATAATTAGGCCCAAGGATAAACCCAACTGATTTTGGTTCAAATCGGTCCGTGATTTCGCCTAGCCCCCATACAAATTCCCCCCGAAATTGCACTTATTTACACATAACTATGGTAATTATGCAACAATCATGATAAAATTTAGCACGGATCAGTTCTAAGAGAAATCATAGTGTAAAGTTTGGTGAAAATCGGATCACATTTGACCCTGGTCCCCATATAAAGTCCCCTTTAGAAATTTACGTTTGCGCTTATAAATGGCTTAAAAATTCCGGTATCGTGATGAAATTCGGTATGAACGCATATTTTGTAAATCTAAATCATATTACCAAATTTTGTTATGGTCGGTCCATAATTGCCCCTTGGTCCAAAATAGGGCCCCTTAAGAAAATATGTTTATCAATTATAATTGGCTTAAAAATTTTATTACCTCGATGAAATTCGACATGAACATGTTTAATATGAATGTGAATCATTTATGATCACATTTTATTATGATCGGATCATAAATACCCCTAGGTACCAATACGGTCCATTAAGAAAATCAAACGTACATTTCATATTGTTATAATAGTCGATATACATACATATGTAATTAAGTTTTTAAAGTTCTATGATAATTAATATTTATTTTACATTATTTAATACTCAACTTAAAAATACTTAAAAAGTGAAACCAACTACAATCGTTAAAATCGTTATCATTTTCATCATCAATGTCAGGAAGGAGTAATTTAATTGTATCTGAATTCCTCCGCAATTTTTATGTGCTGCAGCCTATAAAAGGGTCACTGCTTAAAAGTAACCTATTCAGGATATCTCGATTGTTATCGCTTCTACTGAATTTCCTCGATAATTCGTACTCCATATGGCTTTATTGCCTATGGCTTTATGACACTGCGTCTAATTTTTTAATTTTTCAAAAAAAAAAAAAAAATTTCAAAAAATCGACAAAAAATAATTGCGCAAATTTGCGCAAACTTTTGTTCCTGAATGTAGAGAGTTCATATTTTCTTGTGGTATATAACATTAAACTCATACCTTTCAAATAAAAGAAACCAATATAAAACCACTATTCGTTTAGCCACAAAAAAATATCATAAAAACCTATTAAAATTTCAAAAAAACGCCAAAAACGTATTTAATTTTCTTCACTTTCCTGATTTTGACATCGTCTCAGATCTACAAATCTCAACTTAAAGTCGTGAAAAATCACTATATAAAGCAGAATTTTGTTGTCTCTCGAACTGCATACTCAGTACTTTAAATTTCTTTAAATTCATTTTGGCCTTTTTGGCCAGCTTTTCAGGGTAAATGCCACATAGTGGAGTGGTCAGTTTGTAGAAAAATAAAGTCCCTAGTTATTGGCCAATGTGCAGAAAAACATAGACTTACAGTTGGGTCTCTGTACAGGATTGAATAGCTGGCTGGCTTTCCTATGCATCTGGAGAAAATAATTATTCGCTATCGTTCTGGATGCGATAATGTAGTAAGCAGCACTTAACATATGATATGTTGGACCTAAAGACCACAAAAGTGTTCCTATATATCCACAAAATTTTTCTTGGATATCAGATAGATCTCGGTATGCATTTATCTGCATATATGCATATCAATGCTGGCATACTTTGCAAGTTCACAATCGGCTAGGCACTAAAGTAAAGCGCTCTCTAGACCCACCGAGTGAACAAATCGGGCAAAACACCAGTCTGCAATGAATTTCCAAAGAGGAAATGTTACATCATAAATGACAATTTATTAGAATGCTTAAGGTTGCATAGGCCTCTGCAGACATGTCTGCATAGGCCTCATGCAAATGTCTGTTAGAATACCATGCTAAGATCATATTAGAAATGTTTTCTTTTCTCTTTGTTTTTTGCATTCCATTGTATTTATTTCAATTCCGATCACTGTGCCTCGTTCGTTACAGTAATAGCAGTTAAAATTATGCTAATTTTCTTTAACAGTTATGCATACACATGCACTATGACTGTTGTAACTACTGACATTGCAACTGCCATGCTATCACTGCAACAACAACAACAACAGCAATAATACAAAAAGGTACGATAACAACACCAACGCTAGGCAGCAGTAGTAGTAGTACCAATCACTGCAACAATATCGTTCGTTTTTATCATTTTATTGCTCTTCGTCCCCACTCTTCAACTGGCAGCCTCTGTGCCCCTCATTATGCTCATCCTTTTGTTTTTCATTTATTATGCGTTTCTTTCCTTTCTTGGGGAGAGAACACTACAGTCATGCTTATATTCGCTGTGCAGCTGTACATACCGTAACGTGGTTGTGCGGGAATAGCTGAGTGTAGTAGATGTGTTTGCTTTTGGCCAGCATTATTGCTGGGGTCAATTATTGTTTTTTTTTCCGAATATAATTTCACCCTCTACTCAAGTATCATGTTCCTACACAGTTTTTCTTTCTTCTTTTTTTTGTGCTTTTTTTTGTTTTCGTAGCACTTTCTGTCGAGTGTGTACATTTTTCGTGAGTTTATTTTGCTTTCATTGAGTTTAATCTTTTGTTGTTGTTGTTTTTTCTTCAGTTTTTGTTTTTGTTTTTTTATATTCGTTATGCTGTTGCATAAAATTTATAAGTATTTATGCCATAAATGGTATAAAATGGTCGTCGTTATATCACTGCCATAAGTGCACTTTGCGGCCTTAACATCATCCCCCAACAAACACACGTAATCACTTTTAAATAAAATAACACATACAATGTAATCAGTAGTGGGGCTCATGCACACTTTAATAATATTTTTAATGTTAAAA
This sequence comes from Sarcophaga subvicina, assembly GCA_936449025.2. Classification (NCBI taxonomy): domain Eukaryota; kingdom Metazoa; phylum Arthropoda; class Insecta; order Diptera; family Sarcophagidae; genus Sarcophaga; species Sarcophaga subvicina. The sequence continues at coordinate 29,874,325 of OW388081.2, forward strand.
ATTTCCATCAGAATATAATCGTGGTTGAAATTCGTTTAAAAGCTGTTACAATTTCCTAAAGAACACGCTGCTGTTATGGTTCTAATTTCCTTAATCCTTGTACGAGTATACAGGTCGTTTTGTTTTCTATTCTGCAGAGCTTCATCGACACGAGCTTCATGATTTGAATTGATTGCTTTTAAGTCATTATCAAAATATTCTTAATTTTCCTTTTTGTGGCTTGTGGCTTATTCGCATAGACGACCTCTACAACTTAAGAAAACTCCAGAAGAACAAGGCTAATGGAGTCAAATCGGATGCCATCTCCACATGATGACCGTGCTCTCAAATCGCGTGTAGTACATTCAATGGGGCATGAGCTGTGTGACATGTAGTGCCGTCCTGTTGAAACCTTATGTCTTTAGTGTCCAGATCGTCCATGTCAATCCAAAAAGAGTAATCTTCGACCTATAGTCCTCGCAGTTGACAGTGATGGCCTGGTCAGCGATGTTTTCAAAGAATATGGAGGCCGCCTGCCTAATATCTACATCGAGCAGTGTCTGTTTTGGTATATACTGGACGCTATTGGATCTCATGTGGATTGTGTTTGCTTCAAATTCGAAATTTTTATTTCTTATGTACACATTAAATCAGAAATGGACCTCATTGCTGAAAATGATTTTTCGATGAAGATTAGAGGCACTTTACGAGTGTTCCAGAGCCTCTTCAGTGACCTTGCATTGTTGTCTGTGATAATCCGTGGTGATTTGTCACAACATACGTATATACATATATACATAATTGGTCATTACAACCCTTCCGGAAAGATTACGACCTAGCTTCTCACACCACTTATTCTGTGTGTGTTAATTTTATAAAGGGTCCGCCAAATAACATTATTTTGAAAATGCTTTAAAGAAAAAACTACTGAATATTTTCTCAAATTTCTTTTTTTATTTGAAAGTAAAATCCTTCCGGTTAATAATGGAAAATAATTTCATTCAAATGGCTGCCTCGGCTGGCCATTCAATAGCCTACACCAGAAGATGCCGATTTTGACAAAAAAATCATCTTTTCAGATCTTGGCGGGTATGTAAACAAGCAAAATTGTCGCATTTGGGGCACAGAAAACCCGCACGCATACATTGAAAAGCCGACGCACCCAAAACGAGTGCGGATTTTGGTCCAGAGGCATAATTGGGCCATTTTTCTTCGAAAATGAGCAAGGAGTGGCCGTTACAGTCAATGGCGATCGTTATCGGGCCACGTTGAACGAATTTTTCACAAAAATTGAAGAGGAGGATGTTGGCAACATTTGGTTTCAACAGGACGGCGCTACGTGCCACACAGCCGAAGCTACACTCGATTCCTTGCGCCCTGCTTTTGAAGATCACATTATCAGCCGCAGAACTGATGTCGTTTGGTCACCTCGGAGCTGCGATTTGACACCGTTGGGCTATTATTTGTGGGGTGCCGTCAAAGATAAGTGTTACGCCGACAAGCCAGAGACAATTGACGCTTTAAAGGACAATATTCGTGAAGCCATTGGTGAAATACAGCTGCACACAATTGATAATGTGCTTAAAAATTGGACCGATCGTGTAGGCTACTGCAGGGCCAGCCGAGGCAGCCATTTGAATGAAATTATTTTCCATTATTAACCGGAGGGATTGTAGTTTCAAATAAAGAAAAGAAATTTGAGATGTTCAGTAGTTTTTTTTTAAAGCATTTTCAAAAAAAAAAAAAAGTTATTCGGCGGACCCATTACATGAGTGGCGACACCTACAGTTTAAAGTCGATTCTGAACGATAGATTTTGTGTAAAACTTTTCATGGCAATTTTATTTACTCTCAGAGTTTTTGCCAGAAATCTGCTGAGAGGAATTCGCCAAAGAAATATTGTTTCGTATTTCATTTTGTTGGAGATGTCTGACCTGGGGTTCAAGCCGAGGTCTCAAATCTAATAAGCGAACACACTACTTACTAGACTACGGCAACTTTGTGATAACAGACTGAATAAATGATAATTAATTTGACAGATTAACGTGTGATATTATAAGATAAACATCAAAAATGTATTCTTTTTTGAAAGCATTAGGTATGGTTTGCAATTAAATTTTTTTTGTGAACCACCCTAATGCCCATAATAATGTACCAAGTATAGTAGTGTTCTCGTATAATTTTAATTTTTTCCATTAGAATTCCATGGATGCTGGGTTGACTTGCAACAACAACAGTTAAAAGCAAAATAAAAAAATCCAACAACATGAGAAACTATAATAACAAGTGCAGTAAAAATGCTGATAACACCAGAACCTGAACCCGATGTCAGTGGCGTTACTGTCATTTCGAAATTTTAGCAGAAAATTATTAAAGAATCACTTGAATATACAAGGAAAAAATATGCAACAACAACTACACAAATAAAACAAAATTAAGGAGAAAACTGTAGCAGTAATTGTTACCACCCTACTATGCACTAACATTTTAAGAGAATAAAAAAATGAATCACTTTGTCTCCATAGCAAGCTGAGAAGGAGTACATCCATATCGCTGGTAACCGTGCTGATACTCATAACTGTCTGTGCTTTTAACGTTGGTGTCTGGCTGCCTTTACCAGCAAGTTGCAGTGTTTTTTATTTTTTTTTTGCTCGTGTTTGTTTTTATTTCGCTTTTCAAACGTTTTAAATATTTTGAACTTCTCGGTTCAAAAGGTGTTGGCTGGAAGCGAAGCAGCGCTTAAAAACAAACAAGAACACGATAAAAAATGTGGAAGTATTTAACCTGGTGACTGTGGCGGATGATGATGGGATGTTGTGTGCTTCACCTGAAATTTAATTTTTCAATAGACAATAAAAAAGAAATGGAAAATTGCATCAATTTTGGTTGCAATTTGTGGAGAAATTATTTCAAGGAAAAATGTTTTTTTTTATTATAAAATAATTTCAAAGAATCCTTAATATGTACATCCAAAAGGTTTTTAAGTTTTTAAAATCACGGAATTCTGGGAAAAAGTATTAAATACGATGGGTTTCCAAAATAATGGCTACGGTAAAGGGGTTGTTAGTTCTATTCTGACGAAATACTTACACTTACTATATACTTATATTCTATACAGAACAATGGGAAAATAATCCCAAAGTACAGGGCTCAGTAAAAAAGGAATGATAAAATTATACGTTTCGATATGCAATAAAGAAATAAAGTCGCCGTGGTAGTAGCGTTTGACTTATTAGACGAGATCTCGACATGCTCTCAGCAGTCTTCTGGCAAAAACTGGGAGTGTAAATAAAATTTCCATCAAATTTTTCTCAAATCTGTCATTATTAAGCTGTATGTCCCGCTTCTCATGGACAAAATTAACAAACACAACAAGGGTAGTATGAGTAGCTAAGCTGATATCCTTACTAAAGATTTGCAATGACCAATTAAGTAAGAAAGACGACAAGGAGAAATTATGGACCAAGTTTGTCACGTTACCGTAACCCCAAGACCACCCTGTCTTGGTCGCCAGAAGTTCTAAGACAAAACAGTTAAGAGAAGAGGATCTTTGGGAACATGAATGCAGATGGGACGGTCGATGGACCTACAAGCCCCAGAGGCGTCTGCATAACTTAAACTTAGTTTTAACAGAAGTAGTCTTCGTAGTCTAGTAGGTAGTGTGTTGGCTTGTTAGACGTGAACCGCTCTCGATCAAAACGAAATATGAAAAAATATTTCTTTGGGGACTGCCTCTCAGCAGATTTCAGGCAAAAACGCTGAGAGTAAAATAAAATTGCCATGAAAAATTTGCTCAAAAATCTGTCGTTCGGAATCGACTTTAAACTGTAGGTCCCGCCAATCAAGTATAAAATTAACGCTCACAACATAAGTGGTGCTAGAAGCTAGGCCGTAATCCTGACTAAAGGGTTGTAATGAAGAATTATGTACGTATGTAGGCCTTAACAGAAATTGCTGGTTATCGAAAGTCCTAAGAGATATCAGTTGAGAAAAGAATATTTCTGTGAATGGTTCTTTGAACTAATCTCGGAGATTGAAAATTGGGTTAATAGAAGTTCAGTAGGGGCCAACTTTAACATAAACTGGGACGTGGTACTTGTGATTTCAGATTTCTGGCAAAAACTCTCTGAGAGTAAATAAATAAAATTGCCATGAAAAGTTTCTCAAAAAATCTGTCGTTTGGAGTCGACATTAAACTGTAGGCCCCGCCACTTACATATGTATAAAATTAACACACACAACATGAGTGGTGTGAGAAGCTGGGCCGTAATCCTGACTGAAGCGTTGTAATGGCCAATTATGTATGTGTAGACGTGGTGAGTAAATGCTGGCTATGGAAATGCATTTATGTAGCTGTGAAGCAACTGACATGCCAAATGAGAATAGGGACTTATAGGATGTTGCCATTTCTGTTAACTGTGCACTTAACATGATATGACAGTAGTTTTGTATTTAAAGTGCTGAAAATATACTTCAAGCGTGTCCATGGTTTCACGTCATTATTTTTTTATCTCAATTTCTAATGATTTGCTTTTGTTTAGCATTTTAATGGGAATATGCTTAAGGGAATATCAATTATAATAATTTTTTATTGAAATCAAAAATAATAATTTATGATGTGGTTTTATTTTCATTTGTGCAGTTAATAATCTCCAATGAATTTAAAATAAAAATAATTCTTTGAAAAATCTAAACACTTAAGCATTTAAATTATACAATATTTCTTTACCGACAAGTTTTTATCTATTAGAACACCTGCCTTAAAGTTAAATCTCTTACAATACATCAGAGACGCAAATTTAACCCCCACTTGGAATACACCAGTATCTTAAGTTTATCTCTTAAAACAATCTCTAGTAATTTCAAAAGACAAATAAGAAAAGAGAATTAAAATAAAAAAAAAAAAAATAAAAAAACGATTGCTTTGGCAACAGTGTCTGGCTGATACATGTACCCAGTCATTGACCGTCTCAAGTACAATACAGCTGTAGATTGTGGCTTTATCTCTGCCCTTTTTAAATAATTGTTGCTTGAATTTAACAAATAAATTTCGAATATGAGTACAGGGCAGCAGACAAATGCACTTTTGAATAGACAGACAGAGAGACAGACAGGCAGATAAGTTATCGTTGTTGGTAAATACATATGTATACATATATAAGTTTAACCAAATAAATTTAAACTGGAGAATATGGAGTATATAAACCGGTTACATTAGTAAACGTAGTATTTTTTTTATTTTATAAATGGTGACCCATAAGCAACACTATTTGTAGTGTTAATATCTACAAAAATCATCAGCAAAAATTCGTTGTTGCAAATCCATGCAACCTGCTTAGTTTAGAATATTAGATGGGGTCAGGCTGGGGCACCATCTCTATCTCTTTTCCCTTTCTAACTTTATTTAAAGTCGCCGTGGTCTAGTAGGTAGTGTGTTGGCTTATTAGACGAAAAGCCAGGGTTCGAGCCCCAGGCCAGACATCAAAATAAAATACAAAAAGTATTTCTTCGGCGACTTCCTCTCAGCAGATTTCTGGCAAAAACTCTGAGAGTAAATAAAATTGCCATGAAAAAGTTTCTCAAAAATCTGTCGTTCGGAGTCGACTTTAAACTGTAGGTCCCGCCACTCATGTATAAAATTAACACACACAACATAAGTGGTGTGAGAAACTAGGTCGTAATCCTGACTGAAGGGTTGTAATGACCAATTATGTATGTATGTATGTATGTATGTATGTAACTTTATTTATTATTTTTCTTAATCTTGTTTATTTAATCTCAAATTCTATCTACTCTTTTGCAGTAGTATTTGTGTCCTTTATATTCCTTTAATCATACACCAACCAACTTTGATGATAAGGGCCCAAGGGCTTAGTTTGCCTGGAAAATACTCTTCGGTTCTACGATCAATTTCCTAATGTTGCTGTACGAATTTCAACGATTTTAATGCGCGAAAGACACAAGTTTATTTACTTATTCATTACGTAGCCATTAGTAACATGCCATCTGCTGTAAATATTGTAAAGTTAGAAGCTCTTGGTATACAAAGCATGAAAATTCTATGCTAAGTTCGCTGGAACCAGTACATTAAGAAGCATTTTAAAACAGTGCAACAAGAATTTCATTCCATCTGATGTTCTTATAATTTCCAGCACTTATCAGAGACCAAAACTGAAATTGTTTTCATGTATTGGCCAGTTCCTCGAAATGTATGTTGAGGCTGCTAGAACTCGTACGAGATGTGCCTAGATTCTTTAAAACATCGATGTCAAATGGCATGTGTGCTACTACATCGAATTGTGCTTTGATAAAATATTGCAACTCAACAACATAAATCGTGTATTTAACCGGAGCTCTCATTTTCCTTGTATAGTACACCTGTTCTTAGCAGTTTAGCCAGTGGATCGCACAATCAATTACAGAGAAACTGCATTCTTTAGCCGCTATACTATCCATGAGTTGAATGCTCTTTTTGCAGAAGTTTTTCCTGTCAAATGCAACTCAATGGCATTCAAATCAAACCGTTTCCTCCACTCCATAACTTATTTTTCGAATTGCAATATAATCCACTGAGTCGATGGCATCCCCTGAGTGTTGACTCAGAGATATCAAAAATCTTTAACCACACTACAATAACTTCTAGTTTCAGTAATCATATTAAAGGGTCATTGGCTGCTCCGCAACTAATCGCGCTCTGTAATCGCTCTCGTAAAGTCTATACTACCATAATGGCGAATTTTCGCTGTTATTTGCAGTAATACGTTGACTGCTTTAAAGAACGTCGTCATTGTGTTGCAGTTCTCTTTTAAGCTGTTACATATTATCTGCATTTACCTTTTGTAGTCAGGATCTGCCAATCTTCGGGTTTTAAAAGTAATATGTTCCGCAGTTTCATCTTTATGCGACGATCGACATCCAATGTAGTGAAAACGAAATGTCACTCTCTCTTTCGTCCAGCCGACATCATGTTGAACTGATATGAATTCGAAGATATTTGGGCATTCGAAGCTATGATACTTGTGTGTAACTTAGAAATTGTCACTGTAAGTGGGTCTTATACAGGAGCACATACATTCTTTGGTTGCTCTACCGAGTACTACAGATGGACGAGAGTTAAGGCAGAGGGACCTCAGCAAAGCTGATAGTTAAACTTTCTAGAATGTCTGGACAACTGTGGGCTTTTCTGTGAATAAGCAGTAGGGAGTCCTTTAGACTTTAACTTAATTGGTCATTACAACTCTTTAGCCAGGACTACGCCCGAGCTTTTCACACCACCCATGTCGAGTGTCTTAATTTTATCCATGACAGGCAGACCTACAGTTTAAAGCTGACTTCGAATGACAGAGTATAGAGAAACTTTTCATGACAATTTTATTTACCGTCAGAGTTTTTACCAGAAATCTGCTGTAAGGCAGTCGTCGAAGAAATATTTTTTCATATTTCGTCTTCTTGGAGTTGTCTGACCTGAGGTTTGAACCGTGGCCTGACGTCTAATAATCTTTTTACCACCTAACTTTTCACACTATCCATGTGGAGTGTTTTAATTTTATCCATGAGAGGCGAATCTACAGTTTAAGTCGACTTCGAACTACAGAGTATAGAGAAACTTTTCATGGTAATTTTATTTACTCCCAGCGTTGGTGAAGAATTATTTTTCACATTTCATTTTGTTTGAGATGTCTAAGCTAGGGTTTGAACTATGGGCTCGCATCTAATAAGCCAACACTTTAACTACTAGAATATGGTGAATTTTTCCGGTTTAAGAAAGCGTTCAATAGGGATCTTAGTGTATTCGTGAGGTAAATTTGCAAGCTGGCATGACTTTCGTGCCAAACGGTATAATTAGATGAATATGATTGAATATTTGTATTAAAAGACCTCAATGTTCTACATTATAGTATGGAGTTGATAGCTTATCAAAATTCCTTTTATTTACAGGTCATTTTGAAAGTTTTTAGGGAAGATTTTATTCGGAATGGTGCATTACGATGTAGGCTATCATTGAATCAACCTTGTCTACCTATTACTACTGAACATTTCTTGTTTATTTCCATTTCCTAGAGCATCTTTAAGGCAAGAAGATCAATGTGAACATTACTTTAAGTCTTTATGTCAAGCAATAGATTTTATTTCGTTTGTTTATTCATGCCATTTGCTTCTCTAAATCCTCTCTTTGAATACATGTTGTTTTCGTACAGTGTGTTGTTGTTTTCTTTTGTCATAAAAACTTCCAATCAGTTGATGTACATTTCGTTTTGGTTGATTTCATCAACTGGTTTGTAGTTTCTTTCATTATTTTCTCCCTTACATCCATTCCATCTGTACAATCTGTGTTTACAGTTCCGCAAGTTTTTTTGTTCTTGAATTTTTGTATGTTATTTTCGTTTCCTTTCGTTTTGCCTTAAGCTGTGTAACATACATATTTTATTTATTTTCATATTATTTTTGCTTCATATTTATATTTGTTTGGCTGTCTCTCCGTCTGTCCGTCTATACGAATGGGTTTTTTATGTTTTTGAAATCTATAAATATATCCATCGTTTTTTTTTGCAGTCTCGCTTCGTTGCTGTATGTGCTTTTTCAGTTTCTTTCTCAATCGTAACCCATATACATACATATACATGCAACACTGTCCTTTTCTAGTTCTTTGTTTTGCTTTAAGACATTTTTCATGTTGCTTGTGTTTTGTTTATATTTCTTATGCTTTTTTTTGTTTGTTTATTTATTGCCTCCTTTTTTCTTTATTTTCTTTTCTTTACTCCTTTTTTCCGTTTGGCTCATTGCAAGTACTGCTCCATTTACTTTTAATGTCATTCTGGAAAAACCATATTTTTTTTCTTGTAGTAAAAACAACTGTTTTGTGGTTAATTTAGGGACCCCGAGCTTGTGTGTGTTATTCCTTGTTTTTTTTTTGCAATCACCGAAGGTGTCCTTTTGTTCAGTTTCCTGAAAAAGAATGAAGCAAAAATCATCCCAAAAAAAGCTTAACACTGTCAAGACTTTGATTTTGGTTTTATTTCATCGTCCATGATGAAGTGAACTGAATAAATGACAATGAATTTGACAGATGTTGCTTCTAAAACAAGGCTGTGCTACAGTTCGATAGTTTTTTGGAAGACCCTAGCTTAGGTAAGATGGCGCGGTGGCTTAAAGGGAGAGGTTCCACTTAGGCCAGCATACAGCAATACATTCTACCCGGCGGTCAACCCTAGAGAAAATCATATCGAATCCAAAATAAGTCGTGCTATTGCAGCAAATTTTTTTATGGGATGCTGGGCCAAAGATGTCAAAAAAAGAGAGGCCGGAAACCTCTGTCTTTTCATGACCTATGAAGTGGAAAACAGTCTCTTCCTCCCACTCAGGCTCGCCGCTCCTGCAGAAATCATTAGTCGTAATGCCATGTCACTCGGCATGCCTACGAAAAGCGAAATTTTGATTTAAAAATCGCCATTGTGCGATGAATGGCTACGCCTTTTAAGGACAGAAGTCAAATTTTTGTCCATACGTGTCCAGCAGAGTCTGGCAATGTTCCATGTACTCTCCTGCTGCCAACGAGATTGAGACTCCTCGTAAAACGAGTGTACAATATCCAAATTGGAATACCTATGCCCCATAACATGTCGGAGATTGCCAGCTCTGTATCGGCCCTGGTTAGCTCATAAGCATTGCAATTCCCCACAATATTGGTCTCACAAATCCTCAGCATTCATGGACAAGGACGGACATTAAAACTACGTTCGCAAGGGACTTAATTGCAGCTTGGCTATCCGAGTAAATCAGGAGATTTTCAGGAAAAATCAGGGAATTCCTTGGCAATTAGTGTCATTGCGATGCACTACCGCCGAACGTTCTCCATCAGAAAGTTGAAGAGTTCGTATGATAAGGTATCGCCTTGTCTGAAACCTCACACGGTATCAAAAGGTGCCGAGAGGTCCATTCCTACTTTGACGGAGCTGCAGGAATTGCCCAATATCATTTTTTGCACAGCCTTATCAGTTTCGCAGATATATGGAGCTCAGACTTTGTGGAAAAAACATGATTCCTTACGGTGCTATCGAAGGCTACATTACAGTCGACAAAAAGATGTTGTGTCGTGGATCAGTCAGCCTATAAGAAAGTTTAATATCAGGAGCCTTAACAAGGACAGTCCATCCTCTCACTAATCCTTGAGCCATCTGTGCAAACTTCAAGGGTCCTATTGGGATGGAAGACCCTATAATTAAAGTAAATTCTTTCTAATGTCCCGATAAATCCATAAATCACATTTTCTGTACTTCCCCAAGTTTTTTCCATACATACATACATAATTGGCCATTACAACCCTTCAGTCAGGATTACGGCCTAGCTTCTCACACCACTCATGTTGTGTGCGTTACTTTTATACGTGAGTGGCGGGACCTACAGTTTAACGTCGACTCCGAACGACAGAATTTTGAGAAACTTTTTCATGGCAGTTTATTTTACTCTCAGAGTTTTTGCCAGAAATCTGCTGAGAGGAAGTCGCCGAAGAAATATTTTTATTTTTCATATTTCATTTTTGATGTCTGACCTGGGATACGAACCCTGGCTTTACGAATAGTAAGCCAACACACTACCTACTACACCACGGCGACTTCAAGTTTTTTCCCACTTTGGTGAAATTCGTTGACAATTTTTTTTTTTTTTTTTTTTTTTTTTTTTTTTTATAGCTTTACGAGCTAAAGGTTGGGAATCTTCGAAGGACATTGGTAGCCCGGCCTACCAATGTGCACGATTCGCCGCAAGACTTACTCTCGGCTTGCTAAACGTATACGTACTAAACCCAACCTAGTTCGTCACACTTTCAACCATTTGCCCCCCCCGGGACCACAATCAAGTATTACTTCGGGGGGGTGGAGATTCAGCGAGTGCTGCCTTCAAATTCTACTGACCTTGCTCTCTCAGCCAATCTTTGCTGCGTCAACACCTTCCTTGCGAAAACACATACTGCGTTCCAATTGTCACATGAGGTTAACATCAGGTTAACTATGTTATCGGGCGTTACCTGGAATCCTACTGTCCTCTCCAGGCAATTTCGTTGAACAACATATCGCGGGCAAGTAAAGAAAACGTGCTCCGCCGTCTCCCTTTCATTGGGGCATTCTGGGCATGCCTCGTCTACATCATGACCATACTTATAGAGATATGCTCTATAACATCCATGGCCGGTTAGTAACTGTGTCAGGTAGAAGTTCACCTGACCGTGTCTCCTTTTGGTCCATTCGCCTATGCTCGGTATGAGTCTGTGGGTCCACCTTCCCTTGGTTGAATTGACCCAGTCATGCTGCCATCTATGCATAGCGTCATCCACTAACTGAACAGGATTGGGGAGATACATTCCCCTCCTTGCGTCATGTTTCCTCCGCTCTACATCCACTACTAGCCTCAGGGGCATCATCCCCGCAATCACCAATGCTGCATCAGTAGACACCGTGCGGAAGGCAGAAATCACCCTGAGAGCTGATCTCCTGTAGGCCGTTTCTATACCTGCTCTATAGGTCTTCTTATCCATGGCCACGGCCCATATAGGGGCCGCATATATAGCGATCGAAGACACTACCTTCATCAGTAACCGCCTCCTCTCCTGTTTTGGGCCTCCAAGGTTAGGCATTAATCGGGCAAGTGCACATGATGTCGCCGCACACTTTCCACCGACGTACGTCAGGTGTTCCCTAAACGTAAGCCTGTTATCAATCATTACTCCCAGATATTTAATCGCCTGCTTTGATGTTATGCGCTGGTCGCCTACTGTTATTGTAATAAATTCTATCTTCTTCCTACTGCTTACAAGTAGTACATCCGTCTTGTGATCAGCAAGTTTGAGACCTATTCCCGTGATCCAGTTCCTGACCATACCAACCGCAGTGTTACATGTTCTCACTAATTCATCTAAATGTTTTCCCCTTATCACCAGGGCAATATCGTCCGCAAAACCAATGATCTGTGTACCTCTAGGGAATCTAAGCCCCAGTACACCATCATACATGACATTCCATAGTATTGGGCCCAGCACGGAACCTTGCGGGACCCCCGCCGATACCGCATATGTCTTCCTGCCATCATCTGTGTCATATAAGAGCACTCTATCCTTAAAGTAGTCCTTAATAAGTTCCATCAAGTAGTTCGGTACATCCTTTCCATCTAGGGCTGTTAAAGTGGCATCCCAATCCGCAGAGTTGAATGCGTTCTTGACGTCCAGGGTGATGATAGCGCAGTACTCCTTATCGCCCTCCAGCCAGCGCTCACCACTGATAGCATCCTTTGCTATTGTCATAGCCATATCTATTGCATCTATTGTGGAACGGGCTTTTCGGAAACCAAATTGGCGATCCGACAAGCCTTCTGCCCCCAGGAATGCTTCCAGTCTCCTACAAATTATCCTCTCCTTCTGTGTGTGTATATGTATGTGTGTGTGAGTGTGTGAATGTGTTTTAAATTGTAAATCTTTCATAATACTTTTATAATTCATTTAAAACGAATGTGAATATGAGTAAAGCTGATTGCATATATAAAATACCTGGTATTTTTAAAAAGAATTACTACATAGTGTATGTATATCGATTGTAGTTGTATTATCGTATTATTTTTAAATTATTTACTACGTAATAAATCTCAATGCTATTATTTATTAGGGGAGACCAACATTGTAAGCAATACACATCACATGCTAAATCAAAGTGTCAACGTATTGAACCGATAAAAAATGTATACGATTAGCTTAGAGCACAAAGCTTATCAGAACTAAACTTTGCAATTAAATAACCTCAGATAGTTTTAAAAGATAACGTGCTCGGGAACGGCCTCCTGTGTGATATCTAACACGAATAATCTTTTTCGATAACTTTACAACTGTGAAACATTTAATATTAAATTAAGAGTGATTAAGATTTTCAACTAAAAAGTTAGTTGAGGTTACATATTCCATACGGTAATGTAGTATTACTTAGTTCGCCTGCATCCTTAATGACAGTACACGTAACATGCATAATCTAGTCTAGTAGGTAATGGGTTGGCTTATTAGACATGAGGCCACCGTTCAAACTACAGGTCAGACATCTAAAGTAAAAACGAAATATGAAAAAATATTTCTTAGGCCACTTCTCTTAGCAAATATCTGTCAAAAATTCTGAAAGTAAATAAAACTGCCATGAAGTGTTTCTCAAAAATTCGTCATTCGGAATTGAGTTTAACTTTAGGTGCCACCACTCCTCTATAAAATTAACAAACACAACATAAGTGGTGTGAGCAGTTAGATCGTAATCCAGACTGATGGATTATAATGACCAATTATGTACATATGTACGTATGTATTAATGTACGGAGAGATATTGATAACATTGATCTGATGCCATAACCTTACCAGACCACTGTTCGCACATGTATGCAGTTCAGTGAGATAAAATGACACAACCATGTTTCATTTATTGCACAAATCGGAAGAAAAAATTGTGAATATTTTATGATGGAACAGCTTCATACATTGCTCATCGATTCGTTGGTGTTATTGGTCGATTGTGGGCTCTTGCGTCCTCCACTTCGCATACTTAAGTATTCATGCATAATATCTTTAGAACCTCACCTATGTCGATCGTGAGTTTGATTCCAGTTTTTCAAAATTATTAAATGTACTATTTTGTTGTTTTTGTCGGTAACATCTTTTTGGCGCGTCCTCCACGCAGTGCATCGTTCTTGGAGTTCATTTCATCACGTTTAAATTTAAATGTATACACGTATCTTTTGAAGGTTAGGGTTTACTACTAGTACATATACATAATTGGTCATTACAAGCCTTTAAACAGGATTTCGACCACGTATGTTGTGTGTTCGATTTCGAACGACCTATTTTTTATAGAAACTTTTCATGCCGATTTTATTTTATTCTCAGATTTTTTGCTTGAAATCTGCTGACAGAAAGTCGCCGAAGAAATGTTTTTTCATATTTCGTTCTGTTCAAGATGTCTGGCCTGGGGTTTGAAACGAGACCTCACGTCTAATAAGCCAACACACTACCTACTAGACATATGTTAGCCTACGAAGTTGTAAGAGCAACTGTTATTACTGAATACAACGACTAATGAAACGAGAATCGAATGGTCTTTCTACTGATTGAATACAGATTATTTGAAATTCCTGGGTCAAATAATATGGAATGCATTATCGGCTAGATCCTGACGGTGGACCATCTATTGCATGTAATGCTACAGAGAAGAACTAGGCTGCTATGTAGAAATGAAAGCAGTGGACGAAACGCTAAGAATAATAAAGGAAATCTCCTGGAAGTTAAAGCAGCATGGAGACTGGTGACTATACAGTCAATAATATTGATTGCAGTCCTGTGGAATGTAGCGCAGCTGGTAGAATTGATTTTATTCGATACGATCATAACAAATAATTTTTGATTTCCAGTAAAAGAAAGGTCTTGTGAGTGTAATTGATATTACGATTTTTTATTTCAATCTCAAAAGCTTTAAGCTGGTGCAGCTGCAAATAGTAAATTGAGTACCAGGAGAACAGTATAAAGACAGAAAAAAATCTTGTGAATTCTTCCAATGGAACTTGAGCTCTTCGAAACTACAACCATAATCTCATCAAAATGATGAATACAAACTGAAATTTGAAAGATACTCTGTAATAGATTGGAATGATATAAATGTGGATGTGCTGTCCTTAAATGCTTTCACATTCAAATGCATAAAGTAGGCCATTAAACAGTCATGTTTGTCGATTATAATTTTATTGTCCGTAATTTTTTTTTAATTTTTTTTATTAAATTAAAATTATGACGTATAAACAAATATAAAACGAGTGTATCTCGAATTGTGTGAAACATTTTTTTAAATACAAATACTAAAGCAAAGATAAAAATGAAAGAAATGTGTGAAGGTGACGTTTCTTATCTGACCGAAAGAAAATACGAAAAAAAATAATCAACTTAGCATTGTAAAATAATGTAAAAACTTGAATTCAAAATCAAGATAATAGAAAAAAACTCATTTAAGATAACAAAAAAAAAAAAAACTTAAAATTTTAACTGCACACTCTTATACGATATATGTATGACAGTATTGGCTTGCACTGAAATCAATTTTTCTTTGAAATGTTAAACCTACAAGCAGAATGCATTTGTAATTTGTTACAAAAACGTTTGTAAGGAAGGCATACGTCTTTAAGACCATGGAAAATAATTTTTTTTACAAAAATTTTTGGGGTTAACCTAAAACATATAAATCAATACGGTATTGAGTTCTTGATTTCAAAGGTCAAGTGTTTCATTATCAGAATTTAAAGAAACAGAATTTGCTATAGAACGACACGTTTCCATAGATTACTATGTTTTACGTATTCAATTCTCTCAGGTGTTTTGGTGTAGCCAAGTGACTAGATCGATAGAATTTGTTGGCCTATAGAAAAAAATGAATGAAGAAAAAAATCCAATGATTTTAGGACGCACGATCAAGATTACGAATTATTAGTACGGTAACTTAATGTTATTCACTCATACTTATATACATACATACATAATTGGTCATTACAACCCCTTAGTTACGATTACGGCCTAGTTACTCACACCATTTAAGTTGTGTGTGTTAATTTTTATGCGTGAGTGGCGGGACCTACAGTTTCAAGTCGACTCCGAACGACAGATTTTTGAAAAACTTTTCATGGCAATTTTTATTTACTCTCAGAGTTTAAATTTTTTCATATTTAATTTAGTTTAGAGATGCCTGACATGGGATATGAACCAAGGCCTCACGTCTAACAAGCCAACACCCTACCTACTAGACCACGGCGGCTTCTAATGTTATTCACTCACCAAATGTTTTTCTCCGTAAATTAGTTACAATGAGGGCTGTACTGTTGGAACATATATGTCATCAGGATTAATAACAGAAAGCTATATTTTTTGCCGGGAATGATTTCAAAAGCTGGTCAATTTTGTGTCAGATTCAATTCAAAATTCTCTCACAGTTTTTGTATTAAAATTTTTCAATTCTCGTATACTTATGGCATGTGTTGTTGCATCGTATGGAAGTAACAATTCCAAGTTACATGGGTGGTCACCAATGATTCATTTATTTGCTTCAATTTCATACGTTTTTCATACGTTTCTCATACGTGGCCACTTCTCAAGAATTACGAGGTATCTGTGGTCCGCTGTGCAAGGAACTGGCAAGCTTATGCATACATATGAAGAGCATCGCAATATACTCTAATAGGTAGTGTGTTGTTTTAGTAGACGGTTCAAATCCCAGGTCAGACATCAAATCGACTTTAAACTGAAGATCCCGCCACTTATGCATAAAATTAGCACACACGACATAAGTGGTAAGACTTACAGTATAAACTCGACTCCGAACGACAGATATCTTGAGAAACTTTTTATGGTAATTTTTATTTAATTTTTGCCAGAAATCTGTTGAGGAGAGAATTGTTGGAGAATTCTGAATTCTGGGGTTTGAATCGAGTTCTTAGGACTAACAGGCAAACACACTGCCTACTAGACTACTGCGACTATTTTGAAAGCACTCACTTACAACCCTTTTAGTCGGCACTAGTTGCTTACACCACATATCTTTATTGTGTGTTAATTTTTTATCGATGAGTGACGGAACCTACAATTTGCCGAGATTTGAGAAACATTTCAAGGTATTTTATTTAACTCTCAGAGCTTTTTTCAAAGTTTTATTCGATATTTCTGAGCTGAAAGCACTCATCTAATAAGCCAAGACTCTATCTTCTAGATAACGGTGACTTTCCGAAGAAATAATTTCCATCAATTCAGCGTGCTATGGCATTATGATAACCGAACTTTTTTTTTTGATCTGAAATTAAAGATTATGATCTGAACATCACGTATCCTTTAACAAGAAACTGCCACGAGCTTTCACAAAAAATAGTTACACATTTAGACGAAATCAATTCGTCACTAAGATTATGTAATTCGATGCCAATTATTTTTTTGTGGGACTACGGTGAATGACCTTGTCTGCAAAGATAGACCTCTAACTTTGAATAATCTGAAATCTGCTATTTGTTAAGTTTTTGCCGAGAAACTGTCGAAAGAGTGTGAAAAAGTATTTGAAAACTATTTCAAAAGGATCAACTGCTCCGATCAATACAAATATTTTGTTTCGTACATAAAGGTAAGGTCCAAGCATTATAATGAAATCCTTTACTTTTGGAACCGAATAATGGATTACTTAAATACTAGATACTTAAGCTAGCATGCTTATCATTTTGAAAATAATGTCTAATGATAAAATATACAAGAAAACGTTCCAGTCAGCCGCTACGCGAGCCATTGTCGATAACTATAGAGAGAAGAGAAGGGATGAGAGACGCCTTTTCAGACGCAAGAAGAGGGAGCAGGAATGGCGAGAGCGTGAGGAAGTCGAGATGTAGGAATGACGCTCGAAAATTCTATCAAAAGGTTAAGCGTCTAACCGAGGGTTATAAACCCGGAGCGTCTTCCTGCAAGGACGAAAATGGAAACTTAGTAACAGATCCGCAGGGAGTACTGAGGTTATGGAGGAAACATTTCTCTACTCTGCTACAAGGCGATGACGACACCAATACCGCCTTTAGAGATGATGTTCCGAACCCGATCGATGATGACGGCGTGGAGTTTCCGCCGCCTAGCCATGAAGAGGTCAAAGTCGCGATTACGCGCCTTAAAAACAATAAAGCGGCAGGTCCTGATGGCCTCCCCGCTGAATTGTCTAAGACCGGATGTAATGAGTTGGTAGGGCGCATGCACCAGCTTATTTACAAAATATGGCTAGAGGAAAGTATGCCCAACGATTGGAACCTCAGTGTCCTCAGTCCTGTCCTGAAAAAGGGAGACCCTATTATATGCGCCAACTATAGGGGTATAAGCCTTCTCCCTATCGCATATAAGGTTCTTACAGGCGTATTGTGTGAACGACTGAAGCCACTCGTCAAAACACTGATTGGACCTTATCAGTGCGGCTTCAGACCTGGCAAGTCCATCATCGACCAGATCTTCACACTACGCCAAATCCTGGAAAAGACCCACGAGAAACAAGTCGACACACACCATCTTTTTGTCGACTATAAGGCTGCCTTTGATAGCCCCATAAAGGATCGTGTTTTTGCCGCAATGTCTGAGCTCGGTATACCTGCGAAGCTGATAAGGCTATGCAGAATGACGTTGAGCAATTCCTGTAGCTCCGTCAAGGTAGGAATGGACCTCTCCGAGCCTTTTGATACCGTGCGAGGTTTCAGACAAGGCGACCCCTTATCATGCGACCTCTTCAACTTCGTCATGGAGAGTGTTCTGCGAAAGGCAGGAGTGCATCGCAGTGGCACTATTTTTCAAAAAAGTGTCCAGTTGCTTGCGTACGCTGACGATATTGACATCATAGGGCGTACGAAGCGAGATGTTACTGCTGCCTTTAGTGCTATTGAACGCGAGTCTACCAAGATGGGTTTAGCAGTAAATGAGGGCAAAACAAAGTATATGTTATCGACAAGTAGAGACGTGCGGCGTATTGATTCTCAGATTACGGCCGATAACTATACTTTTGAAACAGTCAAGGAATTTATTTATCTTGGCTCCGCCGTTACCACCACAAATGATGTCAGTCTGGAGATCAAGCGCAGGATCACTCTTGCCAACAGGTGCTACTATGGTCTCAATAGGCAATTGAGTAGTAGAGACCTCTCTCGTACGACGAAGCTAACACTCTACAAGACGCTCATCCTACCTTTATGGCGCAGAGGCATGGACCCTATTGAGTACTGATGCAGCAGCCTTGAGAGTGTTCGAGAGAAAAGTACTGCGTAAGATCTTCGGTTCAGTACGTGTTGGCGATGATTTCCGCATTCGATACAATAGTGAGCTGTATGAGCTCCTCAACGACATGGACGTTGTGCAGCGTATTAATATCCAGCGGCTGCGCTGGCTCGGCCATGTCGTTCGAATGGAGGAGGATGCCCCAGCGAGATGTGTATTTGATGCGGAGATCTGCGGAAGTCGGCGAAGAGGACGACCTTGTATCCGTTGGAAGGACCAAATCGAGGGAGCCCTATCATCAATTGGTGTGACCAACTGGCGTAGGCGCGCAAGAAGCAGAGTAAGTAAGTAAGACAAAACATTGGATTAAACGATGTAGGGTGTCTGGGGACTTGCTAGTTTATTACCAAATTGGTTTTGTTTTATTGTTTTGATTTTAATAAAGTTTATATCACCTCTAATTACTATACAGAACTCTTAATTAAATTAACATCAAGCATTGGCTGTATGAAAATAAACAAACAAATCTTGAGATTGATTGGAAAGTTTTTTGATTTTCGATAAATGAAATGATTCATCTGTGAACTATTGGTGATACATGAAATCATAAGTTTCATTTCATTTCATGTCGGTTTTTTTTTTATCTTGTTACCAAACAATCACAAAGTTTTTTAAAGCGTTAATTCTCTGACGGCGATAGACTGTTTGGGAGACATAAACAACTTGGCTGTGGAGTCTGTTTTCTTTTTTTTCTTTTTCTTGTTTATGGCAATTGAGAAATTGATAAGAAATTCTATTGAATTGTAGAAAAGCGATTGTTTTTTTTTCATTGATATGAATTCTTTGCTTAGTTACAGGCTCGTAATTGTTTTCAATTACAATAAAATGAACTGTAATTTAATAAATTTTGTAATGAATTACGATTAGATATGATTGCCAATGTACCCGGGGTGCGTTAGAAGCACACATTTATTTCCTTCCTTTTTTTATTATCAAAAACGAAGCGTGCATTCTCTTAAAAACCGTTTGAAATCAGATTATTTGAGCTGTTATCGCCAAGTTGTTTTTAATCGGCTAATATTGGCAGCTGATTTCTCTTATCATCAGCGAAAAGTTTGACTTTTAAAGATTTGATACTTTCAGCGTTCAGAAGAAATTTAGACCGCAACGCATACGGTACGGTGGAAAAAATAGTTGCTGTATTTGGAATTTTAAAATTTAACTGCCATTCAAATAAAAGAAAAGTAACGAATCGAATTTTAATCATTTCGTAGCAGTGATAATAATTAAAAAAAACTTAAAAAAGAAATATTCTAACAATAGTGTTTCAATCAAATAAAAAGGACTTTTTTGTTTAACAAAAAAGGTGAATTTAAATAAAAAAAAAAATAATTTTAAAAAATTAAAATAAAAGCAAATAGAAATACTAAAGGCATACATTAATATAAAATGAACTAAAAAAGGATTAAAAAATATTTTCAATAAATTTATTAACAAAAAAAAAAAATACAACGGGTTGCTATATCCTTTTAGAATGCTTTTTAAGCAAAAATATTTATAAAAATAACATAAAAGTTTTTAAAGGATAAGATATCCTTGAAATACATTTGTTGTATTTTAAGAAGGACATTCATTCTATATGCATAAATATACTTATTCATGCTAAAGAAAGAAAATAACAAACTTAACCAATACAGTGTATATCCTTGCAATCTTCAATATACATACATACATAAATAAATGGTCATTGCGACCTTTTAGTCAGGATTACGGCCAAGTTTCTCACATCACCTATGTTGTGTGCCATAATTTTTATATATAAGTGGTGGGACCTACAGTTTAAAGTCGACTCTGAAGGACAGATTTTTGAGAAACTTTTCATGGAAATTTTATTTATTCTCAGAGTTTTTGCCAGAAATAAAATATGAAGAAATATTTTTTCATATTTCCTTGACATGGGGTTTGAACCGACCAACACACTGCCTACTTGACCATGGCAAGTGTTTTACAATCTTCAACACAAATTTTAAAAACAGTTTCATTAGTTTTATTTAAGAAAAATTTAAATTTTTCAAATTTAAAAAATTTTTTTTCTGTTAACTTCTAAGCTGAAAAGAAACAATTCCAAGGTTTCTTGTCTTTGATAATGTGGTGTTGAAAACGTTTCGTTATTTCTTAAAAGGAATTTCATTTGATCGAGATTGTTCTTTGTTGCGTTTTAACAAATTAGTTTAATGGCTATATTGCTACAGATGTTTTAGGTTTTCATTTAATCTGCAATAAATTTTATGACGCTTTACGCTTTACAATTTAAAATGTATGGTGTAGGCATTATCAATAGATTTCATTGCCTCAGCAATAAATTGATTAGCAGCTGGTAATAGTAGTATTTCAGTACGCTACAGCCAGTAGAATAAATATGCCGGCGCTTACCTTGCACTGTCTAACACAATGAGTCCTATGGGCCACCGGGTAAACTTGCCTGTGAACGGCAAGCTAACCCCGTAAAGCTAAACTATCGATCGGTTGCATTAGGTATAATTTTTCTTTAATCAAAACATTTGTAAACAAACGGTAGCACGTAATTTGGCACACTATAAGAAAAAAGTTGGTGTGATGCAAGGCTCAAAGTGATGGGAGTTTCACTCAAAATCGTCTGATTTACTCCAACAGCCAGGCCGCAGTCAAGTGCCTTAACAAACGTCCTCTTTCATGAACGCCGAGAATTTCTCTAAAAAATTTTCAGATGATTAAATTGTAAATCTTGTATGGGTTCCAAGACAAAGGGACATCATCAGAAATTGTGTTGCTAGTGCTATTTTCAACATTTGAACGAGCACATGCTTTTCTAGGGTTTCAGTGAAACTATCATTCCACCAGTTGTTGCTATACTCAGCTGGACTGTTCTCGATAAGAAGAGGAGTAATTGTCTACATGACAATTCTTTCACAGCGCTATTGCATGGTGCTGGGTTGCTAGTGAAACATCCAAAGCTAGTATATAGGTTACTCAACAGTCGGGCTTAACAGTCACAAAAACGTTGAATAATTTTTTTTTTGTGTATTTCGTTTTGATCTTTGAATTGATAAAACAGTTGCCAAGTAAATATTTGAAAACTTTATTGAGGTAAACACATGTATTACAGGACTGATAATGTGGCTTTGATAAGCATTTTATAACGCTTTTAAACGTCTAATAACCTTTTGTTAAAATACCGTCTGACCTTAATTCTTGGCTAATAAATTTATGTCCGTATAATTATACTATAATTTATATTTTTTTTCGTATATTAAATATAATAAATACGAGAAATAGATGTACAAAAATGTCAAAATTGAAAGAGAAAAAAAATTCTGGGTACATACATACATATATAAATAATGCTGATAATGATACAAAGTAACCTCTATCAATAATTGAAGCCTTAATAGTGTATTGTATCTGTTCTTCTGATTTTCACAATCAATTACGGTTTTACTAAGTATAACTTCTTAAAATTGTCATAAATTAGCAGAAATGAATTTCCAAAAATTTGCATTAATTTCTGTTGAATATTTGTCAATAAATAAATAAATAAAAAAGGAATGTTCAGATTTAGTTCTTAAAAATAAATTTCTTCATCCAATGCTACAGAATACAAATTAATGAATATGTTTCGGTTGAGAAAACTGAACATATTATCACAATCTATTTTTGGATTATTCTTGATAGTATTATGACAAATTGAAATTAAAAAAATTAAGAGAAAAAAATTAATAAAAATGTTATAACACTTTAAGTAAATTTAATTAATTTTGTTTACCAGTGTATATGTTTGTTCCATAGTAAACACTATTTTTTTTGGCAGCCAATTGAGCTCACTAAAATGTAAAATTACTCTTTTCTAGAACACTGGCTAGTGACATCTATTTGTTGAAACCACATGCCGTCCAGTTTATAATTTTTAATTGCAATCGGTTATCATATGGCCATAGCTCAACGATTTGACGGTAATTTGTAGTTCTTCCAGGCTCGAAGTCGCCGTGGTATAGTAGGTGGTGTGTCGACTTATTATACGTGAGGCCTCGGTTCGAAGCCCAGGTCAGGCATCTCCAACTAAACGAAATATGAAAAAAATATTTCTTCGGCGACTTCCTCTCAGCAGATTTCTAGTAAAAACTCTGAACGTTAAATAATAATTGCCATGAAAAGTTTCTTAAAAATCTGTCGTTCGGAGTCGACTTTAAACCGTAGGTCCCCTCACATATGTATAACAAAATTAATGCACACAACATAAATGGTGTGAGAAACTAGGTCGTAATCCTGACTAAAGGGTTGTAATGGCCAACTATGTATGTATGTATGTATGTATGTATGTATGTATGTATGTATGTATGTATGTATGCATGTAGTTCTTCCAGGCTACAGATTTTTCGAGATCATAATGCGCACCAACCAGTCATACCTTTCGAATGCATTGGCTTTTTCACGATTTTTTTTACGATTTTTCAAGATCTAAATACGAAAACGTTGCTTGTTGACGTAACGACCGATTGAAAAACGGATTCCATCACTAAAGAACATAGTGTTTCAAAAATCGGCATTGAAAATCCGGGACTAATTACAAAGTTGTATGAAAATCTTGCACAAATTAGTATTGTGTCGAGTTTTTTTTTTGGAAAATCGTCAAAGAATTAGTCCCCTGTTGTTCTTGTGAGTTGTGTTGTGAATTGTCAGCATTAACTGTTTTGTGATTTGAATGAATTGGGTGCAAATCAAAACACAGAGCACGCCACAATAGACCGTAAGGTGGAATCAATCGTTGAGAACACCTTAAAACTGACAAATTCAGTTTATCCGCAACACTTTCTCCAACAGAAGCGATACTTTGGGCAGTTCACATATTTCAATGAAGTACAGGCTTGATCACGTCTATAATGCTTGCAGTCTGCTCAAATTTCGCTACAATTTTGCCCATTCTTAATATAGTGATAATCGTAAGGTGGCCACCTTTGAGTCACCACTTGTGTAGACAATTTTTACGGGTTGTGGGTTTGTAAATATAACGGTTTTTCCTAAGTAAATAAAACTTCAAATGGAAGTTATATAGTAGTTAACAACCTTGCCAGAACATTAATTTTGAAACCACTAAATGGATAACGCTATAATCAGCTATAAAACGTTGTAATCTACAGTATAAAGCTCTTCTGCTGTACGAGCATGGCCGCAGAATTAACTCTACGAATTTTTAGTTTCATTTCATATGGTCATCAGAATGTGAATGTTTCTTGAATACAAGGAAAGGGATCGCGGATCGTAATCTAAAAAAAAGAAAGTTATAATGAAAAATACGATAAAAAAATTATTAAAGTTCCATTGAATTTATTTCACACAATTGATCTATAATATGGCTACAAGTTATTCTTAGGTTAGGTTAGGTTAGAGGACGTGTACTTGCTAATTGAGACTTTTTCATGGCAATTTTATTTACTCTCAGAGTTTTTGCCAGAAATCTGCTGAGAGGAATTCGCCGAAGTAATACTTTTTGTATTTTGTCTTGGTGTCTGGCCTGGGGCTCGAACCCTGGCTTTACGTCTAATAAGCCAACATACTACCTACTAGACTACGGCGGCTTCAAGTTATTCTTGGTTATTTGGTATTTTACTTTCGAAAAAATAATATTTATTGTTGTTTTAATAAAAGTTGTTAATTATTAATTCATTATTCATTACCAAATGCACAAAGATTCGATTAGTTTAAACACAATAAATCTGTAATAAACCAGGTTTATTATACATATATTGCCTGATGCAATCCATTTCATTGATTTAATTATTTATTAATAATATCACTGGCTTTGTGTGCTTATAATTTATATCGCTTTCATCAAGAATTCCAATCATAAAATAGTTTTATTTTTGTATTTAATCTGAAAATATAAAAATCGTGTGACTCGCTTTATAACTCAGTAGACTTTTAACACTTTTTTATGTTTGATTTGGTTTTGTTTAGAATTAGAATTGAGTTAATTAAAGCCACTAATTTTGAAATAATTCTCTAAATTAGTAAATAAATACAAAAATAAAAAAAAAACAAAAAAAACCAACAAAGTTCAAATAAACAACAATTATTAACGTTTAACATTTTGATAAAGTTTGAATAACAAAAAAATAATTTTAGAAATAATCTTTATGATGGCAAATGTCGTCAAGAAAATTTATGGACTAGAGGGAGTAGAGCAAAAAATAAAAAAAGAACATTTATTTGCGTTTTAAATTGTTGTTTGCCATTTAGAAACCTAAAAAAACATAAAATATAAGCAACCGACATTCATTTTGTGACACTTTAAAACAACTTTTTCTACTTCTTGATTTGAATTGAAATTCGATAAGGTCGGGTGTATTTAATTTATATTTAAAACTTTTTATTTTAGAGCAACAATTGAAATCTTTAATTACTGATTAAATTGCATTGCTTTTCATGCATAATATTTATGATTATTGCATACAAAAATTTACTTGACTTCTTGATTCGCATTGCAATAAACGTTTTATTTTTAACAATTTATTGTATCATTAAAATGAAACGTACACGCAATAAATTTATTTTATAAATTTGGCACACGTATCGTTTATAACTTGTGAATTGGTAGCATAAATAATACTTGATTATCTTAAGATTAGATGACTCTCATACTTTTCCTGTTTTTAATGACCTTCACTGCAATCACTACACGTAAAATACTTCTACAAGTGCTTTTTCAAATTAACAAAGAATTTTTTATAAGTGTTTTCAGAATAAAGTCATGAAATCTATCAGCATTGCAATCTTCAAGTGTTACCGAATAACTCCAATATGTTGCCATAGTACAGCGATCATACGATCTATTGGACTGATCTCAATCTATATAGGGTATCCCCATAATATCTCCTACAACTTCAGGGTGTCAACAAAGTGCATTCCCTACCCAAAATCGAATATGTATTCGACATGTTTCTTTTAAGTATGCATTCTGACGTCTTGTAAATTGATAGTTACTAACATTGGTTTATTGCTGGATAGTCTGTGAAAGTTGTGAACGACATGGCAGAGCGATGAGTTAAGCTCATCACAGATTACAACCAATTACTTACAAAGGACGAGCAACAAAAGCAATACGTTCTCCAAGTAGTCAGCAGATGCCGTCAGCTGTATCCAGATAGCTCCAAAACCACATTAAGTCGGTCCCTTGAATAAATTTAAATAAGAATAAAATGAAAAAGACATTTATTACACTTCCCTCTTAGGGGTACCTAGTCACGTTTTTAGGGACATTGGGTTCATTATCTCGAATTCAGTACTATTTACGTATTTTTTTATTCTATATAGAATATTATAAACAGTATCGACATCAATTTGATGTATGACACGGGCAAATATATTAAACCGTTCTTGAGATATGGGTCGGCAAAGTCGCCAAACTTCCAAAAAATAGAGATTTTCAAAACTTTGAGGCCACAGTGGCACGGGTAACCATCTTTCAATCATGCTCAAACTTTGGTAATCTTAAAATCTAACAAAATGAAACATTTTAGGTGGGTGTCGCCAAAAAAATCCTACATCGATTTTTTAAAACCACCCTAGTATACACACATAATTGATCATTACAACCCTTCAGTCAGGATTACGCCCTAGTTTCTTCTCTTATTTTGTGTGTGGTAATTTTGTACATGAGTGGTGGGACCTACAGTTTAATGTCAGCTCCGAACTTAAAATTTTCTAAGAGTTTTTGCCAGAAATATGCTCAGAGGAAATATTTTTCATGTTTAGTTTTGTTGAAAATATCTGACCTGGGTTTCGAACCTTGGTTTAACGTCTAATAGGCCAACATACTACCTACTAGACTACAGCGAATAGACTGTAAGCATGACTCAAATCTATCCTTATTTCAATTATCCAACAAAATTTTGTCTCAAACCTATTTGGTTTAAGAATAGTTCCCTGAGAGTTGCGGAGCATACATCACGTCTCCCACTCCCAAGGCGCTCTGATCGAATCAGCAGTGAGCTGGAATAATCTACCAGCTCACTGCCTTGAATTATCACACAAACTGACAACCAGCTGATACCGCATTCCCAGACGGTCCCATAGTATTTTCAAATTAACCTCTTAAGATATCTGACTCTCAGATATTGTGGCATCCATGTCATAAGGGAGTGCGAGCTAGATAAACGATTAGCAGAGCATTAATTTAGTTGCATGAAATATGTTTCTTGCAGTGGTGTTGTGCTAATTTTTTTTACCGGAACGCGTATATTTATATAATTATGTATTTAGACAGAACCGATCCTGGGTAGGCGGCGTCTCTGTGCGGTCTCATGTCCCAAATTTAACGACGGCGGTGATTTTCCATGATAATCCTGGCGGCGGCGTTTTTTTTGAGGTCTCATGTCCCAAATTTGACGCCGGGGGAGGGAGATTTCCCCCAATATACCCGCTCTTCATTTTTGTATGGGAAAAATAAGTGATGCTCTTGGTAGCAACAGTTAAATTTAAATGCGGTCGAAAAGGTTAAAAAATGGTTTTAAATACTCAAATTCTTAAGTAGTAATTAGTTCGGGTTCGGGTTCAGGTTCACGAATTTGTTTCGGTTTGGGTCCAGTTCCGGTTCAGCAGAAAAAAACGTTTCGGACTCCGGTTCACGGTTCGGAAAAACAAGCCGGTTCGTTCCGGTTTTTGTTCCGATTCGGATTCGGTTCAAACCCTTGTTTATAAAAATACATATAAAAATTAAAAAAAAAATCAGCAATTCTTTTTAATTTTTTTTTTAAAAACGTCAGCCAATTTGTTATCAGAAATCATCTTTAGTTCCGGAACGCTTTCCTATCCAACAAAGAAGTACCGGAACGACGTTCCGGAGCGTTCCGGCTCGACAACACCACTGGTTTCTTGTACTCAATTTGCTACTCAATAATAACACCCGCTTGTAACACTGATTCTGAGTTTGATTTCCAAACTGCTATCATTTTCGCTATCAATCGCGAAGTCACAGTGATACCGAAGTTATAGTTGTCAGCGCTGATCTGGGGTCCAATACGAGGCTTGTCGCTAACATATATATCATTTTGCCCTGTTTTACTGGCAGGCCTATCTTGGCAGTCGACGAATCTATGGCACTGTAGGTGGGTGGTGACATCTCGCGTCGTACTTTTGTGTACATAATAGTGCCAATGCTAAGAACTCTGGTCAATCATAGAACTCTTTGATGAATAAGATGAAAAAATTTTATGAGAACCTCGTTCAGTGTCAGACTTTGCGATTTAAATGTGATCGTTTGCTGCCTTATGGTTGTTAAAAGGAAGATGTCTGCCAAATTGGTTCCCATATGTTGCACCCCCAGGTTTTGACGTGTTGTGAATATTCGAAATCTTGCAGATAAGATCCAACCAGTTCAAATGGCGATTAGATTTAGTTGTATACATAACATAGTTGTAAAAATCTTGTGTGCAATAAAGAGAAAACTTCTACTTAAGTAGTTCGAGTATATCGTTAAGTTTTCCGTTTTCAGGACAGGACAGGAGCCTGAGGCTTCTATCATAAAGGATGCTGTTATCTATTAAAACTCTCCAATAAAGCTACCATGTCATTGTCTTATCATCAGTTGACTTAGCATCCGTAATCAATGGTAATAGCCTTGCTGTTTTAAGTCACAGAATCACGATTTTGAACTTGTCAGGGCTGCGCACCGGAATATCCACGTCGTCATCAATGATTGAGGACAGTGAAATATTTTAGTTAGAATTCTAGAAAATGAAGAGAATTTTTTTTAAAGTTGTCACTTGGGCCCAATTATTTTGTCTGTATCTCCTGCTTTCGATATTTAATTTCCAAAGAACATCGAAATCGTCAAATTTAAAGCACCTTAAACGATATAAGAAATCTGTATAAGCTAATGCATAGTCTTTGTAATGACAACAAAGCGGTTCTAGAGCTCAGAGATTGTAATTCAGAAATACATATACTTATAGCGCCATCTATTGTACATATATGGGAATTAATACAAATAACCAATACTTACTTAAAAGAAATTCTTCTTTCTTTTGTAGGCAAACAAAAATTCTTGAATAAATTTACGCATAATGATGATGAAACTGTGGAATGCATTGACACGCCGAAAAACCGAAGATGTCGTTGAGAGTGAATCAAAATTGGCACGTGTTTTAAATGTATTCGATTTAACCGCCTTGGGTGTAGGCAGTACACTGGGACTCGGTGTCTATGTGTTAGCCGGTTCAGTCGCATATAATATAGCAGGTCCAGCAGTGACCCTATCTTTTCTAATAGCAGCAGTAGCATCAGCTTTTGCTGGTATCTGTTATGCAGAGTTTGCAGCACGTGTACCCAAGGCGGGTAGCGCATATGTTTACAGTTATGTGACCATAGGCGAGTTTGTAGCCTTCACCATTGGCTGGAATATGATACTGGAATATGTTATAGGTAAGCTTGTGTATTTTTTTTAAAAATTATGATGTTGAAATGAATTTTTAATTTTTGTTAAATTTTTAGGCACTGCTTCAGTGGCCAGAGGGTTTAGTGGCTATTTTGATTCTTTAATTGATCAAAATATGTCTAAAACTTTATCAGAAGCTGTACCCATAAACGTTGAATTTTTGGGTGATTATCCAGATTTTTTGGCTTTTGGCTTGATTTTCGTTTTAACCGGTTTGCTGGCTTTTGGTGTTAAAGAATCCAGTTTCTTGAATAACATATTCACCACGGTCAACATACTGACCATTTTGATTGTCATTATAGCGGGCAGTTTTTATGGTAAATTTCTTTAAAATTTATTTTAAAAACAAATGCAAAATAATTATTTTGTTTTTTTCTTTTTTCAATAACTTTTAGCTGACTCTGCCAACTGGTCTATACCCGAAGAAGAAGTGCCTATTGGTTTTGGTACAGGCGGTTTTATGCCTTTCGGTGTAGCGGGTGTTATGGCTGGTGCTGCAAAATGCTTTTTTGGTTTTGTAGGATTTGATGGCATTGCTACTACTGGAGAAGAGGCCATTAATCCCAAACGCAATATACCTTTGGCCATTATTGTATCCCTTATAATTGTTTTCTTGGCTTATTTTGGTGTTTCTACGGTTTTGACTTTAATGGTGCCTTATTATCTACAAGATCGTAATGCACCCTTTCCTGCGGCCTTTGATGCAGTAGGTCTACCGCCTGTCAAGTGGATTGTTACCGGCGGCGCAATATTTGCTTTGTGTACTTGCCTGCTGGGTGCCATGTTTCCTTTGCCACGTGTTTTGTATGCCATGGGCACAGACGGCATACTATTCAAGAAGTTATCCAAGGTCAATGACTATACCCATACACCTTTACTGGCTACCATAATATCGGGTCTATTAGCTGCTACCATGGCTTTGATATTCGATTTGGAACAACTAATTGACATGATGTCCATAGGTACTCTATTGGCTTATAGCATAGTGGCCATTTGTGTTTTGGTTTTACGTTACGAAGAAGAGGGCATGGAGAAAGAGATCACAGTCAGTTTACCCGTAGTATTCAAACAGTTGTTGAATAGCAACTCATTGCGTGAGCCCAATGTCTTGAGTTCGGCCATAACAAAATTCGGCATTGTTTTCTTCGGGTTTGTTTGTATCTTATGGTGCATTATGGATAAGGTTTACACTTTCGGTTCTACCAACAGCATAATAGGCCTAAGTATACTTGGTGCAGTACTAATAATAATTTTAATTATCATAGGCTTACAGCCTGCCTCCAAAGAAGAATTGTCTTTCAAAGTGCCATTTGTGCCTCTTGTACCCTGCCTAAGTGTATTTGCCAATCTGTATCTGATGTTCCAATTGGATTTTAATACCTGGATCAGATTTCTTATCTGGCTAGCCATTGGCTACATTATTTACTTTATTTATGGCATACGCCACAGCACACAAATTACACGCAATAAAAATCATGCTGAGGCTGCCAAAAGGTTACTCTTTACCAACTTTGCCTTTGAGCCCGATTGGAAAGTGGAACATGCGAAATTGGAAAACATTTGAGTATAAATTTTAAAGAATTTTAAGGAAACATAAACCATATCCTGCCTGAAATGGCAAGCGAACAGGGCTTAATCTCTAAATTTGTTTTTCGTTTATGCTCGTTAGTCTGATGTTTTAAAATTTAAGTTACATTTTAGGTTACGTTTTAAGTTTTATACGAAAAAAATTATTAGAAATTATTATTTTTATATTAGTCTCGTATTAAAGAAACTTGTTAAACAATTTCGGGGAAAGATTTGCCCAAATTCGATACAAGTATTCCATTTTATGTAAGCTGTGTAGCATTGTCTGTATGTTTAAGCTTTTATTGTTGAAAGTTTTTTTTTTACTTTTTGACAGTTTTTTTAAACGTTTTATTTAAATTTCGTTGCTTTCTTTGTTATCAAAACAGAAAATCCTTTTCTACAGAAAATTCTTTATTCATTGAGAGTTTTTAACATTGAAGCTTTTCAAATTCCCTATTATTGAAAACTTTTCAGTTTTTTTTAGTGTAAAACTCCATAAAGCTTACAAAACATTGTTAATATTTTACAGAATTTTTCTCTAAAACAATTGCGTATAGAATACGAGTCCTTGATGTTGTCAAACCTTATGTCCTAGAAATTTTAAAAATCCAACTTTTTTGAAAGGAATGTCTACTGCTTTTAAAGCTTTTTGCATTAAAATTTTTCATATTAGAATTTGTTGCTGGTATTCGTTAGAAAAGATTTGTAAACTCGTGTTGATTGCATTTGTACGTTTTTAGGTTTTGCAACCATTAAACAGAATAGCCTTGACGTTTGCATTGCTTATGCGTAGCATAATAGTTCTTGTTAATGTTTTCTGAGATCTCCAAATAGATCGTAGATCGTACCGAATGCTACTTTTAATTTATTAATACGTGCATCCATATCGCCATCACTAGCATCCTTTGTAGTTACCATACTGCTGATGAAACACATCTTCGTAATTAATATTGAGGCGTGAAGCATACCGAATGCTACTTTCAATTTATTAATACGTGTATCCGTAACTCAATCACTAGCATTCTTTGTAGTTAGCATACTGCTGATAGCTATATATTCCACATCTTCGTAATTCATATTGAGTCGTGATGAAGACCTTGTGCAATAACCAGCAAGCATATCTCATTTTTGTGAAAAAAAAAGTTATCATCCCAACTGTACGACAGTGTAACTTAATGGCGTTAATATTTCCTTGTAGACATCCATGATTTTTCAAAGATATATGCAGGATATCCATTGTCTTACTCACAGCCATGGGTAATATTGTTCGAAAAAAAAAAAAAAAAAAATTCAAAATATTGGCGAACACACGTACGCTTGCCTTACATGCCTTAGTGTTGGATTCGACATTTGAAATATGCGTTTATGGTCTGAATTAAATTCTACTTCGTTTCAATGTTGTCGGAACTCTAACATTGGTTCGAAACTATTCTTAAAGTCGTGATAAAATCAAAACAGGAGCCATCTCCACTGATTCCAATTGCGTGGAATATTGGGTACAATATTATGCGGTTTAATATCTCGTTTCGGTATTGGAAGTACCGTTATTCGACATTAGTTGTTATAGTATTTGTAGTCAGTCACCTTGTCTATGATTTTACCATATTGACAGAGCTTTTTCTTACCATGTGCTGGATGCCCTAATATTGCTGATTTTAAAGTTTTCGAATTCGTTAGTAGTCTACTCAATCCAGGAACCCTTAAGCTTAGAGTCCCTTCTAACGACTTTTCTTTAACAACTAGCTGTGCTGATTTCTCTCGAAGAGATTTTGATTCAGAATAGCTTTTAGAAAGATTTTTAAAAGAGATCTTTTGGGATTCTTAAAAGATTTTGGAATTTTTTGTAGTAACTCTCTCCGTAAAGGAGAAAAAAAGAAAAAAAGGATTCACGTAAGATTTGATTGAAAGATTTATTGTTTTTTAAAACTTTGGCTTTGGCTAGTCGCCGTGGTCTAGTAATTAGTGTGTTGGCAAAAACTCTGAGAGTAAATAAAATTGCCATGAAAAGTTTCTCAAATATCTGTCGACCGGTGTCGACTTTAAACTGTAGGTCGCGCCTCTCATGCATAAAAAAAATTAACGCACACAACATAAGTGGTGTGAGAAACTAGGTCGTAAACCTGACTAAAGAGTGGTAATTTATGTAAAACTTTAACTTTTAAAATGTTTTTATAAAAAAAACTTAATTTCTTGATTGTTTAAAATAGTTGTTTCCCCATTAATGTGATCTCAGCATTATGAAGATGATTTTCATGTAGACATTGAAATGTTTGGAAAAAATATTTAAAAAAATGTGATAATTTGAAGAAAAAACTTTTAACAACTTCAGCTTAACATAAATTTATTTGTCTTGTTTGTCATAATGTGATATTTGTCAAGTACTTAGGCTTTTAATTTTGATTCTTATCCTCCTTAATAAGAGAGTTTATAACGAATTGTATTATAAACGCTATAATTTTATCCCATATTTAGATCTTTTATCCTTTCCTTTAAAAGTGTACTTTTAAAAAATTATTTCTATTTAAGTATTATAATAACAATGTAGTTTTATTGTAAATATAAAATTTAATAAAGAAATATTTTTAATAAATAAAAAATTTTTAATTTGATTTCATATTTTGAGATTTTTATCACTGTTTTTCAAAAGGCCTTCAAACTTCATTACTTACAATTAAGCACGAGAGTACCATCTTGAAATTTTCGGCTCTTAACCCTTTGACGACCATAGGCAAGTATGCTTGCCCGGGGGTTTTTGGCTTATATATTTGTCAAGGTTACAGATAGAGCAAATATGTCAGAGAATGTTTTATAGAAGAAGATTGGGGCAACAAAAATATAGTTGAGTGCAAAACCTATCTGGCTCCACTTGTACTCTACAAGGCGCCAAATGTGGCCAAATAATGGTCTTTATACCGAGGGCTACTACAGGGTATAGATAGGGCACAAGGGGACGGGAGTCAATTATGTTTTGGAATTATCCTTTGTCTATCAAAAGAACTAATGAGCAATTTTGGATAAACTCCAAACTGCCTAAAAATAGTAATTTTATGTTTGATAATATTGTTTGTAAAACAATAAATAAATATAAAAAAAATAAATAAATGATAAATTTGTTTGTAAAAAACTTTAGAATTAAAACCTCTAAATTGTCATTAAATTTGAGCGTTTTTTTAAGCGAGCCTCTGTTTAGTATTTTGCATTCACATATTGACTTGAAAAAGGGAATCCCCAATTATAAAAATAAAAATCCCCAAATTGTATATATGTAGTTAAAACGTATGCAAATACATACTTATGTATGTTTTTTGACAGTCTCTGTTTGAAATGCACTTGTTTCATTAGTTTGTATAGAAAAGTGAAATAAACAGTGTTTAAGTTTAAAATGAATGGATTAGCACGAGAACGTCACTTTTTCCTTCGACCAGAGCTAATTGAACAAATTTTACTTTGTGACTTCAGTGCTGACGACGAAGAAGTCGTTACAAACTCAGATAAAGAAGATGTCTTATTTCTAGAAAATGACATCCTGCAAATGCAAAATGATTAGCCCATAGAATTTATCATGGAGGGAACTAAGCACGTTCTTTACAAGTCTAAACTTAATGCACATTCTCCAGCAAAATGAAATAATGGCATGTGGAACTATTCGATGTAGTAGAAAGTACATACCGAAGAATTTTCCGACGGATAAAGAAATGAAAAGTGGGGACATAAGTAGCTTCATGTCAGAAAGCATTTCCGTCGTCAAATAAATGGATAATTGTGGTGTCTACCTCGCCTAAAATTTTATTGACCCAACAGAGGTAATCAAGGTAAAGCGACGTGTTGCTGGACAAGCTAATAAAATAGATATTGATTGCCCTCTGATTATACAGCACTACAACAAAGGAATGGAACAAAATAAAGTTTATTATGAGTACGATCGCAGAAGTAAGTGGCGTTTTTATTTACGATTGTTCTTCGACCTATTTGAGCTATGTGTTGAAAATAGTTATATAATATATAAGAAACTCATATTGGTTAACAGTTCCTTAATCAATGTGAGTTCAATTGAATTTCGAGCAGCTTTAGCCAAAGAACTGATAAGTTGCTTCAATTCAAGAAAACGTGCCTTTTCAGCGTCAACCAAATTTGGAACTCATTTTATAAGTAAGCTCTTCATAAAATGGAAAAGAGATAATTTTTGGAAATGCTGCTGTCATTGTGCTTCCTATAAAATATATAGTCACACAAATGTTTTTTGCGTTCAATGCAATGTGTTTCTTTGTTTCACTAAACCCCGTGATTGCTTTGGAAACTATCACGAACAACACTTATTATAAATTTTTAAAATTTGTTGTATTTTACTTTATATTATTAATAAAAAAACTGTTTTTAAATCATAACTAAAAATTAATAATTTGGGATAAAAAGATTGCTTTCAAACCACAGGCAACTATATTTGCCAACCGAAATCGGGGACTTAGAGGATACCCAGGAGGTAAATTTTTTTTTCGTCACTACTATTAGGCCACAGATTATTTAAATAAAACAAAAGATTAAATTGTTTCAGCCCGAAAATGTTTGGTCGTCAAAGGGTCACTCAGTTTGTGTTTATTTACCGCAAGATATGAGGATAAAATGGTAATAAATTCATTAAGTATTGTTTTTTGCATAAAAAGAGAAATAAAAACACACATCTATCAAACCATGGCCATTTGATGTATTTTTTAAGAGCTTGAGATCATCAAATGATTATACGACACTGAAATGTGTTTAAAAATAATTTTTTTTTAATTAACCTAAGGCAGGCAATTGCATGGTATTTATTTTTTATATAGGATTGCCGAGTTACAAATCAGGCCGTATGGAATCATTGGGGACTTAAATATTGACCTCCAAAGCTTCAAAATTCTCATAAAAAGAATTCAGAGGTGTTTAGTCGCTCGGACGAGGATGTCAGAGGACAGGACAATATCTGGAATGGAAATTACACACAGTCAGGATTACAACCTAGCTTCTCACATCACTTAAGTTGTGTGTGTTAATTCTTATACATGAGTGACGAGACCTATAATTTAAAGACGACTCTGGGCGTTAGTTTTTTGAAAACTTTTCATGGCAATTCAATTTACTTTCAGAATTATTGCCAGAAATCTGCTAAAATATTTGTCATATTTCGTTTGAGAAGTCAGACCTGCGGTTTGAACCATGGCCTCATGTTTAATAAACCAACACACTACCTATGTACTAATTTACGGCGACATCGAAACAAGGCCGATTGTACTGGACCGAAAAAGGACGAAGTACTCTATGAACTTCGCAAACATACATATATTTTTTTTGAAAGCAAATTTCCATAGCTGTACAGCGTTATTCTGGCATTAAACCATACATGACAACTATCGATATCGATGGATGTTGTCGATTTACGAAAGATGCCGATTGAGTCACCGCAGTCTAGTAGGTAGTGTATTCGCTTATTAGACGTGAGGCCTCTCTTGACCATGCCATCACTGTCAACGACAAGTTTTATAAGGTGATGATTACCAAGTGCTTTTGAACTGTGATACACAGGTTATATCACATTGAAGCATATGCGAATTTGCCACAAGATTGTGCGTATTGACTCCGTTAGTCTTTTTCGTGTGGCGTTTTCATAAGTTGCTGCCTTGTGCAAATAACACAGTGGTTCTCAAATTCAAGCTGATAGGAAAATAGTAAAGGGACATCATTTATGTAAAATAGAAAAAGCAAAAGAAAGGTGGAAATCATTTATTAAAATTTCTTTTTTCTTGTACTTTATCCCCTGTTATTTGTGTCTTGTGCCTTTGTTTTAATTTACATCTATTTGTGGTGTTGGTAAATTAACTAAAACTGACTGACTTTATTTAAATGTTCAATGGTTTTACATAAGCTGGTCTCTCTTTTTTACATTTTCTTTTTAAATAAATTGACATTTTTCCGTTGATCTTGGGTCTTATTTTATTAGCATTTTCCTGTCTTTATTTTAATTTTATTTTATTTTTCTACTTTTTTATATTTTAATTCCACTTTTTGTTTAAACCAGCATGTCAATTTAATTTGCATAACATTTGGTTTTTGGTTCATTTTTTTATGTGCTAGTGGGGGCCACACCACTTTTGTTCAAGTGAAACTCCAGTCTAAACATACATATATTCCAGTGGTATTAAACAAACACTGTTTTGTTATTTTTTTTTCTACCATTTTAGAACAGAACATATATTTTCTATTGACTTTAACTCGCATTTTCTGTTAGACTCGTGCTCATTTTAATAGAGTCTTACACATCTCCATAACAATTTATAACCATTATTATCAGGGTAATGCTTAGTACTACGATTCCTTCATGTATCTCTGGCTGTTTTAAATTACAATGTTTCCAATGGCAAATTCTTAATACATAGAAGGTTTTCTTTTCATTATTATTCTTTTCTTATAAATAGGCTCGTATTTATTAAAAATTTAAATGTTAGGAAATTTTTGTTTTTTTTTTCGTTAATAAAACCGCTATGAAAACCCAGAGCATAATTTTCACACAATTTTCCATGACTCTAGTGTATGAATAAGGCTGAATTTAACTGATGGCATAGGTTATGTTGGCTTTGAGAATCGCTGTGTTAAGAAAATCTCACCAGAAAAAGTCTAATGCTGTCAAATTGATATCAAATTGATATCTTTCGCATTGAGATGCCAGACGGCGCACATCTTGTTGGATATGCCGATGACGTTGCGGCCATAATTGTGGCTCGGAATATCGAAGAGGCTAAAAGGAAGGTCAACCAGGTGATAATAAGAACGAAGTCATGATTCGAGGACAGAGGACTCAAGCTCGCAACAGAGAAAACGAAGTTGATACTTCTTACGAGGAAGTGTATACCGCTGGAAATCGACATCACGACATGCGACACCACTCTGACGACGCATAAAGTGGTCAACTACCTTGGCATTCGACTGGACCCTAGACTGACGTTCTGGGCTCAGATACAACACGCTGCAACCATGGCAGCTAAGGTTACCTCCTGACTTAGCGGGCTTATGGCCAATATTGTTGGTCCCTATAATAACGGACTCTATTCTGCATTACGGCAGTGATATCTGGGCGGAGGCATTGAAGGTTGACTGTAGAAGGAAAATCTTATCATCGGTACTACGAACCGCTGCACTTAGAGTGGCATCGGCGTATAGGACTGTATCTAGGTCAGCAATACTGGTAATCAGTCGTGTAATACCTATAGATCTACAGGCAAGTGAGCAGAAGTGAGTGTGGGAGGCTAAAAACGTGCACGGAGAGACAGTAAATGTCAACGACGTCAGAAAGCGAACCATACAACAATGGCAAAAGGAATGGAGCACTGAGACGGGTGCTAGATGGACGGCAAAACTTCTCCCAGATATTACCCGCTGGATGGAGAGGAAATTTGGCGAAGTTAACTACTATCTGTCACAACTGTTATCTGGACACGGTTATTTTTGTGAGTACCTATTTAGAATGGGGATGATGGCATGACCAAATTGCATTTATGATGATGCGTCGATTGGTGATGCGGAACACACTTTCTTTTATTGTGAGAGATGGAGACAAAAAAGAAGGAGCCTTGATGCCAAAGTCGGCATCTGTACTGTCGAGAACTTCTGCGATGTAATTCTGAACAGTGAGGAGAATTGGAATAGTATAGTCAGATACGCGGAAGACTTACTGAAATGTAAGAAAATTGACTTGGATGAGAGAAGTAGAATGGACGTTTAAACACCTTCTCGGAATTCGTGATGCAATCCGGACGCGGATATGGATATGAATGGGGCCAAATGGCCAAACGGACTCCTCTTCGAGGTAATACCACAGTAGTTCCGGAGTGGGCATAAGGAGTCCAAAAGAAGAGGGGGAGATTTACTGTGTGAGGGCCCCACACACGGGGGATAGTGACGACTACCCCTATGGTGCGGTTAGGTATATTTACTCCTCTCATGAAAAGCATTTTAAATTTGTGTTTGGTAGTCGATGTTAAATTGTAGTTCTTGCCATTAATAATTAAAATAACACACGCCCCATAAGCAATGAATAGGATAGAACTCGTCCTGTGATGAAGTACTTAAGAGTAGTATCATAGGTCGAATAGGTTCGGATTGTAGGGGTTGTTTTTTAGTGTCTCAAAGCCCCAAACTATAGTTGGCTTACGATGATTTTTTTCACCTTCCATAAAAAAACACATCATGGGTGGTGTGAGTTTTGCTTCGGATTCGGAATCCTGTATGATCTTCGTTGACAGTCAGGCTGCCCTAAGGGCCATTGCGTCGGTCTGGTGCAAATCACGGCACGTACGCGAGTGCAAGGAGTCGTTAAGGACTTTTGCACCACACCGAATCCGTCTATGCTGAGTTCCGGGTCATAGCGGAATAATCGACAATGACAAGGCGGATGCTACCGCTAGATTAGGTTCACGTTCTGAGGGTATTGTGATAGTTGGTCCTGATCCCACAATCTGTCACCTCTACGGCCTCATCAATGGATGGGTCAGAGGGAAAGAGCGGAGGCGTTGGGGGTATGGATCGGGTTGTTACGTTGACAGTGTAAGAACAGGTTGGCTGCTGGGCTTGGATAAGGCCAGCTTAAGTTTAGTTATTTTGTTTATTATGGGGCACTGTGAGATTGGATCGCTAACAAGGATTTGGAACAGATCCCAGCCGCACTATTGTAGGCTATGTTGCGATGAGGAGGAGTTGGAGACTCTGTAACTGTCCAGCCCTTAGCAGGGGCTTCTTTGAGGGTTTGAATTCTGTGTCGAGAGCCGACATAAAGTCTCTCTATAGATTCAAATTTGAGCTGATTGAGAAGTGCTAGGGCTCTCTTGTGTGTTTCGTTAGTTTGTGTAATTCCTCTGCTTTCTCATTCTCCCTTTCCTACTTCCTCTCCTTTTTCCCTATCTCCCCTATTATCCTCTCCCCTTTAGGATGTTGTACAATGGATCAACTGGACCTCCGGGTACTGGACTTGTCTCAATTGGCAAGTACACGTCCTCTAACCTAAAACCTAAACTTAAATGGGTGCTGTGAGAAGCTAGACCGCAGTCTTGACTGTGGAGTTATAATGGCAAGAGCAAATTATTATCTTCTTTTATAGACCGCTTTCAGTGGTTAATTAATTGCATTTAAAGCTTACTATCTTAAGAAATATCCATGCCTTTAGCAATAAATCTCTTGGTACTATACTCTTCAACAAATAAACCCAAGTAAATGAATTGAATTTTCAACAATACTCAAACTCTCCATGTAAGTAACACATAATTTAAATTTTCCGGAAATGGTGTAATTATGTGTGGACTAAACTTTTCTATACAGCAACAGAGATAGAGAGAGAGAGAGAGAAAGTGTACGTGTATTTGTATATATGTATACTTCTATTACTGTGTGTGGTGGTGGCATGGTGCATAGTGTAGTTTACTAATTAAAATGCTTATTTTGCTAATTTAAATGCTGGCATTTCTACTTGACTTAAGCAGCAATTACTGCATGTCGTTACAAATTAAATAGTTTTTCTTTCGACTTCTACTTCGACTTCTACTTCCATTACCATTTCCTTGTTTCTATTATTCGCCTTGTCTTTTTACATGAATTGTGGTTATGGAAATATGTGTAGCATGGGAGTTGGGATGGGTACTTCTTTTCATAAGGGTATACCCTGGGTATTCTTCGGCCCACATGTTTACATACTTACATACATACACTCATGTACAATTGTGTACAAGTGGCTAGAGAAATTGTTCAAATACATACCATCTTCTTGTTGTAGTTTCTTTTGCTTCGTGTGTTACTCTTCCTCTTTCTAGTCATGTTTTTCATGGTTTTCAGGTTTTTTTTTTGTTTTTTATTTTTTCTAGTCATTATGTGCATGACTTTTAACATTTTTCCTTTTGTGTACTCCGGTTGCCCTTTTCTTTTTTTTTGCTCTTTCCTTTTACTTTTGCAAGTCAAGTAAGTTGGAAAATGTTATTGTATGTATTTGTTGTCATTTTCAAGCTTTTTCTAATTTTATTCATCAGTTAGTGTTGGCCAGTATTTTCTATGTCATGTCCATATTACTTTACGTGTGTATATGTATCAGGTTATGTATCTCTTCAATGATTTCAAAACAACTTGACTGGCAGGGCTGTCAGAATGTCAGAATGTCTTTCATGTAAAATATCATTTATTTGGTGAAAGTTTTGCCATTTAACGAATATGAATCGTTTTGCAACCGAAGCATGCAACAGAATACTTAAAACTTATGCCAAAAGAGGCCACTTTTCATGTATCATGGGGTGATTATGGTCTTCCTTTTCAACCTACTGTGCAAGCAGTACAGATATTGTCAATCCTGTGCATTGTCGCAATGTACGAACTGTCAAAAGCACTGCTTTTGTTTAAAGAAATGTAGCAAATAATCCGAGTACCTCGATTTCACAGCATTCTGAAGAATTGGGCCAATCTTTATAACACATTTTGAATTTGCACTTGCACCTTTATGGATATAAAGACCAATTCACGCCACAATTGAATTCAGAACTTCATAGATATGCTGATTTAGTTTAACAACAACACGTTTTCATTACTAAAATTTTCAGATAAAATTTTTTGAGAAATGATGTCCATTTCTGATTCGATAGTTACGTTACTGTGACTGTAGAACAGCCATTGCATCTGGAAAAGGATAATGTTTGGTGCGCATTACTACGAACTCCGCTATAACAGTGTAACAGTGTGATAAATTGCTTCCCACTCAAGTTTACGAAGTGGGCGGTAAAATGGTGCCACGAACCACAAACACTACCGAATTTACGAATATTGTTCTGAAACAGTAATTTCACATTTTTGGCGACTTCAATTGGCTATTAGGCTAGATGGCGAATCCACTCGAGTGAAGAGGTCCTACTTATTACATAAAAAACACAATACTTTGCAGAAGTATTTGCTGGGGTTCAACAGAAATATAGATGGGTTTTTTTTGCACTTTTTCGTTACGTACATACATACATAATTGGTCATTATAACCCTTCAGTCAGTGTTCCACTCTAGCTGCTCACACCACTTATGTTGTGTGTGTGAGTTGTATACTTGAGTGGCGGGGACCTACTATTTAAAGCCGATTCCGAACGACAGATTCTTGAGAAACTTTTTCATGGCAATTTTATTTGCTCTCAGAGTTTTTGACAGAAAACTGCTGAGAGGAAGTCGCCGCAGAAATATTTGTTCGCATTTCATTTTGTTGGAGATGTTTGACCTGGGGCTTGAACCCTGGCCTGACGTCCAATAAGCCAATACACTACCTACTAGACTACGACTGACCATTGGCCATTACTGTTTTTGTAATTATCGGGTATTCATATCATGGCTCCTCCAAGAATATTGCTTTGCCAACAATGTCATTCTTTTTTCAGCATCTGATATTCACCCAGATGTTTCTTCCTGGAATGTTTTAATGGCCCACAGATTTCAATGATTCATTTCCATCTGCACAGCAAAAATGTTAGAATCGAGACAAGCTCCGTTCTGAATAAATTTGGCCTGAGACTTTAGTGTCAAGCCTGAAAACTGGTTACCAATATCAGGTTATTCCTGGATGCTCTGATGTATATCTCAAATCTCCTACTATTGTAGTTTTCAAAAAAAAAAGGTTTCGATTGCCTCAAACCCACTAGGCTTGAGCAGAGACTTTGCCTCTCTTTACCTTTCCTTTCGCTACCACTCCATAGAAGATCTCAAGTGGTATCAGCGGCGTGGAAGTTCTTCTCGCAAATTCGTTTGCTTCCTTATTGCCAGGAATGTTAACGTGACCTGGGACCTAGCAGAGGGTAATTTTATTTCTCATATCCAGCCGATTCAGCTTCTGCAAACAGTTCCATTATATTTTCGTTTTAACCTCATAATAGCTGAGTGCTCTAATGCTAGCCTGACTGTCAGATAGTATTACTGTATTCTGTGTTTTGTACTTCCTATCAAAGTTAAATTGAACTCATCTGTCGAGGGCATAGACTTCCATTTGGAAATATTGGGAAGGTCAGACCAGTGGTGATCTCTGGAGCAATTTAGAAGGAATCTGAACACAGCTCAATTAGAGTTCGGTAAGATACGGAGACTAGCGTGTGTTGGCATAATAGCGGCAATGGGGACCTGCCCTACAGCGAAATGAAAGCTTTGCTGGATTGAAATCCGCTACATATGATAGTGAAGACCAAAGCTTTGGAGGATATGGTTAGTTTAATAGGAGACAAGTCTAACATGAAATCCATTATGCGATTTAGTGACCTAAGGAATCGATTGCCTGACAGGGTTCTCTCTCCCCCTGAAAACAACAACAACAACTAGACTATAGATGGGTTAGGAACGAATATTGGAGCAGCAGCAGAAGTTTTATGTTGCAAAATAGACTATACCGAGTTCATGGAGAAATTCGCTTCTCTTATGAGGTTAAATCGGTTACTGAGACACCTCTCTGCGACAATAACCCAAGAAGAACGAAATGAGTCAAATTTACTACTTGATCTCTATGCTTACAGAACATTGCCAAGAAGGGAGGCGTGCCTGTGAGCCGGGTACTACGGTAAGTTCAATTTCAATCATACTGCGTGGCGGTCGCGCGAACACATGGAGGAGTACTGG
Organism: Sarcophaga subvicina; assembly: GCA_936449025.2. Lineage (NCBI taxonomy): Eukaryota > Metazoa > Arthropoda > Insecta > Diptera > Sarcophagidae > Sarcophaga > Sarcophaga subvicina. The sequence continues at coordinate 29,917,751 of OW388081.2, forward strand.
GCATCATTTTGTTGAGACTGACGGGTATGCAGCCGACATTTTTTCCCTGTTATTCTTCCATTAAATTTTTTGTGCAGTTGTGTGTCCCTTATAAACAAATATTGGTACACAACCCATTAAATAATAACATCATCATCATCATCATCATCGTCATCAAATATTTAACCACTCGTAGTCGTAAAAGCTTTAATATTTTTGGTTTCACAAATTTACAGGATGTGTTAGCCTGGGTATTATAAGATTTACGAAATTCTTAAAGCCTTTTTTTGCATTTTGTGCCATGTTGTAGGTTGCATGTGTCAGGTATTAAAGAATGTCTTAAAATGTCTCAAGAGACAATGACTGCATATGGCTGTAACCGTATGTTACTTTATCTTCTGGAAAATTTTGTTTCCTTGAAACTTCAACGTACGACTTAGTAACACAAGAATTCAGAAACTAAAAGAAGAGTTCGTTTTAGACAAGTTGTTTTAACATGCACTGACACTACGATATTTAAGCCAGGTTGCAACCACTACTGCTAATGCTAGTGCAAATGTTTTTATTGTTGTTGTTGTGTTTAGAAATTTAGTTTAATTCTAAGTGCCAATAAAGGGTTATTCTTTTTGGGGTTTCAAAGTTCGTAAAGCTGTGAATTCGATTATAAGATTTGCATAACAATGCCGCTTAAATGAACGCCTAAGGATAACTTTTTCACATATTTCGAGCGGTTTTTTGTGGGTAAATCTAGTGGCATGTCAGCTTCAACGTTAAGTAACTATCCGCCTAGAAATAAACCCTCTTGTTGAAACCACTTACAGTTCAGTTCATAACCTTTAATTGTAGGCCAATCATTTGGTTTTCGTCCAAATCATTTCTGGGGACCCTGGCAAACATTCGCTTTAATTGTTGCGTGAGTTGGTCTTTACGTGAATGGGCCCCAGAACTTGAAACCTCTAAATTGATAAGCCTCTACGAGTCAAGTCAAAGTATTCCTTTAAACATATACGGCATATACAACCGTATACATATTTTCCCTTTATTACAAACACATGCTGCCATAGTAGAGGTTTTAAGAAAGTTTATTTCAAATATTTTGCCAGCTTGTTAGATGATAAAATTTGGTCAATTTGTTTGTATACAATAAAAGTGTGTACGTGTGTTAGTGTTGCCTGTAAACTTTATCTTCAAATAATAAATCCTGCACTCCAATAATGCATTATTATTATCAATAATCTGACAATGTAAAATGTTGTACAAATAATTTTTTGAAATACATTGTACAGCTTTTGAATTTAAAAAGATTTTGTTGTTGTTATTTTTTGTCCAGATTTGTACATAAATGAATGAAGGTAATGTTTAAAAGATTTCAATTAAATTGCATTCTTGACCTCTATTTTAAGTATGAACTGTTAATTAAATGCTATTGTTTTCTAAGAAATTCTATGATATATTTGACTTTTTAACTTTACTTGTAACTTATCATAAACTGTGGTATTACAAATAGCCTTGTGTGTGCTTATAACTCTTTGAAGGGACAGCCATTTCTAACTAGCTACCAATCCATCTTATCTTGAATCCAAACCTATTCTTAAATAAACGCTCTTTGAATTTACAACAACAGGTACAATTCCGGTTACTATCTTCGATAGTTTGATTTCTCATTGAAATCAATTATCCAGAAAAAGTTTTGATTGTTTCAAACCCGCATGACTGCTTTTGCTAATCTTTATATATACTTCCACCACAAAAAATTGTCAGTCCAAACCTTAGCCACTGGTAAATTGTGTGTTTTTTGGCCCAGGGTAGGGAAACAGTCGCCGTAGTCTAGTAGGCCTATTAAATGAGAGGTCAGACATCTCCAACTAAACGAAATATGAAAAAATATTTCTTCGGCGATTTTCTCTCAGCAGTCGTCTGGCAAAAATTCAGAGAGTAAATAAAATTGCCATGAAAAGTTTCTCAAAAATCTGTCATTCGGAGCTTGTAGGTCCCTCCACTCATGTATAAAATTAACACACACAACATAAGTGGCGTGAAAAACTAGGCTGTAGTCCTGACCAAAAGGTTGTAATGACTAATTATGTATGTACGTATGTATGTATGTACTCGTATGTAAGGAAACAGTGCAAAAAACTTATCTATATTTCTAAATACTTCTGCAAAGTTGTCGAGCTATTCGTCTTACGAAAACATATCCCGAATGTTCCAGTGATGATCTAAAAATGAAACCGCCAAGCTATGTGAGATAAGAAGAAGGCTATAAAAAAACCGCTTGCATAATCAACCTTTACTCGGCCGACACTATATACACGAATTTCTGCAATTATATCTGGTGTTGAGACATAAACTAGGAATCTAGAATGTTTGAATAATTTCTGAAGTTAATAGTATATCTCCAGCAAAATACAGTAAAATTTGTCCACAATTCGTATACTATTTAGCAAGGTTAGTCCTGTTTTGTTGTTTAGTTTTTCACTTGCTTATAAAATTTGAGTCGCCGTAGTCTAGTTGGCTTATTAGACGCAAGGCCACGGTTCAAACCCGAGGTCAGACATCAAAACGAAAATATGAAAAAAATTTTCTTCGGTGACTTCCTCTCAGCAGCAATTTTGGCAAAAATTCTGATAGGAAATGAAATTGCCATGAAAATTTTCTCAGAAATCTGTAGGAGCCGCCACTCATGTATAAAATTAATACACACAACATGAGTGGTGTGAGGAGCTAGGCCGTAATCCTGACTGAAGGGTTGCAATGGCCAATTAGGTACTTATGTATGTTCATATGTATCAAGTTTGTATTACGCGGCTTATTTACATTTTTATAGGAGTACACTGAGACGCATACAGTTGTGTTTTCAGATAAAAGGCATGGATTTACCTGTCCCTGTCCTTGTATACAAACAGAGTGCACGAGATTGTGATCTCATTATTCAGTAAAAATTCTCCAGGGATTGATTCTAAGAGCTGTAATTTTTTTAGCAACATCAGCAAAAATTCTAAGTGAAATTTTTCTCGTAGTCGAAGTATAAGGACCAACAAGTTAAAAACGACTGTAAATCGTCATTTCAGAGTGTTGCTTATGACTTGATGAATAAAAATTATTCAGTGAATAATATCACTCACAATTAATATCCTACTGGAACTTTAAAGTTAATCAGATAATGTTAATACTCTCAGCATTATGTTACGAATTCCAGGCACATTGAGGAATAATAAATGGAACAAATATTTGCAGGTGGTCATAAGTATACATACATAATTGGTCATTAAAATCCTTTAGTCAGGATTAAGACCTAGTTTCTGTACTTATTTTGTGTGTGGTAATTTTATACATGAGTGCCAGGACCTACGGTTTAAAGACGACTCCGAACGACAGATTTATTGAGAAACTCTTCATGGCAAATTTATTTACCCTCAGAGTTTTTGCCAACAATCTGCTGAGAGAAAGTCGCCGTGGAAATATTTTTAAAATTTCGATTTCATCGAGATGTCTGAACCGATATTTGAACTGTGGCTTTAAGTCCAATTACCTTCTAGACTACGGCTTTTTCATTGATTCTGATTCTAGCATTCACTCAAATAATCGACCACTTTGTGCCCCTAATATCTTTATTTTAAAGTTTTCGTACCCTGAATAAACAATAAATTTTATTTAAATTATAGTCCCCTCAACTCAACTCAACGGTTATTAACCTGCCGCAAATGCTTTGATTTTAATTGCAGTATTTATTTTTCCAGTAAAAATGTGTGCACCTTTCAAATAACGCTTACATTTAAATCCTCTGTATTATTTTTTTTGTTTTGTATTTGCTTTTATTCATTAGTATTAGAAATAAGGCAACTTCTTCGTAAAATACATGGCTTTAACCAACTATTTGCATGACAATATTTTAAAGTCTCCTTTGCCATCTCCGTTGTTCGAATAAAGACAACAACGGAGATGACAGCAACGGGCTTACAAGAGCTTTAGTCAAATGTCCTCTGTGTAAGTTTATTTTATGAAGCGGCGGTTATACCCAAAGTGACAATAGATGCCACCAACAAATCACAAATGCACAGCAACAATGTAAATACTTTCTTGCAAAGAATGCAGCACGTGCACACCAATGCTATGCTGTATTGTGCTATACAAGCAAACAAACAAACAAAACTAACAAATAATGCAACAGCAGTAACAATAGCAATATCAACTGCAACAACAACAACAGCAGCAAAGATGATGATGATGATGATGACAAGAACGTTGGCAAAGAGACGAATAACGTAAAAGAAGAAGAAATAACTTGTATATCTTTCCCTCTGTATAATCTTCAGTAGTCTTGTTGCAATAGGTGGGTGAGTCGTCGTACGTGTATATGTGTGCGTTAAAATAAAACGGAAATGTGTACATTAACACATCTATTATACACACACACAAGCACCCAGCTAAAGTGAACCGTTATAAATGAATGAAATGAATGCATATTATTGGTGAACAAAAGGATGATGTATTTGCCGAGAATGAAAAGATTGTCGGAAAACCCAAAGGACAGCAATTTAAAGGGAACGCATGAACGAAAAGAAAATTGAACATCATTGCTGTATGTTAAGGTAAAAGCATACTACATGGTAGTGGTACTTCTTGTTAAGGTTTCCAAGAAAGTTAAAAGCTTTAATGAGATTTACTTGGTAAATTGGTGAACTACGGTATACATTTAATTCATATTTCCGCAATGAATGTTAGCAAAAGTGAAACTGTATTTTAAGTTGCTCTTATACAGAACACAGAATCCAGTTTAACATCGAAGTAGCGGTGTTGGCCTTGGTTGAATGGTTTATAAGTAAAAACGATCATAAGGAATATGAAGACAAAATCATGCCTAACAAGTGCTGTTGCTTTAACTGTCATTGGAGCATAAGGCGAATATAATTGATGACGCATATGTGTTCTCCCTACTGTAATAGTCTATGGTCTGGGCATATCGAACATAATAGAAAAAGCCCAGATAAAGTTGGACATGATGCAGAGGCTAGTGTGGTTTGGTCCAAGGTCATACAGCGGCGCTTGAGGCTGTGTTGGTCCGCTGCACTTGGTTGTGAAGATTAAAGCGTTCGTAGATGGTAGACAAGTCGAACATGCAATTCATTACCGGATTTCGGAATTTAGGTTATCGATATTGACAGCTCTTTTCTTAACTGTTCTCTGGACAGAACCAGCAGACTCTATGATTTTGGGAAATACTTTGCAACGAGTCTTAGTAACAAAATATAAATTTTTGTGGTATACATATGGGTCCGGAATGCATCTTGTAACAGGAGCAAGTGTTTTTATGAGTGCATACTGTCACATTTCCCATACCTTGTAGTGATGGAAGATTTTCTACCTGCAAAAGAAAATTATTCGTAGATAATACATGACTAATAGAATGAGAAAGTCTCGATAAACCTTCAGTATACTGGCTTTAATAAGGAAGTCAAATAATATGTATCCTTCTATGCATGAAAAGTTACCTGTAGCCTGGTCTAGCGAATATCTTAGAAGAATACATTTTTTTTTACTATTGGGAGCATATGGCTTCCACAAAGTATTTCTGCCTTCTTTCCATTTAATTAACTTACTTTTGTTATTCCATCTAAGCTGGTGATCCTAGGATAATGCGACTGTCATCTATCGTTGCCTAAAAACAACACTCTCCGACTAGTTGGTGCAGTGCAGGGGAATCTAGCTGATTATTAATTCGTACCTTTTCTCTTTTCCCACTAGGTGGCAACACTGCCTGACCTCCTTGTAATGTTATTTCCTATCCATTTCCAGGTGGTAAGGGGCTTCTTAGATAAATTGTTTTGGAAGGGGTGAAGCCACTTAGTTTTGAAATTCGAAGACTATGATGAACGATTTTTTCAAACCGGATTTCAAATATGCTTGTCACGAATCAACGTACAACGATCAGCTAATGAACACCCAGTAGATACAGTTGACGATACTGTGGCCAAGTATGTTCGTTTCAATGGAAACCGTTTCTCATTCCGGAAACCTTGTTTAATGTTAAATAACATGGCATGTTTTTATTCTTCTGAAAGGAACTTTATTTCCTACGTTTGGATCATAAGCTTAAATCCAAAACTTATTTTTTTTTTTATCAATTTTTCAAATGCGTAAGTCTTTTCCAACTCTGGATGGGACTTGTACATCCAAATCTTCTGAGGTAAAGAATTCAGTGATTTGAGGGAATCTCCAAGTAAATTTGCCTCGTATTTTGTTACTCCCTGCCGTGAAGCATCTTCCATCAGATACCAACAAGATGCCAACGGATGACAACGAATTGAGAGAATGAATTCCATATCAGATCCATGGTATGGTGATTTCAACTTTGTGGCATAGTTTTCGTTGGGAAATAGTCGCCGTAGTCTAGTAGTTAGTATGTTGGCTTATTAGACATGAGGTCACGGTTCAAACACCAGGACAGACATCTCCAACAAAACGAAATATGAAAAAATATTTCTTTGGCGACTTTCTTTCATACGATTTCGGGGAAAAGCCCTGAGAGTAAATAAAATTGCCATGAAAAGTTTCTCAAAAATCTGTCGTTTGGAGTCGAACTTAAACTGTAGGTTCCATCACACACGTTTAAAATTAACACACACAACATAAGTGGCGTGAGAAGCTAGGTTGTAATCCAGACTGAAGGGTTGTAACGGCCAGTTATTTATGTTTGGCAAATATGATTCGTTATTCAACATATTGTTTGATCAGGTACAATACAATATGAAACAGTACAATCTGATTTCATTATCAAGTCCCAACAAGTTTTATCGATACTATCGGTCATACTTTCTGCTTAAGTGCTCTAGCGTAGCTTTATGGCAAACAGTCTACCTCTAGAAATCTTTATGAATTCATCCAAGAGATACTAATCCCTATTTCTACCTGTTTCTTCTTTACTACAATTAATTTTCTTAATTTCAATATTATCCAGTGCTTCAGTAAAGGTCTTTTCGTAATTATTGGTTCATTAAATATCATCGTACGAACGTTCTGCTTTCTACATCAATAAGTCCCAATTTCTTCATTCATTACCACAACAAATATTGACAACTCGTTTGTTTTTTTTATCTCATCTTTAATCTTTTTAAGTAATTTTCTTAAAACGTTAACAGAAATCAATCCATAAAACAAATATTCTACGATTCTTCTTCCATTTCTCTACTAACGACATATCATATGTTAAGCAAACATCCTTCATCGTCTACAAAATGTTAAAAGGCCCAAAAAAAAATTGTAATCACAGACGATGAACAACTTGAACGATAGACGACAAAAGCTTCGTATTCATTTCATTTCATTGCATATGAGTCAAGAGATACCAAAAAAAAAAAGAAAAAAAGAAAAAATATTTGAACGTAAAAACAATAAAGAATCCTTAAGATATCAGATATTAATGTCTGGAAAATGTCAAAATATCTGCCACACACATTTTCCAATTTTTTTTTTGGGGTTTTTTCCCTTCTTTCGATGACAACCAAATCAAATGCAATACGGTCAGGGCATATGATTTCGCTTTTGTTTTTTTTTTGTATTTTTCATTTTGTAGGACAAATTTTCTTTCGGTATTAAATTCTCTTCGGCATTTTATTATTCTTACATTCCACCACATACAAATGTTTACACACACATGCACTTACACTAGCATACATTCTATGAAACAGAGTAAATGTCAGAGCAGAACTTGAAGAGAATAAAACTGAAAATGGAATTAATTGTAGCATTTGAATTGGAACATTGGGTATTGGATACCAGGAGATAGGAATGTTACACTGTATAACCGATTATATATTAACTTTCAAATTTAAAACTGGTTCTGGACAATGTTGAGTTACAAATTGAGAGTTGCTGGCTCCTTTTTTGGCTTGTAGTCTAGTAGGTAGTGTGTGGGCTTATTAGACGTAAGGCCACGGTTCAAATCCCAGGTCATACATCAAAACGAAAACATGAAAAAAACGGCGACTGCCTCTCAGCAGATTTCTGTCAAAAATTCTAAGAGTAAATAAGATTTCATGGCAATCTACTCAAAAATCTATCGTTCGGAATCGATTTTAAGCTGTAGGTCCCACAACTCATGTACAAAATTAACGCACACAACATAACTGGTGTGAGAAGCTAGGTCGTAATCACGACTGAAGGGTTGTAATGATCAATTATGTATGTATGTATAAAGCAGGTTTTACGGTTATTGTCATCAGATACTTTGTGTAGGGTTTCGACTAAAACAATCCTTTCTTTTATTCTGGGGAGACAATTAGCAGGCATTGCTTGGAAAGATACACTCCTTCTTCCATACACGCTTTGGTACTCCATTTTTTTTTAACTATTTTTCTCCTTCAGAGTACACACTCAACGTACTGTCTGACAGCAGAATATCTGTTTTCGCATTCAAGCATTCTGTACAGCATTCTCAGTAAATGCAACCGGAGGAGATGTTTACTTGACGTGTGTTCGCAGGAGTTTGGAGGAGTTGACAACTGACCATAGTTTTCAACGAAAATCATTTTTCGATAAATGTAAATGTCAACGAACAAAATTGAAATCGAATTTGACGCGATACCAATCGACATGAGATCCTAGAGCGTCCAATGCATCCCGTAAACGTCAGTGTTTGGTGTTGGTTTTGGGCTGGTGGCATCATCGGCCCATACTTCTTTAAGAACGACGAGAATAATACTAATTTTAAATGGTTGTCTATCGGACAGTCTGTGTATATCGATTTACTGTACATGAATTTTATATGATTTGTAAACGAAAATATTGTAATCGAAGAAAAACAATCATGATACGCAATAAATACTTACGAACAATTTAATGTAAATGTATTTAAATAAAGCTTTGTTTGCACGGTGGGCCAAGATGTGAATAAAATCTAGTCTTAGAAAATATCTCAAATGTTATGAAATTTCATAGGGATGCTTTTCTAGCCTAGTTGGTTTATTAGACGTGGGGCTTCGGTTCAAACCCTAGGTCATACATCGAAACGAAAACTTAAAAAATATTTCTTCGACGACTTCCTCTCAGCAGATTTCTGAAAAAAGACTCTTAAAGTAAATAAAATTGCCATGAAAAGTTTCTCAAAAATTTGTCGTTTGGAATCGACTTTAAACTGTAGGTCCCGCCACTATTGCATAACATTAACACACACTACATCAGTGGTGTGAGAAACTAGGTTATAATCCTAACTGAAGGGTTGTAATGATCAATTGTGTTTTGTTATGTTTTCCTATTAGCTCTCTAACATATATACTAGAGACTGATTTTGCTAAGTGATCTACAACTTCATGAACTTACTCTTCATAAATTGAACTTTGGGCACCTTATTCATCTCAAAATCCGAGGAGAAGGAAGCTTTTATGAAGGAAGAAAATCAGATCTTCTTTAATATTCGCAAACGATACAAGGTCCATTTTCAGAAGCTCTGCATTTGTAATCCTCCCATTCCACATCTAGCTCTTGCTATACGGAGTTCTTTAAACGAGGGGATTAAACCAGACTTGGTGTCCACGGCTATGCCGCTGCCTATCTAACGTGGATATGGTTTTCCATTTAAAGCCTATCTTAACTGATAGCTAGATGACAATTACTAGGGTTTGAACCACGGTCTCACCTCTAATAAGCCAACACTCTATATACACTAGAGTCTAGTCTAGTGACTAGACTATGGTGACTTCAAACGGGCAAACATAGCTGGAGAATAACATCAAGTAAGTTTGGAGAGTTGAAAACATTTAGCGGTATTAAAAACCGGATAAGACGCTACGAGACAGAGACGTAGCTAGGAAATTAATATGGGGAAGACCAAGCGTTAGGTGAGTCTAATTAAGGGTAGGAATACTGGTACTTGACTTTACTCGTGCATCAAAAAACAGAGAATGTAGGTCATATGGAGAGCACATCTAAATGATGGAACAATGATGTAATTATCCAACTTTTCTAAATACATGAGATCCTAATATAGAATGGATGACCTTTACCCTTGCTCATCTAAGAAGAGTGGAATGGAAAAAATTGTGAAAATAATGTTGATGCCACCTAATTAACTCACAAAAAATTCTATTGTTCCTGGTTATAGCAGGCATAAGACATTGTTTCAGCGTGTTCGTAATTTCGATTTGAAATACGAAATACTGCACAGAATAAGTTACATGTCGCATATCTCAGTTAACAATGAATTACCACCACTTACATCACTAAAATTGAATGAAATTCTAGAAGAAAAGACTCTTATGAGGGGGATGTTGTTGGAGCATAGTGGCAACATGTTACCCACTTCTTGGTAAAAGCATTACATCGATTTCACCACCTTCATGGTACGGTGAAGGATTTTGTAATACGAAGATGAATGCTGCGCCTATGGCAACATTGCAGAGCATAGCAACGCGAAATGCGAAGAAATAAATGAATTAAATAGCTCAACGACACCGAGTGTAAGACCATATTCTTTTGTTCAGTTCTTGACCCACTGTTTTATCAATGTAAAGCGGGCATCGATAGGAAGTTTAACAAAATAAATAAACAATTGCATACATTAGGGCAAATAAAAGAAGAGAAAAACAATTTTCCCAATACATAATGTTATAATAATAGAATTTTATATTGTTTACCACACACATTTACAAATATACATACACAAATACTATTACAAAAATATAAATACTCATGTAGGCAGCCATTGCATACTTAGATCCATACATACATTGCCTCACCCACACTTATGGAAACAAGTATAATTTATACAAAGTAAACCTACACACCCATACGTTATTATTTTTTCTCTCAGAGAGATATTTATTTAATAGCTACGTATTCGAATATACGATGTTGGTATTGGTAAGGCTATTGAAATGTTATGGAGACATTAAATTTGTTCCTGTTTTATTTGGAAATTTTATTACAAATACAGACAGTGACATAGAGAGAGAGGGAAAGAGACAAAAGGAGAGAGAGAGAGAGAGAGAAAGGACATTACAATATCAATTTGGGGGAGAGAAAATACAAATACGAGTAGAAAATAGGAAGTATATTTTATCAGCCTACTTAATGCCATCATTTAAACTTATTTCATTAACATATACGAGTGCAGAGCCAATAAATAGATGAATGAAATTAAAATTTTTAATTTTTATATACAAATTAATCTTCAATACTTTGGACACATCGCAAAAAAATTGTTTTCTTCAAAACTGTTTGGTCGAAATGATTGCAGGGTATTTTCACGGCATTACTGATATTTTGAACATTGCTCGGTCTTGCTCACTGTTTTTTTTGCGTATCTCTCTTGACAGGACTGTGCAGATCCTTCTCGGTCCTTTTGAGCGGAGTTATGATTTTTTCGAAAAAGACGAAAATTTTCAAATCTGAGACGATACCAATATTCGTAAGATCCAAGAGTGTCTAATGCATCTCGAAAAAGTCATTGTTTTTTGTGGATTTTGTAATGATGGAATCGGTTTATATTTCTTTGAGAGCGATGTTTGCAGGCCATCACTGCCAATGATGAGCTCTGTAGATCGATGATTACGATCTGAATTGAATGATTTGGAGACCAACTACATGTGATTTCAAAAGGATGGCTCAACATGCTAGGCAGCTCATGCAAAATTTGATATTCTACCTGAGAGATTTGAGATCATGATGATCTCACTAGGAAGTGTTGTGAACTAGTCACCAAAATCGTGCGTTTTGATCCTGTTAAACTATTTCATTGAGGTGTTCTTACGTCGTAGTTATTTGAGAATAAGCTACAAGTCATATCGGTCCGTAAACAAGCTCAAATTCTGTCTGACTTATACGCCTGGGTCATAGAAGATTGGGAATTGCTTATGCCTGCCTTCCATAGAAGGCTTGCCGGCCTTTTGAACGATGTTATATTGCACACATAGGGCATCAATATGTTTTTCAAACGAATAAAATGTTTTTTGATGATATCTCACACAATTTGTTTTATTTAAATTAAAAGATAGAAAACGTTTAAAAAACCCTATATAAGGCCCATCATACGGTTGTACTTTTTCTTTTTTATTAATCAATTGCCTTTTTGGCTGATTTACCTTTTGGTGTGCTGGCTGGCACCCATCATTACAGATTGAACATGTAATTTTAAGCATCATCACTGACTGCATTCTAGGCTTTTCAACACTAATCGATTGACACCATAATCCAGCAGCTGGAATAATTCCTAGTTATTGCTGTTCAACTGTTTATTTTTTGACGTGGGCGAACTTGGCAGTGTAGTGCTTGCAGCATAAGTCTTCACATTAAACAATCACAAAAGGTAATTATCCCTTCCAGTAGGTAAAGGGTCTTAAAATGTATACATTATGAAGATATAATGAAATTTTTTTGAACATTTGCTGGATTTGATCTGGGAGTGCTTCTGTTTGTAATTTGACTACAACAACAATTCATCTTCCAAATACTGTGCTGTACCCCAACAATTTTTGCGTGTTACAAAATCATTCTCTTTTTGGAAATGCAACTCCCTGATTCTATTTATTGATTGAAATGTTTACATACATACATAATTGGTCATTACAACCTTTCCGTCAGGATTACGACCTAGTTTCTCACACCACTTATTTTGTGGGTGTTAATTTTATACATGAGTGGTGGGACCCACAGTTTAAAGTCGACTCCGAACGACAGATTTTCGAGAAACTATTGATGGCAATTTTTATTTACTCTCAGAGTTTTTAACAGAAATCTGCTGTGAGGAAATATTTGTCTGACCTGGTGTTTGAACCGTGGCCTCACGTCGAATAAGCCAACACCGTACCTGCTAGACTAGTTAGTTGAACGCCATCTAATTATGCTAGTTTGATAGCTTGAATATACCATCGAGTAATAATGCACAAAACTTTCGAAACAGATTAAATGCTCAACGCTCTCCCCTTAACCTGCCTAAACAACATGTATATCAAGCTGTCACAATAAAAATTCACCAGTAAAACTTAAGAATACTTTTTGTATTTTGTTTTGATGTCTGGCCTGTGGTTTGAACCCTGGCTTTACGTCTAATAAGCCAACATAGTACCTACTAGACTTCGGCGACTTCAAAGGTTTACTCATCCAAAATTTTGTTTATATAGCAACCACCCTCGCATCCTCTACTATAAAAGTTTTAATATTAAGAATTTTATTAGCACATCTAGTACAGACATACATGCATACATATGTATTTTATATGTATACATATGTATTTATGTCTTGATGTCGTTATTTCTCTGTGATTCCTCTTTCCTTAAATTTGACAAAATTTTAAATGCAAGAAATTGTTTTAACATGTATGTATATTAGATATACATATGTATTTACATATATGTATGTATGTGTGTGTGTGTTTTAATATTGCAAATGTAAATGTCTATCACATTGAAATTGTGTTACATTTTATGCCGTTTTTTGTTCCTTGTATTAATTTTATTGGCTTTTTGTTGTTATTTTTATTTTTACTATTTTGTTGTATTTTTGTATTTATTTTAACACTTAAGCATCACTGCATTAACAAATAAAATGTCATTTTCTATTTGTTTTGTTACACACACAGCCAAGTACACACACACACTTACAACATATGTATATGATTTTATAAACTTATGTGGCAAATAAATACAGTTACAAATGCACATGAAGGAAATAATATAAAATTTACATTACAAACACCAATACATTTGCATACTTACACTTATACACTATCAAAATACAATATAAAGTTAAAATTAAATGCAGATTTTCTCTCTTTCCCACGCCCTTTTGTATTTTTTTTCTGTGTGAGTCTAACAATATTGTCTTTTGAAATGTTGATTATTTTAGTTCGTTTTCAAAAGGGAAAAAACAAAGAAAATGAAACATAAATTTTCAATTTGTTATAAATTTTACATGCATTTGTTTCTATACATGTATGTGTATACACACACACATGTATGTGTGTGTATGTAATTATTATCAATGTTATTACTATTGAAAGTTACAACATTTCACAGATCAAATCATCTTAAATTTTTTGTCTTTTTTTAAAATTTTTTTTTGACTCCATTTGATATGTTTTGTAAAGTGCAGAATACATACAACAAAAAAGAGAGAAAACTGAAGAAAATTCAATTATACTTATACATATGTACATTCATGCTGTCCATTTTTGATGTATGATTTGTTAAAATAAATACAATATTTCGATTTGCAATAGCGAAGACATCTAAAGGCTCCGCCAAATAACTTTTTTTTTTTGAAAATGCTTTAAAAACAAACTACTGAATATTTTCTCAAATTTCTTTTTTTTATTTGAAAGTACAATCCTTCCGGTTAATAATGGTAAATAATTTCATTCAAATGGCTGCCTCGGCTGACCATGTAGTAGCCTACACCAGAAGATGTCGATTTTGGCAAAAGAATCATCTTTTCAGATGAAGCTCATTTTGATCTTGGCGGGTTTGTAAACAAGCAAAATTGGCGTATTTAGGGCACAGAAAACCCACACGCATACATTGAAAAGCCGACGCACCCAAAACGAGTCACTGTTTGGTGCGGATTTTGGTCCAGAGACATAATTGGGCTATTTTTCTTCGAAAATGAGAAAGGAGTGGCCGTTACAGTCAATAGCGATCATTATCGGGCCATGTTGAACGAATTTTTGTTCACAAAAATTGAAGAGGAGGATATTGGCAACATTTGGTTTTAACAGGACGGCGCTACGTGCCACACAGCCGAAGCTACACTCGATGTTTTGCGCCCTGTTTTTGAAGATCGCATTATCAACCGCAGAACTGATGTCGTTTGGCCACCTCGGAGCTGCGATTTGACACCGTTGGACTTTTATTTGTGGGGTGCCGTCAAAGATAAGTGTTACGCCGACAAGCCAGAGACAATTGACACTTTAAAGGACAATATTCGTGAAGCCATTGGTGAAAAACAGCTGCACACAATCGATAATGTGCTTAAAAATTGGACCGATTGTGTAGGGTACTGCACGGCCAGCCGAGGCAGCCATTTGAATGAAATTATTTTCCATTATTACCGGAAGGATTGTACTTTCAAATAAAAAAAGACATTTGAGAAAATATTCAGTAGTTTTTTTTAAAGCATTTTCCAAAAAAAAGAAGTTATTTGGCAGACCCTTTATATGTCTTCAATGCCAATTGTATTCGAATTTGTCTTTTTGTCTTTTAGTGTATTTGGCCAAACATTAAAGTTTAATGTACGTACTTTAAATAAAAAAGAAAAAAAGGCTAAGCAGTTGAAAAGAAAATAGCAAATGCAAATTTTTCTAGTTTAAATATATTTTTCCACTGATCCTTTAATGAGTCTAGGTCGCCTTTTAGGTTTAATTAATTAAAATGTATCGAATCCACTGCATCGTAGTCTAATGATGGGGTTGTAGCCTTAGCCATATAGCGATCGGCTTAATCTAACTACAGAATATCACCCACAGTCACTTCGCCTAGAAGAATAGATGCTGTATTCGCTTCTCGTAACTCGCGAAGTTTTTCCGTGTTTCAAGAACTTTGTCTAAAGCCCATCACGTGTATATCTTTGAGTTGACTTGAAGTGTATTAAATTAGTATCAACCTGGTTCATCAAGTTCAAATATTATCATCATGAAGAGGTGCTTTAGTACTGCAACCATTGGATCTATACTAGTTCCCTCAAATTTTGTAGATTATCTCTATAATATCTCCCACAAATCTATTACGTAGCGTAATTGGTCATTACAATACCTTCAGTCAGGATTACAACCTACTTTCTCACACCACATATGTTGTGAATGTTAATTTTATCCATAAGTTGCCGAACCTACACTTTACCAGAAATCTGCTGAGAGTAAGCCATCGAAGAAATTTTTTTCATATTTCGTTTTGATGTCTGATCTGGGGTTTGAACCGTGGTCTCACGTCTAATATGCCAACACACTATCTACTAGACTTCGACGATTTCCAAACCTATTGCTCCGGCATATTTCGAGATGCTGGTCGGCATCAACAGTGAATATTCTCTGCCTAGCATTTAATATGCCATCAGATGCTTCTTTCTGGGACGTATGAATGCTTTTTAGATGCCAAAAACGTGTTGCGATGTTTCATTATCATTGTTGCAGAATCTACATGTTGGGCTCGAAACAATCCCCATTGTGGATAAGTGTACTCTGAGATTATTTTTAGAGAGGGTAATGCATGTCACCGTAGTCGAGTAAATAGTGTGTTGTCTTATTAGGCGTGAGTCCACAGTTCAAACCCCAGGTCAGACATATCGAACAAAATGAAATATAAAAAAATATTTCTTAGGCGACTTGCTCTCCGCAGATTTCTGGCAAAAACTCTGTGGGTAAATAAAATTGCTATGAAAAGTTTCTCAAAAATATGTCTTTCGTAGTCGACTTTAAACTGTAGGTCCCACCACTCATGTATAAAAATTAACGCTCACAACATAAGTGATATGAGAAACTAGGTCGTAATACTGACTAAAGGGTTGTAATGGCCAATTATGTATGTTGTGTATGTATGTATGTAATGCTTGACATGGATCACCTCCAATTGCAACTTTTCAACAAAAGTTTCAATTGTTTCAAACTTACTTGGTTTGGGAAGAGAATTTGCCTCCCTGAATTTTACACTTCCGCTTGAAGCAGCACAGCAGAATTTTGGTGCTCAATCAGCGCTATGGTAGTTCTCCTTCTCACAAAATAGTTGCTCCTCTAAGACAAGAATGAATTCCAATTGGAACTTTCTTTTCTCAATAAGTATATACGCTTGCTGAAATACAAATAAATATTGCAATTATTTTAATTCCAATCTCAATTTCAATTAATTTTCTTTTGAATTTAATTTTTTTTTACAATTACTTCCTGTATGTTCCTATAAAGCATACATACAAGCAAACATACACAAAAAAGTCGAAATAAAATTATTTGAAAAGTTCATTTAAAGTTTGACTTTCTTTGGCTTTTATTTCAAGATTATTTTTTATTTGCATCTTTTCCGTTTTTTTCTTTTTGTACTGTATTTGCATATGTATGTATATTGTGTGTATGTATGTATGTCATAATGTATTTAATTTGCAAATCAATTGACATGTGTTTTCTGCACAATGAAAATAAAAATAAAAGAAAACTTATCAGGCATCCAATTGCATTAAGTAGTTGGAATTTCAATTTCTTTCTTCAGATTTATTTTTTTTCTCCCAGATCTGGTATAACCATACAAGTCAATGCAATGTGATCTGGAAAAGTCTACTGGATGGTGATTGTATATAACATTAGAAGAAGAAGACTTTTATTGCGGTATAATGGGACTTTGGTTCTAATAAATATTGTAATAATAATGGGTGTTAGAGACATAACACTCCAAGATTAAGGACAAAGCGATCTTACACGAGAAGTCGTAAAAATAACAGCCCCAAAGCGTATAAAATGGAAATATTTTTTGAAAACAATAGGCCTTCCAAATGAGGTAAAGGAAAAAAGGTTGGATTGATTTTTTTTTTCGCCGTAGTCTAGTAGGTAGTCTAGTAGTAATATTAGACCTGAGGCCTCAGTTCAAATCCAACAAAACAAAATATGAAGAAATATTTCTTCGGCTACATCCTTTCAGCGGATTTTTGGAAAAAGCTTTGAAGAGTAAATAAAATTGCCATGTCATAAAAAGTTTCTCAAGAATCTGTCGTTCGGAATCGTCTTTAAAATGTAGGTCCCACCACTAGTGGAAAAAATTAACACGCAAAGCATAAGTGATGTGATAAGCTAGGTTGTAATCCTGACTTAAGGGTTGTAAGGGCCAATTATTATTGCATTTAAGGCGGGCATTGCCTGCCACGGTCTAGCGACACTAAGTCGTTAGGACATGACAGTGGACCTGACACAGACTCGGACAAGATCACAATAAAATAATATGTGCGACTTCCTCGCAGCGGTGTTCGGGTAAAAACTCTGAAATAAAATAAAATTGCCATGAAAAGTTTCTTAAAAAAAGTCTTTCAACTGCAGGTCCTGACGCTCGTGTATAAAATTAATACAAACACACAGCATAATTCGTGTGATAAGCTAGATGGCAATCCTAACTGAAGCGTTGTTCTGACCAATTATGTATGTATGTATGTGTTTTTTGGCATCGACTTATTTCGTACAAAAATATTGTGTGTATAGGGTATCCCTCCTACCCTAATACACTTGACTTTTGCAAACTTTTTTTGCTTCTTTCATTATCTCACTTAACATTTCAAACTGAAAGGGAATAAAATAATATGGAAATGAGAGTAAAACAAAATATATTTTGTGTGTGTGTGAGTGTGTGTTTATAGGCGCATACATACATAGGGTGGTGTATGTGCTATGCCTGTGTGTATGTAAATGATTATTTGTTATCTGGTTTTAAAGAACATACAAGTCTTTTAGTTCAACTTGATGAAAAATTGCTCAACAATAGTTTGTCAATTATTGGTTACATGAGTAGTGTTTCTATTTTTTTTTCATGCACACATAACCAGAGTTTTTCTATGCTCTTATGCTCTTCTGCATTCTTTTTTTTTTGTTTTCTTTTGAGCAAATACTTGTAATACAAATGGCACATCAACATGCCACAATAACTGGATATGTATGTATGTATGTACATACATATACATGCAATACTGTAAGTGTATGTAAAATAAGCATCTGACTCTTTCTATCACATGGTATGCATTTCTTAGGCCTATTATTTGTCAGATATTTGAAAAAAAATGGAAATACGAGTACCACCACCATCCTACAAATGTTTTTCTAATACAGAAACCTTCGCATACTCATCTAAAATGAATTCGTATGAGTGTATGAGTATTTATCTTAAATTCCAGACAATTTATTGTGGTGTTGCATGTAGCTTTGTGGTTAAATTTGTGAATTAAATTTGTTTGCAAGTTTTTCTTGCATTCTTTCGTTTTGTGGTTTTATCCATCGTATTCAATAATTTTTCTTTTTTTGCTTTTTGCTTTTATATTTCATATTTCCATTCCTATTGTGGTTGATAAAGTTTTTAAGAGTTTTAAGAGTTTCATATCTTTTGTCTGTTTTTTTTTTAAAGAAAATTATCTGAACATTCTTTAATCTAAAAAAAAACTGAAGTTATCTGCCACCATTACCAATATTTTTTTTATAATTTTTATTTTTCTTTAAATTATTATTCATGTAATCTTTAGAATAATTTTGGTTTTATTAGGGGAGTGCAAGCGATAAAGCATTATTATTTTAGGATCCATTCCATCAGAAGCACAGTCTATTTAGTAACAACAATTGACTAAAAACAGGGACTATATAGAGCACTATTAAGAGAACAGGAGCGAATGTTTTTGGTTAGAAAATAAGGAAACACTCGGATATTTTCCAAGCGAATCTGAACCGACATCCGAGCACTCGAGATTAAATTGCTTCTGTTTTACCAACAAATGCTTGTTTCTGCATCTTGTCCAACACCATTTGTGCTAATCTAGGTGCCCGGACAATTGTCCCATAGGTCACTATTCAGGTCTGGCCATCATAGTATACATCCAATGTATAATTCCTGGTTTGCATCACTATTTCCCTGCAAGTCTTTTGCATGCCTTTACTACACGTCTAGCATTTCCTGAGATGCTCTATATAAGAGCCCTCATATCATTTATATTTCACTGTTATCCCTAGATCCCGTTGTCTGTGATATTATCTCACCTTGGAGACGAATATTCTTACATTTAGAAAGTTTACTTCTGCTTGAAAATAGTACTCTTGCTTTTCACACCACCTAAGTTGTGGTTGTTAATTTTCTACATGAGTGGCGAAACATACAGTTTAAAGTCGACTCCGAACGATAGATTTTAAGAGAAACATTTTCATGGCAATTTTGTGTATCCTCAGAGCTTTTGCCCGAAATATTTTTTTCATATTTTGTTTTGTTGGAGATGATCTGCCTGGGGTTTGAACCGTGACTTTATGTCGACTATGTCAACACACTCCTTATTGGACTACGGCGAATACAGATAGCTTTGTCAGTAATGCATCCACAATCAGGCCCTACATTATTGGTGAAAGTACACCACTCTGTGGGTATTGCCTAGTTAGACTAACTTGCTATGCAAGGACTCTTGAATGTGTCTGTCTGAGTATATTTGCCTGCTCTTGCCTTGCTTACAGTGACACCCTTTCTATCATCTCAGACCTTATACAGTTACACACTGGTAGTCTAGTGGGTAGTGTACTAGACTATTAGCGTAAGGGTCGTGGGTTCGATTCCCACCAGAGACTCTGGTCTGTGACACTACACCGAGCATATTATCAAAGTTACTCCGCTCATATATAATTAGAATATAATTTGTAATTGTATTGTAATTAATAAATAAATAAATAAATAAATAATCGGTTTGAACGATTTTGATTGTGACCCACATTTGGACTGAACACTACAATGGCTCTTAGTATATAACCAAGAGCTTAACTACTACGGCATATATTTATTAGGAATGGCAATATTTACTGGATGATCCTTTGTAAGTGGGCAGGCAAAATTCTCTTTATTTTATTCTGCCTCCGGTACATATATAAGCCGTAAAGGTATACTGAACGAAAAGGAATATAAAGACAATAAGAGAAGATCTGAGTCATGCATCCGACTATTCAGAAATAAACTGAGGTTAGTAATCGACTTTTTGACAAGGCATTGAAGATTCTAAGTACACTTCTTCAGAATGGAGATCGTCTCAAACCCTACAAGTAGATCCTGTGGTGATGACGATGAATTATTAGATCAAATTCTTGGGTGCATATCAGATACTGTACAAGAAGCTGTTCTTGCTGACATCGAGAAGCAAAATGAAATTTATCACGGCAATAGGTTTAAAGGACACATTATAGGGATTCTTTCTCGATGTAGATTAAGGGTAGTACAATAAACTGTTTGGTATCTGTACTATGGTACCTCTTCAGTACAATAATAATAACACCTGACACCCCCGGTTATGACTGTTAGAAGTTAAATTTATCGTATCAGCTGAATGAATCATAAGATGAATCAGCAGCCTTATGATTCATTAACGCTGTTCTCTGATTAATTACGGGTCGTCGTAGTCTGGCAGGTACTTATTAGACATGAGGCCTCATTTCAAACCACAGGTCAGCCAGATTTCTGGAAAAAAATCGAAGAGTAAATAAAATTGCCATGAGAAGCTTTTAAAAAATCTGTCGTTCGACTTTAAGCTGTTGGACCCGCCACTCATGTATGAAATTAACACATGCAACATGAGTGGTGTGAGAAACTAGGTCGTAATCCTGACTGAAGGGTTTTAATGACCAAACATCTGTTGATCTAATGAATGATCTTCTCATGCTATTCTGGCTAATGTTTTTTTTTGCTGTTTTTCTTCGTCTATTTTCCCTGACTTATTGTTTCTGAAATAAAGATTTTCATCAACAGTCTGTAAATTTTTTTTTATTGAATAAAATTTTAGATTATAACTAAAAATTCTTTTAAATATTAGGACTTCATTTAAATTGAATGTGGTTTTAGAAAAATTGAGTTTTTTGGAATTTTCTTTTTTTTTTTTAGTTTTTTCTCAGAGACACAAATTTCTTTTAGGAAAAATTGCTTAACATTGTTCTTCACTATTTTATTTCTTAGGAATTAATTTTATTTTTATTTGTTGTTTCTTATTCCTGTTTACAGTAAATTATTTTCTAAACTTTTCCATGAAACACCACAAGTAAATGCTTCAATTAGAGGTCTAACTTTAAATGTCTCCCAACTAATATTCCAAAACATTTCTTTTTTATGCTTTAAAATAAATTTGCCAACTTCGTAGACAATTCTCAGAAAAATGAAAATTCTTTCTCTTTTAATGGCAATTTCATATTTTATTTGGTGTAGCATTGTCTCGTTTCCACGTTCTCTCTCGCCCAATACAATCGAAAGCCTTTCGAATGTCACAGTCATTGTTGCAATGTTTCCTGAATTTAAAAAAAAAAAACAAATTTTTTGCTGTCAGATCAACATTTTTATACGAAAGCCACAATAACACACAGGAATTTTTTAATGCCCTACAGCATCGTAGATAGTACAGGGGTATGGTTTGCTTAAGCTAATGCATGCAACGTTACAGAGTTGTTTTGTTGCAGTAGGGTTAAATGTTTAAAAATCGAAATTCAAGTGTAAGACAAATGGTGCACGCTTTAAGCCGTAATACATCAAACGCGTAAGGTATTTACATGGAATATACAATTTTTCCGATTTCATTCGATGGTTTTATTTGCAATATTTTCAATGCAAATTGTTTCAGTATAAAAAAAATTATTTGTAATCTGTGGAAATGCCATCAATACTCAGAAAGTTTGTTATTTTACCATAATTTCACCAGCAAACGCACAACGTTTACAATTCCTTGTATTTTAAGATGAAAATCCGAAATATTTTTTAACCGAAAAGTCATCTTAAAAGCTTATTTTTGTCTCAGTGAGCATTTAACCGTGTTATTTAATTTGGTGTGACATGTGCTTTCAATAAGACAAGGTCAGGGTTACACGATGCCGCGATTCTATGAACCTATTGACACGCTAGTTTGGTAAGCAATTGAGCTCTTGTTTTCGTTTATGGGGATAGGTCAACAACAATTCCTGCTCTCGAAGATGACATTGCAGCTGTCTTTGGTGAGATACCATTCGTAACACTCGTAAAAATATTCCAAAGTTATATCATTCGCTTATAAATTTAGTCTTTAAAAATAAAAAAAATTGCTAATGATCGTGCACGCTTTCAGATTATCATTTTTAGAAGTTCGTTTCGCCACAGAGCTGGCTGTGTGTGTGACTAAGGCATTTGTGCTTGCGCCACACTACTTGAAGTGATCTACTCTGGCTAGTCGTGGTAACACAAAATTTTGAAAAGAAACCCGGTATTTTTAAGTTTTACTGGTGAATTTTTATTGTGACAGCTTGATATACATGTTGTGTAGGCAGGTTAAAGGGAGAGCGTTGCGCATTTAATCTGCTTCGAAAGTTTTGTGCATTATTACTCGATGGTATATTCAAGCTATCAAACTAGCATAATTAGATGGCGTTCAACTAACTAGTCTAGCAGGTACGGTGTTGGCTTATTCGACGTGAGGCCACGGTTCAAACACCAGGTCAGACAAATATTTTCTCTGCGACTTGCTCTCAGCAGATTTCTGGCAAAAACTCTGAGAGTAAATAAAAATTGCCATGAAAAAGCTTCTCAAAAATCTGTGGTTCGGAGTCGACTTTAAACTGTAGGTTCCTCCGCTCATGTATAAAATTAACACATACAACACAAGTGGTGTGAGAAACTAGGTCGTAATCCTGACTGATGGATTGTAATGACCAATTATGTATGTATGTAGTTGGCGTTCAACAATGCATTTTTAAGTTTTTGGGATCCTGATTTCTATGTCAGCTGCTGCTGCTGTCGTTCGTAAATTTGTTTCTGCTTATGTTCATTTGCTTGTAGGAAGTAAAGCTATGTATGTATATGGATTAGTCGAGACAATTCTCAAGATTGAGTTCAATTTAACTGTAGAAAAGAAAGTGAGACAATATCGGCATCCATTATAAAGGAAAGGTTCGGTACGTACAACAAAATTCTCGCAAAGGCCTAATGGAATTACTATTTAGTTGCGTTGATAATGTTTGCTGGGGCTCCCTTGATGAAGTGCTCTCAAGTGGCTACTGATCTCTCTAACTACTGTTTGTTGCGGTGCCTGTAAAACACACACACTTGATGGTAAAAATCTAAAGGAGCGGACATCTTTATTGCTAAAAACCGTAAAAGCGATTTAATTATGGAACTCAGTTTCGCATGTGTTAATCGATGTATTAAATAATGTCCCAGTCAATCAGGTGCTATATATTAACGATTATTTAATATTGTAGGATGTCATTTTGCCAATATTGATCGCCAGTTACTTTCTTACTTGTTCACTCTGTCTCTCTCTCTCTCTCTGTCTATCGCGTTGTTCTCTTTTATATTCTCATGCGCTTTATTTCTTTAATTTTGTCACTGCAAAGCATTTGAACATGACCATACTCATACATATGTACATACCAGTACTCATACAATATAAATGAGCATGTGTATGTGTATGCTGTAAATGGATTTATAGGAATACATGAATACACATATAACGCATACAGAGTTCTGCATGTATTGGTGTATGTATATATACATACATGCATATTGTTTAAGGAATTTTTGTTGTGTGTATTATTGTTTTACTACCAACTGTTGATTTATGAGCATTACTGGAGCCATTTTATACTGAATAAATATACAGATATTCTGAAATTTATATGAATAGTTGTAGTGTGTGGAATGAACATTGAAATGTACACCCATACATACGTATACATATATATCTCTTGCGAATATATGGTATTTATTAAAATACTTGTGGTTCAGTTCACTTTAAAGTGCAAAATTTTAAAATAATTTTAAAAGAATCTAATTTTGATATATGAAAACTACACAACCGAAGTGTGTTTCATTCTAGAAGTTCTTTTGGAAGGAAGGCGGCTTGCAGTTAAATAACAGTAGAAGACCATCCAAAAGCCATTCACCTTCCCCGAACAAAGTAGTAGGGTCAGGTAGTGTCCCTTTCTGGGCATGATTCCTCACCTTTATACAAAATGCAACATTTTAAAACATACTTACAGAATGATTTTACCCAGGTTCATCAAAATATGGTAACCCTGTCATTATAGAACCTGGTGCTTCAACCTGAAAAAAACTTGATTAATGAAAAAACAGAAAATATATAATATGGCAACCCTGTCATTTTAGAACCTGGTGCTTCAACCTGAAAAAACTTGATTAATGAAAAAACAGAAAATATATAATATGGCAACCCTGTCATTATAGAACCTGGTACTTCAGCCTGAAAAAAACTTGATTAATAAAAAAACAGAAAAAATAATATGAAGAGAAAAGTACTTATTAATGACATAACTACATACATATTTAGTCATTACAACCCTTCAGTTAGAATTACGACCTAGCTTCTCATACCACTTATGTTGTGTGTGTCAATTACATAAGTGACCTACAGTTTATATTTGACACCGAACGACAGATTTTTAAGAAACTTTTCTTGACAATTTCTTTTAATCTCACAGAGTTTTTGCTAGAAATCTAATGAGAGGAAGTCGACGAAGAAATATTTTTTGCATGTTTTGTTTTGATGTCTGACCTGGGGTTTTGAAGCGTGGCCTCACGGCAACTTCAACAAAGAGAATATCAAACTACAATTCTACCTGATGACTTCAATGCTTGATTGAGAGATTGTGGCAACTCCAATATGTATGCAAAAGATTGGCTTGTTAATTAAGCTTTATTCACAATGGACTTTGTTTTGTTAAATACATATGCTTACTCACTTTTGTTTGTATTAGTGCGAGCACTATAATATTGTTCCATTTCATCATGAACTGAGCCATATAATCTACGTATATGTATGTGTAAAGGTTTGTTTGTTAAAATATTTGTTCTTGTGTGTATATATTTATTACATAGGTACATACATACCTATATGTACGTATATCCATGTGTTATGTGTAGATGTGTATATGAAAAAATATATTGTATTTCACATTTAAAATTGTTGTATATGCCAAAAGGATTTTTATAGAATTGAATACACTGAACAACGTGAAATACAGAGTACCGACAACAGAAAATAAAAATGAAATTAAACGAAATGTAAGCTTAAGTTATAACTAAACGGAAATGAAAAAGAATCTGATTGTGAATTATTGGTATTTTTTAATAAACACAAAATAACAAAGAAATGAAAATACAAAAAAAAAAAAAAAATGAAGAAGAAAAAATATTCATTGCTCCATACACATACACTTCCATGTTATACATTAGGGTGGTAACGAAAAGCAGAACATATTATTGAATATCTTTACTAGCCAAGCATTTAAAATTAATATTTTTGTGAAACTTAACGAACTTTACCAAACAACTTTGACTTCCCACTGTAAAGTAATTCAAAGTCTCTTCTTTTGGAACCACCCTACTGATTATGGTTGCGTTTTCCTTTTGCAATCTGCCTCCACACCATATAATATTGTGCATACATATTTAAAGTCCAAAATCATATGAGCTCACTTAAAAGATTATAACAAATAAAGCCAAAGTTTCCTCTTAATTGTTGTGTGTTTTCAGCACAAACGTTAAAAGCATTAAATTTATGGTTTAAAAAAAAAAAAACAATTTTTTTTAACGAAAATATTTTTCTTTATTTTTTGTCCATTATTTGGATAAAGTACTCATGGCGTATAAGTGATTTGCAATTTTTGTGAAAGGTGAAAGTAAAACAAGCCTTTTTTTGAAAAGGCATTCATTAAATTAAAATTTTTATGCCGTTGGCTGCAAGAGCATAAAATACCAATAACTACTGGTTAGTTAAAGGATACCAACAACTTTTTCGTTTTTGTTTATGATTTCTATAGCTTTTTTATTTTAAAAAATTACAGGGTACGACCAGGAAGGTCCCTAATCCCTGATGTCACACAAGAGAATTTAATATCAGCGTGGGAGGCAAGAACACAGACTAGGTTTTTATATTGTTTATAGTGCAAGAATTTAAATTTGTTTGAATGGTAAGGACCATACTGTATTCTTACTCCATCGAATGATAACATCTGTAGACCTCCTTTTGCAGGTAAGCGAAGTCACTGCACATGCATCCCCATTACAGGAACTAATTCGTGAGAATAAATATAATGACAGTAATGTAGCTACTATCCAGTTTAAATTATTGATTGGTTACACTTTCTATCCAAATGGTCTTCGTCAAATGGTCTGGCAAGGAGTCAATTAGGTATTAATTTGAGTGGAATATAATTCAAGTGAAGTCGCCGTAGTCTAGACGCAAGGCCACGGTTCAAACCCCAGGTCAGACATCAAAATGAAAATATGTAAAAATATTTTTTCGGCGACTTCTTCTCAGCAGATTTCTGGCAAAAACTCTGAGAGTTAATAAAATTGCAATGAAAAGTTTCTCAAAAATCTGTCGTACGGAGTCGACTTTAAAGCGTAGGTCCCGTCACTCATGTATACAATTAACACATACAATATAAGTGGTGTGAGAAACTAGGTCCATAATCCTGACTGAAGGGTTGTAAAGACCAATTATGTATGTACATATGTATAATTCAAGTGATTAGGACAGCCGACTTACTATGTATCCCCCTGTTCGGCTCCAAATCTTACCGATAGGCCTCTTAGAGGTCTAAAACATTCTGCTAGCTTTCCTTATCTTCTTTATTACATTTTTGCTCTACGAAAATTTGGCTTCCAAAAGAAATCCACAAGATATGTATGTTATTGTTGGAAATAAGAAAATTTAAAAACTATTGCCTGATGGAACATTGAAGTTTGTTCAAGTGAAATTAAGCGAAATTATGCAACATACGCTGGAGCCATTACAAACGTTACTAGAAAATCCTAGGAATTACGCACTGGATGTATACCGTGATGGTCAGACCAATAGTGGTCTATGGGGCACGTTTCTATTAGAATAAATTTGAAAACAGCTCAAATGGAATTGGACAAGATTCAGAATTTAGCGCACATGGACATCACAGGGGCAATGAGAACTTATTCTACAGCTGCGGTGGATTACATTTACAAATAATCAAAACTTTGAAGACTGTGGTTAGCTTAATGGGGGACGAGGCTAATATGAAATTATCAAAGGAAACGATTAACTGACAGCTGTCTCTTTAAGTATGTGCTGGACAGAATCCGTAGACTCTACGATTTTGAGAAGAGCTTCCCAACCAGATTTAGTAACAAAAATGAATGGAGATGAGATGACAGAAGGGTCAAGAACAGGTCTTGGAATAGGAGCAGGAGGTTTTTGGTTGCAGAATGAAATATTAAGAACCCCTGGGTGAAACTTGTGTGTATCTTCAAAATGGAAGTCTATGCCAGCGGAAAATGTGTTTAATTTAATTTGGATAGCAGGTGCAAAAGAACAAGACATAGCTATGCTATCCGACAGTAAGAGCGGCATTTACACCTGTTAAAGTGAAGATGGAATGGGGTTACCCGAATAAGGTTACCCTCTGCTGAGTCCCAGATCATGTGGGAATACTCTGTAATGAGCAATCAGACGAACTGTAGTCTCAGAGATTTGAAGACTGTAGTAAATTAAAATGAAATAAACCTTGAGTAGTCTTTGTTACTGTGGGGAATTTGGTGAAAATGGGTCTGTATTTGACCAATTGGTCCATAATTATGCTAAAATACAATATGTGATAGGTATTGTTGGTTGGTATGAACTCAGTTTCAACTGTAGTTAGTTTCGTTATTTCGTTTTTTCTTAACAAAAGTTTTTATTTTGCATTTTACAAGCCAAATTTGTACAGGAAATAAATAAAATAAAAATAAAGAAAATGGAAATAAAACGAGAGAGAGAGATGGTTCAAATAAAAATTTAACATGCTGGCTACAAAACTAAAATAAAAACAAAACAAAACAAAACAAAACTCCAATATGTGAGTTCTTTTTGGATTTGATTGTGTTTCCATTTTTCCATATCAAGTGTGTGTGTTTCAACAATAGTTTTTATGAACATTTCCTAAACGTCTGCAAGTTGATAGAAAAAAGAGAGAAAAAAAATCACAAACATTTGCCATTGGATTGACATGACAATAAAATTCTCAACCGGCTATGCAACAAAAAATATTTTATTTTTAAATTTCATGCGAAACTATGGCACATGAAACATTTCTAGCAAAGGCCGGGGAGGGGGAAAAACCATTTACATTTCAACAAAAAAAAGAAAATAAAATAAATAGAGACTCTCATATCCTACAATCTCATGCTGTGTGTTGTGTGGCATGATATTTAAAGAAAGAGTTGTAGAGAAAAAACCGAATGAAATTTAAACACACTGAAGTAAGTGAACCAAAAACAAAATATGAAAAGCATTCTCAACTAAATAATCACGGAGATATGGAAAGAAAACAGGAAAAAGTGGAAAGTTTTTTATTTATTTTCTAATAAATTTTAAAACAATCTCAACTAAAGTAGAATTTAAGCAAAATTTACTTACTTTGCCTTTTTTGGATTTTTTAATATTAAATTCCATATGTGAGACTGTTGTTGCAGCATTGTTGTATTTAAGCAAATATACTCTACTTGCCACATTTTTTTGTTTTTTTCGAAAGAATATTTTGTTTAACGTTTGAAAATATTTGGCAAAAGCTAAGAATTATTTCGTTTTCGTTTTTTATTCTCTCTTTTTTTTTGTTTTGTTTCTTTTTTAATTTTTAGTTCTTTATTGAGTTTATTTGTTAGTTTTTCTTAACATTTTTTTCCTAGAAAAATAAACGAAAAAATAAACGAAAATTTAAACGGTTACGGTTGGTTCTTCTTTTCATACGCTACAGTAACTTTGCGCTTGACTAGATAGAGGCCTCCACAGAACACACACATGCTGTTCCGTGCGTATGTGTGCATGTATGAATATACGGAAATCTGTTTAGAAATGATACATGTTTGCCTATGTATGGGGGTTTTCTATATCATTTAACTGCTTCTATAGATTTGAAAAAAAATAATATTCGGTTTTGTTGTTGTTGTTGTTTATTTTCATGTTTATTTCTTATATAATTTATGACTTCAATTTATTAGCCATGGAAATAAATTTTCTTATAATGGTTTTCTAGGTTATATTTTGGTAGTTATTAAGCGAGCTGTTAAAGGTCTTTAATACATTTTGAAACGCATTTAAACAAAAACTACCTAAAAAAAGTTATTAAAAATCTTGGTTGCAAATCCAAGTAATCCAGGTTTTAACTTCGGTAGAAGAAATGATAGAAAGAATTTTTTTAAATTAAAAACTGATGAGGCTTTAATTCTACTTGTAATAGTCTATTCAAGAAGCCTCTATTTAAGGCTCCTAAAAAGAGAATATGATACCAACAACGGATATCACATCGAAAATCGGGCAGCACTTCATCTTGATAAAGAGGAACCCCAGCATTACACCAGGCCAGAAGGAAGAAAGCCAACTTCAAGCTAGAAAAAAGGCATCATCGTTAAGTTATTGAAAACTGGTAACTCGAAAGATTGCAATAAATGGAGAGGAATTACCATATAGAAGCAATTATGACACAGGGAAGATTTCAAAGTTAAAGGGAAGTGAGTTGAAGAGACGATCGAACAGCTTTCCGGCCAAAAAGGGGCTTCACATATATTCAAACATAGTTGGTCATTAGAACAGCAACAACAACCTAACTTCTGACACCACTTGTGTTGTATGTGTTAATTTTATACATGAGCGGTGGATCCTACGGTTTAAAGTCGAATGCGTATTAAAAATTTTTGAGAAACTTTTCTTGGCAATTTTAATTTTCTCTTAAAATTTTTTTCAGAAATCTGCTGAGAGGAAGTCGCCGAAGAAATATTTGTTCATATTTCGTTTATTTGCAGATGTATGACCAGGGGTTTGAACCACGGCCTCATGTTTAATAAGCCACTAGACTACTACCTACTAGACTACGGTGACTACTGCATACCTCACCTTATAATTCAACAATATCGTGCCTTGTATCTATTGTTCCTTGATTTCAAGAATACTTTCGATATCATTAGACGAAAATAATTCATATCATCAGTGCTATGTAAGCTGATGTAGAACTTAAAGTATATCAGAAGTATTCAACAAGTTGGCTTTCACTGCCGTCCGAGATGATATCAAGAGCAAAATGTGTTCAGGAAGAAAATGAATTATATGAAGTCTCTCATGTATTATGCGAATGATATTTGTCTTCACGCATACTATATCTTCCATATGCAAGTTAAACAAAGACTGGAGAGATTAGCCCTCAAAGTTGTATTTGATATAAACATCCTGAAAACCAAAGCAATGAGAATTAACAAATTTAGCACCGATAACACCAAAGGTTATCATATAACAATTCGGACGATATCTGTCTGTATGTAAAGACTTACATATGTATATTTTTGACGGGACAAGGTTAGAATGTTAAACGATTGTGTAAAATCATTTTTAATGTACGGAAATATTGAACTTTATCAACGAGGTACCCATAATAGCACAATAGAAAATAGAAAAAACGATAGTGGAACGGTCAGTCAGGTCTATCAGAAAGAATTTTGATAATACAACGAGATTGACATTAGAGTGGAATCTGCAAGAATATAAAAACCGTGGTCAATCAAATACAGGCAGCTGGGTCAAGAGGGGCTTAAAAAAATCTGCACCAAATATCCACTTAGGAGGACTAGTGACTCTTTCTCAGTTCAATGGCGAATAATAAAAAGCTCTGCAAAATCTTGAAAAAGAGTAGAAGACACAAGAAATATAATTTGGTTAGGCTTGTTGTGCTCACTTAAATTCATAAGACATCTGTACTGTGAATATATTTCCTCTGTTTAATATGTGATCTAATGTTATGCTTTTGATGAGCTCAGCACTCGTTCTTATTCAATGCAACTGTTCGTGTGCATCTCTGGGCCGCTTTACAGTGTCTTAGTAAACGTTGTTGATTTAGCTCTTCATCTTCAATCAAAATATTGCTTCTTGTGCCTTTCCTACAGAAATCGCTTCCATACTGTTGAATATATAGTTCTACCTAGAAAACCGTGGTATTGTCCGCAATTCCTTAGTTGGCATTCTTTTCATCCATTCAATAATAATATGGCTGTTGATGTGTTGATGTCCACCATACTTCTGCAGCGTATAAATTTGATTCGATAGAGATAGATAGGTTGATGGGGCTTAGTATCGTTTCAAAGTCAATCAAAAATTAATGTTTTTTTTTTTGTTTTTTTTTTTGTTTACGCCGAGGAGGGGTAAATGTACCTAACCGCACCATAGAGGAAGTCTTCACATCTTCCGTGTGTGGGGCCCTCACTCACTAAATCCCCCCTTCGTCTCCTGTGGACTTGTCTGTGCGCACTCCAGACCCGTAGGGTGGTATTACTTCGAAGTGGAGTCCTTTTGGGCCTTTGGCCTCTCCATGTTCATATCAGCGTCCGGATTGCGTATCGAAAGTTGAGGAGACATCTTAGCGTCTCCACTATTTCTTTCGTCTAAATCATCATTTTGGTTTCGCTTGGCACGTGTGACAGTATCACCTATGGCGACATGCTTACTCGTTCTGTAGCCTCAAGATCTCTCTTTTTCCGCCTTAGAATGCGCTCTACGTAATTCACCACCCAGGTCTAATTTCCACTACTCGCAATCATGACCCCGACAATGCTAGCGGCTGTGATCGTTCCAACTATTGACGTCAGTACAGAGCTATAGCTCTGCCAGCGATAGCTTCGGATAAATAAGTTTTGTTAATAAAAATCATTCTTCTTATGTTCTCACATGCAGGACTATGACAGAGAAAATGCTTAAAGGGCACCTCTTATCTCTCTTCATTACAACTTCCGCAAAAGCCCGTTCGAAAGTATTTCCGAGCCTGTCTGAGTGCCTGTCTGTGAAAATTTCTCGATTAAGATGGACATTAAGGCACTCATTTAAAAGGGAAGTATTAATGATTCTTCCCTGTAGTATTTTCTATTTAAAAGAATATTTTATTTAATTTGTTTTTATTATTTATAAACTGGCTGTGACTTGTATTTGAAAAACGCTAACAAAAATAATTAATTTATGTTCATTATTTGTTTACGTAGAGAATAAAACAAAAAAAAATTAAAATTAATTCTGTTTGTATTCATTTGCATAAACGGATATTAATGTAATCGTTTTAAGCTTTTTTTATTCATTTTTTTCATTTGTTTGTTAATAAGTGCGTCATATAAATAATTAACTTATTTAAACAAAGTTATTGAAAACTATTAAATGAATTTTTATGAACAAAATCCATTAAAAAAAATGATAAATTGTAGGAAAATTATAAAAAAAATCATCATTAAGTAGTTCAGATCATATACACATTAAATTACGCTACAATGTTGAAGTAAGCCTAGGTTATTTCAGTTTAATCAGAAGTTTATTCAACAAAATTGATATTCTTTCTTTAGTGCTGCTCTAAAATATCGAATGCTTCTTATGGCTAGACTGCCAAACATATATAAAACTGTGATGATGTTAGTTTATCGCCAGAGCAATGGTTCCAAATTGTGTAAATTTACGTTTACTTACCGATAGAGAAAGATATTGATCGTCCAGTCATCAGTTTTGAATAAATTTTCAAACTGGCTATTGAACATGAAAGAACTTTTCCTGTGGATATGAGAATGACTCTTATTTTCGGATTGGTAAACAAACATACTGGACTAAGGCGATCGAAAGATGGAGATGACATGGTCAAATTCATAAAAAGCGCATCGTGGACAAGCCATATAACATGCATGGTTGACAGCAGGCTTCGAATATTAATAGTAAAATATGAAATCAGTAGCACTAAACATCGAAGATGACCGTAAACGAGACAGTGACACGGAATGGTTGCACGCCTTAAACGTAACTATCACATCAGACGCAGTCAATTGCTTCACTCTGATGCTAGATCAACTTGGTCCATGGGAACATGTTGCTACACGGAAGTATCTAAACATAGAGATATGAAGGGGCCTTTACATAGAATAAAACTATTAAACACTGATGCAGTAGCCTTGAGAGTATTCAAAAGAAAAGTCCTACGTAAGATCTTCGGTCCAGTGCGAGTTGGCGATGATTTCTGCATCCGATCCAACAGTGGGCGCTATATGAGCTCCTCAACGACATAGACGTTGTGCAGCGTATTAATATCCAGCGGCTGTGCTGGCTTGGCCATGTCATTCGAATGGTGGAGAATGCTCCAGCGAGACGGGTATTGGATGCGGGGATTTGCGGTAGTCGGCGAAGAGGACGACCTTATATGCTTTGGAAGGACCAAATCGAAGAAGCCCTGTCATCGATTGGTGTGACCAACTGGCGTAGGCGCGCAAGAAGCAGAGGCGCCTGGAAGGATGTGTTGCACCAGGCCGAAATCCGTTAATCGGGTTGTTAATGGCTAAAGTCGCCGTGGTCTACTAGGTAGTCTGTTGGCTTATTAGACGTGAGGCCTCGGTTGAAACCCCAGGTCAGGCATCTCCAAGTGGACGTAATACGAAAAACTCTGAGAGTAAATAAAATTGTCATGAAAAGTTTCTCAAAAATCTGTTATTCGGAGTCGACTTTAAACTGTAGGTCACACCACTCATGTATAAAAATAAACGCTCACACATATGTAAGTGATATGAGAAACTAGGTCGTAAACTGACTAAAGGGTTGTAATGACCAGTTATGTATGTAATGGCCAATTAAGTAAGTAAGTAAGTAACCAGAAATCAAATTACGACTCTGGCTTCCAGATTATAATATGGTTGTGCAAGCGGCGGTTTTGATTTGTTTCAGTGATTCAAATAAGAAGTAGGAAATATCACAAAGACTGTTGTGGAACAATGGTTACACAGCAGATAAAATTGCAAAGATAATCTGCGTCGATTCTAGAGAGCAAGCTCATGAATGTATTAAGACTAAATGGAGCCGGAGTAATCTAGTAGATAGTCGGTTCAGACCCCAGATAAATTTGATATGAAAAGTTTGTAGTAGCTCCCTACACTCATGAAAAAAATTAACGCACACAACACGGGTGTTAATGAAAAGCTAACTTATAAGCCTGGTTAAATGGTTGTAATAATCGATTAAGTAAGTAAAGGCAACTTAATTATACTCACAAGTATATTTACGACGCACACTGCCTTGCACGTCCACCTGAATCCCATAGCCGTGGTAGATAATAACAAACACAAGGCATGCGAAGACTACATCTAATCATTGCCACAGTTTTTGGTCATTACCCAGCCTTCGCAAACTCGAGATTACAGAATTTTAGGGAAGGTATAACCAACCAGGCATAACTAATCTCTAGAATAGTGGATCGAAGTCGCAGTAGTCTAGTAGATAATGTGTTGGATTATTAGACGTGAGGTCAAACCCCAGGTCAGACATCTCGAACAAAACGAAATATGAAACAAATATTTTTTCGCCGACCTCCTATCAGCGGTCTTCTCACAAAAACTGTGAGATTAAATAAAAATTGTCATGAAATGTTTCTCAAAAAACTGTTGTTCGTAGTCGACTTTAAACTGTAGTTGCCGCCACTCATGTAACTCATTATAAAATTAACACACACAATATAAGTGGTGTGCGCAGCTAGGTTGTAATTCTGACCAATTATGTATGTATGTATGTGAGTGGACCGGAAGAAGCTAAGGAACTGACTTTCTATTGGAGGTATGTTTGGAACTCTTTAATGGTGAATATACAAGAAATCTATATGCTGGCTCAGGTGTATGTCGATGGGTAGGCGACATTGAAACTCTCTGTTTGGTCTCCCGGAGCCTACCTATCGGAATGATATGCAGTAGACGCTATTGTTAAGCATTCCACAGTGATGAAGATCTTTTGACAAATTACTTATAATGACTGGGATATCGTCTCTTATGATAATAATTGATAACTTTCCAATTGATGGCGTAAGTGGTTTAGCCTGGTGGTATATTATTTCTAACATACTTTAAACGCGGCATAGGTACTTCGGTTATAAGTTACGTACTTAGATTACAAGACTTACAGGAAGAGCGCATGGACATTGTTTAATTTGTTTAAATTAATTTAATTTGAGGTAAGATAAGGATTCACAGGGTCTAGGGGGTAGTGTGCCAGACTATTAGCGCGAGGGTAGTGGGTTCGATTCCCTTGTCTGTGACACTACACCGAATCAAGTTGTCAAGTGAAGTTACTCCGCTCGTATATAATTAGAATATAATTTGTAATTGTATTGTAATTAATAATACAATGTATACGTCTACCATCTGCATTTGAGGAAGTTTAAACTAACAAACGTATCTAATTTTATTTAAACTGTAAAGATTATTTATTTTTTTATTTTTTAAATTTTTTATTAAATTTATTTATTTCCTTAGCGATAAATTATTTTATTTGCTGACATTATTATCGTATTTTTTTTTCGTAAGTAAATCGATTAATAATGTTAAATATTCAGCAAAAATATGAAAAATATTTATTTGTACATTTTTTTTATCCGTTTTGTTATTTTTTAAATTT
This sequence comes from Sarcophaga subvicina, assembly GCA_936449025.2. NCBI lineage: Eukaryota > Metazoa > Arthropoda > Insecta > Diptera > Sarcophagidae > Sarcophaga > Sarcophaga subvicina. The sequence goes on from OW388081.2 coordinate 29,953,844, forward strand.
TTTTTTTTGTTTTTAAAGTTTTTAACACAGTTTCATTAATTTTGTTTTTGCCCATAATTTTATTATGATTTTATTATTAAAGAGTTCATGTGCATATTTGCAAAATGGATACAATTACAATATTTGCTTAAATAATTTGCATATTTATTAAAAATATATGTATGTATGTATGTATGTGCAGTCACTCTTAAATTATACAGTGATTGGCAAATGTACTCTTGAATATGCAGAAGAGAAAAAAATATTTTTTTTTTTATAATTTGTACATTTATTTTTGCCTGTGACTGTATACATAAAACCGTTTTGATAGAGTCAGTTTTCTATCAACGCTTTTTTTTAATTTAGTTTTTGTTTTTGTTATTTTATTAACAAAAAAATATCCATATTTAATATCATGTAATTAATAGTAAGCGTTATCCGTTGCTGTGTAATAACGGGTGATTTTTTGCTATTATCTTTTTGGCAACACTGGTTTAAACAGCTCACACACGTTTCGTGTTTGTTTCACTGTCAAACATCTTCAGTTTGGTCTATAATTTAACCATGGATCGTGTTACAAACGAACAACGCTTGCAAATAATTGAATTTTATTATCAAAATGCGTGCTCTGTTAAGAAAGTTCATTGCGCGCTTCTTCCATTTTATGGTCAGTTTAATCGACCCACTGAAGCGGTTATTCGGGCTATTGTGACTAAATTTCGTGCGAACTGAAGAAAATATCGCAGCTGTATCAGCCAGTGTTAATGATGACCATCAATTATCGATTCGTCGCCGTTCGCAGCAAAATTTACTGTTACTCAAAATTTTGCAGAAGGATTTAGGTGTGAAGCCTTTCAAAATACAGCTGGTGCAAGAATTGAAGCCGAACGACCTACCGCAACGCAGAATTTTTGGAGAATGGGCCTCTTGGAAAGTTGGCCGAAAATCCACTTCTTTATCGAAAAATTGTGTTCAGCGGCGAAGCTCATTAATGGCTCAATGGATACGTAAATAAGCAGAATTGTCGATTTTGGAGTGAAGATCAGCCAAAAGCATTGCAAAAGCTACCAATGCATCCAGAAAAAGTCACAGTTTGGTGCGGTTTATGGCCTGGTGGCATCATTGGACCGTACTTCTTCAAAGATGCTGCGAATCGTAATATAACTGTGAATGGTGAGCGCTACCGTGAGATCATATCCAACTTTTTTTTTTGCCCAAAATGCAAGAGCTAGACTTGCATGACATGTGGTTTCAACAAGACGGCGTCACATGCCACTCAGCACGCGTAACAATGGACTTATTGAGAGGCGAGTTCGGTGAACATTTTATTTCACGTTTTTTTTTTGAAAAATTTTCCTATAGCTCATAAAAAATCACCCATTATTTCTGGTGTTGCTATTTTATAGTTTTTTTTATTATTTGTAATGAAACTAAAAAAAAAATTTTTTAATTCGCACACGTTTTACAAATATGAAACTGTTGCCTATGACCTCATATGTAATTTGTAACATGATCCTTTTCTATTGATTTTTAAAATTTCATTTTTTAATAATGACTTCATGCGAAATGGAATTCCTAAACAGTTGCGGAATAGAAATGTTGGTTTGTTTTTCGGTAGTAAACGATACTGAATTACAGAAATTTTTTTTAGGAATAATTTTTATTTTTAGTGAAAAACAGGAGAAAAAAGAAATTTTGTTGGAAAATAATTTCAGAAATATAGGGGAGGCGAAAATATTTATTTTAAAATATGTTTACTCACTTACTTAATCCAAATTAAACGTAGAAGATCATTATCATCTTCTAATGTAAGTGTTCTCATTGCTTATCGATGGCCTCGTAAGCCCCGTGTTTTTCCAAATCGAAAAAGATATTCAAGTGGATTCATAAGCAATACTTCTCAAGTACGTATTTCCTCAAATAAAAAAAAAAAAAAACATTTCGATATCGTTTCAATAAGGTCCTTCATCAAGCGTTTCCCATCTTTTAATTTAAATCAAAGTTTTTGAGTGGTATAATCGCATTTTTTTATTCGTTTAAAAGACCTATTGATGCCATTAGGCATCACGGCTTCCAAGTATGGACACACATACAGAAATAATTGGTCATTACAACCCTTCAGTCAGGATTACGACCTAGTTTCCCACACCACTTATGTTGTGTGCGTTAATTTTTATACATGAATGGCGGGACCTGCATTTTGAAGTAAACTGCCAAAGACAGATTTTTAAGAAACTTTTCAGAGGCAATCTTATTTACTTTCAGAGCTTTTGCCAGAAATGTGCTGAGAGGAAGTCGTCGAAGAAATATTTTGTCATATTTCGTTTTGTTGGAGATGTCTGACCTGATGTTTGAAGGATGGAGCACATTATAAATGTTCAATTTTCCACAATTCTGGCTCATAAATCCGACAGTATTTGACCGATGGCATGAGTTCTGTCGGCTTAGAGGAATGCTGCGTTTGCGACTTATTCGCAAACATCTGGTATATGTCTAATCGGATGAAGTGCGAAAGTTCACCATTAAGGGCAAGTACACAACACATCCACGTGATATGGCCATGCTCACAAGTCGATCGGCCTTAATATCCTATGCTGTATGATTTGTGTTGCACGTAGTGCGGTCCAGTTGAAGTCACATGTAGTTAGTGTCCAGATAAACCAATTCAACTAAAAATAAATTGGTAATCATTGGCTTGGCCTACGTTGAACTCAGAGAAATATGGACTAATAAAGCCACCAGCCTAAAATCTACAACAAAGAATAAATCTTTCGGAATGCATTGGACGTTCTTGGATATCACGTCCCAATATTGGTGAATTTTGTTTGTTTACATATCCTTTCAACCAGAAATGATTATAATCGCAGAAGATGATTTCTCGAGGAAATTAAGGTCTATTTTAGCGAACACACAAAGTTGTCTATGGTAGTATACGTTCAGTTACTGGCTCAGTTGCATTTAGTACGGGTGCAGCATCAAGACACGATGCAAAACTTGTCAATTTATAGTCAGCGAAAGGCAACTTTTTGCGAGCAATGCGAAATCGACTGCCACGGTCTCGCCTGAACATTCTCATGGACAGCGAAAAGGTTTTAGCAGATCTTTAGTTTCATCGCAGTGGGGGTATTTATCGATCGTTTACTGTAACAGTGGACTCGAATTTGTCTATCATACGGTAGATGGACATGCAGTCGAATACGAAAGTAGATTTTTATATTTAGACAGTGCTTTACGACGTAGCTTCTCACACCACTTATTTTGTGTGTGTTAATTTTATACATGAGTGGCGGAACGTACAGTTTATAGTCGATTCCGAACGATAGATTCTTGAGAAATTTTATTTACTCTCTGAGATTTTGCCAGAAATCTGCTGAGAGGAAGTCGCCAAAGAAATATTATTTCAGATTTCGTTTTGTTGGAGATGTCTGACCCGGACTTTGAACTGTGGCCTTACGTCTAACAAGTCAACACTATATTTACTAGACAATGACGATTTCAATAAAGAGAAAAGCAAACTATAATTCTACCCGGTGACGGCAATGCTGAATTGAGAATTGTGACATCTTCAATATGTATGCAAAAGATTGACTTGTTGAGGAATCTAGACCACAGCGACTTCAGAATGGCTTCAGAGCCATGTACAGAATGTTTTAGCCCAAAACCAACGATGTCTGGAACTTAAGCCACGAGTAATATATATTGAATTCAGATGAAAGTAGGAATAATATGTGCATGGATCGTACTATTAAGAAAAAGACTAATAGGCACCAAAATCTGTGTTCGACAAAAGAATATAACGAGGTTAAAGACAATTCCAAGCACTGGGACTTGACAATTTACGTGGCATGGCACAAGGATGATAACGTAAACTGTGGATCATAAAGATGTTTTCTGAAAGGTCCTAAGAGGGTAAATTAGCGATAAATATCGTATTTCAGTGCATGCCACACTAGGGTGTCTCACAAACCTATATGGCTGCTAGTAATTGTTATAATCAGTTTTATTTACTCCACTCTTGTTTTAATTTTTTTAGTAAATAATTGAATACGTTTACCATGGCATTTGGCTTTCGTTGCTGGGTTCTATTAAAAGTTGGTTATAACACTTTGGTTGCAGTGTCAATTACTATGATATACAATAATAAATTAAATAAAAATAATTTATAAACTATAAATTGCAATAAAAAATTGTAAATATATTAAATGTAAAATGCAAAAAAATGCCTCTGAAATATTTATGAAATATTACACACAAAATTTATGCTGAAGTATTTTTCTGTTGCAATATTATTAACATTCCCTGTTTAAAATATTAATTTTTCTCTTTTGCCATGTATTTTTTTGTTTCTGTTTCTGTTTATTTTTATTTTGTTCTCCCATAGTTTTATTAAATGTCAATTTAAAAGAGAAAACAGAACAGAAGAGATGAGAAAAAAAAAATTGTAAAAATACTGAATGGAATGGAACGGCTACAAACGGAAACTGATGCAAAACTTTAAACAAGTTATTAAAGTTTATTGGTGTTAAGTCAAGTGTGCGGCGTATTTGTTGCTGTATTTTTTTTCTATTCTCAGTTACTACATGCGATGTTGACTGGTGGCCCAAAAAAATTCTTACATTTTTTACAGTCAACGATTACATTGTTAAGTTGCCCGGCCACACATCAAATAATGGATCAAACTCGTCTTTTTTGTTATTTTGTTGGTCAAAAATACTCACACGTATATGCAATGAAGCTTGAAGGTTCAATTTTGATATGTTGCTGTGCTAAGCAAAACAAATATTACAAACACATGTGCAAATTTGATGTGTCGCCATGCGCCATTAAACGTACATTTCGGAAATTCCCACTTGATACTCCAATAGATTGATTACTGTTTGATGTAGAATAGATCGTCGCGGAATTTGTTAGCATGCTGACAGAAAGAATATTCCAGATGAGAACAAATTTTGTGTGACTAAAAATTTGATTTGTTTTCTGATCAGTTTTCAATCATTTTTCTGGTAACAAACACGTAAGCCTTTTGTAGCATCCTCTTAAAATTTTAGAATGAGTAAAAAACAATTAATTTTCATTGCAAGATAAATATACGTCTTCAATAAAAAAAACTCAATTAAGCAAGTAATCATGCGTAGCTTATACAGGGGCACAATGGGTCCTACCAGGAGGACTATTCGCAGTATGGCTAACACCCGTACATCTAAGCTGCGATATTGTGTAAGAGAATCTGATGCAATCGATTTGGCGTTGCTTATAAGAACTCGGCATATAGCGGACCACAACTTAATGGAATTTTGTGTCCCGTATAAAATTCAGTTGGCTCTGAAACTCTGAAAGCAAAATGGTAATAGACAATAACCTGTGTACGCTGATCATGCTCTGAAGCAATTGGAAACTGGCCCTAATCTTCATCAAAAAATCATATATGACATTGAGGCCCATTTCAACAGGCACTGAAATTCAAGGTTTGGTGAATTTGGTGTAGTGGCTTGAGTCTGTTCCCATAAAAAATTCGGCTGACTCTGAAACTGGTTACTGGTACACTGTGCATACTGTAAAGCAGTTGGCAATTGTTTCTAATTTTCATTGAAAAATCATATTCGGGATTGAGCCCCATTTCAACTGACCTTGAAACTATAGGTAAATGGCCATAGACAACGATGTGTATGCTCTAAAGCAGTTGGCAACTGATTCTCATTTTCGTCGACACATCATATTTGGTAATCAGGCCCAAACAAAGTTGTCAAATTTGAGACGCTAACAGTACACAAGCGATTCAAGAATGTCCAATGCATCCTGAAAAAGTCACTGTTTGATGTGGATTTTCGACTGGCGGTTTTATCGGTCCAAATTTCTTTGAGTATGACGTTGACCAAGTCAATGATTACCAATTTTTTTTTTTTTTACTTGAATTGCTTTATCGGGACACCAACTACATGTGGCTTCAACCGGACGGCATTTAGTGTTACACAACTCATGCCACATTGGATATTAAGCCCGATCTACATGTGGGCATGGTCATGTCACGTGCCCTTAATGGTGAGCCTTCCGATTTGATCCGGTTAAACATATCATGGTGGGCTTTTTATAAATAACAGGTGTTTGTGAATAAGTCTCAATTTGATCTGGCAAATATAGCACTCCTCTATGACAACATAACTCATACCGTCGGTCAAATACAGACTCCATATGCCTTTGACAGCAACGTTGAATAGGTCATATAGGTAGATGGTTACCAACTTCTGAACTTGGCTTGAATTGTATGATCTGGTCACCAACGATGTGGCTTCACACACACTTTGTTATTTTTTGTTTAAAGATATGGAGCCCTTAATAAAATACTCGGTATATTTGACCACTGGATGTGAGACAAATCAAATGCGGATTTTTTCGCTATAAATTCGGCATTTCACATCAAGTGCTCAATTATCCATTTGAGCCAATGTAAGTATGCTTTGAAGTCGCCATAGTATAGTAGGTAGTGTGTTGGCTTATTAGACGTAAAGCCAGGGTTCGAGCCCCAGGCCAGACATTAAAACAAAATACAAAAAGTATTTCTGCGGCAACTTCCTCTCAGCAGATTTCTAGCAAAAACTCTCTGAGAGTAAATAAAAATTGCCATGAAAAGTTTCTCAAAAATCTGTCGTTCGGAGTCGACTTTAAACTGTACGACCCACCACTTGTATATAAAATTAACACACTTATGTTGTGGTGTGAGAAACTAGGTCGTAATCCTGACTAAAGGGTTGTAGTGTATGTATGTATGTAAGTATGCTTTAACAGTCCTCCGGAGTGAGTTTGCCAAGCATAGACTGAAATATGAAATCTATTCACTACGCCAGTATAAAGTTGTTCTCTTAACAACGCATTCTTAACATTCAAATCATCTGCAAGAGACAAATACCATATACTGTCGTCACTTGACACGCTGGCCTAGTGTCCTTGTGACACCTCCTCGCTTGTTTCTATTTTTTTTACTTTCTTTTCCTTGTTTTTTACGTCCCTTAGTTTAAGAAGCTGGCCATTAGACTGTGTTTAAGACAAGTTCCACTTCAAAGTTATTGGCAAATTCATTTCGGTGCTTAAGACAAAAGTTCTCTTTTATTTTTTTCTTTTTTATTTTTATTCTTTGTTTTTGGTCTTTCAGTTTTCTTAGGAAAAGAAAAAGTTACGCAAAAGAAAAAGAAAAAAGAGGCGAGGAGAGGAGAGGAGAGAGAGAGGAAAATGTATAAACAAAATGCATTAAGAAATAAAATTTATAGAGTTTATATGGGAAAAATTGTAAAAGTTTTATAGTTTGCAGCTCCAGCAATTTTAAAATTTCGAAATGGAAAAAAATATCGTCTTTTATTCAAAAGCAAAAACATTGTACTGTACTCGATAAATTCTTGCTTAATGGTTAGAGAGAGAGAGAGAAAAAACAGCAAGAAAAACAAGAAAATCTGCCATAAAGATTTTTGAATTATAAAAATTATTCTCTTTTTCTTTGGCTTTTTCTTTCTGTTTATGGATTAATATGTTGATCATCAAGTCAAGTAAATTAATTAAATAATAAGGAAAGAAGGGGGGTAGTGAATATAAGAATTTAGAGGAGGATTTAATATTGAAATTGCATTTATTGATGTATTATTGACAAGTATTTTAGGTATATATTCTATCGTTATGAATTCTTCCTCTTGAATTTACGAGGGATGATCCAAAATCAGACAACAAAATTATAGCTAACAGCAGTGAACAGTTGTAAACTTAGAAAATCTATGTTTTAAGTTTCCATACAACAAATTGTTTTTTTTATGAAGTCTTTATTGGTACTTACACTACACAATGATACTTTGTCTACAATTACAGACATACATACATACATAATTGGTCATTACAACCCTTTAGTAAAGATTACAACCTCGCTTCTCATACCACTTATGTTGTGTGCGTTAATTTTATACGTGAGAGGCGGGGCCTACAGTCGAATCCGAATGACATATTTTTGAGTAGCATTTCATGGCAATTTTATTTACTCTCAGAGTTTTGGTCAGAAATCTGCTGAGAGGAAGTCGCCGCAGAAATATTTTTTCATATATTCATTCTGATGTCTGACCTGTGGTTTGAATGGAGGCCTAGACCTACTAGACCACGGCGACTTCAAGTCAATTACAGATGCAGATTTCAGTTATAAAATTTGCTGACCGCATTGGCATTGCCTGAGCAGCTAAGACGTTAAATAAAATATAGGAGACAACGAACACAATACTTGAAGCTTGCCTAGTATAAGATTGAATTGATAGCTGCTGCACATAAGACAGATGCCATCTTGATAAGGAGCCGGAAAATAATGGAAAGTATGGAAATAACTATTTGGAAAACACAAAATGGCATCAAACGGTGGCATAAAATATTTGAGTGTGATTAAATCGGGTGGGCCATCTATCGGTTTAAATTTGCATCGTCAATTGTTTCAAATCTCGCAATACTTATATCTTTTTATTCTCTCACAAAATTCAGTATATTATTTCCACTGAACGTAATGAATCGATTTATGCTTGAGCAACGTTAGGATTTATTGGAAATTTGGGCCAACGAGAAACTGCAAGATGATGTCGATTTTCCAAAAAAAAATCATCTTTTCGAATGAAGCTCATTTTCATATTGGTGGACAAAATTGCCGTATTTCGGGCGCAGAAACCCACACGTGGTCTTACAGAAGTCAATGCACTTATTACGAGTGACGGAGGCATTCTTCGCCCATATTTGTTTGAAAATGAGGACGACGCAACCATTACGGTCAATGGACTATGATAAGCGATTTTTTTGTATCCGCTCTTCATGGTATTGATGTGTACGATATTTGGTTTCAATATGATGATGCAATTTGCTACACATCTAATGCCACAACCGATTTATTGCGTCAAATGGTTGATGGCCGTTTAATTAGCCGAAATGATGATGTCAATTGGCCGCCAAGAAGCTGCGATTTGACACCGTTGGACTATTTTCTGTGAAGCTGTTAAAGAAAAGTGTTATGCCGACAATCCAGAGACAACTGATCATTTGAACATCAACATTCGTGATGCCATTGCCGAGATAGGACCTCATACACTCGAAAAAGTGCACGATAATTGTCCGATCGAATGTGGTGCTGTAAGATTAGCCGCGGCAGCCATGTGAATGAAATAATATTCCATTTCTAATCGGAGCAATTGTACTTCAAAACAAAAAATAAATTTTGCAAAATATCAAACCGTTTTTGTTTTATTGAATTTTTAAATTTAAACATTTAAATGGCCCACACTTTAGATGAGAGACTGGAGGGCTACGTAAAATTTATCAGTGAAAAGAAACTCATGGGGATAATTCCAAATATTAAAGCATCAAATCCATTGAAACGGTAGATAATACCAGGCTTAACTTCTCGAAAAAATGAAATATGTCGACTTTAAACCGTAGGTCACGCGTTTTATGAATAAAGTTAACACATACAATATGGGTGGTGTAAGAAGCGAGGTTGTAAAACTGACTAAAACGTTGTAATGACCAATTAACTACGGAAACCTCTTAATTTTCAAAATATGAATAACATGATGAACATCTATTCATCTCTTCAGGGAGACCAGAACATACTATGAGCCTAAGGACTACGAGAGAATACTTTTCACTTTTGTTGTAATGGAATGCATATTTATGTCACTATTATATGCGAAGGGATATGAAATGTATAGAGATGGACGCAGTAGTCCGGTATAATCTTGTATTTATAGAAATTTCGGAAATATTCGAACTTTTTTAATCTGTAGCAATAGCCTAAAGGGTTCATGACTTTACTTCACAGTGTTATTATTGTAAATAAACGCCTTAAATTTTGCTGTTCTGTCAGTAATAAAAGAAATTTTGATTAATTTTTTTACGTTCTATAAACACTAATTACCAACGACTAATTTTGGAGTCTTTTGTGGCAATATCTTCTTCTATTTTTCTTTCCCTCTCTCTCTCTCTCTCCCTTTCTCAAAAGGAGTCATTCGTTTAATTGTGTAAGGTTTTCTTTAGCAATTGTGTGGCTATTGTGTGTGGTTAACAAATAAAGCGTTTTATTTACGGATACACCTGCACATATCCGTATATATATGTGTGTGTGTTAAAGTTTTAACCCACATTCCTAATGGTGGTGGTTGCAGCAAGTGATAATAGTGTTTGAAGTCTAATTAATCATTAAATGAAATTGTCGTCAACATTAGGCGCTACATTAATCATTACACGGATCAAATAGGCATACAATGTTCCGTTGTATACTAAATACACTAAACAATACAATGGTAAGAACAAAGAATTAAAAGAACACAAAATAGAACAAATAAAAGAAAAAACGCAAAAGAAAACATAGCCGGAGACGGAAGTAAACAAATGATTTACTCTGTTACTTTAGCGATAAACAAATGGCTCTTGTTGAGAAAGGGGGATGGGTGGTTTAATTGTTATTAGGGAAGTAAATACTTCATTATTTATTTGTTGTGAGAATTATGGCAATTTGTTTAGATTTGTATTTCAAACGAGCATGTTCTTTCAGACAATTAAGAAATTAATCACACATTGAATTTTGATTTCTATATAATTATTCGTTAACATACTTTAATCAGGAATAAAAAATACTTTTTGATGATGTCATATTACTGCTATTATAGTCATATACTCGTGTATGGAATGTCTTTTATTAAGCGTGAAATAAAAAGTTTAAATACTACATAATGTGTCATTACAACCCTTCAATCAGGATTACTACTTAGCTTCTTACATCACTTATGTGGTGTGTGTTAAGTTTTATCCATAAGTGGCGAGACCTACAATTTAAGTTCGATTCCGAATGACAGATTTTTGAGAAACTTTTCATGGCAATTTTATTAAATCTCACAGTTTTTCCAAAAATCTACTGAGAGGTAGTCGCCGAGGAAATATTCTTTCATATTTCGTTTTGTTGATGATATCTGAGCGCAGAATCACTCTTGCCAACAGGTGCTACTATGGTCTCATTAGGCCATTGAGTAGCAGAGACCTCTCTCGTACGACAAAACTAACACTCTACAAGACACTCATCCTACCCGTGCTTCTTTATGGTGCAGAGGCATGGACCCTATTAAGTACTGATGCAGCAGCCTTGAGAGTTTTCGATAGAAAAGTACTGCGTAAGATCTTCGATCCAGTACGAGTTGGTGATGATTTCCGCATCCGATACAATAGTGAGCTGTATGAGCTCCTCAACGACATGGACGTTGTACAGCGTATTAATATCCAGCGGCTGCGCCATGTCGTTCGAATGGAGGAGGATGCTCCGGCGAAACGGCGAAGAGGACGACCTTGTATCCGTTGGAAGGACCAAATCGAGGAAGCCCTGTCATCGATTGGTGTGACCAACTGGCGTAGGCGCGCAAGAAGCAGAGGCGCCTGGAAGGATGTGTTGCGACAGGCCGAAATTCGTTAATCGGGTTGTTATGGCCAATTAAGTAAGTAAGTAAGATGATATCTGACCTGGGCCTTACGTCTGATTAGCCAACATACTACCTACTAGACTACGGCGACTATGATGTCATGATACTGCTGATTAAGTGTGGAATAAAAATGTACAGATACACTTAAAAAAGGTTTACATACATACATAATTGGTCATTATAACCCTTGAGTCAGAATTACAATCTAGCTTATGACACCACTTGTGTTGTATGTGTTAATTTCATACATGAGTGGCGGGTTCTACAGTTTAATGTCGATTCCGAACAACAGATTTTCTGAGAAATATTTCATGGTCATTTTATTTTATTGTCAGAGTTTTTGCCCGAAATCTGCTGAGCGGAAATCCTTCGAAGAAATATTTTTTTTCATATTTCGTTTTGTTGTACATGTCTGACCAGGAGTTTGAACGGTGGCTTCATGTCTAACAAGCAAACATATGTAAAAAAATTTTACATGTCACAAACGCTGTCTATGAACCTTATACCTTATTTGTATTATCTCTCTGGGATTCCAAATTTCATCTCCCTGCTTGTTTTCTCATTCAAACAAGCCAACAGTAATGTGTAAACTGTAATGACGACACTTACTTATTTAATTTGTCGTTAGAACTGTTTAGTTAGGACTACGACCTAGCTTCTCACACCACGCATGAGGTGGATGTTAATTTTATTCATGAGTGGCATGGTGTAACATCGACACCGAATGACAGATGTGAAAAACTATTCGTGGCAATTTTATTTGCTCTCAGCGTTTTTGTCAGAAGGCTGATAAGCGGAAGTTGCCGAGAGAATTTTTTTTCTTGTTTAGTTTTGTTCGTAATATATGTATGAGTTGGGCTTATATCTAATAAGCTAACACTCCACTACTAGACCACAGTGACCACACTATTTTACGGTAAAAGTTTTTTTTTTCAAAATCTGCGAAAGGAACATAGAGGTGGGTTTTTCGTGTGATGTGAATAGTCTCTGTTTATGCGTGGCCCTGTGTTAGAGTAAGTGGGGTAATATTTTTTATATGTTATGGGTCTTCATTTTTTTTTAATTTTTATCGACTACGCCATTTTACTACACTGTACTTGTAGGCACTGCCTTGACAATCTTTATATTCCATTCAAAATGGAGAGTTTAGGTCCTTAAAAAAATTCGAACCTTAATTAGCTTTCCTAACGTTTAGATGTTCACTACGTTGAAAAGTATCAACATTATACGTACGTAGGTTAGGTTAGCGGATGGGTTGCCGTTAATTGGCAAGTTCACTCGGTGGCCTTTAGTCCAAACAATATTTTAAGCCGAACAATAGTTTATTCTCAAAGAGTTGCTTTCTTTGTTTACCATTTAACAATATTGGCTGGCAGCTATCAAGACGAACAACAATGTTTGCTTTCAATTGAAGAAAAAACTTCCTGAAGAGGTGCCTCAATACTGCGACCATACGATCTATTGTATCCTCCTAAAATTTTGTAGTATTATAAGGATACATTGGTACAATGGGTCAATTCGACCTCCGGGTGCTGTACTTGTCTTAATTGACAAGTACACGTCCTCTAACCTATACTAATACGGTCATTAACTTCTCCAAGCCCATTGCCCTGACAAACTTCAGAATGTTGCTTGATGTCAATGATAATGTAAATGTGGATAAGGCTTCAGTATTTTCCGGAAGAAATGATACATTTGAAACTATTTCAAATTGAATCAATTACATACATACATACATACATACATACATACATACATATAGTATCATTACAACCCTTTAGTCAGAATTACTACCTAGTTCCTCAGGTCCCACCACTCATGTATACAGATTAACGCACACAACATAAGTTTAAATTTTATTTACTTTCAGAGTTTTTGCCAGAAATCTGCAGAGGGGAAGTCGCCGAAGAAAAATATTTTTTCATATTTCGTTTAGTTGGGGATGCCTGACCTGGTGTTTGAATCGAGGTCTCACTTTAAGACCAGAAGAATAGAATCAGTTGGGTCTATTTATTAGCCCATTGCTGTTGTACAATATAATTTTTCTGACAATAAGTTTCTTCCTAACATCACACAGCGGGGTAATGAAGTTAGTCATTCTTCAAATTTCTCTACTCCGTGCCGTCGAGCGCCACTCCTTCGCTATATGAACTACCTTAATGCTAAACACAAACAGTCATCAACAAAGTGCACTCAACATAAAATCATAACAAACAAATAAACAACAATGAAATGCTACAGAGCGTCATGAGCTTAATACAATAGACCACCTATAAAAGCGAAACAGAAAAACAGACCCACTACCACTATCAAACGATATAATGAGTAAGGCAAACAATGACATCCTTTTCATTGGAAATAAACATTCCAAAATAGAGGAAAGAAAAATATTTTCTGCCAACACAAGCATAGTTATGCTTACACATACATAAACATGATTGTTGGCATCACAACACAAACACAAGTACAAATGAAAAATAATTATAAACAATAATCAAAAAGTAAACAAACAATGTCACATACACAGACAAAGACTAGTACGTACACGTACGTACATCTTTTAAGCAAATCAGTGCATGATGCGTATGCATCCGTTTCCGTTATACTTATGAGCATGCTTACTCACATGATATTGTCAGTGCTGTTGTTATTGTTCTAATCGTTCATCGTTTACAGCGAATTATTGCCGCCTTTGCTTTCCATCAATGCGTCAATCTCTTTACGTTAATGCTCTTACAATTGTTTTGCAAAGTGTTAATAGGCTCCATGGATGCTACATCAATGAAATGAGCTAAAAACGTTTGTTTTGTTTAGTTTCTTTGGCTAAATGCTAGAAAATGTCATTGTTTTTGACCCCATCATCATCACCATCACCATCACCATCATCTTGTTGTTAATGACAGAGACCATATTACCATCGGCCATTGATGCTGATGCTGATGTTGCTTCTGATGCTGATGCTGATGTTGTTCCTGATGTTTGATGTTGATTAGGAGTAGCGTTTTTATTGCATTAGCATAAGATAGTCTTTAAAAGAGTACTTAATACTGTCTGCACAGCTGTCAGTTGGTATACAGAAGAGCAGAAGACAAGTTTTGGATATGTTTGATGCCATAAGCTTTTAATGAAGTATTTTAGATTGATTGCGGCAATGCAATGATTGATATTTAAACTTCTAGAGGAAGGCTATGATAGGATGAGGGAGATTGAATTCACATTGAGTTTCTTTGATTCTCTTTCACTCATGCCAGACGTTAAAATTCATGATCAAATTATATTTAAAATATATAAAAATATTGGTGGATAATGTACGACGAACGTCAAAGTGTAGGTTCCCCTTCTAATGCATGAAATTAATACGCACTAAAGGTCTAGTGTGTGATATTAGTTCGATATCCAAAGTATAGGGTTATAATGAATGATAAATTCGAGTTTTAGTTCTGCTCATAGAGAAATATTTGTTTATCAGAAGCATCAATGTACACTTTTAAGAAAATTTACTGAAGGCTGTTGGTGGTAGCGACACCAGACACACCCAGTGTTTACAATCTAGTTGGAACCAGCATATCTATATCCACCATGTACACTATAACAGACAGTAATTTTCAAATAAATTTAGTTACTCAAGACAATATTCACGGTACAGTGAAGCGTTACATACATTGCTATGCCTCCCTGTACAACGACTTAAGCATGCCCAGTTTAACTGAGGTCGTCAGAACACCTATGAACTGGAAAGTGTAGTAAATTAGGTGTTCTGTGCCAGATCTGGGTAATGCAACAGCAATGTAATTTTCAAAGATAACTCTATGGCCCCGAATCCGTAAAAATGTTACCGTCCCTAAAAACTTGAGCCACATAGCGGCTGAAAAAATCACGAAGAAAAATTGTTTATATTCTGCTGGTTTCAGGCTAGACAAACTATTCAAAAAAGTAATATAAAGGGTCTTCCAATAGGGCCTTCCGAACTTTGGCAGCTGATGAAGGCCATCTTGTGGAAGCTACATTTGTCAAATTACTTGTCATTATTTAGTCTCTATTGTCAACCATAGACAACGATGTGCGTTCGCTGAAGCAACTGGCAAGTGACTCAAATTTTCATCGGAAAGTTATCCTCAACCATGGGGTTTATTTCTGAATGAATGGCTATGAGAACCACCGAAATTGTGAATTTAGTACGATACTAATCCATATGAGATCCAAGAGCGTCTAGTGAATTTTAAAAAAAACTCACTATTTAGTGTGAAGTTCATTGGCGATATTGATTAACATTTCTTTGAGCACGAAACGTTGAGCGCTAAAGATCGATCTTTACCAAATTCTTTTGGCCTGAATTGGATGATTTGAATAAGAACGACGTGTAATTTCAACCTTTCAAGCCGTACAGCTTATATTCCACATTGAATATCCTTTACGAGCGATTTGAAGGCATGGTCTCTCACGTGGTGGTGATGTAAACTGGTCACCGAGAGATTATATGGTCACAGTGTGGATTATGCATGAGTGTTAGATAAAATTTAACATTTGAGATGCTCTTCTAGATAAGTTGTGACAGACATTTGAACGATTTTATGTTCCACATATAAAGACATCACTTGATCTTTCCAACGAATTAAAAAAATCGATGATCTGTCACAGCCATACTTTGTTTTATTTCAATTTAAAAATAGAAAGCACTAAAAAAAGACCCTATAGTTTAATTATGGCAACTTAGTAATTAAGAAGTAAGTACATATTTGCAAAACAACAAGTGTATAGCGTTACATAAGAGACATATTTTGTTTATTTTACTTCAGTGCTTTAGTCGTTCTAAGTAAATATCGCAGACAGTTATTCAAATGTTGTGATCACTACTCCTTAATGAATCGTTTAGAATTAATTTAGTTTAGCTTGGTCCGGTGTGCTTATGACATATTATGCCTTGCGGCTAAAACAAATAGCATGAATGAGTTGGAAGGGTCAATAATGCAACTGAATTTCTTAAACGTTTCTAAAGTCTTGGAAATTAATTTCATTTTCAACCTCACTCCCTATCGTTTACAAGTCACTCAAGTTGACACGAAACATTATTTATATTATAATGCTGAGAGAGAGAGTCGTTAAGGTTTTCAGTACTGTTTCTTGCACTGTTTAGCTTAATGTTTGCTCTTCAATCTTAAGTGTGAATCAGCAGGATAATGTTAAGAAATTTTCTAAGAATAAAGCGCATACTTCTTAAGACAATTGTTTCTGAAACAAAAGCCATCAGCGTACAGCGTACATTTTCAATGTTCATAATGAAGTTAGAAATCAGCGATGGTATGACTGACTGACTGTTAATGAAGATATTACTGACACTTATGACAACTAAAATTGTCAGTGTCATTGACATTATTGTCATCGTGTCGGTGTCATCATCATTATCATTAACGAAACAAAACAAAACAAAATCACCATTCATCAGTTAAATAAAATTAACAATAACAACAATGTCATTAGTAAACACAATAACAACAACAAAAACAAAACAATTTAAGTAAAACAAACATTCCTAAGTAATAACACAGACATTCATGCCAAAAGTGCTTAAAATACTCGCAGTTTAACAAATTCTATGTGAAACTAAAATAATGAATGGCTGGCTGGCTAGCTGGGTGGCTGATGGACAAAAATAATATTTAACAATCACTGGTATTTCAAAGGTTCTCTGCTTGTTTCTACATTCCCTTTTTGTATGACAGTTTATTTTCGTTTGTCAATTTATTCGGTTTTTTGTCAATCATTAATTTTTTTTGTTTTGTTTTTTTTTGTTTATACTGTGTCTCTATTTGGCTTTGAAGCAAATGGCCCAAAAACCAAAAAAAAAGGAAACAACAATTCGTTACCGAAAACTTGAAGGAAAATCTAAACATTTTATATCAGGATGTAGGGGGAGATGGAATTGGGGTACATGTTGTTTGCAACCATTACAGAGAGTTCATTAATGTTTTCGTTAAACAAAAGCCAGCAACAACAACAATCACAATTACCGCTCTAAGCATTGGTTAAAGAACAATGCCAACCAAATATTATGACCAATTTCTAATACACAATACGTGTTCGTGACTGTTGACCATTTAATGAGGTTATGCATGGGCAATAACAAATAAACAATTGACAGAGTCATCGTTGGATTTTTGTTTAAAAAAATATTCGATTTTTTTTTGGTTGTTGGTCACCAATAATCACATTTATTGTCATCATTTTTGTTCGTGGTTAAAGACGCATAGCACCAGCAGAGGATGTTTATCTTTCCACATAAAGCAGACAATAAATAAAAAAATTTTTGTTTTTGCTGCACAAAAAACTGAAAAATTAACAACGAAAAGTTGTAATCGGATCTGTAATGAAGAATTTATCATCATAAACATGTACATGTATAAGTATGTACATACATGCATGTTTACATGTACATGTTTACAATAAAAAAAACTGCGTAAATTTGTCAAAAAAAAAATATTCGTATTGAGAAGTCTTCGAAGTCTACGAACTAGCTTTTCACCGAACTCAAACGGTCTCAAAACTAGTCGACCTGACATATAAGATAGGCTAGGATAACTAGAAGTTCTCTGAACGAGCTTTTCAGCGAACTTACGGGAAAGGTCTCAAAACTAGTCGACCAGCCATATAATATAGGCTAGGATAACATGAAGTTGTCGTAGTCTAGTAGGTAGTGTGTTGGCTTGTTAGACATAAGGCCACGGTTCAAAACCCAGATCAGACATCTCGAAAATAAGTCCCAGGTATATGAAAAATATTTCTTGGGCGACTTCATCTCAGCAGATTTCTGGCAAAAGCTCTGAAAGTAAATAAAATTGCCATGAATAATTGCTTAAAAATCTGTCGTTCGAAGTCGACCACTCATGTATAGAATAAACACACACATACACAACATAAGTGATTTGAGAAACTAGATCGTAATCCTGGCAAAAGGGATGCAATGATCAATTATGTACAAATATACATCATACATAGATCAATAATCAATAATCAAAGCTGAAATGGAAGTTGTTGCCGTGGTCTAGTAGGTAGTATGTTGGCTTATGAGACATGCGGCCATGGTTCGAACTCCAAGTCAGACATCTCGAAAATAATGAAATATAAAAAAATTTTCATCGGCGACTTCCTCTCAACACATTTCTGGCCCAAGCCAGAATATATGTATGTAGGATATCTTGAGCCTACATAGCGACACATTGTTATACCACATGAAGCGATGCACCAAATCTAATCTGATTAATACCTCTTGAAAATCAGAGTTTGAGTTTACGTCTAACAGGACAACAAACTACCTGCTAAACTGCGGAGACTTCAATAAATACCAATATATACCTGTGCTGTATAGACAGCTTAATAGAGGCTAATATTCGGTAGAAGTGTGCCTGCTCTAGCAAGTTTCTTAGCTACATAACTAATCGTGATGCTTTAGGATCTAGTAAGCTGATTACTAGGATCCATATTCGGTTGACACAAAACTGCCGTAAAACATCGATCAAATTTGTCGCTACTTATACTCTACTGCAGAAAGAAATCTTATGGCCGCCTGTTAGAAAGCATATAAAAGGCAAGGCAAAGCAGTCGATTAAGTGAGTGAAGTTCAGTCAGTCTTGTGTGAAGAGGCGGTGCGTTTAAAGAGAGTAATCGTGGTTTGAAGATCTCCGTTACAAAGATCTGTCGAATAATTGTTATCGTTTATGCAAGGATATAAACAGATAAATAACAAAGAAAAGCAATTGTTGTTGTTTACATCAAGTTGTAAACAGTGGCACACAGAATTGTGTGAATAATAAAGAATTTTGATTAAAACTAAATTTTTATTTTATTTCCAATCTACGAGCTCATATTTTAAATGTTTTTAAAAGTTAAAAACGTGACAATACGAAACAGATCCATTACTTAGAAGGTATCCAGCTTGACATTAAAATCGTACGAAAGAATTTTTGGGACTTTTCGTAAAAGAAGTTCTTTTGTCATTTTGCAATTCATATGGCATTTTGTCTAAGGAACATCCTTTTAAATACAAAAGAAATCTTACTGACTGTCATTTATCGCTTTACAAAATTTAAATTACAACCAAGAAATTTTAACATGACCAAGTTAAGTTCTATAGATTGGCAGTAGAATGCATTTTGCCTTTAAAAGACATTTAAACTTCTGACAGATCTTTTTTTTTTTTCTCCACCACCATTCTTGCCTTTACCAACGCTACGTATGCATTCTCATTGCAAAAGACACAATGACTTACAAATTTCGGTTGTTCGTCGAACAAACAACTTTATTTCCCAAATGGCTTTCAATGAATTGATCCACACTAAACGGCACATTGATGAACAGAAATGCAATAAAGAAAGAAAAAAAAAATAAAAAAATTAAGGAAGGAAGAATTGAAGAAAAGAATGACTTGCGTTGGTTGTAGTTTATTGGCAACCAATATGACATTCGAAAATGTTGCTGCCACTCGGTGAAAATTTGCAGTTATTGCTGACACGAGAGTATCAAATTTAAAACAATCAAACAAATAAACTTTCAATGGGAGAATAATAAAGAAACAACACAACAACAACAACAACAACAAAAACGTAAGAAATGAAAAAAAAATACAAATTGAAGCAATGGCAGTACGATATAACCTTGTAGTATGTGAGGTTGTATGTGAGGTTTCTCTTCTTTTTTTTTTTACCAATAAATGGTCACTATAGCAGGGTACAATGTAGTGATAAGG
The DNA here is from genome assembly GCA_936449025.2 of Sarcophaga subvicina. Classification (NCBI taxonomy): domain Eukaryota; kingdom Metazoa; phylum Arthropoda; class Insecta; order Diptera; family Sarcophagidae; genus Sarcophaga; species Sarcophaga subvicina. The sequence continues at coordinate 29,974,034 of OW388081.2, forward strand.
GGGGGGGGGGTAGGAGGGGAACATGTAGAGAGAGGTTGTAGCAGGAAATTAAATAACTCACACAGGAAACTTTGTTTATAAATTAAATATGTAGCCGTGTGGGATTAATCCTTTATGAGATGAAAACATTTTCTGAAGATGGCAAAACACAATCAAATTCAATTTTTAAAAGAGCTATTGTTGAAAGGAAATTGGATATGTTTCTGGGTTTTATTGTCGTTATATTCATTGGCAGTTCGAAACAATAAAATCGTAAGTACTTAATATTTCAAATTTGAAATTCAGGATATAAATGAAGGCCGCTTACTTATCTCTACGTTATGAACATTCAGTGTCCTTCTTGTCTATCTTGTTGTTGTTGTTGTTTGTATTTTGCAAAGACAGTTGAAATTATCCAGATGAATTAGTAGTTTTCGCTACCATTAGAGTCTAAACTTTTAATGTTACTGTGTGAACATGCAGTGGTACTGTCCTCAATACGCCCAAATGTTTCCTCCTTGGATGCATTAATACTTCTGCTTCCACTTGTCCTGTTGAAGTCGCCGTAGTATAGTAGGTAGTGTGTTGGCTTATTAGACGTAAAGCCAGGGTTCGAGCCCCAGGCCAGACATCAAGACAAAATAGATTTCTGGCAAAACCTCTGAGAGTAAATAAAATTACCATGAAAAAGTTTCTCAAAAATCTGTCGTTCGGAGTCGACTTTAAACTGTATGTCCCACCACTCATGTATAGAATTAACACACACAACATAATTGGTGTGAGAAACTAGGACGTTGTACAATGGGTCAATTCGATCTCCGGGTACAGTATACTTGTCTTAATTGACAAGTACACGTCCTCTAACCTAACCTAACCTAACCTGTCCTGTTCAAGTCATTGCGTAAGCATTTCACGACCTACATCTCGCCCTTCTCTGATCACAAAGCTCACTCTCTAGTTGTTAATAAAAGTGAGCACAGCGTCTATGTAGACATTCTTCTGTGGCTTTGTAGAGTTTTGCAGCTTAGAGCTACTAAAGGAGTGCCATCTAAAGATCTTTTTCATATCACTTAATCAATATAGGGGTTCCCTGTAATATTTCCCATAATCGAAACGAATCGCAGAAAGCCTTACAGTATTAAAAAGATAACTATCCGCCTAGAGACTGAAAAGTTCTTCTTGTTTCCTTCTAAAATATTTTAAATCGGTCAGTATATACTTCTCCGACTATAGACAAATTCATTGTTTCTGATAATTTATTCTCATCCTCACCGAATCTACAGATTGGATTCCCTACGAATCCCTTTCTGAATAATTGTATTTGGAGTATACAGTGCCCTGTCAAAAGTTCTGTTACAAGTATCAGGTTATTCCTGTATAGCCTGATGCATGACTCAAATGTCCTCTTATTGTAATTACCGAACATAAGCTAACATACATAATTGATCATTACAACCCTTGTTCAGGATTACAAACTAGTTTCTCACACCACTAATGTTGTGTGTGTTAACTTTATACATGAGTGCTGAAACTTACAGTTTAAAGTCGACTCCGAACGACAGATTTTTGAGAAACTTTTCGCGACAATTTTTTTTACTTTCAAAGTTTTTGCCAGAATTCTGTTGAGAGGAAGTCGCCGAAGAAATATTTTTTCATATTTCGCTTTGTTCGAATTGTTTGACCTGTGGTTTGAACCATGACCTCACGTCCAATAACCCACTACTAGACTACGGCGACTACACATCGCACAAGCATAGTTTGCCTTCTTTTGAAAAGAAGTTTTTGCTTCTCTATATCTTCGTTTTCATTGAGTTAATCCTTAAAAACATATTGTTCCACTATACAGAACGATTCTGTGGCTCCAGCAGCGACGTGGAACTCCTCTAGCCTCTACTTTATATATTATTTAGTTTCCGTGAATTGAAACATGAGCTGAAACCCAACAGAGGGTAACATTTTTTTGAATACACCTTTCGTTGGCATAGACTTACGCTTGGAAGATACCCGCGTATATCCTCAGGGGCTCGTAATATTTCAATCTGTAACCAAACACTACCGCTTCTCCCCTTCATTATTGGGCATCCAGCCAATATGCTTCTACAATAAATTTTTATTAACAAAAAACCATTATGATGCGTAAACAATCAATAATGTGTACATTTATAGAGATTTCGAAAACAGTCAGCAGACTGTTTTCTCTGCCATATAAAAGGCAAGTCAAGGCAAGGCAGGCGAGCGAGTGAGTGAAGTTCAGTCAGTCTTGTGTGAAGACGTGGTGAGTTTGAAGAAAGTAATCGTGGTTTGAAGATCGCCGTTGCAAAGATCTTTCGAATAATTGTCTAATAATTGTCAATGTTAATGCATAGGGTATAAACAGAGGAATAACAAAAAAATGCAACCGCTGTTGTTTACATCATTTTGTAAACAGTGGCACAAACAATTGTGGGAATAATAAAGGAATTTTAATTAAAACTAAACACCGATTTATTTTTATTTTATTTCCAATCTACGAATTTATATTTTATATGTTTTTAAAAGTTAAAAACGTAACAATATTATATACTACCGGACGTATAATTAATAATAATTATTGTTCATACGTATGGGTGTACGCACTGTACTAATGCATGTACACCTAATTCTGTTTTTACACGGTCTTTTTTTACACGGTTTTGATATAACACGGTTTGAAAATAAAATATTTTTAATTTTTATTACACGATTTTAATCCATTTATAACGATTTAAAATTTTTTGTGCTTAAATTTTTTTGTGAAATTTAATTTTTGCAAAGTATGTTCCTATCACAAATTTAAGGGAATTCCCTTTTTGCGCGTACAAGCAAATTTACTGGTCAAAGCAAATGCAAATGGCACAAATTTAGGGGAATTCCCTTTTTGTGCATAAAAGCACAAAGGTCAGAACAATTGAAATGTGTTAATATTTTGTGTTTGGTAAATAAATTTTTTATTGCCAAGCCAAAAAATATTTTATATTTATTAAGTTATTTATATTTTTAATTTTTTTAAATATTTTATGAATCCCTAAAAGAAAGTGTAAAATACAAAACTTCTTAAAAAATCCTTGTTTTTCACTAATTTTAATAGGTTTTAGATATTAAGAACCAATCACCTATTTTTGCATACGATCAGTGTCTTTTTTTACACGGTTTTTTTTACACGGTTTTCTCTGGAACCAATCTACCGTGTAAAAACAGAATTAGGTGTATACATATAAATAACACATGGAAGTTTATTAAAATATCCGCCATAATTAAACGGAAACTAATGAGATGTAATTAAAATAAATTTTCAGTTTTATTCAACGGAAACATATAATTGATAATTAAATAAAATTGACTAAAATTTATTAGTTTTACCACAAACGAATATAATTTAAACAAGTAATTATGACAAGTATTTAACAAAAAAAAAAAAAAAAAATAATTTATTGAATAATTAATATAAAATAATGGCAAGTGTTAGTAGGAAAGTCAGAATATACTAGGTTTACTAACTTATACCCTATGCCGCTACAAATGATCAGTTTTGGAAATAACTTTACGGCATAACTTTTAGCTTTAATTAATTGGCGATAAAGATTAGAAAGTTATGAACTAATGTTGTGTCCATTTAATATTTTATTTTAATAAAGTTTACAACCATTTAGTCGGGATTACAACCTATGTTCATACATCATTCATGTTGTGTGTATGTATTCATTATTGATGGGACTTGCTGTCTAATGTTGACCTAATGAACGTCAGATTTGAGAAATTTCTCATGTAAATACTCATCTTAATACTGCTGAGAGGAAGTTGCCGAGAGAAATATTTTTGTTTATATTTCGTTTTTCTCGAGACGTCAGCTCGCGTTTAATACGCCAACACACTACCTATTAGACTTTTATTCCATTATAATGTTTGTTTCTTGATATAGAATGACACTTATATGCCGCGTTATGAATTGATTGCAGCAGTGGTTTATATGCGATGGCTTAAGGCCACTTATTTCTTTTTTAATTTGCTACCAACACTCAGCGTTTGTCCGCTACTACTGCAGTGCATTGTGTTGAAATTAGGAAAATTGGTTATGGAAAAAGGGAAATAGGCTGTAGTGTTTGAGATCATTATATTCGTATCTATTTATGTTATATGTGCTAGGAAAGACCACTGCAGAAAGGAGTTTCACATACGGTTAGTTCGATTAATGAACGAATTCTGTCTGTAAGGCATTATGCGATCCACTAACCCATAATCAACCAACGGATGTGCTATACTTGACTAGTCTTTATTACGTAAATATCTGCGATATTCCTTTATTTTCCTCCAGCAAATTCGGTTGAAGTAGCGATTAAACAGCCAAACATAAGATAAATTGCAATGGTGTTCTAATGAATCAAAAGAGAACAATATTGGGTCAACCGTCCAGATTGCTCATTTCGGGTGCTTATAACTGAATGAATGTTAAATGTGCCAAAGCTATTACATAACATAACATAGTTGCTCACACCACTTATGTTGTGTGTGTTCATTTTATACTGTCCGAAAGACAGATTTTTTTTGAGAAGCTTTCCATGGCAATTTTATTTATTGTCAGAGTTTTAGCCAGAAATCTGCTGAGAGGAAGTCGCCGAAGAAATATTTTTTCATATTTTTATTCCGTTGGAGATGTTTGATACTACCTACTAGACTACGGCGACTTCTCCAAAGCTATTAAACGTTCCAATATGGGAAAAATTAAAAACGTCAAACGGCGTCAAATTGCATCATCTTGAATATTGATTGATGATCTGCTGAAAATTTAATATGCTTGTAGCTTGTGGCGCAGTATTGTTGTAACAACATTTTAAAAATCAGACTAAAAATAGTTGGTTATCATACGGCCTTAATAGTTTGAACTAATGGTTACTGTTTGTCGAACCACATTTTCGAAAAACTACGACACGAATGGCACCGTCAGGCTATAATCGGTATTAAACTGTCAATTTTAATGGGTCCTTACGACCTTTTTAAAAGCTATTCTGTTGAAGAAAGTTGGAAGTATTTATTGTGTTCATTATATGTTATATTGTTATATTGTTCATTATATATCATTATGTTATAGAATAAAGGCGTCGATATGTATTGCAGTTATGAACCATAAAAGCAAAAGAAATTCAAATTTTATGAGTATCAAACACATACTGTGCTCTTAAAGGGTTAAACGTAATGTGTATAAACTTCACACTTTAAGCAAAAAATAAAAATAAAAATAAAATACAAAGACCAGGTAATTCTTAATTAATTTGGAAAACACGAGTTAGACTAGTTAAGCTGAATTAAAAACGCAAGGCAAAGCATTTAAATTTTTAATTTGTAAACTTTTTACTTTTTACCGGAATTAAAAGCATTCGTATAATTTTATTTTCTCTAACAATTTAAAGCTAGCTGAACAAGAACTTTGAAACAAATTAAAGCAATAAATTTCTTACATTTACACGTTCTATGAAAATTTGCAAATTGGTATTTCAAATTTTAATTTTTTTAGAACAACAACAACAAAAAAACCAAAAATACAAATTGAACTTCAATTATCCATTCGCCAACTAAGTTTTCAATTTAAAACTGCCGGGTTTTTTCTTTTTTAAATATTAATTCGTATGCGCTTTTAGCCATTCGCAAAACTACTAATGCCCGGTTCTGGAAAATTGTTTTTTTTTTCTCAGAATTTAAAATTTTTTAAAATTCGATCGTTGCTTTGGCTTTTGAGTCTGATTTTAATGGAGAAATTCATAGGGGCAGAAACATTCACTTGCAATCATTCAATATGCAACAAACATCGGGTAAAGGCTGTAAACAACAAAACACCTTTTATTGTTTTTATATACATTAACCTGCTACTGTTTTAACAATACCAATACCAAATAGTCGAACAGAAGAATGGCAACAAAACTTTTCAAACGAAACGGCATGAAAAGCCATCCTTGTTTTTACGGGTGTCGATGTGTGTATGTGTATGTGTATATTTGCAAATGACTCCTGCCTTAATACGTTTACAACAGAAAATAGAGAAAGAGAGAGCCTTATGCTCACTACCATATACACAACATGCAAGGCGCACACTGAACATTAACAGACAACCACAGTTGCTCAATGAGTGAAAGACTATCGAATAATAGAAGGAAATTAAATCAAAATACCCTACAAAACGGTTGACTTTGTTTCGTATTTTGGTTCGTCTGTTTCATATCTTTTAACGCAGCGGTAAAGGAATTGCAGGATAAGGGTCAGGCCTCACAGCTTTCAAGAAATCATCACATACATACATACATACATGATTGGTCATTACAAACCTTCAGTTAGGATTACGACCTAGTTTCTCACACCACTCATGTTATGTGTGTTATTCTTACACACTGGTGAGACCTACAGTTTAAAGTCGGCTCCGAATGACAGAATCGCTGTTGTTATCAAAGAATCTGAATATTAGGCTTTAGACAACCCCCATTTAGAATAAGTGTACTCTGAGTGAAGAGGACCCTGTCAAAAGACCAGTTACCCACCTTAGGTTATTCCTGGTTCGTCTAACGCATGACTTAAATGCCTTCTTATTGTAGTTTCCCAACAAAAGTTCCGATTGCCTGAAACAAACTTGGCTTGAGAAGAGTCTTTGTCTCTATTTGGCTTCCTTTCGTTGAGGATAACTTTCCAAACGTCCAGAGCGGAGAGGGAGCCACTTCACAGAAGGGTTCCGGATTTTTCAGCTTGTCTGCTTGCTTAGGTTAGGTTAGTTTAGGTTGCATTTGGATCCCACGAGAGAAGGGGAGAGGGAGGTGGACCAGGTGGAGGTGGACATGTTAACCTGGCAAGGCCTATAAATATTCATCGAGGTGACCAGGTATCGGTGAAGCTCCTTTCGAGACTAAAATATTTTTAAAGGAGGCCAGAATAATTCAGCCCCCTTATATCATTGCTTACTATGGTCGTGAGCAAGTGCACGTCCTGAGAACGGGTCACATTTGCCAAATTGGATAACTCTAGTTGTGGTATGATTTGATTGATTCCAAGGAACCATACTCTCGAACGTTACCAGAAGTAGTAAGTTTTCTTATGCGGTTCTCTCTAAGGATCGCCTGAAACTTTGCCTTATGGATTCAGACCTGACCACCGGAAGATAAATTTAATTTCCTTATCTAGCCTGCAGCTGCTCCAGACAGTCCCATAATATTATCGATTTAATCTCATAAGATCCGAGTACTCGATTGGTAACTTAAGAAAATCTCTGCCGCAGGATTTATAGACTCAAGTATGAAACAAAGTTTAAATGTAGTGTACAAAGGGTACCTTTTGCCCAAAAATACTATATTCATAGAAGAAACAAAGAAAAAAGACATGAGCTTGCATTAGTAAAGAGTTTCCCAAAGTAGTTTTGGTTTATTTTGGGTTTCCCTTTTAATAGCAGTTCTTTTTTCCCGTACAATTTTAAGACCGTAAAATCAGAGCTCTACATCCGTTTCCCTTTACAAACAACAATTGCAATTGCAGTCGAATAATGGCAAAAACAAAAATGCACAAAGAATTACTCTTTCGAACAAAACAAAACAAAACCAAACAAAGCAAGCCGAAAAAGACGAACAAAAAACACCAAAAAAAAATAGAGAATACGAGGAAACTGTTATTGGCTGAAACATTTAAAAATGCCTCTCTATTCATTCATTTATTCATTGAAATGGTACAGTACAAAATAACAACGACAACAACAACAATAGCAACAAAGAAACATTAACTTAGCAAATGCTATTGCACTCCATATACTGAGGAACGTTAGCCGTAGTTAGGCAACTTTTACAAACTGTAACTAAACATTACAGTTAGACTTTAAGGCCTCTAACAAAACTTTTCCAAAAAAAAGAGCAAAACTGCACAAAAAAATAGACATACATACATACATATATATGTAGTGAGAGAACAAAAATGTACAAATTTGTTTACATTTTCCCCAATTGAAAATAACAAAAGGGAAACATTTTTCTTTTTGTTCTTGTTCTTACTATTGTTGTACATTAAAATTTTTCTATATGTATGTGTGAGAGTGTTTATGTGAATAAACACAAACACATTCACACACTCACACACTTATATATTCGCACTAACAGTGAGAAATCGGTTTACACATCTACATGGAGAAAAATTTACTCCACATAAAAGCCTCAAATTAATACTTAAAATTTGTTTTTTGGGTGTGTGTGTGTGCGTGTGAGTTTAAGTGTTTACATATGCAGTAGAATGAATGAAAATGTCCATGGGTTTGTGTGTATGCGCTAATATGGCATGTATAATTATTGTTGCTTCTGTATGTGTAGTGTTTGCTGTTGGGTTGTTTGTCTTTCCCTTGCTCTCTCTCTCTCTCTCTACTACTCTCTATTAAAGTTTTATGGTTTTTTTTTTTTTTTTTTTTTTTTTGTAAAAGTTGTCCACTTTAATATTGTTGTTATAACCGTCATCGACTTTGTTGCCCATTTATGTTGTTGTTGTTGTTGTTGCCTTTATAGTAGTTTGGTAATTGTGCTCATATTGTGGTTTGTTGCAGAAAATTTGCTTTCCCTTTTTTTCTCTTGCACTCCTTTTTGATGCCTTTGTTGTAGTTGTTTCAAACGGTTGTTTAGTTTGTCTGTATGTATAGATATGTGTGTGTGTGTGTTTAAATACACAAAGACCAGCAGTTGTATTCGGCTACAGTGTGTTTTAGTGTGCTTTTCACTGTACAAAATTAGAAAAAAAAAGAAAATTCAAACAAAAAACTCTTCTAAAATGACCAAAAACAACACAAAAATGTTAAAAAAAGCAGTAAAGTGGCAAAGGAGTAAAAGAGAGAAGAATTTGAAATTGTTAATGTGAAGAAAAACGTTTGAAAATTGTTCAGTTTACTTAAGATTACAAAGTGATTTAAGAAACAGTGTCCATGCCACACAGTAGTTGACCTCTCTTGTACAATATAAAAGCCAGAATAGCTTTAACCCCATAAAGAATTTTAATTTGTGTTGTTCTCCGTTTCCCCCCCCATTCTGTAGGATTTTTTTTTGGTTATTTGTTTTCAGTGGAGGCAATAAAAAGTTTTTGTTGTTAATTTGATATTCTGTTGTTGGCTAATGAAATTGGTAAAACAGTTTGTGTATATTAAAATCACTCATACTATTAAACTAACTTTTAAACGAGACAATTGAATATAAAATGAGATTTTAATTTAAAATAATTGAACATGTTACAAAAAAAGGCATAGACATTGTTGACACTCTTCAAGAGACTTTAAACATACGTGCAGCTTTTATAACATAAATCTCGCCTGTTGAAATAATTTCAGCTGTTAAAACACCAAATCGCCGTAGTCTATTAGGTAGTGTATTAGCTTATGAGATCGTAAGGAGACGGTTCAAAGCCCAGGTCAGACATCTCGAACAAAACGAAATATTTCTTCGAATACTTCGTTTCATCAGTAGATTTCTAGAAAAAACTCTCTGAGAGTAAATAAAATGGCCATGAAAAGTTTCTTAAAAATCTCTGATTCGATCTCGATTTCAAACTGTAGGTCCCGTCGCTCATGTATAAAATTAATATTCACAACATAAGTGCTGTGAGAAGTTAGTTTGTAAACCTGACTGAATGGGTCGAACCCTGGCTTTATGTCTAATAAGCCAACACACTACTTCGTAGACTACGGCGACTACTGCTATGGGGCAGTCCAGCAAAATCTAGTCATATTGTATGTATAAAACAACCAGAGTAACAGGTAGTTTAATTGAATCTCTTGGAACCCCTATGATCTACAAAATGTCGAGGATTATTCCAACGATATTGCTATGTTCTGGAACCCTTATAAGAATTACCTTATAATGAATCAAGAGTTCCATGTGAAATTGAGTTGACGTTCACTATGTACTTCATTGGTATGAACCTCAACAGCTGATGCCTCTTATTGGAATCCTAAAGTAAAATATTTTATAAAAATAAATTATGGGGGAACAATGTAATCAAACAAAAACTATACTTGTGTGTATACTTGTGTAACAGTATGTTTATAGTCCAAGAGGGATCAGTAATTAACTCCAAAAGACTCGACGTCTGATTGCATCTAAAAAAATCAAAGACCAAGCCTAGATACTCCACATAACCAAAGACTTAAAGACCACATCGTTGCAAATCTTCCAACAATTCCTTGAAAGAGGTATTATGCAAGTACGGGACACTATCTTGTGATGTGACTCTATTCACTTTCCTTGATGATAATGTGTCCCATTTCCGGATAAATGAATAATTAAACAAACAAAATTGCCGATGACACCAATCCACATGAGATCCAAGAGCGAATTCTACAAGAGCGAGGCATCATCTTGTGATGCGCCTCTTTTCACTTTCCTTTTTTATGGAGGATGTGGCCTATTGCTGAAAGACTGGGAACGTGAACAAGCAAAATTGTCAACTCTGGAACGATACCAATCCACATGATATCCAAGAGCGTCCAATTACTTACTTACTTACTTAATTGGCCATAAAAACCCGCTTAACGGATTTCGGCCTGCCGCAACACATCCTTCCAGGCGCCTCTGCTTCGTGCTCGCCAACGCCAGTTGGTCACACCAATCGATGACAGGGCTTCCTCGATTTGGTCCTTCCAACGGATGCAAGGTCGTCCTCTTCGCCGACTTCCGCAGATTCCCGCACCATATAGTCGTCTCGCCGGAGCATCCTCTTCCATTCGAACGACATGCTGGATATTAATACGCTGTACAACGTCTATGTCGTTGAGGAGCTCATACAGCTCACTGTTGGATCGTATACGGAAATAATCGCCAACTCGCACTGGACCGAAGATCTTGCATAGTACTTTTCTCTCGAACACCCTCAAGACCGCTGCATCTGTACTTAATAGGGTCCATGCCTCTGCGCCATAAAGAAGAACGGGTAGGATGAGTGTCTTGTAAAGTGTTAGTTTTGTCGCAAGAGAGAGGTCTCTACTACTCAATTGCCTATTGAGACCATAGTAGCACCTGTTGCCAAGAGTGATCCTGCGCTTGATCTCCAGACTGACATCATTTCCGGTGGTAACGGCGGAGCCAAGATAGATGAATTCCTTGACCGTATCAAAGGTATAGTTATCGGCCTTAATCTGTGAAACAATATGCCGCGCATCTCTCCTTGTCTCTACTTGCCAGACCCATCTTACTGGACTCCCGTTCAATAGCACTAAAGGCAGCAGTATCATCTCGCTTGATACGCCCTATGATGTCGTCATGTCGTCCGCGTAGGCAAGCAACTGGACGCTTTTTTGAAAAATAGTGCCATTGCGATGCACTCCCGCCTTTCGCAGAACACTCTCCATGACGAAGTTGAAGAGGTCGCATGATAAGAGATCGCCTTGTCTGAAACCTCGCACGGTACCAAAAGGTTCGGAGAGGTCCTTTCTTACCTTGACGGAGCTGCAGGAATTGCTCAACGTCATTCTGCATAGCCTTATCAGCTTCGCAGGTATACCGAGCTCAGATATTGCGACAAAAACACGATCCCTTATGGGGCTATCGAAGGCAGCCTTATAGTCGACAAAAAGATGGTGTGCGTCGACTTGTTGTTCGTGTGTCTTTTCCAGGATTTGACGTAGTGTGAAGATCTGGTCGATGGTGGACTTGCCAGGTCTGAAGCCGCAGTCATAAGGTCCAGTCCCAAGAGTGTTCAATGCATTCCGAAAAAGTCACTGTTTGTAGGGGATTTTAAGCTGGCGATGTAATTGGTCAATATTTCTGTGAGAACGAAGCTGGCCAAGTCATCAATGTTAACGGCAAGCGCTATAGGTCGATGAATATCATCTTCTTTTGGTCGGATTGAGAGATCTAAACAACAACAACATGTAGCTTCTACAGAATCACGGTATGTGCCGCACAGCTCATCCCACATTGGATATTATGCACGAGCGAGCAGAGAGCATGATCACCTCACTTGAGGTTATGTGAACTGGCCACCGACAATGGTGATTTTGAGAAACACAGGGGTATGCGATAAAGCCTTCTTTTAAATAATAACAGTCTGAAAGACACTGACCTGATACACAGTCGTTTCCGTTTTCCGTTTTCTTAATTAAAAAGGTCACGTGTATTCGGCTGTTATGAATTTTATTGGTTTTGCTTGCACATTTTGAACATTGACCTGGTTAATCTACAATTAAATTTCGTTGCTTGTGTCAGCATACATTTTCCACATTTGAAGCATTGAATAAATGTCCAATACATTACGGTCTTTAAATATGGCAACATTTTAAGTAATTTCTTGGAAATTTATTTTCATAATATTTTTGGCCTGTACAACTGTGTCACAAAAGTATACATATTTTTGGGCAGCCACAAATTGCAAGAAATTTTACGAGAAATTTAAAACTTCCATGTGTTTGCAAGGTGTTCTATCAATTAAGCTCTTTTGCTGTTGTTTCCCTTTCAGGATTCTTTATACAATTTTCAGAAATTGTAAATGTCCTTCTGCGGACAATCTGGTTTTCTTTTATACGTATTTAATTATTGTTGCAAAGGCAACAAATCTTTTGTTTCTTATAATTAAAATCGTTTTCATTGTAATCATTCACCTGATTTTTTCTGTGTGTAGGTGTATGTGTATATATTTTTTTGTTTTGTTGCATTATTAAACTGTAGAATTTCAACTCATTTTTCCTGCCACAACAAATGCTGCACTCTATACTACTGCGTATGATATTGTTTGATAATATAGCAGCCATAGTAATGGCTGATGCCATTGCAAATCAGCAGTTGCATATATTTTGTGTTGCACGAATAAATTTTTATGCCAATTTAAAGGCACCATCAACCGTCAAACTAAAACAGAAAAGGAATGAAAATCATAAAAGAGAATATTGCATAACGTGGGTGTGCATTTGTATCTTCAGGCTTTTGTAAGGAATTTTTTTGTTGTTGTTGTTCTTTTATTTTATTTAACTACAGCATGCAGGCTTATAAACACGTATAACGTTACCATCAAGAATTTCACTGTTGCCACTAACAACTACTATATGCCACCGGAATGAATACAACACATACAATTGATAATGCCACTTCAACTCGTTCACCTTTACGTTTATTTATCAGCGTGCCAGGTAAAGAGAGCAACACAAGACACCAGGTTGTATTTTCGGTTGTAAGCGAATTAAAAATGAGCTGTACTTTACTTGAGGAGATTGTCCAAAGAAATATTGGATAAATAGTCATGGAAATAGAGAGTGGAAATGCTTTCTTAGGAATCTATCAGTGCAAGGATGGCGAGTTGGATTTTCAGCTCACTACCGTGAACACAAAAAGTTTTAGGGTGTAAATAATGCCTAGCAGATCAACTCTCCAACATTCGAAATCAATTGGTGACCGCCAAAACACCTTCTAGTCCCTTACATTTATCAACAAACATGCTGGAAATGTTTATACTTAAGTGGAGCACGGGGTATAGCATTGCAATCGTGTTGCAACGTATCCTCTACTTTACCAATACCTTGTTGTTGTTTTTACTTTCGCGACTCAGGTGGCTGTCGACATCACCGAAAATGAAAATAGCGGTTTTTGGCTTTTTTCCCGTTGTGTTGTGTTATTTTTTTCCGGTTTTAACGTTTCTGTCGTGTTCACTGTTTAAATCCTTGATTCATGTTGAATTTTCTTTTATTACGTTTTTCTTTCTGTTCGCTTTTTTTTGTTTTTCGTTTTCGTTTCTGCATCTTAACGTTGACGCTTTGCACGCATTTTCCATGTATTCACGAGTGAACATGAAAACACTGTGAGATGGTATTTTTGAAATTGAAATGGATTTCTGTTGGATTGCTGGCACTGGTTACTGTACCCCATGACTAACGATTACCTTTAATAGGAATTTGACGTTTTCCTTTTTAACATATCGAACACACACACACACACACATACATATGTATGTATGTATGGTATTCGTGCATAGAAAGAAAATTGTTTAAAACAAGTTTAAAAAGCAAATTCTTATGAAAATCTTGTATGTGTTACAATACATTCATCACAAGACAATCAGTTTTAACAGGATACGCTTATTACGTCTTCCTTACAGTATGCCAAAGTATTGAATTTTGTTTTTATTTGAGGCATGTGAACTATTTTGCCACTTGCCACACTACTATTGGAATTTCTTTTCTGTTCTGTAAAAGGAATCTTGTTTACGTTGAAAAGAATTCTTTAACGAGGATTCTTTAAATTGTAATGCGTTTACAAAATTAAATTTCAAAACGTTGACATAAAAATTGTGTTTTTAAAATGCTACACAATCAAAACAATTTCTGCCTAACGACCTTGAAGATTTTGGTGCTTCAAAAAACAATTTTTTAACTTTTTTTAGTACATAAGGTTTGTGTTTGTTAACCCTTACAAAAGCGAATTTTTCTTAAGAGAATACAAAAATTCCTTTTTCGTTCGTATAAATATTAAAAAACTTAGAAGGCTTCCCCATTCCGGTGCTTTCAATTTAGTCAAGTTGTACTCAACGCCACGACGTTTATTTGTATTCACATAAAACACAAATCTCGCCGGAACATCCACTTCCATCTGAACGACATGGCCTAGCCAGCATTGCTGGTGAATATTAATGCACCGAACAATGTCTATGACATTAAGCAGCTCGTACTCTTACAATAATGGTTCTGACACGGAAATCACTACTAATTCGCATTGGACCAAAGATCTTGTGTGGTATTTTTCTCTCGAATACAATAAGGTTGCTACATAAGTGCATGCAGCTTGCAGAAAGTTAGTTTTGCCTGCCAATGGAAGTACACACATAATTGGTTCTTACAACCCTTCAGTCAGGATTACGAGCTAGCTTCTCACACCACTTATGTTGTGTATTTTAATTTTATACATGAACGGTTTAAAGTCCATTCCGAACGACAGATTTTTTTTAGAAACATTTCATTACAATTATATTTATCGTCAGTGTTTTTGCCAGAAATATGCTGAGAGTTTGTCGCCGAAGAAATATTTGTTCATATTTGAAGTTGTCTGACCTGGAATTTGACCAGGCTCAAGGTTAATAAGCCAACACACTACCTACTAGATGACGACTAATTCAAATGGAGGTACAGGGAACTCAACTGTCTCTAGGTATAGGTATTATTGGAAAGAATAATCTTACGCTTGCTTTCCGGCCAATGCCATTTTTGTCGGTAACAGCGTACGGGAGGTAAATAAATTCCTTAACAATAATGAAGATATTGTTGTCGACCGTGACCTGCGAACCCATACCCTATTTATCGCTACTTGTAGACAAAATGTGTTACTTTTTGCCCTAATTTAGTGCCACTAAAAGTAGTAATAACTCTCTCTCTCTCTCGCATGATAAGAGGTCGTCTTGTCTGAAAACAAGCGAGGTATCAAAAAGTTTCTGGCTGCAAGAGCTGCTGGGCTATCGAATACTGCTTTATAATCGACAAAACAATGGCGTGTGCTGATTTGGTTTTCATGTGCTCAGTTTAGACCCCTACGAGATGGGTGATGCTACAGTTGATCTAATGCAAATCAATCTGATTTCAGAATAAACCTTTACAACCTTCACATTGATGAGTTCGATCCAGAATGATAGAAAATGGGAATTTAAGAAACTGCATTGCTTCTTTATAGTAAAAGCACGGTACTGAGGTGAATGATAGCTTTTTCATCCACCTCAGACCAACAGTTACTGTAGAAGACATTCAATGGAGTATCAAGTCCATCGGCATACCTTTCAATAAGACAATTGCTCGTGAGGATGACCAATGGGTAATGGAAAGAGTTGCGATTGAGGAATAGAAGGGAATTGTTCTTCTTCTTATGCATACAAATCCAGCAGAGTCTAGCAATATTGCAAATATTTTCCAGGGCCCAACGAATTCGACGCTTCCTACAAAACGAACATATAATACCCAGTCTAACCAAGGCAATTGGAAAACTGGTGCACTGTAAAATGCCAAAGATTGTAAGCTTCTTTCTGGCCCCTGACCAGTTCATTAGCAATACAATGCCTGTAAATTTTCTCTATTTCTTGGAACCCGAATTTTTTGTAAGAAATCCTAGGCATTTACGAAAGTTTAATCGCGGCCTGGCTGTCTCAGTTAATCAAGAGAATTTTGAAGACAATTCTGCCACTCAATAAACTTTGCTTTGCTTCCAGTATGGCCACGGCCTCCGCCTGAAAATGTCCATACAATGTATTCATATGCCTGTTTCTCTCCAGCATTTCGGGGCCATCTATATAAACCTCATTTCAAGAATTCACAAAATACTGCGAGTTTATTTATTTCGTATAAAATTTTGCTGCTTAATGTCTTATTAATAAGAACATAAAAAAAAAACAAAAAAGAAGGACCGCTTTCTTATGTTATGCGGTTTCTATTTTATTTCTTATGGTCATTAATAAATTCATGGCGATATAAATATTTCTGAGACCCATTATTACAGTCAAAAAACAATTTTTATAGCTTTTTATAGTCTATTATCTACTCCCGATGGCTATTGGAAATATACACACGTTAAAGCGACATACGAAAGGATAATTGCAAAGAAGGAAAAGAAAAATTATAATAAAGGAATCGAACAATATGAAGGACATTGACAATCCAAAGAAAATGTCTACACGGAATTCCTAGGATAACATTGGAATCGATGGTAACCTCATAAATCATTTTCTCTGTATATATAGACGCCAAAAAGTGTTGTATGGCTACTAAAATCCTAACGCAGAAGAAATAATCACAAGGAAAAAGCTTACGAAATAGAGTCCACCATATATACCATAAAATAGGCAATTTTAAGGGATATGCTGTAATAAAGTCATGTTTTTTTTGCTTTTCCTCATGATGTTGTTATTGTTGCTGCTGGTCTCTGGATATCATTTCTTACTCCTTCTTTTGTGCTCCGGACTAAGAAAAGGACAATGAATTTCAATTGTCTCAATTTGTGCCATAAACTGAAGGTCATTGTAATTTTATGAGTATACATGTATGTATATAAGCATTGTGTGCGTGTTTGTGTAAACATAAATATGTATTGCTATGTGTACGTATGTATGTATTATTGTTATAACAATTGTATTTTTCTCTGCTTTTACGCTGTGTAAGTATGATTATCGGAGTGTATAAATAAAGAAGATAACCCAACATTTATTAACGTTGAAAACCAAAAAAAAAGCCGATAAAGCGTTCTTGGCCAAAGTTAATAAAATTCTCTTTTGTCTGTGGCAAAAATTATCGAAAAACCAAAAATATCAATAAATACGACAAAAGGAAAAGAAAATAAAAAAAGAGCATAACAAGCTTAAATTGTGTGTTAATAAAATACTTTGGTTAGGGCTTTAAATTCAGGCACGTTAACTATGAGGAATTTAATACAAAAAATCTTTTCAAAAATATTCCTATTGCCA
Source organism: Sarcophaga subvicina (assembly GCA_936449025.2). NCBI lineage: Eukaryota > Metazoa > Arthropoda > Insecta > Diptera > Sarcophagidae > Sarcophaga > Sarcophaga subvicina. The sequence goes on from OW388081.2 coordinate 29,991,443, forward strand.
CCCTGACAGATTTCGCAAAAGGTTTGGACACCGACGTTTTTTTGCATTATGATCTAAGGAGCTGATTGCTGATACTGTTACAGATAGACGGGACAGCCTTATGAAAGGCCGATTAATGGAAATTGCACTCCTCAAAGCCACCTACTATTTCGAAAGGGCCCTAACATTGAAGCCTTTTTAAACCACTTAACCACTTAACAGTTTAAAGTCGACTCCGAACGACAGATTTTTGAAAAACATTTCATGGCAATTTTTTATTTACTCTCAGAGTTTTTGGCAGAAATCTGCAAAGAGAAAGTCGTCGAGGCAATATTTTTTTAATATTTCGTTGGAGCTGTCTGACTTGGGGGTTTGAAACGTGGCTTGATGTCTAATAAGCGAACCTACTACCTAATAGACTACGGCCAGTTTTATAAGATACAGATAAGTCGGTATAAGTCGATATATTCATTAACATTACATTTGTTAATGGATAACAGATCCGTGGAATCTATGTTTAGTATAATGGGAGATGTGTCGAACTCGAAATTTATCAGAGGGTATCGAGAGCTGTCAAATACGGTGGTTGTCAGCTGCTCCAATTTAACGATGCTTTGTACGTAACCATTTGACTACTATTTTGGAAAATGCCACACAACGAGGCTGAAGAAAAAACGGAGCAATTTGGAAGCAATTTTTTCACTTAAGTAAAGAATCTCTTTCTGTGGTATACGGATAGTAGTGGTAGTAGTTTGCCTTATTAAAAAATGTGTACAATTTATTGTGAACAGAAGGTTCAGAGCACCGAGGGATATAGCAATACTATCTGTTAGTCAGACCATCATCTAACCACTTAACTCTTATAAGGTTGAATGGAGAGCCTTTTAGTGATCATAATTGATGAAGGCTTTAAACAAATTTCTTATGCGGGCAAGCTTATAACTCTTCCGAGGTAAAAGAAGGGAACAAGACGATGCAATAAATTGAGGAAACTTAATACTTTTTCAAAAGAAAAACGAACATAGCTTGTTATGAGAATACATGTTTCCTTAACAAGGCCATAATATATCCAATCAGGTGAAATATTCAGTTGTTATCCAAGATTATAAACTGGAATGCAACTAACACTTAGTTGAAAGGGGTGTGGAGCAGATATCAGCAATGAGTATTCAAAAAGGTGAGTAGATTCGAATCATACTCATAATTTCTGATACTTATACGCATTCATACTGATTTTAATATAATACTCATACTACTCATATTCAAACTTTGAAGTACTCATTGTACTCATACTTAACAATACGTATGATGTCGTTGATTTCGACTCTCCTGTACTCAACATTTACAAGAATCACAAAATAAATATGATTCAAGTACGAATCAGGGTTGAATACTTCTTGTCTTTCACTCTTTTGTTCTAAAATTCTGCCTGCCTAAACGCTCCTTCCTGATTATTAAGGGACATTTGTAATAACCACCCTATTATTGTCAAAAAAAAAGCAGAAGACAAATACGAAGAATATTAAAGTAATCCTTCTTCTTCAAGAATAACACGTCCATACCATATCATTTCGTTGGCACGACCATTTATCTTAGTTTTTTTTTCATCAGGTTGGTGTCAGTAAGTTTGTTGTCGATCAAATTGAAATCAATAGTTTGATCAAATTTCTCTGTTTCAGATACAATGCTCCAGTCAATGTCAAATTTTAAACGGGCATCAGTAAAGTCGACTACAAACGTCAGATTTGAGAAACTTATCATGGCAATTTTATTTTGCCGGAAGGCTGCTGAAAGAATTATTCTTTTCATGTTTGGTTTTTTTTTTTGATATGTCTGAGCTGGTGTTTGAACTAAAAGCTCTTGTCTAACAAGTCAAGACACTACCTATTAGACGTCTGCGGTGCAATATTAATTTCTTTGAATTCCAAATGGTTACACTACTAGACTTCATTGGATTTTTTTCATTTTTATGCAAATTGATGTAAATGGTACATCGACTTCTACTCACTTCTTCATTCCACTGTATATAGTCTAACAATATACGTTTTTAAGTCGAGCATTTTTTAAATTTTCTGTCTTTTAAACCAAAGTCTGTGCATAGCTTAGTTAAGACTCAATTTGGTAGCCATGGCAGTTAATATCTTTGGAGTTTAATATAACAAAAGCTACGCAATAACATCAATACAACCATAAATAAAATAAAAAAAGAGGAAACTAAAGGGAAAAACTAAAACTAATAAAACAAAATTTTCAAATAAAATTTGTTGAAAAATGAAAATCAAAAACAACTACAAACTCTCTATGTTTCGTACAAAGTGCTCTATTCTTTTTGGAATATCTTTTTTTTTTTTGACAAATTACTCTCACTCTAGTTGTTAAAATAAATGTTTCTAACAAATCATAAAAAAGACCTTTTGGTTACGAGCATTAAAAACACAAAAAAAAGCAAAAAAAAAATATAAAAAAACGAAAGGATTTCAGTTTTTCATTTCGTTTCGTTTTGGATTTTTTCCTTTTTTTAGTTTTGGACACACACTTTTCACACCCATACACATACACGCGCTTACGTCCTCTGTTTAAACGTATTAATGTTAGTGGTGAACAGGAAAGTATAAAAAAAAAAAACAGAAAAAAATTGTAACGCTTTTATTGTGTTCGTATATTAAAATCGTAGCTGTATTCTATAATATCCTATTGCCACATACATACATACATACATCATATTGCCTTCCATGCTTTCATTTTATTTAGTATGCTGCTGTCGGTGTTAATATCTGTTGTTCTGTTCTATTGTAGTTCATGTAGCTATTGTTGCCTGGGTATTTCGCAGCAATATCGCAACCAATATAGTCAGCACATCAATAAATTGTAGTTTTGGGCTAAAATGGAAATAAATACATACATGTTTTGTTTGATTTTTTTGGAGAGTTTTTTTCCACTTTTCTTTAACGCCGAAATTGCAATAGACACCTCAAATTGACAATTAAAGGGTGTGTCCTCAAGGACAAGGAATTCATTACATTGCAGTTGTTATATCAACACGAACATACCGAGAGTTGGATTGGGGAAAGTTACATAAATACATACACAATTGGTTATTGCAACCCTTCAGGCAAGATCACAACTTACCTTCTCACACTACTTATGTATGCTGTCGCATGAGTGGCAACTACAGTTTGAAGTCGACTAAGAACGACAGATTTTTGAGTAACTTTCCGAGTTTTTGTCAGAAATCTACTGAGAGGATTTCACCGATGAAATATTTTTTCATATTTTTGTTTTGAAGTTTGACCTGGGGTTTGAGCCGCCGCGGCTCTCTCTTCTAATATTAGACTCACATTACTACTAGACTACGGCGGCTTCTGTTAGTGGACAAGAATTTCGAAATCTCCATCAAGAAGAAGCAGCATTTGTGAAAACCATGATAAGATTTTCCATGCGCCCTTCAGCTAGTCAGTAGCGCTTTCCTGCCCACATTATCCATACAAAGTCAATGGAATCCACTACTGCTTTATCAATTTTGTGCTTCCAGGTTTTCAAGTCATCTGTACCTTCGATAGTTGTACCAGATCCGGCCAATTCATCCGCTTTGCAGTTTACCGGAATGCCATCATGTCCGGGTACTCATGGGTACTTTGCCATCACGCCGCAGACTGGCTAGTGTCCCCACAAGCACTATAGACTTAATACACTTAATATTTAAAGACCCCTTAGGATGATGGAACAAAGAGTCTCATTAAACTTGCTCCTTGATGTAAAAACTATGCCACTTGCTTAGCTTAGGCAATCAATATCTGTAGGAGACATTAATGCATTGAATGTGTACCATGATTGCTAGGCTCTGAACAACGAAAACACTGTGTAGACAGTCAGAGTGAATTTAAAAAAAGCTCAAGTGCAGTTGGAGCCACGATTAGAGCCGCTTAGACATATTCATAGGAAGAAGGAAGGAAAGAGACTTAATAATAAAAGTGCTACAGTTTGGAAATATATAGGAGAAGTATATTGCTTTTGATCCCGCTGTGGAATAATCGAAAAACGTGCTCAATTCGACATGGACAGGAAGTACAGTTGACAGGACAAAACAACACCATATGTTATGTTAGGCAGGCGGCCATCTGTGCACATAGCTCCTGGGATATTAATTCGTGTTTAGAATGCGACTATGTGGGCAAGCTGAATCAGATAGTCAGGGAAAATATAATCACCCTTTGCGGGATTCCACATTATATGAGAATTCGGTACTCGGCGTCTGCCACTAGAAGAATTTTAACGGTACTGACGAAGCCAGATCCTTTCCCAGGAGTAGGAAGAGAATTTTGCAAAATTATACACGAAAAAAAGGAATGTAGATAGAGGTGGAGACGGTTATAAATTCAAACGGATTTAAGACGATCTTAACTTATCCCAGGTGATAATTGTCAGAGGACATATGTATCTTGCCAGAGACTACTCAGAATCAGACTGAAAACAGCAAGCGACTTAAAGACCAAGTTTTGTGGTTTCAAAGGACTAGTGTTCAGAATAAAAATCAAGCTCAATCAGAACACATACATGAAACCTGTACCGCGGTAATACCTTTCAAAAGGAAACATGTGGTGATTAGCTATTATCTAGTATCGTAACCAACTCTATTGTTTCTTTAAAAACATATTCCAGCTAAATGGACACATGAACCATTGAAGAATACTCTTTAAAGTTTAAAACCAAGATCCTCTCAATGCACTTGGACGAATAAGGGCGACAAAAGAAAGAGAACAAAAAAAAAAAAAGAAAACAAAAACAAGCTTATTTGTCCCGTGTTGAAACATTCACAGGCCATGACCATTCATGATCTTTATTTCGTTTGAATATCCGTAGTTTGTTTCTTTTCATTTTATGTAATAAACGTAGAGACAGCATTCGTTAGTGTGTAATACTCAGAAACTATCAGCAACAATTTTCTAACAACAATTTGGTTTAGCTTATTGAATTGGCAAAAATGTCACTGTACTATCTATCAGGACGGCTCAACTGCACTTACTAGCAAAATGGAGTACAGTGAAGTCTGTCTTTTCGAAAAAAGTCGTCTTTTTCGATGAAGCACAATTCCATCTGAATAGCTTATTGAGTACACAAAATGATCGAATTTGAGAGTAAAATATTTCATGGCAAACAAATGTACCCACAATGAGTAACACTCTACTGCCGATTTTAGTCAGGCGACGGGATTAGGCCTAATTTTTATGAGGAATACGCTTTACAACACTATAGAATTACAATAATTTTATGTCCCTGCAACCCTGTGCAAAGGAAATTGTAAAACAAATAAATTTGTTTAAAGCTGACCGGCTTGTACGATAAATATATTTGCCAAACGCTTTGAAAGTCTTATTGGTGTAAAATATAAAAAAAATATCTGTATATTGCTGGTTGTTTCTTCAAGCTCTTATATGGACCTAGAAGGTCACTATGAGCCAGCCAATAATAGAGGCCAAATGCCTGTCAGTGGTCTGATATTTAAATATCCCTTTAGATGCCAAGTTGCCAGTATGCCATAGTATGCTCAGATAGTGAACTAGTTCTACCATCATTCCTGGTCACGCTACATGCCAGAGAAGAAACTATAGCTGAGATTAATGCCAAATACCTGTCAGTGGTCTGATTCTACAATCTCCCGATTTATTGAACTCCCGGGTTTATTGAACTCAGACAGCAAGCTATTTCAACCACCTTCAAATAGATAATTAAAGAATCCTGATCAATTTCCTTCGCACATATCGTCCCAGTAGCTCTACTCCCTCACTTGAACCTTTCTCCCGATGAGTCCATAGAGCCAACAATTACATTCATAATCAAATAAGTTTTCAATTTAGCTGGGGCGTCCGGATATCTAATTCCCAGAAACTTTCAAATGCTTTGGAAAAGAGAATGATATACCTCAACGATTTTAATACCCACCCTGATAGGATTGCCGTCTATCATTGTGAAGAAATAATGTCTTGAATGTAGTGGTAAGAAACGTTGCTCCTTCAGTCGTAAGTATTCTTAACAGATGGCTGTCTGCCTATAAATTCTGGGTTCAGGTGTGCCCCCTGAGATCAATATCTCGTTATAATTGCTATTGGATACCTAAGACTGCTGGCCTTTGGTCAGGCTTATCACAAGTTTAGTTTCGCATACAGAAATCCAAATTACTCCAGATTTATATGGTTATTCTTCAAATGGATTCATTAGGCCATCTTTCTTTTGCAAATGAATCCTGTATGTGTGAAAGGATTTGAGGAATGTCAATCTTATGTATGTATTCAATTGAATTTACCGTTGTAACAGGTTTTGCAAGCGTATCAAACTTGTTGCTACCTTCCCATATCCCCATGTCCTAGAAACCAAATGAAGGTAATCGTCGTATGTTTTGCTATCTTCTCAAGGGACTTTGGAAATTTTTGAACCCACTCTTTAGGGATAAAATGACGGCTTTTGCTAAGGATTAATTGAAAGGAAATTATATTTTATGAACGTCTACGTGCTGGTTAAACGATTGATTCTAATCTACAGTCAGAGCAAAAAGTCTACATACCGGTGATTTATATCAAATTGAAAAAGGTGTTATAGCATTGCTTAAGACAAAAAAGAATATAAATGGCGGTAAAAACGGCTACATACAATTGTGTATGCAAACTTATTTCTGTGACTGTATATTGCCAACCATACATGATTATGAAGAAAGCAATTTAATTGAAACGACTAGAATTGATCAATAGGCCACAAAAATCTTCTCGCTGGCTCGGTAGAAACAGATATGGGGGTGGCAATGCAATTTTCATGCAACCACTTTGATTGAATTTCTAACCAAACTTTTTCGTTTCTTCAGTTTCTCAAAATTCTGTCGTTCGGAGTCGACATTAAACTGTAGGCAGGTCTCCCAGATTTGCCGATTTATCAGCATTTTGCCGATTTTATACCTTAAAAATAGCAAAGTGCCGATTTTTACTTCATTCGAAAAACTTGGTTACTTTATATATTTTGATTAATTTTGGCAACTTTAGTACTTCAACAAAACTATTTGCAAAATATGTATGTTATTTTGTTAGAGAGTGAAATTGATGGGCATATAATCATTTAGAATTAGAGTGTTTTACATTTACTGTACTACTTTTTTCCTTTAAAAGCATCCAACTATGAAGAATAAAGGAAGCAAAACAAAACAAAAATTTAAAAAACCTAACGGTTCTTTTTAACTGAAATAAAATTTTGAAAATAACAATTTTAAATCTTTAAATATGATTAATCCTCAATTTATTATGGAAGGAAAATATAACTCATGTATGGAAATTCTAAATGGGTTTCCAAACATTGTAAATCAAGATGAAAAACAAGTGTTGGACTTTGAATTTAGAGAGCTAAAATTTTTGAATTTTAAGGACATTCTTGATGATTTTGAAATTAATTTACCAATGTTTTGGAAAACAGTTTGTGGACAAAAGCGTGGCAATAAAACATCTGCTTTCCCATTGTTAGAAAATTTTATTCAACAAATAATGATACTGCCACATTCTTCTGAGAATGTTGAACGTATTTTTAGTCAGGTAAAGTATATACATATTTACTATACACTGATTCTGACTGTCTGATCCGAAAATAAATCTTAATAAATCAGAAGACTTCTGGAATACTGTGATATTTACGGACGAAAGTAAATTTAATATTTTTGGATAAGACAGCAGGAGATTTGTGTGGCGTAGAGAAAATACATCTCTTGAGTTGAAAAATCTAAAGCCAACTTTAAAACATGGTGGTGGTAATGTAATGGTTTGGGGTGCCATGCCAGCAGGAGGTGTTGAAAATCTCGTTTTTGTTGAAACTACAATGGACAAACACCATTATTTGAATATTTTAAAAAGAAAATTTGAAAGCTAGTGCAACGAAATTAAGAATACTAGGGGATTTTCGACTCGTTCACGATAATGACCCAAAACATAAGGCCAAAATTGTAAGTGAATGGTTAAGAGAAAACGTAAAAGAAGTGCCTTCTCATCCTCCTCAGAGTCCAGAGCTTAACCCCATAGAACATCTACGGGGAGTTTTGCAGAAAAAAATCCGTCATCATACAATCACTGGCAAGGAAATGCTCAAAAACGTTTTACCGAGGAATGGCAGAATATTGGTCAAGAAATTACTAATAAATTAGTACTATCAATGAAGAACCGTTCACATGAGGTTATTAAAGCCAAAGGATATCACACCCGTTATTTAAACCACATTAATTAGTTTTAAGGTATAAATATTATTCTGTACGGATAATTTTTTGAGTTTGGTTTCTGAAGTATTTTTAAAGTTTTGTTAGTTCAATAAAATATATTTCTGTTTTAACATTTATGTGTTTGTATTTGTGTAATATGCCTGTTGCACTTTTTAAAAATCAAGAACTCATTTTCATTGGATATATATTTTCCGAACTACATTAAATTATATTTTCAATAGTTTAGTGTACGGGCAATTGTTTGAGTCAGTGTATATGTATGTACTTATGTATGTATAAATAAAAATTAAAAATAACGAAAATTCAGACATAAAATTTTATCTTTGTATAACATAACATTAATATATTGATAACTGAATTGATTTCTTTTGTTTTTAAAATCTAAATGACGATAAATGCCGATTTTTTTTTACATGATCTGGCGCCCCTGACTGTAGGGCCCGTCACTCATGCATAAAAAAAATTAACACACACAACATAAGTGGTGTGAGGAACTAGGTCGTAATCCTGACTGAAGGGTTGTAATGATAAATTATACATATATGTATGTATGTATGTTTAATTAGAGTTTTTTTATGTTTTTTTAAATTCCTTAACTGAGTCAATCAATCTAGTCCCGCATCAATGCTTGTCAGTTCATTTCTCATGAAATTTAAAATTTATTGTTTTTTTTTGAATTTTTTTTGAATTGTATGGTTTTTTCGTTAAACAATCATTCTAAATAATTTAGTTGGATTTATAATTTTAATAATAATCTGTAGAGTTTTTTATGTGCTTTAATTTTTTTCAAACCCGTTTTCTGTTTTTCTTCTGTTGGAATCTAAAAATTTATGATTTTCATTTGCATAAAACAAATATTATTTATGCAAACATTTCGTACTCAACTAATTAACAATTCAAACATCATCAAATATTTAAAATTCTATAAATCTACACGATTTTATTATGCCAATTGCATATACAAATGTACGAAAGTACATGCAAACCCAAACACACGCATACTCCCTCTGACTCTTTTACTTTCTCTCCTACGTACGCTTCGTATTTCTATATGGGACAGTCAAATATTAAATAAAACTGCAAATGGTTGTATTAAATATACAATCACTTGCATAAAGGCTCCATTAAAATAAAAGGCAGGTTGGCTAGTTTTTTTTTCCTTTTTTTCTCATTATTTTGGGTTCATTTTTGCTCACAGAATTATTTTGCAGCATAAATTTGCTTGTAAACATTACCAAAATCAGAGTGGCATTATTAAACAGTAGTTCGTTTTGAATATTTTTAATTAAAATGACTTAAATTCGATTTCACAATAATAGTAACTTACGAGATTTGGAAAAATTAATTTAATTTTCTATCGTTTAATATTACGTCAGTTTTTTATGTCCTTGTAACTCGAATACTTTGTTTTTTCTGAAGTGAAATATAAAATTTACAAATACCTGGCATCACTATTTTCGCCATTCTTAAAAATGTTTCCCAAGTTCGTAAACTAAGGTTGTCTGTAAAACTCTAACATAAATTCCTCAGAATAACTTTAAGTGCTCTTGAAAGAGCAAAAGTTGTTAATTTAATAGACTAGCCTTAAGGCCCATTGTGATTTCACGTTTGATATTAAATCCAGCGATCAAACATTCCTCTTTTAAAAACCAATACACACACACATACCTAAATGGGCATTACAATCCTTCAGTCAGGATTACGACCTAGCTTCTCACACCACTTATGTTGTGTGCGTTAATTTTATACATGAGTGACAGGACCTACAGTTTAAAGTCGAATGCTAACGACAGATTTTTGAGAACATTTTAATGGGAATTTTATTTGCTCTCAGAGTTCTTGCCAGATATCTGCTGAGAGAAAGTCGCCGAAGAAATATTTCCATATTTTCGATTTGATGTCTGACCTCGGTTTTGAACCGTGGCGTTACGTCTAATAAGGCAACACACGACCTACTAGATTAAGGCGACTTCCCCAATGCAATTGCCAATTCAGTCATGGACAACTGAAAATAGGAGTTTAAGAATCTGTGTCTCTTTCTTCTCCTCATAAATCGTTTGAGGGAGTGAAAATCTATAGACATACATACATATCTTCCCATAGGGCAGTGGCACGTATAGTATTGTATGTAACGTTCTCTAGCAACGAAGTTAAGCTAACCTAGTTTAACTTAAGCAATCGTAACTCCTATGCCCTGTAACATGGCGGAGATTGTGAGCTTCAAACCGGTCATGGATACATAGTTGTGATATTATGAAAACCAAAAAAAGCGGCCAGATTTGATGAATAGTAGCCCATTCAGATTCTTATTCCATATTTTCTGCTTTCAAGTTCGTAGCGTCCAAGTCCCTAATTAAAAAAAATACGATAATTATGTGGCAATTTAGTTTAGTTAATCAAGTATGTATGTACTAGGTTTTCCTGTTGCTTGAGTGAGTTGATACGCAGATAAGACTAACATTAGAATGTGTGGCCATATCTTTAAGAACTGCACGCCATCTTTACAATGGAATGGAACAGTTGTTTCCTTTTCAAAAGGCTCCAAATATCTCAAATGTTCACTTGATAATATCATAGAAATTGGCAAACTTTCTAGGTTGTAGATATTTTAGTTGGGAGAACACCCACCACTCCTTCAGCCAAATCTCTTATAACTTCACTTGGCATATACAAATCACTCTATTCCGCTTTCATTATTATATATCCATCATTATATATATATCCATCATTAATGGGTTTAACCAATTGGAGGGGCATTGTTATGGAACCGTACGGAAAAAATTATTAACGAATGGAGGTCAGTAGATTAGCAGTTTATAATTCGTTTCAGAACCTCAATAGGGGGTACAAGTCAGTTTAAGTCACTGGATTTTACAGGTCTTTCTTTCTCTTGACAGATGTTATTTCTTACAATATAAATCGATCTTCTGCAGACAACAACTTGTAGAATTTTCCATCGTGAATTGGGCCTGTATCTGTATAAATTTTAACTGATGCAGAAACTGATGGTAAACGACATTAGACAATGAAGAATGTTAACTGAATGAGATTTCCATCATCCAAAAATCATCTTAATTGGTGATGTCCATTTCTGAATGAACGGGTACATAAACAAACAAAATTATCGAATTTACCAGTCAACATGTAAAGTCGCCGTAGTCGAGTAGGTAGTGTGTTGGCTTAATGGACGTGAGGCCTCAGTTCAAACTCCAGGCCAGGCATCTAGAACGAAATCTGAAAAATAATTCTTCTACGACTTCCTCCCAGCAGATTTCTGGGAAAAATTATTTGCAAGCAAATGAAATTGCCATGAAAAGTTTCTCAAAAATCTATTGTTCGGAGTCGATTTTAAACTGTAGGTCCCGCCACTCATGTATAAAATTAGCACTCACAGCATAAGTGGTGTGAGAAGGTAGGTTGTAATGCTGACTGAAGGGTTGTAATGACCAATTATGTGTGTATGTACCAGTTCACATGAGAATAAATAGAGACCAATGTATACCGCAAATTTCACTTTTTAATGTGGATTTTGGACTGGTGACGTTGGCTAAGCCATTACTGTCAGCGTAGTGCAGCCCTTGCTCTGACCAACTTCTTCTTCTTCCCTAGTTTGGTAGAACTTGGTCAGTACAGAGACTGCGTTCACCTGTGGCGTCACAATGAGCTTTTGGTATCAAAGCCAACCTAACGTAACCGACTGTCAAAGCAATGATGTGATCTAGCTACCGAGATAGTGTGATAAGTGCTGTGTTTATACCTGGCATAAATGAATAATGAAAGCTCGGCAAATATGCCGATCAATTTCTAAGACATCAAAGTAAAAAATATTACTTCAAATAGGAAAATTTTTCGTTCCATCAATCATGTTCTATTCAAACCCATGTCCCTTGAATGTTGATTGTCAAAAATGGTTCAACAAATGTGTTTGTTTGTCTCATACATATGTACATACATAATTGGTCATTACAACCGCCTAGTTGTAATACGACCTAGTTTTTCACACCACTTATGTTGTGTGTGTTAATTTTATACATGAGTGGCGGGACCTACAGTTTAAAGTCGACTCCGAACAACAGATTTTTTGAGAAACTTTTTCTTGGCAATTTTCTTTACTCTCAGAGTTTGTGCCAGAAATCTGCTGAGAGGAAGTCGCCGAAGAAATATTTTTTGTATTATGTTTTATTGTCTGGCCTGGGGCTCGCACCCTGGCTTTACGTCTAATAAGCCAACACACTACCTACTAGACTACGGCGACTTCAGACTTTGTTTGTCTGAATTCTTCAGCAGAATGTTTTCAATTTTTAACAACTTTTAAATTATACTTCCTTAGATATACATCCAGTATGTGTGTATGTGTATGTACGTATATATGTACTCTTTTAATCATTTAATACTAATATTTGCCACAATTTCATATGCACGTGTGTGTGTGTGTGTGTGCATGTGCGGACGTATATAATGCATTGGTTTGTACAAAAATATTGTAAATTGACCCTTTATGACAATGTGGTTTTACAGTTTCGGTACTGTTTTAAAAGCAACAACTACAACAACAACAAAATTCTTGTTAACTACATTTAAATAAAATATAATAAAATATAGTGATGGTAACAACCATAAATAAAGGTACTCATTTGTAACAACTAAACATGCTGGTGTTTCCTATTTCTATGTATGTGTGTACATATGTATGGTGTGTATGGTTTTTATAAAATAAAATATATTTTCTACTTTAATGTAATACATATGAATATCAAATGCACATACGTATGTACGGTCTTTGTGTGTGTGTATAAAAATATTTATTTGAAATTTTTCAAATAAATAGAAAAGTCATGAATATTGTAAATGGAAAACCAACCAACTTTAATTTGTATTCTTTTTTTCTTGTATTCTGTTGCAATGCTTTTTTATCCCTCAGAGGCATTCTACTTTACAATGGAAATCTAATTGAAGTTGTCAAGGACAATCGTATTAGAAGAGCAACAAAAAGAGATTTTTTTTGTGAACAGATTTAATTTTATTGGGTATTACTACAGGGGCACTTTCCTACAGTGTCAAATTAGTTGCCGTTTATTCAGTCTGTTATACCAAATCATCATGGATGACCATAGGCAATGCAGTGTGTTCACTGAATGGGCTCTGAAGCAGTTAGAAATTGACCCTAATTTTTATAGAAAAATTGTCTTCACCGGCCACGTGCTTTAGGAACTGAAGGTAAGCTGTTATAAACAATGATGAAGTTTTGCTAAGTGGAGCCTAGTTACGGATAAACTTGCATGGGAACAAACAAAATTTTGAAATTTGGAAAAAAAGAAATCAAGCCACTTGGGATTCAACATCTTTCAATGCGCACCAAAAAAGTCATTATTTCGTATGAATTTTGGGCAGGCGGCATCGCCGGACTATATTTCTCTAAGAACGACATTAGCTTGGCTATCACTGCTAACGGCGAGCATTATAGGTCGATAATTATCAAATTCTTTTGGCCGGAGTGGAATAAACAGTACACCAACGATATATGACTTCAATGAGACAGCGTTAAGTGCCACACAGCTCATGACACATTAGATATCCTGCATGAGCGATTTGAGGGTGTAATCATTTCTCTTACAGGTGATGTAAACTGGCCACTGAGACCGTGCGATTTGTAGGGTTTTCTTAAGTCGCAGGTAATATAAAAAATAAGAATTCACAAAATTGTTCAAATTCAGGCTAATTTATGCGACAGACTCTTGGAAAATTGGATTCGAAGCCATGGCGTTCATTTGAACAATATTATATTCCATGGTATCGATTGGTCTTATGCAAAAATTTCAATGATATCTCGCAAACATACATACATAATTGGTCATTACAACCCTTCAGTCAGCTGTTTATTTTATACATGAGTGGCGGGATCTACAGTTTAAAGTAGATTCCGAACAAGAGATTTTTTTGGAGAACTTTTTCCATGGCAATTATGTTTACTCTCAGTCAGAATTACAATCTGACTTACACCATTTATGTTGTTTGTTTTAATTTTATACATGAGTTTACAGTCGACTCTGAACGACAGTTTTTTGCGAAACTTTTTCATGGCAATTTTATTTACTCTCAGAGTTTTCGCCAGAAATCTGCTGAGAGGAAGTCGGCATAGAAATATTTTTTCATATTTCGTCTGACCTGTGGTTTGTACCCAAAAAATTATATATTTCGTGTTTAAAATGTTTGAATCGGGTTTGAATATATTTGAAGACAATCTATCTTCCATCCTGGTAGTTTGCAATCAATTGATTAAAATATTCTCTGATCCAACAACAAGAATAATACGAACAGTAAACATTACGACAAAGCCAGTCTGGGTCACTTGTTGAAGAAATGTTGCAATAAGCCTGTGCATTTCCATTACGTTGTCTGTAGCAGAGGTCAGCAATGAATCGTTTTTTCGCTACTCATAAGTACTCATGAAATTTTGAATAAAAGTGAGTCAACAATATTGAAATTTAACTACTTTGATTCATTCATACTCAGTACAACGTTGATTTATAAGTATGAGTACAATGAGTATGAGTACAACGCTCATCACATCAATTTACAGTCTTAGTTGTTATTGCATTTACAAAAAAAGAAAACAAGAAAAAGGCAAAGACAGCAAGCTAAGCAAACGCACAACCTTCTAATGAGTATTGTAGTGTTCGTACGCGAATCATACTAATTTTGTGATTCTTGTAAATGTTGAGTCATGGACATCATACGTATTGTTAAGTATGAGTACGATGAGTACTTCAAACTTTGAATATGAGTATTATGAGTATTGTATTAAAATAAGTATGAATGCCTATAAGTATCAGAAATTATGAGTATTATTCGATTGTACTCATCTTTTTAAATACTCATTGCTGATCTCTGGTCTGTAGAAAATCCCAGGTATATTATCACCAGCTGCCAATCGTTCTAAAACATGTTGTAATACTGAAAAACTGATTTATTTTGAGATGAAGATGAGATAAGAAGAAAGGATATCGGGATACTCTGTGAATGCTCTGTCCTCCTTAAGCTTAGATACAAAAACGTCATTTAAGTGAGAAAATAATAGAGAGGATGTGAAATAAGGAGAGGAAGTAGGAAATGGGAGAATAAGAAAACGGAGGAATTACACAGACCAACAAACACAAACACCAACACTAACAAACACCAACACTAACAAACACCAACACAAACATGCAATAGAGAGTGTGACTACACTAGGGAAGCCCTTGCACTTCTCATCCAGCTCAAGGTACTAATGAATGTATGGAGCGCCTTGATGTCGGCTCTCGACACAGAATTTAAACCCTCAAAGAAGCGCCTGCCAAGGGTCTTCAACCTCAACCTACTAATGGCTGGACAGTTAAAGAGGAAGTGTTCGGTAGTCTCCAATTCCTCCCCATCGCAATATACCCTGCAATAGTCCGGCTGGGTTCCAGATCCCTGTCAGTCATCTAATCTCCTAATGCCATCTAATGCCCTGTAATAAATCCTCCTCCTTAAAGTAACAAGAGAAATTATAAAAAATTTTGAAGCAGACTTTGCAGCTGATATAAGAATTGAGTTCAGTATTATTAGTCTAATTGGCAGTCTTCCAAAATCTTGCTTATAAAGTGAAATCCGCCTCAAATGCTTCAATTTGATGTATAAATTTGTATGTCATTAATATTTGATATTAATTTTACCTCATACTAAAACTTTTTCACTGTGTGTGTGTGTTATTTTTTTCTCCATTATTTTCATTTGTTATACCGATATTTGGGACATCCTGTCCTGTTTTGTTTTAATTTTTTTTTGTAGTTTTTTAAAACAGTTGCTCTACAGCATTAAAACAAAGTTTTTTTTTTTGTTACCAAAATAAACTGCACACAGTAATGTTACACTGTGTCTGTCAGTGGCCGAGTGTGTTGGTGGGTTTGTGTGTGTGTGTGAAAATTTAATGTTGCACCAACTCCTTTTAGAAAAATAAACATAAAATTATAACACAAAACATTAAAATTGACAACAACAACAACAATTACTACAACACTAAATAAAATAATGTCACTGTATTTGCATTTTGTATACACAGCGTATAACGTAAATATAGCAGCAGTCGTAGTGAATAAATGATGACAAAATACTCGTAATACTGGCTGGTTGGGTGTTGTTCGTTGTTCGTTGTTTTTTCTTGTTTTTTTTTTGTTGTTGTTTAAACCTTTAAATAATTCATGAATGCAATTTACATGTTTCTTCCAAAATGTAACACACAAATAACAACAAAAAACAGACAACATCAACAAATTTATTGTGTTTGTTTTTATTGGTTTTCCGGGGTTTATATTTTACACGTGAAATAAAAAGCATTTCGTTTGCTTTAATAAAACAATTGCTCTTTAGCCGTTTGCCATCATAACATGAAATGCAAGGAAAATAAAATCAAAAATTATTTTAGGTTTTCCGCGTTTTATAAAATCAACAACAAAAAAGAAATATTAAAAATTAATAACAACCATCGTATATCTGGCTGGCGATTTCTGAACAAATAAATTTGTCTGTAACCTTATCGTAAAGGTACGAAACATGTTCAAAGTTGCTAAAAAAATATGGGTCATTCAATAGGGTTGTTAACAACAAATGCAGGTTAGTTTTTAGGGCTTCAATTTACACAGCGTTTAGTAATAAGGGAAGCCAAGCTGCCTTCCAAAATAAATTTAGCTTTTGCAGCAATCATTTATAGGAGCATTTACTCAAGTAAAACAAAAATGAGGGGCTAAGAACTCCCGTTTATTCATGGCAAAAGCAAGACACTGCCACATGTTATGCAAGATAGTCGCTTCTTTTTTTCACAGACCCACAGCTCCAGCAGAAGTCAGTCAATGGAATGCAAAGTCTATCAACATGCCTTCTAATGGATGGTAATGCGCTTTAAGGAAAAATGTTAATCAATCCTGTCGATGTGCATAGAAGTCCCGCAATCCCGAATACCTATGCTTTGTAAAATATCACGGATTGTGAACTCCGTGCCGGCCTTGGAAAGTTGGTCATTACAATCCTTTATTCGGGATTACAACATAGTTTCCCACACTACTTATGTTGTGTGCGTTAATTTTATATGTCCGTCAGATTTTTGCGAAAAATTTCCTGGCAATTTTACTTACCCTCAGAGTTTTTGCCACTAGACTGCTAATAGGAAGTCTTCCTTTGGCAACTTCTACTTCAGTTCATATTTCATTTTGTTTGAAATGTCTGAGCCAAGGTTTGAACTACGGCCTCTTGTCTAATAAGCCAACACATTACCTACAAGGCTATGACGACTTCAGAAATTATCTCTTAATGATTCGAAATTTTCGTGAGAAATTGTTATTATTCATGGAGGAGGACTTAATCGCAGCCTGGCTGCTTGTGTGAATCTTGAGATTTTCAAAGAAAATTCTGCTACTTAACATGTATTGCTCCGCTTTGAAAATGGCATTGTCTTCCGCCTGCAAAACACTGCAGTCGTCAGGCAGCCTACATGAAAGTTTAATATCAGGACAGTCCACTCTGTCCAGCACTAGGAAGCGTCAGTATAAATCTATACGGTCCCATTGGCTACCTTAGAATTTACAAACCAAAAGTTTCTAGTTAGAAAGCTATGAAGCTATGATATATCCAGGGTTGCCAGTGTCCGACTAGAGTCGAGATTTACCTGCATTGAGCCTTACCGTCGCCATCTCAACCTTTTTTCTTATGTTCTTCAGCTGTAAATTATTTTCAACAATTCTGAACCTCTCTATTAGAATCCATCTTAATTCTTTTCTACCTGACTACTCGCGTTTAAAGCACACAAATATTCTTACCTTCCACTCGTTTGGCTTAATGATATGCAGGCAGTTCTAAAGTAGTTGCCAAAAGCATAGACACGATGTACGCCATGAAAAACTAAAGCGATGACTCCATGCAACCAGTACTACTACACAGCTACAGTTCAACAATATTTTACGGACGAAACTTTTCCCCATGGAGGCCAAGGAAAAGCAGAGCATGAATGTATAGCGACAAAAATTAAAACAAATTTGTAAAATTTTAAGCGCAGATAACTGTGAACAAATCAAGGCATTAACAATGCAAAATACCTGCCAACCACCCAGAAAAAAAATTTTTGCAAATAAATTGAAAAGTAGCAACAAATATGTTTTAATGATGAAATATGCTAAAAATTATACAAACTTTTCCATTTTTTTTTTCTTTTTTTTTTTTGTAAAATTTTAGTGACAACAAAACTGTGTCAAAAAAAAAATGAAAAGTTTTAATTTAAAGTGAATCTATTTACCAGGCATTATGATAAATATTTTTCCACTAAATATTATGTGACGAGCAAATTCAATTGAAAACTCATTTTATTTGTATGTTTTTTGGTAAATTAACAGCCAACGCCCACTGTCACTTGCTTTCAAAATGAAGTGGAAAAATTTATTTTCAAAAAATTTATTTCTTTTAGCAGGAATTCAGAAACTTTTTTCTGTAGCACATTTAAAATGTTGATGGAAAAGTTTTTGGTTTATTCGCAGAAATCTGAGATTTCATAAAACTCCAATGAAAAGAATTACACGGCGTTGGTGGCCAGTTGACATCTCAATTTCTTGAGAAAATTTTTTCTGGCAATCGTTGCCACAATAAATCGAATGCTGCATGCATGTTGTGGCAGGTGGCAATGAAAGGATTACGACCTAGTTTCTCACACCACTTATGTTGTGTGTGTTAATTTTATACATGAGTGGCGGGACCTACAGTTTAAAGTCGACTCCGAACGACAGATTTTTGAGAAACTTTTCATGGCAATTTTATTTACTCTCAGAGTTTTTGCCAGAAATCTGCTGAGAATAAGTCGCCGAAGAAATACTTTTTGTATTTTATTTTGATATCTGGCCTGGGACTCGAACCCTGCCTTTTCGCCTAATAAGCCAACACACTACCTATTAGACCATGGCGTTCATCCTCCATGCTACTTGACAATCGCAGCTTCAAAAAAGTAAGGTAGCACAAAGTCGCCTGATGAAAATCCTTACCACACTCGTTATGAGTACATTTTAGGGATGTCAATCGGGAAATCCGAAATCCTGAAATGCAGGGATTTCGGGATTTCCAAATTCCGAATCCCAGGATTTCTTAAAACTTGTCCAGGGATTTTTCGGGATTGTAAATTCAAACATATATACTTTATAAAGTAAGAAAAAAATTGAGTTTACGGCATTGTTTTTTTTATTTATTTATTTATTTTATTTATTTATTTATTATAATTATCATAACACAACAAGATTTTAATCTTATAAGTTATAGTGCTTTGCTTAAGATCAATAAGATATAAAACATAAAAAAATAATAAAAATTGTGAAATAATAAGTAAAAATAAAAAATTAATATAAAAAACAAATTAATTAAAATATTAAATTTAAGTAGAAATATAATTTAAAGCAATTAAAAAAACTAACAATACTACAGAAATAAAAAGAAAATAAGAAAGTTAAAAAAATAAAGAATTCTAAAGATATAAAAAAGAAATATTTACAAAAATCGGTATAAGAAAGTAAGGATAAATACTTAACCGATATAATAAACATGCTAAGAACGTAACAAACTTTTCATTAAGAGAACCATTTAAATAACTCCTTTTTGAACGCATTTGCATTGCCTATCTTTTGGATGTAATTTGGTAGGGAATTCCAGAGACTAGTGGTGTGTATAAAGAACTGTCGCTGTGACAGAAGAGTCCTGTAACGTTGTTGAATAATCTTCATGCCCCGGCATGAACTAGCAAACTTAATTCGGGCTACTAAATATTCCGGCTATCCCGTATTAATAATTTTATGGAATAGAATGAGGCATTAAATTTTCAGAAGATTATCAAATTTCACAGTAAATATCTGATACGCTAAATGAAAAATATGACCCTTTAAGAAAGACGTATATTGCTATATTGTTGTATGCCAAGTTTAGTTTCCGGTAAACATTTGGACTTTGAGAGATTAATGCGTAGTCCACTCGCCGAAACCCAACTGTCAATCCTATCCAAATAACGGTTAACAGAGTGCGAACAAGAATCAATATTCTCCTTACGAGTACTGGTATAAATCTGCACATCATCAGCATACATATGAACACGGCAGTCAACCAAAACATCCGGTATATCATTAATATACATACAGAACAACAGTGGCCCTAGTATTGTTACCTGGGGAACACCTCTACAAATATTAAGCGAATCAGAAACATTCCCATTTAAATGAATCCTCTGACATCTGTCCAACAAATAAGAAAAAATTAGACTAACGGCAGAATTAGAAAAATTAAACAGCTTCCGGAGTTTATTCAATAAAATTTTATGATTGACTGTATCGAAAGCCTTTGTGTGATCGAGAAGAACTAAAAACGCTACACTATTTACATCCAGCTTCAACCTAAGATCCTCAACTACGTTTAATAGAGCGGTAGTACAACTCCTACCTTTCATGAAACTCGACTGACTGACTGATAAATAATTGTGACCTACCAGATAACCATTGATCTGTCTGGCTATAATGTTTTCCATTACCTTCGAAAAAAAAGGAAGAATAGCAATTGGCCTGAACTCATTGTTTGATTTGGGAATGGGAAGGATCTTAACTAGTTTCCATTCATCAGGAAGAGTAGACTTGGTCAGCATTGTATTGAATAAGTGGGTATAATATGGCAAAAGTCTAGGTGTCAAAACTTTCAAAAACAAAGGATCTATATCATCGGAACCAATTGCGTTCGATTTCACCACTGAAATACATTCCAAAACTTCGAACTGATCCACGCAACGAAAACTAAAGGAGTATTGTGGAGAGACACAACAAAGGTCATCATACATATCACCGATTGCCGTTGGAACACTTGAATGTACAAACTTGTCATTAAGTTTATTCACATCTACATCAAAATCAGTTTTAGGACATTTTCCACCAATTCCTATTTCACGAATCACATTCCATTTGGATTTATTGCCCATCGCATTGTAAAACCTTCTACCATAATACAACGTGGCAATAAGAAGACGTCTAAATGAGAAAAAATTGCGTGGGTGAATTGCACAAAGTAAACCACTTGAGTCAAAAAAAATATCAAATCCCGACTAGCGTTTTCGAGAGAACATCTCAATAAAACGATGATATTTTGGAAAAATATACTTTGGAGCGACGAGTCGATGGACTCTGATGGGAAGCAGTACGTATGGCGCCCTCCAAACCTGGAGCATCACCCAAAGTACACCCTTAAAACGGTCAAACATGGTGGTGGCAAGGTGATGGTGTAGGCAGCATTTTCCTGGCGTGGTGTAGGTCCCATTTACAACATTAATACTAAAATGGACCAGCATGTTTACAAAAAACATTCTAACAGACACTACAATTCGCCGAAGACAACATGCCTCTAATAAGGAAATTTATGCATGATAATGACCCTAAGCACACCTCACGTCTAGTGAAGTGTTGCTTAGAGGAAAACAATATCACTGTTTTAAAGTGGCCAGCTCAATCCCCGGACCTCTATCCAATTGAGAACTTGTGCAATGATGTTGAGGAACATGTACGAGCAGTAAAACCAAAAAATTTAAACGATTTGTGGGAAGAAATCCAAAAAGTTTGGTGTGCGATTCCAATGCACCATTGTATGGCATTAGTCGAAAGTTTACCCAGGAGATGTGCTGCTGTGATCCAAAATAAAGGATTTTCAACCAAATACTAGGATTTTTTTATGTAAGTCGCCGTGGTATAGTAGGTAGTGTGTTGGCTTACTATTCGTAAAGCCCGGGTTCGTATCCCAGGTCAGACATCAAAAAATGAAATATGAAAAAAAAATATTTCTTCGGCGACTTCCTCTCAGCAGATTTCTGGCAAAAACTCTGAGAGTAAAATAAACTGCCATGAAAAAGCTGTAGGTCCCGCCACTCACGTATAAAATTAACGCACACAACATGAGTGGTGTGAGAAGCTAGGGTTGTAATACCTGACTGAAGGGTTGTAATGGCCAATTATGTATGTATGTATGTACTAGGATTTTTTTATGCAGCTGAGCTGCTTTTGATAAGATGTAAAATTATCACAAATATATAATTAAAATGTCGTGTCTTAAATATGTGGCCACCACTGTATATATATACATATATACATATATTATATATATACATAAACGCATATATACATATACATACATATGTTTGTGTTTATGCATGGTATGTAGGCACAGATGAATTATTTTTATTTTTGTTAATTTACGCTTTTTTGTTACTTTATGTTCTGTTTTATTATTTTATACATACACATGTAATTGTGATAAAGATTAAAAAATAAATAAAAATTTAATAAAACAATTGTTTTTCATTTTTTGTTATTAACCCATTTACGGTCACTGTGCCAATTTGGGAACACTTAATTATTAAGGCTGTATAAAAAAACTATTTACTCTAGTTTATTTATTTTTTCATTATTGAATAGTGGAAAGTGCTCTGAATAAATATTAAATGAAGCAATTTAACTACATTTATTGTTATTGTTGTAATAATCTATTAAACTTCATTAACAATACACATGTCGAGGTAGGTCAATGGCAACCAAAGTTATATTTTCTACCTCAAGGTTATAGTCGTTATTTGTATTATAATATAAAATTCAATAAACACGGAAACATTGAAAAACATATTTAGTTTCATACAACAAATGTATAAGATCTGAGAAAACATATAATAATGCTGTTCCAATTGCGGTACAATGGTCACAAGTATACTAAAAACAAATTATAAATTAAATTTGTTTTATTTTTTTCAACAAACTTTCTAAAAATAATGTGATAAAATAGTAATGCCACCTGTCTGTGGCAGCTGTTTTTTGATAATTTTTTTTACAAGTTTTGAGTTACTCAATGATTTGCGTAATTTAGGTTACCGTGCCACAGGAACAATCCGAGAAAACTGCACTAAGAAATTTCCTCTGCCAGATGCAAAAGAGATGATGAAAAACTCAAGAGCCGATTTCGATTTCAGATTTGACAAAAATCATGAGTTATTACTGGTCCGCTGGAAGGGTAACAGTATTTGCACAATGGCGACCAATTACAATTCTTATGAACCAGTAGGAAAAGTTAAAAGATGGTCTTCTGAAAAAAAAAACAAAAAGTTGATATGCAAATACCTCACTTGTTCCAAACTTACACCAAAAGCATGGGCAGAGTTGATGAAATGGACCAATCTATATCTTTATACCCAATTAGCATACATAGCAAAAAATAGTGGTGGTGTTTATTTACGTACATGGTTGATATGGTTATATCAAATGCGTGGCGCCTACATGAATTATGTGAAGAAAATGCTATTGATCAATTACAATTTCGTCGATCCATAGCTTGGTTTTATCTAAAACAGTCGTCCAAAAGACATTCTGTTCGGCCTTCGTCATCAAATATTGAGGGTCTACATCTAGACGGCACAGATCATGCTCCAGAAAAGCTTCCTAAGCGTGTGCGTTGTGTCATCTGCCACAATAGAAGCTGCTGGAGTTGCAAAAAACACTCTGCGTTGAAAAAAATTGTTTTGCAAAATATCACTCATAATTGGCAATTGTACCAATTTGGGTACACCCCTCTAATGTCCTGAATTTTTTTTTATTTTTTTACTTTTTTACGTTTCTGTTCTTTTGCATTGTTAAAAATATATATACATTGAAATTGTAAAAATTTAACTTGTAGTTTTTGTTTGGCTGTAAATGGGTTAAGAGAAAATCACGAAATTTCGGAATATTTCGGGATTTTGAAATCCCGAATCGCGGGATTTTTAAAAATCAATCCCATTTGGCATCCCTAGTATATTTGCTTCTCATGGATTACATATCGATTCGGCCTGGTTCTTCCATTGGAGTATTTAGTAACCTTTTATACGATTTTCCTTGGCATCATTATTCAATGATTTTCTCGCTGGATCATTTTCATTCATGCCCATTATACAGTGCCCATCCTATTAACTGTATTATCACCCTAAACTGCTAGGAATGTGCATATTAAGGAAATTGCATGCTTAGTTAGGACTAGAACCTCTTAATACTGCGATTTTCTTACTATTTTTCAACAGCCAGGTTGTATTGCCATTAAGTTTAAGTGTACTTACTCCTAGCAGCGCCTTTGATAAGCTCAAGCTATATACCCTTACACGACTCTACTAATTGAGCAGATGCTTGGTCACGGTTATCTAAAGAGTGTGCCTACTGAAACGAGAAACCAGATCCTACTTCAAATACTCCCGATATTCCTAAAAACTAAATTGAAAATCAATCTGTGATATAATAACGAGGAATTGGACATTAAACAATCACATTGAATCCTCGATTAGCGCTATTTAATGCCGGCAGGAGATTAAATTGTTGCTCGGTAGTGAAACTTTTCCAAAGAATATAATATTTAGACAGCCAGGTTGGCCAGATGGATGGGAAGAAAGAGGTCGGTTTTCAATGTATGTGTGTCTGAGGATACTAGGAATATACTTACTTACTTACTTAATTGGTCGTTACAACCATTCAGTTAGAATTACGATCTAGTTTCTCACACCACTTATGTTGTGTGTGTTAATTTTTATTCATGATTGTTGGGGCCTACAGTTTTAAATCGGCTCCAAATGACAGAATTTTGAGTTTTTTTTACTCTCCGATAGTTTTTGCCAGAAATCCGCTGAGAGGAAGTCGCCGATAAAATATTTTAAAAATTTCGTTTTGTTTCAGATGTCTGACCTGTAGTTTGTTCCGTGACTTTACCACCTAGACTACGACGACTGCTAGTTACTACACTCCGAATATTCGTAAAGAAAATCTCGAAAATTGAATTGAGCATTATACCACGTTATATAAGTCAAGGCTTGAACCAAATGGGTATTTATTTGGTGTAAAACAACGTTTTCATCCATAAAATAAACTTTCGTAAGTAGTAGTCTTAGGTGACTATGTAAGGTGACGAAAGTTAACATATATTTAAGTTATAGATTCTATGACTGTAACACGTATTTTTACCAATTCAACAACAACAACCATACAATAGCGGCATGGCAACTAAAATCAAATTGCTTACCATTACAGCTCTTAACAATACTTATCTGCTTGAAATGAAATAAAAACCTCACAGAATAATATAAAGCGTGATAGAAAAAAGACAACAACGCTCATAAAATTAACAGGAAATATATTACAATAACAAAAACAATTACAACCATAGAGGGAGGACATAAAGTATATCCATGTATGAGTTTACATCATTAGACACCTATTCATAGAAGTGAAATATGGCTCAGATGAAGTTTATGGCTAAAAACAATTTCTTTTCTTTTCCTATATAAATTGGTAAGTAATACAGCTGTATTGTAACAACAGCAAGCCGGTGATAACTCTATACATACCATTGGAAAAATACTCACACAAATGCAAGTTCACAGACAAAAGATTAGAGAGACAACAAAAGAAAAACTAGGGAGCTTAGGCAATTTTTGCAAAAACAATGAAAAAAGGGGGACAAGGAAAAAATCCTACAGGAAGAAATTTGATGGCAATAACAAGATTAGAAAATTATAAACGGGAAAAAACGAACGGAAAACACATGAAGAGAGACACAAAAAAAACGAAATGAAAAACCAAAATAAAATAAAATTCATAGGAATACAAGTGTCGTGAGGGTTTTCCCGTGCACCTGTGTTTGTTATTTGTTTATGCATATATCTTTGTACCTTTGGGTGTATATGTATGTGTGTAAATATTGTTTTCTATGTCATGACAAGATTTCTTTTTTTTTGCTTCTGACAATCTAATCACTGTCGTTGGTGTGACGTTGTTTTAAATTTTTTTTTGATTTTTTTTTAATACATGGGGTCGTAAACAAAATAAATCGTCAACATAAAGCTTGTAAATCTCCGTCTTTCTATCCTGCTTTGGCGTTATAAAAACAAAAGCAAAAAAAAAAATGCTAAATTTAGCGATGAAAAAAATAAAAAAAAAAAATTCACACGATTTAGATCGATTGAAAGATATTCTACAGAATTCTTCATAACTTCCTATTTTTTAAATAAATTTTTAAATTTTTCTCCCGATTATTAAAATTGGGAGAGTGTTTTGCAAGGTTTAATTAGCTTATAACTACAGAAAGCCAATTAGGTTCTATAGTATGGACCAGTAAACCGTGCAGTCATACATTCAAACACTCTTCAATTCTCAAAGTGATGATAACTTTTGGATTACGAATAATCAGGTTGATGTGAAGAGTAGATAACTGCACAAATGTGTGATAACTGCATAACCTTAATGAACGTAAACAATCTACAACATGGAGCAGTATTCTACAATCTTATAACCAAACAATGTTTAATAGAGACTTAGGTAGGCCTTCAAGACCTTTTTGTCCTTTGGCGATCAGGTAGTTTAGGATACATCTCTCCCCTTTAGATTGCAGAATTTCTTCATTTGGTCAGTATTTCTAAGAGGCGTCTTAGGATCCAGGCTGGAGGCCGTAGAGTATACTTCAAGTCTATGTATTTAAACTGTATGTGCCGCCACTCTGGCATACAATTAATGCACACAACATATAATGAATTGAAGTCGCCGTAGTCTCGTAGGTAGTGTGTTGGCTTATTAGCTGTAAGGGCCACGGTTCAAACCCCACGTCAGACATCAAAACGAAAATATGAAAAATATTTCTTCGCCAACTGTCTCTCAGCAGAGTTCTAGCAAAAACTCTGAGAATAAATAGAATTGTCATGAAAAAGTTTCCCAAAAACTGTCGTTCGGAATCGACTTTAAACTGTAGGACTCGCCACGTATAAAATTAACGCACACAAGAAGAAGGTGTGATAAGCTAGGTCAGTCAACCTGACTGAAGGGTTTTAGTGACCAGTTATGCACGTATGTATGTATGTAACATACAATTAAAGCACACAACATCGGTTTAAATTTTCGTAAACATAATCAAATCAACATGTCCTCAGACGTCTGAGCCAATGCATAATAATAACAATAACGAAAGAACATTATTGTGAAACGAGGCCATAAACAACTCCAAAATAGTTTTCATAGAAATTATTGCCTCTTGGCAAACAACAGATACCATTTCTTACACTCAGAATTTATTTTCCGCAAATCTGCTGAGAGAAAGTGGTGTAAAGAAATATTTTTTCAAATTTAATTTTTTTTCCGTACTGTTTGACCGGAAGCTTGAACCATGTGCTGTCGTTTAATAAGCCACTAAACTATCTTCGACACTCCGACAATCTCATTTACTAAATTTGTTTTGCTGCATACCGGTTAAAGCATTTGATTTCAAATTCAATAATTTTGCTGTCAAGCTTAATACAACCGAAGATGTGGCTTTCTGTCCTAAAACTTCTCTCACTTTCATCACTGAATGGAATACAAATTTCTATAAGAACTTTGACCAAATATGCCCAGTTATTGGGAAACGATGCCACAATCGCTAAAATATTTGAGAAAGTTGAAGAAAGGTTTACAATGGACTATATTTATTATCTATCTTTCGTTCCTTAGCGATACTCCTGACCAAGGCGAATTCATAGAAGGTGGGAGTGTTTTACAAGCTGATGGAAATAACAATGTCAAAAAATTTTTGTTTTTTGTGTATTTTGTTTTGATAATCAATTTGGTTTTTTCTTATTGTATCAGAAGTTTGTATATTTTTCTTCTTTTTTTTAAATCATTTACATTTTTTAACATTTTCCTTCCCATGGTCATTCTTTAGTCAACTGTTTTTGACAAGCTGATCACTTCTCAACAAAAAATAATCCCTGTTGTTTTTGTATTGTTGTACTTATTGTAATACTAATCCCACCTTCTATGAATTCGCCGTGCTCCTGACTGTCACAAAGCAACTGCCAGAATGTCTTATTATTTCTCTTGCTTTAAATTCCTTAATAAAGTTTATCATTGTTGTTTTTGTTAGACCATGTAAAGTCATTGATAGAGTGAACTTCGATTTTATTGTTGTCTGCTTATCTTATCCTTAACAAAAAGGCGTGCTCTTGTTCCAGGGATTAAGTCTTGTGGCAAACGTAAGCTTTATATCTTGTTTGCCAGCAGATACTTTTTAACTTTGACAACTAATGTAGTTGAAACCACATCCGTCAAATTAGCTGCTATTTCTTCAGTCGGATATAGCATTAAACAATATGTGTAAATAAAAAAATTTCATTTTATTCAAATTTGAGATAACGTGAGATCCTTATGTCACGTAAATGCATGTTAATGCATGTTGACGTATCAAAACGCATATTCGAATTCATAAAAATGTGAATTTTATACATAGTTATTTGTGCTCCAGTTTTTATAAAACGTTTAAATGGATTAACAATCCACGAGATATCCCCATGTCATGTCAACGCATGTTAACGGATGCTGACGTATCAAAACGCATATTCGAATTCTTAAAAATTGTGGATTTTGGACACAGTTACTTGTGTTGCCCTTTTTTGTAAAATGCTTAAATGGAATAACAACTCACGAGAGATACTGATGTCATGTTAACGCATATTAACGCCTGCTGATGCATTAGAACTTATATTCGTATTCTTAAAAATGTGAATTTTGTACACAGTTATTTGTATTGTAGTGGTTATAAAACGCTTAAATAGCATTTTCATTGAAATTATATTTTCAGGGTTTCTACTGGGTCCTCCAAAAGAGATTTCTGAACTTTTCAATCAATTGATATCAAAGAGCATCCTATATATTCAGAAAAATCAGTTTGATGGAGATTTTGGGATGGTGGCATCATTGGTCCATATATTTATGAGAATGAAGTTAGTTATCACTGTTAACGGCAAGCACAAGAAATTATTACGTCCTTAGTGCAACAGTAAAAATATACCCGGCTAACGTGTAATTAATCATAAATAATCACTTAATTAATCTGCAAATGTTTTTCAATGTTAAGCGAAAATAAGTGTTAGTTTTCATAATTAATAATAAATAACATTTCTAGGTATGAAGAAAGATAATTATTTTCAATTTAAATGGAATACGTCTGAAAAATATTGTTTTCGGAAATATTTTACAAAAATTTAAATAAAATAATTCCGTTGATACGTTTATTTATTTATTTACAATAAAAATACAACAACAAAAAAAAAAACAAGTTTATTACCCTTTCCTTACACTTACACAACAACAGTGTAGCAGAATAACAAAATAAAATTGTCCTGCAATTATTTATGTCTTGTCAACGTTATTCGACAAACATCTCTCACATCAACATTTTTCCTACATTTTCAGTTTCTTTTTTTGTTCTTGTTGTTCTCTCTGCGTTACACTCGAATGGAGGACTGTTATTGTGCCTGCCTGAATGAAAGAAATGTGGGTTAAAAGGCATGTTTTTCTGTTAAATTCTAAATTGATACTATGTGTTGGTGTGTGTGTGTGTGTGCGTGCGTGCTAGTATGTGTAGGAATGTGCGAGTGTAGGTTATTTTGCCACTGCCACTGCTGCAATGTAAATTCAATGGAATTTATTATTGTATAGGTCGTGTATTTTCTATTGAGAATATTAAATTAAAGAAAGAAAAACAAGAAAACAGTTGGAAGGAAATTTTGTAAACTGGAAGAGGAGAGTAAGAAAAATGTTATCTCAGAGTGACAGAAAGAATGCCAAAGAGAGCGTGAGAGTAAGCGGCAAAGTAATTAAGAAGAGAGCATGGAAAGATGACAAACAAACGCCATTTTTACTTAAGCGGTGAGTTGTGTTACTAATCTGCCCCGAGTATTGGAAATAGGACATGCGCTTTTACGATTTCAATGAATATTTTCAAGGGATATTATTTTCCTTTCATTTTATTTGTGTCATTTGGTTTCCTGTATGCCCAGAAATATATTTGTTTGAGTTTTGTTGCAATTCAAGTTCAATATTGAACTCGTTGGTTTGCCATTCAATTGCTTTAAAAAAAATAGGAAACAATTTTAAGGGAATTTTATTAAAAAAAACCAAAAATGCTCACGTTGTTACAATTTTTTTAAGACTTTACGTATAAAATTTACGGTACCTGCGTTTTATATGCATACATATGTAGTCATAAAATGGACAAATAATTACCGGAAGTCTCAAATTGTTAGACGTTTCCATTTCCATTCATATTATTGAAGGTCCATATTTTCATTAAAGCATTATTAGGCAATTGGATTTTGTTTACTTAAATACGATACAATTTTAAATGACAGATTTTACATGGTGTGCATACATATTCTTGCATTCATGTGAAATTTTTTTATATAAAGGGGAGTCCCAAAAATATTTTTTTTAACAAAGAAAATAAAAAAAAGCAGAAATAACCATGTGAGATTAGTTGTCGTCGATAAATTCTAAATGATATTTTTTATGCCCTACATATGTATCATTATTTTTAAGGAAGCAAGCATTAATGAAATTAACTACTAAAACAAGTCATATGATCCCGTATATCATCGACCACCATGAGATTTGAAAAATACAACTGTTCACAAGTTGATGTAAACAACAACAATTGCTTTTCTTTGTTATTCCTCTATTTATACCCTTTGCATAAACAATAACAATTACTAGATAATTATTCGACAGACCTTTTTAACGGAGATCTGCAAACCACGATTACTATCTTCAAACTGAACTTTACTAAATCCGTCGCCTGCTTTGCCTTGCCTTTTATATGGCAAAGTAAACAGCCTGATGAATATTCTTGAAGGCGAATGTTCATGACTTCGCCTTCTCGAAATCGCTATAAATGTAAACACCGTTGCTCACATTTTTTCTTGTAGTCTTATTGTTATATTTTTGTTTACTTGTTTACCATTTTTTTATGCTGGTGTTTGTTGTTATATTTATTAAGCAGTATGATAATTTGTAAGCAGGTTTGTTTACTGCATTGTTTTGTTTTTGCAGCTTTTGTTTACATTGCTTAACAACGTGTTATATGATCTCTTCTTTTTCCTCGTTGCTTCAAATTCGCATGAGTTCGTTGTAAGGTGTTCCCATCTCGTGGACGCGTGTATAGAGTTAGTCCAGCGAGTCCAACTACCATTGTTATGAAGTTTTAAGTGGGGTTCTGAAAAACTTTTACAGAAATTTTGATCGGCATATATACCTAACCGTAGTCTAGTAGATAGTGTGTTGGCTTAAACCCCAGGACAGACATATCCAGCAGAACGAAATATGAATAAATAAATCTTGGGTGATTTCTTCTCAGCAGATTTTAGGCAAAAAAAAAAACTCTGAGAGTAAACAACAAATTGCTATGAAAAGTTTCTAAAATAATTTGTCATTCGGAGTCGACATTAAACTTTAGGTCCCGCCACTCATGTATAACATTAAGATACACAACATAAGGGGTGTGAGCTGCTAGGTCGTAATCTTTTTGTATGTATGTATGTATGTATGTATGTTTTTTTTTTGTCTTGGGCCGGAGGTGGGAATCTTCGAAAGACACTTTTGTTCCAACAAAAGAGTGCACGATTCACCATCACTGGTGCCTACGTACTAAACCCACCCCCTACACACTTCAACCACTCTCCCTCCGCGGGACTGCCGTAAGGTATTACTTCGCGGAGAGCTGGTTAGCTTGAAAGCTTTATCACGTTAGTTCAAATTTCGCCTCCGTTCCTCCAGTCTTCGGAGTACTATCAAAACTTCAGCCATTCTCTGGCTATATTGACTCCATAGAATCCTACGATTCAACAGCTCTTCCATTAGCCGGTTTGGTCCTAAACTCGTTTCCCCGGGCCATCTAAATCTGGGACAGCATATTAGAATATGCTCCGCATCTTCCTCCTCATCTACACAGTTTGGGCATATAGGGGAAGTGTCATGACCAAATCTGTGCAGGTACTTCCTGAAGCACCCATGACCAGTTAGGAACTGAGTCACGTAGTAGTTCAGCTCGCAATGTTTGTTATTCATCCAAAGGGCTACATCAGGGATAAGGCGAAATGTCCATCTTCCCTTTAAACTGCTTTCCCATCGTGACTGCCATTTGTGCATGGAAGTCCTTCGTTCCTCCGCTTTTATAGCTGCTATTCGTCCCGGGTGCTCGAGACGGCGAAGGTATATCCTCCTCATCTCATCCGCCAATATGTCTATTGGTATTGTCTTTGCCAACACCAATACCGCTTCATCAGACACTGTCCTGAAGCCACTTATCCGTCTAACCGCGCTTAGACGATACACCGAGACAGTATCCTCCTTGTCGTCCCCACGGAGAGTGCCTCCGACCATATTGGGCAAGCATACAGCATTATCGACGTTATTACCGCCGAAATTATCCTCCTTTTGAATGGACCTGGTCCTCCAATATTTGGCATCATCCTCGCCAGTGCTCCCTGTGTTACAGATGCTTTTTCGCCGATGTATTTCACGTGCTCCTTGAAGTTCAACCTGTCGTCGATAATCACGCCCAGGTATTTTATCGCCCTCTTCGATTCGATCCTTGTGCCTCCAACGGTCACTTCCATCTTCTCCACTATCTTCCGACCGCTTATCAAGACGGCCTCCGTTTTATGTGCAGCAAGTGTCAAACCTGCCTCATCCAGCCATGCTCTAACATTTCGAATCGCTGCGTTCGTTTTCTCCTCTATTTCTCCTACCGTTTTAGCTACCGAGACTATGGCAATGTCATCTGCAAAGCCCACAATTGTAGTCCCGCTTGGCAATCGCAGTCGAAGTACTCCATCGTACATAATGTTCCATAGTAGTGGCCCAAGTACGGAGCCCTGCGGGACTCCCGACGTCACTACGTATTCCTGCTCTCCTTCATCCGTTAGGTATATTAGCTTCCTGTCCTGAAAGTAATTATTCAGAATCTCCATTAAGTATGGCGGCGTAGCCATGTTAAAGAGGGCTCTCGTAATACGCCCCCAATTCGCCGAGTTGAACGCGTTTTTAACGTCAAGTGTGACAACCGCGCAGTATTCCTTAGTGCCAAATCTCCATCTTTCGCCCTCTATTGCATCTCTTGCAATGTCGACCACCCTCCTTATCGCGTCAACAGTGGACCGTCCTTTCCTAAATCCGTATTGCAGGTCCGAGAGAGCTCCTCCTGCCTCAGCACATGTTAGTAGTCGATTGTATATTATCCTCTCCAGTATTTTTCCCATCGTGTCAAGTAGGCAGATGGGCCGATACGACGATGGTTCCCCTGGCGGTTTACCAGGTTTTGGAATGAGAACCAATTTCTGCTGCTTCCACCTACGTGGAAAAACATCCTCGACGAAGCATTTGTGGAACACCTTGGCGAACGTATCCGGTCTGAGCCGGATAGCCGCCTTAAGTGCCCTATTCGGGATTCCATCTGGCCCCGGTGTTTTCCTATCTCCTATTCTAGTGCATGCTGCGAGTACCTCCTCTCCTGTTACCTCGGGTATGGTATGAATGGCCTCCGGCTCCCTACTTATAAAAGTGTAGGGCTGGCCACGTGGGAATAATGTACCAATGATCCCCCGTAGCAAAACTGGACAACCTAGTTTAGGCTGTTCTCGAGCACCGATTCTCTTGCAGACGACCGCAGTCTTTGAATCTCGTTATCCCACCAGTAGCAGGGGGAACGTCCCCTACACACAGTTCTCCTAGGCATAGCAGCATCACATGCAGTGTTGAGCATTTCGTATACGCCGCTCACTAATTCCTCGACCGTGCTGCCAGTCGTATGAAAAGACGACAACATCAATCTATACGTCTCCTCGTCAAAGCGGGAGTACTTCCATTTAGGTCCCGTAAACTTCGGCAATCCGTTTCCTCTCGTGTTGCGCCCAGTAACCGTCATCACGATTGCCTGATGGTCACTATTCGTGAAGTCCTCAGTTAGCCTCCATGCGGTCCGCGAAACAAGGCCATCGCTCACGAACGACAAATCTATTATCGAGCTCGAACCAGCTCTCCTAAATGTGCTTCCTCTTCCGTCATTCATCAGCGCCACAGGAAGGGAAGCGAATGTTTCCAAGAGGCAGCGACCCCTGGCGTTAGTATATCTACTACCCCATTCGATCGCCCAAGCGTTAAAATCTCCTCCAATAATAACGGGGGTGTTCAGGCGCACGTGTGACGCCAGCCTCTCCAACATATGTTGGAACTCATCCATTGACCACCTCGGGGGGGCGTAACAGCTGTAGACGAAAACTCCCTTTATCCTGGCCATAACAAAACCAATGTCCCGCGCATAGGTTTGCTGGAAGGGTAATGAACCACAAGTCCATATAGCCGCAGTACTAGATCCGTCCGTGATCCAAGTACTATTCATCGGTACTCTATAAGGTTCGCTTATGATTGCGACATCGATATTCTCCTCCTTTACTCTCTGGACCAATAGGTCCTGGGCTGCTTCGCAATGATTCAGATTAATTTGTATTAACTTCATCTCCTAGATCGCGATTTAAGAGCGCTTTGAAACTGAGGACATTACCTGCTCCCCGCGATATGTTTGACGAACTTTGGGTTGTCCACTTTGCAGAACATGCAGAGTGGTTCCCGTTCGCAATTCCCAGCAATGTGACCGTTCTGTCCACACTTGCGGCATGTTCCCGAGCGGTCAACTTTACTCTTGCACAGGCGGGCTATATGTCCAAACTGCAAGCATCGGAAGCATTTCGTCGGAATGTTCCTCTCGCGAATCCTGCATATGACCCAGCCGATCCTAATTCTACCTTCCTTCAGGAGAACAGCTGCACCTTCTGCACTAAGGCTCACTGTGGCCGTTTGTGTCCCACCGTATGCCCTCCTGAGACCAACTATGTCGGCTTCAGCGAAGCCCTCAAGACCTGGAATGTTCTGTATTGCGTTATATACATCTCCCTTCTCCGTGATCTCATCAATGTCCTTTATCTCAATTGTCTTCCTCTCCTTTAGAGCGCGGACAGTCGCGCACTCCCCTAGGAGCTCTCCAATGGCTCCTCTGAAGTCCTCCGTTCGCTCGCCGTTCTTGCCGAGCTGAAGTAGTAGCTCCCCTTTGACGGTTCTCCGAATTTTCGTCACGTTTTCACCTAATTTACAGAGCTTAGGGTCCGTTTTAACCCTCCTCAAAATGTCAGCATACGATGTGTCATCCCTCGTTGCTATCGTTATCGCATCAGGCTTTGTTTTCCTCTCCTGAGGTTTCTTTTCCTTCTTTTTCTTTTTAGTGACTTTTTGCCACCCTGGCTCTCCAGTCGATTCCTGAGCGTTTACCTGCTGACTCAGAGTCGTCTCAGTAGTCCTCCTAACCAAAGCTTTCGGTGCAGGATTTGGAGTTCTCCTCTTTGCTTCGGGAGTCTCAACAGTTTCCTCCTGTCTCCTCTTGCCCTCCTGATTTCTCATCCAGGGCGAAGTTTGAGTTGCAGAACTGCTGCAACTCTTCTCATCAGTTGACTGCCCCCTCAATTCACCTGCGTACAGGTCGTATAGGGTCTTAATAGAGTCGATTGCATCTCTCATCGGCTGGTGGATTGATCTCCTCTTTCCATCCTCCATCATATCAACTAAGCTCCTAATTTGGTCTCCGAGTTGACCAAAAACCCCGCTGGTCGATGCCGTCGGGTTGCTTCGCCTCGGTTCCGACCCCGATGCCACCAATCCTGAAGATTCTCCATTCACTGGGGATCTCGGAGTCCTCGTACTCTGGCCGAATGGGTTCATTTCCCGATTCCGCACAGGAGATCTTAGAATCCTTGAGCTCTGCCCGAAAGCGTTCAGCTCCAAGGTATTCATATCGTTCGTCGTCTTATTTGTAGGTTTATTTTTGTTGTTAATAATTTCATTAGGGCCCCAACTCCCGGCCGCTATCCTAATCCATCGTTGTAGTCGTCACAAAAGACCCCGTGGTTATCTATGCAAAAGCAGGGAGGCCACGCGAGGGTTGACACGTAACCTCATGGGAATACGTGTTCAGAGCCAGGTCGACGTAAACCACGGATTCACATCTGGTCCTACAACACCAACTTAACGGTGATAAATCAGGAACGTA
This sequence comes from Sarcophaga subvicina, assembly GCA_936449025.2. Taxonomy (NCBI): domain Eukaryota; kingdom Metazoa; phylum Arthropoda; class Insecta; order Diptera; family Sarcophagidae; genus Sarcophaga; species Sarcophaga subvicina. The sequence continues at coordinate 30,027,633 of OW388081.2, forward strand.
CCGACAGACTTGCCATCATTTTAACGGGGCGGGGGCAATGACAGCATTAGCCCGACAGCCATTTCAGCCAGCTATCACACCGCTTACTAAAGTGCCGGAATACTGCCATCGTCAGCCTATATCTTCAATTCAAATCCAATTTCCGGTATACCATAATTAGAACCTTACCGGGCTCGGTTCTAATGCCCCAATCAAGGGCGTCGTAGTTCGCCGCTTCGGTGGAACTGAGGGAACCACGGAGTCGTTACTCTCCTATTTTCCCATCTCTTGAGGGAACCCCCTGTGGGATGATGCCTAGTTAATGGCGGCATCGATTCGCCATGTCGCAGATAACGTCTTCGGTCACTTGTATCTTTTTGTAGTACGCCTCCGTATCTGCCGCTCTTGGTCGGGGACTGCTTATTGGTTATTCGCAGCTAACCTACCTGGGATAGGCCGTTCAGTTATCCGTCACCTACTGACCCCCATGGTAGCCCGAAGCTAAGCCCCATGTGTATGTATGTATGTGTGTATGTATGTATGTATGTACGTGTGTATGTATGTACGTATGTATATATACCTAGCGGGTCAAATGAGTCTGGTATTTATACATTTGGTTTACATTTTTCATCTTTCTTATGGAAATAAAGTTTGTGTTACAAAACCCAACTGCTTCTCTGTAGAGGAATGCCAATCTTACGTATGAATTTGTTGGAATTATTCGTTCTACTAATCTTTGCATATACGTCAGTTAGGATGTCTGCTTCAATATCTATACGTCCAACAATCCAAATGAAGGTGGCACTTAAATAACTCGTTATCTCTTCAAGAGAAACTTGGCTATATTGGACAGTCCCATAGGTGTTGGATATACTCTGTAGAACTCCAATGTTGGCTTTAGAATATTCTGCAATGAGCGGCATGAGGTCCTAACAATGTGCTCACGTGGAGCTGATGTAAACTAGCCACCAAAAATGGGTGCTTTGATTCCATTAGACATTTTCTTGGGGAGTTTTTTAAGCCTCAGATGTATGCAAATAATCTACAAGCCACAGCGATCCTTAAAGCCAACGTGCCATCGGTAAAATTCTGCTTTATATGTGCCCCAGAGTCAGGCAAAATCCGGATGCGCCAAGGAGGACATGTGAATGATGTTATATACCATGCATAATGGCATCGATAGGTCTTTTAAACGAATAGTAAAAGTCGATGATATCTCACACACACTTTGTTTTATTTAATTTTTAAAGATAGAAAGCGCTTAATGAATGAACCTACATATGTTTTCGGTAGCCTGAAAGCGGTCTGCTTCATTAACTTAACAATTTGAAAAGAAAACCAAAAATTCAATTGTGATTCATTTCTTTGAAGCCAACACGTTATCGACTGTTGTTTATTGTGTTATTTGCGGTTATCGATAGCATAATAAAAATTCCCCCTAACGGCAACTGTTCCCATTGTATTGTTTTAATTCCCATTTAAAAAAGTTCTTCCCATATTTTTCTCTGTATTCATGCTATATGCTCTTTGTAAAATTTGCTCTCTTAAAAATTAAAAAGAAAGAGAGAATATTCCTCCTCTCTATTATAGAATAAATTTCCTTTTGCATTTAGAAAGCAAAAAGAAAAAAAGGAAAGAAAATATTATTTTTGAATGTATGTGAGGCAATGTAACATCTCGTAAAGAGTTCATGACAAAATTGCCAATTGCCACAAGCATTTGAAAGGCTTTAATGACCGCACACCTGTTCTGTCTTAAATTTTTACGTTTGAATCCTTTAAACTGTTACATATGTATGCGTATTATATGGTGTGGTTCGGTTTATTTGCAAAGGAATTATCACACTTTGATTATTTGAAGTACAACTGAAATAAGATTGCGGGTAAAAGGGAGGCCTTTAAGGAAATTTAAGAAAAAATTTAAAATTCATTTTTTTTTCTATTTTTATAATCCATGTAACTTACTGCCTGCCACAACTTAGTACTGCTTAAAGGCATGACGCTAAAGCTTGATTTTGTGTTGAATATTTTTTTTCTTGGTATGAATTTATGTTCAATTCACTCAGATTCAGTTGGTAAACAGAATAAAGGCTTTAATGGTATTATAAGACATGTTCATACATGTTTACGATGCTTAAGATTTTATTGATTGTTTTTTAATTTTTGCTACTTATCATGCTCAATAGCCCAACAACTCTATATCCGTCCATTGATAATTTTGTTTTCATTATCAAGATTCTGCTTCATGATAATCTTGAGGATTCCATGAGGACTGAGGGTGATATCATTTCGAATTCCTGGCCTTGTAGTTCAAAAATGTTTTCGCCAATAGAAATATCAGTAAAGGTCGCATGAAAAGCATTTAAGAAAAGAAAATGTTTCGTTTCACCGTTTATAAGCTTTTGATAAGGTGCACCATAAGGAAAAATTTCAGCAGCAGTTGCTGCCAAACAGTCATAACACTCCTACTTACATACTACAGACAAGTGAAGAAGCGACAATTTCCACGTCTAAACTTTTGACGATTAGAAGTCGCCGTAATCTAGTAGGTAGTATTAGATATGAGGCCACGGTTCAAAACCCAGGTTAGACATCTCCAAGCATAACGAAATTAGAAAAAAATACGTCCACCTGTCAGCAGATTTCTGTGCAAAAACTGTCATTCGTGGCAGACTTTAAACTGTAGGTAACGCCACCCATTTGTAAAATTAATGCACACAACAGAAGTGCTGTGAGAAGCTAGGACGTAATCCAGACTGAAGGGTTGTAATAATTACATTTTTAAGACGATGCCGTCCTTCTAAGTAGTTATATAACTTTCCCTGAAAAATTCTGATCGTAAAGGAACACAGAAATATAATTTTTAGAAAGAAATTCGAAATCCTTATGCCAACAAGAGAGAGGGAGAGAGAGTTAAAGACATGCGTTAGATAAGATTAAATTGGAAGCCACCCAAAAAAGCATAGATTACTGGGCTTCTAAAAATTCCCATTGTAATGCCGATTGAAGCTATTCTACAATTTATCTTTGGATCTTTCATTTAGCGCTTCCTTTCTTTACATAAAACGAAGGATGTGTAAGATATCATCAACATTTTTTATTCGTTCTTAATGCCATTATGTGTGGAATATGACATCGTTCGAATGTCCGCTGCGGTTTTCCTGGTTCTAGCACATAAGTCAGACTAAATTTCGCCGATGGTATCGATTGTGTAGGCTTTGTGATCACTTTGCTTAGTATCTTATCCTCCTATACTGACAACTTAAGGAACGTGCCCAAGAAAATATCTAAGGAGGTCAAACCTTACGATCTTGGTGGCCTGTTTACAATACGTCAGATGACCTTTCTCTCAAATTACTAGTAGAGACGTGGCATGCCATGTAGCGCCATGTCATCGTGTTAAAACCAGATACTGTTGCTGTTCAGATCAAGCAATTCTGTTAAAAGAAGTTGGTCATCAGTGATGTATAGTGCTTGCATGATATCAACTTCAAACACCACATGCCCAGGAACTCCTCACTGGAGGTGTTTACTTCAACGAGAAAAAAAAACGAACTAATTAATTAATTTATTAAAAACTAGAATGTAACCAGTTTTTGGGACACAGTTAATCTTATTAGCCAATCTGCTGATACCCTAAAAAAACATCATTCGCATATAAATTAGAATTCGCTCGTATCGTTTCTCCATTAATCATTAGCGGCTTTGTATGCCCATCCTTTAAATGCACGTTGATAGTCAGTCACCCGTTGAAAAACCGAAACTTACTTCAGCATGCTTTTATTCCTGCCTCCATTGTATGTGTGAATACCTACTTTCGTGCAGTTCATGTTTAAGAATGAAACAAAAACTTTTGTCGCCACCACTTTTTTGTAACTCCAAGTTTACTGTCTCTTTGTCTTGCTTTGTTTCTTTCTCTCTCTCTCTCACTCTCTCTCTCTCTCTCTCTCTCTTGCTGTTGCTGTATTCCATTTTGTTTATCCACGACCTGAATTCTATTACACGGTAAACTAAATGAAAGTAAATGTAAAAAAACAACAACAACAGCAACAAAAGTAAAAAAAAGTTACACAAAAAGATGTGACGAGCACTTTTATTTTTGTTTCTCTTTTTTTTTCTTTTTTTTTGATCAAGTTAACGCTGATGAAGGCTATACAACCGAGCATTTACTCCACAAAGAAAAAAGGAAGAAGAAGTTGCTGTTGTTTTTATTAACACGCTGCTTGATGATGCACTTGTTTGGTGACTGTAAAGAAAAAAATAATAAAATTAAACAAAAACAACGATAAAGAATTTTATTTAACAGTTTTAAAGCCTTTATTTTAAAACTTTTTGGCATAAAAAAGTTTTGTGGGTACATACATACGTGTACAGTATGGACCGGCACATATAAAACATTTAGTGATCTAGATGCTGCACTATGTGGCATTTACCCTGAAAAGCTGGCCAAAAAGGCAAAAATGAATTTAAAGAAATTTAAGAAACTGAGCATGCAGTTCGATAGACAACAAAATTCTGCATTATATAGTGAATTTTCACGACTTTAAGTTGAGATTTGAAGATTTTTGACGATGTCAAAGTCAGGAAAGTGAAGAAAATTAAATGCGTTTTTGGTGTTTTTTTTTTTTTGAAATTTTAATAGGTTTATATAATATTTTTTTTTATTGATTTTCAGTTTTTTTTATATATATCTCATACATATATTAATGTTAAAATTATTCGTTCAAAATTTAAAAATAATAAAAATTTCACATTTTTTTTAACCTACCCTAAAAAAGATAAGGATTTTAAAGCTGAAAGTAGTTTTTAGTAGTTTAATGTTATATACCACAAGAAAATACGAACTCTCCGCATTCAGGAACAAAAAAAGTTTGCGCAAATTTGCGTAATTATTTTTGGCGATTTTTTGAGAATTTTACTTTTTTGTATAATTTAAACAAATTTGACGCAGTGTAATAAAGCCATATGGCCTTATTTCTCAATAGAATGAGAAATAAAACTATATGTATTCAGTAGAAGCGATACCAATCGACATGTCCTGAATAGGTTACTTTTAAGCAGTGACCCTTTTATAAGCTGCAGAACACAAAAATCGCGAATGAATGGAAAAACATTTTCATCAGATACTATTAAATTACTCCTTCCTGGCATTGATGATGAAAATGATAACGATTTTAACGATTGTATTTAGTTTCACTATTATATATATATATTATATATATTTTTAAGTTAAGTACTAAATAATGTAAAATAAATATTAATTATCATAGAACTTTAAAAACTTTATTACATATGTATGTATATCGACTATTATAACAATATGAGATGTATGTTTGATTTTCTAAATGGACCGTATGTGGTACCTAAGGGCACTTAGGATCCGATCATAATAAAATCATGTAAAATGATTCACATTCATATTAAACATGTTCATGTCGAATTTCATCGACGTAATAAAATTATTAAGTCAATTATAATTGCTAAACATATTTTCTTAAGGGGCCCTATTTTGGACCTGGGCGCAATTATGGACCCACCATAAAAAAATTTGGTAATATGACCTAGATTTACAAAATACACATTCATACCGAATTTCATCACGATACCGATGTTTTTAAGCCATTTATAAGCGCAAATGTGAATTTCTAAAGGGGACTTTATATGGGGACTAGGGTCGGTGATCCGATTTTCACCAAACTTTACACCATGATTTCTTAGTACACAAAACTGATCTATGCTAAATTTTATCATGATTTTTGCATAATTACCATAATTATGTGTAAATAAGTGCAATTTCGAGGAGAATTTGTATAGGGGCTAGGCGAAATCACGGACCGTTTTGAACCAAAATCAGTTGGGTTCATCCTTGGGCCTAATTATCACTAACACTATCAAAAAATTCCAGCCATTAACTCATAAAACACTTCTATTAGTTTTGGCCAGGTTTTCAGGCAAAATGTCCCTCTGTGCGCTATGACAGAAATATGAATGGAAGGAGCCTATATTTTTGGGTTTTGAATTTTTCTATTATTTTCCGTATGCAATAAATGATGGCCTAAATGAGGCTTCTTTCTTCGAGTGGGGTTCACCATATAACCTAACGTTCAGTATCCACATCCCTATAGCCATTCGGAGATGTAATCTTCAAACGATTTGTTTAGCCGCAAATGTTTTTATTATCAAAGTCCTCTTCTAGTTTTAGTTTTTGGACTAGAAATATATACCAACATAGAAAACAAGACTTCAGGGGCGCATTATGTATTATTTGTGGCTCTAAAGTAGTGCATTATAATACTCCATTTTATTCATGCGCTAAGAATAGAATGATTTGGACGAGAAAGGGATCTTGAATAAGCTTCAGTGTATTATCTCTTTGTATATTAAGTTGGTCACACTGTGCTCTCTCTGGCTCCATTTGACCTTTATGTCAAGCAATGTATGTAGAGTCATTTGCCTGAGGGAGTACGTTAGGAAACAACAAAGTTTACTACGTTATTCTTAACAACTTTTCGTCAATAGGGCTAATAGACTTCTAGGTTGAACCACCGACTATGTAATGCTCAAAGATATGTTTCTATCCGAGATTCTCATTTTGTATAACTTCCCAAGGCGAAATAGTACACCCATCTTCAGAAATGAAATGAAACTGGATGCGATCTCTGGTTTTTTATAAGAAGTTCGAACTGGAGTTGCACTTTAGATTGGATAATAAATGTAACTGTTAAGTAGGTCTCATATTTTCCTCTTGAAATGAGAATTCTTACATGATCTTCAGTCAGCCCGGCCAGACGGCGATTGGTTAGGTCTGGTGAAAGTTACGCCTGGCTCATGATAGCAAGGACTCCATAAAAGCCTTTGGACAAAATCGAAACTCTCAGTCTTGGGTTCAGTAATGGCCTACCATTTAATGAGATGCCAGACACTCTTGTTACATCAGATTCCCATTTTGTGGCAAATTGATGGTTGGCCGGTGGATGGTCAGGGAGGAGAGGGAAAAGCGCTGGAAGCGTAAACTGGGTTGTTCACAGGCCTTTAGTATTCTACGAAAAATGGATTGTTCCCGAGGATGAATAAATTCATGAATAAATTCATCAGTTTACTGCGTGTTTAGGTCATTGACAAGGGCCTTGTATTGCTTCCAGCACTGCAGAGTAGGTTGTAGCATGACAGTACACGTCCTCTGCGACTATCCAGACCTTGGTATCAGAAAGTTGATCACCCTCACTGTATATAAGCTTCTTAAATTCTGCGTTACGATGCTCATCTTGGATTGTTGTTCCCTTCATCTCCATCTACCTGAACTTAACTTTATCCAATGTGCTGAATTATAAATTATCCTTCAGTCAGGATTACGATCTAGTTTCTGACACCACTTATGTTGTGTGTGTTAATTTTATACATGAGTGGCAGGATCTACATTATAATGTCGACTCCGAACGACAGTTTTTTGAGAAACTTTTCCATGGCAATTTTCTTTACTCTCAGAGTTTTTGCTAAAAATCTGCTGAGAGGTAATCGCCGAAAAAATGTTTTTTTATATTTTCATTTTGATGTCTGACCTGGAGTTTGAACCGTGGCCTGACGTCTTATAAGCTAACACACTACCTGCTAGAATATGGCGACTTCACATGAATTCAGCTTTAGCTGAACTTTTCTGTGTTTGTTTCTACTTTTCTTCGAGTCTAGAAGTAGAATTGTAGGCGATTGCTGTGTGATTGCATATTATGGGCCTCAATAGCACTGGCACTATGCTGAACTCATAGAATCTTATCAAGAAGCCAAACTGAGCTATGCTTCGGGAGACATGATAAGTTAAATTTTTTTTTAAACGATGCTTATAGTATTGTTATGTTAGTAGAGCAGGCCTATACTTATAATAAATAATTTCTTACGGATATTTTAACAATTACTTTGAATTGAAAGAAAATTAAAAAAAAAATATTTTCATTTAATTTTGACTTCTGTTCGGATTTAATTTTTTCTTTTTTTTTATTGTAACTGTAGTGTGTATGAAATTAAATATTTTTGTTTCCTTTCTGCTACATTTTTTGTGTCTTTTTTTTGCTCTGTTTGAGGTGGCAATGGCATGAATGCGACTCAATTATGTTGAATTGACATTTTCAAAAAGGATTTCTGCGTTATTTTCCTTCTTGTTTTTTTTGCCGCTCCCACCAACTGTATTTTCATCAATCAACTGTTTTCATATACGAATTTTTCATACAGTTTTCATCATTTCTGCCCGCCCCTCCCTCTTTTTCAAACTGCCAATATTTGCTAGAAAGTTTAACGAGGTGCTGTTGTTTGCTTTCGAAAAAAGGAGAAACGAAAAGAACTCAAGGAAATATTTGCTTAAATAATAATAAAAAAAGAAGAAGAAGAAAAATGTTTCAACATGGAAAACAATTTTTTCTTTTACTCGGCTATAGAAAATAGAATAAAATTAATCTTTTCTTTTTTATTCTCGTATATTTCTTACTTTTTAGCACTTGTTGGTATAGCAACAAAGGCAGCTCAGCAGGTGTTTCAAAAAAAAAATTTTTTTAAACGTTCGTTTAGAGAGACTTTATCCATGTATTCAATGAGTTCAATGTATAAGACTTCAATGAATGTTATGAATTTATGAAATACACCTAATTCTGTTTTTACACGGTAGATTGGTTCCAGAAAAAACCGTGTAAAAAAAAACCGTGTAAAAAAAGACACTGATCGTATGCAAAAATAGGTGATTGGTTCCTAATCTCTAAAACCTATTAAAATTAGTGAAAAACAAGGATTTCTTAAGAAGTTTTGTATTTGACATTTTCTTTTTGGGATTCATAAAATATTTAACAAAATTAAAAATATAAATAACTTAATAAATATAAAATATTTTTTGGCTTACCTTTCATCTTAATGCGTTAAATTTAATGTAACGATAGAAAAACAAATTTGCCAATAAAAAATTTCTTTACCAAACACAAAATATTAACACATTTCAATTGCTCTGACTTTTGTGCTTGTATGCATAAAAGGGAATTCCCTTAAATTTGTAAAAATTAAATTTGACAAAAAAAATTAAGCACAAAAAATTTTAAATCGTGCTAAATGGAATAAAATCGTGTTACAAAAATTAAAAATATTTTATTTTTAAACCGTGTTATATCAAAACCGTGTAAAAAAAGACCGTGTAAAAACAGAATTAGGTGTATTGCCATTTATAGGTACAAAATAATTTGTTAAGAAATGTATTTAACTTAAGCAGCCCGTATAGACATTAATTTGGCTTAAGAAATAGATTTATCACATGATTGATGAATGTTACAAAGTATTCTCTGCTTCATTCTTCCCTTCATTCTTTTTAACGATACCTCCTCATTGAGCCATATTTATTAGATAATTGAGCATTGAACTCAATTATTAAAAAAAAAAAACGCCCGCGAGTTTGAAATTATGAGATGCAATTAATTTGAATTTTCCTAAAAAATTTCAACACAATGAATGATGGCAGTTGTAATTGCTTAAGATTTGCCAAGGCTTAAAAACTTAATCGTTTAAATCATAATTTTAATTTAAGCCTTTGAAGTATATCATGTCGTAAATTGTAAGGGGTTTGATTGAACAAATTTTCCCTTCAATCATATTTCGTCAGATTTGTCATTATTTACAAGGTTTAAAATATTAATTAATCGTTTACGTCATTAAAACAAAGCTTTTTTGTTTCATGAAAATATCAATATCAGTATTATTCCTTTAAAATAATTTTCAATTTTATTAGCCAATTTTTTTTTCTCAGCTAAACAAATGATTTTTTCAATTGCAGCATGTTCTAGATTGATAGGATTGCCATCAATCGTTCCCTATAAGCAACATTATCTGAGGTAATGTATTAGATTCTGGTATGTATGAGTTTCTGAATATAGTTGTCTTACAAGGCTTTTCACTCATATTATTATTAATCCTTTACTTTTTTTCGTTTGCATTAATGAAGTCTTCGCCAGTAAGTTCTAAAATGATATGATTGTCATCTAACGCAGCCAACGAAAGAAATAAAGCCGTTTTTAATAACATATTGACTGGTTGTAATGGGTGTGTAACTTTGCAAATTGAGTTCTAACCTTTCTTAAAAGCTGATGACAATATAATTCTTTTCGGGAGTCAGAGGGATTAATCCAGGTTATACTGGATTAATTATTTGAAGAGGAATTGAAGAATTTTAATTTAAAAATTTTAAATTGTATACCACTTCAGAATAGTGTAGACTATTAAGTAGTGTGTTGTCTTAAATGTAAGCCAACGGTTCAAGCCCCGGATCAGACATCTCGCATAAAACGAAATATGAAAAAAATTTATTTCTTTGGCAACTTTCTCTCAGCCCCTCCTGGCAAAAACTCTAAGAGTAAATAAAAAGCAACAGTTGCTGTTGGTTACATCACTTAATGGAATGATTTGTAATCCAATTAGATATTCTATTAAACCCGTTAAAAAATAGACAATATATAGCCCAACGGAAACCTGTGAGGAGCATTCATTTATGGCTTCCGTGAGTGTTGTTTTGATCAGAGTACATCTTATGATCGGTGTTGTGTGAAACGGGTTCCCTGGGCCATTTATTATGACAGTCATACATGGAGTGGACTACGGCAGCCATCATGGATGTATAAACCCAAGCAATATTAACAGAGGAATGTCACACCATCTGGTTTATATATACCACGTATTTTCCAAACTGCTTGGGTATCGGACTTTCTACTACTTTCAGACTCTGCCATACACTCATTAATTCCTGAATCATTTCTATAATATACAGGCATAGATGTATATACTACAATGGTATGTTCAGTCGGAAGCTTTTCAACGTATGTATTTATGCTTCTGGACAAGGCATTTGTACATTTCTCTGCTTGTTTTGAAAGTATTATACATGGACTCTTGGTATGCAGATATTCGAAATCGCTTAATACTTAACGTCCAATACTTAATGGCATCTGTAGAAGTTATATCCTTTCAATAATTCCAATCTTTATGGTGCATATTCTCTGTATTGAAGCCTCCGTAGTCTAGTAGGTACTGTGGTGGCTTATTAGACGTAAGGCCACGGTTCAAACCCCAGGTCAGACATCAAAACGAAATATGAAAAAAATATTTCTTCAGCGACTTCCTCTCAGAAGATTTCTGGCAAGAAGTCTAAGCATTAAATAAAAATTGCCATGAAAAGTTTCTCAAAAATCTGTCGTTCGGAGTCGACTTTAAATTGTAGGTCCTGCCACACGTGCATAAAATTAACACACACAACATAAGTGCTGTGAGAAGCTAGGTCGTAATCCTGACTGAAGGCTTGTAGTGACCAATCATGTTATGTATTTTCTGTTTTTGGCTTATGTGCACAATTTTTGGCTTTGTTGAGGGACAAACAATAACTTCATGTATAGTGTAGACTACAACCATGGTTAGATCAGACCAGTGCCTTAGTTATCATCATGGCTGCCAGATAAATGAGGCACCAAATCGTCAAATATTTGAGAAAAAATCGTCAAAATCGTCAAAGACGTTTATTAAAATCGTCAAAAAAAAAATCATCAGAAAAAATAAATAAATAAATTAAAAGTTTTTAAAAAGTAAAATTATTTCTATTGTAGTAAAACATATAAAGTCAATGTATGTACTACATATCTGAGCTCAAAAATAATACATTTAAAAATTATCTTCATTTATTAATATTTTTCCCAAAAAGGAAAAATTTTATATAATTTTCAAGAAAATAATTGTTTAAGGATTAAACAATCTATCCCAGTGATAGTGTTGTTTATTGACACATAAGCGCAGCAATAATATTGCATCATCTTAATCTATGGGTGATGTAAATATTAAGGAGTCAGAACCTCTTGACGTTCTGAGTACGAAATTGGCTGGAACCTATACATGTTTCAGTTCCTTCTTAAGATCTTATCATCTATTTACATCATTTATAAGCGACCGAGAATGAAATGCAACTCTCATGTATGGGTCGGTGCCTCAACGTCTCTTTTGAGGTTTCTCCACCGTATACAGGAGAGGCAGTAGTAGCTCGTTAATGAGGGTAGTGTATCCCAATCCATTGAATCATTGGTGCATAGGTGCAATGTGGTTCGTGTTTCACTGTTCTATAGCTACTACAGAAGGATTTCGCTCGAACGAAATAAGGGGACTTTTTCCCGAAAATCATATATTCCTACGTAACGTTCGTTTCTCTCCCAGCACATCCATATGTAGTCGATTGGCCAGTGGATCGCACACTGCATTACAGTAATAATACGTTTTTAGTCTGACTATTCGTATGTGCAACTCAATTCCTGCAGAGGTCTTTCCTGTTACTTGTGGTCTAAAAATATATAAGCCTAGTGTCCATAAACACTGTCCTCCCTTTCCTTCTTCCCATGACATATTTTCAAAGTTCCAAACACAATGCCCATTGAGTGTTGGTCGTACGAAAAAAATAACCGAGCTTGCCTTTTATTTTTCCGATGGTAATATTAGAAGCTATATAAGAATATTTTAAATTGTCTGCAACGACAAGTGATAAATTATCCTCAACTACGAGGTTATTTAGGAGTTGTAATTTTTTGGCTTTTAAGGGATTAAAAAGGAATAAAATACAGAAAAATCATCACAGGTATTCGAAAGAAACGTAAAAATATAATATTTTACTCCTTGTTTTTACTAACATAAATTTTCAATAGTAACAAATGCAAAGTAAATACACAGCTTAAAGAGGCTTTTAATGTACTGAAGTAAAGAATATGATGTATATTTTTAATTTCCAAAAATCGTCAAAATAAGGATATAAATCGTCAAAACGTCAATATGATATTTTTGGAGCTGAAAATTGTCAAAATGACGATAAATCGTCAAATCTGGCAGCTATGGTTAAAATGCAGAAAAAAATCACGGTGTTACCAGTATTCTTAAATTAAATAAACTACCAGATCTAAGGAGTTCTAGGAAAGACTATGCCGTAATTAACATCGCATTCGTAATATAGTATGCTATGTGGGAAGCATTTCCAGACTGCTTAGGACTTGTGCTTTGGTATGCTTAATCTTCGCAGTGTCCATAAAGAGGCTTTTAGAGCATATTTGTGTATTTATCCTTTATATATGAGATATTCCTGCATTGTCTGGCACTACTGTCGAAATCCTTAGAAACATTCAAACAAGTGTATGAAAGAAAATTAATAAAAAAAACAAAACAAATTCGATATTGAATTCCATTTAAAGGCGTGGCAAAAATACATTCACCTCATTTTAACTGTTCACTGTTCAGTACGTGTTTAAGTGATAACGTAAACATAAATGCCAGTCTATGGTAACAATAACAATACCTACGTTTTTATTTGTTATTGTATAACATTTGCATTATTGCATTGTAATTGTAACGAATAGTTTAGATGCCTGGATTTAACAGAAGTTATCCTGATGATGTTTACAGTCATGACAGATGACATGCTTTATTACCAGACAGTAAAATTGTAAAACAGACAGACAGTGGGTTATTTTATAATACGTAATAAAGGATTGTTGTGATTGCAAAAGGATATGTCCTAAAAGGTGACAAGTTATTGTGTTGTATTTATTAAAAGTTTATTGCCAGTAGAAAATAATTCTAAAACTGTTGTGAGCTGTAGTTAAGGATACAACAACAAACAATTTTATACACTCGGGACTTTTTATTACAGGCAGGATTTATATACAGCAGGATTAGTAACGAGTTGCTCTGGTGTTTAGTTAATTGGAAAAACTACAGAGTGATTTTAAGTATGGTAGAAATGTGGTAAATTTAGTTCAGTCTTCCAATAGTTAGAATAGTTAGTTACTTTGTTTACATGTATCATGAATACAAACAACGTTGTCATACAATTACCATCGCACCTATTAGGAAATACTTGCAATCTTTATACGAAGCTTTGCTTCATATGGCTTTATATGCTGTTATCGCTTCTGAATCGTACTACATCTGATAGTGTGGTGTACTGAAGTATTAAAAGTGTTTGCTGAAAATCCTAAACATTTTAAATTCTAATACAGCAGAAAGCTTCATCCAGAAGTCACCTTACGCTCCATCGAGAATAACTTTAACAACGAACGTCATAGAAATTTAAAAGAAATTTAAGTGAAATTACTCAGTAATGTATCCAGTACAAGGCAATATATTTTAACAGAAGACTGTATTTTATTAAAATATGGCAACCCTATTATTCTAGAACTTGCTGTTTATTTAGAAAAAACTGATTACTGAAACTGAAATACAGCATAAAAAGTAAAATATAATGGAGGATATGCTTTGTGACATGAATAAAAAGGAAATAAAAATCTTAACCGCAATATGCATAAACTTTGCAATACATTTTAAGTGATTGCTTGTTAGATTTAACGTTTTCTGACTTTAACAGTTTCAAAACAAGGTCATTAAATCTATCGTAATACCTTTACAAATCTCAAGGCTTAGTTCTGTCTTTTTGTAACTCGAATGAAATCTTCCATTACTTTTTAGACAACTGGCAACTCCTTCTGAAGTCTCTCAATCATATCAGTGTACTTACCCTTTGACGCAAACAGACGCACAAAAGACGCTGTATAGTTTTTCCTTATTCGTCCCAGAGGCAGCTTTAGTCTTTGTTTACACAAACCTCCTACAACTGTCAGGTACCTGCACAAATCTAATAAGCAGTCTCACTTATGTACCTCTGCTGAAATGCTTTAAAGGCGCACACATATTTACAGACCGTGGCCATATACTATGCCTTAAGCGATTATTGTTCTGCGTAGATGTTTCTTCAGTTCGAAGACCGATTTTATACTCATAGCCTCTCAGTTAAACCCCGTCTGGGAATAATATGGGATTCTCAATATTTTCCCTTACACCAAGCATGGCTCTCTAAACTTCTTTTCGTATTTTACCGGAATATAATGGCAAACGTGTTAACCATAGATCGAGCCTTGAAAAATCTTCATAATTCTAGCTTATGTATCACTTTTGATACATACTTATAGTACATGGAATTGTAAAGATTATTGATAGATTTTGTTAAAAAATTTTATTATTTTCAATTTATTATTTAACAATTTTCTCTCTTTGATTCCTCTCTGGTTTCCCGGATACGGGTTTCCCAAATACTGCTGTGAGTAGTTGCTACGCACGTAGCATGTACTTGAATCTAAAACTGGCAATTCGACTTCGGAGGACCACGAAATTTATAACGACCATCAAATTCAATTAGTTACTAATCTACAGCGACAAAATTAAATATGAGTTGAAAAAGTAATAAAACAAATCAAAAGGAAAGAAAACATACCAAGCATTACTCCGTCAATCTCTTTATGAAGCTTGATTTATACAAATATCCTTAAAATAATTTCCCTAACAATCACTGTAAGTATTCCATCATTAAGTATCAAATTTCAATCATTGGAGGTAATTTTCATTTTACACAATAAAACTAAAAAGTTTTTGAATTCTGTCGCTAAAAAACTTTAATTTGAGATGAAAATATAACAAGAAGGAACATGAAAACATAAGCATAATTATTTAAATATATTTTCTTTAATTTTCTTACCTTTTAGGCGAACAAAAAATTAAATTTTTAAAAATCTAAAAAAAGGATATATGGGCTGCTCGGAAAGTATGATAGCTAATCCCAAACTATTTATTCAGTATTATTTCTTACATAAAACTATAAGTTGTGTGATAAAAGTTTTATGAAAATGGTTAAAATTTTCTAACAAAAAATTAAGATAAAAATATATATTTTTTTTTTAGAAAAATTTCAAATTTCAAAAAAAGGCTTTTAAGGCTGCAAGACTTTCAGCTAATTTTTCGAAAAGGCGTAATAAGTGTAAATATACCATTATCACAGCGAATGATTTTGTTATCTCATATTTACGTAGTTGACCGAAATATTATCATATGTAATAAAACGTGGGACGAAACACATTTTTCTAATGTTTGTCTGTCGGCTGAGATAAATATGAGAAGAGCAGTAAGAACGACTCTACAACATTTCAGAAAACAGCGGCTAGCAATCTGCGTGAAAATTGGTAGTACTTTTTTCATCCCAAACTAGTAAAGGCAGTTTGTTCTGTTCCAAGTAGTACCATCTTTGACGATAAACATCCTGTTGTCATGTTTGTTGCTGCCAATACTTTCTTCAGTTAATAAGACGAGCTTCTATTTTCTTCTTCTCCAAAGTCTTTAGCAGAGGAAATATTACATATAATGGGTGATTTTTAAGAGCTATAGGAAAATTTAAAAAAAAAACACATAAACTTCAGAAAAATGCATGAAATCTTTATTTGAATCAATAGTAAGTTGCATATAATTTAATGTTTGAAGATTATTTCATGCAAATGTTGACCGCGACTGCGCCTCAGATGGTCCATCCGCTTAGTCCAATATTGGCATACTCTTTCCAACATTTCGGCCGGTATCGCACTAATAAATGCTTCAATGTTGTCTTCCAATGCGTCAATTGAAGCCGGCTTGTCTGTATAGACATGAGCTTTAACATAGCCCCTAAAATGTTCACCGAACTCGCCTCTCAATAAGTCCATTGTTACGTGTGCTGTGTGGCATGTGGCACCGTCTTGTTGAAACCACATGTCATGCAAGTCAAGCTCTTGCGTTTTGGGCAAAAAAAAGTTGGATATCATCTCACGGTAGCGCTCACCATTCACAGTTACGTTACGATTCGCAGCATCTTTGAAGAAGTACGGTCCAATGATGCCACCAGCCCATAAACCGCACCAAACTGTGACTTTTTCTGGATGCATTGGTAGCTTTTGCAATGCTTCTGGCTGATCTTCACTCCAAAATCGACAATTCTGCTTATTTACGTATCCATTGAGCCAAAAATGAGCTTCGCCGCTGAACACAATTTTTCGATAAAGAAATGGATCTTCGGCCAACTTTCCAAGAGGCCCATTCACCAGAACTTCTGCGTTGCGGTAGGTCGTTCGGCTTCAATTCTTGCACCAGCTGTATTTTGAAAGGCTTCACACCTAAATCCTTCTGCAAAATTTTCCACGTTGTTGAGTAACAGAGGCCCAATTGCTGCGAACGGCGACGAATCGATAATTGATGGTCATCATTAACACTGGCCGATACAGCTGCGATATTTTCTTCAGTTCGCACTCTACGTAAGCGTGTTGGTGGTTCAACAATGTAAATTTGGTGCGAAATTTTGTCACAATAGCCGGAATAGCCGCTTCAGTGGGTCGATTAAACTGACCACAAAATGGAAGAAGCGCGCGATGAACTTTCTTAACAGAGCACACATTTTGATAATAAAATTCAATGATTTGCAAGCGTTGTTCGTTTGTAAGACGATTCATGGTTAAATTATAGACCAAACTGAAGATGTTTGACAGTGAAACAAAACACGAAACGTGCGTGAGCTGTTTAAACCAGTGTTGCCAAAAAGATAACAGCTAAAAAATCACCCGTTATAATTAATATAATCGGTCTTTACAACTTTTCGTTATAAATTGGAAATCTCTGACCTGAGGTTTGAACCTTGGTCTGACGTCTAATAAGGTAACACGCTACATACTAGACTACGACTACTTCAATCAATATCAAGAACATATCAAGAATAGAAAATTCAACCTTTTCACTTTCGGCGTTCAATTTGTTAACTTTTAATTCCTTCTCAAATACCATAAATAATGTATTATTTACGATAAAACTTCACAAAATCTTTGATAACTTAAAAAAGTTTCAAACTCAACACCAAAGAATGCCTAGGAAAGTCGTATGTATCAAAAATGATACATAAGCCAGAATTATGAAGTTTTTTAATTTTTTAATTCCTGTTTAAAATTGTCTTCTTTTATTTGGTTTAAAATAATGGCGATAACAATACTAACGAATTATAAAAATATCAGGCATCTAACTTTTTACTGAATTAAAGTTATAGTGTCTCAAAAAATTTAAATGTATCATTTTTGATACAAAGCTCGATCTACGGTTAAGGCAATGACTTGAACTTCCACATGACCTGCAATCCAGCAAGAGTGACACTATTTCCCCCCCTTTTATTGAATCAATTTCATATGGGCTAAGAACATGAAGTTTCTAAACTTTTCGATTTCCCTTTCTTGCTTAGCTTCAATGCTAAGCATTTCGCAGATATATAGTCTGTATAGTCTGCTCATAATATCAAATAAATGATTGAGGATATGATGTCAATTTATAACACCGCGATGTCCTCTTAAGAAACCAGTTTTCGACCTGCATCTCTATATTCTAACTCTAGATTCCATTGTTCAGGTCTTCACTACCAGTTGTAATGGACTAGGCAACGAGGCACTAGCATTACACTTGTCTTTTAACGGATACCCTTAACAAAACTTATATGGATTTGATGAAGTCACCGCAGTCTAGTAGGTACTGTTGTGGCTTATCAGACATTGAGGTCAAGGTTAAACTCCAGGTCAGACATCTTCAACAAAACGAAATTTAAATATTTCTTCTGCGACTTCCTCTCAGTAGATTTCTGGCAAAAATTCTCTGAGAATAAATAATTTTGCCATGTCGTTTGGAGTCGTTGTATAAAATTAACACACACAACATAAGCGGTATGAGAAGCTAGGTCGTATTCCTGACTGAATGGTTGTAGTGACCAATTATGTATATGGATTTGTGTGTAAGGCTACGAACTTTTCAATGCAACGCTTAGATTTCTAGTCAGGAAAGCCTTGCATTTATTAACTGTTTACAGTTTTTTGTTTTATAACAACACGATGCCATAGATTTTACGAGACTTAAGAATAGTTTTCCAAAAATTTCCCATCATATATTCTTACGCTGGTGATTATGTTCTTCCTTTAAATTAAAAAATGAAAAAACTCAGGCAATAAAAACTTAAAGTATTACATGGAAAATCAATACCCGTATAAGTGTCAGAGGTCGTTAAAGAAATTGTTTATTGAAGGCAAAATGTCTCAAGTGGTTCTTAAAGTTTCCTCTCTCCCCTTTACGTTCATGCATTTCCTTTTCCAGACTTTTACTTGTGGAAACATTTTTTTTGACTGCTTCTCTAGGTTTTAAATTTTAATACCACTTCAGTAGAATCTAAAACGTACGTACAATGACTGAATGTATCGCAAGTAAGTTTCCCTCTTTCCTTGAAGATCTTAATTTTAGTTCATTGCATAGTATAAACGCGAATAGCATTTGTTGCCCTCGATGAGGAAAGAAGCAGATGAAGAAGAAGAAAAAAAGAAACTTTTTATTTTTGTTGTTGTTACGAATTTGCATTGTAATATATTCGTAATAAATGCGAAATTTAGTTTCCTGTGAGAGATGAGAATGAGAAAATACTGTGTAATAATAATAAGAAAATCGAAAAAACGGAAAATGCAAATAAAAATAGCGCGAAAAAAGAAAAGTTAAGAAAATGGAACAAATTTGGCGAATGGCAAAAAGTAACTGAAAAATAAATGAACATATTAGAGTGAAATTTTTGTAATTTTCATAAAGTTGTTGCAGCATATAAATGGGGAATAAAAAAAACGGTTGAAAGTATAATTTTTGCTAAATAATCTTCAGAGGCAGACAAAAACGGAAAAAGTAAAACTTAAGCTAAAATATAACGCTGCTCTTTAAATGATTGCGCTCTTAAGATTTTATCATACCCTTCAGCTTCATGTGGCCTAAATGTTTAGCAACAATGTTTAGATACAATCAAAACAATGGCGCCTATTAATCATGTTAAGAATATTTCACTAAGAGCGCATTTTTTCAGTTTAAAATAACAAACACGTATAGTTTTTGAGATGTAATGATACCCTACAGCTTCTTGTAGCGTAATTGTTTAGAAACAATGTTTAGAAGCTATGTTTATAAACAGTGTTTAGAACAAATAAATCAATAATGTAAAGGATGTTTCGCTAAAAGAGCATTTTTTCAGTTGAAAATCAAAACACGTATAGTATCTGAAATGTAATGATACCCTACAGCTTCTTGTGGCGTAATTGTTTAGAAACAATGTTTAGAAACAATGTTTACACACAAATAAATCAAAAACCTATCAATCATGTAAAGGATATTTCTCTAAGAGAGCATTTTTTCAGTTGAAAATCAAAACACGTATAGTATCTGAAATGTAATGATACCCTACAGCTTCTTGTGGCGTAATTGTTTAGAAACAATGCTTAGAAACAATATTTAGGAACAATCAAATCAAAAAAACCTATCAATCATGTAAAGGATGTTTCAGTAAGAGCGCTTTTTTCAGTTCTGACGACATGCCATTACTTTTGCGATGATATTTTCACAGAGATGAGGCATTGGATCTTTGAATTAAGTTCAAGAATTCCTTTTAGCTTATTCGCATAAGCCCGAGATTTCATAATAGCCCAAAGAAAAAATTTCCACAACGCTATATTGCATGATCTTGGTTGCCATTGCGTTGAGGTCTCGTTGAGAACTCTGTTACCGTGTTTCAGTAACAAATGCCGTTTACTTACTAAACTTGTCATTACAACCCTTTAACCAGGATTACGACTGTGCTGCTCATATCACCCATGAACCAAAAACAGATTGTGGCAAAAGGCAAAATGGCAGGATGTAATGTCTAAAGTTGCTTGATTACGAATAATTTCCATCATGATTCTATGTTACCTACTTAGGTCTCCGGATAGGATAATTTTAACACCAGACATCAAAGGAAGATCATACAGTGCCCGCATCTTTTGTGAAAGAGTAGGGTTTAATGAACCAATTTCCTCAACACTACTCTCAACACTACTCTCAACAATCCAATGCAATTTAAGGGAATTGTTTTCCAGAATTTTGGGAATTTTTTTTGCATTTAGTATTGGTATTAGAGGAACAACAACAGCTTGTCTTAGCCGTAGTGATGTTACACAAATTGGAGTTAAAAATCATTCCCAGACGATAATCTTAACTAAATACCGGTGGAGTCTCATTTATTACATTTTACAAGGGAGAGAGCTTGCATGAGAGTAGAGTAGCGGAGACTTGCTACGCTTTGGATGTATTCAACTTCGAGACTTCGTTTTGACTCAACATTACATCTATAAAATTCTTTATTGTAGCCTTCGACATCTATCACATGATTACTGTTGTATATTACATGAAGTCGCCGTAGTCTAGTAGGTAGTGTGTTTGGCGTATAGACGTAAGGCCACGGTTCAAACCCCAGGTCAGACATCAAAAGGAAATATGAAAGAGACATTTCTTCGGCGACTTCCTCTCAGCAGACTTCTGGCGAAAACTCTGAGAGTAAATAAAATTGCTCAAATTGCATTGCACTCATGTATACAAATTAACAGACACAACATGAGTGGGGTGAGAAGCTAGGCCGTAATCCTGACTGAAGGATTGTAATGGCCGATTATGTATGTATGTATGTATGTGTACATTACATAGGAGTGCGTTGCATATATTGCATGAATGCTGTCATCTGCTTAAGGAACTGTTACCTAATAAATGACTTACCATACATGTGTTCGTGATACTACCATTCTATGTATTTTAATTCACATTAAAGCCAATAATAAAATACATTTAAATACAATATTTTTAAAACGAAATTGCATGAACTAATTTATTTCGCAAGTCAAAAGGCAAAAGTCATTTACTTTTGATTTCATAATAACCGAAATAGATTTGAAGTATTATTTGTGGCATTTTATGAATTTTCATTATCAGTGTTATGCTGTTCAATAAGCATTTCAAATGTTTCTTAAAATCGATTTGATTTCAATTAAATTCCAAATAAGTTAAAAAAAAAGATAATTCTAATTTTAAAGCAATATAAGGGTGATTTTTTAAGAGCTCTAGGAAAATTTTTCAAAAAAAAAACACATAAAATTCAGAGAAATGCATGAAATCTTTATTTGAATCGATAGTACGGTCCATATAATTTGATATTTGAAGATTATTTCATGCAAATGTTGACCGCAACTGCGCCTCAAATAGTCCATCCGCTTAGTCCAATTTTGACATACTTTTTCCAACATTTCGGCCGGTATCTCACGAATAAATGCTTGAATGTTGTCTTCCAATGGGTCAATTGAAGCGGGCTTGTCTGTATAGACATGAGCTTTAACATAGCCCTGCAAAAAATAGTCTAAAGGCGTTAAATCGCACGATCTAGGCGGCCAATTGACCGGTCCCGAGCGTAAAATAAAATGTTCACCGAACTCGCCTCTCAGTAAGTCCATTGTTACGCGTGCTGTGTGGCATGTGGCACCGTCTTGTTGAAACCACATGTCATGCAAGTCAAGCTCTTGCATTTTGGGCAAAAAAAGTTGGATATCATCTCACGGTAGCGCTCACCATTCACCCTTACGTTACGAATCGCAGCATCTTTGAAGAAGTACGGTCCAATGATGCCACCAGCCCATAAACCGCATCAAACTGTGACTTTTTCTGGATGCATTGGTAGCTTTTGCAATGATTCTGGCTGATCTTAACTCCAAAATCCACAATTCTGCTTATTTACGTATCCATTGAGCCATTAATGAGCTTCGCCGCTGAACACAATTTTTCGATAAAGAAGTGGATCTTAGGCCAACTTTCCAAGAGCCCAATCACCAAAAATTCTGCGTTGCGGTAGGTCCTTCGGATTCAATTCTTGCACCAGCTATATTTTGAAAGGCACACCTAAATCCTTCCGCAATATTGTTGAGTAACAGAGGCCCAATTGCTGCGAACGGCGACAAATCGATAATTGATGGTCATCATTAACACTGGCCGATACAGCTGCGATATTTTCTTCAGTTCGCACTCTACGTAAGCGTGTTGTTGGTTTAATGTCGAACAATGTAAATTTGGTGCAAAATTTAGTCACAATAGCCCGAATAGCCGCTTAAATTGACCATAAAATGGAAGAAGCGCGCGATAAACGTTCTTAACAGAGCACACATTTTGATAATAAAATTCAATGATTTGCAAGCGTTGTTCGTTTGTAAGACGACTCATGGTTAAATTATATACCAAACTGAAGATTTTTGACAGTGAAACAAAACACGAAACGTGCGTGAGCTGTTTAAACCAGTGTTGCCGAAAAGATAATAGCTAAAAAATCACCCGTTACATACATACATAAGTACATATGTATTTATTAATAATAATACAATTAATTGATTAACGTACGTATATCTTATATTCGGTGTATTGTAATAAAACAGAGTCTCTGATTTCTGGTGGAAATCGAACCCACAACCTTCATGATAATAGTTTAGGGCATCTGATATAAGAAAGTTGCTGTTGAAGATTATTCTCGATTTTACTGTCAATTTTATAAAGTTTGTAAGCACAGAAGTCAGCGTAGTCTAGTAGGTAGTGCGTTGGTTTATTAGACGTGAGGCCACGGTTCAAACACCAGGTCAGATATTTCCAACAAAACGAAATATCAAACAATATTTCTTTAGCGAATTCCTCTCAGAGGACTACTAGAAAATACTTTGAGAGAAAATAAAAAATTGCCATGAAAAGTTTTACAAAAGAATATGTTATTCGGAATCGACTTTAAACTGTAGGTCCCCCCCTTCATGTATAAAGATAACACACAAACAACATGAGTGACGTAAAAAGCTAAGTTGTAATCCTGACTTAAGAGTTGTAATCATCAATTAAGTAAATAAGTAAGTATAATTCCATAGCTGCTCTAGCTTACGTTATTCGCTTCATTATTGCCAAACACGGCATAACTGGAATAATTGTTAATTGCTTTCTTGCAGTCCAGAAAATTCGTCGATACCATATTCATAGATCTAATTGTTGAAGTTCTTATGTGACTATCAGTGCAGATAATACAATTTTTTATGATCAGTTTATTTAGTAAGTTCATATATTCTCCTCTGGAAAAATGGTATAAGGTGGGGTAGACGGATGCATAGTTTGATTTTCCGCTCTCCTATACAGATGTATTTTATAACCATGTTTAGAGTCATCCGAGTTCTAACGGATAATTCCGCGTTAAGCTATTGAACGATTCATTTCTTTAGAGGTTTCAGTGGTAAGTAAGCAGGAATACTTGCTAATTGAAGAGAAGTCTCAACAGAAATATCGCGAGCTAATCACCCTACTTATGTTCCTTTTGCTCAGTTTAATTTCACTACTCACTGTTAGTTACCTAGATTGTTTTTATATCTATTTTCCCATTTCCTCTCCCCCTTTTACTTGACATACATTATGTAAAGATATTAATTAAAACATTCCTTTGTAAGTTTGCGGCAATACAATGCAATTACACTACAAGAGAAATGAAGTATTTTCATTGTGGTTCACCGTATAAGTTATGCATTCAAGAGTAAGTTATGTGCATGTAAAGGGTGTTTTTTATAGAGGTATAGAACTTTAAGTTGCAATAAAACAACGATGGATTATTCGATTGACATGCATTTTATTTTTCCGATAGATAATCTTGTGGAATTACATTTTAAATATGATTTCTGGCGTATGACCCCCACGGCTGGCGCGGTCCAATCTGGACGTCCAATTTTCGATGACTTTTTCCAACATTTGTGGCCGTATATAGGCAATAATACGGCGAATGTTGTCTTCCAAATGGTCAAGCGTTTGTGGCTTTACCGCATAGACCAATGACTTTACATAGCCCCACAGAAAGTAGTCTAGCGGTGTTAAATCACAAGATATTGGAGGCCAATTCACAGGTCCAAAACGTGAAATTAGGCGGTCACCAAACGTGTCTTTCAATAAATCTATTGTGGTACGAGCTGTGTGACATGTTGCGCCGTCTTGTTGAAACCACATCTCCTGGACATCATGGTTATTCAATTCAGGAATGAAAAAGTTAGTAATCATGGCTCTATACCGATCACCATTGACTGTAACGTTCTGGCCACCATCGTTTTTGAAAAAGTACGGACCAATGATTCCACCAGCCCATAAAGCGCACCAAACAGTCAGTTTTTCTGGATGAAACGGTGTTTCCACATACACTTGAGGATTACCTTCACTCCAAATGCGGCAGTTTTGTTTGTTGACGTAGCCATTCAACCAGAAGTGCGCTTCATCGCTAAACAAAATTCGCTTATGAAAATCGGGAACAACGGTAATCTCGTTTTGGGCCCATTCGACGAATCTACGCCTTACTTGATGATCGTTTGGCTTCAAATCTTGCACGAGTTGGATTTTGTAAGCACGCAAACCAAGATCCTTCCGCAAAATCTTCCATAAAGTGGATGGACACAGATCCAATTCCTGTGCTCGATGGCGGATGGACTCATTCGGGTATTCCTCAATGCTACGCTCTACAGCAGCAATAGCTTCTTCTGTACGCACCGTACAGCATCTCTGGGGATGCGAGTTATCAATAAGAGTAAACGTGGTACGAAAACGTTCCATGGTTAATCGAATTAACTGCTCTGATGGACAATTTTGTCGACGATAAAATGGACGTAGTGCGCGAAATAAAATTGCACTATTTGCAAGCGTTGTTCAGGCGTGAGTCTATTCATGATGAATTGCAAACTGAGAATAAATCACTTGACAGCTGTTAAATCGGTCGCCATCTTGAAAAGTAATGCCAACTTAAAGTTCTATACCTCTATAAAAAAACACCCTTTATTTGGAAAGCATTTATTTCATGTCAAATTACCTCATTTCTATCAATTAAATTGAGAACTTCTAGAAGAGGTAATTGTAGTTAGGTGTTCGAAAGGCTTCCTAGCTATTGTGTGGTATTCATATGGCTGGTTTCCTACACCTTCTCCTCTAACTGAACACACATAACAATAATGGAATCACCTACCGCTTGGAAAGTAACTCTCTCATAACATTGCTAATGTTATGTCGGCTGTAATATTTGCTTAATTGGTTATTACAAGTCTTTAGAAAAAAAAGTCTGAGAGTAAGAAACGGTAACTGTTGTTGCCAAGAGACAACAATTTCTATTAAAATGTTTTTTGGATTTGTTTATTGCCTCCGTTCATTCGGTATTATTATTATGTAGTGGCTCAGACGTCTCAGGACATATTGATTTGATTATGTTGATGAAAATTTAAACGAATGTTGTGTGCTTTAATTGTATATTACATACATACATACATAATTGATCATTAAAACCCTTCATTCATGTTGACTGACCTAGCTTCGTATATGTTGTGTGTGTGTTAATTTGATAAATGAGTAGCGGGACCTGCAGTTTATAGTCGACACCGAACGTCAGATTTTTGCGAAACTTTTCATATCAAATTTATCTACTTTTAGGGCCATTATTACAACATCCCGCTAAAGTTGGGTTTAGTGTAAGGTAACTTTAGCTAAAGTGAATTTTAAAGTCAACTTTAACTTCTTTTCGTTATTACAACCCAATGATAAAATAAAGTAAACTTTTTCAAAAATATGGCAGCTCAATTAAACATGTTTTTTTTAAACGCAGTGACAACAACTGGCTGCCTTGTTTTTGTTGTATTGCTCATTTTGTTTATATTTAAAGTTGCCATATTGAAAATAATATATAGTATGGCAAGTTCAGACATAAACTTAACTTTAAAAGTTACTGGTATGATGATCCTCCCTTTAGCTTAACGCTTACTTCTATCTTATCGTCCACTTATAATAATGAAAAACAATTTATCTGCCCGTTAAAATCCTTCCTTTAGTTAACGGCAAGTTGTAATAATGACCCTTAGAGTTTTTGCCAGAAATCCGCTTAGAGGTAGTTGTCGCAGAAATATTTTTTCATATTTTGTTCGAGATGTCTGATCTGGGGCGATTTTAAATCGCAAGATACTCTAGGGCAATTCTGATGAGGGGAAAACTGTGAGTACGTAAAGCTTACTTAAGCAACTTAAGTACAATAAATAGTGTCCTTAGGGGATACTCTGTGTTTCAAGCACAGATATAGTTATGGTGGATTATAATGAATGAAGGGGGCAAGTGGTACAAACATCGAAACGATATAAGATGTTTGTGGTAATGCCTCGCTAGAGATCCTAATATGCTAGATATGACTCATGTTAGAGGAGTGGACTGGAAGAAAATGTTAACCGAATTGCTAAATAAAGGGTCCGCCAAATAACTTTTTTTTGAAAATCTTTAAAAAAAACTACTGAAAAATCATCTTTTCAGATGAAGCATATTTTGATCTTGGCGGGTATGTAAACATGTGCATTTGGGGCACAGAAAATCCGTACGCATACATTGAAAAGCCGACGCACCCAAAACGAGTCACTGTTTGGTGCCGATTTTGGTCCAGAGGCATAATTATGCCATTTTTCTTCGAAAATGATCAAGGAGCGGCCGTTACAGTCAATGGCGATCGTTATCGGGCCATGTTGAACGAATTTTTGTTCACAAAAATTGAAGAGGAGGATATTGGCAACATTTAGTTTCAACAGGACGGCGCTACGTGCCACACAGCCGAAGCTACACTCGATGTTTTGCGCCCTGCTTTTGAAGATCGCATTATCAGCCGTAGAGCTGATGTCGTTTGGCCACCTCGGAGCTGCGATTTGACACCGTTGGACTATTATTTGTGGGGTGCCGTCAAAGATAAGTGTTACGCCGACAAGCCAGGGACAATTGACGCTTTAAAGGACAATATTCGTGAAGTTATTGGTGAAATACAGCTGCACACAATCGATAATGTGCTTAAAACTTGCACCGATCGTGTAGACTACTGCATGGCCAGTCGAGGCAGCCATTTGAATGAAATTATTTTCCATTATTAACCGGAAGGATTGTACTTTCAAATAAAAAAGAAATATGAGATAATATTCAGTAGTTTTTGTTTAAACATTTTCAAAAAAAAGAAGTTATTTGGCGGACCCTTTAGAATACGCTGTTGGTACACTTTAAAGGAGAGAGCACAATAAGCCAATATTATGGCATAGGTGGGTGTCGATTTACAAGAGACCTTGAACGCTCTTACGTATGTACCTACTTACTTTGTATGATTGTTTAGAAATTTTAATTTACATTTTTTTTACCAAAAACCTTGTTTGCTTCTGCCAACTTTAATACGTAGTACAGACACGGTGTTATTTAACATTAAAAGTAAACGTATAATTATACAGGCTCATTGGCTATGATCTTTTTTATTTCTTTTTCTTTCTGTATTTAAGAATAATTTATTATCTTTTATTCCTTAACACACAATACAATTCAACATATAAACAATTGAAATTAAATTCGTATAAAAAAAATAGAGGAAAGGAAATAAAATGGAATAAAACGAAAAGTAAGGAACGGAAAGGAAGAACAAAAACAAAAAAAAAAAGGAATTAAAATATTTCATTTCTTTTTATTTGTTGTTTTACGCAATTAAGAATCATAATTGTCAGCGATATAAAAACAATAGTCCAGCATTTTATTTTTATTTCATGTATGAAGCGACCCGACCAGGGCAGGGCAACTATAAATGGTCAACCGTTAAAGAAATGAATGGCCAACAGGAGACAGCAAGTCGAAAATGAAACATTTTTGTTTTTTGTGTTAAATAAATTGAAATGCAGTGAAATAATAATAAAAAGAATGTAAATTTTATGTTTAATTTTATCGTTAATAAATAATATTTTAACTGGACAATAAGGAAATGGTTGACTTTAAAGTCAATATAATATGCAGCAAAAAATTAAATGAAAAAATTTCATTTCAGTTTACACCGACTCTTTGGTATGTTACATCGACATATGAATGGAAATTAGTGGCAAGAAATACAGTGAGCGCCATAAGTGAGTCAACACTTTTGTTCTTAAGTATAAAACAGTTTTGTTCTTAAGTATCAAAAAGTTCCTTTATCATGAATTGTTGTTTTTGTTTTAACATTTTATAAGTAATAGATAACGTTTTTATTTTTGGAAATTTATTCGACTATTCTCATATACTTTTCTCGCTATCCTGAGAAAATGAATTATTTCAGTGGTGTTTACTCACTTTTGGTGCTCAGTGTATATTTAAAAAATCAATTTGAAACAACATCGAAAAACATCACTTTTATCACCGTCACCACGGATCAATGCTGCCTTAATTGACCACTACAACCCTTCAGTCAGGATTACGACCTAGCTTCTCATACCACTTATATCACTTGTGTTAATTTTTTCCATAAGTAGCGGGAGCTACAGTTTAAAGTCGTATTCGAACGACAGATTTTTAAGAAACTTTTCAGAGGCAATTTTATTTACTCTCCGAGTTTTTGCCACAAGACTACTGAAAGTAAGCCGCCGAGGAAATATTTTCGTTTTGGTCAAGAACTGGGATTTGAACAACTGGCTCGCGTCTTATAAGCCCATACACTACTTACTAGACTATGGGGACTTCAGAACTGTTTATACAACCTTATTTGGAGGATGCTCTTATATAGATAGACAAACTAAAGTAAGCTATCATTGGCTTCACTTTCGCTTGTTACGCACTCTCTAATGAGAACCATCAACAACGTAAATTACCCAGGAAGTCTGTATCGTATACGTATTTCCCAAATTTTTGCAATCAACTTCGCTTAAGCAGTCTCCGTAGCCTAGTAGGTAGTGTGCTGGCTTATAAAACGTGAGGTCACGGTATGAAAAAAATATTTCCTCGGCAACTGCCTCTCAGCAGATTTATGGGAAAAACTCTGAGAGTAAATAAAAATTGCCACTGAAAAGTTTCTTAAAAATCTGTCGTTCGCGGTCGACTTTAAACTGTAAGTGAGAGATGCTATGGAGGTCGTAATCCTGACTGGAGGATTATAATAACTAGTTATGTATGTACTTTCAATAGATGTATACGGTTTATTAAGGTGATATCCATAAAATATTCCGTCTTATGCTTTTTAAAGCGGGGCAATAATAGACAAAATATTCCTTCGTTTTGAAATCATCTACCCATTGCCGGCAAACAGTAGAATACCTATCCTTACAGTCTTTTATTCCGAGACTTAATATGCTTTGGGGCAGCATATACTGTGCTGCTGTGTTGCAGTTCATAGCGTTAGCTAAAATATTCGCTTCTTCAGATTAATATTTTACCAGGAAATCTTCAGTTTTACTCCAATCATCAGGCTGTATTCTCTTAAATAATTATGTCTCTTTAATATTTCTTGTTGTATATGAATGCCGAGCATCTCTTACAGAAATTTTTGACCATGTCATGGCCATTCTTACTTGTAAATATATCACCGTTATCACCATAACACCATTCATAACCGTTATCAGAGGCAGTGCAGAGCTTGCATATTTCGAACTGTAAGCGGTCGTTGTAGTCTAGTAGGTAGTGTGTTGGCTTATTAGACCCGAAGCCACAGTTCAAACCCCAGGTCTGGCATCTGCAAATGAAATTTAAAGAAATATTTCCTCGGCGACTTCTTCTCAGCGGTGTCCTGGCAAAAACTCTGAAAATAAAAAAATTGTCATGAAAAAGTTTCTGAAAAAATCTGTCGCTCGGAGTCAACTTTCAACGGTAGGTCCCGCCACATTATGAAGAATATTTCTTCGACGACATCCTCTCCGCACATTTCTTGCAAGACCTCTGAGCGTTAAATAAAAATTGCCATGAAAAGTTTCTCATAAAAAATCTGTCATACTGGGTCGACTTTAAACTGTAGGTCCCGCCACTCATGTATAAAATTAACACACACAACACAAGTGCTGTGAGAAGCTAGGTAGTAATCCAGACTGAAGGGTTGTAATGAATAATTATGTGCGTATGTATGTAAGCCATCATTAGCTGCTCCAAATACAGTCGTTATGTAAACAAGTCCTACGGTATTTCTAGATCAGCTACACTGATCCATGAATCGCTTGGCGATCCATCGTACTATTACGGATTTCACAGGCCACTGATCTACAGTTGTCTTCATGAGATAGTGCCCAGTTCTTCTTGTGAAAAGATGGAGATTTTTATGCTGTCGCCTTTGACTGAACTCTCCAAAGTGAAGGCTGCTATATTTGCGAGTTTACCTATAGACTCGACATAGTTTTCTGAATCCCAATGAATCTATCAGAAGTGAAATCTTATGCTTTGTATAAAAAGTCGGTTTTAAGTGAAAGAAAATCAATTTTTCCTTTTTCCATACATATCGATAATGGTGGAACGATTTTTAAAAAATTATTTGTAATATTAATATCGTACGGCATCAATAAAATCTACAGTTCCAGCACAAGTTGATGCAATAAAAACAGAAGCCGAAGCAGAATAATAAATAAAAAGAAGGAAAGAGAAAAAAAATGAAAAAAAAAGTGGAAAAAGGAAAAGAGCCTGAATTTATCAATAAGCGAACAAATTAAACAGTCATATATATTCAGCTCCACATGCGTCCAGATATACGCCATTAATTGCTATTAATGCGAAAACAATAGCATGCTACACTGAAAGAAAATGTTGGTTGGTGAATTTTTTTCAGGACAATTTGTAAAAAAGGAAAACATTTCTCCTCTTTAAACCAGTTGGAAATAAATGAAATGAAGATTTTATGTTTTCGTACTGTTTATATAAACTTTTCCTTTTTTTTTTGCAGTGTACAACTGAGTTAAAAATCATTCGCTTAAGTTTAATGAAAATAAAATGGAATGATTGAAATCAAAAATGTGTCTGCATATGTATGAGTATGCGTGTGTGCGTGTGAGCTTAAAAACACAATCGTTTTAATTGATTTCATTTTATATTTCTGTTTAAAGCTTACAAATAATGCCGTTTAAATAAAAGGAAAGCAAAGGAAATGCAAACAAAAAACAACAACAAAAGCAAAGCAGAATAAAATATCATTAACGTTTTTGCATACACAAGTGTTCGCAATAATTTGAACGAAATTTTTCTTGAAATTCATTTAAATGCCTAAGAGCTTAAGCAATTTTCTAAGAAAAACTATGTTCAAATAACAACGGAATTAATGATTGAAATCAAATTCACACTTATATTTTATATTTTTTGCTTGGCTCTGAAAAAGTTGTCTGAGACATTGCTGGAAATATAAACATGAAGTGAATATTTTTCAAGCAATACGTTTAGGCTCTTAAATCCGATAGAAATTCAATGATAAAATAAACATAAGAAAGTTACATAACATCATAACATAATTGGCCATTACAACACTTCAGTCAGGATTACGGCCTAGTTTCTCAAACCACTTATGTTGTCTGTGTTAATTTTTATACATGAGTGGCGGGACCTACAGTTTAAAGTCGACACCGAATGACAGATTTTTGAGAAACTTTTCATGGCAATTTTATTTACTTTCAGAGTTTTTGCCAGAATCTGCTGAAAGGAAATCGCCGAAAAAATATTTTTTCATATTTCGTTTTGATGTCTGATCGCTGAATGTGTTCTGGAGCAATTGGAAACTGATACAAATTTCCATCGAAAAATTATCTTCAGCGATGAAACCATATTTGGATGACATATGGATCGTGAACAAACAGAAATTGGGCTCGTTATGAATCCACAAAAGAGTTTGAGTTCTCTTAAGTCATCGGCTCATATTTCTTTGACAAAGACATAACTGGTAACGGCAATTACTATATGCCCATGATTACCAACTTCTTTTGGCCTCAATTGTTAGATCTCGACATCAACGACATAAGGTATTAACAGGACGGCGTTACGTGCCCCATAGCCCGCCCATGTTACATTGGATATTCTACTCAAGAGATTTAAGACCATTGGTCATCTTACATGGGGCTGATGTGAACTGGCCATCGAAATCATGCACTATGACCCCGTTAGACTTTATTTTTTGGAGTTCTCTAAAACCGTAGATGTATGCGCATGAAGCCGTAGTCTAGTAGGAAGTGTGTTGCCTTATTAGACAGAAGGCCACGGTTCAAACTCCAGGTCAGACATCAAAATGAAATATGAAAATACATTTCTTCGGCGACTTCCTCTCAGCAGATTCTGGCAAAAATTCTGAGAGTAAATAAAATTGCCATGAAAAGTTTCTCAAAAATCTGTCGTTCGCAGTCGACTTTAAACTGTAGAGCCCTTCACTCGTGTATAAAATTAACACACACAACATGAGTGGTTTGAGAAGCTAAGCCGTAATGCTGACTGAAGGTTTGTAATGGCCAATGGTGGATGTATACAACATTGGTGGTGTGATAAGCTTGACCTGTTTAAGGATTATAGTGCTTAAAGGAGACGATGTTGAAAAATATCATGAGTATTTTAATCAAAACCATTGTATTATTTAAAAAGTCACAAAATTATTGACGAAATTTCATATATAGGGCCTACACATTTGAGTGAATATAATGGAAACTATGCCTTGTAATATGAATAGCGTTTCATGCCTAAAATGTGCAACTATTAAGGTTTATGTCATGGCTAACAATTAAATGTTGGCTTTTATTTACGGCAGATTGTTGTACTATTAGTGTTAAATGGAGTTTAATTACAGCCCCAGCGACGTTTATTGTGATCTTTCTACCAATTAAATGAAGAATCAATTGATTCAATATGAATGTATTCTAGAACAAGAACAGCATTATGATGATCTCATTTCATTGGTCCATATTCGTTATTAAAGACACAATAAATAAATACTCGCTTACAAATTACACACACACACACACAGAAATTATTACAAATAACCGAGAAATTTTCTTGCTTTTCATTTCAGCTCAACTTTTAGTTTTCCTACGGCTCTAAAGGATAAAACAATATTATAAGGGAAGGCAAAACGAAAAAACAAAAAAAATCGGATTGAAAAATCATGAAAAAATCAACAGACAAAACAAAAAAAAAACGTAGGAAAAGGAAAGCTCAGCGGAAATAAACAGAAGAAGTAACAATTGCCGTTCTAAAGGCCAACGAAAACAGTGAACAACACAAATAATAAACTGGTACGCTGGTATACTGGGTGCATTGGGTACATTGATACACTCATAATGGTAATAGCATCGGCTAACGGTATGGTAGCAGCACTAGCAGCAACAATGACATCAGCAGTAACAACAACAATAAAATTGTTAATGTAACTGTATATATAGTCTTCCAATAAACTGTGCGATAAATATGAAGACAAATGAATAAAATAAAGGCACAAGGAGGTTAAAAACAAAACAAAAAAGACGAAGAAGAAAAGAAGTAAAAAAATATTAAATAATAGAGAGAGAGAAAGTATAAGGCAACGAGCGTAAAAGAAATGAAAACAATAACAAACTTGTAAGGCCATTGAATTCTCTTTTTTTTTATTATTTTAACGGAAACGGATACGCCAGCCTCCAGCCTTTCGGGAGCAGAATGGGGAAAAAGAACGGAAAAAATGTAAAAGAAAATGTAAGAAAAAAGGAAAAATCATAAAGGTATTTCCATTATGAAATGGCAACAAATTTGTTAGTAAATTATACTCTCACCACACAAAAACACACACACACACATACGTTTATGCTTATATATGTATTTCACGCTATTCACCTCATTTACCCCTCTTATACTCATTGATTTCAAATTTAATTTTCTTGCTTTCTTTTTTTTTTGTTGCTGCTTTTGTAAAATAATTGCAGGAAGTCTGTAGTAAGTAAGGCAGCGGTAGCAAGAGAGTCAGCTACAGATTGTCTCAAATAAGATGAAAAAAAAACAACAAAATAATAAAGGAGATAAGAATAGAGGACAAAAGTATCACACACAAATTAAGTATTTTATTTGCATCCTTTTTATAATAATGACTTCTGTTTTAAATAGAATTCTCAGCGTGTTAGGTATTTCATTTGTAAACAAAAAAAAAAAAAAAAACAAAAAAAAGAATACAAACAAATGAAAACAAAAAATCGAAAACAAAGGACATACTCGTATTATTAAAGAAAATAGCAATCAAGTTATTAAAGTTTTTATTCCTTATCTTTCATCATTCTCCACAGGGTGAGCAATAATTTTTCACTTTTTTATTTTTCTTTGTCATTCGTTTGAAAACCCCTATTGATGCCAGTATTTGTGGAATATACATACATAACATACTTTTGAGAGACATCCTAAACTCAACCTTGTCTAACGACTTGAAGCTCTTGACGGACCTTGGAGGTAGGTTTCGTTGAGTTTAGGGGACAAAAATCTTCTCACAGAAAAATAAAGATGGGTGTTTCCACAGAGAGGGGTTCTGTCTTCTATACCATTCAATATATACACAATGGTGTCATATGCAGATGACTGTACTGTCATTGCATCGGATGTAAATATAGATTTCATAAGCGCTAGGATAACAGACTATCTGGCGACCATTGTAGGCTTCTTCCGGGATAGGAACCTTCGACTATCAGCTCCCAAATCATTCGTTTCTCTTTTCGATGCGTGGACGAAAAAAGTGAGGAGACCACTCAACATCACTGTAGAATCTTACCCACGGTGCATAACCCTAGGATCCTTGGGGCTACTTTCGACAGTCCCCTGCACTTCTCCTCTTGTGCTACCAACATCAACGCCAAAGTGTGAACGAGAAACAGGGTCCTGAAGGCGCTATCAGGAACTATATGGGGAATGGACAAGGAAACAATAATTACCACCTACAAGGCTATTGGACGATCCCTCCTTAATTATGCTGCTCCAATCTGGACTTCATTCTTGAGTGGTACACAACGGCGCGTGCTACAGGCCTTACGTATAACCACGGGATGTATGAAGATGTCAAGTGTAGACCATCTTCACGAAGAGTCCCAAATACTGTCACTGAGGAAACACAACGGGCTCCTGACGAAACAATTCCTCGTGGCCTGCTATTTACCTTCCCACCGCAACCATCATATAGTCATGGACGACCCAACTCGTCGCCATATTAGATCCTTCAACATGGACATCATACACCTTATACCAACAATAGGAGAGCTCCAGTCATTAAGGGAGGCACAATTCTCCGTACGCCAATCGACAGTGACGACAGCAATGGACGATCTTAGTCACAACAGGGTTCTAAATCAACATCCACCGCCAATCTCGGATAGTGAAAGGCAGCTACCGAGGGTAACTAGAACCATCCTGGCTCAGTTAAGATCAGGATTGGCGAATCAGCTATAGGGCAAGGATTATTCCGGAGAATTTGGATCGCAGCCAATCATGCAACCAAGGACCACACGACACGGTGCACCTCTTTAGTTGCCCCGAAAAGCCGACAACCCTTTGACTTATAGACTTGTGGCTGAATCCAACGTTAGTAGCGGACTTCCTAGCACTAGCGAACACTTAACGACGACCACCAACATACACAACTCACAACTCATAATACCATCTCTTTCCATACCATCTCCACCAGAATCACATAGGCATAAAATCAAACACATAAACTTAATTTTCTTATATCCAACGGGGAGATACTTCTGGAGACAGCAGCAGAGCTGTTACAACAACAACAACCCTACAGTCAGGATTACGATCTAGCTTCTCATACCACTTATGTTCATACATACATACATACATAATTGGCCATTACAACCCTTCAGTCAGGATTACGGCCTAGCTTCTCACACCACTCATGTTGTGTGCGTTAATTTTATACGTGAGTGGCGGGACCTACAGTTTAACGTCGACTCCGAACGACAGAATTTTGAGAAACTTTTCAGGGCCATTTCATAAACTCTCAGAGTTTTCGCCAGAAATCTGCTGACAGGAAGTTGCCGGAGGAAATATTTTTGTATTTAGTTTTGCTGGAGATGTCTGGCCTGGGATTTGAACGGTGGCCTTACGTCTAATAAGCCAACACACTACCTACTAGGGTACGGCGATTTCATATGTGGAATATGAACAACGTTCAAATGTCCGCCACGGCCTTTCTGGTTAGAGGTGATGTAAACTGACCACCACGATTTGGCTTCATTTTTGGGTAGGTTATCTTAAGTCGCATGTGCAGGCGAATAAGCCTCAAAACACAACGGTCCTCAGACCGTTCAAATTCTGCATAATTAGGCCTGCAGAAACAACGTTTGAATGCTTCTTCTGACACTTTTAAAACATATGCCTGTAGTTAAGAAGCAATAGTGGATTGACGTTGTGAACACTCTCTTGCATCGTTTAAAAGTTGCTCATGATATAGTCCTTCAACATTTCCCTAAAAAGTGTCCCAGACTGCTTTTGTCATAATGTTTACTGTTGGTATTATTCCATTTAATGAATTGATTGCGGATGAGGCCACGGTTCAAATCCCAGATCAGATATCTGAAACAAAACGGCGTCTTCCTCTCGGCAGATTTCTGGCAAAAAAAAACTCTGAGAATAAATAAAATTGCCATGAAATGTTTCTCAAAAATCTGTCGTTCGGAATCGACTTTAAGCTGTAGGTCCCGCCACTCGTGTATAAAATTAACACACACAACATGGTGGTGGTGTGAGAAGCTAGGTCGTAATCCTGACTAAAGCTTTGTAATGACAACAAGGCTTTTCATTAAATAAAAGTATACAATAAGCGCCAGTCCTGATGTATGGTGTAAAAAGGCTGGACTTCTTCACATTCCCTATTTGTGTGCCGTAACCTCGTTTTGGAGAATATTTTTCAAATGAGAAACTTCAGAGAGAATTTTTTGCTTTCTGGCTTTAAGGTTTTCTTAGTTTAAAGGTAGTTTGAGGGAGTAATTAACTTTTAGGAAAAGAAAAATATGACAAACACTTTTTTCTATGGAAGAGAGAGCCTAGTTTTTCTTTCGTTAGTTTATTTTCTAGCTTTTATTTTTCATTGAATTGTTGTTTTTAAACATTATTTAACCTTTCAAATAAAAAAACAAAAAAAAAAAAAGAAAATTATTTTAAAATGACACACTTTCAACTGTCACAACAACAACGATCATGTTTTAATACAACGGCTAGCCAAGGACTATAATAAGGAAAGTAAAGTAAAACAATACACAAAACAAAACGGTATATGGAATGCCATAGTGTTAGTCTGGATGTATAAATAGATTCATTCCTGTGCGTTGGTTTATGCCACGATGTCGTCGATATCATTTATTATTGCTTCAACAGAGGTTTCTTCTCTGTACCATAGCTCTGCTAACACAGTAGCAATTGGTGTATGATTTGAAATCCAATGAATGGAGATTCAAGCCATTTTTCGAATTCCCATTTTATGTTTGTGTGGGTGTGATGTTTGTGAATCCGTTTTAAGAATGCTCGTGCCACAACAACTCTTTACTGCTGTACTCTATAATGCTTTGCTACACTTTAGTTGTAGTTGTAGCTGTAGCTGTAGCCGTAGCTGTAGCATATAACTGTTGCAATTGTTGTTATTGTTTCATACATTATTACAGTGACGTTCAAAGGTCCTTGTGCCCAGCAATGAAATAAAATAACCAATTTGCATAGTTTAGCTAGTTGAACGCTTCTTGCATTACTTAAAGGCATAATGGATTGCTGCCACCACCACCACCACATAGGACAACAGGCGAAAAGCAAAAAAACTGAAAGTAAAGAAAATATTAAAAGCGTTCAAATAAAATAAAAGCAGAGAGTGGAGAGGGCAATAATACAAAAAACAGAAATAGAAAAGTCAAACAGTTGAAATCACAGATACACGACCAAAGGATAATGGCTACAGACATGGTTGCTCTACTTGCTCTCTCATTGTCTATATTTACATAGTTTTAGAGAGCGAAACTGGAATAACTTTTATTATGTGAGTAATTGATGGTGATGAAGAGCATAGAATAAGTGTTTGTTAAAAAAAAAATTTTAATGACAAAGTGAGTCATGTATTGTTAATTAAATTTCTGTTGGGCTTGTCCATCCAGCTTTAATTCAATGCCATTCTGAAAAACAATTCATACCTTCAAGACGTTGTACAATGAGTCAACTGGACCTCGGTGCACTGTACTTGTCTTAGTTGACAAGTACACGTTCTCAATCCTAAACCTAAACCTACTAAGGCATCTACTTTCTAATTTCTCACGATTCTAAGTAATAAGTTTTGATTTTGACTACTACATAATTGGCCATACATTGGCCACCCTTTCAGTCAGGATTACGGCCTAGCTTCTCACACAAATCATGTTGTGTGTGTTAATTTTATGCATGAGTGACAGAACCTACAGTTTAAAGTCGATTCCGAACGACTGATTTTTGAGAAACATTTCATGGCAATTTTATTTACTGTCATAGTTTTTTTTTTTTTGGCCAGAAATCTGCTGAGAGGAAGTCGCCGTTTGGTTACAGATGTCTTATTTGAACAGTCTGCGAAATGTCTGGTTTGAACAGTGGCGTCACGTCTAAGCCATCACACTACCTAAGACATTACGCCGAAGAAATATTTTTTCATAATTCGTGTGGTTGGAGATGCCTGATCTCTGGTTTGAACTGTGGCCTTGGGCCTAATAAGCCAACAAACTACAAACAAAATTATCGGGCGCACAATAGGGTCTTTTCAACTTTGATAGTGGACAACGGCCATCTTGTTGAGGCTAAATGTGTCAAATTACTTGTTATTTATTCAGTCTATTTCGTCAAATCACCATGTACGAACACAGACAACGAGGTTTGTTCGCCGAATCGAAATACCATTTTCAGCAAAAATCAGGGACATTTCTGGATGAATGGGTAGGTGAACAAACAAAATTATAGAATATGTGATACCAATCCACTGTTTGGTGAGGTTTATTGGCTGGCGGCGTCATCGGTACATATACATATTTCTTAAGAGCGACCTTGGACAGGCCATCACTGCCAACAGAAAGTGCTATAAGTCGATGATAATTTTTTGGTATTGAATTCGATGATTTGGACACCAACGACATATGGTTTTAACAGGAAGCTGCTATGTGCCACATAGCTCATGACACATTGGACATTCTGTACGAGAAATATGGCGGTATCTCACGTTAAGATTAATGTTATACCGCCCATGGTCGGTTGTCAGAGCCTCAGGGGATACCAAGCCCTTGAAAGGCAGTGGGTGAGGTTGACTTTTGGAAAGATTGGATTGGATGTGTGAAAAAGTACGTGTGTTTTGAACGCTTCACTTTCCCATGCTCCCAAGCCCCATGCTCTTTAGAGGAGTAAAAGGAAGATATATATCACGTTAATATTATGTAAACTGTGTGCTGATGTTGTGCGATTTAGGTTAGGTTAGAGGACGTGTACTTGTCAATTAAGACAAGTACAGTAGAGGTCGAATTGACCAATTGTACAACGTCCTAGTTTCTCACACCACTTATGTTGTGTGTGTTAATTTTATACATGAGTGGTGGGACCTACAGTTTAAAGTCGACTCCGAACGACAGATTTTTTATTTATTGAGAAACTTTTCATGGCAATTTTTATTTACTCCCAGGATTTTTGCCAGAAATCTACTGAGAGGAAGTCGCCGAAAAAAATACTATTTGTATTTTGCCTTTGATGCCTGGCCTGGGGCTGGAACCCAGGCTTTCGCGTCTAATAAGCCAACACACTACCTACTAGACTACGGCGACTTTTTGTGCGATTTAACACCTTTAGACTCTTTCTTGTGGGGTCCTGTTAAGTCGCAGATGTATGCGTATAACCTACAAACTACATTATAAGCCAAACCATTGATATTGTTTAAAATTCAAAATGATTTATGCGCCAGTGTCATTGAAAATTATTCATTTAGTAAGTTCTGCACTCAGAGAAGAGGACATTTGAAAAATATTTTATAATGGCATCAATAGGTCTGAGGTACGAATAAAACATTTAGATGATATCTTACACATACTTTGATTTTTTTATATTTAAAAATAGAAAGCACTTAAAAGAAGACCCTATATAATAATAATCCTAAGACTTTTGCTACCGCGGACGCCTCTGAACATTCTGACGCTCTACAATAATGCTCGAACTGGCTGTTACAGGATTTTCACAAGGCAATATGGAAAGAACAGTTCCCAAGAGAGCCAGCGGCAATTGTTTGCTTTCAACCTCGAGAATATATACAAAATGTTGCAAATACTTAGATAAACACAGCATATTCTAACTTGTTTGTAGGGCATATGTAATCTATTCAAGTACGATTTGCATTTTTTTGTTTTTTTTCCACTTTGTTTTCCAAAGGGTTAAAAAGTTTAGTCAATCCGTTACTATTATTGTTCGTTCATAGCAGGAAAGCATCACTAACGTTTCATATTTCAGTTTTCTAATGCAAATGCCATTAAATAATCACCACCACCACAATGTTGACATTGTCAAACAAGAGCAATCAATGAAGGAAAGTGTTTGTCTAAGTGGATGAAAGTTTATAATGATTTTCACCATTTCGAAGAAGTGAAATCAACACTATTTACTGAGAATGAAAGTATTATGAAAGTATTGATGGTGGATAATATTCAATTAAAAATGATTTTAAAATTTAAAACTAAAATGCTTGTC
Source organism: Sarcophaga subvicina (assembly GCA_936449025.2). Classification (NCBI taxonomy): domain Eukaryota; kingdom Metazoa; phylum Arthropoda; class Insecta; order Diptera; family Sarcophagidae; genus Sarcophaga; species Sarcophaga subvicina. The sequence goes on from OW388081.2 coordinate 30,068,831, forward strand.
TATTACGGCTTTTATACTTTCACAATTACATAAACGAAATGAACAAACTGAACTTTATGCGTTCTTAGATTACGGCCGATAACTATACTTTTGATACGATCAAGGAATTCATGTATCTTGGCTCCGCCGTTACCACCGGAAATGATGTCAGTCTGGAGATCAAGCGTAGGATCACTCTTGCCAACAGGTGCTACTATGGTCTCAATAGGCAATTGAGTAGCAGAGACCTATCTCGTGCGACAAAACTAACACTTTACAAGACACTCATCCTACCCGTGTTTCTTTATGGCGCAGAGGCATGGACCCTATTAAGTACTGATGTAGCGGCCTTGAGAGTGTTCGAGAGAAAAGTACTATGGAAGATCTTCGGTCCAGTGCTAGTTGGCGATGATTTCCGTATTTGATACAACAGTGAGCTGTATGAGCTCCTCAACGACATAGACGTTGTACAGCGTATTAATATCCAGCGGTTGCGCTGGCTCGGCCATGTCGTTCGCATGGAGGAGGATGCTCCGGCGAGACGGGTATTTGATGCGAGAATATGCGGAAGTCGGCGAAGAGGACGACCGTTGAAAGGACCAAATCGAGGAAGTCCTGTCATCGATTGGAGTGACCAACTGGCGTAGGCGCGCACGAAGCAGAGGCGCCTGGAAGATGTGTTGCGGCAGACCGAAATCCGTTAAGTAAGTAAGAACTTTATGCATTTGAATTAACAGACATGAGATGTTAAAGATATTCATGTCATGAAGATAAAGCCATTCATTAGCATCTTTGAGTAGCGAGTCAAGTTCTATTGATGTATTGGCACAATCTAACAATCATATATTTTTACAAAGAACTCGTCTTTCTAGTAGAAGGCAACTGTTCGTGATCAATTGATCAGTTCATCGCATAATGCATTACAGAGAATCGTCGCACTCACCAACCGCACTATGGTTAAGTTAGGTTAGAGGACGTGTACTTGGCAATTAAGACAACTACAGTATCCGGAAGTGGAATTGACCCATTGTATAACGTCCAAAAACCGCACTATCCATTTGTAGAAGTTTTCTAGCCGCTTACCTTTATATAGTTACACTGTAAACAACAGATTTAAATATAATATTAACAAAACACTATTTTTCTGCCTTCTCTCCAGGATCCATTTTAAAAGTTTCAATACAATTTACGGCATGAGCAAAAGTTATCCCCGAAAATAATTGTAAAACATAAACTAAATAACTGATACATACGCCATATTTAGTCCAGTTAGAAAGCCAACGAAACCAGAAGTCTTATTGTTGAGACAGTAGGTTAATCTTAAGAACTAATTTCTTCAAACTCGTCATCATGTGAGGACTTTCCAAGTCCTCAGAATGCCGAACACGTGCTTAAATAAGATAGCAGAACATACATACATAAATAATTGGTCATTACAACCCTTTAGTCAGGATTACGACCTAGTTTCTCACAGCACTTATGTTGTGTGCATTAATTTTATGCATGAGTGGCGGGACCCACAGTTTAAAGTCGATTCCAAACGACAGATTTTTGAGAAACTTTTTCAGGGCAATTTTATTTACTCTTACAATTTTTGCCAGAAATCTGCTGAGAGCAAGTCACCGAAGAAATATTTTTTCATATTTCGTTTAGTTGGAAATGCCTGACCTGGCGTTTGAACCGAGGTCTCACGTCTAATAAGACAACACACTACCTACTAAACTACGGCGATTACAAAAAAAAAATAATATTAGAAGGCAGATTTTATCTATGCTGTGTGGGCAGAATTGAGTAGGAAAGTGGGATAGAGGCCACACGAAAATTTCGCTGTAACTCCAAAAGAGTAGTGTGGGTATTGAAAATATTACTGGACATTGTATTAAAAACACTCATGTCAGATGAATTGGTCTTGGGCACATGATAATTGACTTCTGTAAGAGTATGTTCTTCACAAATTGAGCAATATTTCATAGAAGGAGAAATCACCTTGGTGTCTACTATGTAGACGATCTGAACGATTTGTCGGTAATAAACATTAGAAGTTGTTTAATCAGAGCCTCGGTATTGTTCCAGGACTAGGATTAATTAATAACTGTTATATTACAATTTACCGTTGTCTAGTAGGTAGTATGTTAGCTTATTAGACGTAAGGCCACGCTTCAAACTCCAGATTCAGACATTTCCAACAAACTGAAATATGAAAAAATATTTTTTCGGCGCCTTCCTCTCAACAGATTTCTGGTAAATAAAATTGCCTTGAAAGGTTTCTCAAAAATCTGTTGTTTGCAGTCGACATTAAACTTTAGGTCCCGACACTCATGCATAAAAAAATTAACACACACAACATATGGGGTATGGCAAGCTATGTCGTAATCGTGGCTGAAGGGTTGTAATGACCAATTAAGTAAGTAAGTAAGTATATCACACAAGAGGTTTTATTTAGCTTTAGTGTATCTATTCCAAATCCTTGTGATTAGAGCCATCTCTTAACACTTATCTATCTACCTAATGCTAAGTAGTAATCAAATTTCTTTTCTAATCCTGTGCCAGGATTTATTCATATGCCTTACACTCGACAGAATCTCTATGTTCCTACAACCGTCTTCTTATGTCCGCAAAGGCACTTGCTCCCTTTGTATCCTTACGATACCACTGCGCAGTGCTCAATTGAAACAGCATACGGTGTAAAAGTCGCCGTAGTCTAATAGGTAGCTTATTAGACGTAAAGCCCGGGTTCATATCCCAGGTCAGGCATCAAAACGAAATATTAAAAAAAATATTTCTTCGGCGATTTCCTCTCAGCAGATTTCTGGCAAAAACTATGAGAGTAAATAAACCTGCCATGAAAAAGTTTCTCAAAAATCTGTCGTTCGGAGTCGACGTTAAACTGTAGGTTCCTTTATACGTTAGTGGCGGAATTAAAGCACATAACATGAGTGGTGTGAGAAGCTGGCCGTAATCCTGACTGAAGGGTTGTAATGGCCAATTATGTATGTATGTATGTATGTATGTATGTATATATGTATGCATGTATATATGTATACGGTGTAAAACACACTGGCGTCAATTTCCTTGCAGGGATATTCTATGAAATGTTCAACTTCCTTAACAATTTTCTTTTCTAAAATTTATTTCGTGATTAAAAGTTTCCATTTTTTTTTTTAACCAATTTTTTATGCCTTTAAACTCACTTGAATAAAATGGTGTGCGTCCAATAGAATAGAAAATGGAAATTGTTTGCTTCCTTCCTTTTTTTAAAATCCTCATCGTTTATCCCCATAATAATAGTTTTACTCATCAAGCACATCTCAACTGGGTTTTTTTTTTCTTAATTAATTCAATAAAAATTTATTCATTGCAGCTGTATTAAAAGCTTTTAAATTACAATTAAATTTCCATCATCATCATTATTATTATTTATTTAGTTCATCCTGTCTACCAGCAATTTCCACGTTCATAACCCTTCAAGTAGGACACAAAAACTGGGCAAAAAAACAGAAAAAACGCAATTGGATAGCAGAAAAAAAGAAACAGAGAGCAAGAAGTGAATACATAAAAATGGAAAAAAAAGGAAAGAGAGAGAGCAAGAAAGAATGGAAACTAATCTAATTGCTTTCGCTCTAAAAAGGATTTATTCAATCAAGCAAGTAAAATACTTTGTCTAAAAATAAACACAATTTTCAATCAAACTCAACCAATACTTGCTATAATTTCATGTTGTTATTGTTTTTGTTCTTCTTCTTTTTTTTTTGCCATTTTTTCTGTATTCTGCAATTGATTCCAGCAGCAGCTTTTAATGCACTGTGGAAAATTAAGTGCAACAAAGGGAAAAACAACTCAATTTATTAAAGGAGGTTAATTTTGTTTATCACTTGTAGAGGAAGTTGAATTATTCTCCGTGTATTTTCTTACTTAACATTACCCTGTGTGTTATATTTTACAGCACTTTACCCATAGTAAGTGCATATGGCTGGCAACCAAGCAAACGACAAAGTGATCGACCTTCGGACCGTTCATTTAAGTAATTTATTGCAAATGCTGCTAAAGTGTACAAGACATGACAAAAAAAAAAAAAAAAAAAAAAAAAAAAGAAACCAAAAAAAAACAGAAAAAAGAGGAATTAAAAGTTCAAATAGTTATAAAATAATGGTGCCTGTATAAAATAGCAAAAGAAAAGAAAAAAAGAATACGAAACTAAAATAACTTCTACCAACACTTACTTTAACTTTATTTATTATAAAACGGAAATACAGTCTGCCGAAGCCACACTGAGTCCAACTCATTAGAAAATTACGCAAAAAAAATCGTTTTTTTTTCTTTTTGGAATTGGCAAATCACACCACATCCATAGTTCTATAGACGTTAATTACAAACAAACAAACAGAAGGAAATAAAAAAAATTCAAATGACAAACCAATACAATTAAAAGATAAAGGGATAAGTCAACAGTAATGATAATGTTGCTGCTACTGCCATTGTCAGCACAAGCCGGATAAGCTAAAAACATTTGATGGCTGGCAACAAACAATATTTGCTTTACTTAATTGTGGCATTAAATCTGTAGGAAGTAATACGACAGGAATTGTATGCCACATGCCCATTAGAAGCGACCTACAATTGATCGAAGTTAACATAGTTTAATGTTCGGAGTGCTTCTCTTTTTTAAATCTGTTGGAAGAAGTGTTTAACATTTTGTTCGAATTTTGCAACTGAATAGGCTTTAATTCATGCAAGACATCTCCTGACGTTCCCTCACCCTCTAAGCAAAATAAAATCAACAACAATCAGCACAATATCGTCAGGCAGCACTTTCTCTTGGAAAAATTTTTTTCGATGCACTTAATACAAAAGTCTCATGTAATTTTACATAATATTCAAAATATATGGCAACCCTAACATTCTAGAACATGCTACAGTCGACACATTACCAGCTTAGCTAAAAAGGAAACTTAGTCAATGACATTGAATTAAATCCAGGGGAATAATAAAAAGTTAAACTAAATTCTTTAAGGCAAAGACTGCGTTTGCAAAATCAAAATATAATTTCTGTACTTCTGCACTGAAATTTTAGATGACTCTGGTGCAAAAATCAGGCTGAATTTATTCGATGTCTTAGGTAATGTTGGCTTTTTGGACTGCTGTGACTTGTGGCCTACTAGCTTACACCTGCGACATAACATAATAACCCCACAAGTAAAAGTCATACGGGGTCAAATCACATGATCTTGCTGGCCACTCAACATTACCTCAATGTCAGATGACCATTCCCTCAATCTGCTCGCATGGAATATCCAATGAAATGCCTTGTTGTAGGTGTCCAAAGCATCCAATTTAGGCCAAAACATGTTGGCTATCATCGACTTATAGTCCGCCCCGTTGATAGTCATGGGCTGGCCAACATCGTTCTCATACAAATTTGGATCTCTGAAACAGTGGACGTTGCTCTTGAACCGCATATAAATCAGTATCATACTGAATTTGACAATTTCGTTTGTTTATGTACCCATTAATGCAGAAATAGGCCTCATCCTTACGATTTTTCTATGAAAATTGAGGTCAGTTGCCAACTGCAGTGCCCATTTAATGCACACATAACGTTGTCTATGGTTGTCTAAATTAAGTTTCTAGGTCAGTAGAACTTTGTGCGAGTGCAGGCCAAGTCGCAACGCAAAATTCGTTAAGTTTTAGTCTGCGAAAGTTTGAGTTTTTGTGAGTGATGGGAAATCGACTGCTTGGGATACAGTGCCGATGTGTTCGATAGATCTTGCATTTTGCCGTTGTTCGATCGTTTACTGAACCATTGAACTCGAATTTATACACCACATTGCGAACAGTGTTTTCGGTAGGACGATGGTGATTGTAAAATGAACAAAGCAAGCAGTACGTTGTGCGAACAGAAGACTCATGTGTCCATATGTATATCCATGTGTGGTGATTTGGCTAAATAGTTTGAATAAATGACAACTAATTTGACAGGTATAGCTTGAACAAAATGGCCGTTTTCAATTCTCAAACTACGGAAATTCCTATACAATAGGTAACACAAAACTTGTTTAGTTACATCACGGCAATGGTAGGTAAGTAGGTAGAAGTGGCTGTCCCGTCAAGGAATTACGAGCGGACACACTTAGACCAGAAACAGGGTCACAGTTTCACATTTTCTCCTAGTCCGGGAACTACTCGGAGCTTTCGATAAAGCAACTCAGACTGTCAGTATCAATGCGTGATAGTTAATGCATTAACACAATAAGAGTGTGGCTAAACTGTTGTAATGACCACTTAAGTAAGTAACTGCTTGGTATTTGGCTTTAATAAGACGATTCAGAGTAGTAGTAGTGACGGGCATGTACACAGTAGTTGAAGAACAGTCTCATCCACGGCAATGTAATGCCATATGTAAGTTTGAAGCAGGCTTGCTTGAACCTTGCATAGTCAGACTCCCAGTTGTTACTGTGTGTGCAGAAGTTTTCTGATGATAAAAAAGTCACTACTCAAGACAGCAGTGGTTCTAGATTGATGACTTTGAAAAATAAATTAAAAAACAGAAAGGATTTCACTATTAAAACGCAGCAGATAAAAACAGAGGAAGAATTATTTTTCTCTCCTACATTGACTGCCATTTCTTGACTATCACGATAAGGCAGGCAGGCCATGTTGGCTTTACGACTGCATTTTATTTCACTATTTACGATAGCAAATAAAGATAAAGGGTCACTAAATAAAATTGAATTTAATATTTGAAAATATGTTTGTATTCTTCATCATTATCTTCACCACGGAAGATGAATTAAGAACAAGAAAAGAGAGAGAGAGAGAAAGAAAATATGGTTTTTTTTTTTGTATGAAAATTTCACTGTAAACAAATTAAAATTCAATTAAAAAGATGAAATGGCATTTCAAGACTTAAATCGTAACTGAATAGACAATATGGCAGACAAGTCAAAAGCAGCGAAAGCAACAACAAAAAATTACGACAAATGCCCAAGCAAAAGTAAGGCAACTATCCGAATAGTCGCAGAGCAAAAGATTTCTCTTTCAAAGCAAGAGTTTTGCAATGAAACAACCAACGAAGAAAGCCAAACCATTTCAAACCAGAAACGAGTCAGCCAAACTCGTTATAACAGACGCGGACATACAGATAGTTTGTTAAGCAGGCAAAATTACTAAAGAGAAGCTGGCAAAAAAAATGCAAAAAAAAAAATCGAAATGCGGAAAAATTCGCAAGAAAACTAAAACTTATCCAAAGACACACACACAGTTAAATCGACTGCAAGATAGAATGAACAGAGAATTGTGAATGCAACGACATTAAAAAGTATGGCAACTAAAGTTGAACAACGAAACCAAGAGTATGAATATGAAATCAAACTTTTCATATCCTTCAGTTTAACAACTTGACATCCTTAGTAATGACCACCACAATGAATACGAACGTCGAGTCTAAAACAGCAATTGCTAGCATTTTTGGGGGTGAGGTTTATTGAAGTGACAGTTTATTCCTTGGCAAATCAAACGGTTTTTTTCTCGGTAATTTCGACCATTTTGATGCCTATTTTTCATATAACAAGGGGTACCCTATACACTTATCCAATGAATGATTGAATTGATGATGTGGTAGCAGCATTGGAGAATATTTTTGTAAACAGAAAATGTACATCAAACTGTTGGGCAATCTTATTTACTTAAATGGCCTTAACTACCCATTTGTCCTTATTTCCAGGTGCCTCTGTTTCGCCAGGTGATACCAATTGATGGCAGATCTCCTACACTTGGTCCTTTCAACGTTAACATGGTAGTCGTTTACGTCAACATCCGCCAACAATATAGAGCATCGTGCTGCTCAATTGCCTTCCTGTTGGAAAGAGTAATTCTTCGATTGACTCCAGACTGTTATCATCTTCACTAGTAATGGGGTATTCAAGATAAATAAATTCATTTACAACATCGAAGTTATAGTTATCGCTGTGATCTGCGATCGTCGAGATCACTTTTGTTGAAAATACACTCAACTCTCAACTCTCTCTTCACAACGAATTTGAAGAGATCAGAAGATAAGAGGTTGGCTTGTCTGAAACAGTATGAAAATGATTCAGAGTGGCCCCTTTTCTTTTTTAGGACTGGCTGGACATCACTGAGGTTGCAGACGTATGACAGAGTTTCCTATAGCCCTGTTCTGTTACCTCCGAAGTTAAGCAAACGTCCGAACCATTTGCCTTGTGGTTTTTAATTTGCCGAAACACAAGCTTGAGCTCGTCATGGCTGAGCCACGAAATGCTCATGTCATACAAATTGATTCTTCCCTCGCGAATCATTAACCAAGCATTTGTTTTCATTCTAACGCCAACATGGTGTGGATCTGAAATTTTCGGTCAAATGCTTGACCCTTTTATAAATTTTTTTGGCATCAAAAAAGCCATGCAGCTTGCTCGATTTCCCCTTGCTCTACGCCTGCTTGGTACCACTTCTTGCCTTTGAAAATTGGCTTCTTATTTAATTGATCAGTATAACCCTTTAGCTACGCACACATGAGTGATAGGACAAACAGTTTAAAGACGATTACTTACGACAGATTTTTGAGAAACTTTCCATGGCAATTTTATTTACTCTAAGAATGTTTTTGTCAGACATCTGCTGAGAGGAAGCCGTGATTTTGTACCGAAAAATGTGCACACACCAGTGATCTTATTGATAGGTTGGCAGGGTACTTATTAAACAGAAAGACGTATATCCAAGGCGTCCAGGTATTCTTTGGATTTAGTGGCTTCAAAAGTTTAAGCTGTTCGATGTTTAATAAACAGCAGCTTAAAGGTCAGCTTAAAAGTGATTGTAAAAAGAAAAGAATATGCGATTAAACTTTTCTTTCAAAACTTTACCCAGTAAGTCATAACAAAGTCGTTTTTTACTTGAACGTTTTCATTGTCAAGATTTTAGCGAATGAGTTTATAGATCATCTCCGTAAGGATTATAATTAAGCAACGAGATTGAAGTTGGCTGCACTAAAGTCAAAGTGACTTTTATAAAACAACTTAAGGTATTTATAAATCTACTTTAAATTAAAAAGGATAAGGATAAGGAAGATAAATCCCTTGGGCGTATATAAGGAGTTCATACAAACGATAGAGTAATAGAAAAATGGTAATTCGGTAACTAATGCACCTAGAATCTATTGAAAGCAAAATTGACAATAAAGTTGATTTCATTTTTTAAAATCGGGCATTTGAAAAGCAAAATTTTTACGTGTACATAGATACATATAAAGGGTGTTTTTTATAGAGGTATAGAACTTTAAGTTGCAATAAAACAACGATGGATTATTCGATTGATATGAATTTTATTTACCCGAAAGATAATCTTGTGGCATTACATTTTAAATATGATTTCTGGCATATGACCGCCACGGCTGGCGCGGATGTAGTCCAATCTGGACGTCCAATTTTCGATGACTTTTTCCAACATTTGTGGCCGTATATAGGCAATAATACGGCGAATGTTGTCTTCCAAATGGTCAAGCGTTTGTGGCTTTACCGCATAGACCAATGACTTTACATAGCCCCACAGAAAGTAGTCTAGCGGTGTTAAATCACAAGATCTTGGAGGCCAATTCACAGGTCCAAAACGTGAAATTAGGCGTTCACCAAACGTGTCTTTCAATAAATCTATTGTGGCACGAGCTGTGTGACATGTTGCGCCGTCTTGTTGAAACCACATCTCCTGGACATCATGGTTATTCAATTCAGGAATGAAAAAGTTAGTAATCATGGCTCTATACCGATCACCATTGACTGTAACGTTCTGGCCACCATCGTTTTTGAAAAAGTACGGACCAATGATTCCACCAGCCCATAAAGCGCACCAAACAGTCAGTTTTTCTGGATGTAACGGTGTTTCCACATACACTTGAGGATTACCTTCACTCCAAATGCGGCAGTTTTGTTTGTTGACGTAGCCATTCAACCAGAAGTGCGCTTCATCGCTAAACAAAATTCGCTTATGAAAATCGGGAACAACGGTAATCTCGTTTTGGGCCCATTCGACGAATCTACGCCTTATTTGATGATCGTTTGGCTTCAAATCTTGCACGAGTTGGATTTTGTAAGCACGCAAACCAAGATCCTTCCGCAAAATCTTCCATAAAGTGGATGGACACAGATCCAATTCCTGTGCTCGATGGCGGATGGACTCATTCGGGTCTTCCTCAATGCTACGCTCTACAGCAGCAATAGCTTCTTCTGTACGCACCGTACAGCGTCTCTGGGGATGCGAGTTATCAATAAGAGTAAACGTGGTGCGAAAACGTTCCATGGTTAATCGAATTAACTGCTCTGATGGACGATTTTGTTGACGATAAAATGGACGTAGTGCGTGATACGTTTTCCGCACAGAACCATTATTTTCAAAATAAAATTGCACTATTTGCAAGCGTTGTTCAGGTGTGAGTCTATTCATGATGAATTGCCTAACCAAACTGAGAATAAATCACTTGACAGCTGTTAAATCGGTCGCCATCTTGAAAAGTAATGCCAACTTAAAGTTCTATACCTCTATAAACAACCCCCTTTATAATTGGCCATTACAACCCTTCAGTCAGGATTACGGCCTAGCTTCTAAACACAAGTCATGTTGTGTGTGTTAATTTTTTATACATAAGTTGCGGGACCTACAGTTTAAACTCGACGAACGGAACGACAGATTTTAGAGAAAACTTTCAAGGCAAATTTATTTAATCTTAAAATTTTTGCCAGAAATCTGCTGAGAGGAAGTCGTCGAACAAATATTTTTTTCATATTTCGTTTAGTTGGAGATTCTTGACCTGGGGTTTGAAACGTGGCCTTGCTTCTAATAAGCCAACACACTACTTACTAGACTACGGCGACTTCAACTTATACGTGTAACTCATGGCTATTTAGAGTCTGTGTACAAGGCACCATAATAATACTTTTTTTTTTTTAGTAAAAAGCTGATTTCTATCATGGAAATCAAATCCGAATGGTCAGTTTCAACAATCAGCACAAGAGCTTTTTTAACCCTTTCATGCCCGATGTTGCCTATAAGCAACATTGTAAATTTTTGTTCATAAATTCCGTAATTTTTAATTTTTTTAAAAGATTTTTTTTTGCAAACAAGCTTGGTTAAAAACGTGTACAACCAGAATACGTACGATTCTGAATTTAATATCACTTCATATTTAGGTCAATGACTGGCTCAAAAAATTTGGGCATGAAAGGGTTAAAGAAGTTGAGAATCTATATGAAAGGTTAATAAATCTTGTTATTTATTAAATGCCAAGAAATGTAAGTTTCACTAACTATTGGTAAAGAGAATTCTTCATTCTTCTGCATATTAAGCGGGCTCTTCCTCTAAGATCAACAACAACGACAATTTCTTCTATGGCCATTAGAAGATAGGCAAACACTTTCAACATGCTCTTCCATTTCGTGATTGAACACTGAGAATGGATGTAGGAGGTAAAGGAAGGCCAATTTCAATAAAATTAGATCCAGTTTAAACAGGATTCCATGGCAGCCTCATCAAAGGAGGCATTCATACGCTTAATTTTGTTATAATTTGTATTGCGATTTGTAACTCCAAGACGTATAAAATTGGTTAATCAGTTAGCAGCTGTGCTAAAGCACCAAAAAGGACTCCGAAAATCCAGAAATAATTGTGAAATTATTATTGCATCGTGAAATTGTGACTTCTAGGTATGCATTATAGTCTGGAGATCTCATCGAGATGTGCGTTTTCGAAAACGACAATGAAAGGGATGCTATAGTCAGTTCTTAGTACTATGGTCGTACGGGAACAGCTTTTTCTTTGTCTACAATTAAAGACTATGAACTGAATCGCCGTAGTCTAGTAGGTAGGGCGTTGGATTATTAAACATGAGGCCACGTTTCAAACCTGAGCCCAGACATCTCCAACAAAACAAAATATATGAACAAATATTTCTTCGGCGACAGTCTCTCAACAGATTTCTGGCAAAAACTCTGAGAGTAAATAAAATTGCCATGAAAAGTTTCACAAAAATCTGTCATTCGGAATTGACTCTAAACTGTAGATCCCGCCACTTATGGATAAAATTAACTCACACAACGTAAGTGGTGTGAGAAACTAGGTCGTAATCCTGACTAAAGGATTGTAATGATCAATTATGTATTATGTATGTATGTTTAAGAAGTTTCCAGAAAGAATAATTTTGCATTTTAATGACATGAATTTGCCATTAAATGTTATGATATTTGACGCTGCTGGACTTTTTCGTAGGATAATATCCTCAAAATATTGCTACGAATCGCCTAAAATGTGCGTAATAAAAGTGGAAAAACTAAATCACCTAGTATTTCGTATATAATGGCTTTATCAGTGTGTTATTTAATTTTATTTATTTATTTATTTATTAATTACAAAACAAACAATTACAAATTATATTCTAATTATATACGAGCTGAGTAACTTTGACCATATGCTAGGTGTAGTGTCACATACCAGAGTCTCTGGTGGGAATCGAACCCACGGCCTTCACGCTAGACTACCAGGGCTCCTAACTTTTATTTAATTTTATTTTTGAAATAGCAAAATTTGCAACCCCTTCACTTATTATTCAAATAATGATTAAAAAGAAAGAATTAAAAAAATATTAAATAAATCTTTTCCTAATGGCTTTAAAGATTGGCCCTAACCTGAAAGTACAACAACAGTATTCACTTCAGTTTCTTTTGATTTATGATTGCCTATATTAAACTGCTTAAAATAAGTATCATAAAAAGAAGTCTTCATTAAATTTTTAATACATCATAAAAATAAAAGAAAAATTTATTTTATTTTTCGGTATCTTTTGCATATTTTCTTTCGCCTTGCAAGACATTATAAAACTACAGCCTTTTTTTCCATTTGCCCAATCCCTCTTGCCATCCACTTGACTTTTATGCCTGAGTGCTGTAAATACTTGTGTTAAATATTTTAAACTTTCTTTCAATTTTTTCGTTAAAAAAGGCTGGAGATTTAATTTTCTTCACTTGTTTTTGCGTCACAAAAAGAAAACAAAAAAAAGAGACAGGAGAGGGGCACAAAAATTAAACGAAATATTTAACCAGAGCACCACCATTCCATCAAAATGTTAATGGAGTTGACAACATTTTTATTTAACGACTATAACAACATTAAATGCTGTTGACCAAGTTTAACAATGAAAAAGTTGAGAATGTCAGTGTTCAGTGTTTAATCTCCTTTCACAGGCCATCATCAACATCAATACTAAAACAACAACAGCAGCATCAACAGCAGCAACAAGGGTAGAGTAGCAGCATCCTTGTCTTATAAAATTCTGCAATAAACACCGTATTTTTAACATTAACAATTTATTCTGATGCATAGAAACATGGTTATTGATTAAAAGGGAGACAACAAAATAAAAAAACAAACAAAAAATGCAATAAAAAGATATGACGCCAAGAAAATAAAATATTAAGCTGAAGCAGAAAATTTATTATGCACGATCACAAGTTGATGTTATTGAATAATAATTTTCATTTATTTATTTTATTTTTCTTTTTAATATTTTTATTGTTTATCCAAATATTTTAAAGAGAGGAATTTAAATAAAATTTAATAGTGGCGTCAGACCCAGGTCAGGCATTTCCAACAAATCGAAATACGAATAAAATATTTCCTTGGCAACTTCCGCTCAGCAGATTTCTGGCAAAAAGTCTGAGAGTAAAATAAAATTGCCATGAAAAGTTTCTCAAAAATCTGTGATTCAGAGTCGACTTTAAACTGTAGGTCCTACCACTCATATATAAAAAATTTACGCACACACCGTAAGTGGTGTTAGAAACTAAGTCGTAATCCTGACTAAAGGATTGTAATGACCAATTATGTTATGTAGGTATGTGTTAATAAAAAAAAATGTAATTTTAAAGCATTCAAAAGCATTCATTCAGGGGAATTGAATTCGAAAATCTAGTTATGGATCATCTCTGTAGTTTAGTAGGTGGCGTGTTGGCTTATAAGACGAGAACCCATGGTTCAATCTAACAATATGAAAAAAAACATTACTTTTGGCATCTTCTTGTAAACAGTCTTGTGGCAAAATACTTTGAAAGTAAAATAAAATTGCCATGAAAAGTTTCCCAAAAATCTGTCATTCGGGGTTCAACATTAAACAGTAGGTCGCGCCATTCAAGTATAGTTAACTTGGCTGTTGTAAGAAGTTAGTTTCTAATCCTAGCTGCAGTATTTTCTATCTTTGTGGAACATTGCCTTTACATGTCCGTGATCTATCTACAGCATGATTTCTGCACAAGCTGCCAGTTGAAGATGGACGAGCGCTCGTGATAAGCCATTCTTAACGTTCTTTGCGAAAATGACTGAAGCCCGATTAAGAACATTACAATCGAAGTTCAGAAGCGTAAATAGATTGTGAGCATCAGCTTCTCCCTAATTTCAATATAGTATCACAATGGCTGTAATAACATGGGCTAAGAGCAAGCCTTTCGTAACGCTACCCACCTTAACCTAATTTAACAAACCTGAAGCACAGTAGATCACAGTCAATTGACTACGTTTGTTTTATTTCTTAAGATATTCCAGTGAAAAATGCTGTATTTGGTCCCTCTATCTTAGGTCCTAAAGTATCAGTCTTTGTCAAGTGTTTCTTGGCCGATGCCTGCTACTTGAGCTTTGAGGATTACATCTTATACATTTTGATACTATCGTGCTTTCTACCAATACTATGGCTGAACCACCTTCATTATCTACGTTTAATTTGCTTTATTCCAGAGGTTCGTTAAAGACCTTACCAATAAATGCTTATGGGTTTTGGGTAATTGTGTTCGATGGTAGACAAATTTGGCTTCCTTATTAAGGATTATGCTTTACATACATATGAGTTGGTTCGTCTGGATATTTGTAAGATTCTTCATACGGATTGCAATTCTCCTTATGCTACTACTGCTATATTGAGCCTCTGTCCACAGTCTGTAATTGCGCTATCAATCGTCCTAACTGTACTGCCTACTTAGCAGAAATTATTATGTTTAAAGGCTACTGGTTAGCCTGATGCTCTCCCTGCTAATTTTGTTTATACTCAAGGCTATTCTTGTTTTCTTGATTATCCGAAGTCTGACCAATAAGCGAGAATTTATATACATCTTCTAGGGAGTACACAAATATCATATCAAAGAAATGTCTTAACCCAACCAACGAGTTTGATTCAAATACCCTCCTCTATGGATACATTTCGCCTATGACATCATTCAGCATAATAGAGAACAATTCAGTTGATCGGGAGCAACAACACAGAGTTTTAGTTATTGTGACAAGAATTTTAATTTGTTTATATTGTAAGTGGAACCGGAAATGACCGCCAACTCTACAATTCGCCCGAAGAGTACTTCACTTGGCATTATTGTAGGATTGTAGGGACGATTGGGATGATTCTTAAAAAGTGTATATTCCTGGAAAGTGTATTTAAAACCGTAGTTATTTTCATCGCTTTTATAGTTCGCTAGTTTCTTGGTGGAGTAAATGATGAACAATTCTGTTAGCTGAAGGAATTGCATTCCTGCTTACACGAACAGATCCAAAACACAAGTCAGAAATCCTTGTAATTAGGAAGCCTACAGACTGAATAAAATGGGCAACAGTTTCTATGAATTTGATAAATATTATACGGACAGACGTTTCGTTTTCGTTGACACCTTAAAACATCGATTACTGGAGGCCAGAAATGTCCTAAACTGTCGCTTATTTGTAATGAGATGGCAGCACAATTTAATTTTCGTATCATATGGAACCCGGGGGCAGAAAAACATATCGGAAAATGTAATGACTGATGATATAATCATGACTGACACTTTGTCCCGGATTCCATCGGTTGTGGCAGATGTAATAATAATAAAGTCAAGCATTGATTGCGGATAAGAAGCACTTATAGATGGGAAACCCACGAGTTCTTTAAAGAGATTTAATAGGAGCGATGTGACTTTACAATTGTCTTTGATAACCGGATATTGCCCACACCCTACTATTGGATACTACTGTTGCTGTTGTGGAGTTGAAGGGAAAAGTGTTTAACACACATACATACATAATTGGTCTTTAAAACCCTTTAGTCAGAAAAACGACCTAGATTCTCACACCAGTAATGTTGTGTGTTCTAATTTTGTACATAACTGGCGGGACCTACAGTTTAAAATCGAGTGCGAATAACAGATTTCTTGAAAAACTTTTCATGGCAATTTTATTTACTCTCAGAGTTTTTGCCAGAAATCTGCTGAGTAGATGACGCCGAAGTAATATTTTTTCATATTTTCGTTTTGATGTCTAATCTCAGGTTTTAACCGAGGCCTTACGTCTAATAAGCCAACAGACTACATATTAGACTACAGCGGCACTCTCTTTATTATTTGAGCGGCATGGGGAGGAGGACTCTGATGTCTCCGATTTGAGAGGCTATAGCATTTCGTAAATTTAAGTTACTGTGCCAAACTATGCAATTGGATTCTTATGTTATCGCGATGGACCTGAGATCTCAGCATAAGTGATAGAAAAACTTCTGCCGGCAGAGTTTGGAACCATATCAAGAAAGTTTTATAGTTTTGACATGAATCGTCTAAAATATTCATAGAAAGATAGGAATTTACTGCAACTATCCTTCGAATTATTCAAAGAAATAACAGCCGAACTTTCTTCAACCAAAATCATAGCACACATGTAGCCCTAGCGCTGACCAACTTCTTCCTCCCTTGTTTGGAGGAACTTGGTCAGTACAGCGACTGTATTCAGCTGTGGCGTCACAACGGGCTGCTATACGTGCTCAAGTGAGCTTTTGGTATCAAAGCTACCACTCTAACCTAACCTAAACTGAACAAAGGAACTCAGTGGGTAATAGCTCAGCGTGATGGCTTAGAAAGGGCATGGAAAATTACATTTAAGTGATGGTACACTCCTTTAAAACTATCTATGTATCTGCCTAAAATTTGTAAATCGAAACAAACGTGAGGAAAAATATGTTGCATGGACTTGTATTCAAACCAGCTCTGCACCAGCATTATTAAATTGAAACTCAGCAAAAGCAACTATTACCCATACTCTACTGTATCATACTATAGTGTTAAGCTGTTCATTGCTTCATTGCTTTGCTGTTGTTGTCCAGTATTATTTCATAATTCTTGTTATTGTGCTGCTTCCAAAAGTTATCACTGCTGAAGCATCTTTCAACCATTTCTACCATCACACTTCATTTGTTTTGCTTTAACGCGCTTAAACACTCACTTTAATGCCAATAATTTAGGGCAAGTTTTACAAAAAAAAAAAAACGAGTAATTTTTCATTCCTATTTTTCACATTTCCTCTCCTTTCGATTCGAACAATTTCTTCTGTATTTATTTTCGTTTTTTTTTTCTTGAGAAAACGACAACGTGACTTGCTTACTTGAAAACGAAATTACTGGATGCCTGTATGGAAGGAATAGGGGGGGGGGGGGCGGATTGAGAGAAGGAAACAGAAGTAAAAAATAAATATAAAAATAAAATTTAATCATTTAATAAAAAAAATGAAAAAAAAACAACACGACAACATTTCATTTTATCGAATGAATTTTAAAACTCAGTGGGTAAAACCGAGGCCTACTTTACTGTAGCAAAGTATGTGACAGACAATTGGTTTCACTTGCATTGGCAGTTGGCGGTGTAGTGCTTCTCTCTTCTACGGCCCCAGTTGAAGATCAATGAGTTGTGATAATAAGATGGCGACATAATATTGTACTATTCCATGAGAATCTTTTGTATCTTCCTTCTTTGCATTTGATATTATCACTCCTCCCGCCCCTATCCCCTGGTAGAAGGGAAAATAATATTTTGTTTTTATTATTTATCTCGTAAAAGAAGTCGAAAATCAACGAGAAACAAAAAACAACCAAAAATACGTAGAATTTGAATGTTTAGACGTGTTTTGAATTTGTAAGTGAATCAAAAAAGAGGAAATTTTGAAAATGAAATGGAAAACGTAATGGATATTTAAAATTGAAACAAATCTAAGCGACAATGTTTATTAAAATCGCTTTGTAATGCAAATCCCAAATGAAATTATAATGAGATGAGCTGAGCTGAGCTAAACTAAACTGAACGGAATTGAACTGAACTGAGCAGGGCGAAATGAAATATTTGCAAAAATTTAAAATTCAAAACATAAAAGCTATATAGACTATATGTAAGTGGTATATGTCTTAATATCTCATTATAAGTTCGTTCAAATTTAGATATCGTAATTTATTTCATTGTTATTATATCGACTGTAGTAAAAATATTGTTTAATTTAAAACTTTTCCCTCTTTACAAAAAACTTAAAGAGAAGGTTGTTTGCAATTTGAAATTAATGAAATGTTCCTTTCACAATTTCTTTATTTAAACAAATCATTTATTTGTAACCAAGTTAATAAGACATTTTAATTGATATCACCACGTTGTCAATATCATTACATGTGTGCCTTACTGCACCGATCAATTCAGCATGCATACAGTGTGTTTGCATCACGCTTTTAACTACTACTGGTTGGCGTTACGTTACTCACTGCTTTTCACTGTATTTATATGTGTCTGTCAACTTCTAGGCTTGTCGTAGTCCTTCTATGTAGTTCTGTTATTGTAAATTGGTCTTTAAAAATCGCTGTAGTCCAATAGGTAGTGTATGGGCTTTTCGACGTGGGGCAACATTTCTAACCTCAGGTCAGACATTTCCAACAAAGAAAAATATGAAAAAATATTTCTTTGGCGACTGCCGCTCAGCAGATTGCTGGGAAAAACTCTGCGAGTAAATAAAAATTTCGATGGAAATATTTATCAAGCATCTGTTGTTCTAAGTCGACTTAAAACTGTATGTGCCGCTACTCATGCATAAAATTAACACACACAATGCAAATGGTGTGAGAAGCTAGGTCGTAATACTGACTGAAGGGTTGTAATGACTAATTATGTATGTAAGTATGGTCTTTAAAATTAGCACTAGTCTAGCGGCTGGTATGTTATGCTTATTAAACCAAATCCCGTGATGCAAGTCCCTGTTTGGATATTTCGAACGATATTTCTGCCTCTCAGCTGATTTATGGCAAAAACTCTGTGAGTAAATAAAAATTGCAATGAATTCTCAAAGATCTGTCTTTTGGAGGCGACTTTCAATTGTAGCTGCCACCAATCATGGAGTCGCCGTAGTCTAGTAGGTAGTGTGTTGGCTTATTAGACGTAAAGCCAGGGTTCGAGCCCCAGGCTAGACATCAAAACAAAATACAAAAAGAATTTCTTCGGCAACTTCCTCTCAGCAGATTTCTGGCAAAATCTCTGAGAGTAAATAAAATTGCAATGAAAAGTTTCTCAAAAATCTGTCGTTCGGAGTCGACTTTAAACTATAGGTCCCGCCACTCATGTATAAAATTAACACACACAACATAAGTGGTGTGAGAAATTATGTCGTAATCCTGACTGAAGGGTTGTAATGAGCAATTACGTATATATGTATGTATGTACCAATCATGGATAAGACTAACACTCACAACAGAAGTTATTGTAATCCTGTAATCCTCACCAGATTTCTGGCAAATAAATACGGCGAGTAAATAAAAATTGCCATGAAAAAGTTTCTCAAGAATCTGTCGTTCGGAATCGATTTTAAATTGTAGGTCCCGCCAATCATGGTCAAAATTAACAAACACAACATTGGTGTGAGGAGCTAGGTCGTAACCCTAACTAAAGTGTTGTAATGACCAATTAAGTAAGTAAGTAAACCCAAACTGCCCGGGTGAATTCGAAATATAGGAAAGTGCACTTTCGATTACGACGTATAATAAGCCAAGACACGACCATATTTACAACTGGTTGAGCATTCGTTACAGACAGACAGCAATCATACAGAAATAATTGATTTGTAATAAAGTTCCCCTATTGATCATAACGCTCTGGACGTAATACATAAAATTTGTTCTGTAAGCAGGATAAAACAAGGCTGATCAACAGGGTGGTGCTAACTAAGGATTAGAACTGTTTTATATATCGTTTACATAGCCTTATCCTATGTCGGTAGGTATAGCATGCCTGTACCCATATCGAACCCACTTAACCGGAGAAAGAGCATTTAATCCAAATTTTTATTGTTTCTTAATGGTTAGACGAAATAGTAGTTTCTGCTTATTATTTCCTTTAGTTTCCATGGAGTATCTTGCCTTGTCAATTTCAAGTACGGTTTTCGTTGACTTTACTTGCTAAGTGAACATAAAAACTTATGCTTTATGTTTTCCATTTTGTTTTTTTTCTTACTTTTGGGTTTTGCTGTGTTGAAATTTCTTTAATCTCCACCTCTAGATAGATAAATAAATAACAATAAAAAGAAAACTAACTTTTAAAGAAGTCATAGAAGCAGCATAAGAAACCTATACATCATAAATTTCTCTAACCAAACTAAACCAAAAAACACTGCTGGTGACTCTTAATTTGGCTATTTGATCCCAAGAAAGAAATCCTATACCCTACACAAGACTAAAGTTTTTTCTGCTCTCTGTGCAGTTTTATTGGCTTTAAGCCAATTAAGCCATAATTTAATATCGTATCTTAAAAACTAAAATTAAAAAAAATGTTTTTTTTTGTATTTGCCTTGGTAAAAACCTCAAGACGATGATTATATTCTCAAGTGAGAGATTTTTCAAACAACTTAACAAACCCATACAGACGCACACATACACAGGGAGAAAGAAAATGAAAAAAAATGGAAGACAACCAGAATAGAAGATCAGAATTTGAAGGAAAAAGAGTGCAAATAATTCCAATTTCACACCCAAAATTAATAGAAAAACTCATATAAATACCGGGTGTAGAAATATGTAGAATAGAAATAGAAATGGAGAAAGGAAAAGAATAGAACTGAAATAAAATGAAATGAAAACTAGCCATGGCATTAAAGCAGTAGTAAACATTTTATTTTATTTTCATGCCATAAAAAATATTTCAACAAAAAAAAAAAAAAATTAGAAAAGCTGTGGGAAAGACAGACAGACTGACAGACAGACAGACAAATAAAAAAATTTGTTTAAAACATTCTGCTGCTTCGTTTTTTCTATTTTATTTAAGCTTTTAGTGTCGACCACAAAACAAACTATCCAAGTGCATGTAAATGTACACATTTACTTAACTGTATATATATACATACATACACACAGACATAGATTTTGCCATTGCTCTGTTGCTGTAGTTGTATGCATAGAATAAAAGTTACGAGACCTCAAAAACCACAACACAACAGAACATCATTTATTATACCACTACACCACCAGTCTTAAGATGTACAAACTCCCATACACATACTTGTACAGAAAATACATACAATATACAATTATATACATATATGTATATGATTACTAATACATTCTCACCTCTCACCCTATACCAATAGAAACAGCGGGACACATGCATATAGCATACATATGTCTTAATATTCTGTACCGAAGAACAAACACTAACACTAACACTAACCAACACCACAAATACATTCAAAAATTGTTTATTTTATAGTGATGATGGGGTGATTTAGTTTAAAAATGAACCATTTGAAGTCAAAGATTTTCTAAGTTTTTCAATTTTTAATGAAAATGAATTAGAAAATCATAAGATAGAATTACAGTGTCTTTCAACCAGGAGTTTCTTGTTTAAAATGTAATTTAATTACACAATAAATATTCTTTATTACAGTGGCCTATAATATCTAAAAGAAAACTGATATTAATTGAGCGACGGTACATGGTTCTTGTCTTCAATAATCCGTATGAAAATTAACCCATTAGTGCCCAGTGGCAACTTAAGTTGCCAGCAGAGGTTGCCTTAGTTTTTATGCTCTGAGAGGAAATTGAGTGTAAAAAACAAAACGGTAACCGTTAGAAAAAAAGTAATTCAGGCATTAATGAGTTAAAGGCAAGAATAGAACTCTGCCACTACGAATCAAACGATTTTGTATTTGTGTAGTACACCACGTGAATCCAAATTTGATCCTTAGCAGTAAGGTCAAGATTATGTTCATTAAAAGCAGGGAATAGAATATTCAAGTGAAGTGCCAGGAAAAGTTTTCATGGAGATCAAACACTGATGTAGGTGTTGGGGTGAGGCCTTTGTACCTAATAACAGAATATATGTATACATACATAATACATATATGTATACATACATAAGTATATATATATACATACATAAGTAAGCTGAGACTCATATACACATACATAATTGGTCATTATAATCTTTTTGTCAGGATTACGACCTAGTTTCTCGCATCACTTATGTTGTGTGTGTTAATTTTATACAAGAGTGGAGGGACTTACAATTTAAAATCGATTCCGAACGACAGATATTTAAAAAACTTTTTCATGGCAATCTTTATTTACTATCAGAGAGTTTTTGCCAGAACTATGCTGAGAGGAAGTCACCGAAGAAATATTTGTTCGTATTTCATTTTGTTGGAGATGTCTGACCTGGGGTTTGAACCGTGGCTTCACGTCTAATAAGCAAACACACTACCAACTAAACTACGACGACTTCAACCAAACGATTTGTAGGGTTTTTCTTCATTGAAAAAGGACTTGAAAAATTACAAAAATCTAACACTCGTAGGATTTAGATTTGTAATCGGGTTACTACTACTTGAGATATCCTCCCAATGTTTTCGGATAGCAGAGAAGTTTCATTTGATGATGTTCTGATAATTTTGCAGGGCTGTCCATGTTAACAATCATTAGTGACCAAATTAGAGCGCAATAGATCTATAAAGTCACATTATCTGCCTACTACTTAATTACTTAATTGGTCATTACAACGCTTTAGTCAGGATTACAACGTAGCTTCTCACACCACCCATGTTGTGTGTTAATTTTATGTTAATGGCGGCACTTACAGCAAAATATTTGAGGAACTTTTCATGGCAATATTATTTTACTACAGAGTTTTTTTGCAAGAAGATGAAGACAAGTGAAAGGAAATCGCCAAGAAGAATATTTTTTCATATTTCGTTATGGTTAGGACATCTGAGATACGGATTGAACCACGATATTTCGTCTGTTAAGCCAACATACTACCTTCTAGATCGTGGAGATTTCAGCTCCATACATTTACATACATTTCCATTTAGTTTGGATATTAATTGGCTTCTTAATCTAGCTTTCATAGCCATTAACAATTCGATTCAAAAATTACTTCCTTTTGTGGTGTGTATTGTGATTCTGTTCATTAGATCGGGGAGTTATTGTGGTTCAAATCCTTCTGGCAGTTATTCGCTTAGGTATAGCAGTTCCCTGGTTCCATAAAATATTTCCAGTAACAGTATCAAGCCAATCTATTTCAGAACAGTAGGTTAGGTTAGGTTAGAGGACGTGTGCTTGTCAATTAAGACAAGTACAGTACCCGGAGGTCGAATTGAAACATTGTACAACGTCCTAGTTTCTCACGCCACTTATGTTGTGTGTGTTAATTTTATACATGAGTGGTGTGACCTACAGTTTAAAGTCGACTGCGAACGACAGATTTTTATTTATTGAGAAACTTTTCATGGCAATTTTTATTTACTCTCAGATTTTTTGCCAGAAATCTACTGAGAGGAAGTCGCCGAAAAAATACTTTTTGTATTTTGTCAGAAATTCAGATAAAGTAACTGTCCATAACACCTAAATTCTAAGTTCTCTATGGAACTCCCCCTATTTTATTTAGTATTTAACTAACAGCAGAAACAACGTAGTATGTAGCATTGAAATTTTACAGTTAACGTTTTGCAAGAAACGTACATCGACACGAGCAACACTAAAAAGGAGAGAAATATAAAGGAAACCGAAGAATTTTTTAGCATTTAAAATAAAAGACAAGTTGAGTATTGCACTCTTGTTTGCTTTAAGACATCCTGTGATGTTTCCTTTTATGCGCCTGCAGCCCAACGGAGTGTTCAAAGTGTACTCACCAGAGTATGTGCTTATGAGTGGGTCTTAAATTTATAAATTATTCATTCATTTGGCCAAGTATCATCATCATCATCATCAACATTATTATTATGGAATATACTTTGTGTCTCGTCCTGTATAATGTTTTCCTTTATTTCGGAAGAATAATTTTTTACTTCATATTTTTTGTTTCATCCATTTGTTAGAAGAGAAACATTTTTGTGGTATTTTTTTATTTTTCTAAATGAAGACAAATTTAATTTTTTTTTACCTTTTGCACAAAAAAAAAACAAAAAAGGAAAAAAGAAGGAAAAGATGGACAATTTAATATAGAACACAAGGAGTTTTGAGTTCAATTTCTAGAAAAAAAAATATTTTTCTAAACAAAATTTGTTTAATATTTCTCAAAAAATATTTCAAATAAATTTGGTTTACGAAAATAAAATAAATTTAAATTAACATTTAAAAGTTTAAAATACAATTTTTGTTTAATTAAAAAAAAAAAATATTGTGGTTCGGGATGTATTGGTTGGTAGTTATATAGAGGTGTCACGGTCACACTTAGCCCCCAAAAGGGCTATTATGTTACCAGAGTTTAATATTTCCCATAATCTGCAGATGAAGCGACTTAAGGCCATTACTTTAACTTGCCGTTAACTAAAGGGAAGGATTTTAACGGGCAGATCAATTGTTTTTCATTATTATAAGTGGACAATAAGGTAAAAGTGAGCGTTAAGCCAAAGGGAAGATCATCTTACCTTTAACTTTTAAAGTTAAGTTTATGTTTGAACTTACCGTATTATATATTATTTTCAATATGGCAACTTCAAATATAAACAAAAATACAACAAAAAAGAGGCCCTTTGTTGCCACTGCGTGTAAAAAATAATGTTTAATTGAGTTTATCGCCATTGTTTCGGCACTGCCATATTTTTGAAAAAGTTAACTTTATTTTATTATTAGGCTTTAATAAAGAAAAGAAGTTAAATGTGACTTTAAAGTTCATTTTAGCTAAAGTTACCTTTAACTAAACCAAACTTTAACGGTAAGTTGTAGTAATCACCCTTAGACTACTAATGTCTACAGTGCATTAAATTGATCGCAAGTATGTAGTTAGAGGTGGCTGTCGAAGAAAGTCTGAAAGACGCACGAAGGCCACATGGGGCCTATTGTGATACCACAATTTTTATATTATTGACCTAGTACGGCTGCCAATGTTAATGCTTGACACTCCGTCATGGTCATTCATTATCAGGATTCTCCTTTGACACAGTGCCAGACATATTTCCAGTAGGTCTTATCTTCTTCTTCATACAGAAATCATTTGCAAATTGCCCTAGACCAATGCGCCTCGCATGCCTAACCATAATGCAATACCCTGTTGAGTTTATAAAATGTTATTGAATTAAAAAATGTCTCAATATGCAATTCATATGATGCAATATTTGTTTCTTTAAATAAAATAGTTTAAATAGTAACTGCCAACATATAAATATTGCCTGAAGCAGTTACCAAACATTGTAAGTTTCAAACGAACAACGAATTCAAATATTCAAAATTAAAATGTAATACAAGCTGCAAAGCGTCTAACCCCTTCCTTGTACACATAATGATTCCATTTGCCAATGAAATAATGTTGCTTAAGGCCATCTTATACAACATAACTTGTAATACTCGTATTAATATTCATTACACTAGTTTGGAATCAGAGGCTGGTACCTATTCATACTGTTGTGAAGTCAAAAAAAAAAAAAAATACTGAACATGAATGACCACGATATTTTTATTTCTTTCTAAGGAATATTACATCCATAAGATTATTTTATGCCATAAATATTTAAATATCGTAAATAATTTTAAAATCCACTGTTGCACCCTATTGTAATATGTATGAACTTCATACACAGAAAGGGTTGTTCCTTATATGTTTCAACATTATGATAAAGATGAAAAAAGGAAACTAGTTTACTTCCCTTTTGACGCTGATATTAATTGGATATGTTTTGTTTTTTTTTTTTTACAATTAGAATAGAAAGAAAATTTGAAAATAAGAACAAGAAAGATGTCCAGCTCAGATATCACGAACAGAACGAAACATGAATAAAATATTTCTTTCGTCGACTTCCACTCAGCAGTCTACTGGAAAAAACTCTGGCATTAAATAAAATGGCGAAGAAAATCTGTAGGTTATTATGAGGACCTAGGTTGTAATCCTGACTAAATAACTAATTAAGTATGGTAAATAAGAAAGTAACGCTCAAGAGACAACCCCTGTTCATGCAATGTATTGGAACTCACTCAGACTTCAAGGGACATGCGGATTCAAAGGCTTCCAAATTAGTATGACGTTAAATATCGTATAATAACAGCTTGAACTGCTTGTTACAGGAGCAACACAAATAAAATTCCTCTTTTGAAACATGCCACAGTTACTAAACATTGGAGTTTATGTAATACGGTGTTCAGATATAAACCTTTATTGCGTAAATCGTAATAAAGGCCATTATTGAGCTCAATATTTCATATAAAGTTTCAATTAATTATTGCGCAATAAATACGCAAATTGTTACAATTTTAAATAAAACTTAAAATGCAGCACTGTCCTAGGTATGTTCAGTGCGCATATTACAATTATCCGAACAATTTCTGTTGATATTTGACAACTCAAATGTCAACAACGACAAACAAAAAAAAAAAAAAAAACATTGTTTGTTTACCACATGTCAAATGAATATTGAATAAGCAGCTCAATTATTATGTCTGAACACTTAAAATATTGTACTCAATAAACCGAATATTAACTCAATAAAAGTTCATATCTGAACGTAGCATAAGAAAAAATTTCATGGCAGAGAAGTTGTCAAAAATGGTTTTGAATAAAATCAATAAAAAAACAGAAAGTTTTGTATAAGAAAACAATGAAAATTAATGCATATACCTAATAGTATTTCAGTTATTAATTCAATGTACTCGTAGTACGAATTAAATTTGGCCTCATTTCTCATTTCTATTATTTGTGCCAACGCATGACTTTTTAGGAAATGACAAAAACATGTCTTCATTGTATGAAAAAAACCAATTTTTTGCTTCCCAACAGAGGCAATATAACCACAATAGACTCTGAACGAAAATATTTTCCTTTTAACAAAATTCTATTCTAACAAAAAAAAAACAAAAAAAAAAATACGAAATCCATTCTATGCAAAACTATATTGAAACTAATTTTCCGCTGATTTTATTTTGGTTATTGCATATACTGCTTAGTTTTTTATTTCCTTTTTTTATTTTATTTTTTAGCTTCTATTGGCTGCGTATGTATACTAGGGTCCTTAATATTTTTTGCCACAAACATATTTAAGAATAAAATTGTATATTTTTTCTTCATGCTTTGCCTTTATATTACCATTGACCCGACCATGCAGCAGCAACAACTGAGAGACACTCCCCTCCCCTCCCCCAACTTGTATAAAATGCAAGTATTTGTGGCAATATATAGAGTATCACTGGCACACTTAGTGTCATACAGTACTTCTTAACAGTTTCTAAGTGCCATCTGAAATAATTTTTTTTATTTAATTTTTTTCCAATTTTCTTTCTCTCCATGCCCTTATCTACAGTGCTTTCTCTCTCGTTCTTCATTTTATAATTTTTTTTTTACAATTTCGTTTCTTGTTGTTGTTGTTGTTGCCTTTGGCTGCAAGGTAATATTTTTATTTGTTATTGTTGGTTGTTATTGGTATTTTCCAGTTTACCAGACCATCACAGTGTATAGCATCATAGAAATGCATACTTAAGTATCTGCTTAGATTCGATGGACACTCTAACAATTTTAATGCAATTTAAATGGCTTTTTAGTTACAGCTGCAAACACATACACTCATACACATATATACATATACATACATTTATACAACAATTATAGTGTATATACAAAGGTTGTCAAAAAATATGAGGGTAAACATCCATTCAGACTCATATGTATACTAGAGAGTAGAGTACAGGCGATATTAATGAACAGGGCGGTAACTTTCTATTGGAAGTGAAATTCTCTTCAACACAACAACAGGAGAATTGAACATTTGATTATGAGTACCAACAAATGAACAGTTAGCCCCAGGAAATTGTGAGAAGACATAGGTATAAATAGCGCTCTAGAATTTCAAGTGAGCAAACACTAGTCTAAAGATCGGGAGGTTTTTAGTGGAACACTTGATGTCTTGCTGGACAAACTTTTTGAATCGTGCTGAATATCCAATGTGCGGAATATCCAATGTGTGGCACGTAGCGCCGTCCTGTTGAAACCACATATCATTGGTGTCCAAATCATTCAATTCAGGCCAAAATATGTTAGTAATCTTCGAGCTATCGATAGCGATCACCTGGCCACCGGCGTTCTCAAAGAAATATGGATCAAATCCAAAAAATTCACAATAGACAGTGAAGTGAGCATCTGATATATTGGTATATTGTTATCGTCCCATATTCAACAAAGTTGTATGTTTACATACTCCTTGTCCCAGAAGTGAGTAAGGCTCTGCTGTCCACTGCTCGAGAGCTTATAATGCGAACACATCTCGCTGCCATAGCCTTCCATTGAATAAATAACTGGCAATTGAATACATTTAGTTTCAACAAGATAACCGTTATCAACTATAAAACGTCGGAAGTCCCTATTAGAAGACTCTGTATAAAGTGTTGTGATACGAAACTTTTGTATTGGATGCCTAAACACTGCAGTATTTTCCGGGCGAAGATCATGCATATTTTGAAAGCGGCGCAATGATTTTAAGATGCAGGAAAGTTATTTATTTACGTAGCTAGGTTCCAGTTAAGTCGCTAACGAACGTTACTTTGACATCCGTCCTCATCTATGAATGACGGGAATTTCGAAGAGGAATTTCGCATGTGTTGCAAAACGTAGGAATGTCTGCGAAAATTGCATTGCTAATGAACTGGCCATGGCCAGTACGAAGATTACGAACTGTGACATCTTATAGGGCATAGGTGTTCCGATAGCTGTAGTTAAATTAGGCGTTCTCCACTCGTGAAGTCGCCGTGATCTAGTAGGTAGTGTGTTGGCTTATTAGACGTGAGGCCTCGGTTTAAACCCCAGGTCAGGCATCTCCAACTGAACGAAATATGAAAAACTATTTTTCGATGACTTTCTCTCAACAGATTTCTGGCAAAAACTCTGACAGTAAATAAAATTGTCAAGAAAAGTTTCTCAAAAATCTGTCGTTCGGGGTCGACTTTAAACTATGGGTCCTCCCACCACTCATGTATAAAAATTAACGCACACAACATAAGTGGTGTGTGAAACTAGGTCGTAATCCTGACTAAAGGATTGTAATGGCCAATTATGTATTGTATGTTCTCCACTCGTTCTACAGGAAAGTTCAAGTTCGTTGTCCACAGTAAGATACTGCTAAGATATTGCTAGACTCTGCTGAACTTGTATGTCGTCTTCAAATCGCTTGGCCATTGTAACTTACCTTGCTTAACTACCGCATTAGGTCATTATAACCCTTGAGTCACGTTTACGAACTAGTTTCTCACAGCATCCATGTTGTATGTGTTAATTTTATCAATGAGTGGAATGAGCTACAGTTTAATGTTGACTCCAAATGACAAATTTTTTGAAAAACATTCCATGGAAATTTTATTTATTTTCAGAGATTTTGCTAGAAATCTGCTGAGAGGAAGACACCGCAAAAAATATTTTTTCATATTTCGTTTTGTTGGAGATGCCTGGGCTTGCGGTCTCACGTCTAATAAACCAACATGCTACCTACTAGGCACACAGCGACTTCGGCCACTGTCCTATTAAGAGGAGTGTCGATAGACTTAGAATTCCATCGAATGATTTTTGCACGAAATGTGGTTGTTAGGTTAGGTTAGGTTAGCGTGGTAGCTTTGATATCAAAAAGCTCACTTGTGCACGCATAGCGCCCCGTTGTGACGCCATAGGTGAGCGCAGTCCTTGTACTGACCAAGTTCCATCGAACCAAAGAGGGAGAAGTCGGTCAGCGCAAGGGCTGCTCAAATGTGGTTGTGATGATTAGCACATACATATGTAAGTTCCCTGCTCTTGCCATGAAGACTAGGAGGTTCTAAACTTTTCCCTTTCTATCGTGTTTGAGGTTCCTCCACGAAGTCTTTGTTCGCCGAAGTGTATATTAATGGTGGAGTCACATTGAGTCTTAATTCTAGAACATCAAGATGCAAGAATATGGTCAAGTTGTTGGTTGAGATTTTCCTTTATTTTTCGGCACACTCTTCCTTTTGTTGTGAAGTTTGGTCAAAGGTTACAATAAATCAATAGACTGGGATTACCTACCACGTAGATTTTAAAGCCTTCTTTGTCAAACCGAGGCCTATCATGTACTCATCGTATTCATTAAAAAGTTGTTGTCTAGCAGTTGCCCTTATTATGATAGTGTATACTGTGGCTTAAAAAAAATACGTTTTTAGTCATTAAAATATGCTCCTGTCGTAGTAATAAAATTTTTTTGTTTACCTGCTACTGGTATTGCTGTTGCTATTGCTATTGCTATTGCAGTTTGATGTTCCTGCTGCATTTGAATTTCTGAAATATTTGTTTATAAAAGCGTGACAGGTTTAATATTATTTTTTAACGGGTTCTGTTTTTATTATGGTGTTAAAATTTAATTATATTCTCCGATATTTTGTTATATGTACGGCATACTACACACCATACCAACGTACATAATTTGAATGAACATAAAACAACGTTTACGATGGCAACAGGAACTATATTTGTTTGATGTTTAAGGTTTTAGCATCGTATGAATTTGTGAAAATTATATGAGAATTTATGGAAATTTTTTAGGTGTAATAATAAATATCATCACCGTAATAGTCTGTAAAAACATTAATGGGCGCCAAAGTACGTACAAATTGTTTTCGATTTTAGTTCAACTAAAAATAAATAGGTTGCGAGCATTTCTAATGACATTCTTTTTTTCTTGCAATTATTTTCATTCATTTTACTTCAGTTATTTAAAAGTTTATTAATAACCAAGTAGATCTAGTTAAGCAGTTATGAAGTGCTTTTAAAACAAATATATTTTTCAGGTAAAAATTTTAAAGAAGAAAACAATTTAAGGAGACTTAAGAGAGAAGGAATTTCAAAGTCTATTGAATTGCTACACATCAAGGGGGCATTTGTGTCTAATAATGGTTTACACTTCCCATAGAACGTTGTTCTATTATGCACTGATAGTACCAGCTCACGCAGTAAAATCCAATGTTGAATATTTTTAGAACAAGGAAATCTTCGATTTTCCCTTCGATCTCCCGTTTAACCTAATACAATTCAGATTGCAATAATAGATTTAAAGATTGCCGCAGTTTCAGAGAATATCATACGGAGATATATGCATACGAGTATATAGCAGCTGTTAAGCGATTATTAGATTCCTAGAAAGTTTGTACATCACATGTAAGACGGTCAAAGAATATTGCACATCTATCTCTAAAGGAAATTGCGAAACATTCGAAGGTAGTAATTCCCATGTGGAAGGTAACAACAAATCTGAAGAAATTCACTTGCCGTGAATTCATATTGTTACGTTTTTACCTTTTTAAAAACTTTTAAATATGAAGTTCGTTAATTGCAAACCAAGTAAAAACAAATATTTGTTTATTTTCTCTTAAACTCTCTTTATTCTTTACACTACTTTTGTGTGCCACCGTATACAACTTAACGATACAACAATAATAATCTGTTTATTCAGTTTACTAGTTCACACAAGTATTCACCGGATCTTTACAACCACGACTATTTTGTTTGCACGCAACTTCACACAAGGCTGACTGAATTCTTACTGACTGCTGCCTGCTTTGTCCAGCCCTTTTATAGTCACGCAATCAGTATGATGAACGTTCTCGATGTGGAAGGTTCTCGCTCTCGCCTTCTCGAGAACTCTACTGCTAGTATATTATTGTTTGTGCACCATGCTTACTTTGTCCATCCGTTTTTGTCACATACATGTTGTTGGTGGTACCAGGTGCAACCAGCTTTAGGTAATCAACACGTTCATTGTATTCTTAGTGTTAGTGTGTATTTGTATCGTGTGGCTTTTGATTATCGTTTTTGTTGTTAATATTAGGTCGTTTCGATTTGCGTAACAATATATTATCTGAGACTCACTTTTCCCACCCTGGTGAGACAGTACGATTCTAATTTCAAGTTAACGTCATAAGAAGTCGGAGTGCCAGGATGGCAGTCTGACTGCAGGATTGTACTGCTATGTACCGAAGTTTGTACTTACTGTGCAAATTAAATTAGGCAGATTTGTATTTGAAAATTCATCCCGAGTTTCCCCATATTTTACCTGCAAAACATTCAACTAGAACTCCCATGTGGAAGGTAACAACAAATCTAAACCGCTTGTAAACGTTGAAATCCTACATGAAATTGGCATTCCTTTCCAAAGAAAGCAAACAAATGGTTTCACACCAACTTTATTCACTTGAAAAAGCAAGCAATAGATAATGATTCGATCTGCAAAGAGACCAAACAGATCTGAACCGATATGGATCAGATTAATTTTTGGAACCTCATTGCAGTCTCTGACGTGTTTCTGGGTGCATACACTCGGAGACTGAGAATATTTCATAAGAGGTAGAAGTATTGCAGAGGCTGTATTAATATGATTGTGATGAAATGATCCCTTAGTACTGTGACCATATCTAAAAGATATCTTCCAAACATATTGCCTTGAAAAACCTCAATATGCTGCTTATTGTTCGCAATGCCATTTTCATGCCCAGCACCCTGATATGCGCTCAGGTATTTCCTTCTAGGATTGGTAGTACTTAAACAAGGTTATATGATCTGCTAAATTGATTACTGTAGTGGGTAAGGAAAATCGTTGATTGATTGATTTCCAAAGAAGGGAAATGAAGTTCTATCTACAGTGATTGGATACGCGGTGAATAATTTTAACGAGGTATCATGAAAATGAAAAAGCATTTTACAATTCCCGTCAATTCTAGCCGCTACGCTCCTACAATATAGATCAAGCGGTGGGAGTCCCAAAATTATCTCCAGTGCCACCGTAGGTGGTACCACTAATTATCACGTAGGAAGATCGTTGCAGCCGCCCTACTAGATTCAAGTTTGTAGCCTTACCAAGGGATTCCCACCACACTAGGCAGTCATAAGTCAAGATAGGTCTCACCACTGCTGTATAAACTGAGCGCCAAAAGTAAGTAAACACCACTGAAATAATTAATTTTCTTAGGACAGCGAGAAAAGTAAATGAGAATAGTCGAATAAATTCCCAAAAATAAAAAAAAACTTATAAAATGTTAAAACAAAAACAACAATTCATGATAAAGGAACTTTTTTTATACTTAAGAACAAACCAAAAGTGTTCACTCACTTATGGCGCTCACTGTAGATCCAGTGAATTATCCTAGGTAACAAGCCCCAATTTTTCCCCAACACCTTATTACAGATGTAGAGAGAAATGGAGGCCATCTTTAGTTTATTATTTCTTCTCAGCAGATTTCTGGCAAAAACTCTGAGATTAAACAGAAATTGCCATGAAAAGTTTCTCAAAAATCTGTCGTTCAGAGTCGATTTTAAACTGTAGGTTCCGCCACTCATGTATAAAAAATTTACACACGGAATATAAGTGGTGTGAGAATCTGGGTCGTAATCTTAACTGAAGGGTTCTAACGACCAGTAATGTATGTATGTGTGTATATATTAATACCTCATAAGTTTCAAGAATAGATTCCGAAAATTCATTCTTAGCATCACAGAATCTAAATGTTGGGCTCGAGCAAAGCGCCATTGTAAGTATACTTTGAGTCTACAGTGACCTCTCAAAACACTGGTTGTGTAGCCTGTAACGAAGATAAAGAAGAGGTGATCCTGTCATTATTGGACAACCAGAATCTACTGACAGGCCATGTCTAGTCAAAGGAAATTTAAAGCAAATTCTTGAGATTGTAGGGAGATGTCAAGCAGGAAGTTGGCTGTTGCATTAAGATCTTAAAGGATCCAAGTTAGTTATGCTCATTGAGATGACTTCTTATTCGATAAGGTGTTATTGCTAAGGACTTGATTGCATACAAAAATCTTATCAAATTATTTTTCAATAATTTTTCAATTCCTATGGCAACTGTTTCTTCCACTAAATATGTTTAGTCAAGGTGGCGTCTTTTGTTTCGGTTGCGCTAAATAACACATTCTTCAACAATTAAAAAAATTGAAAAAAAATTCTGCGAAAATGATTTCCTTTGTTCATGAAAATTTCTTTACACGTTTGTCATACCAATGGGGGAATTGTAGTTCGTATACAACGAACGCTATTGTGTGAATGTGAATGACAATCACAATTGTTGTTGTACGTACAAAATCATTTTGGAGTTATTCATGATGTTTTTCATTTTAACTATTTTCTTTCGTTTACTTTTTTCTAATTTATTTGTTTTTTGTTTGTTATTGTTATTGTAAATTTACAATAGATCTACAATTTTAAGCTAAAATGTTTTATCCTTGTTTCAAAACATATACATACATATGTACATACACGTACGTTTGTTGTCTTCGTCTTATTATTACACAGTGAAAGGCTGCTTTAGAAATACTCGTTATATTGTAGCAAAAAAATTAAAAAGAACATTGGAATCCTACTCTTTTCTATACATAATACGTACACACATATACAAATATGCTGTTGTATGTATGCAACTACCTCGTCGTTATTATTTTATTAAAAAAGAAAAAAGAAAATAAAAGACGAAAACGTTACAAATGTAATCCTGGCATTTCCTACTTTTTAGTTTTATTTCTCTTTTAAAAGAAAAACAAATAAAAAAAATAGAAATGAAAACAAGAAAATTTACGCTCCTCTCTGTATTACAATTACACATTGTGTGTCATAATTTGAGCAATTACATGTCACTGTGACATGTTTCTTGCCATAAACAATATTGTTGTATTGTGTCTGCTTTCGTTGTTGCCTTTTTCTGTGTTCTTCTTCTTCTTCTTGTTCTTTTTTTTTGTTATTATTGTTGTGCTGCCTTTGTTGCATGTCTTTCAGTTGTATTGCTTGTATTGTTGCAATGTTTTCAGTTTGTTACTCTCTTTTAAATTTCATTGTTTTGACACAATAACAACAACATGTTTTTTGTAAAGTTAAAAAAAAACAAAAAAAAAAAAAACGAACAGCAGAAAAGGAACCCAAAACTAGAAAAGGATGATTTCGTTTTAACAAAAGGCATACAAAACAACAACTCTGAATGTGAAAAAAGGGACGACGAAAATAAATTGTCACATAATACGAGGGTGGTATGATTAAATCGACACAATCTTAAAACGTAAGCAATTGCTGCGTCAGTTCGTAAAAGGGTGCCATAATACTGTGTTCATATGATCTGTTGTAGTGCCCTGTAGGCTACTGCATGACCAGCCGAGGCAGCAATTTGAATGAAATTATTTTCCTTTATTAACCGGAAGGATTGTACTTTCAAATAAAAAAAGAAATTTGAGAAAATATTCAGTAGTTTTTTTTAAAGCATTTTCAAAAAAAAAGTTATTTGGCGGACCCTTTAGCATACTAGTATAACGTCTGCTATGAACTGACTGACAAAAAATAAATACATACCCGGCATTTGATATGTACCCAGGTTTGCATTCATGCCTCATAGATTGCAATAATGTTTTGTGATGGTTTATTATCATCATCATCTAGTTGCTGATCTCGTGCCAATCACCATTCCGAACAAGTGTATTTTATGTCTACAGTAACCTGTCAAAAGAACAGCTAATATTATTATTCCTAGTTCTTCCTGGATAGCATGATGCATAACTCTTCTCCTCCTATTGCAGTTTCCCAGCATGACATTTGCCCAACAAAACTTTACCTCAATCATATTTGATTTGAGAAAAGTCTTTGCCTCTCTCTATCTAATGTTTTGCTGAGTACTTCTTTACAAACATATTTTTCCTCTCTACGGAAAAGTTGTGGTCCCATCAGAGAATCTCATCTGCCTGGTAATTGCCTTGAAATCCCACATGAGCTGAGATCGAACAGATCGCACAAACTGAATCATGCAGCAGTTTCTCTAAACAGTTTTACACTATTTTCAAGTTAACCTCATAAAAGCCTAGTGCTCGGATGGCAGCTTGACTGTCAAATTGTTCTGCTATGTGCTGTCTTTTGTACTATCTGTGTACGTTGAAACGAACACATCTTCCGCTAGAATTTTATTTGGAAATAAATCTCAAATTTCCTCGTATATTACCCTGCATCCAAAGAGTCCCACTCCTGTCTCATTATCAGGTAACGACCCAGCCGTATAACACAGAATGATACTTCTTTTAAAAGAGTTTGCAGTCTCTAAGTTACTTTTACCTTCACTTTCGTCATAAAGTGGCTTTGGAAAGCATTTTCCAAAATCATTGAATCAATTGATTCTGCCCATGTCACAGTGAATTGAGCTGTACATACATACATAAATAATTGTTCATTACAACCCTTCAGTCAGGATTATGACCTAATTTCTCACATCATTTATATTGTGTGTGTTAATTTTATACTAGAGTGGCGAGACCCACAGTTTCAAGCCAACTTCGAACAGATTTTCATGACAATTTTATTTTCCCTCAGAGTTTTTTTTCCAAGAATCTGCTGAGAGGAAGTCGCCGAAGAAATATTTCTTCATATTTTCGTTTTGTTACAGATATCTGACCGTGGGTTTGAACCGTGGACTCACGTCTAATAAGCCTATACACATCTACTAAACTACGGCAACTTGATTGATTGAGCTGAAAGTCGCCCAATACATTAGACCATGAGGTACACTGATGAAGCTTGTCTTAGACATGCCCTCCATTAGCACAACCATCTGGTTTTTTTCGTTGCCTTAATTGATTTACATCCAACAGAGATTTTAGACGCTGCCAGTAGGCCGCTCCTGCTATACTCCAGTTCCTCAGTGCCCCTGGTTAACTAACACACGCTAGTCTCCGTATGTTTTTCAATTCTATTAGACATACTAACATCTGTACAGATCTGGAGATGACGTGGTGTTCTGGTTAAACTATTGAATACTGACTTTCTAAAGGGGACAGTATCGCCAAGAATTTCCTTCTGAATCTCACTGAAGCGAGGGTGGTAAAAGTTAAAATCCCAGTCGAAAATTTTACGCATCCCTTAAACAGAAGAGCAAACCAATTGTTGATGAAAAACATTTTAGTGGAACTGGACTGAAAATGTATTAAAGA
The DNA here is from genome assembly GCA_936449025.2 of Sarcophaga subvicina. NCBI lineage: Eukaryota > Metazoa > Arthropoda > Insecta > Diptera > Sarcophagidae > Sarcophaga > Sarcophaga subvicina. The sequence continues at coordinate 30,106,030 of OW388081.2, forward strand.
GCGTAGAAAATGATAACGTCAGGAAAGCAGCGATAATTGCACGCACTTGGCAAAATCCCTTGGAGCTCTCAGTGCTCTCGGAGTAGCTGGGTTAGGTTCAGGTTAGGTTGGAGTGGTAGCCTTGATACCAGATGCCACAGGTGAACGCAGTCCCTGTACTCATCAAGTTCTACCAAACTAGGGAAGAAGAAGAAGAAGTTGGTCAGCGCAAGAGCTGCACATTAAAAGCATGACTACCCAGCCAGAAAGTTTGATAAACGAAGCTATATCCTTGACATCAATGTATGATAGCTCCGCCAAGCTGACAAGAAATGGAGAGCCAAATAACATATATCTGCACCTCGCAAGAGGTGGGCTAGCAGTCTCCTCTCCTCAGGATAGATTGGCGTCACGAAGGAATTTCCGCGCAGTGGTCAACTTGACCGAGGTAAGTGACACACCCGGAGTATTAAAGTGATTAAATATAAATATGTATTCATAACAACACTCAAGACTTACCAGCTGCAGTGTAAAGTAAGTAAAAGTAAGCGAAGGGGTATTGATCTCTCCGCTTTGGACACATGACTCCTGTAAGTTGCATTCGAAAGTCAATTCGTTGCTCCTCGTACTGTAATTGATGCACAAGAAATATTATGTTGAAGAAAATAATAAACACATCAAACTAACAACAAAAGCAACAACAATTGTTGTTGAGTTTTTTATTGCAAACGTTTACTACCCATCAACACCAGTGCCATCACTAGCAAACACAGTTTGTTACCTCTACAGCTGGCAATAGAACACCATTGTAATGCCATCGCTACTACTAACATCAGCTACATTTTAAATACAACAAAAATTAAAAAGAAGAAGAAGAATAGAAAAAAAACATCTTAATCATCGCCATTCTCTATTGTTGTTTCATATATGTATTGTTTGTATTGTTTGCTGATAAAAGTGCAAAGCTTCAGATTACTGTTCTACATGGTTAGATATTGTTTAACAAAAATACACAGTTTTTGTTGTTGTTGTTGTTGTTGAAAAAATAAAAATTCCATTTTTTTTTTAAACATTTTCAAGAAGAATAACCAACAACAACAGAAGAAAAAAAATTGCATTCAGTTAGAAGCATTAGAGAGAGAGAAAAAAGAAGAACAAAAATGAACATTAAAATCCCTGGTAATCTGTTAAAAAATGTTTACAACAATAATTTTTACAAACAATTTGTTACTGTAATAAATTTTTTAAAAATCTTATGATATCTTTATGAAGAAATATGAAAAATATTTTATTCGGGTAGAATTAAAAAAAAAAAATAAACAGAAAAACAAAACAAGTAACCGACAACAGTCACAATATAACGTCATTGGACAGAGAGAAAGAATTATTTACGGAATTAAATTTCATAAAAGCAACAAACAAACGTTATTTATTTTCCTGTGTATGTGTTGTTGCCTAAAAAGGATTGAAAATTAACACCCAAAAAAATCCTTGAAAATGACTTTAAGAGCTTGTAATTTGTTTCCAACTCACAGTCATTTATAAGGGAATTGGAACAAATACTGGACATTTAAATTTCGTGACAGAGTCTTCATGTATTATTTCTAAATTTAAACTTTTTAATAGCCCACCTCTTGCATGAGATTTGACTTATATAATACTAATTGTACCCTGCGGGTGTTGCTGCGCCACCAACTAAAATAAATTTGAAGGAAAGACTTTACACAAATGTCCAATTAATTTTGAATCATCTTATTGATTTTGTTTCCCGTTGTCCTGATGGTTCAGATGAACGGGCCTGAGTAGCACGCATTCGATCAATTTCTAATCTCACTTCTCGTTGTCCAAATGGTTCAAGCGAACGGGTCTCAGCGGCATATACTCGAAGATTTTCCAGTCTCAATGCTCGTCTGATTCTGAGGCTCGTAATGCTCTTTTCTTCCGTGCTTGTGGTGTAGGTCGACCAATTGCTTGACATTCATTTTGAATAATTTTCAGCGGCGCCATCCATCGGAAATTAATCGCACCAACCTCCATCGACTCATGCGTAACAACTTTGTTAAAGAATGCACAGATTACGATTTAATTCATTTTAAGTAATTTTCAGTGGCACCACCTGTCGGAAATTTGTCATACCAACTTAGAAACCTTCCCCGGTTCATGCGCAACAACTTTGCTAAACATCATAACATGATCAAATGCATAGTTTATGATTTTATAAGGTACATACAAACAAACATTCATTTTTATATAGTATATAGACTATGAGAGGTGACACGCCCACTATAGCCAATCTGCCCATTTTGTTCATATATATATCAAAGTCGTCCATACAAAATGTGAGGACTCTAGCTGTTGCAGTTTATGAGATATGCGACATTAAATACTTATTGGGTATGTGGGCGTGGCACCTCGCCTACTTGAAATTTTAAAATAATAAGTATCCTATAACTCCTTCCAGACATATAGGGATACAGTGAAAATTTCAAGAAAATCGGTCGAGCCGTTTAGCCGTCTATAGACTTCAAACAAACAAACAAACCCACAAACAAATAAACACACATTCATTTTTATATATAAGATTTAACCGGATTGATGTTATAAACGTTAGACAAGCCGATATTAAAGACATTAACAAGTTTTTCGTAGCCTTGCGCGGGCAAGGATAAAATCAAAAAATCTTCAGTTTTCCACAGTTGACTAGATATGTATACAGATATAGATTGATAGCGATCGTTATCAAAATCCACAAAATTAACACCAAACATCGGTCGACCTGTAAAATACCAGCAAAAAGCCTTACACGAGGAAGGCTCAAACTTTGACTACGCTACGGTATTAGTTGCCAAGATGCAAAATTAAACAAATTTTCATTAGCAACTTAATAATGATGAAACATAATCTAACAAAAAATATTAACAACTCTAATGGTCTATACGGTTATCTTTATGAGCATTCCGCTCGACCCCAATTAACAACATACTAGCTGAATCTGGAATTTTACCATTAGAAACTCAGAGAAATTTGGCAACATCAAGATTATTTAAATCAATACAGAACAATCCATCAATACAACGAATTTGTAAAAACATGAAAAATAGGAAAAAGAATTTAAGAATAAATTCAACGATTCAAAGAACTTTAGAAATTTGTAGAACGCTACAACTACCCACACAGTACTCGGTTTGTTCTTTTTCAAATATAACGTTATAGATATAACTCTTGCAAACTTTCCTAAGGATATTACATCACCCTCTTAGTTTAAAGCACTATTTTGCGAGTTGAAGGAACGTCTAAAACACTTTAATTTTATTTATACTGACGGGTCAAGCAATGATGATTGTGTAGGGTACAGTATTGTAAATGAACATGAAATTATAAAATCCTCAATTTTACCAGGCTATTCATCAATATTTTCTGCAGAATTGACCGCAATTTTCGAAGCGATTAAATTTGTCAGAGTTAGGCATCGAAAATTTGCAATACGTACAGCTTCATTATCTTGCATAAACTCAATATTAAATATAAATAACAATGAATATTATGCTACACTTATTAGGAACGATTTAATGCACTCATACCCAAGAATTTGCTTAATTTGGGTCCCTGGACACTCCGGCATTTCTGGGAATGAATTCGCTGACATTTCAGCGAAAAATACGCTAATCAGCCCATTAATTACATCCCAAAATTTCTACAAAAATGATATTATTATGTTCTTGAATAACTACTTCAAAATGGAAGGTGTAACCTCATTACCAACATCGTTTTGTTATAAGGAGATCAACTCTCCAAATTTAACGATATATGATTATATTAAAGACTGTCAAGATAAATTGTCTCGTTTGGATCAAATTAAACTAATTAGGCTGAGATTGGGTCATACCATACGAGAAACAAGTCGACACACACCATCTTTTTGTCGACTATAAGGCTGCCTTTGATAGCCCCATAAGGGATCGTGTTTTTGCCGCAATGTCTGAGCTCGGTATACCTGCGAAGCTGATAAGGCTATGCAGAATGACGTTGAGCAATTCCTGTAGCTCCGTCAAGGTAGGAATGGACCTCTCCGAGCCTTTTGATACCGTGCGAGGTTTCAGACAAGGCGACCCCTTATCATGTGACCTCTTCAACTTCGTCATGGAGAGTGTTCTGCGAAAGGCAGGAGTGCATCGCAGTGGCACTATATTTCAAAAAAGTGTCCAGTTGCTTGCGTACGCTGACGATATTGACATAATAGGGCGTACGAAGCGAGATGTTACTGCTGCTTTTAGTGCTATTGAACGCGAGTCTACTAAGATGGGTTTGGCAGTAAATGAGGGCAAAACAAAGTATATGTTATCGACAAGTAGAGACGTGCGGCGTACTGATTCTCAGATTACGGCCGATAACTATACTTTTGAAACAGTCAAGGAATTTATTTATCTTGGCTCCGCCGTTACCACCACAAATGATGTCAGTCTGGAGATCAAGCGCAGGATCACTCTTGCCAACAGGTGCTACTATGGTCTCAATAGGCAATTGAGTAGTAGAGACCTCTCTCGTACGACGAAGCTAACACTCTACAAGACGCTCATCCTACCCGTGCTTCTTTATGGCGCAGAGGCATGGACCCTATTAAGTACTGATGCAGCAGCCTTGAGAGTGTTCGAGAGAAAAGTACTGCGTAAGATCTTCGGTCCAGTACGTGTTGGCGATGATTTCCGCATTCGATACAATAGTGAGCTGTATGAGCTCCGCAACGACATGGACGTTGTACAGCGTATTAATATCCAGCGGCTGCGCTGGCTCGGCCATGTCGTTCGAATGGAGGAGGATGCTCCAGCGAGACGGGTATTTGATGCGGGGATCTGCGGAAGTCGGCGAAGAGGACGACCTTGTATCCGTTGAAAGGACCGAATCGACGGAGCCCTGTCATCGATTGGTGTGACCAACTGGCGTAGGCGCGCAAGAAGCAGAGGCGCCTGGAAGGATGTGTTGCGGCAGGCCGAAATCCGTTAATCGGGTTGTTATGGCCAATTAAGTAAGTAAGTAAGTGGGTCATACCAGAATGTCACATGTTCACCTCATGAACCAATCTATTCAGAATGTGTGCAACTGTAATATTACTCATTCCAATAACTTGGACCATATAATATCAACATGTCCAAAATCTACTAATTGACGCCAACAATTCTTCAAAAATTCAAATCCAAAGCTGTATTTATCAACCCCAGAATAGATAACTTAAGTGCCATTATTCAATTCTTCAAATTTACTAATGTTTATAATTTAATTTATCTGATTGGACATTGTACAAATGTATAAATAGTATTTTTAAGAATATTTTTAATTTATTATTCATAGTTTTAATTTAAAGTTTACCTCTTATATTTTATTTATTGTCTTTATATATTTACCGAATTAGTATTAATTTAATCTTATTATCTTATAATTTTTTGTAAGATGAAAAATTTAAATCTTAACAACTGCATTAGAATTGTCATATTAGCTTGTAAATTTTTAATTTCAAATTAACGGTATACTTTATATTTAATTTAATTTAAAATATGTTACTTATACGCATAATATTACTTGTACTGAAATATTTACTCTCAAAAGTATGCAATAAAAAGATTGGATTTTGTTGTCCATGGAAGCAATAGAATTAAATATCACTCATACGACATACATATGTTATGAAGATTTTGTAGTAAATGTGAATGGAAGTGAATTATTAAATTCTAATTTTACGAAAAATCGATCAGGTATATTTAAAATGTTATGTTATTTTTGGTATGTATTTATGTATTTATTTATTATAATTAATATAACACAACAAGATTTTAATCTTATAAGTTATAGTGCTATGCTTAGGATCAATAAGATATAAAACATAAAAAATAATACAAATTTTGAAATATAAGAAATAATAAGTAAAAATAACAAATTAATATAAAAAAAAATTAATTAAAATATTAAATTTAAGTGAAAATATAATTTAAAGCAATTTAGAAAAACTAACAATACTACAGAAATAAAAAGAAAATAAAAAAGTTCAAAAAATAAAGAATTCTAAAGATATAAAAAAGAAATATTTACAAAAATCGGTATAGGAAAGTAAGGATAAATACTTAACCGATATAATAAACATGCTAAGAACGTAACAAACTTTTCATTAAGAGAACCATTTAAATAACTCCTTTTTGAACTCGTTTGCATTGCCTAACTTTTGGATGTAATTTGGTAGGGAATTCCAGAGACTAGTAGTGTGTATAAAGAACTGTCGCTGTGATAGAAGAGTCCTGCAACGTTGTTGAATAACTTTCATGCCCCGGCATGACCTAGCAAACTTAATTCGGCCTAATAAATATTCCGGCTGTCCCGTATTAATAATTTTATGGAATAGAATAAGGCATTAAATTTTCAGAAGATTATCAAATTTCACACTAAATATCTGATACGCTAAATGAGAAATATGATCCCGGCGACCTTTAAGAAAAACGTATCTTGCTATATTGTTGTATGCCAAGTTTAGTTTCCGGTTGTCATTACTATCGCAGTTTGCAAAAATTTCATAAATTTCATAAAATTTCGTTCGTTGTATACGAATTGCAAAAGGAGTTGAATCAATAACCGTCCATAAATTTCGTAGCATGCTGTAGATTCTGCCAACAACGACACTTATATGGCCAGACCACGATAATCAGTCATTAAATACAATACCGAGATTGGTAGCAGACTTGACAAAGTAAATTTTATTTCCCCTGATACTCAATCCAGGTATGGCAAACGAAACATTGATCTTCGAAAGCATTAAACATTTGGACTTTGAGAGATTAATGCTTAGTTCATTCGCCGAAGCCCAACTGTCAATAATATCCAAATCACGGTCAACAGAGTGTAAACAAGAATCAATATTCTCCTTACGAGTACTGGTATAAATCTGCACATCATCCACATACATATGAACACGGCAATCAACCAAAACATCCGGTAGATCATTAACATACATACAGAACAACAGTGGCCCCAGTATTGATCCCTGGGGAAAACCTCAACAAATATTTAGCGAATCAGAAATATTCCCATTTAAATGAATCCTCTGACATCCGTCCAACAAATAAGAAAATATTAGACTAGCGCTAGAATTAGAAAAATTAAACAGCTTCCGCAGTTTATTCAATAAAATTTTATGATTGACTGTATCGAAAGCCTTTGTCCTAAGATCCTCATTTAATAAAGCGATAGTACAACTCCTACCTTTCGTGAAACCTGACTGACTGACTGTTAAATAATTGTGACCTACCAGATAACCAGTGATCTGTCTGGCTATAATGTTTTCCATTACCTTCGACAAAAAAGGAAGAATAGCAATTGGCCTGAACTCATTGTTTGATTTGGGAATGGGAAGTATCTTAGCTAGTTTCCATTCATCAGGAAATGTTTTAATTCCTTAAGCAAAACTACATAAGTCTCATCAGAGATCTCAGTGTGAAACCGGAAGCTCTATAAATTCATCTTAAAAAGATTGAAGCAATTAATGGAAGGAATAAGAACAAAGTGGATTAACATAACTTTTTAATATCGTTCAAATTAATGGGCCTCTGTTAGATTGCATTATAATAGTCTTCTTAGGAGAGACATTTTAACAAAATTCGTTGAGATTCGTTGCATTGCTTAATTTCATGAGACCCTATTTGTAATTGGGTAGTTGTTACTGAGTTATCTTATTGGACGTCGGCTTCAAATCCTATGTAAGATGCCTTCAACAAAAAAAAAAAAAAAATTCCGACTGGCTCAGCAGATTTCTGCAAAAACTTTGAGAGAAAATAAAATTTCTCGAAAATCTGTCGTTCGGACTCGACTTAAAACTGTAGGTCCAGCTACTCACGCATAAAATTAGCACACACAACATAAATGTTATGAGAAGCTAGGTCGTTGTCCTGTCTGTAGGGTTGTAATGACCCATTATGTATGTGTATTTATGCAACGGCTAAATATGGATAGCACAGCGTTAGGTCTGTGTTTAAAAGGAATTGATACTCTGGCCTTGTTTTAAAATGCGTATAAAACTGTTCCTCACATTCGAGAGAAGTTATGGAGGTCAGAACAGAAATTTTAAATCGTATTTTGTTTCACGCCTTTAAAATTTATTGCTTCTGATCCATTAGATAGTTAGGATCGTTAAACCGAGAGTCTGCCGAAGGAAACTATTATTGTTATTGTTGTCGTGAAGGGGTGCATTAGTACTATGATCACACTATTGTACTCTCCTCAAACTTTGTAGGCTCCTGGAAGCCTATTGCATTTCTTATCACCTGATATGCATAAATGCATCATAGGTTCCAAGAATGCGTTCCAACGATTCACTCTCCTCGTCACAGAATTAACATGTTGTGCTCGTAAAAACCCGCATTCTGAATAAGTGTATTCGGAGTTTACTGTGCCCTTCCGGCAGGTTAATCCTGGAAAGTCTGATGCATGATTCATATTACTTCTTATTGTAGCTTAAAAAAAAAAAACTTTTGTTTTAAACCCATTTTGTCTCAGAAAAGTTTTTGTCTCTCTACCTTTCTTGAAGTCGCCGTAGTCTAGTTGGTAATGTGTTGGCTTATTAGACGTAAAGCCAGGGTTCGAGACCCAGGACAGACATCAAAACAAAATACAATAGTACTTCTTCGGCGACTTCCTCTCAGCAGATTTCTGGCAAAAACTCTGAGAGTAAAAAAAAGTGAAAAAGTTTCTCAAAAATCTGTCGTTCGGAGTCGACTTTAAAATGTAGGTCCCACCACTGATGTATAAAATTAACACACACAACATAAGTGGTGTGAGAAACTAGGTCGTAATCCTGACTGAGGGATTGTAATGACCAACTCCTTCCACCCCACAGAAGGATTTTGGTGCCATCAACAGCATGGAAGCTCCCTTCCTCGCGAACACGTTTGCGCGTTCATTGCAGAGCACTCCCACATGACCATAATAATGGTAACCTTTGGTGACAGTCCCAGCTATCTTTGATTTAAACAATCAAGAGAAGATAACTCGAACGATGTCTAAGTTCTGTCTTTATACCTCATTTCTAAGTTAAAGTGAGCACATTTTTTCATGATTTAAGCTTTCGTTTGGAAGATACCCGCTAGTTTCCCCACGTGAATATATTATCCTGGGATTAAAAACTCCCGCTCCTGTTCCAAGATTTGTTCTTGACCCATCACTATGCTACGAAAATTCATTAATTTTTGTTACTAACTCTCGTTGCAAAACATTTACCAAAATTGAAGAGTCTACTGGATCAGTCCAAAAAATTCATGTTAGACTTGCCTCCCATCAGTCTAACCACATTCGTTGAAGCTTTAATCTTCATTACTATGTGTAGCGGACTTAAATCCAACAGAACTTTCAGCTCTATAGAACAGACTCTCATTTCACTGTAGTCCCTGCATTCACGCTAGTCTGTGTATCTTGTTCAACAATTGAGGTCCAGACTAATGATCTTATTTTGTATGTATGTATGATTAACATATGTTGCATTATTCCTGGGTTGCATATCCTGGACATGCATATTCTAGACAAGCGTTCTTATCATTATTGCGTGTCATGCCTATCCTGGATACTCTCTACTAGATATGAGACCTCCATGTTAATTTACTATTCAGTGTTATTCTCCGATATTTTACCTCCATTTACTATGATATTAACTTATCCAGAAGGCAAATACTATACCGTTTAGGAAGTTTTCTTCTTCTTGTAAATAGTACTATTGTGGTCTTGCCCAGGTTCTTTCCCAAGTTCTCATGCACTAACGATTTACTATCGCCAGCCTTTAAATGATGGCGTGCCCCGATGGCCTGGTTGGTAGTGTGCTAAACTTCAAAGTGACGAGGCCCAGAGACTCTGGATGTTTATAATCGACTGATTGTTTGGCTTATATATGGTTACTTATCCATACATACACACATAATTGGTCATTACAACGCTTCAATCAGGATTACGAATAAACTTCGCACGCCACTTATGTTGTATGCGTTAATTTTATACATGAGTGGCGGGACTTACAGTTTAAAATCGACTTCGAATGACAAATTTTTGAGAAACTTTTCATGAAAATTTTATTTTACTCTCAGAGTTTTTGCCAGAAATCTGCTGAGAGGAAGTCACTGAAGAAATATTTGTTTTTATTTCGTTTTGAACCGTGGCCTCACGTATAATAAACCAAATTGCTACCTATTAGACCACGGCGTGATTGCTTACAATAGAAAAAAGAAAGTGGGAATTATTAGTAAAAAAGCAATTCTTGAAAAAAAGTGACGAAGGTAATAAAAAAAATGTCGCTCACTACCCCCTATAAGCTATCTTTCGTGTGTTTCAACACAATGTAGTGTAGAATAGGAGTCAACCCCTGAGTGTAGGTCCCAAAAAAAAAATCGCTGCAGATTGTTTCTTGAAATCTGTCTTTAACTATTCAGACTATATGATCGTCATATCCTTGGCAGTCTATGCCCACATCAGATAGATTTTACCATGAAATTTATTGTTGATTTATCTTCTCTAGAGGGATATGGATTGATTAATTTTACAATTTCGAGAATTATGACAAAAATGTATTTCTTTTTCTCCCGGATTCAAAACTGGAATGCTTTACCGGTGTCATGGGCACGTAAGAGGTAAATTACCCTCCTCGTTAGTAAACTTTGCAAACATAAAGATACATTTTTGCAATTTAAAGGAACCTTAACAGAACAGCAATTTAAAAATATTTTTTTCTCTTGAAGTTCTTGAGGTGTTTTTCATATTTTTTTCTTCTTGCATAGGAACTTTCTATTATTTCTATATTATTTCAATATTAAGACTTTATTCCTAGAAAGAGTTGTTTCCTGTCCCCAAATTTTAATTAAAAACTGAAAATTTAATCGAATTAAAAAACCGTCATGCGTTGTTACTGCCTAAAAGACTGAAAACTAAAATGTTATAAACGATTGAGCTTGTAAAACAATTTCAGCAATTTTAAAATAAAAACTACAAAAAAGAGAATACAATACTAAGCAACTGGAAGGTGCAACATAAATAGTCTGAAAAGCAATGAAAAAAAATCCATGAAATTCACGTGTGGAATACTTCATGCTATGCAACACAGCAAACGCACATACTTTTGGCAACATAATTAAGACTGGTTGAGGCTTAAATGCCAATGTGAAACCAGGCAACATTTTTCTTGTTGTTGAATTTATAAATGTTGATATTGTTGTTGTTGTTTGCAGTTTGGTGGTTTTCTAAAAAAACTTAAAAAAAAACAATTTTTCTTTTGTTGAAAAAAAAAGAAAAAATTAAAAAAAATGGAAACCTGTATTGCAACACATTTGTATACTCCTAGATATGTATGTATGTGTGGTATGTGTAGTACATTTTCATATGTATGTATGTACTCTCTTCCAAATGTGGCTCAACATCATTAAAAACAATAACAGCAACAGCCTGATAAGCTTCACTTGAGCATATATAGAGCATATGCTCATTAACAATACCCGTACACAAGTGCATGGTGCATGTGTGTATGTGTATAGGAACGCAGAGCATTAGGTAGCAATGCATATATGGAACAGTCAGTTGTTGTTGTTGTAGAAGTAAAAGTGAAATAATAATAACAATGATGCCGCTACTTATTTCTATCAATTTGCCTGCAACATTTTAATACTTCAACATACTTCTTTCCCCTCCCTCCCTCCATTATTCCAACTGTGTTGGCAAGGTGATGTAGGAATTCAAATAAATTTCTTCTTTTTGAAAAGAATTTAAATTTAATTTAATAAACAGTGAGTGACAGTAAGCATCGCGTAAATTAAAAGTAGTTAAATCACAGCTACGGATTAAGCCAACTATTGTAAGGTAAGCTAGTCAGTTGGTAGGTTGTCCTATGAAAGACATGCGTAGTACGATTTGTAAGTTAACAAAGTTTTATTCACTGCAACTCCTATCTCCTGAAATTTCTGTGAAGTTTAGAAGCAATAATATTGTATAAGGTAAAGTCTTTAGTTTGTACACAAGAGAAATGTGGATATTTCACCTTTAAAAACCTTGATTTTACAATACAAAAGCACGAATATCTTATCAAAATTTAGTGTAGAAATCACAAGAGCATAATATGGCTTATAAAACCAAAAGTACACAATTTTGTCATTAATTTTGTCGTGTGTAGGTGTAAGAGTATTATAACCGTAAAATATATTGTATTGCTTTCCATCTGTATTGATGTTTCTTATGATGTATTCGCAATCCCTATTGAGCTGATAAACTGCGAGATGTTGTTCGATGCCAGGAAGTTCAGCTCTCTGCCTTCTATTTGATAGGCATCCAAGTGAGAGAGACAAAGATTCCAGTATTTGTTCAGCATTACAAAATCCACGTATTGGATTGAGATGATCCCTATTCTGGGCAAGTGTTATTTAAGTGTAGAGATCCCAGTAGAGTCGCCATAGTCTAGTGGGTAATGTGTTGTCTTATTAAACGTGTGACCACCTTTATAATTCCAGGTCAGCCATCGCGAACAAAACGAAATCTGAAAAAAATATTTCTTTGGCGACTTCCTCTCAGCAGATTTCTAGCAGAAACTCTCTGAGAGTAAATAAAATTGGCATGAAAAGCTAGGTTCAAAAGGACTGAAGGATTGTAATGACAAATTATGGATGTATGTTCCTGGCCCAAAGGCTGGTAATTAGACTTCTGGACAACCTGACGCATATTTAAAATCTCTTTGCAATGCAAATAAAAATTTAGATAGTCTTAAATCCGTTTAGATTGAGTAGAGTTTCCGCCTGTATTCATCTTCGATTTCGCGTCCAATCTAAGATTTTCTTCCCAATTCACAGGAAGGTGCTGACAACACCGGTTAATCCTGGATAGTCCGATGCATGACCCACATCTCTTCTTATTGTAGAATGCCTCAAAACCAAATTTGTTTGAGAAAAGTTTTTGTTTCTCTAAGGTTCTGGCAAGCTGATCTGTTTCCTCATTGCTTTAAATACTAATACGGAGAGTGAACCAAGATGCGTTCCCTAGCTGTTGCAACTTGCCTAGATGGTTACAGACCATTCCCGCATTAATCTCATATGAGTCAAGTGCAACGATGGTGACTTCATCGCCCGATAGTATTGCTATTCTTGTCTTTTGATCTTCCGCTGTGGAAGATTTCTTTGAAATCCCCATGGTTTTGGAGTACTTCATTTCTTGAACTAGACACTGTCACTGCAGCCTACTGTTTGGCTTCGACCCTTTGATTGTAAATACAATTTTGGGTAAACTTTGCTGTTTGAAAGGTAATTGCGCACGTATATAAATTATTTGATTATTTAATAGATTATTTGAGGTATTATTTCCCACCTATTAGGCAATTCGATTTTCCGTATTCGATACGATTATGTCACTATTTGAACTATTTGACGGTTTACGTGACCGTCTTTTCAATACGTCTTCAAAATACGTAACACAAGCTATCTCGTTGTATTTATATTTAAATTAACATACTCCACATACGTCACCTGTCCTTATTTGAATTCTTAATACGGATCGCATTATATTTGGCTATAATCCTCATATAATCTGTTGCTACTTCAAGGCTCCTTAATTTCTTTACCATTTTGATCGCAATACAGTTAATGCAACTGATTAGTTTGATGTCAAATAAAAATTCTTTAATAACACAATGGCAGCGTGTCACTTTAAGAGATCAACTTAATTGATAAGATTTTTTATTTTTATTCTCTATAATCCGGTCCTACTGTTCTCTTTTAACACTTTCACAGCACTTTCAATTGTAGTTTTCAATCATTTGCCCAACACATGTGTCTGTTTGTGAGAGATGAGACTGGTTAGTTGAAGATGTTGAAGTTATTGTTTAAGTAACTACGAGAGTCAGTTCATTTAAACTCAGCCACATGTTGTATTCCAGCATACATGCATACATTGATAAAAAAACTACTCTCCCTTATACTTATACAGGAGCAGACAAATACTTACGCACTAACAAGCACAGGTAACACAGTTTATATGTATATGATATGTATATATGTACATGCACTTTAACCTATAAAATGAAAAGCAAAAACAACACAACATACTCATGAAGAACATCAGGTTGTTGAAAAGTAAACTTGTTTATTGTATTGTTGTTGTTTTATCAGAGTATATTGTTATTGCTGTTGTAGCCTTTGTTGTTGCTTTCATTGTTTTTTGTTTACTTTTTATTATTTTTATAATTTTCTTTTCCACATTTCTTTCTCTATCTCACTCTCACTCTCATTCTCTCTTTCCCTATCCCATTTTCTCTCTCGTTCTGTTGTTGGTACTTGTTAATGAAAGTGTGCCAATGCACTGAAACATATCAATGAGTTTCAGTTGAGTAGTGAGTGAGTGAATGAATGAATGAGTAAATTTGTATATTTTCTATACAAATGTGTGTATTCGTATGTATGTATGTATTTGCATGGTTAAGTATAGATGAATCTCTTCATCTCTTTATCAATTTTCAAAAGTAAGTTACCGTATACGATACATGTGTATTGATTTTTATATTCTGTACCATAATGAATATGAAAATGTTAAATAGAATCGAACAAAAAAAAAAAATAATAAAAAATAATTTGTAAAATATATTGTATTGGATGGTGGATGATGTTGTGTGTGTTGCATATGAAAAGGGAAAATAAAATACTTTCACATGCATGTGGTGTAAGAAAGTATAGGGCCTTAATCGGTTAATCAATAAGTATTCGAATTAAAAAAAAAAAAATAAATCAATTATAAAAACGAAAATGTTTTGCAAATCAAAACATATAGTTACTGGTCGAAAGTTGGAACCATTAGTCTATGCTTTATCGAACGCAAAGTAGAGCCTCTAGATATCTCTAAGGCATATGGAAGATTATAGCCATTTCTTCTGATTAACATCAAGATTTCCATGTTCTTACAAATGGGATACCATTCAACGAGTTACATTTAAATTCATAGACAATTCAAGGTTATATATTCAACTTCAATTTAATGATCGTCTCTCTTTAATTATTGTCTAAACTGTAGCTTGTGATATCTCTTTATCGGAAGTGTTGCTGAAAAACTAAGTATATACACATGTTCAGGCGTATTTTCGATTGTCATTGACTGTTAAATAACAATGCCGTGACATACAGAAATATCCATTATTGAGTGAATCTTTAAATGAAACTTTTCTTCATATCTTTACAGCGATACACTATGTACAGTAGGCTGAAGGGAAAACCAGTGAAATTACCTTAAATTTTAAAAGATCACTAGATTTTCGTCTGGAATTTATAGAAATCAATTGGTTATGTACGATTCTTGCCGATTAGAAACACAGCCTTTGTCAGTACTCTGGTCAATGGCAACTGATGTACGTTATTATTTCGCGGCATGGTCTGTTTATTGACAACTTGTCCATTAGTAATCATTTCTCATGAGGGAACTGTTAATAATTGTGCGTTATGCCCCTATCCATTCTTATTGAATTTATTGGACATCACCTACATACCTACATAATTGGACCTTGCTTCTCACACTACTTATGTTGTGTGTGTTTTAAAAACAACTCCGAGTGACAAATTTTTTTTGTGAGAAACTTTTCATGTCAGTTTTTTTAACTCTCAGAGTTTTTGCCAGAAATCTGCTAAGTGGCAGTCACCGAAGAAATATTTTTTTTTGTATTTCGTTTTGATTTGGTGATTGACCTGAGGTTTGAACTATGGCCTCACGTCTAATAAGCCAATATACTACTAGGTCTTGGCCATTTCGTTTCTATTTGATGTCCCCGAAATTTTCTAACATTTGAACACAATATATTCTGCAGTTTTATCTAAGTTGGGAAAAATAGGTGCAGTTGTTGGGCTGTTGGTCCTTAAGAAATACAAATTATATTTTATGGAATAAAGGTTACAGTAGATCTATTCTATCCTATCCATAATGAAATATTCTGGATTAGTTTGCCAGTTCATCGAATGATGGTATTGTGGGCTCATATTCTGTATCATTTTTACAGAGTTCTTAACCTCTTAGTTATAAGTATACCTGCTATATGACTAGTCGCTTACAAAAATATTATGCTGTGTCCTCTATATAACATTACGCAGCCATTGATACTTTTATTCGTATGTATTTTACCAAATTTCTTATAATACTGAGCAATCATTTAATGAAACTTACTTAGTTGTCCTAGCAAATAGTCGCATCAATTTACAGGTCAGACATCTCCAGCAAAATGAAATATGAAAATATATTTCTGCGGCCACTTCCTTTCAGCAGATTTCTAGCAAAAACTCTCTGAGTGTAAATAAAAATTGCCATACAATTTTCTCAAAAATCTGTCGTTCGGAGTCGACTTTAAACTGTACGACCCACCACTTGTATATAAAATTAACACACACAACAGAGGCTAGATTGTATTCCTCACTGAAGTGTTGTAATGACCAATTACATAATTTCCTCATTTCTTAAATTTAAAAAGATTGCCATTGCGCCCAGATATTGAGATGCTCAAAGAGCATTATATCGCTCGATCAGTGTTTTACTTTTTGTTCAGTGAGTTTAATTGGTCATTACAACCTTTCAGTCAGGATTACGACCTAGTTTCTCACACCACTTATGTTGTGTGCATTAATTTTTATACATGAGTGGTGTACCTACAGTTTAAAGTTGACTCCGAACGACAGATTTTTGAGAAACTTTTCATTGCAATTTTATTTACTCTCAGAGTTTTTGCCAGAAATCTGCTGAGAGGAAGTCACTGAAGAAATACTTTTTGTATTTTATATTGACGTCTGGCCTGGGGCTCGGACCCTGGCTTTTCGTCTAATAAGCCAACACACTACCTACTAGATCACGGCGACTTCAAATTTACTTTCATTTTAATTAGCAAGAATTTAATTTCCTTATGGACTAGTTTCCATACACATCTGACAAAAGGGCATCGTGATATTACACAGCGGCCGTCTTCTTCGCAACTGCTTTACATATCAGTTTGCATAGTAGTGGCTCTACAACAGAATGTATATTAAACAACTGCTGCTGTAACGGCATGGACTATTTGCATTGTAAACTTATCGTCAATGCCCATAGCGTAAACAAGTTTCATTGAACCAACCTTGTGGTACATTTATTTTCTTTCCTTCCTTGTGATTTCTTTTTTTTTGAACAAATTTTTTTTCTTTCTCTAGAAGTTATTATCGTAACTTTTAATCCGAATAACTGCCTACCTAATTCACTCCATTGAATCTTCACATTTTTTTTTAATAATTGCAAATGTAAAATCATAACAAAATCGAACGTAGAGACAGTGAAGAGATAAGATGGTTAAAACTTTTAATTAATCAAGTTTCAACTTTTTAATTAATCGCAAATATAGATGCACACCTAAAAGTACTACCGCGAGCACGCTGTTATTGTGGTATTTGTCTGTAAATAAAAACATTTATTTGTATTTGAGTTCTATTTTAATTGTTGTTTATTTAGACGCTCAGAACAAGTGAAGTTTATAAACCGTGAATGCTTAAATTGAAGGTTAACAAGTTAAAATTGAAAAATATGGAAACAAAAATAAACAAATAGTTTAGATGATGATAGTGTTTAGATGTTGCATAAATAGAGTAATAACAGTGTAAAGTGTATACATAGTAAATCTAATCATGGTTGCGTATGAGTAATATTATCAGCATATTGTGAAATAAATAAATATCACTCATACGCCAAGGGAGGCACAAGGTAAACTAATATAGGGTGGGTAATTTAAAAATTTAAATTTACCCATTAAATCCGAATGGGTAGAAAAATATCACAAAAAAGAGATTTTTTAAAAAATTCTATCTTGCCCCAACTAAACGAGAGCCCAAACGATTCTTTAAGAACGAATAAAGAAGACATAGAATGGTTTAAAAAATATTAGTAAAGCATGATATTCACATATTTTGGATGACAGCAGAAAGGTCAAAGATCACGAATTTTTCAAAATCAAAATTCGTGGATGATGTTCTCAGAAAAACCTTGAGATGCCATGTAATATTATATATCTTCTATCCCATGAAAACTTTTACTTGAATTGGTCTACTTACCTAAGCTACAGGTGCGATTAAATGACATGGGTATAAAAATACCCACTTAGGCATTGGTATGAAAAAACAATTCATTTTATTATAAAACTTTTAAAAATTAATTTCAAATAGAAATTTCAAATCATTCATTTTTCTTTATTTTTTCTATATTTTCGGGAGTTCTGTCATGAAATTGTGCAAAACAATCTCTTGGATGCACATTCAAACCGTATTTTGTACAACCGTACTCTGCTTTTGCACCACATTGCGCACAGCGAACGCGTTTTCCAATTTTATCAACCATGTGGTCAAGTTTGTCAGTGCATTTTGCTATTTGCTGTACATTTGTGACAACTTTTCCATCACGGCGTCGATTTTCACGAATATTTGCCAACGCTTCAACAACGCTAACCCGAAAATCGTGTTGGCTAATAGGTGGCAAACCTTCACATCCCCTGCACATATAGAGTACTTTGCATGCGTTTACCATAGCTCTGCGTCAATAGCGTTAGTGAGTAATGGCCAATACCACTTTTTTCCGCGGACTCGAATACGGTAATTGTTGACGCCATTATCCAATAAGTCAACTCCACTCATTCGCTGATTATATGCATGTATTATGTATGGTTGTTCAACGACAACCATCTTACGATGTTTACTGTCATATCTTTTGATTTCGTAGATCGGCTCTACATCCAAAAAATAAGACATCACAGTCACCACCTTCAGAAAGATTTAAAATACATACATAGGTATAACATGATAATAAATATGTGTGCAGGTAATTATCGAATTATCGTTCCACCGAACTGCGTTAATATTGTTATTTTTGTCAAAGCAAAAATTTGATGCACCCCGAGGTTTCTTTTTCATCAATTTAATATCATCCAACAATGCGTGATTGCTCCGATTATCTCGAAGAGTACCTGTTGCAAAATAACCTTTTCGAGATAATGTACATAATAAATTATGGATTTTAAAAAATTTGTCGAATGTAACATTATATTGGTCGTAGAACCACGTTTTCTCCAAGGCCGTAGTCACCATTATTATTAGCAGAAGCGCCAGCATATGGAATAACAATATTCTGTCACAGAAGCTAACACCCAGTATTTGTAGCCAAATCGTATTGGCTTGCCCTGTATGTACATCTTTAGGGAATGACGACCATAATATGCGATCATCTGTTCATCCACAGAAAGACTATGAGAAAAACTGCCAAATTGCGTGAATTTTTTATTCAGTGCAGTGTTTAATGGAGTAATCTTGGCAAATTTATCATTCTTGTCAAGGTTATTATTGTCGCAAATGTGTATAGTTGGTTTTATGCGTTCAAATCTGTGTCTACTCATAGCATCTTTAACAAACTGACATCATAACGTAGCTTGATTTGACCAGTAAGATCTGATAGTTGGTAGAGTATGATATCCCGCAAGGTACAATATTCCTCAAAATGATTTTATTTCTGTATCGGTAGTGATGAAACCAGGAACGTGTTTTTGTCCTGCATATGCATTAGTTTTTTCGACTATAATGGACATTACTTCTTCATCGAAAAAGCATTCCCATAATTGTAAAGGCGACAAAGAGCCTATCAAAGTAAGAAAAGCTTTTAAAATTTTAATACCATATCATAAAAATAGTTTGACTATGCTGTTTAGCAGCCATATAATAGGGAGAAAAAATTTTTATTTCAGAACACACTTATGTCGAAGTGGGTAGAAAAGTACCCATGCCCTACAGAGGCCCCCACAACACCTAAAAAAAATAAAAATATTCATATCAATATAAATACTCCAAAGACTATTTATGCCAAATTTCACTGAAATCGGACCATGGATTCTGGGGTCAGGCGTTAATGGGTTAAAAGTACAATAAAACAAAACCGATTTGAATTTTTGGGAAATTTTTTTTTGTTGTGAAGTACAATTGTTCCGGTTAGAAATTGAACACATCGATCGGACCAATTTTCGTGCACTTTTTCAAGTGTATGGGGTCGTATCTCGGCAATGGCATCACGAATGTTGGACTTCAAATGATCAATTGTCTCTGGTTTCTCAGCATAATACAGTTTTTTAACGGCGCCCCACATAAAATAGTCTAACGGTGTCAAATCGCAACGGCCTATTGACATTGCCATTTCGGCTTAGTAAACGGCCATCAAACGTTTGACGCAATAAATCGATTGTGGCATGAGATGTGTGACAAGTTGCATCATCCTGTTGAAATCAAACATCATTCACATCAATACCATGAAGAGCGGCTACATAAAAATCGTTTATCCTAGTGCGAGAGGTCTCTACGTTGATCGTCATGGTTGCGCCGTCTTAATTTTCATAGAAATACGGGCCAATGGGGCACCCGCTCCACAAGCCGCACCAAACAATTACTGCTAATGGGTGCATTGACTTCTGTAAGACAACGAGTAGGTTTTTTGATTACCAAATACTGCAATTTTGTTTATTAACGTACCCACTAAGCCAAAAATAAGCTTCATTCAATCGACATCATCGTGTAGTTTCTCGTTGAACCAAATTTCCAATAAATTACGATTTATTAACTTCAGTAGAGATAATCAACTGAATTTTGTAATAGGATAGAATGAAATAACAAATAGTAAACTGATAGATGGCCAACCCCTTATATTTCAGTGTTGAATTGATATTTTCAATATTTTTTTTTTTTGTTTAAATATTTTAATTTATAAATTTACTAATAAATTATTACAATATTTACTAATCACTAACCAGCATTAACTTTTTCCCTATGCAATAACAAATCAAAAATACGAATAATATGCCTTTACATTATGACAGATTTATTTGAATTTTATACACCCGTTTATGTGTGTTTTTCTACCGAAACCCTGTCAGAAAGAGTAGCCATTAAATCATCATTTGCATGTGAAAATTTTAGTTTCAATTTTATTTCATTTGCTGTGCGGCAATTTTTATGCAATTATACCAACGTAAATAACATTTCACATGTCAGCGATTAGACTGTGACAGAATAATTGAAAAATTGCCAAGTGTTTCCTGTTAAATGTGCCATAAAACCGGTCATTAAGCACCACCAGTCAGCAGCAGTTATGTATATGTATATGGCCTGGTATTAAATGTGAAAAAAATGGTTGGAATTTTATTAGAAAAATTATTTTTAAGTAGAAGTCAAAACAATTTGTTTTTTAAAGAATCATAAAGCGCCCTCTTTATTGAATATGATGAATACAGCATCGTCTTCTTTTATCAAAAACTCAAATATATCGGCTCTTTCTTTAACAGCTTCCTATCTTTAAATTTAAACAAAGCAAAATGTGTGTGAGTAATCCATTACAATTTGTTATTCGTTTGAAAAACCTATTGATGTCACTATGTATGGAATATATTATCGTTCAAATACCCATTAAGCTTCTCAGGATGTAGCACACACGAAATGTTTAAGTTTCCATGACTCTGGCACGCACTAAATCAGGGTGAATTTAACGAATTGCATGGGTGTCGTTGACTTTGAGCACCGCTGTTATTTGTGGTTTATTCACATACACTTAAAGACTTAAGAAAACCTCACAAGATTAAGTCTAACGGGGTGAAATGTCATGATTTCGTTAGCCAGTTTATATCAACTTGACTGGAGATGAACATTCTCTCAAATCGCAGTATTGAACATAGTGTTGTTGTACGGGTAATCTAATTCAGGCTAAAAGAGGTCTGAAATCATCGTATTTGTACTTGTCGCTGACAGGGGTGGCACAGTCAACGTCATTCCCAAAAAACATATACAGCGACGGCAACATAAAACCAAAATCCTCTCCAAACACTGACTATTCGATATGATTTGATGTGATTGGTTGCGTGCCTAATTCAAAAATTGTGTTTGTTCATGTACCAATTCATTTAGAAATGGGCTGTATCGCAGAAGATTATTTGTTCGATAACAACTAGGGTCAGTTTCCAACTACTGCACAGTCCATTAGGCAAACATACAGTGAGCACCAAAAGTGAGTAAACACCACTGAAATAATTCATTTTCTTAGGATAGCGAGAAAAGTAAATGAGAATAGTCGAATAAATTTCCAATAATAAAAACGTTATCTATTACTTATAAAATGTTAAAACAAAAACAACAATTCATGATAAAGACACTTTTTTTTATACTTAAGAACATAATAGAAAATTTGAAATTATAGTGGGTGTTGACTCAAAATTCACCAACTTTTGGTGTTCGAGAGGACGAGTTCTTGCGAGTGACGCGATATCGAATGCCTGCTATTCAGTTGCCTACTGCCATTATGAGAGGCAGCGCTTTTTTCTTGGGTTGAGTTATTGTAAAGTTGTTGGCAGTTACCAGTGGACTTGAATTTATCAACCACATTGCTAACAGTCTTCTCTGTGGGATGACAATGACGAAGAGTGCGGTACGTTGGCCTAACAGAACACCTATTTTGATAAAACAATTATATTTTTTACAACTACAGTGTAAATAACTGTCCATGCTGATTTACAAAAACAGGTAAATGGAAATTAATTTAACAGTTTCATCTTTAATATGGTCGCTGTTTTCAACTGTCAAAAGGCGGGGAATTCTATGTTACGATATAATTGTTAAGCAGACTTCAAAATACAAAAGTATTGTTACGAAAATGAAAAATCCTGATACTGGTGTTTCGCTTTTACATTAAAAAACTTTAAAATTATAAACAAAAGCCACAAAAACAAAACAATGCAGTAAACAAACCTGTTTACAAATTATCGTACTGCTTAATATAACAACAACAAAACCGGCATAAAAAAATGGTAAACGAGTAAACACAAATCCAAAAACAACAATAATAAACGTGAGCAACGATGTTTACATTCATAGAGATTTCGAGAAGGCGAAGTCATGAACATTCGCCTACAAGAACATTCATCAGACTGTTTATTCTGCCGTACAAAAGGCAAGGCAAAGCAGGCAAGGGAGTTACTAACTTCAGTCAAATTTGTGTGAAGACGCGATGCGTTTGAAGAAAGTAATCGTGGTTTGAAGAACTCCGTTACAAAAATCTGTCGAATAATTGTCTAGTAATTGTTATTGTTTATGCAAAGGGTATAAACAGAAGAAAAACAAAGAAAAGCAATTGTTGTTGTTTACATCAAGTTGTGAACAGTGGCACACAGAATTGTGCGAATAATAAAGAATTTTAATTAAAACTAAACTTAGATTTATTTTCATTTTATTTGCAATTTACGAGCTCATATTTTTAAAAGTTTTTAAAAGGTAAAAACGTAACAATATGAAAATTTGCATCCATTGATGGGGTAGATATTCTCCTTTTGAGCAATGTAGGTTTGACAAATCAAAGCCAAAAGTACATAATTTATGTCGTTGAACTGTTAGGAGCTGTAGTTAATGTAATGGTAGTTAGGTTAATGGAAGTCGTTGAGGTACAGCAGGTAGTGTATTGGCTTGTTAGAAGTGAGGCCACGTTTCAAATCCCAGGTCAGATATTTCTATCGAAATATAAAAAATAGTTCTTCGGCGAACTGCCTCTCAGCAGATTTCTGACAAAAACTCTCAGAGTACATAAAATTGCCATGAAAACTTTCTTAAAAATCTGTCGTTCAGAGTCGACTTTAAACTGTAAGTCCTGCCACTCAGGTATACAATTAATACACACAACATAAGTGCTGTGAAAAGCTAGGTCATAACCCCGACTGAAGTGTTTTTTATGTATGTATGTAGTTATTTATATACATATTTAAGAGCCGTATTAAATATCCAATTTAATAATTCCTTATATCCTGTTTATTGTTTTGTATTTTCCTTCTTTTCCCGTTTACCATTGAAAAGCTCATTTATATGAGACAATGAGAAAATTGTTGTTTTTATTGCCTTTAAACGATTATGCCTTTGATAGATAAACGTTGCCGCCATAAATGCTTATGGAATGCAACAAAATTCATTTTAATTGTGTAATTATAACAACAATACTCGTAATGGGAATAGTGACAATTGACAATAATTTTATCTGTCAATTGGCTTGAATATGAAACAATATCTGGCCTACAGGTCTTTGAAACTGACGCCACTAAACGAATACAATCAAACGTATATGATTTGTTCGTACTATGTACTGTGTGTCTATTAAATGTTGCCATTGTATGTGTGTGCAATGTGTATGTGTTTATAGCTGTGATAATGATAATAATAATGTCATTATAAGTGAAGGTCTTTACGTTCGCTTTACTCATATAATGTTGCAAAGTTGCTGCAACAGCAATAGGGATATACAAACAATGTTAAAGTAAAACGCCAACCATAATAATACTGCGTAGAAATAACAACAAAAACAAACCTAGTAATGAAAATCTAATAAAGAAAATAATAATAAAATAATAGACAAAGTAAACATCAAACACAGTGGCTTAGTGTCAGCAACAACAGCAACAACAACCACAACAGCAACATGCATTTAAGCGGATCTAAAGTAATTGCAATATTGTCCATCAGTATTATAATCTCTTTCCAGGAAGTACTAAACACTAGCACTTGCCTTGACATTGCTAAAGCTGGCGAATCCAAAACTAATGAAAATGCAGAGAAAAATAAAAACAAACAGAAAAACAATAACACTTTCTATGAATTGAACATTTTAAATAAATTTCTTGATTATCAACGACTACGACACGCCATCATTATATACTCTCCCGCGCAACGAGTTGCAAGACAGCCAGACAGATGTCAATATCATAACAATGGCACTGGCATTGTTGATAACTTCTTGCGATTGTCGTTAATACGCAAATTAACAGCGTATTATCACTTGAAGTTTATAAATGATATGCTGTCCGTAACTGATGAATCTTTATTTCAAGTGTCTACACATCGAGTGCTTATTTTTATGAAATATTATCCGCAAGCTAAAGGCAAACAAAAGATCTTGCAATTGGCTTCGCAAAAGGAAAAGTTTACATTGCAATTTGTCTGGTTGATTGTAATCGATGAGATGCAAGAAGCTCGTTTGGATATTGAAGTTACGTTTGGACAACTGAATCTCATGATTAATACGGATTTAACGGTGGCCATTAAAAGTAAGGATTACACGTAAGTATTCCTCTTTTCTTGAGAATGTTTTGTACTTTGTAGGCTATTGTTTTACACACAAATTAAAGGCAAATGTTTCTGAAAGCGTGACATGAGGCCTCGGTTCAAACCCCAGGTTAAGCATCTCCAAATAAACGAAATATGAAAAATATATCTTCGGGGTCATCCTCTCAGCAGTCATGAAAAGTTTCTCAAAAATCTGTCGTTCGGAATCGACTTTAAACTGTAGATACCGGCACTCATGTATAAAAATTAACGCACACAACATAAGTTTTAATCCTGAATAAGGGGCTGTAATGACCAACTATGTACATATGTTTCTGAATGGAGCAGGTGTTTGCTGTTCTAGTGAATACTAAAGCGTATTGCATTCCAAACATATGGAATTTAAATTTCACAGAGATGCCGCTGTGATCCTGACACCATTCTCTTTAAATTCTTCAAAAATTTTTTTTTTATTATTATAGCAGATCGTTTTTTGTATTATTATAGATATCGGATGTTAGAAATAATTAATAATTTTTTTATAATTGTCAAGCGATTATGGTCATCTTCATCTTCGAAATTCGAAGAGACTGCACTTATAACAGATGTGCTCAGTATTGTGCATCATCCGAATGTAGGCACCGACGAAAATATCGCACCTGTTAGGCGTATAATCCGAATTTCTAGATTGAACGATATTCTTGGCCATTGGGACAATCTTACGGCTTATTATAACGTATTTTGCATTTAGATGTACACCAGCATCCATACTTAGTCCAACTCACACAAGAATTAAAGCTGATCATACACAACACGGTAGACGTGCTGGTTGTATGCTTCAGCAAAAGTATTTCATTGCTGATTTTTCAAAAAATTTTTCTTCAGCAATGAAGTTTGTTTTTCACATGGTGGTTATGTCAACAAGAAAAACTGTCACATATAGAGTTCGCTGAACGCAGATGTAATTGTGGAAAAACCGTTGCAAACGGAAAAATTTACGGTTTGTGGGTTATAGTCCCAAGGTATCATTGGCTCAATTTAGATTATGAACCGAATAGTGGTTTAGTAATACGGTGTCACAAGCTACACAACGAAATTGATTTTGTTTTATTGCATCAGAAATTTACAGAAAGAGTACACTTTTTTCCTCGTCTATTGGTTGTCAAAATCTGTTTATTTACCATACCATTGAACTGATAATCATATAACACTAGGGCATATTCGCCTATGGAAAAGCGGTCGATATGTGTGGAAAAATTATTGAAAACTGCCTCAAAAGTATTGACAGCTACAATATCTGTTGACTATTATCTGCTCGCACGTACATACTTTGTCAAATAAGACAGCAAACACAACATGGTATGGAAAGCGTTTTCGCATATAGAGACATCAGGAATATTCCATTAATTCGTAAGCCCCAACAGAAGTCAACATATATGAAGAAAAATAAAGTACTGTTTCATTCAGTACTGGAAGTCAATGGAAATATTAGTCTGATCTGTAGAATGCAGTGGATGCAGAAGCCAAAGAAATTTTCAATCTTGTTCGTTGTGATTTGTGATACTGTTCATTCCCAATCAATATTCCAATATAGATAAGGTTTCGTGTAGGGTATCTGAATGATATTTCTTACACTCGATATAGAGTAGTCGTCGTAGTCTAGTAGGTAGTGTGTTGGCTCATTGGACGCGAGGCCACGGTTCAAACCTTAGGTCAGACATTAAAATGAAATATGGAAAAAATATTTCTTCGGCGACTTCCTCTCAGCAGATTTCTGGCAAAAACTCTGAGAATAAATAAAATTGCCATGAAAAGTTTCTCAAAAAAATCTGTCGTTCGGAGTCGACTTTAAACTGTAGGTCCTGCCTCTCATGTATAAAATAAACACATACAACATGAGTGGTGTGAGAAGCTAGGCCGTAACGCTGACTAAAGGGCTGTAATGGACTATGGCGACTTCTCTTCATTTAATTTGAGCGAGTAAGTATGTAAACTGGTTCTGTGGATGATATGTGAATCTGACTTGTAAGCAAAGGTTGAATCTGAAAAAAAACTTGGCAATGTGAACTAGTTTTGCTATACAAATGGATTAAATATCCCAATATATTTGTATACAGACCAGACACCTCTATAAGGCTGGGTGTATTTCACAAAGATATCTCTTGAAACTGTATTAACGAAGAAAAAGAGGTGACCATAGGAAATATTTTCCTCAATTGATCGGCTTTTGGGAACGTGAGAAGAAAGATTCTTGGGCACACTGTCATTAAAGCATTACGGGAGTTGGGAAATACCAGCCATGAGATATGATTCAATGTCGGAATAGATACAAGCGGTGTTACAACGGTACTCTATAGAATCCAAGAAATGTATGCTTACACCTGCCAATTGATTTGGACAATGACATTCCCATCTCCAAACTATGACAACTCACGCAACAAACACCAATTGACCTCTAAGTATGAACAGCGAAAAGGAAAGAGACACTTAAAGAAAAGGCATTACTGGCCTAGCCGGTACTGCAACCGAATGTAACCTCAGGACAAGTGAAGCAGAAATTCAAGAGGAAAAACATATGGAACGTAGAGAAAAGCCACTGCTTTTAATAGATTAGAGTGAAATTTCATATACTGTGTATTCGAAACTCTTTATTTTTCTGAGACATTTTCATTTCATATTTTGTATTGTTTTACGATTTCACTTTCATTACAGCCAACACTACGATTTGTATGATGTTTATAAAATTTGCCATTTATGCGGTGCTCCTTTAGAGATCGTATACAAGGGCAACTGGACTATTGACAAAGGCTTACAAGTATTGAAAGAATTTCGTTACGGCATTGCTGTAAGGAGAAATAATTTAAAAAAATTTGCCATTAAAGCAACAACAGCGGTAAAGACTTACATACATACTTACCACGCAATCCTTAATGAATATTTGAAATGTAAAAAAAATTATACGTTTTTCTTATTAGATTCTCAACAAGTCACCAGATTTAAATATAACTGATATGGAGTTTCTCAACAATGACAAGCAACACTTGGAGCAAGATGCCATGCAACGTAAAACATTTCAATTGTTGAATCACATGCTGTATCTTTACAATGCCACGTAATTTTCTATTCCAAGTTTTTATTGTCAACTTTTCTTAGATCGTTTCTTTTTATTGGGGTTTTTAGTTTTGATTTAAAAATTGCATCTTCTTGGGGCAATGAAGTTAATGGCAGTTGGTCGGGTATTGTTGGTCTCTTACACAGAGGTGAGGTTGAACTTTCCTTATGCCCCCTAAGATATGTGGCCAAGAGAGCAAAATATATTGTGTACACCAATAAGATACATTATGAAAAGTAAGTTTTCTCTGTTTTCAATTATTTTTAATTCCTTTTATATTCACATGAATCATTTATGGGAAATGAATCTCAACAGGGTACATTTCATCTTTCGTCACCCCAAACATGCGAGCATACGCAATATATTCTTTGAACCTTTAGCCGATTTGGTATGGTGGTGTGTTTTGGCCTTAATTGTTGTAACGATACTCTTGTTGGCCATACATTTGCACATCGAATACAAAGTGTTTATGGCATTGCAGCAAAAGCAACAGCAAAACCAACAGCAACAGCAGCTACTTAGCAGAGATTGTAATGATGCTGATGCTGCCGCAGCCAATCTAACTGCTGCTGGCCCATCAATGATTGTGGAAAACCATTTCGATTTTGTTATCTTATGCATTATGGAAGCCATACTCATGCAGGGTCCAACGCCCGAAATATTTCGCTGTAACTCTACACGTTTACTAATACTAAGCGTATCGGTGTTTTCAATTTTGCTAATGCAATTCTATGGGGCATTCATTGTGAGCTCATTACTGTCGGAGCCACCACGTACCATAACCAATTTACAAGCATTATACAATAGCAACATGGAGTTGGGCATGGAGAATGTACCGTACAATTATGAGGTTTTTATCAACAATACAAATCCGTTGATAGGCAATGTTTACAAACATCGTATTTGCAATAAACATACACAATGTCGCAACATCGTATCGCTGGAGGAGGGTGTTAGGCGCATAACATCTGGTAATTTTGCCTTTCATGTGGCCATCGATCGGGCATATCGCCTACTGAAATGTAAGTGTGCCAGCCAGCATACACCATAATTAGCCAAAAGCATTTTAATTCTTTTCATATGTTTTTTATTTAGTTTTTTTTTAGCAAAATTAGTTGCATTCAAATAGTTTAATTACCTGTTCATTGTTATGCCATAAACGTAATAGCCAGATGCGTTAATTATTAATATCACAGACTCCAATTTATTTTTGCTTTTGTTTTTATTTAAATAATGTTATTTCATTATGATTATTTAATTTCAATTCAATTTCATGCATTTATAATGCTTTTGTTAATGCACTCTTATGATTTATTTCCTTTAATTCTGTAGTATTTTAATAATTCAATACCATTAATTTACGTATGAATTTTCATTGTTTATGCTCAATGACTTTTAAATGCGTTTTCGTGCGAATGTATTTAAAAATTAAATTTTTTTTTAAACAAAAATTTATGATGAGGATTTAAATCAAACTCCTCTTTAATACTGTGCTCTTTTAATATTAAAAAGGAAGAATGAGAAGCACTTTAAATATGTCACTGTAATTGCTTGCATGTTGGTCCACACTACTACCACATATTGTTCAAAGAGAAGGTATCTGCTGCACACCAACATTAAGGGCCATTATTACAAGTTGCCGTTAAACTTTGGTTTAGTTAAAGGTACATTTAGCTAAAGGGAACTTTAAGGTCATCTTTAACTTGCCTTTCTAGTAGAACACATCTATTCGTTGTCCATTTGCCAGTAGATATCATAATGCCGCAATAATAAATTTGTTTTTCAACCCCACTGTTCATATATGGAACGTTCTTACAATAGAAATTATTCCTACTTCCTCTTACCACTCTTCAATAATTATTTTCCCAGGTCCTACACAATGCACCGCATGAATAGTAATCATGCGTATGAGCAAAAAATATAGCAGGCTTTAAATTATTATTACAAGTTGCCGTTAAACTTGGGTTTAGTTAAAGGTATATTTAGCTAGAGTGAACTTTAAGGTCATCTTTAACTTCTTTTCGTTATTACAACCTACAGATAAAATACAGTTAACTTTTTCAAAAATATGGCAGTGGCGGAGCAATGTCGATAACACTGCTCAAATTAAATAAGTTTTATTTAAACACAGTGGCAACTACGGGCTTCTTTTGTTGTTGTATTCGCTCACTTTGTTTATATTTGAAGTTGCCATATAAAAATAATGTATGTGTATGGCACGTTCAAACAAAGTTACCACTTGGATGATTCTCCATTTAGCTTAACGCTCACTTCTACCTTATCGTCCACTTATAATAATGAAAAACAATTAATCTGCCCATTAAAATCCCCCTTTAGTTAACGGCAAGTTATTATAATGGACCTAAGAGTTATAAGCCATTAAGACCCTTTACATATCAGGCTATATTACTCTCGATTTCTTTCTTCTCAACTGGATCGCAGTTTCTGCATAAAACACTTAGAAGGAGTCTAGCCGACCCTACAATTGAATCAAACTGTAAATCTCCTACCCTGGATGCAGATTTCATTAGCATAATACAACGGCTTTCCGTCCAGAAAGCATTAGACATGAAGGGAAATTTATTCCAAATTCCCGACCTAATCGTAACCAAGGGTATGTCCATATGTTAGGTTAGGTTAGCGTGGTAGCTTTAATTTACCAAAAAGCTCACTTGAGCATGCATAGCGGCCCGTTGTGATGTCACAGGTGTCCATATGTAAATGGAATCAAATAATGGAGACTTTGAAATAATTCCCCATTTTGCGAATAAATAGCCCATATGTCGATCAGAATTTTGAAAGGATATCTGTGGCTGCCTGGCTGTCCGAGTATTGTCTACGAATACTGAACCACACCATCGCCAAGAGCATAACTTTGCAAGGCATTGTGAGCGTGTGTGATATTCAAGTCCTCCATATACTCACCACAATTAATTTTCTCATCCTACTTTAAGGCTTTTCTGTTTATTTTTAGAGGATTTGTAGGAGGACCACAATTCAAGTTTCAGTAGGCTCTACTTGATATAAAGGTTAGGTTAGGTTAGCAGGTAGATTGCCGACCATTGGCAAGTTCACTCGGTGGCCCATATGGCCTATTATGTTATCCAGCGCTGGGGTCGTCGTAGTCTAGTGGGTAGTGTGTTGGGTTATTTGACGTAGTCACAAAACGAAAATATGAAAAAATATTTCTTTGGCCACTGCCACTCAGCAGATTTTTGGCAATAACTCTGAGAATAAATGAAATTGCCATGAAAAGTTTCTCAAAAAATCTGTCGATTGGGGTCGACTTTAAACTGTAGGTCCCGCCACTCATGTATTAAATTAACACGCACAAAATGAGTGGTAATCCTGACTGAAGGGTTGTAATTGCCAATTATGTATGTTATGTATGTATGTCTGTTATACAGAGTGAGGCAAGCCCCTTGTCATGTTACTTGAGAGGTGGGTTTTAGCCACCCTGAGCTATGGACGAAACCGGCCAGTTCTTATGGATTAAAGGTGTCTAAGCCCTTATTAATTTAGTTATAGGGAACTATTTACCAATCCGGATCTATGACTCTGGCATATCCAAGGCCACATAGCTACTTAAGCCAGAAGCATTTCGAGAATAAGCTCATTGAAAAACCTCTTCAGCATTGTTGGAACTATTTTGGTGTGTGTCCGGCAGATTGCCTACGATGATTGCTTTGGTCATCTCTTTAGATTCGATAGAAGTCTTTACAAATGATTGTAAACTTGATTATATTGTAGGATGCGAAATTTATTATCTTCTGTGGCTGCTAATATGAGTTCCTTTCGGACTCAACCTGTAATCATTAAAGGGGTTGGCGTCCCAGTAGGTTCCTAGACACAAAGTTCCTGGTCACAAAGTTAATCAAGGAAACTGTGTTGCTGTAGCACCTGGGTGAACAAACATATTTTTACCGAGTCATGCTTTAATAGGCAAATCAGATATTGATTGTCGAGAATGGAGGTCACAGTTGAGATTGTAATTCTTTTAACGATTTGTTTCTTTCTTCACTATTATATAGGGTCTTCAAATGGAAGCTTCCAAACTTTTGAAGCCATATCTGTCAAATACGTTGTTATTTTGACTGTCAGTTTTGCCAAATCCCCATGGACGGATAGACATGGATGTGTGTTCGATGAATTGCATCTTAAGCAGTTGACAACTGACGATAATTTTTATCGAGAAATCGTCTTCAGCGATGCGGTCCATTTATGTTTGAATGAAAAATGGGAAAATATCAATACACTTGAGATCTAAGAGTGTCTGAGGTTGGCAGCGTCATCATTCCATTTTCCTTGAGAAAGACATTGAACAGGCCATCGTTACCAAAGGTCGAAGGGCAAACAAGTAAAAAAATTCATTGATATTTCATACACGGTTTATTTTATGAACATTTTTACTACGTCTTGACTACTGCTCTAAGGATTACAGTAGAGTACAGAGTGTGCCATGTTCTTAATGTTTCGAGCCCTTTAGTTTGAAGAGTTTTGTTTCTTATTCACATATGGATTGAATGGTAATCGAGTGTCAAACCATTAACACATTCATACATTGTTAGACAACCGCACTTTTGAAACAAGTGCTGAGGCGGCTTGTTGGGGGTAACTTTGTTTGCAACGAACGCCTACCGAAACCATTGACAGTTGAACTCTTCAAGCCTCATGTTTATTTTAAAGGATTTTCAATAACAATCTGAATTCAAGTAGCCTCCCACCTACACTGGTATTAATTTGCATTTCATTTCATGTTTGTTTTATTTATTTTTTGTTTTCTTTTTGTTTTTTTTTCATCTTTATTAAAATATTAAAACCTGTATCCAGACATAAATTAATAAAACATGATTAATTATTTGCATTGGCATTCGCTGCGCATAAATACAAAGATATTTTCCGTCTGATTGTGAAATGAACAAAGGAATAATACAGAATGTGGGCAAATAAAAGGCAACAAATAAGTTTGAAATTGACTTTTGCAGAATTAAAATTGCATTTAAATAAAAATGAAAACAATTTTTTGATTTTAATTAATAAATAAATCACAACAACAATCATCAACCAGCCATGGCAAATAAAACAAAACAAAAGTTGTATTGGAAAATATATTTCCAAAAAAAACAGACGAATTTTTTTTTTAAATAATTGCACTATGCGACAAAATACAAAAAATTAAATACACACGCTACCACGCTACTACCCAGTCTAAGTTGTTCAGTTAGTTGAGTAGTATTCAAAAATCCTTTTTTTTTGTTAGTTTTCTCGAAAC
The DNA here is from genome assembly GCA_936449025.2 of Sarcophaga subvicina. Classification (NCBI taxonomy): domain Eukaryota; kingdom Metazoa; phylum Arthropoda; class Insecta; order Diptera; family Sarcophagidae; genus Sarcophaga; species Sarcophaga subvicina. The sequence continues at coordinate 30,139,529 of OW388081.2, forward strand.
TTCCAAATTTGTTTTATTTGACAAAAATTATTTTTTTTTGATCTTTTTACACAAAATTATTCATTACCCAAATATGTTTAAACCTATTTTAAAAATTCAAAGTTTTTAGAAAGGGGAGGGATTAGCCTTTCAAACGGTATACATAAACATTTTCTTCAAACTTATATGTTATGAGTTTTGATGGGGTAAACTTGGAAAAGATTTTTTTTCTTATTTTTTCACGTTTGGCCATCCCTAATTGCAAAATTTAATTAAAAACTATAAAACAAGTGGTGATATTATTAGAGTGCATTCTCTTCTGAAGAGATTGATAGTTTGTTTGATAAAATTGGACAAAAATTACAGTAGTTATGAATTAAAGAGTATAACAGCTGAGTCCTATTTTTTTATATATGCTGTCTTATCGAATGAACTTTAATTGTTTATTGAAAAATGTGTCCTTTTTCCGTTAGACAAACCACCGGAATTTGGCTAACATTTGCGCAAAGCGAAATATTAATATTTGCGTAAAACGGAAATATTAGACTACTTTTGGTAGTCGTTCAAACGAGCAAAGAGCAAATTCTCAGCTCAACAATCAAGATCCATCAAAAATTTTGAAAATTTTTGAAATGAAAGTTCATTTGATGCGACAGCATATAGTGAGCGTCAAAAGTGAGTAAACACCACTGAAATAATTCATTTTCTTAGGATAGCGAGAAAAGTCAATATAGTAAATAAAAGTAAATAGTCGAATAAATTTCCAAAAATAAAAACGTTTAAAATGTTAAAACAAAAAAACAATTCATGATAAGAGAACTTTTTTATACTTAAGAACATAATAGAAAATTTAAAATTATAGTGGGTGCTGACTCACTTATGGCGCTCACTGTATAAGGAATATGACTAAGCTGTTATACTCTTTAAATATTACTACGTTAATTTTTGCCAATTTCATCAAACGAAGTGTCAAACTATTGACAAGAGAATGCACTTTATTTCATATTTTTTAATTAAATTTTGAAATTAAGAATGATCAAACTTGAAAAAATAAGAAAAATTTAATATTTTTAATAATAAAATTTACTTCATCAAACTTCATAGCATATAAGCTTGAACAAAATGTTTATGTATTGCGTTTTAAAGGCTAATCTCTCTCCTTTTGAAAAAACTTTGAATTTTTAAAATCGTTTCAAACATATTTGGGTAATCAATAATTTTGTGTGAAAAGATCAAAAAACCGTTTTTTTGGAAGGTCCGAGAAAATTAAAAAAAAAGATTTTTGAATTCTACTCAACCTAGTGAATACTCGAGTGTATTTGCACTGTCGCCCAGTGTTATGCGCCATGATATACTTATATGCAAGCAATAAATGTGGTGTATAAACGTAGAAATTTAATTTTAAAACACAATAACATTTTAACAAATTAATGTTTTATTTTTCAAAAATTTATATTCATTTTATACTTGTAATCGACAGCCTCTTTGACGGAATCACAATTCTGTGAACTGCAAGAAATCATGTTTAATCCTCCGTATACATTTTATGCTGCCCTGGGTATTCGCAAACAGTCGCCCTATCATGAGTTCATAAACCGAGCCGTCATTGTTTTTCAAGAAGCAGCATTGGTGCCCTATAACGACAAAAAGTGGGAGGTGAATAAAATCGATTGTTCAACTATACGCGGCGATCAAGTTGAAGTGGACCTGGAACACTTTGCCCCGGCATTGGCATTTCTATTATTGGCCTATGTATTCAGTCTACTGGCCTTGTTTGTGGAAATCACTTATAAAAACCTATCAAAACAGAAAAATTTAATTTTTAATACAAAGCCATAGAAATAGTAAATAAATGCAAGGATTTTTAAATGTTTACGCACTCGATACTCGTATTATATTTTATTTTTTTTTTGTTAAAAACATTTCAAACTCTAGACTCTGAACATAATGCCTTAAATAATGAGATTTCACCAGTCGTTGTATTTAAATCCTGATTTTATTTTTCGCCTTTTTCCAGCCTCCTTTGTTTATTAAATTGTGGCATACATTACATCTCGCATTAATTATTTTTCTTTTTGTTGCTTTCCCTTTGGTTTACACTTGAACGCTTCAATTATAATGCCAACCTTTTGTTGTTCATTACTTTTCTTTGCGTGTGCTCCTATTTACTTAAGATTTTTCCAAGATTTTTTGCAAATATTTTTTTTATTTTAATTTATTTGAGTTTTTCTTTTACAAACATTTATTTAAACGGAGTATTATTGTCGTCAGTATTTTTCAACTTCACTTTGGCTTGATTCCTAAAAAGGCTGCATATTTTTTGTTCATTTTCATTATTATTTTTTATTTTTCTTTTCAAAAGAAATAAAAATAAATAAAATATATTGAGTTTAGGCATATATCTGTTAATATAATTGCTTGAACGTGTATATGTGATTGTATCGGGTCCGCCATCTAACGTTTTTTTTCAACTAGTGCTTATTTCGTGAATGGTAACACTTAGCTCATGTCTGATTTGACAGATAATTAGTTTTATCCTTCCGCTCAACGAATATGGTTGTGTATACGCTTGAACAACGCTGGGAAATATTGCGACATTACTTTGAAAATCATGGTAATGTGCGAAAATTGCGTACGGATTTTGGAAGAAGAAGAAGCACCGTCAGCTCCATATGCTCGTTATCTTGTGAAAAAAGTGAAAGAAACTGGCATCCTCAACCGAAGCGTGAAAAAGCCAAAAACAGTGCTTACAGCCGAGAATATTGCTGCTATGACAGAAAGGGTGCGTGAAGCGCAATCAACATCATTTCACCGTCGTTCTCAACAATTGAACATTTCGGAGACATCATTGAGACGAATTTTGCATAAAGACCTTGGTATGACGCCATACAAAGTCCAATTGGTTCAGGAGTTGAAGTCAATTGACCATCCATTGCGTTTTCGCTTCACTAAGTGGGCCTGCGATCGACTTTTGGCAATAAATCATCTTTTCAGATGAAGCTCATTTTGATCTTGGCGGGTATGTAAACAAGCAAAATTGTCGCATTTGTGGCACAGAAAACCGGCACGCATACATTGAAAAGCCGACACACCCAAAACGAGTCACTGTTTGGTGCGGATTTTGGTCCAGATGCATAATTGGGCCATTTTTCTTCGAAAATGAGCAAGGAGTGGCCGTTACAGTCAATGGCGATCGTTATCGGGCCATGTTGAAAGAATTTTTGTTCACTAAAATTGAAGAGGAGGGTATTGGCAACATTTGGATTCAACAGAACGGCGCTACGTGCCACACAGCCGAAGCTACACTCGATGGTTTGCGTCCTGTTTTTGAAGATCGGATTATCAGCCGCAGAGCTGATGTCGTTTGGCCACCTCGGAGCTGCGATTTGACACCGTTGGACTATTATTTGTGGGGTGCCGTCAAAGATAAGTGTTACGCCGACAAGCCAGAGACAATTAACGCTTTAAAGGACAATATTCGTGAAGCCATTGGTGAAATACAGCTGCACACAATCGATAATGTGCTTAAAAATTGCACCGATCGTGTAGGCTACTGCATGGCCAGCCTTGGCAGCCATTTTAATGAAATTATTTTCCATTATTAACCGGAAGGATTGTACTTTCAAATAAAAAAAAATTTGAGAAAATATTCGTTTAAAATATGATCTCGTAGATTGCAAATAAAATAAAAATAAATTTGTGTTTAGTTTTAATTAAAATTCTTTATTGTTCGCACAATTCTGTGTTCGCACTATTCACAACGTGATGTAAACAACAACAATTGATTTGTTTGTTATTCTTCTTTACACTCTTTTGTGTAAACAATAACAATTGTACGACAGATCTTTATAACGGAGAACTTTAAACTACGATTATTCTCTTCTAACACTGTGTGTCTTCGGTCAAGGCTGACAAATTTTTTTTAACTTCCTTGCCTGCTTTGTCTTTCAATTTATAAGCCAACGTAAACAGTCTGATGAATGATCTTGAAATCGAATGTTCGTGGCTTCGCCTTCTCGAGCTCTCTAGAAATGTTAACATCATTGTTTCATTATTGTTGTTTGTGTATTTTTGTTTAAATTTATTATTGCAGTATTTGTTGTTGCATTTTTGTTTACCTGGTTATCATGTAATCAAGTTCATTGTTTTTGTTTTTGTAGATTTTGTTTATAATTTTAATATCCATTTTCGTAACAATATTTTTATTTGCAAGATTTCTGGTTTGACATTTATTAATCCTACATAACAGGCATAAAATATGGTTTGGCAATGTCACGAATCACAATATCTCAACAAAATTGAAATATTTTTAAAACCATACCTTAAATTATTGTACTGCAGAGCGCAGGTCGTTTATAGGATACCCTATAAGGTCAACTACAAACTTTTAGGCCTGATAAATTGCAAAATGCTAATCGGAGTCAACCCTGCCTAAAAGAATTTTCTTCTTTCGTCACAGAATCTACATGTTGGTCTAGAGACAATTCACACACATTCTGAATATAAATGTAACCTGAGTCAACACAACTTTGTCAAAGGTCTGGTTATCAATATGAGATTATTTCTTGAGAGCCTTACAAGTGACTTAGATTATCAGTTTTGTTTGTTTGAAATTATATTGGTTGGATAAAACTATTTGCCTCCTCCTTCTCTGCCCTTTTCCTTCTTCCCTTACGTTGAGTATCTCTTTCCAAACATCCGCTCCTTCTTCGCAGAACAGCATAGAAGCTCTCCTCGTAGCAAGCTTGTATTTTTGTTCAGTATGGAGTATTACACACGTCATCTGGAACCCAGTGGATGGTAAAATAATTTAATTTTGCTTATCTGATTCTGCCTCTTCATACAGTCCCATATAATTTTCGATTTAGACTCATAAAGGCCGAGTAATCGAATGACGGCCTTTTTTTCTACTTCATATTCAAGTTGAATTGCTCACATGTTGCGATGACATAGAAACCTTATTCAGGTAAACTTATTTAGAAATCAAATGGCGGCCGGTTTTTTCTACTTCATAGTCAAGTTGAATTGCTCACATGTTGCGATGGCATAGAAATTTTATTCAGGTAAACTTATTCGATTTCTACTCATAAGAGCTGAGTACTCGTATGGCGGCCTGTACTTCATATCCAAGTAGAATTGCGCACATGTTTCGATGGCATAGACTACCGCTTTTAAGATACCCGAGAGTATCCCCGTGAACTCGGAATATTTCGTTGTGGAATATTTCCTTTGTGATGACTGTTGCAACATTTGTGGCTTGAGTATCCCGTACACCCTTTACTATTTCTAAAAATTTATCGTAAACAATGTGTTCATTAAAGTTGAAATAAATAATTTATTTAATTTCCAATGCTGTCCCGTTTAATTTTCCATCTATTTTCATTTTGCAAATATTTTTTGCTATTTTGTTTAGAGAAGTTAATTACAAAAAATTACAAATTGTATCAGCACAGATTACATTACTACTGGACTTAATGATACCGCATATCACATAACATACATACATATTTGGTCATTACAACCCTTCAGTAAGGATTGCAACCTAGCATCCCACAGCACTTATCTTGTGTGCGATAATTTTATATCTGAGTGGGGCGAATCTACAATTTCAGGTTGTCTTCGAACGACAGATTTTTGAGAAAAACTTTTTAATGGCAATTTTATATACTTTCCGAGTTTTTGGCAGAAATCAGCAAAAGAAATATTTGTTCATATTTGGTTTTGTTGGAGATATCGAACCTATGGTTTGAACCGTGGCCTTACGTCTAATAAGTCAACACACTACCTACTAGACTACATAGACTACAGATAGAAAGGGTATTGAAATGCTAGGTGAGACAAAAAATGAATTTATTTTCTGTAAATTATGATACAGTGAGATCAACATTGCGGCGGATTAAGTCCTATCTTTTATCCAAAAAGTATTAGCCAAAGAATGCAGTTAATTTGTAATTTCCTACCTAATCATGACTACGGGTACGTCTATCTATTGATCACATTGTAGCTGGTTGTCTAATATAACAATATGCCATGGATTCAAATTCTGGCGATCATTAAAAACTACTTCATTTCCCCGAACAATAGGCACCGTTGGCCTCACGTCTAATAAGCCAACAAACTACCTACTAAACTACAGCCTCTACTATATATCGAGTCCAAGAAATATCGTTCAGATACAATACGAGAAACCTTACCTAATTACATACATACATAATTGGCCATTACAACCCTTCAGTCAGGATTACGGCCTAGCTTCTCACACCACTCATGTTGTGTGCGTTAATTTTATACGTGAGTGGCGGGACCTACAATTTAACGTCGACTCCGAACGACAGAATTTTTGAGAAACTTTTCATGGCAGGTTTATTTTACTCTCAGAGTTTTTGCCAGAAATCTGCTGAGAGGAAGTCGCCGAAGAAATATTTTTTTTTTTTTATATTTCATTTTTGATGTCTGACCTGGGATACGAACCCGGGCTTTACGAATAGTAAGCCAACACACTACCTACTACACCACGACGACTTCCTTCCTTACCTAATTATCTTATCTTATTTTGGAATATTGATTGGAAATGAACCGTATAACAAATCCACCGTCTTCTACAGATTAGAACAATATTTCCATTTATATTGGGCACTGAACTTTTTTCTTCAATTTTGTATGCCTCAAACTAACAGCACGACTTGTCTGTTAAAGGTTTGGCTCAACTAAATGTGATGTAAACTTAAAGCTTGAGGCCTACAAACTATTCAGTACAACTGTTAATAACAACAAACAAATTGTATTACAGAATGTAAACACATTTTATCGGCTGTTACAAAAGCCTACACAGACTCAAACTATCAACGGTATACGAAATTCAATAAAATATAAATTTTATTTCAAATAGACCAAATCCATGTTTAAATAAAATTCTAAAATTTACCAGCGTACAACTAAATGATAATTGTACCACCACTGCCTATAGAGAGAGGCACACATAAATAAAATTAAAGAGAATTTGAAATTAAATAAAAATTATTTTGTAAACCAACTTTAAATAAAAAAAAAATACACACACACACACACAAAAAAGTAAGTAAATGGAAATGAGGAAAAAGGTGCGTTAACCCACCCCACAATCGGATTTTGTAGGTGTATAATGGCAATTCGTGTATTGTACGGCGGATCGGTGTAAATGTGTGCGTTTTATTTATGAATATTTAAAACATTTTTACATTTAAATTGATAATATAAATTTTAATTAATAAAACAGCAATAAACTATGATATTGTTAATATTTATAAACAACTGAATGAATGAGCGAACGAATGAATGAAATAAACAAGCACACACCTACACAACAGTATTTTTGTAGATAATTTCATACATTTCGGTTCAAGTAATTAGTAAAAACAACTTAAGATATTGTTACGAAAATGGAAAAATCCAGATACTGGTGTCGTGCTTTTAAATCGTTTAACATTAAAGTTATAACCAAAAGCTGCAAAAATAAAACCAAGTAAACAAAAATATTCCAACAAAACACTAGCATACAAAAAAACTGACAAACAAGTAAACAAAAATGCAACAACAAACACTACAAGAATAAATGTAAACAAAATTCACAAACAATAATAAAGAAACAACGATGTTTATATATATCATAGATGGGTACTTTCCAGTACCAGTAAAATTGCAGTAAAAATTGATTTTTACTGATTACTGAAAAAAATTACAGTATTCAGTAAATTTTTACTGGTATTGAAATTTAGATTGCATGACCAGTAAAATTTTACTGAATACTGATTTTTTTAAAAAAAAACACAACTGTTGTGTAAAATTTTACTGATTACTGAAAAAAAAATCAGTATTCAGTAAAATTTACTGGTTACTGAAAAAAAATGCAGTAAATCAGTAAATTTTTACTGAATACTGAACAAAATTAGTACCAGTAAACTGAAATCCATTATGCATTACCAGTAAATTTTTATTAATTATAAAAAAATTGTCAACATTTCTAATAGATGTTATTAGTAGAAATATTTATATAATATTTATATATTTAAGTGTGTTGTTTCTAATACTAATTTATTTTTTATTCGTGTGAAAAACAGTTCTAAAAATAAATATATAAATAAATAGGTAAATTGATAAAAAGTAACTGTTTAATTTTTTGTTTGCATACATATTTTGATTTTTTATTTTAAGTTTTTTTTTGTAAACACAGAAATATGTTATAGTGTTATATTCCAAGTGCGAAATAAAAAATTAGTGATTTAACAGATTTTGATAGTGATGATTCTCTAAAAGATCCAGATTTTACTTTAGAATTTACTGACTTACTGAATTTTTTTCAGTAACCAGTAAAATTTACTGATTTACTGCATTTTTTTTTCAGTAATCAGTAAAATTTTACTGGTAATGCAATCTAAATTTCATTACCAGTAAACATTTACCGAATACTGAAAAGCTTAATGCATTAGAATTATAATGCAGTATGCCCATGTATGACATTTATAAAGATCTTCAAGAACATTTATCAGACTGTTTACGTTGCCACTTCAAAGGCAAGGCAAAGCAGGCAACTGAGTTAGTAAAAGTTCAGTCAGTCTTGTGTGGAGACGCGGCGCGTTTGAAGAGAGTAATCGAAGATTAGATCTCCGTTACAAAGATCTTTCCAATAATTGCCTAGTAACTGTTATTTTTTAATCAAAGGGTATAAACAAAGGAATAACAAACAAAGCAAATGTTGCTGTTTACATTAAGTTGTAGACAGTGGCACATAGAATTGTGCGAACAATAAAGAATTTTAATTAAAACTAAACTTAGATTTATTTCAAAGGAAAGCTAAAGAGAAGCAAAATCTATACTCAAATCAACTGTATTTGAAATATTTTGTTGGGAAATTACAACCAGAGTGTATGTGAGCATGCATCAGACTATCGAGAAGTAAGCTGAGATGGGTAATCAATTTTTTGGCAGGGCACTGTGGACTCAGAGTAAGTACACTTTTTCAGAATGAAGATCGGTTCTACCACACACATGACAATAAGAATGAATCATCCGAACATCATCTAATCACATTTCCAGAACGAAACATTTGGATGCATATCGGTTTTATAAATTGTTATTTTTGACACAGAGCCGCATTCCAAAGTTTGTTAGGGTAATATGATTTGTAGGAGATATCTAAGGGATACCCTATAAAGATGAAGGGTAGTACAATAGATCGTATTGTTCCAGAACTAACTCACCTTTTTACGACAATAAAAATGATACATATTTCATAAACAAGGATTAAACAAGGAACGAATTTTTATTTTCTTTAAAATCATTTATTTAACCACCAAATCTATTTTCCTACATCTCTACTCTCATCTCTCTATTAGACATATTGGACTACAATGTTCTATGCAGTGCTCTTTTGTACAAAGGTATCACGATTAAATTTATTTCCCTCATTTATGCCATCAGGCAACCTATCCAATCTTGCGTGATTAGATTAAAGAAGATTCGCAGGTTTCGAACGTTATCCTCATTATTGCACGAAACTTCAGCTATACTGCAGCTATTATCTGCTTTAACAGAAAAGCTTGCTTTGATAAGACTAAAACTATGATAAAGAATGGTGGTGCTGGAGACAGTATTAAAAATCAAGTAACAAGGGCGAGAGAAACCTTTATTGTTTCGAAATCAATTTGTAACGGCCGAACCCTTTTTAGCCAAGGGAAGCTTATGATATTCGATACAACCCTTCAGTAAGGATTACAATCTAGCTTCTCACACCACTTATATTGTCTGGTTAATTTTATACATGAGTGGTGGGACGAACAGTTTAAAGTCATCTCTGAAAGACAGTTTTTTGAGAAACTTTTCATGTCAATTTTATTTACTCTGACAGGAAATCGGCGAAGAAATATTTTCTTCAAATTTCGTTTTGTTGGAGATGTCTGACCTGGGGTTTGAACCGTTGCCTCACGCCTAATAAGCCAACACACCACCTACTAGACTACGGCGACTTCTATTCTATACAGCCCTGAAACAGGGAATTGTGCTCCTAGAGATATTTTAAAATTGGTAGTGTTTACTGAAACCAATGTCTTCGTTAATCTTTTCTCCAAATTTTGTTACAAATCAGCTTAAGGATGGAGCAACTGCAGATTGTAAATTTAATTAAGAGAATTAGTTGAAACTGAATGGTCCACTAAATAACATCACCAGAGAGCTTATCGACTGAAACTTACAAGGCAACCGTGGAAAGATATAAGCATACATGTAGGTATCAAAATAAAATTGAAATTGTTGCCAAGAACATATTGACAGAGTCTTTCTGAAAACTTTCGTCTTGTGAAAAGAAAATGTGTGTTTAGACAACAATACAAACAAACTTCTATCGATTGGAATCTAGTGCGTGGAGTTAGATAAAGATGATTGGATGAAGAACATCATTCATTTCATTTTGCTGTGAACAAATTTCATTTGAAATCAATAGAAGTCTAAATACGCAACCAATGCTGTACAGTGTATAGTATTTATTCATGCATATACACGCATCTACGTAAACAAAATTTAACGAGTTAAATTTCGTTAATATATGCGTGAGTTTGTTTACGTGCTACTTCATATACATATGTGTGCGTGTGTGTTTCTGTGATTGGTGGTTGTATTCAAAAAGAGAAATAAACATACATACATACACATGCACAAATAATTCAGCATTATTGTCACACATTTGCGAATATAAATTAAATACGTTACATGCCGCAACAAGTTCACTTCCGTATATATTTTATACGGTCGTTTGTTCTCCGGTGCGTATGAGTGTGATTGTTGTATACATACATACCTACTCTGTGTGTATGTATGCATAAAGATTTGAATGTATTTAATTTTCATATTCATTGTATACAAACGCGCATCCGTTTCTGCTGCCACCATTGTAAACTGTGAACCGGTGTTCGCATGAGCCTGTATAAGAAGCAGGTTTTCAGGTTTATTGTACAGAAAATATACAATACAATACAGACAAAGTGCACAGCATGGCAGAGAGAGAGAGAGAGAGAGAAAGAGAGAGCGAGAGAGAGAAATAGCAAGAAATGCTTAATTGTATATAATTTAATACATGAATTCGTGTATAGAGTTGTTTGGAATAAGCAAGCAAGTAAACAATACAGAATTATTTTTGTAGTTATTTTATGGTTTTTTAAATATCATTTCTATATTGGCTTAAAGCACATGCTATTTCCATATGAGATCCCAGAACGTACAATTCATACCGATTTTGGGTTAACGATATCATCGGTTAAAAATATTTTGAGTACAACAACGGCCAGACCATCATTTTCAACGGTGAGCGCTATAGGATGGTAATTATAAATTTTTCTTGGCCTGAATTGATTGATCTGGACACCAACGGCATGTGGTTTCAAAATGACCGCGCTACATGCTACATACCTAATGTCATATTGTATATTATACACGAGCAAATTGAGGGCATGGTCATCTACTGTGGAGATGTATTAACTGGCCATCGAAATCGATTTGACCTACAATTATAGTCAAAGCCAACATAAACCATGCCAATGATCAAATTCAGTTCTTTTCTTTCGCCGGAGTCTTGGAAAATTCGATATATCCCACGTGCTTTACCCAGAGAAACGGTGACGGCTATTTGAACGATCTTGTATTCCATACATAATGGCACCAATGGGTCCTACAGCAGAATACGTTGATAAATTGAAAAAAAACATTTCTTTTCCTCAAAAGGTTTGTGTTAATCTATGATTTTATTCAATATGTCTCCACCTAAGCCAGAGTAATCCATTTAGAGTTGGCATCAATTTGAACATTAGCAGTTTTTCAAAGACCTTTGACATTGTTGCTCATGAGCTTATGAATCTTTATAGCTCCCACTTGGCGTGGTCGTTGCCTGGCTTCATAAGCATTTTGTAATTGATAATGAATTTAACAGAAGCCTTCTTTGTATTGAGCATGGCATAAGCTTTCTGGATATCATGAAACTCAAACTGTAAACGGTTAGGGGGTACAGTAACAATAGATGGCAAATATATCATTACCTGGCCCCAGGTGCAATGTGAAGACGGTTCAGATTCTATCCAACATCTTACTTATCTTATCTCGCCCAACTTTCAGTAGCGTTTTGTAAAGGTAGCTCACATGTGATAGGTTATTGTAGTCGTACGCTACAATGAATAATTTATCTTCGGTATAGCATGCAGAGTTTCCAAAAGTGATGGTAAGTGGGCAGTCCTGCGCATATTTACAGTTTTTGGAGTGCATGGGTGCATAAACAAAAATATTTGCATTGTAATACTCAGCTGTTTTTGTGCTTAGTTGCAAGATATGGCCAGAAATATGAGTACACTTTATGGATATTAAAAAAAATTCAATATTTTCTTACCAGATACTTACAATCCTGTCAGTGTGAATAAAGCGGATAGTAATAAAACAAGTACGTCATTAAGTGCAAAATTACGCTGCTTATCGCAATAAAATATTTTTAAGAAATTAAGAATTTCTCCTCGACATTTCCCCCAGAAATCGAATCATAGAATACTGTTTTTAACCGTAGATCGAGCTTTGTATCAAAAATGAAACATTTAAATTTTTGAAACGATATAACTTTAAGTCAGAGTAAGTTAGATGTCTGGTATTTTTTGAATTCGTTAGAATTGTGATTGTCGTTATTTTAAACCAAATAAAAAAAGAAAATCTTGAGCCGGACGGAAAAAATTCAAAAACTTCATAATTATATCTTATGTATCATTTTTGATACATACGACTTTCCTAGGGATTCTTTGGTGTTGTGTATGTAATCTTTTTAAGTTTTCAAAAGATTTTGTGAAGTTTTATTGGGAATAATACACTATTTATGATATTTGATAAGGAATTGAAAGTTAAGTGTTGGATGAAAGTGAAAAAGTTGAATTTTCTGTTCTTGATATTGATTGAAGTAATAGCAGTCTAGTATGCACTATGTTAGCTTATTAGACGTCAGATCAAGTTTCAAACCTCAGGTCAGACATTTCCAATTTACAAAGAAAGGTTGTAACGACCGATTAAATATGTACGTATATACATACATATGTAATATTCCTACTACTGAAGATTCTGAAGAAGAAAACAGAAGCTCCTCTTATGAACTGACGCAAATATTGACAGCCGCAAACATGACAATAGGACGTTAATCGAAAAAGATGGTACTGCTTGCAATAGAGAACCTTATTAGTAGTTTGGGAAGGAAAAATATTATCAATTTTCACGCAAATTGCTAGCAGCTGTCACATGAAATGTTGTAGAATCTTTCTTACTGCTCTTCTCAGATTTATCTTCCGTGACAGACAAACATTAGAAAAAAGTGTTTCGCCGTATTTTTTATTTCAACGATATTACAGATGATAGTATTTCGGTCAAATATGTACGTATGAGATAACAGACTCATTCGCTTTGATAATGTGCTACTCAGAAATGATGATAAATTTACACCTATTACGCCTCTTCGAAAACTGAGCTGAAAGTCTTTCAGCTTTTAATAATCCCAATAATTTTGTCGCTATAGATTAGAACCTAATTGAATTTTATGGTCGTTATAAATTTCGTGGTCCACCGGTTTCGAATTGGCAGTTTTAGATTCAAGTACATGCTACGTGAGTAGCAACTACTTATAGCCGTATTTGGGGAAACTTGTATCCGGGACACCAGAGAGAAATGTAAGAGACAACATTGTTATTATTGTTGACATAATCGATGTTCTATTGCAACAGGAAACTTTTTTACCTCACATGACGTCGACAACAAATATTTCTAGCGAAATATAAACATGGTTTGTGCCATCAGATTTCAACTAGCCCTCGATAGGGAGCGTTATTGTTGGGAGTGACAATAAGCTGCCCATCTAAACAATGGGAAATTTATAAATCCCCACAAAGCAAGGGAGCTAGATGTCAAATTATTACCATCTAGAAAAAATAAAACCAAACTCACATGAAGTGTTTAATTTTTACTTATAAACCCATGCTACAACGTACATCATGTCAAAAATTTTGGCGTAAATTTCATAAAAGTGATAATAAAATGTATTAATGTCAAATAGATTTATTAAAATGAATTAAAATAAATAAAAATATTTAAATCTTGTAACAAAATCTATCAATAATTGCGAAAATTCTATGAAATACAAGTATGTATCAAAAGTGATACATAGCTAAAATTATGAAGTGTTTTTAAGGATCGATCTACGGTTAAGTTAAGTGAATATACGGCGAATGGTTACTAATTGTTTAGACTGCGTGGATAATTTTTCCAGCTCTGTATACTGTTAAGTGCACGGAATGCTTTACAATTTTAAATTTAAAAACTTAATGCACGAAGTGCCATAAAAAAGATGACAATAAAGTCTCGCTGGGCTTAAACGGTTTACGGCACTATTTTAAAAAATTTCTTTCATTTAAAATAAATGTTTAAATATTAAAATTGTACCAAACATATGTCACTTACCAAATGCACTTTTTCCTTAAACTAATAAAAATTTTAATGCATCGCCATTATTATTGTACTGCAAAACATTTATGCATCCGTTTAAACAAATGCACGTGCACGCAATGGCTGGCACTACAATTTACAAAAAAAATATTTTTTTTTAAATAACTAACGCAGGCCATGCAAAAGAAAAATATAAAAAATAATATGGAGACATTGAAAGCAAAAAGAAAAACAAAAATATTAAATGATGAACAAAAGTACGTTTTTTCAACCACATTTCTGTTTCCGTTTCCTTACGTGCTGCTGTTCCTTTTTTATTTTTTGTGTACTGGCTCTCGGCTGTTGCTGTGGTTAGAACTCATTTATTGTATTTAGACTCTCTCTCATACATTTGTTCACTCGATTCGGGTTGACTATGTTTGCTGCCAGAAAAAAAAATTATTTAACAGCAGTCAGTGTAAATCTACTCACCACTACCACAAGTAACAAGTACTCAATGAAACTTGAATTTTTCTGTGGTTTTTCTATATAAAACGCACCCCCCACTTATGGTTTGTCAAACAAAAAAACAATACAAGATGAGTACTAAGTAGGAAAAAAATGAAGAATTTTCTTCATTTACAATTGCACTGTACTGTATAAGCTAAAAACAATAACACACAGTTTATTAGGATTACACTACTACTCGTATGGATATATTGGACTATTACCACACGTCGACGTCTGTAGGTGCTGCTCTTACCACATGTGATGTGTTTTATTTGCGACAAAAGATGTCTGGTATGTTTTCACATCCTTATCCGCCATCACTAATTGCCAGGCATTAAATTGTTTTGCACATCAGCATCAGCATCAACATCATTTTGTTCCAGTTGTGCTCTTATTTTTTTAGGTTTTTATCCACCCATCTTTTGCTATTATTTGCTACTCTTCTTGTTGTCAGTCAATTCCACCATCAGTTGAAATGTTGTAAAAATAGTTTTAAGTTCATTATTCAAAACGGAAGTGGATAGAATTTGTTGTACGCTACATAAGAAAATAAAATTTCAAAAATATCTTATGATGGGTGCCCCGATATACAAGTTGGTGGCTTGCACAACTACAAGCGCCAAGGCCAGGGGTTCGATTCCCGCCAGAGACTCTGGGTCTCTACTCTTACTAAAAGCAATTCGAGAAAAAAGTGGGTAAGGTATATACATACATAATGTGTCATTAGACCCCGTTAGTAAGAATTAAAGCGTAGCTTCTCACACCACTTATGTTGAGTTTTTGAGAAACTTTTTCATGGCAATTTTATTTTCTTTTTTTGCCATAAATCTGCTAAGAGGTAGTAGCCGAATAAATATATTTTCTCCATATTTCGTTTCGTTGAATATCTAATCTAATAAGCCAACACACTACATACTAGATTCAACCAATTTGATTTCATGGTCGCTGCACGAAGGTATATAGACTGGTAAAAAAAAAAAAAAATTGTGGCTCCTCTTTCTCCTATAAACTATCTTTCCTGTATCCAACACAATGCTCTGCATGAATAGGGGTCATACCCTAAGTGGGACTAGTCTAAGCCATGAACCTAATTTTTGCATTACATACATACATAATTGCTCATTACAACCCTTCAGTTAGGATTACAACCTAGCTTCTCACACCACTTATATTGTGTGTGTTAATTTTTCATACATGAGTGGCGGGACCTACAGTTTACTACTCTCAGAGTTTTTGCACAAAAATTATTATTATGTCTAATAAGCCAACACAATACCTACTAGACTACGGCTACTTTTTGTATTAGAAATTTTAAATTTCTTTTACGTTTTGTATATTATAATGTAGGGGGCATCATATAAACGCGTTTTATCCATGATTACTCTCTTACATGCTGGATTTCTCTCCTTGTGAATTTTATTGTTTTCTTTATTTTTTCCAAGCATTATTTTATTATTTCCTCTCTACATTTTTTTCCTCTATTCGTTGCTGGAATCCTTCTTTCTATTGCTTTTGTATTATCCCTTTTTGTTACCATTTAAAATGTTTATGCTGTCCTTAGGTACGTGTTCATTGTCACTACAAAATGTTACCTTAGATTGCAGGTCTATAAGTGAAAAAAAAACAAAAGTAAAGAAAAAAAGAAAAAATAAACTCTGGAAGCTGTAATGGGCGTAGAATGAAAATGAAGCCAATATTAACGTGAGAGAATAAAAACTGATTTCATTAAAAATGTATTTAGATTAGACTGTATGTACTTATGTATACACCATACTACGATTCTATGCAAACATAGACTATTTCACCCAATTTTTTTTTTGTATTAAGTCTGGTAATTTAAAAAGGAAAACAAAACAAATGTATTTTTAGACAGTTGAAGTTTAGAGAAATTGAAATGAGAACGAATGTTAAATAATGTGATTTTCTTAACTCAATATGTCCTTATATGTTCTTGTTTAAGTATTAATTTTTGCTTAAGTGCAATATGGCCATTACTTAATGGCTAAATTTATAATTTATACCAGCAATAGCTGGTGTTATGGTATTGTTTATGTGGATTTCGATAATAAAATAAATTTAAATAAATTTAATGGCAATATCAAATCAACTAATGGTTACAATATCAGTGATTACGACTGTCAGTGGTTTATAAAGAGTCTTTCACTAAGCCTTTCTTATCTTTAAATGTAAATAAAACAAAATATGTGTGAGTTATCATCAAATTTTTTTGTTAATTTTAAAGGCCATTTTTTATAGGTACGCGAGCTAAAGGCTGGGAAAGGCCCGGGCTACGCAATGTGACGATTCGGCTTGCTAAGCGCATACTTACTAAACCCAACCTAGTTCGTCACACTTCTATTAAGTCTACATCCGCCCAACCCCACCCCCTCCGGGACCACAATTAAGTACTACAATGGGGGGGAGTTAAAGATTCAGCGAGTGCTGCTATCCATTTCTGCTGTTCTTGCTCTCTCTATTATCCTCTGTTGTATTAGAACTTACTTCGAGAAGAAACATACCGCGTTCCAGTTTTCGCATGATGTTAGCATCAGGTTAACCACGTTATCGCGCGAGTGTCGCTGTAGTTTGTGGCTTATTCGCATACACAGGCAGCTTAAGAAAACCCAGTTCACATCGACTCCAAGTGACGTACATACATATGTCCTCAAATCGGTCGTACAAAATGAGCTGCAGCATGAGCTGTGTGGCACCTAGCGCCTACTACATGTCATTGGTGTCAAGACCATCAAATTTAGGCCAAAGAAAGTTGGTAGTCATCGCTCAATAGTGCTTGGCATTGAAAGTGATGGCCTGACCAAGATCCTTCTCAAAGTAAATGGAGCTGACAGCGTCAGCTCAAAATCTACACTTTACAGTGACTTTTTCGGGATGCACTGAGTGCTATTGGATCTTTCCAAATTCGATAATTTTATTCATTCATGAAGAAATACATTTCCTTGTGTATGATCGATTAAGTAACAGTCATTTGACAATGGTAGTTTTAACGAGAGGAACTTTATTAACTGTCTTAGTGGAGAAGTTTCTGTTAGCAGTCCTTGTTAGTGCTTTACCAAAATAAATGAAGTTGTCAAGATCATTTGCCTTTTTAGCAGAACACATCTATTCGTGGTCCATTTGCCAGTAGATATCATAATGCTGCAATAATAAATTTGTTTTTCAACCTCACTGTTCATATATGGAACGTTCTTACAATAGAAATTATTCCTACTTCCTCTTACCACTCTTCAATAATTATTTTCCCAGATCCTACACAATGCACCGCATGAATAGTAATCATGCGTATGAACAAGCAGGCTTTAAATATGTATTTAATATTCTTAGGGCCATTATTACAACTTGCCGTTTAACTTGGGTTTAGTTAAAGCTAACTTTAGCTAAAGTAAACTTTAACGTTTTTTTTTTGTTATTACAACCTAATGATAAAATAAAGTTAACATTTTCAAAAATATGACGGTGGCGGAGCAATGTCGATAACACTGCTCAAATTAAACAATTTTTTTTAAAAGCAGTGGCAACAACTGGCTGCTTTGTTTTTGTTGTATTTGCTCATTTTGTTATATTTAAAGTTGCCATATTGAAAATAATATATAATATGGCAAGTTCAAACATAAACTTAACTTTAAAAGTTATCGGTTAGCTTAACGCTTACTTCTACCTTATCGTCCATTTATAATAATGAAAAACAATTTATCTGTCCGTTAAAATCCTGCCTTTAGTTAACGGCAAGTTGTAATAATGGTTGTAATAAGTGCTATGTCGAGATGTTTGGCTGACAAAAAGTTTAAAAATCTGTGCATGGGAACTGGCCGTTTCATTAGAAGCTCGGGTTGGTTCAAACCCACCACTAAACAAGGCGGCGTAACTAATACTGGGTAAGTCAATTGGCCATATGGGCCGCAGAGTGAAATTACCTATAAACGGTAACGTATAGATGTTTATAACGACTTTGCTGTTTTGAGCTTGTAATCTATGCTTGAAACAGGTCTTATGAAAGTACACTTTGTGCAGCCGCACAAAACTGAGTTGCTTATTATAAACGTGCAATTGCGGGTGTAATTCATGAATTAAAATGCGGTTCTTGTCTATGTTAACCATTGGAAAAAATGTGCTAGATCTTCTGATTTTTAAAACTACTTAGTCGTTGTGTGTGTGGTCGCTGTGGTCTAGTAGGTAGTGTGTTGGCTTATTAGACGTGAGGCCTCGGTTCAAACCCCAGGTCATGCTTCTCCAACTAAACGAAATATGACAAATATTTCTTCGGCAACTTCCTCTCAGCATAGTTCTGGCAAATACTCTCTGAGAGTAAATAAAATTGCCATGGAAAGTTTCTCAAAAATCTGTCTTTCGGAGTCCACATTAAAATGTAGTTCCTGCCACTCATGTATAAAAATTGAATCATACAACATAAGTGGTGTAAAAAACCAGGTCGCAATCCTGACTAAAGGGTTGTAATGACTAATTATGTATGTAGTCGTAGTAAAGCTTTATATCTAAAGGCTAATTGCGAGCCACCCAGTTGCCCTATGCTTTTATTGTAAATACCACTTTTTATTTAACTGAAGGTCTAGATACCAAAACTGATAAAATCAAACGCTAATAAAACCCTCTGTATTTATTTGGTTCTATTATGTAGTAAAGGCTACAGCGGAGTCTGAATAAATCTACTTTCTTCTTTAACTGAGTTTAATACATACAATACCGATATAGTACAGAAATCTTTAGCTTCTGCGTAGTTTCTAAACTTGTTGGCATTTCAATATTACTTATGAAATTTAAAATTCCTTTGATTGTTTAAGCAATTTTCTTTAAGAACAACGGACTTTCACACATTCTATGTAGGATATTAATAAAAACAAGGTATTATTTATTGCCACCTTAAGTAGTGTATTCTTAAGTAAATGAAGTACAAATATTTCCGAAATAATAAGTGAAGTAAATTTGTTATAAGACGAAAAAAAGAAGAGGAAAAAGTATAAGAATAAAAGAAACATCATTAATAACTGCCAATAATTGTTTAACAAATTTCGTACTTCAGCTTCAATAATTTTTCAAATGTTTCCGTCTTAATCTTCTACCTGCAACAAAATGTTGTCGTTGTCTTTAGACAAATATTAAGGGTAAAAGCAAACATCCCGAGCAATTCTTTGGTTGCGACCCTTTACTTGCATTTGCTGCTTAAAATTCTTTTCCCCAATTTTTTTTGTGTCTTCCTCTATGCTGGTAAATGCAACACCTTGTCTATGAAATCATTTGTTATCTTCAAAATCTTAAAAAGTAAGTTTATCAAGGGATAATATTGATTTTGACACCAACCCCCCTCCCCCCCCCACATTGCATCAGAAAATGAATGAAAAAGTAATAAGGAAAACATTTACGGTAAAAACAAAAGCAAACTCTTTAAAAGGCAATGAAAAAAAAATAAAAAATAAATTAAACAACTTCCACTTCCTTCCTGTGATTGATTTTTGTTTTGAAGAGACGTTCGTAATCTGAAATGAAACGAAACGTGCTGCAATAAATTTCTGTGAAACAATAAAACGTGAAAATCCTTTCAAAATATGTACATGAGGAGAACTATAAGATTTTCCAGGGGACACTATTGAAATAAAATAGTTTGGAATGGAAATAGGCAACGATACAAAGTGGAAGTGAACTTGAATAAGGGTTCTTATTAAGATCAGATTAGTTTCCATGCAACACTGTTATTAATATTTAGAACGTTAACCTTCAGTACGTCTCCTTTCATGAAAGTATTCTGTCTTCCAATGCCGTAAACTCTAGACGCTAAATAATAAAGAGATGGTTTATTCAAATATATAGAGTCTTCCAGTACAGGCTTCCGAACTTTGACAGTTGATAACAATCATCTTTTTGAATCTACATCTACCAAATTAATTGTCATTATTCAGTCTCTTTTGCCAAATCACCTGTGACGATCCTTGGACAACGATGTGTTTTCATTAGCTCTGTAGCAGTTAGAAACTGACTCAACACATACATAATTGGTCATTACAACCCCTCAGTCAGGATTACGACCTAGTTTCTCACACCACTTATGTTGTGTGTGTTAATTTTATACATGAGTGGCGGGACCTACAGTTTAAAGTCGACTCCGAACGACAGATTTTTTGAGAAACTTTTCATGGCAATTTTATTTACTCTCAGAGTTTTTGCCAGAAATCTGTTGAGAGGAAGACGCCGAAAAAATGCTTTTTGTATTTTATTTTGATGTCTGGCCTGGGGCTCGAACACTGGCTTTTCGTCTAATAAGCCAACACACTACCTACTAGACCACGGCGACTTCAGAAACTGACTCAAACTTTCATCAAAAAATCATTTTCAGAGATGTGACCCATTTCTGGATGAATAGAAACGTGCCAATACCAATACATATGAGATCCAGTGCATCCCTGATACTGCTGGTATCATGGATGGATAATTTCTTGAGAACGCCGTTGTCAACGCCAACCGCCATCTTCTTTTCCCATGTTGCTGATTTTCTTTCTTTTTTTTTGCCTGAATTGGCCTGAATTGCCTTGCTATCAGCGGTAAAGTGGTTTCGACAGGACAGCGTTATGTGCAACACAGCTCATGCTTCATTGAATATTGTGCACGAGCTATTTGAGGGCATGTGACGTAAACAGACAACATTGTACTTTCGCTGAATGGGCTAAAATGGACTGAAACTAATTTTCATTGTGAAAACTTTTCAGCAAAGCCGACCATTTCTTGAATAATCCGAATTTGGAATGATATCAATCCACATGAAATCCAAGAGCGACCAATGCCTCCTGAAAAAGGCAGTGTTTGAAGCTGCTTGTGGACTGCTGGCACCATCAATTCATATGTCTTTGAAAACAACATTGTCTACGGCTCTCGATGATTACTAACTTCTTTTGTTCATCTTTGTACGATATTTGTATGATCTGGACAATAACGACATAAGCTTTCAATAGAATAACGCTACGTGCCACAACTGATGCCACATTGAACATTCTGCACCAGCGATATTGAATACACGATCAGGCATATCAAGGCAGGTATAGTGTGGAGGTGATGTGAACTGGTCTCTCATACCGTGTATGCGAATAAGCCACAAACAAAAGCATTCCTTAAAGACATCATAACCCATGTTATCGGTCAAATTCTGCTTGGTTAATGAGGCAGAATTATGAAAGATTAGACATTTTGTATATGCTCCACAAAGGCAAGCAGAGGGGGAATCCAATATTTCACATACAAAGACATCAATAGGTCTATCAAAGGAAAAACAATTTCACATACAGTTTGTTTGTTTTCTCTAATTTTAAAGATAAAGGGTCCGCCAAATAACTTTTATTTATTTTTTTAAATGCTTTAAAAAAAACTACTGAATATTTTCTCAAATTTCTTTTTTTATTTGAAAGTACAATCCTTCCGGTTAATAATGGAAAATAATTTCATTCAAATGGCTGCCTCGGCTGGCCATGCAGTAGCCTACACCAGGAGATGCCGATTTTGGCAAAAAATATCATCTTTTCAGATGAACCTCATTTTGATCTGGGCGGTTATGTAAACATGTGCATTTGGGCACAGAAAATCCGTACGCATACACTGAAAAGCCGACGCACCCAAAACGAGTCACTGTTTGGTGCGGATTTTGGTCCAGATGGAATAATTGGGCCATTTTTCTTCGAAAATGAGCAAGGAGTGGCTGTTACAGTTAATGGCGATCGTCATCGGGCCATGTTGAATGAATTTTTGTTCACAAGATGAAGAGGAGGATATTGGCAACTTTTGGTTTCAACAGGACGGCGATACGTGCCACACAGTCGAAGCTACACTTGATGTTTTGCGCCCTGTTTTTGAAGATCGCATTATCAGTCGCAGAGCTGATGTCGTCTGGCCACCTCGGAGCTGCAATTTGACACCGTTGGACAATCGACGTTTTAAAGAACAATATTCGTGAAGCCATTGGTGAAATACAGCTGCACACAATCGATAATGTGCTTAAAAATTGGACCGATGGTGTAGGCTACTGCATGGCCAGCCGAGGCATTTATTTGACGGACCCTTTAGAAAGCGCTTAATAAAAGATTCAATATTAATTCCTCCGTTGGACCCTGGTTCATGACTATAATGGCCGTTATCCTTTGCTCCTGTTTTAGACTATAATTCTTGGTTCAATTAATAATTAAATTTCGAGACCTCGTTTCAGGTTATGTGTTTTGTATTCAAGAAATTCTTGATCCTACCGCTGCACCGCTACATATTAGACTTGTGACAGTTCCCTATCCAGTATAAATGATCTTTGAATCTGCACTGAGTGTGCAGTCAGAATTATAATGCCAAGTCTCAGCTGTATTAACGTCCTGTAAGTAATTGCTTGACAACTAATCGCCGTTCCTATAATACCTTCACTTCAAATTGCTTTCAAATACAAAAAAAAAAAAATAAAAAAAATTTTAAAATCACAAACTTCTGTAGAGTGTAGCAAAGGTCACTTGACAATTACTAACAGAGGGTGTTAGGGGATGACTTGAAATTCCCGCAACTAAAAATTAAAAGAGAGAGAGAGAGAAAGAGAGGGAGAAGAGAAGAACGAAAAAAACTTTTCCTTTGCTAAACTGTTAACCAGCTAAGTGACCTCATTGCATTTGATTACAGGTTCTATGTTGTTGGGCTTCTTCTTCAATTTTTTTCTGTATTTATTTAAAAAAAAATTCTTGAGAAAAAAAATTTTTTTTTCGAATAAAAGCCAAATAAACGAAAAATAAAAGAAGAAGAAGAAGAAGAAAAATATCCTTGTAAAGCAATAAGAAAGTTTTGTTGCTTGTTCTAATATTTCTTATATTTAAAATTTCTCAGGTGAATTTTAAAATATTTTTTTTCTACGCTATGCAGAAAACGAAAAGAAAACTTTTTTGTTTTCTTTTCCTTTCTTTAGGAATTTTTGTTTCCTCTTGATTTTGTTCTGAAGAAAAGTTTGCCGTTTTAACTGCTTTCACTATGTGCTCTGTTGTGTGTGTGTGTGTGGCTCCCGATTGGACCTGCATAAGCTTCGCCATCGTTTACCGTTTCATTTTTGGAAAATTTTTGCTAAATTGCATGTGGTATGAGCAATGAAATGTAATCGTTAACTTTCAAGGCGCCAATGCAGTGGAAATAATTTTTCTTTTTGTAGTTGAATGCCACTTTCCTTCGTCTCATATTGGCTTCTTGGCCCTTTTCTCTGTACATTCAAATGTTACTATCAACAATTTCTTAAATGTAACGATTTCGGTTTACGTTTCTATTTTTTTTTGTTTTTTTTTGCATTTCTTTTCAATATTTTTTTTCTTCCTTATTTGTTATCGTAACTATTGGTTTCCACTCGTTTTCGTTTTGAAGTGCAGTCTTTTAATGTGACCAGCATAAGGTCAAGATTTATGAAAATAAAATTTTCATTTGGATTACTGACATGAATTTAAGTGACAATGCATTATACTTACTCTACGGACTATGCATGACTCAAAATGTGATGTCACTCAAGTGTACGGAATAAGCCATTGGTGAATAGATTACCAAGCAGGAAGAGTTTTGTATTGCAGGTCTTTAAAACCACTACCGTAAATGTATAGTTGCTTCAGTTTCTATGCAACAGATTGCTGAAGTGTCGCCATAGTCTAGTAGTTAGTGTGTTAGCTTATTAGACGTGAAGCCGTGTGCCCCAGCGTAAACATCTCGAACAAAACGAAAAATGAAAAAATATTTCTTCAGTTACTTCCTCTCTCAGAGAGAGTGAATAAAATTAAACGTCCGGAGTCGACATTTATCAGCAGTTCCCGCCACTAGTTAATAAAATTACCACACACAACATGGCCGCCATAAGAAACTAGGTCCTAATCTTAACTGAAGAGTTTTACTGACCAATAAAATAATTGGGGCCAAGTAAACTATGTCCCTATGCAATTCAACAATCCGTGAATGGTCCAACTGTGGGAGGACTAGGATACTACTTGAATTCTAACAGGAATTATAATGGGACACTGTTTTATTTGCAGTTTCGCTGACACGCTCAGCCTGCTTCACCAGGATTATTGCAAAGACTGCCATAATATGGAGGAAACGGAGTCGTGTAAGCACTTTTAATTCGAGTGCCCTGCAATTCAGAATAGACGTCATCGGTTTTTGGGTGACAGAACGTTTGAAAATCTTGGCATGGAAATGAACGTACCATTCGGAGCTCGGTGTGGTTGAAACCCATCACTAACGGATCGTTACTAGAGGGCCTACCTCTCACTGGTTGATGCAATGGGCCAAAGAGTGAAGTTGGCTGCGAACAGTAAGCTACCCGCTAACCTAACCTCAACTGTTATCATTGAGTCGATTGCCACTGTAACCGAACATTTCTACATTCCCAATATTGTTTCTTTGAGTCAACCCTTTAAGACTTCTAGTAGGCCTTGTATTAAACACAGAAAATTTTTAAGTTTTGTTCAATAAGTTGTCAGTATTCTGATCCTTTTTCATGTCACTTTCAGATCCACACCATCCTGCTACTTTTTTTTTAATAGCATACGGAGGTATTGTTACTCTTTTGTTATGTAGAGGTCTTGCTCTCTCGAATCACAAAATCTCGTCTGGGAGTCTATAAGGAGAACTTCCTGCTTAATAAGCATCCCATATGTATGTACTAAACATAGTTGGTTTCATTGGATTTCACAGCATTGCTTTCCTTTCTGATTTCTAAAGAAAACATGGCGTATGGTTTGGCGGCGGGGGTACAAGTATATGCATATCGTTTAGACACGATAACTGATTGAATTGTTGCAACATGTTACGTGTGTTGAATTATAAAATTTTATTATTATTTTTTCAATACAAATTTTGTTGTTTTTTTCGCTCTTCTTTCGCTTTTTCTATTATTTTCTTTTTATATCTGTGTTTAGGAGATTTTTATACAAAATAATGTTCAAATAAAATGAAAAACAAAAAGAAAAAAATGAAAAGTAAAGTTTTTTTTGCAGTAAAATGAGCAGCATTTGCAGTTAAAGTTGAAACATGTTCTAACAGTAGTATGAGAAAAATAAAAAATTGTTAAAATATATATTTTTTTAATATTAAAATCAAGGTAATAGCAGCAGCGTTTTTAAATTTTTTTTTTATTTTTTTTTTTATGAAAGTGGGTGGTGTCATGAGTTTAATGGATAACAATTTGAAAAGTTTTCGATAAATTTCTTGTTACATTACACATTGAATGTGTAATTTATTGGAAACTTTAGTACATGTGTTATTTATTAATTTATATTTGAAAGTGATTTATTGCCAACCAAAAACAAAAACAAAAAAAAAATCGAAAAATAAAAATTACTTGTATTACGAGTATAAAAAATGTTTATGATTTTAATGGCATGCATTTGAAATTGAAAATAATTCTGAGTTTTAAATCTGCTTAAATTCAAAACTTAAGGTACCGTCAGATATGTCAAATGTTTGCCACAATTAGGTTTTACCTTGTTTGCCCGAAATATGACTGAAACAACTAAAATTTTATGTTGTGGTCACACTACGCACATTTATTTTCCCATAAAGTATGGGCAAACATGTTTGCCATATGGTCACACTTAAAAAATATTTGCCATAAAACACATGTTTGACAGAAAATAAATGTTTGTTGTACACATTTTCATCCATAATAGAAGGTGAATATTTTTTCATTTTGTGTTGCGGAGCTTCTGTGAAAATTTGTGAAGAAAGAAAACGAAAGACGGTTAGGGGTTCGGAAATGGCTTCAGGGTAGAAAAGAAGACGAATGTAGAGAAAAATTTTGTTTTTAATCACAATAAAATTAACATTTTAAATGTAAACAAATGTGTAAATTTTTCAAGTATAGCCAATCATCATATTTAAAAATCGCTGAAATGAAGTACATATCTTAAAATATATGTTAATTTGAAATTTGTATAATTTGAAAAGTTTTATAGAGATTTTTGAGAAAGGTTTTTATGTCACTGGTTGAAAATTTATGCTCCAAAATGATTGAATTCCAAAATGAAATATGCTTGTGTAAAAGGAAAATTGGAATTATGTTGCTGCGTTTATTTGAAATTCTCCGTACCGTCGCACATTGGGGTTTTTGATGCCTAAAATGGGAATTAATTGAAAAATGAAATTCTTGAGTACCAAATATTTTTTACATGAGCTAAAAGTACACAAAATTCTGCATCGCTTTCTTAAAAAAATGTGCCTCTAGCAAGTACCGTTACAGTACTACGTCTTTTTGAAGTGTGAGTTTTTTGATATTTTTTTATCTTTCGTGAAAAAACTAAATTTTCAGTGATTTCAAAATTAGTTCTCGGCAAGTTTTTAATTAAAATATTAAAAAAAAAATATGGAGCCTTCAACAACAGACGATTGAGATTATATTTTTTTCGTTGTTTTATAAGTTTATATAGTTTTGCTATTTTAAAAAATTTTTTTGTGAATGTCTATAAATTTTGCAAATTTTGTAGCATATATGGAAAAATAGTTGTGAGACCATATTTATTCAATCATAGGTACAAACGTGAAAACAATTTTTGTATCTCGAAGAGAACTTTATGAAATAATTGCAAAGGTCAAACAGTGGAACGGATTTGAAACCTTTACTGAAAAAATTACATTTCTTACAAGTATATTGTCAAGCAATAAAAAAATATTAATGGAAAAATTTTATTTCCCAATTGAAGAATCGCATCTTATAGAGTTTCTGAGCGTTTTCTTCGGAACAAAAGGTACTGGTTAGATTCGTCAATAGGTTTCCCGCGCCAATCTGGTGTTAAGCGTGGTAGATCGAAAATTGATTTCGAGGTTTGCAGTGATAGAAGCAAAAACCAAACAAGACGGACGAGAAGTAATAAACTACTCTTTAATACCAATATGGCAGTTAACTGAGGAAGCGCAGGAATGAAAACTTGTTTGATACTCAAAATGATTTATTCTAATTTGTATTAACATTTCTATGTTCAATTCTAATTTTATCTGGTTGGTAGATAACCTTTGAGAGTAGGATTGTAAAATTTTGTCAGAATATATATTTTGATGCAGTACATCAGAATCAATCAAAAACTCAATTTTGAATTTTTTTGTTGTTAGGCCCTTATGCATTTCAGGTCACGAATTTTTTTTATTATTATGGATTTATCTTCTTTAAGCGAAATAAACCAAAAAAAGTTAATAAAAAGCAACCAGGAAAGCTCCCACGATTTAATTCCCATTTTAGGCATCAAAAACCCCATTGTGCGTAGTACTGTCCCCTTCAAGAGTTTATTTATTTATTTATTTATTTATTTTATTTGCCTATGGAAATATTACTTGCAGGCAATTTATTAAAGTTACAATTGTAAATTTAAATTTATATCAATTTTAAAAACTATGAATTCAAATACACAATTACATTATTCTTTATAACATTATTTGATGACGAAAAATCTATTAGCATATACAATTTATTAAATTCTTTACACATTCTCCTTATTGGATCAGCACCAGCGTAGTTGGATCTAAAAAATTGTATTGATAATGGGGAAAAATGACGTGACAGACGTTGAGGAACATTAAACGTGATATTATGGATTAAAAAACTGGAGCCTATATCACCAGTAATTACATTGAATATGAATGAGATATTTAACATAGTTCTGCGGCTTTTAAGTGTCGGAAGTTTAATTAAAGCTAGTCTGGCTGAATAAGAAGGTAAACTTGTAGGATTAAAATTCAGTCCTCGGAGACAAAACATCAGAAATTGCTTTTGTACAGATTCGATGACGTCGGAATATTTTTTATATAGAGGATCCCATATTATGGAACCATATTCGAGTATAGGCCTTACAAGAGATGTGTAGAGCGATTTAGTAACATAAGGATCGTTAAATTCTTTTGCTCACCGTTTTATAAAACCAAGAACGCTTCTAGCTTTATTTACAGTCATAGTTATGTGCGGGATAAAATTTAGTTTGGGATCAAGTAGAACTCCTAGATCCAGGAAGTTATCTACAAGCTCAAGCTCGTATCCATCAAAAGCATAGTTTGCAGGAATCGGATTCTTTCTTACAAATCTCATGTATTTACATTTTTTGAGATTAAGCTGCATTAGATTTAAATTACACCATAAATGAAACGAATTTAGGTCATTTTGAAGAAGTTTCTGATCGGAACTTTGGCGATAACTTAAGAAAATTTTTACGTCATCAGCGTACATTAGGATATTGGAATAGTGAATCGTTTCAGGTAAGTCGTTAATAAACAATGAAAACAGAAGCGGTCCAAGATGGCTACCCTGAGGTACCCCAGAAAGGACATCAATACTTCTGGAGCAGCAGTTTTTAAAAAGTACGGTTTGTTTTCTGTTAGTTAAATACGAGTAAATCCATTTTAGACTAAGATCGGAAAATCCCGGAAATTCTTCCTCAAAAGTACATGATTGACTTTATCGAAGGCCTTGCTGAAATCCGTATAGATAACGTCTGTTTGTTGCTGATGAAAAAATCCTTGATACACAACTGTTGAGAGATGAAGCAGGTTTGTTGTAGTAGAACACTTTTTCCTAAAACCGTGCTGATAAGGAGATATCAAGTTAGAAACTTGATAACATAAATCATCTGTAACCATTTTTTCAAACAGTTTTGGAATTATGCTCAGTTTTGCAATACCACGATAATTTGTAACATCGGATCTATTTCCTGATTTGAACAAAGGAATAATGAATGAATCCTTCCAAACGTTAGGAAAATAACCACATATAATCGATTTATTAAATAAGTATGATAGTGGAACAGCTATAGCGTCGGCACAATTAATTAAGATGCTACTAGGAATGTTATCAGGTCCAAAGTTATAGGAGAATTTTAGTTTTCTCAATTCCATAGAAATAGTAGGAACGTTGATTAAATTTATTGATACTGTGGAATTTGTATTTATTTTAATGTGATAATCAGTGGAATCATTATAAGTTGCATCCGAATAAGTTGTGGAAAAGAAGCTGGCAAATAAATTGCTTATAATGCTGTCATCACTAGATTCAATCTGCTGAAATCTCATAGAATATGGAAAACCAGTTACTTTTTTCTTTGAGTTCACAAATTTAAAAAACGATTTTGGATTACGCTTAAAGTTGTATTTCATTGTATTTACATATTTATCGTAACATGATTTATTAAGTATTGTGTATTCCGCCCGGGTAACAGAATATCTTATATAATCCATATAACAACCAGATTGTTTAAACTTTTTATAGTATTTATTCTTCTTATTTTTTACACGAGCCAGTTGTTTATTATTCCATGGAGGACCGGATAATTGTCTAGATATTTGCTTTGGAACACATAAATTCAAAAAGGTATTAACCTTAGAGTAAAAGGCTTTAGACATATCATCAACATTAGTATAGCATGAAAAAAAGGAGTGCCAATCCGTATTGATTAGGAGTTCATTTAACATATTATAGTTGGTGTGCTTAAATGAAAAAACTTTCTCATTTTTGCTACACGAAGGCATCGATAAATTAAGTGGAATGGATGTTTTTAATACGAGCGTTGGATGATAACAATCTTCTGGACTGGTAATAGGGAACGAGCGTTTAATAAAGCTATTAGTCACCTCATTTACGAATATTAAATCCAATATTTTGAAATTAATGTTTGGAATGCCATTAATTTGGAACAGACCCAAATCATACAAAATATTAAAAAATTCGTCGAAATTTGAATTCTGCTTCATTTGAATGAAATAACCATCGTCTGGTAAGTATTTCCATTGAATTGAAGGTAGATTAAAATCACCGAGGACAAAAATAAAATCACCGTCTTTTGAAGAATGAGCAACAGTACTTATAGCTTCTGCATGTTTTATGTATACAGCTTGTGGAGAAGATGGCGGAATATATGAACAGGTAATAAAAATACGATGACCATTCATTTTTATAGAAACAGCTATAAATTCAATATCGTGAGGTGTATCAGTTACTAAAAGCTCAGATGGTAAATTACATGAAATAGCAATAAGGACACCTCCTCCTGTAGTTTCATTGCCACGATCACGACGAAAGATGTTAAATTTGTTACAAAGTATTTCAGTATTCAAAAAATTATCATTTAACCACGTCTCCGTAAATACTAATATTTGCTGATCGATGTTAAAACTATTCGTGTATAATGTAGTAAGTTTTGTTCTCAAGCCACGAACATTTTGATAAGCGATGGACATAAAATCATCAGTTAGTTTTTTGGAACAAACGATTCACGTTGTGGAAGTACGGCAATACTTTGGGGTCTAGCTTTATAGATATATTCCCGAACTAGAGTATTTGTTGGCCAGAAATTCGGATTAATTAGAGTCTCAAAAATATCCGTAGAAATAGTAATTTTAAATGATGAGATAGATCTAGGTTGAGAAAAATTAAATTTCTGTATTGATATATCCGCATCACTACCAATAGCATTTCTTATGTAAAAATCAACAGATTCCGATGTTGTATCGTAATGTAAGCGCGAAACGAAAATTGTCTTTTTTGGAGGAACTGCTCGTAGAGGAATATACCTGGAATCACTATTTATGGATCCGGGAGGATTAATATTTATAGATTGTGGAGGATTGATTACATTAGGATATAAATTAGTACTATTTAATTCAGTAATATTGGAAGAAGGAACAATGCAATCGGATTCACGATATAAATTATTACTATTCAATTCAGTAATATTGGAGAATTGAACATTACCATCGGATGCAGAATTACATGGGGGCGCAGAAACATTTTCTTGGTCGTCACGTTTATCTTTATTCATATTTCTTGCCGACTTACGACGTTTTGGAGAGGACTGTGGGGGAGATTTTAAATTATCCAAAGATTTAAAATCATCAAATAATTTTCCATATGCCGAAATGCGGTCATTTAATTTAATTGCCTCTTTTTGAAGTTCGGTGAATTTGTTTTTAGTCTCTTGAAAAAAACGGTAATAATTTACTCCGATTTTTCTACAGTTTTCGCAACACCAATGCAGACCTTTATTTTTAGAAACGGCTTCAGCAACGAGTCCTGAAAGACCACTACATTTAAAATGAACATAAAAAGTTGTCAGACAATTACAAAGATTTTCAACGAAATTTGTTATCCGTATGTATACTTTTGTGGCTGAGTGTATTTTTTCGTAAGGTCAAACAGTGGAAAATAACTGCTGTTTAAGGCTGTGTTGCCTACTAGCAAAACTAAAACATCACTAAAATCGCAAAAAAAATGTATGAAATCAAAATTTCTGAAATTTGTTCACCGTATGTATACTTTAGTAACTGTGTGTATGTAAGAGCAAATAAATATTTGCACAAAAATCATGAAAATATTTGACAGAGGGTGGTCACATTTAAAACATTTTCGTTTGACGGCAAATAATTTTATTTGCCCGAAATCGACGTTTTTTTTTTTTTTTGTTTGCCACTCATAATTATTTTGTGGTCACACTTGGGCAAAGAAATATTTTGTTTTGTGGCAAATATTTTTTAGATGTGACCGTACCTTTAGTATGTTAACTGATAGTAATGCAAATGCTTATGTACCTTGCGTATAAGTTATACGGTACAACAATATATTACTCATACGTATGGGTGGCTAAATACAAAGCATTAAATAGCCTAACGAAAAACTCTTTAACTCTTTCTCCTCAGGCTTGGAAACTGAAGAATATTTAAAAAAATAACGTATCAGTCTGATTCTCTAATTGTTTGAAAGAACAGATAAGACATCTACAGAAAACCGAAAAAAAATCACAAAAATTGTTACTTTTCTGTCATGTCATCATAAACACCACACAATAACACAGAGCAGCAGCAGCAGCAGTAGCAGCATCATCATCAGTTTCAATATATTTCATCACGAACATTTCATCTGCTAATATACAGTATTTGGCAAGCATAAGTGTTTTTGACTGTAGCTTTTGTAGCTTATAACGAGCGTATATACATATGATTGAGTAGTTTTACTACCATGAGTATGTAGTTTTATTTGTGTTTTTAGTAAGTTTGCTGGCCCATATTACACGCATGAATCATCGAAATTATCAATCATGATAATAAATAAATTTGCCTTACCATTACTGTGTATACAAATAATGAAGTTAACATAAGATAAACATGGTATTTAAGATGATGATTTGAAGGTTTTATCATAATCAATTTTACACGCAAAGAAATACAATTTCAAAAAATTTATCATAATCAACAATCAATCGAGTAGTTTATACAGTACAACAGGAAAAAGTTGAATAGAGCAGACGAAAGTACGAAAGTAAAATAAAAAAGGGTTGTTTAACACAAATACTAAGCTTCAGTTTGGCCTAGTTGAAGCCAATAGCTGACGGAAGACAGTAAATTTAGAATTTAGTCAATCATATACGCTTTACAGATTTAGTAATATGGTAGGGAATCTTAAAAAATGTAGTCAGAGTGAGGTGCAATAGCTTTACAGCAAAGCTTTTTAAGGCTTCATACATTTGAAGGACTTTACTACTGCAAGCAATAATTAGAACAATGTATTCCCCCTCATACATACATACATAACATACATAATTGGTCATTACAACCCTTCAGTCAGGATTACGACCTAGCTTCTCACAGCACTTATGTTGTGTGTGTTAATTTTATGTACGTGTGGCGGGACCTACAGTGTAAAGTCGACACCGAACGACAGATTTTTGAGAAACTTTTCATGGCAATTTTATTTACTTTCAGAGTTTTTGCCAGAAATCTGCTGAGAGGAAGTCGCCGAAGAAATACTTTTTGTATCTTTATTTGATGTCTGGCCGGGGCCAACATACTGCCTACTAGACTACGGCGACTTCAGTTCCCCACTCATGTAACAATAAAAGCAAACTCCATACGTCGTAAGAGAAACTATAAAGTAGGTACGTTGGATTGGTAGGTTTGATACCAAAAGCTCACTTGAACATGCATAGCGGCGCGTTGTGATGCCGCGGTTAAGAGCAATCCCCGTACTGATCAAATTCCACCGTGGGAACTGCACACTAAAAACATGCCTCTCCTAAAATGTAAACCAGCCTGAAAGTTTTATGAACGAAGCTATATCGTTGATATCAATGGATGATAGTTCCTTTAAGCTGACAAGGAATGAAGAGCCAAATAACCTAAGAGATGGTCATAGGCAAAGAAAGTGAAAAGAGAAACTATAAACGAAAAAGACAATTCAAAAATAGCATAGAGAGTGGTAAATTTCTCTATGTCTTGTATTCGTCGCAAGTTCTTTGAAAAGTTCAACAGAACTTCCTTAATCCATTTCATACTTTATTTCTGGTAGCATAAACGCAAGACTCATATGCTGGCGATATATTTAAAACAGAAAAACAAAAACTTTTTAGCAATTGTAGCTGCTTTCTTTGTGCCACACTCAAGGGATGACTAGTTTTATGGGTTGTAGATGAGGAAACACGCAGTGGTATTCGGGGACAAGATCCATTTTGACTATGCTCTTTAAATCACTAGAATCCTGGCATGGACTCGCTACTTTGCTGAAGCTCTAACAGACTTCAACACAACACATGAACTTCAATTTTCTTTTTCCTTCAGCTATAAGTGATAATTAAGGCGGTCAGGTCAGATGAATATATGTACATATGAAGTGAACGATTTCTTATATCACTTTTAAGAACTAATGCTCTTGAATACTTCTTTTGACACTTGTTTTCAGCAATTGTTTCCAGGATTTAATAAAAAAACTTGTGATTCTCCTGAAGTAAGCCTGAATTTATCTGGCTTTTATATTTATAATTAAAAAATTATTAGAGTCACACAGTTGCTCTTATCAAATCATTGGATGGACTCGTAAAATACTGACATTGTATGAGGCACTGAATAGCAAATGGACAAGTGAACGTAAAAGAACTGTGCTTCTGGACCAGTGCCATAATACCATTCGGCTCAGACGGATTGTTTAAGTTTACATCAGTAAAAAATTCTTTAACCTCTCGAAATAATATATCAATCGTAGTTACATGTGACTATCTTACGGATTGAGGCTTCGGTTGCAGAGATCAGCAATGAGTATACAAAAAGATGAGTAGAATCGAATCATACTCATAATTTCTGATACTTGTACGCCGCATTCGTACTTATTTTAATATCATACTCATATTACTCATCATATTCATACTTAACAACAACTGAGACTGTTAATTTTGATGAATGATTCGAATCACTCGATGTATTATAAGTATTCTTTTAAATTTATGAATCTAAATGAGTAGGCTTATGAATCAAACATATTTCGAATGGTATGAGTTTGATGTCAACGTCGTACTCATACTCACTGCAACCTATACTTATAAATCAACGTTGTAGTGAGTACGAATGAATCAGAGTACATGATTAAATTTCAATATTGTTGACTCATTTATATTCAAAATTTCATGAGTGCTTATGAAGATATCTTAGAGTTATCAATAGGTTTAGTGCATGCTGGGTCTTTAATTTTAAAAGTAGAAACGCAAATAAACATTATTTTAATGAATGACCAGAAGTTTGTACTTCCGCATGAAACAGAAAGAACTTTAATCAGAAAAAGGTGATCGTAAAGCCTTCGTATCAATCCTCCTATCGAGTCCGCCATGTAACGTTGTTTTTTCAACTAGTGCTTATTTCATGAATGGCAACACTTAGCTTATGTCTGATTTGACAGATAATTAGTTTTATCCTTCCGCTGAACGAATATAGTTGTGTATACGCTTGAACAACGCTGGGAAATATTGCGACATTACTTTGAAAATCATGGTAATGTTGCAGAATGTGTGCGAAAATTGCGTACAGATTTTGGAAAAAGAGAAGCACCGTAAGCTCCGTATGTTCGTTATCTTGTGAAAAAAGTGAAAGAAACTGGCATCCTCATCGATAAACCAAAGCGTGAAAAGCCAAAAAACAGTGCGTACACCCGAGAATATTGCTGCTGTGGCAGAAAGTGTGCGTGAAGCGTCATCAACATCAATTCACCGTCGTTCTCAACAATTGAACATTTCGGAGACATCATTGAGACGAATTTTGCATAAAGACCTTGGTGTGACGCCATGCAAAGTCCAATTGGTTCAGGAGTTGAAGCCAATTGACCATCCAACGCGTTTTCGCTTCGCTAAGTGGGCCTGCGATCGACTTATAGAAGATGCCGATTTTGGCAAAAAAATCATCTTTTCAGATGAAGCTCATTTTGATCTTGGCGGGTATGTAAACAAGCAAAATTGTCGCATTTGGGGCACAGAAAACCCGCACGCATTCATTGAAAAGCCGACGCACCCAAAATGAGTCACTGTTAGGTGCGGATTTTGGTCCAGAGGCATAATTGGGCCATTTTTCTTCGAATATGGCCGTTACAGTCAATGGCGATCGTTATCGGGCCATGTTGAAATAATTTTTGTGGCTACGTACCACACAGTCGAAGCTACACTCTGCTTTTGAAGATCGCATTATCAGCCGCAGAGCTGATGTCGTTTGGCCACCTCGGAGCTGCGATTTGACACCGTTGGACTATTATTTGTGGGGTGCCGTTAAAGATTAGTCTTACGCCGACAAGCCAGAGAAAATTGACGCTTTAAAGGACAATATTCGTGAAGCCATTGGTGAAATACAGCTGCATACAATCGATAATGTGCTTAAAAATTGGATCGATCGTGTAGGCTACTGCATGGCCAGCCGAGGCAGCCATTTGAATGAAATTATTTTCCATTATTAACCGGAAGGATTGTACTTGCAAATAAAAAAAGAAATTGGAGAAATTATTCAGTAGTTTTTTTTAAAGTTATGTTCAATCATTTCTAGTTCTCATCACACTCAAGAGAATCGCCTCCTTACGTCTAACAGTTTATAATGACTTTTGGATTTCATAAATTATGACTGAACTAAGCCTCCTCATGTTTCTTTACGTTGGTTACGAGCTCCTCGTTTACACAGTTAGTTAGACAACTTTCACTGCAGGATTCTGCAGTTCCAGGATGAAGGAAGAATGGTAAAAACATGATTAACAAATTTCACAGGGCATATAAAGCTGATAAATTTCAATACTATAGTAGCACATGGTAAAAATATTTCTGTTTAAGGTAGGTAGTTAGGCAGGTTGAACGCCCCATACCAATTGACAGTAAATTAAGCCATCGTGTGGTCTTGTTGTGTACTCACCATTTGTAATACTACCTTACGAAGCCTATATCCTGTACAAATTTCCATAACTTCTTTCAATCCACACCACTGAGATGAGTTAGGACTGGCATAGTTTCATTTCCGAAATATTGGCATTTTGAGCTTGCAAATGCTGGGTAACACATACACAGACAGATCGTCTTAGTTCTGCGAAAGATGAAATATATTCTTAACGCCAAGTTCCTATTCCAATTCAAGAAGGATTTTC
Organism: Sarcophaga subvicina; assembly: GCA_936449025.2. Lineage (NCBI taxonomy): Eukaryota > Metazoa > Arthropoda > Insecta > Diptera > Sarcophagidae > Sarcophaga > Sarcophaga subvicina. Next base: position 30,176,895 of record OW388081.2, read on the forward strand.
GTTTTTCCTTAACACACAACAATTTTTTCTGTCAGTGTAGTTAGTTCTTTGGCTTTTACACATGAAATGTACTCTCTATCTCTCTCTACCTCTCTGCCCTCAGTCCTAAGCATACAGTAACGTTAGTGTGGTATGTTAAAACAAATATAATCTAACAAAGTGGTTTTGTACTCTCACTGTCAAACAAACAACAGTGTATTCATAAGCGGTTTGATGAAATCTCTTAGAATTTTATTCCTCTTGCTATGCTCATCTCTGTGAAAGACAGAAATAGAAAAAACGAAAAAATTTTATTTACAAATGCCTGACTGCCTGCCTGCCGCACTGACGTTATGTTAGTACGTCACAATGATTTAAACAAATTTGTCTTTTGTCATGTTCATGTTGTTGTTGGCAAAGATGAGAAAATGAGAAAATGTGACAGAATTCCACTTTTCAGCACTAACAATCAATGATAAAATGGAAACCCCAAGAAGTGAACGAACGTGAATGGAAATGAAAAATGATTTCGGTTAACCGTAAAGAAAGAAAAACTACAACTAAAAATGAATTTTTAACAACAAAAAAATATCGTTTTTCTTTTCTGATAAACATAATTAAGAAATCCCTATCTAAAGTAGATTGTAATTGAACAAAAAGGAATTTGAAGACACTTTTATCAAGAAATTTGAATCTTCAAGAAAACTGTTCAAAAAAAATATTTGTTCAGCAATTTTCTTTAAAATTTTGTATTTTTTTGTTTTTGTTTTAATTTTTATCTCAACACTTGGTTATTAAAAAATTGTGTTGCAGAGTAAACTCTTTGGTTTGTTATTTGCCAATCTTATGAATAATTATCTACAAATATACGAATTTTTTGTTTCTTTTTTCTTTTTTTTTTTTTTTGGTGAATAACTACTCACAAGTTCTAGTATTACTTAGACGATTAGATTGCATTCATTAGTTAAGTAAACTTTGCCTCCATTGCTTCTAAAGCCAACCAGGGGTAAGCAAAGAATATACGGAAACTCTCCATGTGGACTTTTTCAACTTAAATGGTTTGGTTGTTCTTTTCTGCCAAGATATCTACAAAGATTGGGCACTTAATTGCTATTATTTGCAATAAGTGTGTGTGTGCACAGAGTAATTACTCATATGATAAGATACTTCACATACATACATACATAAATTGTATAAAAGTCAACAAAATGAAATTGTTATTAAAAAAAAAACAAAAAAAAAACCAGAACAAAACGAGATTGATATTTTAATTAAGAGATAAAAAAATCACATGAGAATAAGTTTTAACGGCAGTGTACACTTGTAATAAGTGTTCTTAAAAAATATTTGACTTACTTCCCGGCTCACATATTTTACTAGGAGTAAACGAAACAAACAGACCTTTTCATAAGCGTTTCATATATTTGAATTTAAATAAAACAAAGTGTATGTGAGATTTCATTGAAGATATTATTGTCAAATGTCCGTCACGGCTTCTCCGAATGAAGCTCTTCTGAAATGTCTAATTTTCCATGACGAAGGCGTGTAAATCAAGCTGAATTTGAGACAATGGCATGATTTATGTTGGCTTTGAGCACCATTTTAGTTTATGGCCTATTCCCTCTCTTACACCTGCGATTTAAGAAAACCCCGAAGTAAAATTACAAAATGGCCTCATTTTTGAAATTTTGTTTCCCTTATTTTTGCCTATTTTTTCCCTCTTAATTGTTTAATACAAATAATAGATTCTTGACTGATCAACAATATTCTAGTTTGGGCTGGAACTACATTTCTTAGCAACACTGTCCCAAAACTTCAGCGAAATCGTACAAGTAGTTTCTGCTAAATCGTGGTCGCCACACTGTGGTCCAAAACCCCAATCTAGCCGGACAAAAGTCATTTTTTAAAATAATTAAAAGGGAAAATTTTTTATATGGTAATATGTTGACAAGTGTCTAAAGTACATAACGGCATATTTTTTTTTTTGTTAAACAGCTACACCAGCATTGATGTGTATGTATATTGCTTCAAATACAAGTAATTGCTTCTTTGCTAAAAAATTAATATCTCAAGTGATATTTAACAGTGCGAGTAAAATTGTCGTGGAAAAATAATAAGAACAATTAAACAAATTTGTTTTGTTTATAAATAAAATGCAATTATGTCCATCTGTGTTTTAAATGTGAAATTTTTGTTTAATGTCCGAATTCAATTAGAATTTCAATGATGATGTATGATCTTTTTCATTATGTTCTGTCATCTTCAGATACTTTTATATCCTCTTTTTCTAAAAGGCCTTCTATTCATTCCCGCAGTACAGAACCTTTGGATGGAGAAGTTCTTGCCTTGCTATCAGATGCGTCAATGCCGGAGTGACATCTAGATTAGGAAAGTGAATCAGATATAGATTGAAATAAACATAATGTATTTCTTGTTTTTTTTTTGTATAATTTTTATTAAATATATGAAAATAATTTGAAATAATTCTTTCTAAAGATTCTTCTTTCTATTTAAGTTATAAAATATATAGAGACTAGCTATACCCAGCGAGCTTTGCTACTCTCATCACAATATAAATAAAATTAGGTGTTCCCAGATATTCAAGTTTTAGTATCCATGTGATATGGAAGGTGCTACGCCTACTATTGTTAGTCTGCCTATTGTTAACCAAAATATTAATATCGACACTAAATTTCATCATACATGCTTTGGGGATTTTGAACGTTATAGTTTTCCCAGATATACAAATTTTAGTATTTTATTTATATGGGAGGTAACACGCCCACTGTAGCTAGTTCAACCATTTTTCCCACAAATGTTTATGTGGATATCAAAGTTGTCCATGCTGAATTCGAATATTCCAGCTGTTGCGATTCCATGATATAAGACTTTTAATACTTAATTTTTAAGAAACAGACCCCCAAAAAAACAAATTTATACACACTCATACACACACATATACATTTAATTTTTTCTCTCTAATTGTTTATATTGATGAAATCTATAAACGTACCAAGTTTCATGTCGGTATGGCTTTGCAAAAGCGAGTTATAACTTTTGTCCGGCTAGATTGAGCATTTAGACCACTGTGCGCCAGGTTGAAAAAAGTGATTTCAAGAACGCATTGTACTATTGGGTGGTTCGGAATGTAATATCGTTTTTTCCCGACAGAGGATTTAATTGTATTTTTTGCACCCAACTTCACACTTAAGCCGTATAATTTTTATGTGCTTTGAGAGCTGATATAGTAAGGCTTGTGTGTGAAAAATTCCAATTAATTCTAGTAGTAGTAGTTTTTTGTTGGTGCTTTTTTAAATATGGCGGCATTTTCGACATTTACTGATTTACTACAGAAAGAAATTGGCCGATGTGTCGCCAGTGCTGGAACTGGTTAGCTAAATTTCGATCCGGTAATTTTGATGTCGAAGATGCACCACGTTCGGGAAGGCCAGTTGAAGCTGATAAAGACGTAAAAAAAGGCATTAGTTGATGTGAACCGGCGAATAACAACACGTGAGATCGGATTGAGGTTAAATTTATTAAATTCAACAGTTTATGACCACTTGAAAGACCTGGGATTATCCTCGAAGCTCGATGTATGGGTTCCCCATGTTCTCACAGAAAGAAATCTGTGTCGCCGCATTGACGTCTGCGATTCGCTTCTTAAACGTCACGAAAATGATCCGTTTTTGAAGCGAAATATGGGTTGTATACAAAAACGTCAAGCGCAAGGGGTCATAGAGCAAAAAAGATGAACCGGCTCAAACCATTTCCAAACCCGAAATTCACAAAAAAAGGGTGATGCTGTCTGTTTGGCGGGATTTCAAAGGAAACGTTTTTTTTTGAGATTTTACCGGATAACACAACGATTATTTCGGAAGTATACTGTCATCAATGATGCACTTCAACAGAGAAGGCCAGAACTAATTATCAGGGAAGGTGTAGTGTTTCACCAAGACAATGCGAGACCTCACATAAGTTTGGTCACTCGCCAAAAGCTTTTACAGCTTGAATGGGATACAATGCTACACCCAACATATTCTCTAGACCTGGCACCATCGGATTATTGTTTGTTCCGGTCGCTCCAAAATTTATATCTTAATTCTATCGCTCTAAAGAAGCTCTAAAAATTTACTCTTAAGCTTCTAGCAGAACAACAGTCAACAATAGCATTGATTAGGCTTCGGTAGCGATTGATTATTCTATCCCGTATAACTATCTGACCAGGTGCTTGGGAACCATTATCAAAACTTAAAATTACTGGAATAGGAAATCGAGTTGTGGTGTGTATATTGCATTCTAAGATATCAAATACTTCTATAGACTCCTCGATCACTACATCATTTTCCAAGCGGAAGACACATAGCACTAAAATAATTCCTCTCTAGCAATATATTCCATAAGAATAAACTGATTTGACTGATTCGATCAGATAAGATTATATCGACGTTTTTGTTTAAAGATCGCTATGAGTAGAATCCGTGGCATATTGGAATACTAGACAACCAGTTATGTGATCCATGGATAAGCGCACCCTTAGTATTAGAATTACATGAGAAATTACAAATAAATTCCATTCTGGGCCTAATCATTTTTGGATAAAAGATAGGACTTAATTTACCGCTATGTTGAGCTGTCTGTATCATAAAATGAATTCATTTATTCTCTCACCTACCAATTCATTACGTATCCTCTATGTGAAGTCGACTTAGTCTAGTAGGTAGTGTGTTGGCTTATTAGACGTACGGCCACGATACAAACCTCAAGTCACACTTCTTAATCAAAACGAAGTATGACAAAATATATATCTTCGACGACTTCTCTCAAAGGATTTCTGGCAGAAATTCCGATGAAAAATCTTCTCAAAAATCTGCCGTTGGGAGTCGACTTTGAACTCTAGGTCCCACCACTCATAGGTAAAATTAACGCACACAACATAAGTGGTGTAATTCTGACTGCTGTATTCTCTATCTTTATGGCTTATTGCTTTTACATGTCCGTGGTCTATGTCCTACACGATTTCTGCAGAAGCTGCCATTATTACAACTTGCCGTTAAAGTTGGGTTTAATTAAAGGTAACTATAGCTAAAGTGAACTTTAAAGTCATCTTTAACTTTTTTTTTCATTATTACAACCTAATGATAAAATAAAGTTAACATTTACAAAAATATGGCAATGGCGGAGTAATGTCGATAATACTGCTCAAATTAAAGAAGTTTTATTTAAACGCAGTGGCAACGACGGGCTTCTTTTTTATTGTATTTGCTCATTTTGTTTATATTTAAAGTTGCCACATTGAAAATAATATATATGTATGGTAAACTCAAACATAAACTTAACTTTAAAAGTTATTGGTAGGATGATTCTCCCTTCAGCTTAACACTCCCATCTACCTTATCGCCCATTTATAATAATGAAAAACAATTTATCTGCCCGTTAAAATCCTCCCTTTAGTTAACGGCAAGTTGGAATAATGGCCCTTAAAATACTGGTAATTCCATTCTTTACATCCTTGATGAAAGTGACTGAAGTCTGATTAAGAACATTGCAATGTAAATACAGGAGCTGAAATAGATTATGAGCAGCAGCTTCTCTTTAATGCAATACAGTAACTCAATGGCTGTAATACCGTGGGCTAAGAGCAAGTACATCATGATGCCAGAGACCCTAACGAAATTTACCATAAATTCCGCACAGTTGAATAAATGGCGCACTATGTGGCATTTACCCTGAAAAGCTGGTCAAAAAGGCAAAAATGAATTTAAAGAAATTTAAGAAACTGAGTATGCAGTTCGATAGACAACAAAAGTCTACATTGTCTAGTGAATTTTCACGCTTTTAAGTTGAGATTTGTAGATTTGAGACGATGTCAAAATCAGGAAAGTGAAGAAAATTAAATGCGTTTTTGGTGTTTTTTTTTTAAATTTTAAAATAGGTTTATATGATATTTTTTTGTGGCTAAATGAATAGAGGTTTTATATTGATTTTTTTTTATTTGAAAGGTATGAGCAACTGCTACTTATATACTATACATATATATCTCATATATTAATATTAAAATTATTCGTTCAAAATTTAAAAATAATAAAAATTTCACATTTTTTTACCCTTCCTAAAAAAAGATAAGGATTTTAAAGGTGAAAGTAGTTTTTAATAGTTTAATGTTATATACCACAACAAAATATAAACTTTCTACATTCAGGAACAAAAAGAAAAGTTTGCGCAAATTTGCGCGATTATTTTTGGCGAATTTTTGAAAATTTTACTTATTTTGAAAAATTAAAAAAATTAGACGTTGTGTAATAAAGCCATATGGCGTACGAATTATGCGAGGAAATTCTGTAGAAGCGATACCAATCGGGATGTCCTGAATAGGTTACTTTTAAATAGTGATCCTTTTGTAGGCTGCAGTACACAAAATCGCTAAGGAATAGAAAAGCATTTTCATCAGATACTATTAAATTACTCCCTGCTGACATTGACGATGAAAATGATAACGATTTTAACGATTGTAGTTAGTTTCACTTTTTAAATATTTTTAAGTTAAGTATTAAATAATGTAAAATAAATATTATGAATAGATATTAATTATCATAGAACTTTAAAAACTTAATTACATATGTAAGTACATCGACTATTATAACAATATGAGATGTATGTTTGATTTTCTTAATGGAATGTAGGTGGTACCTAGGGGCATTTATGATCTGATCATAATAAAATCAGGTAAAATGATTCACATTCATATTAAACATGTTCATGTCGAATTTTATCGAGGTAATAAAATTTTTAAGCCATTTATAATTGCTAAACATATTTTCTTAAGGGGCTCTATTTTGGACCAAGGGGCAATTATGGACCGACAATAACAAAATTTGGTATAATAATGGTTCATACCGAATTTCATCACGATACTGATGTTTTTAAGCCATTTATAAGCGCAAACGTGAATTTCTAAAGGGGACTTTATATGGGGACTAGGGTCAAATGTGATCCGATTTTCACCAAACTTTACACCATGATTTCTTAGTACACAGTACTGATCCGTGCTAAATTTTATCATGATTGTTGCATAATTACCATAATTATGTGTAAATAAGTGCAATTTCGAGGGGAATTTGTATGGGGGCTAGGCGAAATCACGGACCGATTTGAACCAAAATCCGTTGGGTTCATCCTTGGGCCTAATTATCACTAACACTATCAAAAATTCCAGCCATTAACTCATAAAACACTTCTATTAATTTTGGCCAAGTTTTCAGGCAAAATGCCACATAGTGTGTCGGACACATTACAAATGGTAGATAAACTGCTACTCGCAATTAGTTTGCCTGGAAACGCTTCAAGTAAAATTCTTTTAAGATTCGAGAATAGTTACACCAGCTAGTAATTTTAAAGAAAGTATTTGGTACACGTAAGTGATATTAGCAATAATATTACCGCCTTATCTTCCAATCTACTACAGTCCCATTTTCATTCATTGTAAAACATGCCTTTTTGGCGTGGAGGAGAGGCTATATAACAAACGTATGTTAATAAAGCCTTCTAAATTATCAAGCTTTGCCCCATTTTCAATAACTTTGCAAAGCAATTCAGCTGCATGTGTTGCATTATCCTTAATTTAAAGCCGATTTAATGCTTTCGATTAATAATTCTTAACATTTTAATACCAAGAATTTAAATTGGAAATTGCCAATCTTTTTACACATGTGAGTTCGGTTATATAAATTGGATATTTGTAATGACTTATTGGATGATTCTGTTCTGATTAGTCTTTTCTATGAGTACAAAGGAAAAGCTTATTACATTGAGCAGTTTGCAACCCCCCCCCCCCCCCCCCACACACACACACATAGCCACTGCTGATGCTGTATGCAACTTGATTTTAATTTCAAACGTCTTTATGAGTAAGCGTTTTAAATTTTATTACATTGTATGTATACTCAAGTAACACCATATAACAGGTGTTACGATTTTATATTTTCTCTGTTTGGTTGTTGTGTGCAACAATAAATCGAAACCAAAATCGTTTAAGCGCATATAGTATCCTGCCTTTAATAATCATTAATGTTGCACAGTGTAATAAGGAAAATAAGATATCGTGGTAATAATAATATTGCACTCTACATACACATCTACCTAACTATGTATATATATATATATGTATATATGTGTGTATACATATATCTCTGTATGTATATATGTAGCTTAAGGCAATTACGTATATATATGTGTGTGTATATTTGTGCAGCAAACATTATACAGGTACAAGCAAGAACGATGATGACTGTGAAACAATTTCTTAAAGTTTAATGCTAATGTATCCACTTGCAAGCACAGTACGTATAATGTTACGGTTACACCCACAAATAATGCAATTGCTTAAAATGATTGAATAGTTGTGTTACGAAAATTAGCACTAGAAACGTAATAGAATTTATAATTAATTTCCTATGGCAACAATCTTTATATATATTGGAGAGCTCGAAGATGTCAGAAAGTGAGAGATTAAAATCCTTCGCCTCCTTATGACAAGAGCATGGCATTGACACATGAGGTGAAAGACAGTCTCTTCTTCCTGCTCAAAAGCACAGCTCTTGCAGAAGAACAATGGCCCATAAGAATCAATATTGTGCAATGGATGGATATGTGATTTAAGTACAGAAGCGTGTCAGTCCTACAGCAGAGTTTATCAAGATTGGACGTGCCTTCCTGCTGTTGGAATTCGCCGTGGTCTAGTAGGTAGTGTGTTGGCTTATTAGACGTGAGGTCTCGTTTCAAACCCCAGGTCAGGCACCTCCAACTAAACGAAATATGAAAAAATATTTCTTCGGCAACTTCCTCTCAGAAGATTTCTGGCAAAAACTCTGAGAGTAACCAGAAATTGCGATGAAAAGTATCTCAAAAAACCAGTCGTTCGGAGTCGATTTTAAATTGCAGGTAGCGCCACTCATGTATAAAATTAACACACACAAATAAGTGGTGTGAGAAACTAGGTTGTAATCCTCACTAAAGGCTTTTTAATGGCCAATTATGTATGTATGTATGTATGTATGTAAACCCATATAAGAGTTACCACAATTTCTCTGAGAAATCCTCGGCATTTATGGACAGGAGCGGACGTTAAAACCTCTTTCGTTAAGTATTTAATCACAGCCTAGCTGTCAGAGTAAATCAGGAGCCCCTCGCTCAACGAGCATTGCGCCGCTCTTCAAAATTGCCATGATCTTTGCCTTGGAAAACACTGCAGTGGTCAGGCAGTCTACAGGTGAGTTTAATATCAGAACCTTTAAAAATAAACGGCAACCCATCTTGTCACTCACCTTTAAACCATTAGTGTAAGCTTCATAGGTCCCATTGGGGAACACTGGGAACCACTTCAGACCAAAAGTCAAAATTCTAAAATCGAATCAGAAAGATATAAGGAATCATATGATCGTGCCTAATGTGCCTATGTCTTTTCAAAATAGCAGCATGTCCAGAGTCCAAAATGAGCTAGTATTTGACCGCATTGAGTCTTCCTGCCCTCAACTTAACCCTGTGCCTTAGTAGGTGTTCAGGAGGAAAACCGATTAAATATAACAAATAATGCCTTGATTGTAGTGCTTCAAAATGAAGTCGCCGTAGTGTAGTAGGTAGTGTGTTGGCTTAGTAGACGTAAGGCCAAGGTTCAAACCCCAGGTCAGACATCGAAACGAAAATATGAAAATTTTACTTCGGCAACTTCCTCTCAGCAGATTTGTGGCAAAAACTCTGAGGGTAAAATAAAATTGCCATGAAAAGTTTCCTAAAAATCTGTCGTTCGTAGAAGCTAGGCCGTAATCCTGACTGAAGGGTTGTAATAGCCAATTATGTACTCGTATATGTATGTAGTGTATCAAAAGCTACTTCATATTAATATCTTCCATTTGAAATATCATTTATTTTAGTTGATAGCTTGCCATTGATGAGTACGCATCTTTTAACAACCGCAGAAAGTATGAAAATAGTTAAATCTTGTGACAACAGTGCTGAATCAAACGTGTTCACTTTAAAACATTACGGGGTGAATAAACTATGGGTACCGCCACTCATGTATAAAATTAACACACACAATATACACCACGCATGTTAAGAAGCTAGGCCGTAATCCTGAGAGAAGGGTTGTAATGACCTCAAAAAAAGTAAGTCCTTCACATTATGCATAAAAGCTTTTTATTTAAGAAAATTCAAGCTTTAATAGCAGTTCATTTGTTTCGGTGGAAACCAAGTCTAATCAATATTTGCCTGATAATCTTATAAAATAAACAAACCAATTTCTTTCAGTTTTCTTTCAATAGTTTTACTCTTTCATAATAGTTTTCTACTTCTTTAATCCCAACTGCATGTACGTAGGTTTATACTCAGTATTTTGGCTTATCATCTTATAAATGCGTATATAAAAATAAACGAGAGATAAAGAAAATATAATAAAGAAAATAAAAGAAAATATTCAAATAAAAACGGATACGGAAAAAATTGTAAGACAAGTTTTTTTTATATATATTTAAGCTCTACGTAGTAAACATAATACTATACTACAGATTGAAAAATTGGCATAAAGCATGGCAAATAATATTTGAATCTACCTTAATGGCAGCTCTCTCATAATCTTATGTATACAAGAAAATGCATGTTCAAAACGTAACTGAAAAAAAAAGAAAAATAAATCCATTTTAACTATACTTTCTGGAATGGATTTTCCTTTAAAAATATTTTGTTCATTTACGATTTTCCTTTTTCTCCCCTTATTATACGTTTTTGCCTTCAATATTTCGTATTAATTTTAATTTTTAGTGCAAAAAAAACTACATTACAAGTTAAAACGACTTATCCAATTATGTTGTAAATAATGGATTTACCATGTGGCAGAAGTAAAAAAAATTTATTCATTAGTTTCTTTAGTAAAATTAAATAAAACACAAATAAAGCATTGATTTTCATGAATTTTTTCTGTTCTTATACGACTTAGGGCCTTTATTACAACTTGCCGTTTAAGTTGGGTTTAGCTAAATGTAACTTTAGCTAAAGTGAACTTTAAAATCAGCTTTAACTTCTTTTCGTTATTATAACCTAATGATAAAATAAAGTTAACATTTTTAAAAATATGGCAGTGCCGAAGCAATGTGGATAAAACTGCTCAATTAAAGAAGTTTTTTTTAAAACAGTGGCAACAAAGGGCCTCCTTTTTTGTTGCATTTGCTCATTTTGTTTATATTTGAAGTTGCCATATTGAAAATATTATATAATGTGGCAAGTTCAACATAAACTTAACTTTTGAAGTTAAAGGTAAGATGATCCTCCCTATATCTTAACGCTCACATCTACCTTATCGTATATAATGAAAAACAATTTATCTGACCGTTAAAAAAATCCAACCTTTAGTTAACGGCAAGTTTTAATAATGGCCCTTAGAAACATCAGATTTAATTTGATTTAAATTATAACTTCTCGACAGACTGTAACGGTATTTTTTTTTTTTTGAAATAGTTTTCGAAGATTTTTCTCTTATTTTGGGAAGTATCCTACTCATTTAATTATTACAACTTAGCTTATAACACTACTGAGTGTCAGGACCTACAGTTTAACGTTGTCTCCGAACAACAGATTTGATATACTTTTCATAGGAATTTTATTTATTTTCAGATTTGTTTTCGCAAAAGACTGCCGAGTGGAAGTCACCGAAAGAAATATTTTTTCATATTTCCTTTCGTTCGAGGTGTCCACAGGTTCTTGTCTCTACTTACTATACTATGATGATAGCATATCTCGCCAATTACCTAACGGATATTGATTTTCAACTGATGCAACATTAGGAGATTATCAGCATTAATGGTGGTCTTTGACATTGCTCCACAAAAAGACTGGCGATGGCAAATTCCATGAAACTTCTGAAAACTTCTTCTTGCATCATAACGCAATTCATTGTGTTCATTTACCTTCCATATATGTATGTATGTACATACGACCGGATTTCATAGGGCTGTAGTGCTCTAAATTGAGGATGTGTAAAAAGATTGGCAATTTCCAATTTAAATTCTTGGTATTAAAATGTTAAGAATTATTAATCGAAAGCATTAAATCGGCTTTAAATTAAGGATAATGCAACACATGCAGCTGAATTGCTTTGCAAAGTTATTGAAAATGGGGCAAAGCTTGATAATTTAGAAGGCTTTATTAACATACGTTTGTTATATAGCCTCTCCTCCACGCCAAAAAGGCATGTTTTACAATGAATGAAAATGGGACTGTAGTAGATTGGAAGATAAGGCGGTAATATTATTGCTAATATCACTTACGTGTACCAAATACTTTCTTTAAAATTACTAGCTGGTGTAACTATTCTCGAATCTTAAAAGAATTTTACTTGAAGCGTTTCCAGGCAAACTAATTGCGAGTAGCAGTTTATCTACCATTTGTAATGTGTCCGACACACTATGTGGCATTTTGCCTGAAAACTTGGCCAAAATTAATAGAAGTGTTTTATGAGTTAATGGCTGGAATTTTTGATAGTGTTAGTGATAATTAGGCCCAAGGATGAACCCAACGGATTTTGGTTCAAATCGGTCCGTGATTTCGCCTAGCCCCCATACAAATTCCCCTCGAAATTGCACTTATTTACACATAATTATGGTAATTATGCAACAATCATGATAAAATTTAGCATGGATCAGTTCTGTGTACTAAGAAATCATGGTGTAATGTTTGGTGAAAATCGGATCACATTTGACCCCAGTCCCCATATAAAGTCCCCTTTAGAAATTCACGTTTACGTTTATAAATGGATTAAAAACATCGCAATCGTGATGAAATTCGGTATGAACGTGTATTTTGTAAATCTAAATCATATTGCCAAATTTTGTTATGGTCGGTCCATAATTGCCCATTGGTCCAAAATAGGGCCCCTTAAGAAAATATGTTTAGCAATTATAATTGGCTTAAAAATTTTATTACCTCGATGAAATTCGACATGAACATGTTTAATATGAATGTCAATCATTTATGGTCACATTTTATTATGATCGGATCATAAGTGCCCCTAGGTACCTAATACGGTCCATTAAGAAAATCTAACATACATCCCATATTGTTATAATAGTCGATATACATATGTAATTAAGTTTTTAAAGTTTTATGATAATTAATATTTATTTTACATTATTTAGTACTTAACTTAAAAATATTTAAAAAGTGAAACTAAATACAATCGTTAAAATCGTTATCATTTTCATCATCAATGTCAGGAAGGAGTAATTTCATAGTATCTGATGAAAACTGTTGTTTTTTGTTCCTGAATGTAGAGAGTTCATATTTTCTTGTGGTATATATCATTAAACTACAAAAAACTACTTTCACCTTTAACATCCTTATCTTTTTGGGTAGGGTAAAAAAATGTGAAATTTTTATTATTTTTAAATTTTGAACGAATAATTTTAACATTAATATATGAGATATATATTTATATATATATATAAAACTGAAAGTAGCAGTTGCTCGTACCTTACAAATAAAAAAAATCAATACAAAACCACTATTCGTTTAGCCACAAAAAAATATCATATAAACCTATGAAAATTTCAAAAAAACACCAAAAACGCATTTAATTTTCTTCACTTTCCTGACTTTGACATCGTCTCAAGTCTACAAATCTCAACTTAAAGTCGTGGAAATTCACTATATAATGCAGAATTTTGTTGTCTATCGAACTGCATACTCAGTTTCCTAAATTCCTTTAAATTCATTTTTGCCTTTTTGGCCAGCTTTTCAGGGTAAATGCCACATAGTGCGCCGCAGTGTAGTAGGTAGCATGATGGTTTATTGGACGAGGTCCGTGGTTTAATACCTACCCCACGCATCTAGAACAAAACGAAATATGAAAAAAAAATTCTTCCGCGACATCCTCTCAGCAGTTTTCTGGTAAAAACTCCGATAGTAAATTAAAAGAAATCTGCTTTTCGGAGTCAACTCATGGATAAAATTAACGCACACAACACGGGTGATGTGAGTAGCTACATATGTTGTAATCCAGACCAACTAAAATGTTATGACTAAAATCTAATTTCTCGTAGATTGCAAATAAAATAAAAAAATTTGTGTTAAGTTTTAATTAAAATTCTTTATTATTCGCACAATTATGTATGCTTTGTTTGTTATTCCTCTGTTTATACCCTTTGATTAAGAAATAACAGTTACTAGGCAATTATTCGACAGATCTTTGTAACGGAGATCTTCAAACCACGATTACTCACTTCCAACACACCACGTCTTCACACAAGACTAACTGAACTTTACTAACTCAGTCACCTGCTTTGCCTTGGCTTTTGTTATGGCAAAGTAAACAGCCTGATGAATGTTCTTGCATGACTTCGCCTTCTCGCAATCTTTATATTATTGCAGTTTTATTGGTGTATTTTTTGTTTACTTGTTTACCATTTAATTTATGCTGGTATTTGTTGTTATATTAAGCAGTACGATAATTTGTAAACAGGTTTGTTTACTGTATTGTTTTGTTTTTGTAGCAAAACACCAGTTCTTAGATCTTTGACTTCCGTAAGAATATGTACGTGATTAGCGATACTCAATGATGAATTCCAAGGATACATACATAATTGGTCATTACAACCCTTCAGTCAGGATTATGGACTTTGTTTCTAACACCACTTATGTTGTGTGTGTTAATTTTATACATGCGTGGCGATACCTACAGTACACGTTCAGCACCACGATAATATCAGAAAAATTTTCACATGGGCCACGGTAACTTTATTAGATAATTTAGTTAAAAATGTATCAAGGAAACTTAATGTATCACAAAAAAATTTTTTTTTTTGCCAAAATTCCCGGAAAAACACTATTTTTAATGTCACACGTCTTTGACTGACATGGCCCTATATTTAAACTTTTTTTTTCGACAAGCCGTGTCAGTCTTATATGTCTCACGCATCCAAACAAGAACAACAAGTATTAACCTGTTATTTTGAACACAGCGTCGTTTGCGTCGGATATTTGTGATTTACCAAATCGCGTACGTCAGACACATATGACTGACATGGCTTACGTAGAACTTCTTATCGCCAGACACATATGACTGACATGGCGATGAGCGTGTTAAAGTCGACTCCGAACGACAGATTTGTGAGAAACTTTTCATGGCAATTTGATTAGCTCTCAGAGTTTTTGTCAGTAATCTGCTGAGAGGAAGTCACCGAAGAAATATTTTTTTCGTTTTGATGTCTTAAATGGGTTTTGAACCGTGGCCTTACGTCTAATAAGCCAACACACTACCTACTAGACTACGGCGACTTCATTCCAAGCATACGTGGGGCTCAATAAAAACACGCCATTTTTTTGTACGACATGCCCACTTTTGAATCATTCTCTACCCCCTGATGTCAATCAATGGGCAAACTACGCTCTACCAAAAATTTATAATTCTGTCAAGTTACAAATTATTTTCAAATTTCCAAGTTTTCCGTTTATTTTCTGTTGTAATGAAATAAATTTCATTTGCTTTCAATTTTTTTTTTCATTACCTTTGCCTTCAGCTTCTTAATTTCCAACACCAACGATAACACTTCTAGGGAAACTAATCGTTGGCGATGATTCTTGGCAAAATAAATTATACTGCGGTAGACTATTTTATTGCATTTGTTAACGATTGCAATCAAACAATCTTTTGATCCATTTGATTATGCAAATTCCACCAGCACCAATCTAAACACTTACGCTCCTCCTTTGGATTTGATGGAAACCAATAACAACAACAACGCAAGCAAGCAAACAAAGGAATACAAGTGACTGCCGACAATCATCATTTGTGTCACAACAAATTTTAAACCTGAAGCAATGAAGACAAGAAAAATTGTTAAACATTTTTCTTTTCTCTGCCTCTTCTTCTTCGTCTTCTCTTTCTTTATGTTTCTATTTGATTTTATGTTGTTGTTTTTTTTTTCTTTACTTTTTTCCTGGTTTTTCATTTTAAGTTTCTTTAGCGGATTTTTTTTTTGTGCAGACAATAAGAGAATAAAAGTTTTTCCTTGTATAGGAAATAAATGTTTTTATTTGAGAAACGAAATTCCAAAAAAAAAAGAAAAAAACATCCAATTGAGGTGGGTAGATTATAAAGCCCAGAAAAACAGTTCTGAACAGTATTGGCCATATCAAACAAAAAGCAAATTATGTTGCACGATTTAAGTTCTTAATGTTTAAGCAAACAAGTTCAGATAATCCTCTGATTAGAGCAAATGCAAAATTGAAATGAAAAACATTAAAGAAAAATATTCATTTACGAAATCGGCACATGGGATACCATCCCTTCAGTAGCCTTTAATACCTTCCTTGAGTTAACATACTTAGCTGATGACGAATTTAATTTTGTCAAATAAAAAGAACAATAATTCGAAAGCCTTGATTTTAATTTGTAGGGACCTCCAATCATTCCAACATAATTTGTAGAGAAGCACTTGAACAACGCATTACATTTCCATAAATTATTTTAGATGGTGAAATGACCATGCCCTCAATTGCCTTCTACAGAATATCCAATTTGGCATGAGTTGTGTGACACCTAGCGCTGTTATGTTGAAACCACATGTCCTTGGTGTACAGAACATCCAATTCAGAATAAAAGAATTTGCTTTACATCGACCTAAAGTGCTCGCTGTTGACAGAGATGGCCTTGTCAATGTTGTTCTCAAAGAAATATGTATCAATAATGCACAAAATCCATAGCCGACAGTTACTTTTTCAGCATCCATTGCCCAATCATCCCAATATCGTAACAAGATCGACAATTTTCTCTGTTCACACACTCATTCATCCCAGAAATGTGGCTCTTCACTGAAGAAAATTTTTCAAATTTTTCAAAAATTTCTCTGACGACATGCCATTACTTTTACAATGAGATGTTCTACGAATTTGTTCACAGAGATGTGGCTGAACCTCAGCAATGAAGCGTTAGATCTTCGAATTGAGTTCAAGAATTGTTTCTAGTTTATTCGCATAAGCCCAAGATTTCACAATTATCCCCAAAGAAAAAATTCGCACAGCGCTGTATTGCATGATCTTGGTTACCACTTGAGCTACGAATTTCTTACCATCTACTTGAGGCTACAAGAACTCGCTTAACATGTTCCAGTAGCAATTGCCGTTCACTTACTTTATTCGTCATTACAGCCCTTTAATCACCCATGAGTGCGGAACATACAGTTTAATGTCGACTCCAAACGACAGATTTTTGGAAACTTTTCAGAGTTTTTGCCAGAAGAATGCTTGGGATGAAGGTCGCCAAAGAAATGTTTTTTCATATTTCGTTTTGTTGAAGATTTCTGGGCTGGAGTTTGAACCGTGGCCTTACGTCTAAAAAGCCAACACACTACCTACTAGACTACAGTGACTTTATGGGCATTATACGAGTACATTACAAATACAAAGTTGTTAATATCGAAACATAAATCTTTGATGTACAAATTCATATTCACGTTCCGGAAAAGAATTGGGAAGCAATCTATACCTCGTTAAGCAGCTCACATGCCTAGATTCCTTAAACAAATTTATTTTTCAATCAATCTACTCATCTAGTCCTGAAGGAGTGCTGCTAGTAAAATTTTGCATATATTGATTATATTGATTATTATTGAAAGAGTGTGTTGAAAAGAAGCCAATCACACAGTTATTGAATTGCAAACATAACCTCAAAGAACCAAATTAAACGCACTGCTGTTTTAAACAAGCTGTGTTGGTACGAGTAGTCTGAAAGTTAGTACAAATTTTGTGCCTATTTTTAAATCCATATATTTAAAAGCTGTCTGTGACTGCACTCCTTTAAGTTAAAGCAGGGGAAAGATCGATAAAATGTAATTTTCAGTCTTGACCTGAACCACGTCAAGGTATTACATATAATTTTTTAATTGAGCTGAACCAGTAAATAAATTTATATTTTTTTTATGAGTTTGCCAAGCCTTAATAAGCCTTTTCTGTCCACCACTGTACACTCTACAAAATAATAATGACAAGCAACTAATGGAAATTGCTAACAATTTTCTTGGCTCACAGAAAAAAATTAAAAAAGAAACGAAGTTTCCTATCCTATACTTTTGCAATAGTTTCCTATAAAATTCTTTTTCTTATTCATATCCGCTCATAGCTTCAGAAAAACATTCGTACAGACATACATACATACATACATACGCTCATACATTCATATGAATGCAATAGAAAGATGCCTTTTTGCAAAAGGTGTTACTACGCTATTCAAGTAAAAGTTTTGTTGCCAGCAACAATGGTTTGTTGTCCAACAATACGAGCCGGCAACTTTTCAACTCACTTAACAAATGGCTTCATTTATTTATGTCTACAAGAAAAGCTTTACACTACAATGCTACCAAGCTACCAACTGCAATGACTATTTCCACAACTTTCCACTTAACAACATACAAACAACAATTTATGAACGTTACCCGCTCCCCCCATGTTGCTCAATGCAGCAGTTGCACGTCTAAAGAATTATGGGGGAAAAAAGCGTCAAGTGCGGAAAAAAAAAGAAAGAGAAATGCACAGAGGCAAATAGTTTTTAAAGCAGAATAGTCGGTCATTGGGGGAAACGAAAATGCTAAAGAAAGAGAAAAAAAGACACGGTTCTTATTAAATGAAATTTTTATTGTTGCATCAGCGTAACAAAGTCAAAAATGTCTATTATGAGCCTTAACGAAAGAGGGGGTTTTTTAAGAAGGCTTTGTAAAAAGTTTCATAAAGAAACCTATTTTAGTTGCAAGCAACTAAGTTTCTAAACAACATGAACAACAAAAACAAAAACAAAAAACATTTTCATTCTTTTTTTTGCTTTTTGTTTTAACATGAAATGCAATAAAAAGCAATAACAACAAATAGCTGCATACAAATTAATTAAATTAACCTGGCAAATGGAAAAAAAAGAAGTGAAACGGACAGACAAAACATAGAGAAGAAGAGCGAGAAAAAAACTTGGACAACACCTTGAATTATGTAAATTATAAAACACTACATTTTTAATATCTTTTCACTTGTTTACCTGTTTCCATTTCTCCTTTCTTCTTCTGTTACACTTTTTCGTGTTATGCTCCAAGTTTCATTTTCTTTTTTGCTGCCTGCCACCAGTTCCCATTTGCATAATTTATCAGTGAATGCAACGAGGTGCTCTTGCTTCATTCTTGCTTAAGCTAATCAAGTGTTTTTAATGGATTTTAAGTGTGCGACTAATGCAATTTCCTTCAACTCTATCTTAACAGCAGCTATACAATTTACCTGGCTGCCTGCCTAGCTGCCATCATTGCTACTGGCTGCGTGTAGCGGGCAATACTTCATGTCGCATTCACTGAAATACATGAAAAAAAATGTGAAAAAGAACTGAAAAACAAGTGAAAAGGAAATGCTTGTATAGTAATTAGTCATAAAAGATACAATATATCGTATTATATACTACACTTACAATGCAACAACAAACATTCTCTCTACTCACTCACTTCGGAGTTGCTTTTGGCTGTAATTCAAAGGGATTTTTACAGGAGGAAAAAAAGAAAATTTTTTTAAAAAATTTATCGAAGTTGGGAATAAACAGCTCTTCGAGCTGTAATCACTTTGTCCGTCTAATAAGCCAATACAATACCTACTAGACTATAGCGAGTACTTTGGCATCCACACGTTTTATATTAATCAGGTTCTAGTATTCCAAGGTTGTCATCTGTCGTAGTTTAGAATATTTCATGGAAAATTATTGCATTCCTATCAAAAATAAGATCTGTCGAGGACCTCAAAGTTGGGTATGTGTTTTTGAATGATATAACCTTTTCCTTTAACAATGTCGCCGCGTTTTGATGCACGGATACACTGTACGCCGAGAAATATTGGATCTTCTTTACGGTTTCCTGTCTTTAAACTAAAAATAAAACGAAGTATGTGTATGAAATATCATTGAAATTCTAGCGCAAGCTTTCACACCAAATCGGCGCACTATGTGGCATTTTGCCTGAAAACCTGGCCAAAATTAATAGAAGTGTTTTATGAGTTAATGGCTGGAATTTTTTGATAGTGTTGGTGATAATTAGGCCCAAGGATGAACCCAACTGATTTTGGTTCAAATCGGTCCGTGATTTCGCCTAGCTCCCATACAAATTCCTCCCGAAATTGCACTTATTTACACATAACTCTGGTAATTATGCAAAAATCATGATAAAATTTAGCATGGATCAGTTCTGTGTACTAAGAAATCATGGTATAAAGTTTGTTGAAAATCGGATCACATTTGACCCTAGGTCCCATATAAAGTTCCCTTTAGAAATTCACATTTGCGCTTATAAATGGCTTAAAAACATCGGTATCGTGATGAAATTCGGTATGAACGTGTATTTTGTAAATCTAATTCATATTACCAAATTTTGTTGTGGTTGGTACATATTTGCCCCTTGGTCCAAAATAAGGCTCCTTAAGAAAATATGTTTAACAATTATAATTGGCTTAAACATTTTATTACCTCGATGAAATTCGACATGAACATGTTTAATATGAATGTGAATCATTTTAATTGATTTTATTGTGATCGGATCATAAGTGCCCCTAGGTATCACATACGGTCCATTAAGAAAATCAAACATAAATAATGTAATTTAATAGTTAAATTAAAAATACTTAAAAAGTGAAACCAACTACAATCGTTAAAATCGTTATCATTTTCATCATCAATGTCAGGAAGGAGTAATTTAATTGTATTTGAATTCCTTCGCAATTTTTGTGTACAGCAGCTTATAAAAGGTTCACTGCTTAAAAGTAACCTGTTCAGGACATCTCGATTGGTATCGCTTCTACTGAATTTCCTCGCATAATTCGTACGCCATATGGCTTTATCGCCTATGTCTTTATTACACTACGTGTAATTTTTTTAATTTTTCAAAAAAGAAGTAAAATTTTAAAAAAATCGCCAAAAATAATTGCGCAAATTTGCGCAAACTTTTCTTTTTGTTCCTGAATATAGAGAGTTCATATTTTCTTGTGGTGTATAACATTAAACTACTAAAAACTACTTTCACCTTTAAAATCCTTATCTTTTTTTGGAAGGGTAAAAAAATGTGAAATTTTTATTATTTTTAAATTTTGAACGAATAATTTTAACATTAATATATGAGATATATATATATATAACTGAAAGTAGCAGTTGCTCATACCTTTCAAATAAAAAAAAAATCAATATAAATCCTCTATTCGTTTAGCCACAAAAAATATCATATAAACCTATTAAAATTTCAAAAAAACACCAAAAACGCATTTAATTTCTTCACTTTCCTGACTTTGACATCGTCTCAAATCTACAAATCTCAACTGAAAGTCGTGAAAATTCACTATCTTATGCCAGAATTTTGTTGTCTATCGAATTGCATACTCAGTTTCTTAAATTTCTTTAAATTCATTTTTGCCTTTTTGGCCAGCTTTTCAGGGTAAATGCCACAGTGCGGCGGTCCGTTCAAATCACCTCCCGGTGGTATGACATTGACATTGTTGACATGTTACATACATTCATAATTGGTCATTATAACCCTGCAGTCAGGATTACGACCTAGCTTTTTACACCACTTATGCTGTGTGCGATAATTTTATACATGTTTGGTGGGACCTATAGTTTAAAGTCGATTCCGAATGTTAGATTTTTGAGAAACTTTTCATGACATTTTTGCCAGAATTAAAAAAATTTTAAGACCCTCTCTATTGATGCGTATGGTATACTTACATCTGATCTATTCAGCTACAATGCTGACGTGCTTGTTTGTTATATAGTTTGCTTTCAATTCACTGTAAAAGCTTTAGGTTTAGGTTAGAGGGCGTGTACTTGCCAATTGAGAAAAGTACAGTACAGGGAGATCCAGTTGGCCCATTGTACAACGTCCCAAAGGGGAGAGGATACTAGGGGAGATGGGAAAAAAGCAGAGGAAATAGGAAAGGGAGAATAAAGAAGCAGAGGAATTACACAGACTAACAAAATACACAAGAGTGCGCGACTACACTATTGAAGTCCTAGAACTTCTGTCCTCAAAATCAGCGAATCCAACGCTTGTGCAGACTTTCGGGGATGCATAAAAACATCAAAAGTTCACTGTAATAACTATGACCGGTTTTCTGTAAATCGTATTCAATATCGTCATTCCCCGCCAGTTATCTCTTCTTCGGAATTTTTATTATCTCATTAGTTACGATTATTATTCTGATTATTTTCGCTAAAGCATCTGAATGTGGTTTAAGTAGTTCAGTGAGAATGCAGCCGTGACCAGGGTCCCTACCATTTATTTTTAATTGTGTTGATATTCGCAACATACTGTGACAATGTATGGCAGTCGCTGTAGTCTAGTAGTGTAGTCTGTCGGCCTATTAGACGTAAGGCCGCGGTTCAAACCCCAGGTCAGACATTTTCAACTTAACAAAAAATGAAAAAAATATTTCATCTCACTCATTCACTTCCCCTCAGAAGATTTTTGGCATGATTGCCATGAAAAGTTTCAAAAGAATCTGTCGCTCGGAGTCGACTTTAAACTGTAGATCGCTCCACTTATTGACAAAATTAACACACACAACATAACTCGTTCAAAAATCTAGGTCGTAATCCTGACTGAAGGTTTGTAATGACCAATTATGTATGTATGTGACAATGTTATTTAGTGTGTAGCATTTATTGCGGTTCAGTTCCGGTATCTGTATATCTTTTCTGTTCGAAGCGTTTTCAAATTGGCATGAAAAGTTTTTCAAATCTGTCGTTCCGAGTGGACGTTAAACTATAGGTTCTGCCACTTGGGGATAAAATTAACACACACTACGTTGGTGGTGTGATAAGTTAGTTCATAATCCTGACAGTTACCTTTAGCATTAAAGACTTTTTTTCGAATTGAGAAAATGGGATTTCTTATTCATTTCTTTCTTTAAAATACCCTTCACAATATAAACTTAAAAATGGTTAAAGACTTGTATTTATTTCTTTGATTTGTCTTGTACTTCTTTCACGATGCAACACACCGTTTTCATGTTCTGTTGCATTTGCTTTAGCCAAGCGGTGTTTTAATTCAATCTTTAGTTGGCAAACATTTTCTTTTGCAGCAATTTTTCTATCGTTTTTTCTACTTCCTCTACTAATGCTGTTATTACTGTATTGTATTGTTGTTGCTTCCACTATTAGGTTGTTGTTGTTGTTGTTGTTGTTGTATTTATTATACCCTTTTAGGAATTTTATAGTAGCACAGTAGCACACAGTAGCTGTAGTTTTACTTTGAAATTTATGAACATAAATTTCACAAACAGCTCGAGTTTGCGTTGAGCTTAAATTCTGTTGTACTCATTTTGTATTCTGTTGCAGTTAGAAAAGTAAAACGAGAAAATAATGCATTGTAATGCATGGATGCGTAAATACCAGAGAGTGTGGGTGTAAACACACACCTATACACCTTTGTGTATTGTATGTATGTGTGTGTGAACACATAAACGCATTCTAAATATTATACGCAACGCACACTAAGGAAACATGCTTTATAATGTTTAACGGCAACAGGATGTGTATACGGAAACATAACATTGAGCTTAACTTAAGCTGAAGTGCAATTGAGGCATTAGGGAGGAGACGGAAAGGGAGCAGGGAGCAAGCAAAAGGTTATGTTCCATGGAGTAAAAGCTTTCGTTAGTCAAAAGATCTATTGCTTGGTAAATGTTGTTGTTAAAGATGTTTTATTTTGCCCCTGTTTCCTTTCAGCTTGCTTGTATGTATTTCTTAAAGCATTTACTTAAACTTAAGTATGTTACTTAAGACGTATGTACGTTTAATGCATATTGAAATATTTGTGTGCATGTGTGCAAAATTATTACATTATAAATCCATTGAAATGTAACTGTGGCAAAGAACCTGCTTTGAAAACTTTATTAGTTGAGTATCGTTCTTTTTTTTGTTCTTTTGTTTCCTTGCCATCAACTTTCTAACTATAAGGTTAGTGGTGAAAGAGCAAATTGATTTACGGAGATTAATTAAAGTGAAGGCAAGAGAGCATTTTAAAATTATAATTTAAAATTGTTTATTAAACAATAGTTTGCATGTTGACTGTATTCAATTGTTGTTCAAACGATTTATTAATATAGCGGGTGATAGATTTGCTTTTTGGTTTTTCCGTTTAAATGTCTTCAGGGGTTTCTTGTGGCAATATCAAAAATGCTTACTAAGGATTAGTACGACTAATCAATATTCGGTTAATTGAGTAAAATCTTTTAAGTGTTCAGGCATAATAATATACGCAGTTCAGATGCTTATTCAATATTCACTTGACGGCTGGTAACAGCTGGTTGTTTCCACAATATTGTTTTTATTTTGTTCTGTTGGTTTTTGTTTTTTTTTCTGGTTGGCGTTGTCGACATTTGAATTGACAAATATCAACAAAAAGTGTTCGGTTAATTGTATATGCTTACTAAACACACTTATGGTAGTGCTGCATTTTAAGTTTTACTCAATATTATAACAATTTACGTATTTATTGCACAATTATTAATTGAAACTTTATATGAAATATTGAGCTCAATAATGGCGTTTATAGCGATTTACGCAATAAAGATGCATATCTGAACACCACAATTTTGTTATGAAAATTCAGGCTGTTTGAAAAATATGAGAATATATTTTCTTGCTCAATACGATCATCAACAAAAAACCCTCCTGATTTATACACGTACATACATAACATACACACATAATTGGTCATTACAACACTTTAGTCAGGATTACGACCTAATTTCTTACACCACTTATGTTGTGTGCATTAAATGTTATACCGGAACTACAGTTTAAAGCCGATTCCGAACGACAGGTTTTTGGGAAACTTTTCATGGCAATTTCATTTACTCTCAGAGTTTTTGCCACAAATCTGGTGAGAGGAAGTCGCCATTCGTTTCGTTTTTATCAAAATGTCTTAACCGGGGGGTTTGATCCGTGGCCTCAAACTGCTTTATACAGCCTTCAAAAGAAAGAGTTTTTGTATACGAAATGGCACGTTAGGCTGAGCTCAGACCATTTGCAAAATCACTACTGAAATGGTGATATAAAGTGCCAAAATCTCTGTTCTTGAATGTTCGCTTAGCCGTAGATAGCTTTTACGTGAATCTTATCTTTGAAAAGTACATCGCAGACTTTAATGTACCGCGCCCATATAAAGAAAATTGTTTATGTTTTATGTGATACAGAATAATAGTTATACGAACGTCAAAAACGATATTTATCGTTAAAAAATCATCAAATATTAAATCGCACAAAAGGCCTAATGTATTTGGTACCGGAATAGGTCTTTGTTACATTTACCGACCTCTACTCTACTGATCCACGTTAGGTAGTTCTGCAACAGACAGTATGCTTGCCTAAGGGCAAGCTGTTTTTACAGAGAGGATAACCAACCAACCCATATTCAGTTCTTACGCCGATGTTCTGTCTTCGTAGTTGAACAAGTGTCCATTTTAAAATGCATCTGTATTTGCTATGTTTTAGAACAATGCTTTTGGGAAAGACGTGAACGGATATCGTGATAAAGTCCTCAACTAGAAGTGCCAGTTATAAAGTGAATGTATTTCAAATCCAGAAAAGTAACAAACAATTGGCATGGTTTTCGAATTACTGAGCTTAAGGGCCATTATTTCAACATTCCGTTAAAGTTGGGTTTAGTTAAAGGTAACTTTATCTAAAGTGAACAATAAAGTCACTTTTAACTTCTTTTCGTTATTACAACCTAATGATAAAATAAAGTTAACTTTATCAAAAATATGGCAGTGCCTGAGCAATGTCGGTAAAACTGCTCAATTAAAGAAGTCTTTTTTAAACGCGGTGGCAACGACGGGCTTCTTTTTTTGTATTCGCTCACTTTGTTTATATTTGAACTTGCCATATTGAAAATAAAATATCATATGGCAAGTTCAAACATAAACTTAACTTAAACTTAAAAAGTTACCAGCAGGATGATCTTCCCTTTAGCTTAACGCTCACTTCTACCTTATTGTCCACTTATAATAATGAAAAACAATTTATATGCCCGTTAAAATCCTACCTTTAGTTAACGGCAACTTGTAATAATGGCCCTTAGAGTATTAACTATCCTTCAAATAATCCATCTAGGAAGCCAATTGATCTCTACAACCACTCTAAGAGGATAAACAATGAACATCATAGGCAGGTCAAGCAGTGCCACCACCTAAGAAAGAGTATTACTTTATTAGCCGGAAGTGGCGCACCACAAAGTCCAAGTGCATATTTTAGTTTTATATGTGAGTGGTGGGACGGACCCACAGTTTACAGTCGACTCCGAATGACAGATAAATTGAGAAGCTTTTCATGGCAGTTTTATTTATTCTCAGAGTTTTTACCATATTCACATTTTGTAGATGTCTAACCTGGGTCTTGAACCGTGGCCTCACGTCTAATAAGCCAACACACTATCTACTAGACCACGACGACTTCAAAATTCTTGAGTATTATTTTATTGAAGACGTCTACATAAATAACTGTTCGTAGGTGGAGATCGTCGAGGGAGGTTTTTTTTCTTGGGAAAGTTGCTACATTGGGTACAAAGTATTGCTAGTTTCAGTTGAGTAGAGAAATCGCTTATAAAGCTCGATAATCTATGGAGACTTTGAGTCACTGAATACCAGGTAAATAGATTTCGTGACCAAACACAATTAAGTCATAATCCTTGCTACTCTTTAAAGCTAAGATTAAAAAAGAAACAGACAATTAGAAGCCAGAGTTTAAGCCGAAAAAAAAATGAAACAATTTGAAATTAATAAGCAGGGAGCCGTTTGTCTCAATTTTATAGGCTCATGAAAACATTTAACTTGTATTTCTGTTCTTGAACATTCAATATTAGCCTCTCATAACTCCAGCTTACTAATCAGCAGTAAATTTGTACATTTACGAACACAAAAAAAAAATTAAATTCTATCAGCAGCTGAAGTTATAATTTGCAACCTGATTTATTCAAAATCTCGTTCGACATTGAACTTTCGAAATAAAACCAACAATTATTTTGGCTTATGTATGTATGTATGTCGAAAAGTGAGTTTTCCCTTATTTGTTTAGAAAATTGAAAATTGATTAAATTTTCTTGTTTTTAATTTCTAATTCAAGGAATTTTTATAACAGAAACAGAAAAATAAAAACAAATATTTGTCATGCTACAATCAATATAAGCATGCTGGGGAGAACGTATGCAAATGTTTACCAAAAAAATTTCACTTTCAAGGCAAATGCCATACCCTTCTACTCTTTTAAAATCTACGATTGATTGTTTGTTGGGTTTTAAATTGAATAAAATATGTATACAACATACATACATGCGCCTGTATTGGAGTGTTCCTTTTTTCAAGCTTTAAATTATTCAAAAAGTATTACAAACATACATACATACATACATACATACATACATATATCACAGGCTTATATGTTGAAGTCAAAATACACACATACATACCAATAACTCGCTAGACGTTTAAACGTTTCCGTTTCGCGCAGCAACTTTACCAAGATGTCTACTATATTGCAGAGCCAATAAAATGCTTATAACGGGTGATTTTTTTTTTAAAGATTTGGGCTTTCAAAATTCAAAAACAAATTGAAAGAGTTTGTGAAATATTTATTTGGTGTAAAGTATATTGTTTACATACACACGTACATATGTAACTGGCCATTACAGAGCTTTAGTCAGGATTACGACCTTGCTTCTCAAACCACTTATGTTGTGTGTGTTCATTTTATGCATGAGTGGCGGGACCTACAGTTTAAAGTCAATTCCGAACGACAGATTATTAAGAAACTTTTTTTTGTGCCAGAAATCTTCTGAGACATATTTTCGTTTTCATTTCTAACCTGGAGTTTAAACCGAGGCCTCACGTTTAATAAGCCAACACACTACCTACTAGACTACTGCGACTATTTCTGTTTACAGCTAGTTTAAGTTATACAGACGCCTCTGGGACTTGTAGAATATTGTTTACTGGGTTTAAGTCGTATGATCTTAGATTGCTGTTCACGAAATCACATGCCATGTGGCATGTGTCTCAGGTTTTTTGAAAACAAATGTTATCTAAACCCGATTCATACATTTTGGATAAGAAAAGTTAGTAATAAATTTAGCACGGAAATTTACAGAAATGTTGCCATGTTAATCGTTTTGAAGAAATACGATTTAATAATGCTGCCGGTGTATAAACCACACCAAAAAGTTCATCTTTCAGAATGCGGTTAAGGCACAGATACTTACTGTTCTTCAATGAAAATTCGGCAATTCTAAAATAAATGAACTTTGTTGTGGAAATTAATTTTTTGATACGAAGAACAAACAGCACGATAACAAAATTTTATGTTTTACAAGCCTTGTCTGCGGTAGAATGCTATCCCTGTTGAGCAGTTTTTTATGCTGAAAATTCAAATAAAAAAATCACACTTTATATACATACATGCAGACATTGAGATACATCTATAAAGCAGCAAAAACAATAGAATTTTTTTTTAGCATTACAATCGAAATTCTGTCAGTGAATGCAAAATTATTTGGAAATCAATGCGCATCCCTTAAAGTAAGTCAGAATTTATTCAAAGAATTTAAAAGGTTTGATGACACCACAACTGGCATTTTATGCCGCTTAAAAATTATAATTGTATTGTTGAAGCCTTTATGCTGTCGTAATATTGAAATGCTGAAGTTGAAGGCAAAATTTTGAGCTTAACTAGCAATAGAGTTTAAGAATTTAGAGAAAGAATTTTTCTTTAAAAAGGCAAATAAGATCTACACAACGGCTATTAAGATTAATACATCCATATAGCCTTAGTCGCCGTAGTCTATTAGATAGTGTGCAGACTATTTAGACGTGTCAACATCTCATGTAAAAGGAAATATGAACAACTTTTTCTTCGGCAACTTCTTCTCAGCAGATTTTTGACAAAAATTCTGAGGATAAATAAAATTGCCATGCGTCTCAAAAAATTTGCCATTCGGAGACGCCATTAAAGTATAAAATTAATTCACGCAACATAAGTGACGTGAAAAGCTAGGTCGTAGTCCTGATTGGAATGACCAATTATGTATGTATGTATGTACATCCTTATAGCCTGAGTAGAAGTCGAATTTATTTGGTAATAAGACTCCATTGATTCATTAGAGGAGTATGGATTACTAGATCGTTAACGTTTTAATGATATTGCAATGAAATGAGCTTCAGTGAAATAAAAGTATGGAAAAAACTTTCCAGTAAAATTCTTCTCTGGTAAGTACGATCAAATCTCATGTGTACTCTCTTAAAACACTATACCCAACCATAGCCACTATAGGTCTACGATTACCAACTTCTTTTCTGCTAAATACAACCAAATGTCATGTGTATGAACAGTACTCCCTTTTTTACCTTTCTAAAACAATATTCCCAATCATAGCCACTATAGGTCTTAGATCAGCAACTTTTTTGGCCGCTCCGTGTAGGACTGGCCATACTGGTTTCGAATCTTATTTATAATAGAGAATGACTACCTAGAGTTTCTTACCCTCTACAAAAACTCCATAATACTACCAAATTAGCATAGTTTTAAGTGACACGTTCATTGAGTAATGAACAGCTTGGAAGTGCAGTTTTTAGCGCCATAAAAAGCCTAAATAGTGCTCGTAAGCGCTTCTTCAATACAAATTGAAAAATCTCTAAATATCGTTACGCTTTTAACCTTTTAAAAACGTTTAAAATCTCAGTTCGTAGATTGCAAATAAAAATAAAAATAAATTTGTTTTTAGTTTCATATAAATTCTTTATGGTTCGCACAATTCCGTGTGCCACTGTTCGCAACCTAATGTAAACAAAAACAATTGTTTTGTTTTGTTATTCCTCTTTAACCTCTTCCGTGGACACACTACCAATTGTTCGTTAGATCTTTACAACGGAGATCTTCAAACCACGATTATTCTCTTCACACGCTACGTGTCTTCACACAAGACTGATTGAATTTTTACTGATCCAGTTGTCTGCTTTGTCTTGCCTTTTATATCGCTGGGTAAACAGTCTGATGAATGCTCTTGAAGAAGAATGACTTTGCCTTCGCGAAATCCCTATAAATGTAAACACGTTGTTTATTTTGTTTACGTCTGTCCAATGCAATGTGCAATGTGGTTGTTCCTTCTTGTTTACTTTGTTTATCCCCTTTTTATACTGATGTTGTTGCTATATTTTTGTTTATTCGTTGATCATGTAAACAAGTCCATGGTTTTTGTTTTTGTAGCTTTTGTTTATTATTTTAATGTTAAACGGTAACAATATGTTCAGTCTTTTGTTTATTCCAGTGAGAGACACCATCTAACCTGCAAAAAATATCAAAAGTCCATATTTACCATTTAAATACAAGATTGTTTACCATAATCTTGCCTAGCTATCCTAATTATAAGGCACCCCAACCTTTTATCTCAACATACCATACATAATTTACAGTTCTACTACTTAATGTTGTATACATTTCCCATTTAGTGTACGCTTAGTTCTTCATTCATTCTAATTTACAACGTGTTTTATATTTTTCATGCTCTTATTTTGCTGTCATAAATTGCAGTTAACACCTGCCAAATTATATTACAAATCTGTTTAAGTTTCTAATGCAGTAGTCACCACTTAATATTCTCACCCACTCTCTCTCTCTCTCTCCTGCACATCCCTTTTAGCGAAGCTCTTAATAAATTGTGTCACATTTAATTCATGCCAATTTCAGGTATCGTTATTAATTTTGTTAATTGCTTTAACTGTGTAATTTAATAATTTTTATAATTTTAGCGTCATTTTTTTTAGAGCTCTACAACTATTTTTTAATTACTGCCATAAATTTGGTCTTTTTTTACAATTCTTTACCCCACGTTAAATTTACAAGCATGATTCTGTGAGGTTAGAGAAAAAGTACTTTCGTGACTTAATAGAATAAGCTGAGAATCGACGCTGTACGTTAGAGTGTATAGGAACATATGTTGATGTCGATTTCACGTTGCTCGTAAAAATTCGGTCTTTTGCATGCCAGAACTTGGCGTATTTTGGGTTGTAATTTGGGCCTGCACCCGTACAAACTTCAACCCATCAAGGAACTGAAGTTAAACGATCATACAAATCGATGTGTTCCCTGAATGGGCCCTGGAGTAGTTGGTAACTGATCCTAATTTCCATCAAAACATCATCGTTAACGATGAAGCCTATTTTTGAATGAATGGATACGTGAACAAACAAAAATATCAAATTTAACACGGTAGCAATCCACATGACATGGATGGATATGTGGATTTTGGACTCGCAACTTCATCACTCCATATTTCATTGCTAACGACTTTGGCCAGGCCATCACTGTCTATAACGAGCCTCATGACATGAAAGTTAATGGCATGAATTGTATCATCTGAACACCACTGACATGTGGTGACTTGCAGGGTAAATTATCGTGACTTTATAAAAAAGAGCATGACGTGTATCAAATGTTTTTTAACCTCATGAGCTGTTTTATTGTCGTATTCCAAGTGCTTAGTGTTGTGGCTTACTAGGCAAGAGCTTCGAGTTCGAGGAAGCCCTTTTCAGCAGACTTCTAGCAAAAGTTCTGAAACTAACTACATGCATTGAAGTAAATTCGACGTTAAACTTACTTACTGATGTTTGCAAACTTTCGCTCTTGAGATCGTATCATCATCTTACTTACTTAATTACTTAATTGGCCATTAACCACTCGATTTTACGGATTCCGGCCTGCCTTAACACATCCTTCCAGGCGCCTCTGATTCTTGCACGTCTTCATACCAATCGATGATAGGGCTCCCTCGATTTGGCCCTTCCAATGCTAGCAAATAGTAGCAGTAGTCTAGTTGGTAGTGTGGCCTCGGTTCAAACCCCAGATCAGACATGAAAACAAAATATGAAAAAATATTTCTTCGGCTTCCTCTCAGCAGATTTCTGGCAAAAACTCTGAGAGTAAATAAAATTAGCCATGAAAAGTTTCTCAAAAATCTGTCGTTCGGAGTCGACTTTAAACTGTCGGTGCCGCCAGTCATGTATAAAAAAATTAACACACACAATATGAATGGTGTGAGAAGCTAGTCCGTAATCCGTACTGAAGGGTTGTAATGGCCAATTATGTATGTATGTATGTGAACTCTAACAAGGTCATCCTCATCATCTTCGCCGACTTCAGTAAATCCGCGCATCAAATACTCGTCTCGCTGCTGGATGTTAATACGCTGTCCATGTCGTTCAGGAGCTCATCATCGCCAACTCTCACTAAACCGAAGACCTTATGTAGGACTTTTTTCTCTCATACTCTCAAGGCTTTTTCATCAGTGCTTAATAGTGCCCATGCCTTTGCGCCATAAAGAAGCACGGAGCGTTAAAAAAAATTATTCTTCAGAAAACTGCTGCTTCTCTTACTACCTAATAACGTAAATATGTTTTGTAATTTTCGTTCTGCTTTTTTTTTCGCAAGCAGCGGAAGATATTTTCCATTTGAATTATTATAAATGCACGCTATGGATGTGTGTGCATGAGTGTGTATGAGTGTATGTGTCTATAGCTATTTTAAGTTTAGCAATTTTTTTCCCTCGAATAAAACATTTTTTTTTTCATTCGCTTTATTTCGCACACACATTAAACACATTTTACCAACATGCCATAAATTTTAAACCACTTGAACACAAGAAGATGTAGAATAAATTGAGAAAAAAAAAGAAAGAATCGTTATAAATATATGCATACACGAGGGGCACACGGCTTTTGAATATGTGGTAGTAAATTTGCACACACACCCATATGCAAATAAAAAAATAACTGAAAAAACCCAAAGCAGCTGCCATGCCAAGAGCAATCATATTCTCAACGTAACCAACCACTACAAATACACTTGTACACTGTTAAGTATGTATGTATGTATGCATGGGTTATTGTGTGCATGCACAGAGGCTAAGAGTGTAGGTGTAACTCTAGGGTATCTATAGAGTTATCTTCTCCACTACGATTAAACTGCACACATACATACATACACACTTACCATATAACCTAGAGAAATTTTGAACAGTAAAAACGGTATTTTAAAGGAGTGGAAAAGAGAGAGAGAGAGAGAGAGCGCCTGGAAGAGAGTGAAGTAAAAAACACCGTAAGTAAGAAACGCCAATGGGACCATTCTATGACCATTTGGTAGAGGAAGGAAACTGTAGTACTTTGCACACTGTCACAATTAATCATATCGACAACAACCACATACACATACAATATATATCGTATTTAACGTATAAATACATCCATACATCCATAAGTTTATAATACAATCACTTGTGGGTATATGTGCATGTGTATGCCAAAATGTATTTCTATTAAGAAATAAAAATTGCACAAAAACGAAAGAGAAAATGGCAACAAAATAAAAAATATCGCCCGTAAAGGGTTCACATGATAGTATCGATTTCGTTAACATATTGTCGGTATTTCTCTGCAAAACATATGAAAACCATGGGTTTGTATGCTTGTACAGGCAATATAAATGACCAGAAAAGAAGAAGGAAATGTTTAGAAAACAAGAAAAAAAATATGGCGTATTATTTAATCTCAATATTTTAGAAACGGGTTTGAGTAGATAATTTATATCCCGTTAAGGCCACTTTACATACATATATCGAATCTTATCTGCCCCAAAAAAAAAAAAAAAACAAAAAAACCAGAAATGATAAGCGTTTCGATAGCCGTTTCATGAAAATTAATTGTTTCCTATGAAACCAGTTGCAAAAAGAAAAACAAAATAAGAATATTATGCTGCCTGTTTTAATTATTGGTTGCTCATAAGAGCATAAATGGCTGAGTTTTTAAGAAAATCTTTTCAAAAATTCCAAAATTTCAACATAACGAAAGTTTACATACATACATACATAATTGGTCATTACAACCCCTTAGATCGGATTACAACCTAGCTTCTTACAGCATTCACGTTGTATGTGTTAATTTATACATTTGTGGCAGGACCTACAGTTTAAAGTCGACTCCAAACTACAGATTTTTGAGAAACTTTTCATGGCAATGAAGTCGCCGTAGTCTAGTAGGTAGTGTGTTGGCTTATTAGACGCAAAAGCCTGGGTTCGCGCCCCAGGCCAGGCATAAAAAGACAAAATACAAAAAGTATTTTTTCGGCGACTTCCTCTCAGTAGATTTCTGGCAAAAACTCTGAGAGTAAATAAAAATTGCCATGAAAAGTTTCTCAATAAATAAAAATCTGTCGTTCGGAGTCGACTTTAAACTGTAGGTCCCACCACTCATGTATAAAATTAACACACACAACATAAGTGGTGTGAGAAACTAGGACGTTGTACAATGGGTCAATTCGACCTCCGGGTACTGTACTTGTCTTAATTGACAAGTACACGTCCTCTAACCTAACCTAACCTAACCTTTCATGGCAATTTTATTTACTCTCACAGTTTTTGCCAGAAATCTGCTGAGATTTGTCATATTTTGTTTTGTTGGAAATGTCTTACCTGGGCTTTGAACCGTGGCCTCACGTCTAATAAGCCAACATAGTACCACTAGATTCCGGCAACTATGTAATGCAGTCAATCTCGCTGCTTTTAACAGGAATTTGTATGCCCTTATCGGCGGTACGTCCAACGACCCTAATAGCAACACGATCCACAAGTTAATTTGTGATAATTTGGACTGAATTAAAATGACTTTCTGTTGGGTTCCTACATTCAGTAGTACTATTAAACTCTTGGTCCTTATTCAAATTATAAACTGGCTTTTTGTACCGAAAACCCAATCTGCCAAATCTGAACTCATAAGGGAATGGCCGCAAAAATTTTTGGACCAGTTCCTCGTCCTTCTAGGAATGGTACCAATTGAAGGAACCAGAGCTCGGCAAAATAACTGGGTTTCGTTATTGGGTTTCTTCTTCGAACATTTTGTTGTCAGGTTTCTAATGGAAATCTGTTACAGATTTCTGCTGAATTTTTTCATTTTCAGTAGTTGTCGTAGTCTAGTAAGTAGTGTCTTGGCTTATAAGGCGTTAGCTCACAGTTCTAACTCCAGGTTAGACATCAAAACGAAAATATAAAAAAATATTTCTTTGGCGACTGACTATCAGCAGATTTCTGTCAAAAACTCCGAGAAAGTGAAATTGTCATGAAATTTTTCTCAAAAATTTGTCGTTCGGTGTTGACTTTAAAGTGTAGGTCCGGCCAGTCATATATAAAATGAAAATACGTGGTGTGAGAAGCCCGCTATAGAAATGAGGAGGTGTTAGAGACAATAGAGTATTGTCTCGGTTGTTTTTGAGTCTTGGAAGAAGAAGTTTGAATACCCTAAAGGGTTTTAACACTTTTTTGAAAGCGGATATCAGACTTTTCTAGAACTTATTGTGAGGTTACGTTGACTGAAGAAAGAGTGGTGGTTTTTAATCTAGCGAGTTGTAGTAAAAAAACACTCAGAAGACTCTTTAATTTGAATCCAAGTTCTGGTATCTTTTTATCTAATGTAATAGCAGCCTCAACAAGGATTAAATATTCAAACGACTACGTTCAAGCTTTCCAAGGGGATATCTGCGTGTGTGTTGAAGAGATGTAAGAGCAACTTGAGGTCTAGTGGGGAATGAAATTTGAATTTTGTATTAGACTATCTATGAATAGTTTGTCGGGTGTTGTAGATTCAAACAATATTTGCACAGAATCAGAATGGCAGCACGTCTGTGAATCACAACAACATATTTCAAACCTGTGTGGGATTTTTGTGATTCAATAGTGCCGTACAACAATACATTTGGTGTGAAGACGTTAATACCTCTACGCGAGAATAATAATAACATGGTTCCTTTGCCACAGATGATGTCTTTAACTATTTGAAAACACCGATCAAAGCGCTGCTGAAGATTTTATACCGACTGTCTATAGATTTAATAGCGAAAAAGACAGCTAAAATCAAGACCTAAAGATAGAGCATGAACTATGTGTATCAGAGGAAAATACTTCGTACTTTTCTCTTATTAGATAATATTCATACACTGTTCAGCTCTTTTGGTTAGATGGGTATGGGTTTAAATAAAAAACAAGGTTTGGGAGAGGCTTCTATAAACGTTAAAAAATGATAACATTCAGAGTATCAACGACTGCGATGTAGCTATGATTGTGAAATGCCTAAAGTGAACGATTACAAACCAGAGAATTTTAACGAATTTAAACATTTTAAATTTAGGAGAGAATCCAAAGAAGCAAAGTGCATTATTTAAAGTTCAACGGGCGCAATTTCTTAAGGAAGCATAGGATTCTAAGCACTGAAATCACTGTGACAGATAGAAATCTATTTGTGATCGGTTACGGACAAACAATTGGTAAATGTCTTTCTAAAGGGTCTGGCCCTATTAGTGGTGTGAAAGTTCCGGCCATATTCATCTGAGACCCCGCAGAGTGTTACTATATATACATATATAATTGGTCATTACAACCCTTCAGTCATGATTACGACCAGCTTCTCAACATCACCACTGTATGTGTTAAGGTTATACAAGAGTGACGAGACCTATTATTTAAAATCAATTCCGAACGAAAGATTTTTGAGAAACTTTTCATAGCAATTTTATTTACTCTCAGAGTTTTTGCCAGAAATCTGCTGAGAGGAAATATTTTGCGACTACTATTTAATATTGCTGGAAAGGACAAATTATGTACCTGGAAAAACTAGATTAATTGAATAGCAGCAAAGCAGGGAAATTATAAGGAGTTAGGGATGATACCTAGACATATATATAATAGACATATTTTCTTTAAATAAATGACGTCAGCCTTAGGCAAATTTTTAATAGCCTATTTAGTTAACTGTAGCACTGAAATTGTTGATGGATCACAGGAGAAGGTATAACTTATATGATGACTTTTTGTTACAATTTCAAAGGCGTTAGGAATATGTCTACTTGCCCCATATCACCATACCTTCGCAAATCTATAGAAATAAAACCATAAAACCTACTAAAAATTAATAATTTCTACATTAAAATAACGTAAGGCCACGTTATTGTTTTTATAAAAAAGAAAAATTCTTCAAATTTTCATTCATTTGTGAAAAGAAAAACTATTTTGTTGTGCAAGAATTCACAACAATACGGAACAATTGCAATTTAATGGACCCAAAACTTATTTTTACAAATATTTATACATTAACTATGTAACAACAATAGCAACAACAACAAAATAAAACGTGAAAAATAACGAAAATTTATTTTCACATGACATGCAACATGCAAAACAAAATAAAAGTT
This sequence comes from Sarcophaga subvicina, assembly GCA_936449025.2. Classification (NCBI taxonomy): domain Eukaryota; kingdom Metazoa; phylum Arthropoda; class Insecta; order Diptera; family Sarcophagidae; genus Sarcophaga; species Sarcophaga subvicina. The sequence continues at coordinate 30,214,201 of OW388081.2, forward strand.
TTTCATATGAAAAACAACAAAAACAACAAAAATAACAATAAAATAACAAAAAAAATGTTATAAAAGTATTTGCTTTTTAAATGTGAATGTAAAGTTAGAAAAAGAGGAGAACAAAAAAAAAAAGAAAAAAAAATAAAGGAAACGAAAGAAATATCAGGGGTTTTGCGAATTATCCGCGAACAAATATTAAATTAAACGTGCAGCATAAACAAAAACTAAAAAAAACAAATTGAAAGACATTCGTACTAGAAAATGTGATGGAAATTTATGAAATAATTGTGAAAAATACTGAACACCTACACAGCCACATACACATGGAAGTGAAAACACAAACGGATATACGTTTACTTATGCAAACACACACACATACACACTGCCAACGGATATACCACACACACACACATATGCCTGCATGCAAATACTTACTTAAACACAAAGCAGTTGTTAAATAAACAATGTGTACAAAAACTTTGTTTCACAAACAACAACAACAACAACAAAAACATATTCAAATCATAAATATGAACCAAATGTCGCTCACTCTCTTTATCGCTCTCTCCCTCTTGCTCTCTACCACTTTTTGTATGTGTAGGAGGAGTATACTTACATTTGTTGCATGCTTGATGAAGGCATAAAAATGTACTCTAAAGCAGGCTTTTATGTTGGTATTATGGATTCCTTGTATGATTTGTTATGGACAAGTCTTTCTTTGGCTACTTGTATTTGCCTCTTGGCCAATAAGAACATTATTTGTTAAAATGCTCTGCTGCACGTGTATATAAAATGTGTCCACAATGTAATATTGTAAAAGCCTAGTAATTCAATATGCCTCCCTATACTATATTTATCAGCGTGCAGTTCTTCGAATGTAGCCAAGTTACCAGAAAATGTAAGAGTCTTAAGCAATAACGTTTGGTAACATCAATATGAAAATTGTCTGTATGAAGTAGTGTGTTTAAGCACGAGTACTTATGTGATAAAGTTCTTGTTCCCTGAATAATATGGTTAATGTTGTGCGGTAATGATATTCGTAATGATTTCCTTAAAAGAAAGTTAACGTTTGTTTTGCGTAATAAATTTTTGGGGCGTGCATTGCTAATGGCTAGGTCAAGCCATAGTGTGAGCCGTGGAGTGTTTCTAAATGCCGGATCGCTCGTTTTGCGGTAGTTGAGCAACTGTTTAAATGTCAAATATTTTAAAACATCGTTGGCGTACATAAACTGAAGTCTTCGAGATCAATAAAACAAAAGATTCCAACATAATGTGAAAGAAACTAAGATCGGTGAAATCAAGATTATCAGAAAGGCTAGAAAATGAGCAGAAATTTCAATTAAAAAACATGCAAATGTTTCAAATGAGTGTCGATTGTCAAATTGTTTCTCGAAAGGTACAGCAAGACAATGAATTAAAGCCACAGGATGTCAGCCAAAATTTTGAGCCATATAAACGCAAAGAGAATGTTTTTTTGCGACGACCATTCGTAAATGTTTCATGGAATTTCCAAAGGTGACATTCAGTCTTAAGAACGATAGATGGCAACCCTGTTATCCTAGAACCTATAAAACTTGTGAGTCGCGTAGTCTAGTGTGTGTAGTATGTGTTGGCTTATTAGACATGAGGCCTTCATTTAAACTCCTGATCAGACATTTCCAACAAAACGAAATATGAAAAAATATTTCTTCGGCGACTTCCTCTCAGCAGATTTCTGGCAAAAACTCTGAGAGTGAATACAAATTGCCATGAGAAGTTCGTCAAAAAATACATCGTTAGGACTGTAGGTCCCACACACAACTGAAGCATTGTAATGACCAATTATGTATGTATGAGTGCCGGAACTTCAAAATGTTCCTATCTATAAACCAAAGGTCATGGTTCCAGTATCTTAAATCCAAATCTTTTCTGTATTCTGATATCAGCAAATATGCCTTCATGTATCGCAAAAAAAAATCCGTTTATCTTAAAAGAATTTTGCTGTCACTAACTCACTTTTTCAATAGATTGGGCATACTGCCTGGAATGCATTGACAGAAACTCGTTGAATCTTTTACAAGGTGATGATTTTATTGATGTTTCTCTGACTTTTTAGTGATTGCAGCAGTAACGTTAGCAGAAATGAAGGTTAATTATCGGACTTGTGGGACGTCTAGTGGTTTTTATAATATTCTTATCTTACAACGGCAATTAGGCAATAAAATAGTATATCATTAAGGATTATAAATTAGTGTAAGACGTTGCATTAATATATGGCACTGGAAAACATACCGACAACGTTTCTTAGAATCTCTTTACCTGGTATCAAACAGTTCTTACAAAATAACATTGGAAGTCTTTTTGGCCATTTCTGTAATAGAGTAGTCCTAAAACCAGGCTGTGAAAGGGCTATCCTACTGTGTAGGATTCATGTCTGTATTAACCCTGGATGGTTACACTTTTTATTTTTTGTGCATTAAGGTTACTCTTCGTTGAATCCACGAACACTTTAACCCTAATTGGTTACTGTTCGTCGAATCGACGAAGCTCATTTACTCTTTATCATATAATTTTTTTATGTTTGACCAAATTTCGCTCTTTTTATCAACAATGTTGGTTGATAACGAAAGCTTGTAGTGAGTAAACGTACCCTGGTCACCAATTTTTTTAATCCTGGATGGTCAACATGTTCGTCTACTTTCTGCAAGCCTTCATTATAAACTAACCAGGGCTAAATGGAATAACCTTTCTCTCTCACCTATATCAAAGCATGTGTTCACATACCGATTCTATTTCATTTTCGGAATTATTTGTGAAGTGCTTTCGATTCGTACATCAACTAAGCATAATGCCAAGTTTCCTCTTTTTTTATAATTCTGGCATGTGAGCATATTTAAAAAATAATTTCCTGTATTTACCGAAAATATTAAAAAATTACAAACAACCAAAACGACTAAAATAAATATGAAAATAAAAACCAAAAAAAAAAACACAAACACAAACGAAAACTATTATGAAAAGCACAAAATCTGACAAAAGGATGAAAGAAGGAAAAAACACAATTTAAAGGAAATAAAAACTTTTGTAGCGCATTTCAACGACTACAGTATTTCGCTGAAGTAGTATGGCAAACATATGTTTTTAGAAGAGGGAAAAATTTTTCGGAAAAATATAACCTAAAAATGTGGAAATAAAAGGCAAACAAAGAAAAATGGAAAACAGAAAAATTAGTAAAAAATGTGCAAAATTTTTAAAAGGGGATAAAACCAACATTAAAAATTCTTTGCATTTTTTAAAAGTCAGTGGATGTCCCAGTTATCTGTGGAGGTGGCAACTCTGAAATTCGTCAGCAGTCACATATGATTCTAACGATATTGAAAAATAGGTTGCTTTACGAAAGGATAACTTGCACCAATATTTTACAAGTTTGTGCTGAGTAAGCATCTTCAGTTTGAAGAATATCCAGTTGAAAAAGTTCGAAGCGTGGTTGAAATATTTGAAGAAACTGGATCAGTTAGAGCGAGTACCCTGATTGCTAACCAACTTATCGTTCTATTGAAAACATGGCTGTTGTAAACAAGAGAGTAACCTCTGTTCGACATTGTTTTCAACATCTTCAAATTTCAAGTCTTACGCAGCGAATTTTAATAATAAAAAAAAAAAAAAAAAAAAAAAAAAAAAAAAAAAAAAAAAAAACTTTACCTTCATGCGTACAGAATTTTGTTGGCTAATGGATAATGCAATAAAAATAAGAGTCCAATTCTTCTATGAAACACATTTCCACCTGAATTGTTTAGTGAACCCACAAAATTATAGAATTTGAGTTTCAGAGAACTCTTATAAAATCCATAGGAAACAAATGCACCCACAAAGAGCAACAATCTAGTGCGAGTTTTGGTAAGCTGGCATGACTAAGCCAGACAGGCAGACATCTTCAACAATGCGAAATTTAAAAAAAATCCTTCGGCAACTTCCTCTCAGCAGATTTCTGGTAAAAACTCTGAAAATAAATAAAATTACCTTGAAAACTTTCTCAAAAATCTGTAGTTTAAACTGCATGTCCTGCCACTCATGTATAAAATTAACACACACAACATGGTTGTGGGAGAAGCTATGTTGTAATCATGACTGAAGGGTTGTAATTTTATGTGAAAGGCATTCGTTATTGGAACGTAATAACGGACTTCTGGATGTCATGGACCTGGATGATGCTAGTATTGCACCACATGTGTCACAATCTGCTGAGACGAAGTCACTGAAAAGATATTTTTCCCAGATTTCATTTTGTTCGCAATGTCTGGACTGGGGTTTGGAAAAGTGTGGCCTCACGTGTAATTAGCCAACACATTACCTAGTAGACTATGGCGACATCAAATAAACCGGAAATAATTTCTGAGTGCAGGTTTCAAGATCCAATGTGTTATCGTTGTGATTTAGCCATATCGCTGGGAAAAAGACGTGGGAAATTTCATAATGACAGGAATGGCCTATCATCAGAGGCATGGAAACCATGCTTAAACGGAACATATGTTCTTAATGAAATGAAAAAAAATATGTCTTACTGCGACAGGGAAGTGTGGTAGTGTATTACCCCATAGTGCAGAGAGCTACTTAGAATTCTTTTAAGAAACTTCTATATTAACTGAGTAAATATTGTAATCAAAAACGTTTATGAAATTAAGTTCATCCATCATTCATAATTACTTTTCAGTTCGTTTTTCTTTAATATGGCACATTATTAATGAAAATCAATAAATCTTATTTCACAAATGCCATGTAGTTTAAATTGCCATACGAAAAATAATCATAAAATTAATTTATATTCTATGTAAATATAATATTCTTAATAACAAATACAATATAATAAATCCACATACATTCAAACATACATACATAATATTTAAACAAAAACTAGTTTATTTTAATTCCTTTCTCTTGATTCTATTCTGTTTTGTACTGGCATTTAACTATCAAAACTGTATGCAAAAGCATATATCATATACCCGTAAAGACACACTAGTGTTAATAAATAGTTATTTAAGTAGATAATAATTTTATAAACGAATATACATATACTCTGGCAATTCTATATATGGATGTACATACATATTGAAATCATAATATGTAATCGCTTTTAAATTATTAAAAAGAAATACAAAATATGCCTATAAAATTAAATTTCTAAAGCCAATATAAACAGAATTTTATAATTACATTAGAAATTCAATAATGTGTGGGACATCATTTCATTAATCATTTAAAAATGGTAAATATCAGCCATACCTACATACATATATCTGGTGTTTTTGTTTAATCAGTATGAAAACTATCGATATCGATAACCATATGAATATCAAACTATGTTAATAGTTTTGTTCAGCAAGCTTTAGCAACGAGAACAATGCTTTTAAGCAATCAGTTGCTGTAGATATTGATGGTTTTCGTTCTAAGGTTGCCGCACCATAGAGGAAGTCGTCACATCCTCCGTGTGTGGGACCCTCACCACTAAATCCCCCCCTCGTCTCCTATGGACTTGTTTGTGCCTACTTCGGAACTACGGTGGTATTACTTCGGAGTGGAGTCCATTTGGCCCTTTGGCCTCTTCTTGTTTATATCCGCGTCCGGATTGCGAATCGAAAGTTGAGGAGTCACCTAAGCGTCTCCACTATTTCTTTCGTCTAAATCAGCGTCCCGCTTACGCTTGGCACGTGTGACAATATCACCTATGATGACATGCTTACTCGTTCTGCAGCCTCAATATCTCTCTTCTTCAGTCTCAGAATGTGATCTACGTAATTCACTACCGAGGTGCAATTTTCACGACTCGCAGTCATAACCCCGACAATATTAGCGGCTGTGATTGTTCCAACTATTGACGTCAGTACAGGGCGATAGCTCTGCCAGCGTGCACACTCGAAAACAGTGTGCTCTGCGTCATCAATTACCTCCCCTTCCTCGTAACGACAGTAAGGGGAGGCGGCCTAGACCATTCTGTGCAGATATTTCCTAAAATATCCGTGACCCGATAGCATCTGCGTAACGTAGTCGTTCAAATCGCCTCTCCAAATTTACGACCAATCCATGGCCTTATGTCCGCAATAAGTCTCGCCGTCCATCTTCCTCTATCTTCATCGATCTATCGTTGTTGCCACTTTGAAATGGTGTTCTCCCTGAAGTAACCGATTATGTGATTTCCAGCCGATTTCGCCTTATAAATCTCTATCCGCTCCACTGCCAGCAGATCCACAGGGATTATACCTGCTATCACCAGTACGGCTGAAGCGGACACTGTATGATATGCCGACGCGATACGCAATGCAGCCGTTCTCTGTACTGATATATGTGAGTTTGCCCGCCGTTGTCTCTTCAATATTTCGGAGAAAATACATTCTCTTAGGCACGTGTTGTACATTCCCAGTAAGAGTTGCGGTCGTTGATCGGCAATTTCCCGCACTAACTCAGGCGGGTTGCCATCAGGCCCCGGTGCCTTACCGGGTTTTAGCCCGGCTGCAGCTATTTTCAGATCTTATTCGGTAAATGGTAAGAATTCCATACCGAGTGTATTCTGCCGTCGTTCGATCCTCGATTCATGAGTAGGGAATATTGTATCCACTATATTTCTCATCACTCGTTCGCCCATAATTTCTACTGGTTTCCTCCTGTTCAATTTGTCCATTACAATTTTGTGTCCTAGTCCGTAAGGGTTTACGTTTATGTCATCGCGTAGTTCCTGGAATGCCTGGTTCTAAGGTTACCATAGTCTATCGAGTAGTGTGTTGGCTTATTGGACGTGAGACTACAACTCAAACCCCCAGGTCAGACATCTCAAACTAGATAAATATTCCTTCCGCGACTTTCTCTCATCAGATTTCTGGCAAAATCTCTGAGAGTAAATAGAAAATGTTCATGAAATGTTTCTCAAAAAATCTGTCGTTTGGGGTCGACTTTTAACAGTAGGTCCCACCACTCATATATAAAATTAACACACACAACATAAGTGGTGTGAGAAGCTAGCCTATTATCCTGACTGAAGTGTTGTATTGACTAATTATGTATGTATGTATTGATGGTTTTTATACAAATTTTACTCTTCTTGATTCAAAACCATCATTAGGACTAAGATATGCGCTTAACGAAGAGAGTACTGCTGCTGTTGCTCGAAGTCTTGAAGAAGATGCCGATATGTCGATTCATCGTCGTTTCAACTTGATGGATTTTGTCCATAGCTATGGAAAATTTTAAACAAACCTTAAGCTAATTATGTGCTTAAGAAACATATCGAATTGAAGCCAAACGATCACCTTCTGTGCTGCATTGTTGCTTATTTGGCTTATTGCAAACGGGCCATAGACGAGTATTTTTATCAAAGAATTATGTTTAGTGAGGAAGCTAAATGGCTACGTCAATAACTAAAATTGGTGCAATTGAAGCAAAGACCGTTAACGAATCACCCTTACAGCAACTGAAATTGCTGGCGGCATTATCATCAATTTCCAGATGCACATGCCTTTTCACAATTGCTTTTCGGTGGTCCAATACCCGCACCCGACAATTTTTCGTGTTGACGTAAAAATCAGCTTTGAAAGCCTAGAAGCTTCATACCCTATAAGCATATTTGCGATGTTGTGGATGCTCAATTGGTTTTAATTCTTGCATGAATAGAACTTAATATGGATGGGTGTACAAAAACAAATGCTAAATATGCAATCATTAGCCTTAAGTTAAGCCCAATTGCGGAGAACGCATAGAATCGATCAATTCGGATTATTCTTCGCACTTTAGTTAACAAAAGCGGTATTTTCGACAGTGCAGACAATGAGGTGATGCACAAACCTGACTATATGTGTAACACTGCCAGGCTCTTTATACTTCATTAAGACTGTGTAAACTTTTCGATCTTTTTGGGGTGATTATGCGGTCATAATTGACGTACTGCGCAAGAAATTGACAATTTTCTAATAGCGTTAAAAGAGACTGGAACAGTTATAGATATGGTCAAGCGTGAGCATTAGTGTAGTACATGTTCCACCGAAACATCGACCTGGAAATACCGTTACTGTTAATTCAGAGCGCTAGTACTCAACGGGATATGGTTTTAATAAGAACGCGTCAATAGTCACACAAAACAACCGATTTAGCCTCATTTACTTAACAAGTTTCCAGAAGTTGTAATTTTACGTTTTGACGACTTCAACTGGTCACTAAGATATGGCGGTTTGTAGGGCTATAATAAATACCGTATCTGCAGAGATAATTACCAACAGTTGAGGCATTTGAAAACCAATATTTGATGTATGTGAAGAAGCCATTGAAAACTAATTAAAAATGATCAAATGATTCAAACTATGTGGCGGACATAATAGCAGGGACCAGGCATTATACGTAAGAAAATGAAAATTTCATCATAATCATAGATTTTTTGGTGTTAGATACATACATACATACATAATTGGTCATTATAATTCTTTAGTCAGGTTTACGACCTAACTTCTCTTATCACTTATGTTGCATGTTTTAATCTTATATATGAGTTGTTGGCCATATGTACATACAGTTTAAAGTCGATTCCGATCGATAGATTTTTGTGAAATTTTTCATGGCAATTTTGTATTTTCTTACACAGTTCTTGGCAGAAATCTGCTGAGAGGAAGTCAATGAAGGAATAATTCGTCATATTTCGTTTTGATGTCTGACCTAGGGTTTGAACCGTGGCCTCACGTCTAATAAGCCAACAGACTTCCTACTAGACTATGGCGACTTCAGGTGTTACATTAAACTAGGCTATTGAAACCGAATAATTAATAATTTATTTATTACATATATTAAGTAAAGTTTAACAGATACAAGTTCCATAAGGATTCTATCTGCAGCCATTCATACGATTGTTAAAAGATCTTTCTCATCTATTTCATGTTTGTTTCTTTGATTCTCCTCTATTCATGGGTTAATTTTTCTATTATTATTGTAAATACTTCAATAGTGTCGTTTGCATTGGCTTTAGATTAAAATCAATACTCATATGCTACGTATTTGAAAGGATTTAAAAATAATGTCAGTTTTGAATGTTTGTGGCACACGATGATTACTGGCAATAAAAGCTGCTACTGATGCCAATGAGGAGTTGGCATAAGGTGTAAAAAATCAATTAGTTTAGGTAACTTAATGCGTAACTCAATAGTTAAGTAATGTTGTAAGAACTGTATGCAGGTATGTACTATGTATGTATATACATACCAACCTACGTATACATATTGTATGTAAACAGACGTACAAAATCAATGTTTAGATAGACATAAAGAAGCCAAAAGATAAATATTGAAACTTAAACTGTCAATATATCTAATGAGACAAGTGATATTGATTGTAATCAATAAAATGTTAATGACTATAATGCTGTTGCTGAAAGATACTGAAAATGAATAGGCCTGGTGGTAAATAATTTGTATTTTTTTTTTTGTATGATTTTATTTTATTTTGTCATTTAGTATACGTATATTAAAAATAAATTAAGTCTTATAAAAGTGTTTACATAGATAGATAGATGATATACACGTGCATACTGTTTATCTGCCTAAACGATGAGGGAATGGTGTTATGGTTGGTAGACCGTTTTTAAGTGGTCGTGGTGTTGTCGAACCAAAGTACAAATCGTAATTAGAGTTCTGTTGCTTACTGTTGTAGTTTGCTGGGCTGTTTGATGCACGTCTTTCTTGTGAGGCCGTAGTTTGCTTAGCAACATGTTGCCTTGTCACAGATTCAATGTTGCTTGGTAAAGAAGTTACCGTTTTGGTTTGTATCTTAGTTTCAGCAACATGTTTATCGATTGTTTTAAGCCCCCCTGATTTAAGTGTATGGAAATTTTTCAGATCTTTTTTGTTATCAACTGGCAAGTGCTTAAGTTGTTGCTGTTGTTGTTGTTGGTAATAAGATTTTTTCGTAGTTTTAAACAAAGGCTTTTGGGTTGTTGTTGTTGCAGTCACTTCATCTTTAGCAACAATTTCATTGTCAACAAGCGGTGGCAATAGAGGATTCAATAATAAATCAGGCACTTGTACTTTCGAGGCCTTAGTGGGCTTTAAAGTGGTGGTGGTTGTTGTAATAGGTCTACGTGTTGTTGTTGTCGTTCTCTTGGTTGTTGGCCTTCTTGTTGTGGTAGCTGGTCTTCTTGTAGTCGTAGTAACTCTTGTTGTAGTTGTTCTCTTCGTTGTTGTTGTAACTTCATTTTCATGTTTAGCCTCAAATAAAGGTGGCAATAAAGCCTCAATCGATGGTGCAGCTAAATTATTATTCACATCATTTATTATGGGTTTTTTCGTTGTCCCAGTAGTTTTTGTTGTTGCTGTCTTTGTTGTTGTTTTCGATTTCGTTGTTTTTAAAACAGACGTTACCTTGGCTTTAACATTAATTCCTGCCTTTGCTGCTGATGCCTCACCACCACTGTCTGCCTTATCTTCGTACGGCGGCAACAGCATATCAATATACGGCACTGTCAATGCCTCGCTGGCTGTTTCACGATTTATTGCAGTCACGAGACAATTTACAGTCACAGCTGCGATTAATACCTAGGAAGAGATGAATACAAAAACAGCAAAAGCATTAAGAAATATTGTGTGATACAGTTTAAACGGTAAAGAAAAAGAAGAAGACCAAAACAAAAATTATTGCTTAAAGTTTAAACACACGACATCATCAGCAATATACAGCTGAAGTATTATTCCTATACAGTTGCACAGGCCGTGAAAGTAGTTGAAATGGTTGAAAGGAAAACAAAAACACAAAAAAAGTACTTCCAACCAGATTAAATTTGTACTTTTTAAGAATTTATAGGCTCAAAGGAGTCATAAAGATTCAATACATTTAACGGCCTTGTACTGTACAAAGAAAACAATTTTTTAAATGCACAAATTGTGGTAATGATGGGTGGGCGGTTGGAGAATTAATTCAATGTTAACCAAACATATGATACCCTGTGTAATAGTGAAATTTTGAAAAGTTTTTTTTTATAGTTATGGGCCAGCTGCAACAGCTGGAGTAATAAAAAGTATGGACTGAATTGCAGCTTAATTGTGATTGAGTTTCCAAGCGGTTTGATTTTTGTTCAATCAAGCTCAAAGTAAAACTTTGTTTGACAACTGATGGCAACTGATGCCGAAATACTTTAGTCAAAATATTTCAAATGTTAACATATGGCACTCTAGCTATGAAGTACCTACGTAAGACACAAGTGGCTCTTCACCTCTGCATCTTTAATATATTTATGACTTAGTGTTTTAAACTACTACTTATGGAAATTGCAACAATAAAAGCATGGTTGAAATTATAAGTCTTCCTGAGAGAGACATTTGTTGTATATGTTTTAATGAGCACGAAAAGAAGAATTTTATGTGAATGATCGAGAAATCGTAAATATTTGGTTATGCGAACGCCTGCCGGGTGCTGTTTCATATGTAAATAGATACATAATTGGTCATTACGACGTTAAATCAAACAAAAGCGGGTAATTAGCATCGAAATTTATTTTGATAATATGATCTGAAAGTCATTGCAGCAAGAAACCGATTAAGACACATGGGGTGTAGCATCATCGTGCTTAATCCAAATGTCGTCCACATCCATGACATCCAGTTGAGGCTACACGAACACGTTCCAATAACGAATGTCATTCAGATAACAAGTCCGGATTACGACCCCGCTTCTCACACCACTTATGTTATGTGTGTTAATTGTAAACATGAGTGGCCGACTGGGCGATTTCTGCAGACCTCAAGCTACTTCTCATTGTATAAAACAAAATCTGTAGATCGTCTCAAATACGTTCGTATTGAGAAGAATATCCATAAGCCGAGCATAACCTTTCAAAGCTTCTTTGTAAACGACAGAAAGGTTGTGACCTCAGACTAGTGGGAACTGTCCCACTGCATGTAATTTAGCCATCTATATACTACTGAATGGTTTCTCTCCCTCTCTGTCTCTTTCTGTCTTAAAGGAGTACATAGCGCCAAAATACTTCTTTTATTTTAATTATCCAGTCGCGTTGCGAAACGTTACTCAAAGCAATAGAGTTCCGTCGTACTGTCTTGGGGGGTCAGTTAAGTTTTTGTAATGATAACCCTTGATGCCCCTTGACTAATTTTGTCCCTACAGTCCTTCAATCAGAATTAAAATATAGCTTCGCACACCACCTATGTTGTGTGTTTTAATTTTATATAAAGGACAGATATTTTGAGAAACTTTTTATGGCAATGTCCTTTACTCTCAGAATTTTTGCCAGAAATCTGCTGAGAAGATGCCTGACCTAGGGTATGAACCATGGCCTCACGTCTAGTAAGCCAACATTCTACCAAGTAGATTACGGCGATCTCACTGGGTTTAAATCCAACTCCAATAGGCTTAAATCCTAGAGGAACAGCAGTATTATTGAAGTACAGATTCTCATTACCACGATTATATCAACGGATGGCTATCGCTGTAACTTATCAAACTCAACCGGAGCTATTTCAGGAAGACATTTACTTACTTCTATGCATCGAATAAAAAATATCGATGTTTTATCGATGTTGATTAATAAATGATCGATGTCTCGATAAGTCGTAGTGTTTTTATTGCAAAAACAAGAAAGATACGTCAATTTTTGTGCAATTTCCGATCTGCATATCTAAAGCAGAAACCTTGACAAACGGGGTCGACTTGGTATACATTAATCGATATCGCATTATGCATTCACAATACCCCTACGCCTTAGGAATTTAATTTGCATGACATTTATTCAAATTGAAATAGTTACGACAGGTTTAATATTCAAATTGAAATCGTTAATATATGTTTAATGTATGGCTTATAAAGGTATGTATATTCAAAAACATGATTTAAAAACTCCCTGGTGTTAAGGAATTAATTTTGGCAATATTTTTATAAAAAATAAAAATCAAATGATTTATGAGACAAATTAAATTCAAATAATAAATGATGAAACCATCCATATAAGAGAACATATTGATTGATATTTATGTGTATGAATTTGACGAATTTTTAAAACTTCTTTCTGAATAATGATTTTAAAACAAAGTATTTCCATATTGCTGTGGTTTATTGAACTTTAGCTGATCATTTGTTAAATGAATTAAAAAAAAACTAAAAAGAAGAGTTTTAAGTTATTAAATAATATTGTTGAAAGGGTTGTTTATTTAAAAAAGAAATAATTTTTAATGATTTTTTTTATTTATTTAAAGCCTAACAATCGTTGAAAAACTGTTGCTGAAATAACGATTGATTGCTATTTTTTCTTTATTTTCTACTTCTTTATGAAATTAATTTTATTTAAATTAATTGTTTTGCATAAATAAATAAAAGAAAAAACCAAAAAAAAAGAAAAAAAGATTGTGTTTATGATTAGTTTCTTATCGTGTCGTATGGATAGTTGCCATTTACGTTCATTCACCTTTTTTGGTGGGAAGGTCGTTATTGTAGTCACTAGCATGACATTAGCAACTGGCTTTTGCATGAAAGCAAAAAAAAGCTGGTCTTGTTGTTGATGTTAATGTTTTTCCATTTGATCTCAATTTGAAGTTCTGGGTTTAAAATGAAAAAAATTCCATTAATTTTTTTTTTATTTTATTTTCTTTGTTGAAGGTCTGTTGTGGTTCTACTCTTACGTAAAATTGTTTGCAAAATATTATAAATTCAACATTCTAAAATATTTCTTCTTTTTTTTTCTACTTACTTTAAAGATTTTTTTTTCTATTGACAAGCCATAAATTCTGAAGATAAATGGCTATCTAAGTGATTAGAAATTAATTCGTTTTTCAAATGCCATTCGAATGAAATAATGTAGCAAAATTTAAATTAAATTTTGCAATTTTTAATACAATATACAAGGAACCATTACAGAGAATTTAAGAAATTTTTATTTTTAATTTAAAAACAAATCTTGTTTTTTAATTTTATCTTTGCCTTACAAATGAGTTGTAAGATTAGCTGAATTGCACCGGAAATGACCAACAAGTTTAAAAGTTTAATGAAAACGTGCTTCATCGCAATGAACAGCATAAAAAATACTCATCATAAAGCATTTGAATGAGAAAACAAAGAAAATTGAAAATAATATTCAAGTAATATTGAATGAGGCCATCAAATGTAATTTTAAAAATAATATTTCCCCTTGACATGGATTTGAAATAAAACCAACTACAGCTAATGATTATGGAATATTTAAAAATTCAATTTACCAGAATCATGTCAGTAAATATGGTCAGCAAATAACTCTTACAAGTCATTACTCTGGTAATTGCATCAGGCAACTTTGAAAGATGACATTTTCAACTTGACCTTTGCAGACATTATTAAAATCCCATTATTTTGTTCAACTTATTTACATTCAAAATAAATTGAAAATTTCAATACATATATACATACATAATTGGTCATTACAACTTTTCAGTCAGGATTACAACCTAGCTTCTCACATCTCTCTTATGTTGCGTGTGTTAATTTTATTTAAAAGTGGCTGGATCTACAGTTTAAAGTCGACTCCAAACGACAAAATTTTTTTGAGAAACTTTTCAAGTCAATTTTGATTTACTCTCAGGGTTTTTGCCAGAAATCTGCTGAGAGGAAGTCGCCGAAGAACTATTTTTCATATTTCGTTTTGGGGTTTGAATCGTTGTCTTACGTCTAATAAGCCAGCACACTACATACTGGATTACGGTAATACCTTCGTTAGCTCAGTTGGTAGAGTGCTGGACTGTAGAGTGATAATAATTCGATACATTACCGTTACATATAAATTTTATACTGGACAAAAGCTAAGAATGCATAGCAGACTGCCGGAAAAAATCGGTTAAAATTATGGAGACGATGCTGTAACAGCTTGTTTACACTGCATCGGTTTGGTAGTTAAAAACGAATCTCGCTAGCCTCATTTAATAACTAAAACAGTCGAAAAAGCTGGATGCTTGGATGCCATATGAATTAAAAATGCATAATTTAGTGGAGTCGCCGTAGTCTAGTAGGTAGTGTGTTGGCTTATTAGACGTAAGGCCACGGTTCAAACCCCAGGTCAGACATCAAAAGGAAATATGAAAAAAAATATTTCGTCGGCGACTTCATCTCAGCAGATTTCTGGCCAAAACTCTGAGAGTAAATAAAATTGCCCTGAAAAATTTCTCAAAAATCTGTCGTTCGGAGTCGACTTTAAACTGTAGGTCCCGCCACTCATGTATAAAATTAACACACACAACATGAGTGGTGTGAGAAGCTAGGCCGTAATCCATGTATGTATGTATGTAATTTAGTGGAGCGAGTTTCAATTCACCGCCAAAACAGTTCGAACCAGTTTTGAATCGAATGTGAATACCTTAAAAAAAGGATCATAGAGGTAGTAGCTGGGATTGATACAAGAAGGTATGTTGTGTGTCAGTTGGTATTGAAAGGAAAAGAAAAATGTTGCTTTAATTCTGACCTCTACAGCAACAATTAAGGCAATTGAAACAAACATTTAAAATGGACAGAATTGATCCTTTGATCAGCAGAAAAATGTTGCAAGTAGATTGACTCGACAATAACTAAGAGAACTTGGCTGGAAAGTTTTAATGTATCCAATTTCTAACATTGAGTTTGGCACCTACTGGTTGACCTTATTGAGTTAATGTCTTCTATAAGCACCTTCATATTCTTCTATATGTGGTCGTTAAGCCTCAAAATGGACTAGACCCAGGCCCGCTCATAAAAGTTTTCAGATAGAAAAAGACTCTGGCGCTAGAGAATGTCACATTGAATTTTCATGTCATTATTTGGACCCTCGCGTATTGAAATCGTTCTTATTCGAGCGAATAGTGTGCTAGGCTGTGAATGGGGTAATTGTCACTGGATTTCCACTCGAGAATATGAACCCTTACACTCTATGGAAACTAGAGTTTAATTAAAAAAATTACGATTCTCATACACTGGCCATTAAGAAACACTCTAACAATAATTTGCCAGTTTGTCCATCAAACAAAATCCTCTTCTTCTCCCTCTACTGCTTACTTAATTCATCATTACCACCCTTTAGCCACGATTGCAACATAGCTTCTCACACCACCCGTGTTAGGTGTGTTAATTTTATCCATGATTGACCGCCCTTACATTTTAAAGTCGGAAAGCCAAATTTTTGATTTTTTCATGGCAAAATTTTTTTACTTTCAGAGCTTTTGCCAAAAGACTGTTGGGAGGAAGTTGCCGAAGAATTATTTTTTTTTTCATATTTCGTTTTGTTGCTGTGTGGGCTAAGGTTAGAACTTTGGCTTTGTGTCTAATAAGCCAAAACACTGCCTATTAGACTACCGCTAAGTATTATCATCTTCTATACATCAAAAAACAATAGCCTGATGAACTTAGAAACCAATTGATCTTTGTAAAACATACCAACACCTTACCGCATCAATGTGCAAGCAATCAATCATTTCTTCAATCATGTATTTTATCAATCATTTCGGAAATTAGTTGATTAGTTGGTGGATACATATTTAATGGTTTCAGTTACTAAACCAAGTTTGAGGCATTAAAAAGTAACTGATAACTGGTAGAAATCTAAACTCAAGCCTTAAGAAATAACCAAAAAATAAAATGAAAAGTTAGGTTAGGTTAGGTTAGAGGACGTGTACTTGTCAATTAAGACAATTAATTTTTATACATGAGTGGTGGGACCTACAGTTTAAAGTCTACTCCGAACGATACATTTTTGAGAAACTTTTTCATGGCAATTTTATTTACTCTCAGAGTTTTTGCCAGAAATCTGCTGAGAGGAAGTCGCCGAAAAAATACTTTTTGTATTTTGTCTTAATGACCTGGCTTTACGTCTAATAAGCCACCTACCTACTAGACTACGGC
This sequence comes from Sarcophaga subvicina, assembly GCA_936449025.2. Lineage (NCBI taxonomy): Eukaryota > Metazoa > Arthropoda > Insecta > Diptera > Sarcophagidae > Sarcophaga > Sarcophaga subvicina. The sequence goes on from OW388081.2 coordinate 30,231,037, forward strand.
GACTGATTTAAAATATAAATTGTTTTGGTAACATCACGAGAAGCCTTCAATATAATTCTCCTTTTCTATGTTTTTTTAAACGATTGGTTTCGAATTGAACACGTATTTTTTGATAAAGGATGCCCTTGTCAAGAAATTAAAGTTTTATGAAAACGAAATTGAGCGTGACGCATTATGCAACGTAACATAATAAATCATTCCTGCCTTTAATACACACGTCATGCTTTAAGGTCAAGTAGTATGCTGTTGCAGTACATTGAACTTGTTTTGCGATTTACATTTCCTTGTTGTCTCAAGGTCTTAAGGTAAAGTCAGATCCTGTGTAGTTCAACTTTATCACGATTTATTAACATATTTTATTTCCTTATTTTTTCATTTCTAATTTTCTTGCTTAAAAGCTTAAAATTCTTGTGTGATTTTGAACTTTAATTAAATTCGTTTAGTTTAGGTTTCGTTCTTATTCATAATAAATTTCAATTTATAAACTTATCGACAGGTTTTGTTTTTATTTATTTTTAATTATTAAATCTGGTTTTTTCCTTTTTAAATTCTTTTATTGAATTAATGATCCATATTTTATGTTAATAAATGTTATTAAGTTATTATTAAGTTCGTATCCATCTGTAACTGTTTTTATAATTAACACATGGTTTTAGTTTCTTGAATTAACTTTGTTTCAAGTTTAGTTTATTTCTTTTTTTTCAATTTTAAACAAAATTTTATTTAACACTTTTGAAGAAACTTACAAGTAAATATGGTTTCATGATTTCTTAATTTGAAATTCGTTTTTCTACCGCTAATGTATTATATTTTTTTCTTTCAATCAAACAAAACGTATGACATAAACCCTATCAAACGAATGTGAAAATAGACTGAAAATATCTTTAAGACCGCAGCATGATTTTATAAGAAAAACCAAAAGACGTTCGTATGTATATTATGAGAAATGAATTTCAAGAAAATAAAAAAATCAAGCAGGTATTGCCAACACAAACAGCAAAGATTAGTATGTTTTAAACGAATTAAAAACACGCTACACAAACGAGAAAAATAATCGGCGTTTGCTTTAAAGTTCTGTCCAAATTGAATCTTGAATATCGTCTATAAAGTGGACGTGGATTTTCTTTAATGCCTCTCTATACAGCAGCTACAGTTTCTTCAGTGCGAACGGTTCGGCGTCTCATAAGATGCACAGAGATCAGTAAGAGTAAATGCGGTTGAAAAAACAATCCATAGTTAATCGAATTAGTCGACGGTTATATATACCTATTAGCGGTTTGGATAATATACAGGCGGAACTACATCAATATAATGCCGTTAAACCGGCATAAATGCTCGCGCCAGTTGTATGAAGAGCTGTGATTGACGACGGAAATATTCCAGTAAAAAGGCAAATTTAATAGAATTCACATCCGAGGTCTTCATTAATCTATTACACACATACATATGTACATAATTGGTCATTACAACCCGTCAGTCAAAATTACAACCTAGCTTCTTACGCTGTGTCTTCTTATGCTGTGTTTGTTAATTTTATACATGAGTAGCGCATCCCACAGTTTAAAGTCGATTTCGAATGACAGATTTTTGAGAAACATTTTTCATGGCAATTTGATTTCCTCTCAGAGTTTTTGCCAGAAATCTGCTGAGTGGATGTCGCCGAAGAAATATTTGTTCATATTTCGTTTTGATGTCTGACCTAGGGTTTGAATCGTGGCCTCACGCCTAATAAGCCAAAACACTAACTACTAGACTACGGTGTTAGATGCAGTGACACTTAAAGCTAACGGTGAAATTGCATGCAGATTATGTTTGATAACATCGGCTATGTATAAGTTTTATCGAAAACAGAGTATTAATATACCTATGTTTGCCGGTAGTTAGGCACTCCTGAAGGCCTTGGGTATTAATTTTGATAATGAAACTCCAACCATATTTAAATGACAATATATATTATTTTAGTTGTTGATATGATGCAAGGACAAGTTAGTCATTTATTGATCATAATCAAAGGAGTGGATAAGAAGATAATCTTCAAGATAAGGAACTATATTATCGAGTATAAGGCAGAGATAGTTTGATTTTTACAGGCAACTTTCAACAGATTCAACATAAACTCCAGTCATCTTATAAAGATATGACAAAACATTTTTGCTTGAATATATGGATCTAACTGCTGGTGGGTTAGCAAAGACACACACCTAATTGCGTGTTATGGATATCGATCACATCAACGATTTTGATATATAAAAATTAAAACTGTTAGCGTTACAACTATTCAGGCTTTGTTCCAAAATGTATCGGAATGTCTCCTACATATGGTTCTTATGATCCTATATCTGGATTAAGCAAGATAGGCTTTACTTAATAGTCAAGTACCTGACCAAAGCAAGGTATATTTACTGTTATTTTTATTTTTTTAGAAAAATTACGGAATAAACTAACACACCAGTAAATCGTTAAAAAGCCTAGAATTGCCCGTTTTTATCGACACTCATATCCGTTACAAATAACCTCACCTATCAAATATTTGTACTGTAGATCAATCAGTTATAGTGCTTAATATCACGTATCAAATTCAATTCTTCAGTTGGCACACCATGCTGTAAGTATACTCCACCAATTTTGCTTTGTTTTTCTTCTTCTCAGTTAATAACCGAATCGAATGGCCAGTCACTAAGAATAACATATGGTCCATACGCTTCAACTGCCAACAGCAACAGAAATAAATGTGGTAGCAACCTGTATTATACACATGTTGCTCTGTTGGTTGTATCATGCCAGCGGGTATGCTGGCTAAAGAGCTGATATGAGCATGCGTGTAACCTAAAATGTTAAAGTGTATCAGTTTGTATGTCTGCACACAAAGTGAAGATGATACTTTGGCGCATCATTAAGACGGTTTTCTTGTTTTCTGGGGGCTAAAACAACAGATCAAATTAAATAAAACCGGTTTTTATGTCTTTTTCCAAAAATATCAAATTTTTATTTGTATTCCATTAAAAATCTTCGAAACAAAAAAAAAATTGTAAAAAGCATAAGAATTTTTAAAGATTCAATCGTAAACTAAGTAACACCTTCACCTTTTTTTTAATTCATTTTAAGCGTAGATGGATAGCCGATGACGATGAAGTTCAATTAAAATTGATTATTTTTAAGGTTTTGGTTTCTTATTTTTTTTTATTTTTTAAATTCATGGTGAAGTACATTTTATTGCGGTTTTATAAAATACATACGTATATATCTACGATCAGTATCTTGTCAATATTGTTTCATGTTTTTTATGTTTATTTTTATTTATGCTTAATTATTTTATTATTTTTTTATGACTAAAGCCAATAAATTTTGTGATTAATGTATGGCTATTGCTTTAAATTAATTTGAATTATAAACCATAGATACCGTGGTTAACGTGTGACTAAACTAAAACAAACTTAAAAAAAAAGAGATTCAAAGGTTAAAATAATTGTTAAAATAATAGTGAAGCTATCATCATATGATCAACTATTTTAGAGTAAACGAAACAAAATGGTAAAATTTTTTTACTTATAAAAAATGAAAGACAACACAAAATTTTCATATACGAAATACTTAACTTAAAATAACCCTTTAAAGAAGGTTAGATTAATAACAGTTACTTGATTATGGCCAACTCGGTAGAACATGTACAACATTTGGGCATTATGTATCGATAACATAAAATTTATCGATAACATAAAGTTTGTAGGAAACATTTATCGATAAAAATGTTTCTGCCAAAAATTTATCTATATCATATACTATCTTCTGCACAAAATCTATTGATAACATCAAGTTTCTTAGAAAATGTATTGATAGTATAAAGCTCTTTGAAAAAATTTATCGATAACTCAAAGTTTCATTAAAACATGTAGCGATAACTTCAAGCATCAAAGAGAAAATTATCGACAACCCTAAGTACCTGTGTATACTATATATATACTATATGTAGAAAATTTATCGATCAATGATTTTATAGTAAATTTATCGATAACATTAAGAGTTTGTCGATCATTTATTGATCATATAATGTTTTTATAGAAAATTCAGCGAACGTAATATATAGAAATATAGAAAATTTATTGATCAATCGACGTTTCTGTAGAAAATTAATTGATAACATAAAGTTTTTATAGAAAATTCATCGATAATATAAAGTTTTGACAGAAAATTTGTCGACTACATAAAGTTCTTATAGAAAATATATAGATTACATAAAATTTTTATACAGAATTCACCGATTTCATAAAATTCTTATACAGAATTTATCGAATACATAAAATTTGTATAGAGAATTCACCGAGCACTTAAACATTTTATGTTTATATAGTACATTACATAACATTCGGTTTCTATAAAGTTTCCACAGAATATTTATTTAAAAAATATTAACCGATAACAAAATTTCTATAGAAAACTTTTTTTTGAAAATTCATCGGTCAGACGAAATTTCTATTAATCGATAACATTAGATTTCGGTCACACAAAATCTCTATAGAATATTAATCGATCACATAAAGTTCCAATAGAAATCTTATCGATCCCATTGAGTTTATTTAAGCAATTTTTCACTCAAATAAAGTTCCAAAAGATGATTTATTGATCACATAATGTTTCTAAAGTACAGATTTTATGGAAATTTTATAAATATCATTCAATTTATGTCGTAAATTGACGATAACATGAATGTTATAAAAAATATATATATCGATAACATAAATATTGTATAAAAAATATATTTAATAAAAATAAAAACGACAAATAAAAAATGTATGAAAGTTATATAAAAAATGTATCGATAACTTTCAATTTTTATAGAAAATTTAATGAAATTTATAAGTTTTAGTCATATTTTAAATATCCATATTTTTAAATATTTTTCTATAAAATAATGTTTCTGTGAAAATTTTATTGAAAATATTATCCAATAAATTTTATCGATGAAAGAATAATGTTCGATTACATTTTATTTCTATAAGAAAATTATCGATAACATAAATCTCGACAATTAATGAGATTAGGGCAAGCGATTCAATTAAATGGGCTAGTATTGATGAACAGAAACGTAACAACACCAAACCACATTTATTTTTAATGTCGCGGCAGAAACTTGGCTGAAAAGTTTTGAGTACTCCACAACATGGCCTTGATTTTGTACAATCAGGTTATAATTTGTTTTTATCTCGGTTTTAAAATCATTTCCAAAGGCCTTAACAGTATCTAACTTTTTAACGCGTGTAATTTTCTATCAAGTTTCCACTGTAACACCAATGTTGTGGATATTTTTTTCGAATCCATTTCGTACAATTTAAATAGACATACAGAGTTCAGCAGATAAATTTATTTATAACTGCTATAATTATTATAATTTATGGACTTCTTTTGTTTTAGCAAATAATCTTGTATTGTTTATATGTTTCGTCAATAAATTTGACTGAAATCTGTTAATCAAATGCTTTTAAATTGTTTTCTTTTATGGTCTTTGGCAACGATTTAAAATCCATGAACTGTAGTAGAGGGCAATAAAAACTGATGTATTTACTACAGTGATTAAATAAATATTTAAATTAAATGCCTAGTTTTGTGTTGAAACACATTCTAATTTATTAATGAAATGTGTAATTTACAAATGTTATCATTAATATTTAAATTAAAACTTCAAATCAAATTAAAACATTTTTTTTCTATTTGTCTGTGTTTTTTTTTTCATTTCTTTTCTACTCAAACACGGTAGTAACAAAACAACACTCAAATATTTAACAAAACTTACGTCATAATTAAAAAAAAAAACAAAAGCAAAAACAAAATAAATTATAATTAATTTTTTTATTTTTTTATTTTAGTTTTCGTTTTGCATTATTAAATATTAATAATGCTGCTCTATACTGCTTTCGAAATTCCATAATCAACTTAATAGTTCTGGTCATTGTTGTTTTACTGGGGAGTGGATGGGAATTTTTTATGCAAATTTTTTTTCCTAAAATTTTTTGCTTTATACACGTATTTAATAATTTAAAATTAGAATTTAAGAAAAAAATCTATTTACGTTTATCTATGTCAAGGGAAAGGAAGTGAATTGAAATGCTAATTAAATATGGGATTAAAAGAAGAACAAGCCAAATGACTGTAACTCACTCTACAACACAAACGAAATGTATGGTTATGTTAGGAGTTACGCATTAACTCACAAATTTAAATTTGGTTTCATGAAAATTGAACATAACCCCTTTTGTTAATCTAATAATGAGCGGAATGGCATGGTAAATTATGAACTCTACACTGTACGCTACAATTTTTACATTAACTCTACCAATAGTTAAGCAGGTGGCATGCAATTATCGTGAGATTGCAATACGAAAAAAGCCAAAGAAATTTTTAATATGTATTTTAATGTTTAAAACTTAAAAGAGTCTTAAACCCAATCCAGATAATCCATTGCTGCTCTTTCAGAGAGATTATGCCTACAATGTCGTTCTCCTAGTCTATTGCCCAGGTGTCAACAACATGAATTACCGACCAATCACTTGATATGTATTTCGTTGTTCCAAGAATGTTTTCTGGGAATTTATTTTCATCGTTAGACATGTTAGCTTCGAGACAATCTTCATTCTGAGTACGTATAATTGAGTTTACAGTGCCCCTGCCAAAACACCAGTTACTAACATCAGGTTATTTCCGAATAGCTTGATACGCAAATCAAATCTCTTACTTCTCAACAATAGTTCTCATTTTCTCAAAGACATACAGTTTTAAGTCGAGTCCAATTGACAGGTTTTTCAAACATTTTTCATTGCAATTTTACTCTCATAGTTTTTGCCCGAAATCTGCTGAGAGTAAGTCGACGAAGAAATATTTTTCCCAGTTTGTTGGAGATGTCTGACCTAGGGTTTCAACCGTGGCCTCACGCCTAATATGTCAACATACTACCTACTAGACTATGGCGACTTTAATTTCCTCACACAGTCTCATCTATCATTGGCGTGAATTCTCACATGAACTGAGACCCAGCAGAGGGTATTTTGATGTACCTGCCAAACTGTTTCAATTTCTCCATACTAGCTTCCATTTAATCTTATTGAAACCTAGTGTTTGAATGGCGTCCAGACTGTCTGAAAATATTGCTATGTACCGTCCTTTGTCGCATCTATACAAGTTGAATTTAGCACATCTTTTGATGGTATAGAATTTCCGCACGTTTTCTCATTGGCTTCCAATATGATAAAGATTAGAGGCGGTCTATATGAAGGGAGTATTGTTCCATCATGACAAAGCATGATCACTTGTTACAATGCCTGAGTTTTGCTCCTACTATGCTATGATTTGCTACTGTTTGTTCTGATCGATGTAGGAAACTGCCCTTTAAAACAGAATAGACTTCGTCTAAATATGCAAAAGTTGTGTGTATACCACTGCCATCTGTACATTATTAACAAAATAGATGTGGATTGATACGAAAATATAATAAAATTCGAAGTCTAATTATCAGACTGTCCAAGAACTTCATTCTCAAATTGTCACAAACATCAGCATAAATTCTATACACCACCTCTTTTAAGCGTACCGATAAAATCTATTAATTTCTGTCTGATTAAGTCTTATTAGAGAATAAACATGTTTATTTAATAAGACATTCTTTAATAAATTATTAGCAGTAAATCTTAAACATAGAAAAGTAATGAATAAACTAAAATTTTTTTGTTCTTTTCATTAATGAAAATGAATGTTTTTTTGTTTTGTTTTCCTATTTCGTTAATAAGCTGATTAAAAATTATGTATTGAATAATAAAAATATTTTAATTATTATTATGTTTTAATGCAAAATTTTGTTTCAATTATTTTTTTTTTGGATTTTTTTTTCAGAATATTGTCTTATAATGTTGCATAAACAGAAAAATTGAAATTTTAAATACAAGCATGATATACAATATACTTATATACGCACACTACGGAACAGAATTATAAGCACAATCAGGAGGTCAGAAATGAATGTTTAGAAATGATTTGACTCAAACATAAAAATTCCTCACCATTAAATGCCAAGCATTTTTATGGAGAATGTTGTCTCTAGGCAGCTAACAAACATGTTATTCTAGAACCTGCTAGAGTAGACGTATCAGCTGCTTAGCTGCAAAAACTTGATTCCTGGTATTGAAAAAATGATGAAACTAATTAGAAGATGTTATGTGACATAGGCTAAGCCAGCAAAATGAAAAGTTGTGTAGAAAATCCATTGACGATCCACACTCAGTGAATTTCTAGAATGCATTCTTGACTGTTCTTCTCATAGTTGCCAAATAAATTAGGCACCAAATCGTCAAATATTTAAGAAAAAATCATCAAAAGTCGTCAAAGACGTTTATTGAAATCGTAAAAACAAAATCGTCTGAAAAAATAAATCAATAAATTAAAAGTTTTTAAAAACCAAAATTATTTCTATTGTAGTAAAACATATAAAGTCAATGTATGTCCATATGTACATATTTGAATTTAAAAATAAAATATTTAAAAAAAATTTGTTAGAAATTAAAACAGCACCCTCATCTTTTTATTTTATTTTATTTATTTATTTATTTATTTATTTATTTATTTGTTTATTCAATTCCTGTACAACAAGATTTAATCTTATATTTAAAGTACAAGAAAGAAGTGTTCATAAACAACATTTGGAGATCAAACTTTTCTATTGATTAAAGTAAAAGAGAAAAAAATATAATAATAATAATAATAATAATAATAATAATAATAATAGTAATAAATTAAATTATGCAAATTATAAAAATTGTATTCTACTACGGTGCAAAATAATTAAATAAAAATTTCCTAAAACTGATTGCGTTGCTATTAAGTTGCTGAGAATGTGGAAGACAATTCCAAAGCCGTGCACCATGAATAAAGAAATGCCATTCAGATACAAGGTAACGATGTAGTGGAATTATGATCCTTTTACCTCTAAGTGATCTAGCAAATCTTATTTTATCCCTAAGATATCCCGGAGACTCTGAATAAATGATCTTATGCAGAAGTAATAATACACGGATGCTCAAAAGATTGTCAAACGATACACCATAAAGCTTCAATTTAAAAAGGGACACATGGTCATATCTCCTTAAACCATAAACATATCTCACAATATTATTGTAGAGGACGTTGAGCTTCTCCCTGCTAACGGAATCGCAACTTGCAAAAAGTTCACAACCGTACATTAAACCAGGAAGAAGATAACATTTCGCAATCAACTGTCTTATGTTCAAAGGCGTAAAGTATTGTGTCGACCAAAGACACCTCAATTTCATATAAGTTTGACCCACGAGTGTGTTAACATGATTTGTCCATGTAAGATTGTCATTGAAAGTCAACCCAAGATTTTTGGCAGCATCCACAATCTTGATCTTCTCCCCGTTCATCAAAATATTAAGACCGATATTGGAATCAAGCGTCCTCCTACGAATAATCATGCACTTGGACTTATGAGGGTTTAAACGAAGGCCATTTGCCTTGGCCCAATGATATATTCGATCCAAGTCATCATTGAGTCTCTTTACATTCGCACTAAGAGATAACACAGGACTACTCAAATGTAACTGTACATCATCTGCGTACATATGAATTCTGCAGTGCTGAAGTTGGTTTGGCAAATCGTTGATATACAATGCAAAAAGAAGTGGTCCAAGAATAGAACCTTGAGGCACGCCTCTAGATACGTTCAAGGCAGAAGACTGGGCATTTACTGAATGAACAAATTGTGAACGATTTGAAAGATATGATGATAAAAGCCGTGTCGAAGCTCCAGAAAAGTTAAAAAAGTGCACAAGCTTCATAGAAAGCATGCCGTGATCAACCGTGTCGAAAGCCTTTGAATGATCAAGGAGGACCAAGAAATTGAACTTTCCTTCATCCAATTCATGCCGTATATTTTCAGATACATCCAAAAGCGCAGAAACACAACTATGGTTCTTGCGAAAACCTGATTGTTTCTCAGTTAAGAACTTATTAGCATCAATATATGATGTAATTTGAGAGTTAAGAATTCTCTCCAGGACCTTGGATAGGTAGCACAGAATAGCTATTGGTCTGAATTCGGAACTATTCTTCGGTATTGGCAATATTTTCGCGCATTTCCACCGTAATGGAAAAGTACTAGTAGTAATTATGCTATTGAATAAATGTGTTATATATGGCAGAAGTACAGGCAGCAATATTCTTACAAATCTCGGGTGCATATTGTCACAGCCTACCGCATTCGACCTAATTAAATTGAAACATAAAAGGACATCAGACTGATTCACACAAGAGAATTGAAAATTACCAGTATCAATATCATTAGAACCCAAGTTTGAAAACCTGTAGAAACTATTATCGACTGGCACCATGGGTAAGTTCAAGAAATCCCTGTTGATCTCCTCAACATCCAACTGATGGCTTCCCGTATCCGTTCTACCAATACCAATTTCCTTAATGTATTTCCATGTTTGTCTAGAATCAACGGCAGTACTAAAACGCCTAGCATAGTACTCAGTCTTTGCAGTCCTGATACTGACATTCACATTTCTTCTAGCAGTTCTAAATTCTGCTTTCAGCTCTGGGGTTCTAAAACGCTTCCACCTAGAATACGCAATATCTCTCTTACGAATAAGGGATTTTATACGAGCGGAAAACCATGGTTTTGTCCCAGGAAGTATTGTTCTCGATCTCATAGGAACTGCCAAATCATAAAGGCGCTGTACATTATTCTCAAGAAATGATACCTGCGCATCAACAGAAGTGATGTAATACATACTAGCCCAATCAATAAGAGAAATATTCTCTTCAAGGACTCTGTAATTAATATTTTTAAAATCACGATAGCGAACTGAAATTTGTGATGAAGAAACATTAAAACAGTATGTCAAAAAGATCAAGTCATGCCTGGAAAAACAAGGGGCAGATATTTGGTCATATAACAATATGTTTGAAACATCTGCTACAAAGAAAATATCAAGCAGAGTTCTATTGGTTGACGTATGATGTGTTGGATTAGCTGTATTTGTAGGGGTTAGTCCAAGAGACAACATATTGTCAATTAGTAGGTTTTCCACTAGTATATTCGAGTTAAAGTCACCCGATATTATAACATCATCATACACTGTGACCAATGTCTTAAGAGTCAGCAAAAAACTAGATAAGTCAATCCTCCTATTCGGTCTGTATACACAACCCACTAATAATTTCCTACCACCAGAATTCAACTCGACAAAAATATATTCAATTCTCTCCCCACTATGCGAGATGTCAGTTGAAGATTTCAAACGAACTTTGCAAGATATGTTCTCCTTCACAAAAATAGCCACTCCGCCAGCATTGCCCAATCTATCCTGTCTAAATACCTTGTAGCCACTGAGGCAGAAAAAACTATCCGGTGTATCAGGTGAGAGCCATGTCTCTGAAATGCATACGATGTCAACGTCTGAATTCTCAAAAACGTATCTAAACTCGTCGACTTTATTGTTCAGACTTTGAGCATTTATATGGATCACTTTAAGACCCCTTTTTTGCCTAGCCAAAATTCTCACCATATTCATCGTCACGACTTTGGAACCGTCTCTTGCAGAAAATATGCTATCCAATACCATACCCAACGAAGAAATAAAAAAATAAAAGATCCTTAATAGCAACGCAAAAAATAAATAATACATAATAATAAAGATGAGCTCGTAATATTGCAAACAGAAACAAAAACAAAAATGGGCATACAATTAATAAATAGAAAGGACTTAAAAAATACTCAAAAAGTTTATAGACAATGACAACAATAACCAAACAATTCCTGGCTAGACATGTTAAATAGATCCTAAGTACGAAAAAATTGACTTAATTGATGGGTAAAGTTAATCTTTATGGGATCATCCTCATCCGATGGCTTAATATAAACAACTCCACGCTTCGTGAAAGCAGCTTTCAACCGGTTTTCTTTCCTCAAGCCTAACGCTGTTTTTAAAATACCATGATTATACGAAGTTAAATTCTCATTGATAAAAATGGCTTGTTGCTTTCAAATCCTGCATCATTTAAACGTAGTGGTGATTTGCGATTTCGCCGATAGCCAGCAACATTTCTCAGAAAGAGGTTTTTCTCGTAAGGAGAGTTCATTTTTATTACAATTGGAGGGTCACTGATATCTTTATTTATAAATTTTTTTTTTTTCAAAAATGGAGAAATTTTATATCATTTTCAGGAAAAAACTGTTTAAGGTATAAACAATCTATCCCAGTGTTGTTTATTGACACATAAGCGCAGCAATAATATTGCATCATCTTAATCTATGGGTGGTGTAAATATTAAGGAGTCAGAAGCTCTTGACATTCTAAGCATGAAAATTCAGTGTAATGTTGGCTGCAACCGACACATTTTTCAGTTCCTTCTTAAGGTTTCTTGACGTGACAGGAGAGGCCGTAGTAGCTCGTTAACGACGGTAGTCATTAATCATTGGTGCATCATTGCAATGTGGTTCGTGTTTCACTGTTCTATCACTACTAACGGGTAATTTTTTAGATATTATCTTATTGGCAACACTGGTTTAAGCAGGTCACGCGCGTTTCGTGTTTTGTTTCACTGTCAAACATCTTCAGTTTGGTCTATAATTTAACCATGAATCGTCTTACCAACGAACAACGCTTACAATTCATTGAATTTTATTATCAAAATGCGTGCTCTGTTAAGAAAGTTCATCGCGCACTTCTTCCATTTTATGGTCAGTTTAATCGACCCACTGAAGCGGCTATTCGGGCTATTGTGACTAAATTTGGACCGTACTTCTTCAAAGATGCTGCGAATCGTAACGTAACTCTGAATGGTGAGCGCTACCGTGAGAAGATATACAACTTTTTTTTGCCCAAAATGCAAGAGCTTGACTTGCATGACATGTGGTTTCAACAAGACGGTGCCACATGCCACACAGCACGCGTAACAATGACTTATTGAGACGCGAGTTCGGTGAACATTTGATTTCAAGTTCGGGACCGGTCATTTGGCCGCCTAGTTCGTGCGATTTAACGCCTTTAGACTATTTTTTGTGGGGCTATGTTAAAGCTCATGTCTATACAGGCAAGCCCGCTTCGATTGACGCATTGGAAGACAACATTGAAGCATTTATTCGTGTGATACCGGCCGCAATGTTGGAAAGAGTATGCCAAAATTGGACTAAGCGGATAGACCATTTGCGGCGCAGTAGTGGTCAACATTTGCATGAAATAATCTTCAAACATTAAATTATATGGACCATACTATCGATTCAAATAAAGATTTCTTGCATTTTTCTGAATTGTAAGTGTTTTTTTTTTAAATTTTCCTATAGCTCTTAAAAAATCATTTCCTCTTTCTCTTTACAGCTTCTGCAGAAATCGTCTTCTGGACTGGTACACTTAGGGGTCAGTGTTCCATTCAGGCTGTTCTTGAGATAGACCCTGGACAGATTTATCGCATCCCGTTTGTCTTCTATTAGTATCAGCTGTACTTCACCTTTCATCGCTCATATAGCAGAGTACATTTTCATGCAGCATCCTTTGAATAATGAAGATAAAGGACGATAGCGAATGGTTTACTGCAAGTGTTCACATTTTTGCAGTGGATTTTCAACACGGACAACAGCAATTTCTTCCATTAACCAGAGTCTACAGCATCATAAAAAAGTTACCAAATATTTAAAGCTTGTATTATTAATGAGACGCCCTGTAATATACATCAATTTTGACTGAATTAAAAATCATTATAACGGGTGATTTTTTATCTGTTATCTTTTTGGAAACACTGGTTTAAACGCACGTTTCGTGTTTTGTTTTACTGTCAAACATCTTCAGTTTGGTCTATAATTTAACCATGAATCGTCTTACAAACGAACAACGCTTGCAAATCATGGAATTTTATTATCAAAATGCGTGCTCTGTTAAGAAAGGTCATCGCGCGCTTCTTCCGTTTTATGGTCAGTTTAATCGACCCACTGAAGCGGCTATTCCGGCTATTGTGACTAAATTTCGCACTAAATTTACATTGTTGGACATTAAACCATTAAATCGATGCTGTATCGGCCAGTGTTAATGATGACCATCAATTATCGATTCGTCGCCGTTCGCAGCCATTGGGCCTCTGTTACTCAACAACATGGAAAATTTTGCGGAAGGATTTAGGTGTGAAGCCTTTCAAAATACAGCTGGTGCAAGAATTGAAGCCGAACGACCTATCGCAACGCAGAATTTTTGGTGAATGGGCTCTGGAAAGTTGGCAGGCGATCCACTTCTTTATCGAAAAATTGTTTTCAGCTTCGAAGCTCATTTTTGGCTCAATGGATACGTAAATAAGCAGAATTGTGGATTTTGGAGTGAAGATCAGCCAGAAGCATTGCAAAAGCTACCAATGCATCCAGAAAAAGTCACAATTTGGTGCGGTTTATGGGCTGGTGGCATCAGTGGACCGTACTTCTTCAAAGATTCTGCGAATAGTAACGTAACTGTGAATGGTGAGCGCTACCGTGAGATGATATCCAACTTTTTTTTGCCCAAAATACAAGAGCTTGACTTGCATGACATGTGGTTTCAACAAGACGGTGCCACATGCCACACAGCACGCGTAACAAGGGACTTATTGAGAGGCGAGTTCGGTGTACATTTTATTTCACGTTCTGAACCGGTCAATTGGCCGCCTAGATCGTGCGATTTAACGCCTTTAGACTATTTTTTGTAGGGCTATGTTAAAGCTCATGTCTATACAGACAAGCCCGCTTCAATTGACGCATTGGAAGACAACATTGAAGCACTTTGTTCAAACTCGGTTTGAACACATAAATTATTTAACAGAAATAATTTTTATGTTAAATAACATAAGTGTGTCAATTACATTTAAATAAAAATTCCACAATTTCCCATGGGAATGCCTCCAAATACTTGCATAGAATTTCAATAATTTCCAAAGGAATGTCTCCAAAGACACTGTTAATTTAGTTGCTTTAGAGAAGCAGAAGTTTCATAGATAAACAACCTACAATCATAAGTCACTTCAAATCTTACAATAAGATCGACAACATCATATTTCTCATCCTTGTTAGAACTGTGCAAACCTCTTAAAAAAATTAAACCCAAAACAAAAAAGAATATTAATAAAATAAACAAAATTCAAATAAAATAAAGTGAAAGAAAATTATACTTACCTTAAAACTATTATTTTATACTTACCATATATTGTAACAAAAGGAAATTAAAATTTGTGCAAAAAAAAAATATAATTGAAATAAACCAAATTGTGCTAAAATAATAAATTAAATATATTAAATATGTATATATTTTAAAATCTATATACTTACCTAAACCTTAACATGAATTTATACTGTGAACACAAAAAGTGAAAAATAAATTGAATTTATACTTACCTCAGACTTCTGTTGATGAAATTATTAAATTAAAATTCGAATATCCTAGACATCCATTCTGGAAAGAAAGTTTTACCCAAAGCAGAAAAAAAGGTAAGAATTCTCTCAGAATTCTCAGAATTCTCAGCAGTGAAATAATATAATTTCTCTTTCTCTTTTTTTTTCCCAATTACTCAATGATTATAATTGTTTGCGAGCAATTATAATCTACATCTCGTTCTCTTTGAAGGAGATTTAAAACAAATTGTTCACCCCCAATTTGTTCATGGTCCTTCTCCCGTTCTTTGGTAAAAAGCGAACCTCTTGAACACAAAATAAAATAAACAACGAGTGGGAAAAATTAACAAAAACAACTCTACACAACAAAAAATGAGGTAAAGAGATCAACAAACTCATCACTACAACATTAAACAACAACAAAGCAGTAAGTCAAGTAAATTTTTTTAATATTCGTACATGAAAAAATTGGAATTACAAAAAAAAAAAGTAAGTGATAGATAAACTTATACTCACACATAATTAATATCGTGTAAATCGTAGAAAAGAAAAAAGAAAAGAGAGAAAAAACCCAATGTGATTTAACCCGTGATTAAAGAAAAGAAAAAAAAATATGTAAAAGAAAAAAAAAAAAAAACCCAAGCAAGAAAAGAAAAAAGAGTACTCAAAAAAGTTGTGTTATTGCGTTAAAAAATTAACCTTGAACATACTGAAAAAAGGTTAAATGAAGCGTATGTACATATAGATGTCCATATGCTTACGACAAATTTATATTTGGTTACAAAAACACAACATATATAAAAAGTACATATATAAATACCGTTTTTTCTCTCATATAAGTACCGTGTATAAGTACCGTTTTACCCGGTTTACCCGTTTATCCCGTTTTTACTTTTATATATAAGAAAACATTTCTAGAATTCCAATATATGTATATCAAAAAAATTTTTTTAAACCCAATTAGTTACGTATTATTACATACATTACACACTATATATTACATACATTACCCATTACACATTACACAAATATATAAAAAAAATATCAATTTCGCGATTACCATTTCCCGTTTTGTCTTGTATACAATGCAGAAATTTCTGTTCTGTATATGCGAGTGAAAAAATATATATAAAATAAAAAAACATCATTTGAAAGATCCCCCTGTTTAAAAAAAAAATTTACAAAAAAGTGCAAGTGATCCCGTCTCCTTTAATCTCTATATAAATCAAACATATACACCACTCTCTTAATCACACATAAGAGAAGTGTGTTTGATTTGCTGTATTCCCATTGGAGAATATACAGATCAAGTGAAGCTTCAATTTCTCTTGAATTGTAGCAAATCTCTTTGTTACAAAAATCCAACAAGAGAATAGCAGACTACACAATATTGGAACAACAAAAAGAAGAATAACAGGAAAAGGCATAAGGACAAAACGCAAAGCAAAGGAATGATATTTATAATCAATATCAAATATCAAATTTTCGAAAGTTAATTACCAACCTGATTAATTATTTCATTTAATGTTTTTTATATAAAATAAATAAATAAAATTTCACCCCATCACTTCTTAATTGTTTAAATTTAAATTTTAGACACATATGTTGAAAAAATAAATAATTAATTTCATTCATTTATACCACTGGTGTTTATTTTTAACAAAACACATACAGTCCACTACGAAGATAAACAAACAGAAATAATTTAACCCATTAGGGTGAACAACACTGAAAAAAAAAATTAAAAAGGAAAAATTACAAAATTAAATTAAAATTTAATTACAAATTAATTCTTAACGTTTTAGAAATTAAAATTAAATTAAAATTTAATACCAAACTATATTTTAATATTTGGAACTCAAAGGAAAAAATAAATTATTTAGGAATATTTTTGAATTTAATAATTCTAAAAATTTTTTCTTACGAAACTTGAAAAAAAAAATTAATGTCTCATATATGCAAAATTTATAATTAAATAAATACATTCTCATATCTCATTCTGAATTTATATCCCAATTATATACGAGAACTTACATGGCAATTTATTAAAATCCCAAATTTCTTTTCTATATTCTATTTTTTTTGTTTTTAAACTAGATAACAGGTATCTAGTGCTACTTCCTCGTAGCCCCTAACCCCTATTTATAGAATATAGAAAAGAATTTCTACTACCTCAAATTAGCACTTAGAGTTTATCTCAATTTTTTTACGCTAGATAAAAGGTATCTAGTACTACTAGCCCAGTAGCCCAAATCTCTTAAGTGCTAACTTCTCTTGGATTACAATATCCAGTATTGCCCTCTTATATATTCTCGTTAAAATTTGCTAAATAGCAGATCTAGTACTACCTCTAGGTAGCCCTAATCTCTTGGATTACAATATCCTATTACCCACTTTTATATACACTCTCTTTGGAATTTGGCTGGATAGCAGTTCCAGCCCTACTTCTCGATAGCCCAAAGATCTCATAATTGAATTCATTGTATCTCAATATACGAATCTAATTAGAATCTCATCACTCTTCTTTATATCATTGTATTTTCAAATCGCACATTGATAAAATGTCAACATCATCTCGTAACGAGGCAAACAGCTCTCCAAAGGAGAGCTTCTTATTCAACTGTGATCAGTTGAACCAATTTTGTCAACAATTTCAACGACCTCCCACAGACGAACAATCAGAATTGGTTCTGGGGGTCAAGTTGAAACATTTGGACTCAAAATGGGCAAAACTCGAGAGTTCCTATGAGAGGATAATGTTGTCTCAGGACAAAACGGTAACCGTGGAAGCTAAGGAAGAGGCGAGAAAGAATTACAAAGCGTGTATGGACGTCTACTACCTTTGTACTTCACAGCTTCTCGAACTAATAAAGGTGGCTCAAATTAATTCCACTGGGGAATCAGAAACATCCCGAGACTCACACACCTCGACCCAAAATACGTCCGAATCCTCGGATTACTGCATAAAACTTCCCCCCTGCGATACAGAGGTATTTCAGGGAAGTTATGAACAATGGCCCTCTTTTCGTGATATGTTTACAGCGGTTTACATAAATCACTCCAAACTAACCCCTGTAACTAAACTGTACCATCTCCGAAACAAAACGAAAGGCGAAGCGGGTGCCATAGTCAAAAGATATACACTTTCTCACGAAAATTTTGAATTGGCATGGAACGCTTTGAAAACCCGGTATGAAAATAAGCGTGTATTGGTTGACAACCAAATAAAAATATTGTTTGATATCCCACCAGCTACAAGCGAGATCAGTGAGTCAATTAGAAGAATCCAGTCTTCTGTAAATGACTCTTTGGCTACTCTAAAAACTCTTGGAGTAAACGTGGAAAGCTGGGACCCCATCCTCATAAGATTGATCTCCACTAAATTACCCGATTTCACCCTCTCACTATGGGAACAGTCTCTTTCATCACCTCGCGAACTGCCAAAATGGTCACAAATGTCTCAATTTTTAGTAGACAGGTATGAGGCCGTGGAACGTCTCACCAGCATTAAAACTGCTAAGGATGACTTTCGCTTAGGCAAAAAACCTCAACCAAATATACACACATATTCCTCTCAGGAACACTTGCATCTAACGTGCAAGGTGTGCGGTGAGGAACATAATCTCAGAGTGTGTCCGAAATTTCGGGCGTTCACTGTACAACAAAGAGTCGACTTTGTGTACAAGAACAAATTTTGCAATAATTGCTTATGGTCGTCTCACATGAAGGCAAACTGCAAGAGCAAACATACTTGTATTTATTGCAAAAAAACTCACCATTCTCTATTGCACATGACAAAAGTCTCAAAAAATTCGCCGCATGAAGCTCATAACTCCCATTATAAAGGTAACAGCAATTCCCCGCTATCTACAAATGTTACCCAGAACAATCACAGCGACACTCAAACGGAATATCCTACCTCAAATCAGGTACATGCTAATTACTCTACGAGTAATGAAAATATTCTATTGCGAACTGCTTTAATGCAAATAGAATATAGAGGTGAACTCTTCACCATACGAGCTCTTATAGACCCAGGTTCTCAGCGAACATTCTTAACGGAAAGAATTAGAAGCCGACTTCAACTCCCATACCAAACATCTCGGTTTGAAATTGTCGGTATTGGCGGGCAAAAGCAGTCCGCAAACAAAGAATGCGAGTTCGTTTTGTACGCAAGAAGGTATAATTTGAGAATTCCCATTAAGGCAATAGTTTTGCCAAAGGTGACTAAACAACTCCCTTCTTGTACTTTCGAAATACCTAACTCCACCGAACTCAGAGCATTAGATCTAGCGGATCCCACCTTCAACAAATCATCCCAAATAGATCTGATCCTGGGCAATGATTATGAATACCTCGTTAATATTGAAGGTATTAAGAAGAATATCTGTGGTCGCACCTCGGCATACAACACTATATTCGGATGGGTGCTAAGTGGCCCTATGAGAACGCAAACAGTTCAGACTTTCACAACTTCAGTTATTCCCTCAGATATATCGGATCTCAATAATATCTTGAAAAAGTTTTGGGAGGAAGAAGAAATTCCCTCAACCTCCCCGAACTCAACTGAGGATGAAATTTGTGAGAAGTTTTACACTCGAACTACAACACGTCATGAGAATGGTAGATATGTCGTTCGGCTGCCATTCAAGGAAGAATACCCTGAAAAAATCTTTCTAGGCTCATCTAGATTTATTGCTTTAGCCCAATATTCCAGAATGGAAAAAACATTGTCCAAAGATCCCGAACTTTACGCTGAATATGATAATGTTTTGAGGGAATATTTGACCCTTGATCATATGGAAGAAACTTCCACTCATGAAATTATATCTCAGGGCAAATATAACTCGTTTTACTTACCGCACCATGCTGTAGTACGCCCAGACCACAAGACTACAAAGGTACGAGTTGTGTTTAACGCATCTAGAAAAACAAAATCCAATTTTTCTCTCAATGATGTTTTGCACACAGGCCCTACGCTACAGAGCGACTTAATTACTATTGTTCTCAATTGGAGAAAATACAAATTTGTATTCAGTGGCGATATACAGAAAATGTATCGTCAAATTCTCGTACATCCCAAAGATAGATCTTATCAGAAGATTCTATTTCAACCCCAACATAATGGTCCTATAAAAGATTACCAGTTAAAAACGGTAACCTTTGGTTTAAATTGCGCTCCTTACCTCGCAATACGCACCCTTCTCCAACTAGCTAATGACTCTGAATCCCACTATCCGAAAGCTTCATCCATTTTGCATAAGGAAACTTATGTGGATGACATTCTTTCCGGAGGTTTTTCTATAGAAGATACCCTATCCGCTCAAAATCAACTTATAGAAGTCTTGAAATCCGCAGGACTACCTCTAAAAAAGATTACTGCGAATGACTCTAAATTACTCTCCCATTTACCAAAGGAGGATCTTTATGACTTAGATTTCCTCCGCTTCCATGACTCAAGCATAACCAAGACTCTTGGTATAAAATGGAATGCGCTCACAGACACATTCTCCTACACTTTCACACCAATGGCTCAGTCATCAAAAATAACTAAAAGGCAAATTCTCTCGTCTGTGGCAAAACTTTTCGATCCAGCTGGTTGGCTGGCACCTTTAATAATAAGAGCGAAAATACTAATGCAACAGCTGTGGTTAGAAGGATTAGAATGGGATGAAGGTATTTCACCAGAATCCCTTCAAATGTGGAACAATCTCGTTCAGGACCTCACTCACATAGAGGAAATTTCAATCCCTCGGTGGATCAAATATATGCCCGAGGATACGATTCAGATTCATGGATTTGCTGATGCCTCTAAGTCAGCTTATTGTGCAACAGTGTATGTTAGATGTCGGACGAAAACACATAACACATTTTCCAGTTTGTTAATGGCAAAATCCAAAGTAGCCCCAATTCAGACAGTCAGTCTCCCAAGATTGGAACTTAGTGGAGCCGTTTTATTAGCAAATCTCGTACGGTATGTTCTGACATCCCTAAATTTCTCTAACTCGGAAATACATTTATGGACTGATTCCTCTATAGTCCTGGGTTGGCTATCAAAACCTCCTTCATCTTGGGAAACTTATGTAGCTAATAGAATAGCTCAAATATATCGCTTAATCCCAGATGCGAGATGGCAACATGTGCCGACACACGACAATCCAGCGGATCTCGGAACTCGTGGCTGTAAACCACAGGACCTCGCTCATAATTCCCTGTGGTGGCATGGACCACCATGGTTAACTAAACCCTCATCTGAATGGCCGAAACGAAACCCATTGAAAACACCTCAAATCTCTAATGAGGTCCAAACACTTCACACAGAAGTCCGAAACGATGACATTTTAACTCGATTCTCATCATACAATAAAGCTTTACGTGTAATAGGCTATATATTTCGATTCTTCAGCAATTGCAATAGAAAACTCGGACCAAACAAACGGCACATTAGTCGAAATGACTTAACTCACGAGGAAGTGAGATTTGTTAAATTCAGGTTGATCACACTGTGTCAGAAGGTCTATTATTCAGAGGAATATAAATCTTTGTCCGAAAATCGTGAAATATCTGATAAGAGTTCACTTAAACCATTAAACCCGTTTCTTGATGGAAATTCCCTTCTCAGAATAAATGGCAGATTAGCTCTCTCTTCCCTACCATATAATGAACGCTATCCCATTATATTACCTGGCAACTCCCGATTTTGCCAGCTTTATCTGAACCATTTACACTACTTTCTAGCTCACGCTGAAAGCAATCAAATGTGTCGTATGGTACGAACAGAATTCTATATCTTCCGTCTCAAACCCCGAGTGAAGAAGATAGTACGACACTGCAAAACTTGTATTATTTACCGACAGCGGCCTTGTACTCAGATAATGGCACCACTTCCCAGAGAGAGATGTACTCTTTCACCTCCATTTCAGGTCACAGGTATTGACTTTGCTGGCCCATTTGAAATCAAAATTTCAACCTTACGCAATTCGAAAACTGCAAAGGCTTATGTTAGCGTTTTTGTTTGCTTCAGCACGAAGGCAGTCCATTTGGAACTATGCTCGGACCTGTCTTCGTCAGCATTCCAAGCCGCATTCTCCCGTTTCGTTGGGAGGCGTGGACTACCCCAAAGGGTAGTAACCGACAATGGTCGTAACTTTCTCGGAGCTAGTAGAGCACTCGAACGTGAATTTAATGTATTTGTGGAAACAGCAGCCCAGGATGTAGCTCGAAAATACATGACATATGGCTTTGAATGGAAATTTATTCCCCCTCATGCTCCACACATGGGCGGCTTATGGGAAGCTGCCGTGAAAAGTTTTAAATTTCATTTGAAGCGAATTGCCGGTGCTCAAAGGTTTACTTTTGAGGAATTTTCCACTATTTTGGCTCGCATAGAAGGCATTCTAAATTCTCGCCCATTATCCGCCCTATCCGAGGACCCATCCGATTTGGTGGCACTAACACCAGGTCACTTCTTAAGAGGAGCCCCTCTAATGGCTTTCCCAGAACAAACATGGCAGGAAATGTCTCTGGTCAACAGATGGGAAAAGCTAAAGGCACTTTATCACCAATTCTCAATTCGGTGGAAGGAAGATTATTTGAAATCACTCCAGAAGAGATACAAATGGAAATTCTCAGTTCCTAATATCCATGTGGGAGATCTCGTTGTTGTAATGGACGATTTACAACCACCCTACGAATGGCGACTGGGAAGGATTGAAATTACGCACCCAGGGCCGGACGGAAATGTGCGTACTGCGGACATTCGCACCTCAACGGGAATCATCACCAGACCTATCGTTAAACTATGTCGCCTTCCATTGTTAAATGATGAAAATTCTACTTAAAATAAATTTCAAGTACTTTCACATTTTAATATAATGCCGTTTGTCTCAAAATACTAACATTCCTAACCAACTCACTCTCACTACTTTCAGCTTAAACATTCTCTAATATTTAAATTTTCTCATCTAGAATTAATCGCAAATTTATAATTACCCGGCGAAACCACCAGCCCAAGAGACGATATGGAGGCAAACCTCGTTATACTAGGACACGACCAGATCCGGAGATTTACGAATGCAAAATATGCAGAAAATTCCACGCACTAAGGTTCTGCCGTCGGTTTCTCAAAATGTCGGTTCAGAAAAGACAGGAGGTAGTCGACCAGTATAACTATTGTGAGAACTGCCTAGCGAGGAGCCATGACCTACGTTCCTGCAATTCATTGGATACGTGCAAAAAATGCGATCGGTTCCACCATACATTACTGCATCCAACCCCTAAAAGGCAAAAGGGAAATAAAAAGGTTAAAAGGAAACCAGCAACAGCAGAAACATCACCATCAACTTTGTCGGCCGCGCCAGATACCAAGATAATAGTTGAAGCTATCAAATCCTTAGCGCAAGTACTTTGTACCACACCTGAAAACAAGAGATCATCTTGAGTTTAACCCCAAGGCCGGCGCCATGTTCAAACTCGGTTTGAACACATAAATTATTTAACAGAAATAATTTTTATGTTAAATAACATAAGTGTGTCAATTACATTTAAATAAAAATTCCACAATTTCCCATGGGAATGCCTCCAAATACTTGCATAGAATTTCAATAATTTCCAAAGGAATGTCTCCAAAGACACTGTCAATTTAGTTGCTTTAGAGAAGCAGAAGTTTCATAGATAAACAACCTACAATCATAAGTCACTTCAAATCTTACAATAAGATCGACAACATCATATTTCTCATCCTTGTTAGAACTGTGCAAACCTCTTAAAAAAATTAAACCCAAAACAAAAAAGAATATTAATAAAATAAACAAAATTCAAATAAAATAAAGTGAAAGAAAATTATACTTACCTTAAAACTATTATTTTATACTTACCATATATTGTAACAAAAGGAAATTAAAATTTGTGCAAAAAAAAAATATAATTGAAATAAACCAAATTGTGCTAAAATAATAAATTAAATATATTAAATATGTATATATTTTAAAATCTATATACTTACCTAAACCTTAACATGAATTTATACTGTGAACACAAAAAGTGAAAAATAAATTGAATTTATACTTACCTCAGACTTCTGTTGATGAAATTATTAAATTAAAATTCGAATATCCTAGACATCCATTCTGGAAAGAAAGTTTTACCCAAAGCAGAAAAAAAGGTAAGAATTCTCTCAGAATTCTCAGAATTCTCAGCAGTGAAATAATATAATTTCTCTTTCTCTTTTTTTTTCCCAATTACTCAATGATTATAATTGTTTGCGAGCAATTATAATCTACATCTCGTTCTCTTTGAAGGAGATTTAAAACAAATTGTTCACCCCCAATTTGTTCACACTTATTCGTGAGATACCGGCTGAAATGTTGAAAAGAGTACGCCAAAACTGGACCAAGCGGGTGAACCATTTGAGGCGCAGTGTCGGTCAACATTTGCATGAATTAATCAAACCGTACTATCGATTCAAATAAAGATTTCATGAATTTTTCTGAATTTTATGTGTTTTTTTTTGAAAAATTTTCCTATAGCTCTTAAAAAATCACCCATTACAATAATTGAAATATCAATCTCCTGGGAATTGTTTGTTTTAAACCAATTTCTTTAATGCAATTTGTTCAAGTCAATATTGCATTCAGTCTACAGCCATAAGTCAACATATATTGTTGATCGTATGCATGTAACCAATAATTTATATTCTTTAAATTATTTCATATTCGTATTGCTTGTTTGTCCGTTTCATATAAATTTTATTTTCTTTTAGCACATACAAGGTGGCGTTATGGTAAAGTCATGTAATGAATTCATTGCCATTTGAAAAAAAAGCTCCAACTTATATTGTTTTAACTTTTTCTTTTTGTAACCCATAATTCTAACCTCTGCATCTGCCTGTCTAGGTGCTGGTTGAACTGTGCCACGCACAGCATGCCTTTGGAAATCACGCTCTTCCGAAGCTTAGACTACTTTTGAAATGCTATTATCTCGGTCCTCACCCGATATTTCATGATTATAATTCCTAAAAAGCAAATGAGGCTTCTGACTTTACCACAAACTTATCTAATGAAATTAAATTTTTATAAAACAATCCTCGTAAATTATATAATTTGAAGTCGCCGTAGTCTAGTAGGTAGTGTGTTGGCTTATTAGACGTAAAGCCAGGGTTCGAGCCTCAGGCTAGACATCAAGACAAAATAAAAAAATTATTTCTTCGGCGACTTCCTCTCAGCAGATTTCTGGCAAAAACTCTGAGAGTAAATAAAAATTGCCATGCAAAAGTTTCTCAAAAAATCTGTCGTTCGGAGTCGACTTTAAACTGTAGATTCCACCACTCATGTATAAAATTAACACACCCAACGTAAATAGTGTGAGAAACTAGGACGTTGTACAATGGGTCAATTCGACCTCCGGCTACTGTACTTGTCTTAATTGACAAGTACACGTCCTCTAACCTAACCTAACCTAACCATCCTCGTAAATAGGTCTCCCAAACCCTTTGCCAATGATATATGTTTGAAGTTTTAATAAACCACTATAGTTAGGAATATTGCAGCTCTAAATCGGTAACTTGTAAGAAAGGCTTGTCAAATCTTTGATTGTAAAGTCTAGTAATTGGGATCATATAAATATTGTTTCCTACAATCAAGACAGATCCACAATAAAGTTGTTCCAAAAGTCCATTTCATTTGACGTAATCTTTATTTACTTTCAAACATGTTCGTTTTCACATTCAAGTAACGTTCTATATAATAAAACGAGTATAGAAACACATCTCTGACCCTGTAGGGGTACAGTCTGGCCATATGTGGCTTTCTGAGTATGTGCGTAATCCAAAATCAATTGCGCGTATAAATCATTTGCAGTTTGTTAGATGTCATTGTTTTGAAGACTTTCAGACCAAAAATACCCAGAATCTTACGGAGGGTTCAATTCACAAAACGTAGAATATTGCTTTTGACCGAAGGTGCACCATGTCAAGATACACAGTCCTAAAGTAGTACTGTCCTGATAATGGAATTTAATACTCCAGGATTAATATGTAACATTAAACATATGATCTTGTGCCTTTCTGCATTGTCTTTCAGCCAAGTTTCTAACTTCATACTTATCATACCCAGCACATCTGAGTATCCGTGCGCAATGAGTCAGAAATTATTCTGGTCTCCCAAATGTCCATGCAGTCCTTAATTGATGCCTCTTCTGACCCATGACAGTAAGTATGATCTTGTGATGGAAAACATTAATTGAAAGAGACAACCGTATGCCGGTCTGACTGCAATGGTGTCGCCAACTTTATTACCATGCAATACTCAGCATAGGTATCGTTTCAAACGCTTACAAAAAGTGATTTATCTTCTCTGAGACTCAAGAGACCAAACCGTTTAATGTGAAGGGGAGTCAAACGTTTTCTCAAAGTCCACGCACGTGTGGATTGTTTGACAATCATGCTGATATTACTCACTTGATCAAGGCCGGATCCACTAAAGCAGAATGTTGTTTGTCCCAGTTCCACAAGTCAATAATTAATTTTTCAGGTATTTTACGTGAGTTATTCTCAATTTTCTTATTGTTTTTAACTTCCCATATTAAAAATTAAGACATATTCACGTTGTGAAATTATTTTTGTAGCACACTGTAAAATTGGTAATGGCATCATTTACAATAATTTAATAATATTGAAAGAAATTAAAAATTAATATACAACTTGGCTACAACATTTAAAACATGCCACAAATTGTGTTGAGAGTTGTACCTCAGCTTGAAGCTACAGAAACTTTACTTTGGTACTGTCCGAACACTTATTACCCTGAATAACAGTAATGCGGACGTTTTATTGACACACAAAAATTGGAAAATGTAAAATTTTATGAGGAATAGATGCTGCGTTGGATATATTAAATGTGAGCTCAGAGAGACTGAGTAACAACTATGGGTTGTCTAGGAAAGGAAATTTACTGTTTTAATCTCTTTTCATCCCATGGCGGATTTAGCTGCTTCTAATGCGAATATTTACGTCATTTTAATGGACAGCCAAGGACTCCTGACTACGACCGATCGATCTGGAGTAAGTCGCGAGTAGCTTTTTGGTCGTAGGGATACTGTAAAGACCTTTGGTGGGTTTCTAGTGGGTTGCAGAACTTCGATATTCCAGAGAATGCAATAATTCCTGCCTTTTCTAGATCCGAGTCTCACTCGTTTGATGATACAATCATCCAACTTGCTGCCATTATGCCATTCATCGAAAGATAGGGTTTGACGAGAAAGAAGAGGTGCTAGGCGAACAGACCAGAATGGCTAGAGGCCTTTGACCATCAATTGACGGAAGTAGCTGGGTTGGAATAAACGCAACGAGAATAGGATAATTGGGTTCTTTATGAGTTGATGGGAATCGGGAATAGATTTCTGGCGGATTTATGCAAGGAAAATATATAAATGCCACAGTTACTGTCCGGAACTTAACTGAAAGAGGTTGAATACCAATCGGACTGGCTTTCTTTGAGAATATAAGATCTTTTTTGGGTGTTCGCTTTGGGTTATATTGGCTGAAAAGTGTGTGTTCCTTGTCGGGTAACTGATTTCTCTGTTTGTTTTTCTTTCTTTACATACATTCATACATGATTGGTCCTTACAAGCCTTTAGTCAGGATTACGACCTAGTATCTCACACCACTTATGTTGTGTGTGTTGTAATTTTATATATGAGTGGCGGGACCTACAGTTTAAAGTCAACTCCAAGGGAGTGATTTTTTAGACTCTTTTCATTGCTATTTTATTTACTCTCACAATTTTTGCCAGAAATCTGATGAAAGGAAGTTGCCGAAGAAATATTTTTTCATATTTCGTTTTGGTTGGAGATGTCTGAGCTGGTGTTTGAACCGAAGTCTCACGTCTAATAAGCAAACGCACTACCTACTAGACTACGGCGACTTTCCAATTCTTTTGATTCCTTTCTAGGACGAACATAATGAACTTCGAGTCCTTTTTGTATTTGCCATTCTGGTTATACACGTGCTCAAATGTTCAATATTTTGAGTGTTGCAAAAATCACCACAAACTTAATAAATTTTTAAACTAATGTAGGGTAAGTAACTGAGGGTAAAGTATCACAATAATCAATAAAATATGAAAAGAAATGTATATTTATTGCTTTCGCTGTAAGTAATCAAAAATTATTGAAAATGCAGGCCAATAATAATCATTCCCATTGCAAGACTATAGTAAATCGTTTTTAGTTTTAAAATGTAATATTGGCAACATTGAAATGAAAGGAAGTAAATTTGTGAAAAGACAAAGAAACTCTCTCAGCAGAAATTACTTAAAACGGACTTTAAATTTCTTTCTTGTTTTTTTTTTTATTTTTTGTTTGCAAATCTTTTTGATTTTTGGCCAAAAGTAAAATGGAAAAATAGACCACGTTTGTGGTGGGCCGGATATGCTCAATATTATTTGCTGCAAACAGGAAATGTTAAAACCGCTAAAATTCTCACTTAAGCCATTTAAAATTATTTAATTTTTAAACGCGTTCAAAAGCCTTCTTACTTTTTAGTTGCATTTTCTTTTTTTGTCGTTTTTATCACAGAGAAAATACGAAAAACAAATACGGAAATCCACAAACAAAAAGTCTCCTGATGCATAAGGGACACGCACACACATGCAAATGCTGTATTCAAATAAAAATGTTTATTGTTTTTGTATTGTTATGAATATATGCATGTACATAAAATATATGTTGTTTTTTTTTTTAATAAATATGGCCAACAACATTTTCGCAGTGGCTTAAGCTTAAAAGCTTTTGTGGTTTTGTGGTCAAACAATAAGCCATGATGCCAAACAAGCAGCAAACAACTGATACAGACAGCACTAACTCGCACGCACGTACATACGTATGTATATGTTTACAACTCAGCAACATTATTAAACCAATCGAATATGTATGTATAACAGTGTGTATGTATGTAAGAAAATGTCAGAGTTTCTATGTGTACAGCATTAAACATGATCATTATTTACTTAAAGTGCCACGAAGTAAAGCAACAGTTAAAATTGATGACCACAGTCACAGTTGAGTCACAGTTGTGACAATAAAAATAGCATTCTAACTTGTAAAAGTGATTTCGTATTTCAATAAATAAATTCTCCTATAACTTCTCTAACTCCGTGATCATTAACACAGTGTTTCCTCTTGTGCATCGCTTCCTAAAATCTCCTCCTACAAAACCTAATATTAGCTATGAGTGCAAACCAGATATAGACGTTCCAGAAATATCTGACTTTCGTCCAACTGTGTAAAGCGTCGTGAAGCCTATCAACAACCTGAATTCCAATAAGTCACTTAATGTTGATGGAATCGCCGAGAATAATCTCCCTGTAATTTTAGAGGAAACTGCAGAACAATGTGAATGAATTCTGTTTTATTCATCTGAAGTCATTCTTCTACAAAATTGTTATGCGTTCATTATTAGGGGCATAACATATACTTTCTGTAGGAAGTTTTAATTTGTACAACCTCTTTATCTTCTTTCACTTCACCGTATCTTAGATGAGTTATTTTAAGCCGAGTGACTTTAATAAAATGTTGGGATCTTGAGGTTGCGAAATCCGGGAACTGACATAAAAAATGTTCGATAGTTTCGATATCTTCATCACACGCCTTTCGACTTAGCTGTATGTGTAAAACGCCGTAGTCTAGTAGGTGGTGTGTTTTCTTATTAGACAAGAGCCGGTTGTTCAAACCTCCAGCAGTCTCTTAGAATAAACAAAATTGACATGCAATCTTTTCCAAATCTGTCGTTCGGAGTCGATGTTATAATATATGTCTCGCCACTCATGCTTAAGATTAACACACACAGCATGGGTGGTGTAAGAAGCTAGGTTGTAATTCTGACTTAAAAGTTGTAATGACCAATTAAGTATGCAGGTATATAAGGCAGAGTTTACCCGGGGTACGCTTAAAATACTCATTGCTTTTCCCTCTTTGAAATCACTCCAGAGTATTCCTAATTATTTCTACAGTGTTCCACAATAGTTGTAGCAACGTTTTCATAGACTTTTTCAGCTCGACCTTCATTGAACTGAAAGGCATTGGGTTAGGGTATGTAATAATCTGACTCTATATGCCAGAATATGGATGTTGTGTACAGTGAAGTAATTTTTAATCGTCTTCTTTAATTCATTTCTTCAGTTGTTGTTTCTATATACCTGGAGGCTTTTGCAATTACATTCTCAGTGAAGATATTCAAATTCCTACTCGAAAAGATTACCAAATTATAACTGATCACGTTTATCTCAGCGTTTTGTAAAGTGGCAGTCGGAGGAAGAGTTCAGTTTGTGGTTTTTCTTTATATATAGATGTCCTTACGGGAATCAGTTTGACCAAGAAAGTCGATTTGATAGAGGAATGATGAAGTCGCCATAGTCTAGTAGGTAGTGTGTTGGCTTATTAGACGTAATACCAAACCCCTGGTCAGACATCAAAACGACAATATGAAAACATATTTCTTCGGCGACTTCCTCTCAGCAGATTTTTGGCAAAGACTCTGAGACTAAAAAAAATTGCTGTTCGGAACCGACTTTAAACAGTAGGCCCGCCACTCATGCATAAAATTAACGCACGCAACAAAAGCGGTGTGAGAAGCTATGTCTGTAATCCTGACTGAAGGGTTGTAATGACAAATTACTTATGTTATATACATATGTACGTGACAGTGACACAAGTAAAGGTTCTAACTAAAAATTCTAAAAATTCTCTAAATTTTTACGAAAAATCTGCTGAGAGTCAGGCGCCAAAGAAATATTTTTCATATTTCGGTTTTGTTTGAGATGTCTGACCTGGGGTTTGAACCATGGCCTCACGCCTAATGACTGTCACTATCATACATAGCACGGCAATTTCAATTCAATTTTTTCTTTTTTTTTTTTTGATTAGGTCAGGAAATTTGGTCGATGACAATTCTAATAACTTTCAAATGTCGATAACCTGCTGCCATAACCTCATATCGAACCTTATGTTAATGATGACAATGACTTCGAAATTAAAAATTTTCCATTGAAACCAAATACAGAAATTGTCAGACTTTATTTACAAACAAGAAAAGAAAAATTCCAACTCAATGTCTAGACATGTAAAAATTATTTAGAAAAACTAAATGAAATCGTGTGTGAATAATTGTGCTTCGTATACAAAATAAAAATAAGAATTCCTCATTGAAATAATTTTTTTTTAGATTTATTTTTATCGCATATGAACTTGGCCGTTTTTATATGGAATTTTTATTCACTGAAAAAAAAATAAAATAAAATGAAATAAAAACTAAAAAAAAAATTAATTTTTCCATTTAGTTGACCACATAAAATATTTTATTTTCATTTCATTTTTTTTTATTCAATTTCCACAGCAAAACAAACATTTCGTTTTCAATTTCATCACAGTCGTCGTTATAGACATGAAAAATCATTTCATAAAATTGCTGACAGTATTTATGCAACAATAACAACAATAATACAATATTGAGAGAAAAAACTATTTTTTATGCATAAATGCTGCTTTTTTTGCATTTTTTCATTTTTATTTCTCTTCATTTATGCATTCAAGTGGAAAGATTTCTATTAAAAAACTCAGTCAGTTTTTAATAGGAAAATTGTTTTTCCATTTTTTTCTCTTTTCCCCATGATCTCCTTTCAATTATTCGTAGACTTTATCGATCATTTCTATAATTTTGAAATCCCCCTTCAAAGAGTAAAATTTGCCGAGTCCATCAAAAAAGGTTTGTTTTGTAAGACTGTTTCATTCTTGGACACTAAATTCTATCCATCGGGCCACTTTTCAGGTTCGAAAACGAAAAGTATCCCTTTCGAGAGTATCTCTTTCTAATTACAGAAAATAAGATGAATGCTGGAGCAGTGAAATTCGTTGATTAATTCATTTCTCAAATGAAACCTATATTGTTACAATTAAAAATTTTTTTTTGGTGTCTGGTTCTTTTTTCAAATTTTTATTAAATCGGTCCAATAAGTCGATTCTAATGATTGAAAGCATTCAATGTGTATTATTATTGATTGACAAACCAACATAAACCTTCTTAGATGGCAAGAAAACCTCTAGCAGAAGAAGTCGTCCATATTGTAGTTGAACAAACTCTATCATTTTTACAATTGTGTTTGATAATGAGCGAAAAGTGGCATGTACTTGTGGAAAACTGTCCATAACATACAGAAAAGATCATTCAAAATTTAAACTACAAAGCCGTTTAAATGCCAGTGGCTGCATACAATCTCCTGAACATTCAATCTTCGATCAAGCAATACCATCAACACCATAGCACGGATTTTTTTCAATTATTTTGGGTGTAGAAATCTGAATCCGGCATCCAGGACGTGCGGCCAAAACAAAGTTTAGTAAATAATTTTTTACCATTGAAAGTCTTTCGCAAAAAGAATAGTTAATGAGCAGTGAAAAGTCTTCTTTTTCCCTTCATGCAAGCGGTTGCCTGCTATCAGTGCCTGGCGGATGCCAAAAAGTGAAGCGAAACGAAAATCGATGCTGTGAAGTATTTAATGGAGGAGCCATTGCAAGCTGCTGATAGAAAGTTAATCGATATTGAGCAGCATAACTCATAAGCAGATTGAAATCTATTGTCTTTACCCAGAATGTTAGTGCAAGCATGAGAATCGAATATAGTACAAAGCCTTACAAGAGACCTATGCGATGTTCAGTCCTCACACCAATTGGGTTATTTACGCACTAATTGGTTAGTTGAGTTCTGATACACAGATTAACACAATTGGAATTGCCCCGGAATAAAAAGTGTTGAATGCTTTCACGAATCTAGGTTGTTATTCTAAAGATTGCTCCATCCGGATAAACAGCTCCATTTATAGGCTAAAGATAGGATAGAGTGGAATAAGAGGGGGACTGACAGCTTTAATGAAATTAAAACTAATTTGAGCACAAGAATCGTTTACTCAGAGCTTACTGATGCATTACCAGCATCATGAATTTGCAAGATTATGCGCTAGTTTCTCACATCACCCACGTTGTGTGCGTAATTTTATTCATGTGTGGCGAGACCTACAGTTTAAAGTCGACTCTGAACAACAGAATTTTGCATTCAGAGTTTTTGCCAAAAATCTGATGAGAGGTAGAGGCCCATGTAACATTTTTCAAGTTTCGTTTTGTTGGACACAACTGACCTGGGGTTTGAACCATGGCCTCATGTCTAATAAGACAAAACACTACCTAGTAGCCTCCAGAGACTTCAAGTCCCTAGTTTAATGTGTCGCCTTTCAAACAAAGCTATTGTGTTGACTAATGAAATATTTCATTACAGAGCCATCTAGCCTATATAGCCTTAGTGTGTAATTCAACGAAGAAACAGGAAATATTATAGCGGCAACTGATGATAGTAATTGAAAAGCCTATAAACGTACATATATAATTGGTCATTAGAACCCTTTAGTCAGAATTACGACCTAGTTTCTTACATCACTTATGTTGTGTGTATTAATTTTATACATGAGTGATGGGAACCGACAGTTTAATGTCGACTTCGAACGACAGATTTTTGAGAAACTCTTTCATGGCAATCAATCTGCTAAGAGGAACTCGCCGATGAAATATTTTTCACATATGTTGTTTAGTTGGAGATGTCTGACCTGGCCAACGAAGCCAACACATTACGTACGACACTACGGCAACTTTTTGTTGAGAAGCTTATGTTCAACAAAACTTTAAAGAATTTTGTTTAATAGTTTCCTAGTAATGCTGCATTAGTTTTCCTTTTTTTCTAAATTTTTGTTTAAACGTCAGCATATTTTTAATTAAATGATGTCGACATCTGTGAAATTGCCAGGAGATTAAATTTCAAAATTTGCTTGTCACCTACTGTGCATTGAAATCAGTTTAACAAAATTCATTTTAAAATTTGTGTTTCTTTTTCTCTTTTTTTCTACTCAAAATACGATAATTATATGCAATTTTAAAACAAAATATTGGAGAAAAAAAATTAAATCACAAGCAATATTAGGCCACTAAACAGAAGAGCATACATGTGAGCACGTTTAAACAAAAACATATGTGTACACACACACAGTAATTGAGTGTAAAAAAGGGTTGTTCAACAAGAGCGTTTAAATATTTAATTTAGTGAACAGTTTCCAAATCTAATAAAATGCCAGCATTGGTGTGGACACCCTTTTTTGAAAGCGAAATAAAACCACAAATATAACTAACTCTGTAGTAGTAGTGGTGTAGTACATGCTGTATAATAAATTCTGTCAGAGTATTTGATTGAAAATAACATGAAATTTTGTACACATATTTGTGGGCGTACCTACCATGGACTCATAAAATACCGTTCTTTTATATGCTCAGGTTCATGGATGACATCGAACTAAAAAAAATAAAATAAAATAAAAAAAGCATGGAATTTAGATAGAATTTAACAACAAAATTGTAAAAAAAATCAATGCCTAGGTATTCATCCCTTTAATGTCGTCAATATTTAATGTTGATAGTGTTTGTGCTGAAGCTGACAGTGTTAAAATGACCAAAAACGAAAAAAAGAAAACCAAGATAAGTGGCGTTTTTTTTCAATTAAAAACTTTCATAAATTTTTCGTTTGCATACGATACAAGTGTGATCGAGGCAGCATTAGTATTTAAATTTGTGTTTAAGAGTCATTCTCCTTTTGTTGGCATATTTGGTAAGATGAGAAGAAGCGATAATTGGTGGGTTTGCTACAATTGAAATTTTTGATGAGTAAATACAATAAGAAGTGGTTTGAAATATGCATCATATTATCGAGAGCTAGCCTAAGCATATTAAACGCAATTTTGCCTGCCGTAGCACTTTTAATGCCATATATAGACTCCTTGAAGATGAGAATCGAAAACTAAATATTTGCTCATAGTATAGCCTAGCTAGAGTGTTGACTTATTAGACGTGAAGCCACGCTTTAAACCCCTCCAACAAAACGAAATATGAAAACTTATTTCTTCGGTGACTTTCTGTCATCAGATTTCTTGCAAAAACTCTGAGAGTAAGCAACAAATTGCCATGAAAATTTTCTCAAAAATCTAACGTTCGGAGTCGACTTTAAACTTTAGGTCCCGCCACTCATGCATAAAGATTAACACATACAACATAAGTGATGTGGGAAGCTAGGTCGTAATCCTGTCTAAAGGGTTGTAATGACCAAGTATGTATGTATGTATGTATCTAACAACAAAGCATACCATATTCTTTGCGTGGATTTTTTGAGCTGTAAAATTGAAATTAAAAAAACAAAAATAGGAGTGTTCGTGAGATTTTGAAATTTACTATAGGTACGCAACTTGGGAATACATAAAAAAATAGACACGCATGCATATATAAAGAACAATTATCTTCTAACAGCGGAAATCAAAATTAAATTTCAAAACGGAGAAATATTGGAGGCAGCAACGAAAATATAGTTAAATAGGCCATATATTGCCAAAATCATATTGGAAGTCACAAGCAACCCGATGCAGGACCAGACCAGCTGCCAGTTGAATCTGCTTATACAGTTTTTTCCTACTGAAATCTTGCGATAACTTCTACTATGATTCTGGTTGCTGCTGAGAATATGGTAAGATATTTATTGAACGTAAAGCCAGGGTTCAAACCCCAGGTCAGACATCAAAACAGAATACAAAAATATTTCTTCGGCGACTTCCTCTCAGCAGATTTCTGGCAAAAACTCTGAGAGGTAATCAAATTGCCATCAAAAGTTTCTCAAAAATCTGTCGTTCGAAGTCGACTTTAAACTGTAGGCCCCGCCACTCATGTACATATAAAATAAACACACACAAAGTATACGTGGTGTGAGAAACTAGGTCGTAATCCTGACTGAAGGGTTATAATGACCAATTATGTATGTATGTATGTATGTATGTATTCATTAGGCTTCCATCAAGAATCTCTCCTGCAGATTAGTGCCATGTTGCATTTAGCTGAAAATCATAAAAGTCTCTAAAAAATTAATTTTTTACATTCCGGTCATATCTAAAATGAAGTGAATTTAAAAGAAACTCGAAAGGTGGAAAGTTGAAGTCGCCGTAATCTAGTAGGTTGTGTGTTGGCTTATTAGATGTAAAGCCTCGGTTCAAATCTCAAGTCAGGCATCAAAACGAAAATATGAAAAATATTTCTTCGGCGACTTCTTCTCAGCAGATTTCTGGTAAAAACTCTGAGAGTAAATAAAATTGCTGCGAAAAGTTTATCAAAAAAAAAAATTTGTCGTTCAGAGTCAGTTTTTCAACTACATACAATCTGAAAATTTGCATTTATTATTCAATGATAATACTAAAACAATAAAATCCATAAAAATAAAAATAGTTAATTGTATTGTATATGTGTGCGATGTTTTATGTGTAAAACATCATATCAGAGTTTCGCCGAAATCAAAATCATAAACATCAAACGCGTTACCCCTGCATTACGTCTGTAATAAATACAATGCATATGCAATTAAAAACATTTTCATTTCAAAAACAAGCTAAGGTTTCATTCATTCATACATTCATCATGTCAATATGTACCACCATATACATACACATACATCTACATATGTACATACAAATGAATATGTACACATAAAACAGTCATATAGAACAATATAAATAAATATTTTTTTTTTTTTTTGGCAGTAAGCATTACGTATGTACATATATAAATAATATTTATTTGTTATGTTTATATACGTATTTTCATTCATATTATTAGCATCACATATTAAACATAGTGGCCATCAGTGTATGTCTCACTTTAACAAGCCTTGTTTCCAGAGACTGAAAGTTTTCAACTCCCAACAACAACAAAAATAACATATAAAGGGTGTCTTAGTTGGCGGCCATTTTTTTTTAACTTAATGCAGTTTTTTTCAGCAACTGGAAACTCTAAAATTTGACAGCTGTCACCTATGTTTATTCTGATATTTATAAATAAAGCGTTTTACTAAAGAACCATGAGTTATAATTGAATCGCAAACGCAAGAAGGTTTACTTAATGTGGCAACAATTTGGAAAAATTCCAGTAAACTGAAATCGGTTATGAACCATAATTGTTCTGTGTATGAAATCGCCGTAGTGTTGTGTGTAGTGTGTTGGCTTATTAGACGTAAAGCCAACCCAGACATCAAGACAAAAAATACAAAAAGTATTTCTTCGGCGACTTCATCTCAGCAGATTTCAGGCAAAAACTCTGAGAGTAAATAAAATTGCCATGAAAAAGTTTCTCAAAAATCTATAGTTCGGAGTCGACTTTAAACTGTAGGTCCCATCACTCATGATTTTTTTTTTTTCTCCAATATTTTGTTTTAAAATTGCATATAATTATCGTATGTATTTTGAGTAGAAAAAAAGAGAAAAAAACACAAATTTTAAAATGAATTTTGTTAAACTGATTTCAATGCACAGTAGGTGACAAGCAAATTTTGAAATTTAATTCTCCTGGCAATTTCACAGATGTCGACATCATTTAATTAAAAAATATGCTGACGTTTAAACAAAAATTTAGAAAAAAAGGAAAACTAATGCAGCATTACTAGGAAACTATTAAACACAATTCTTTAAAGTTTTGTTGAACATAAGCTTCTCAACACAAAGTTGCCGTAGTGTCGTACGTAATGTGTTGGCTTCGTTGGCCAGGTCAGACATCTCCAACTAAACAAAATATGAAAAAATATTCCATCAGCGACTTCCCCTCAGCAGGTTGCTTGCCATGAAAAAGTTTCTCAAAAATCTGTCGTTCGGAGTCGACTTTAAATTGTAGGTCCCATCACTCATGTATTTAATTAACACACACAACATAAGTGGTGTGAGAAACTAGGTTGTAATCTTGACTGAAGGGTTGTAATGACCAATTATGTACAATATGAGTATGAGTACATACTTATGTATCAAAGTATCGGGAAAGTTTTGGAAAATTTTCAGTTAAGAAAGTGCACTTAATGTGGCAAATTGAAGTGTGAAAAAAGATCAGTAAACAACAGTAAATCTTCTGTGTAACATAGTACCGGGCAATCTCTTGAAAACATTGCTGCTGTAAACAATAGTTGTATTGCAGATCGTGCGCAATGACTTCAACACTTGGCAGTGAGTTTTAACAAAATATCTTCACTTTCATAAGTCGAAAATTTAGTCCACTTAGGAACTCAAACCAGCAGATCATGGAAAGCCACGGAAATTCGTTCAGTAGATAATGGAGTAAAGTGAAGTCATCGGCAATTCTTCAATAGTGTATGTTGTGAGCATAGCTGCCAGATAAACGAGGCACCAAATCGTCAAATATTTGAGAATAAATCGTCAAAATCGTCAAAGACGTTTATTGAAAACATCAAATCGTCAGAAAAAATAAATAATTAAATTAAAAGTTTTTAAAAATTAAAATTATTTCTATTATAGTATAACATATAAAGTCAATGTATTGTTACGCAAAGCGAAACGACCTAATATCGTTTAACAATAAAAACGATAAACAAAAGCCACACAATACAAATACACACTAACACTAAGAATACAATGAACGTGCTGATTATCTAAAGCTGCACACACACATGTGTACAACGAACCAGGTAGCAACAACAACATGGAATGAAGTAAACCAGCTACGACAAATATGTATCGAACCTGGTAGCGACTGGTACATAACATAAGCAAGTACACAAACAACAATGTACTAAGAATATAGTTCTCGAGAAGGCGCGAGCGAGAACCTTCCACATCGAGAACGTTCATCGCACTGATTGATACGCGTGTGTGCGGACTATAAAAAGGGCTGGACAAATTTGCAAGCAGGAGTCAGAGTTAATTCAGTCAGCCTTGTGCGAAGTTGCGTGTGAATAAAATAAGTCGTGGTTGTAAAGATCTAGCGAATAGTTGTGTGAACTAGTGAATAAAGAGATTATTATTGTTGTATCGTTAAGTTCTATACGGTGGCACACAAAAGTAGTGTAAATAATAAAGAGAGTTAAGAGAAACTAAAGACATATTTGTTTTTACTTTGTTGCAATTAACGAACTCATATTTAAACGTTTTTAAAAAGGTAAAAACGTAACAATTGGTGTCAGAAGTGGGATTGCAAAAATCCAAAAGTAAAAATAAATAAATATTTGAGAAAAAAAAAAATAATTAAAATGAAGGCTCTAGAACTAATTTTGGCGTTAAAAGGTGTCGCAGCTGAGATTCTAGAAACCATGCCAGCCAGCTACAGAAATAACTACAACGACTTAATGGTGGCGTTGCAGCGTAAATTTGGCGATGAACACAAACGAGAACTATACCGCATGGAGTTGAGATGCCGGGCGCAAAAGGCGAATGAGTCATTACAAGCATTTGCAATGGAGGTTGAGAGATTAGTGCAGCTCACATACCCCGGAGAAAACCACCCGCTGATAGACAACATTAAGACCGAGGCGTTTGTCAATGGTATACGAGATCCTGACATTAAACTGGCGGTATGTTCCACACAGAAGACAACTTTTGCAGAGACCGTGGCCTTCGCACTAGCCCAGGAGACCGCGCGAGCTATTTCTAGACCACAAGTAAGCAAAGTGCGAAGAATGGAAATCGTGGAGGAAGATGAATGCATTTTAACTAAAGTTAAGGAGATAGTGAAGCAAGCGTTGGAAGAAAATGGACAAAAGGCTAAACTTAAATGCTTCAATTGTGGAAAGGTCGGTCATTTCCAGAGAAACTGCAAAGCGCCACGCAAGAGATCAAGATCCGCCTCACCATCAAGGAATAAGAAACGGGCGAACTACCAACCATCTTCACAAGAGTCCCCGTTAAACTAAAACGAGCTAGCACTGAGGGGCAAGTGCTGGCTCCCACAAGCGAGGTCCCCACAATCTCAATATCAGTGATGCAACAGAACAACAACAATCTTACGGCGTGCGGATACATAAATGGCAGACCACATACCTTCACAATAGACACCGGGGCGACGCAGTCTATCATCAGACCAGATGTAGCGAAGGGAAAATGCGAGGCACTTAGCAATGTAAGACTACGGACAGCTACTGGAGAGTGTGCCACCGTCCACGGAAAAAACAGAGGCGAAGGTGACTATAGCCAACATTAGTGTAAGTCACATCTTTATTGTTGCCGATATTGTGGACGAGGTTATCATTGGTGCCGATTTTATGATAGCTCATGGCATCAATTTGAATATGGGGCAACAGATTATGAGTTGGCGAAATGTAGAGATACCTCTAGACGTGGGGTACAAGCACCAAGTGGACGCCAGAAGGATAGTTGCGGTCGAACAACTCAAATTGCCACCCCAGAGTGAATCACTGATATGGGCGCGTATGGAGGGAGATTGTGTGGAAAACAGCTTGTGGGCTGTTGAACCAGCAGAAATACAGACGGATTTAATATCAGCAAAGGCCCTCGTCAAATCCACAGAACAAAGAATAGTCCCGGTGAGAGTGCTAAATCTATCAGGCCATGAAAGAGTCGTCTATAAAAACTCAGAGGTTGGCCAATGTGTTCCAGTAGAGGCGATAATAAACAGCGAGCAAACGCTGCAACCTGCCGATATGTCAGCCAAGGATCAAAAGGGATTTGATGAAAATGTGGAGAAATGGATAGCAGGTTTAGCAGCTGCAGAGAAAAACAAAGCCAAAAAGCTGCTAAAGAGGTATGCTTTCGCTTTCGCCACGAACAACAAAAGTCAAGGAAGAACAGCCATGGTTAAACATGAAATTGATACTGGCGAAGCGAGACCGATAAAGCAGGCACCCAGAAGCATACCGCTGGCGAAGCGTAATGAGGTTAAGGAGTTAGTCGACGAAATGAGGAGGAGCGGTGTATTCGAACCATCATCGGGTCCGTGGAGCTCACCTGTAGTTTTAGTAAAGAAGAAAGATGGCAGTACAAGATTCTGCGTAGACTACAGGAAGCTGAATGATGTCACTAAAAAGGATAGTTACCCGCTACCAAGAATTGACGACACACTCGACACGCTAGCCGGAACAAAATGGTTCTCCACATTGGATCTACAAAGCGGGTATTGGCAGGTGGAGATTGCAGACAAGGACAAAGAGAAAACCGCATTCAGTGCGAACGGCGGCTTATGGCAGTTTAAGGTTATGCCATTTGGACTCTGTAATACTCCGGCCACATTCGAGCGGCTTATGGAACGTGTGCTAAAGGGACTGCATTGGAAGACTTGCTTGGTATATCTCGACGACATAATAGTGATGGGCAGAACTTTCGACGAACACCTCAAGAACCTGGGAGAAGTTCTGCAACGGATATCAACGGCTGGACTAAAACTAAGCGTAAAGAAATGTGCATTTTTCCAAAAGCAGGTGAAATATTTGGGGCATCTTGTCACAGCAGATGGCATATCCACCGATGAAGATAAAATACGAGCAGTAAAGGACTGGCCTCGTCCCCAGAATCTTCATGAACTACGCAGCTTTTTGGGGCTATGCACATACTACAGACGCTTTGTGCCTAACTTTGCCAGCGTGGCTACAAGTTTGCATGAGCTCACCAAGAAGTCAAAAATCTATCAATGGGGTGAGCCACAGGAGAAGGCGTTCCAGACACTAAAAGACCTTTTGTGTGCTGCACCAGTTTTGGCGTATCCAGTCCCAGGAGAAAAGTTCATCTTAGACAGTGATGCTAGCGGATATGGTATTGGTGGTGTACTTTCCCAAGTGATCAATGGAACAGAGAAAGTCGTAGGCTACTATAGTCGCACATTGTCAAAGCCTGAACGGAACTACTGTGTAACCCGACGAGAGCTACTGGCAGTGCTGGAGTGCATCAAACATTACCATAAGTACCTGTATGGCCAGAATTTTCTGCTGAGGACTGATCACTCCGCATTGAGATGGCTGCTACAATTCAAGAACCCTGAAGGACAGTTAGCACGTTGGATTGAACGCCTCCAGACTTACGACTTCAGCATTGAACACCGAAGAGGCATAAAACATGGAAATGCTGACGCTCTTTCACGCCGACCTTGTAATTTGGAGTGTAAACATTGCGTGAAAGCTGAGAAAAATGAATCCATCGTCGATATCCGGCTAACGCGGATTGAAGCCAACGAAGACTGGTCCCAAGCACAAAGGAGTGACCCAATATTGGCGAAGTTAATAGCAGCGAAGGAGGAGGACAAACGACCTACAAGAAATGAGATATCCGCAGAAGGTCCTCTTACAAAAGCATATTGGGCACTATGGGACAGCTTAAAGATCATAAATGGGTGCCTATATCGACTTTGGGAAAGCGCTGATGGCAAGACCTCATCCAACCTATTGGTAGT
Organism: Sarcophaga subvicina; assembly: GCA_936449025.2. Lineage (NCBI taxonomy): Eukaryota > Metazoa > Arthropoda > Insecta > Diptera > Sarcophagidae > Sarcophaga > Sarcophaga subvicina. Next base: position 30,273,737 of record OW388081.2, read on the forward strand.
GCCTTCCTCCAAAATGAAAGAAGTGTTAAAGGAGTTCCATAATGGAGCCAGCGGAGGACATCTTGGAGTGACAAAGACACTGGAAAGGCTAAAACAACGTTTTTATTGGGTTGGATGTCAACAAGCAGTGGCGGATTGGATAGCAAACTGCACCCAGTGTATTGAAGCTAAAGGTCCAACAAGAAGAAGTCGAGGTCAGATGCAGCAGTACAACTCAGGCGCACCTTTCGAGCGGATAGCCATGGACGTTGCAGGCCCTTTTCCAGTCAGCAATACCGGAAACCGATATGTTCTCGTTGTGATGGACTACTTCAGCAAATGGCCGGAAGTATATGCCATACCCAATCAAGAGGCGAACACAATAGTTAACGTTTTTGTGAACAACTGGGTATGCCGCTACGGGGTTCCAATAGAACTACATTCCGATCAAGGCAGAAATTTTGAGTCAGCTGTATTCAAGGAAATGTGCGAAGTATATGGCATTAAGAAGACTCGAACGACGCCTCTTCACCCACAGTCAGACGGAATGGTAGAGCGATTTAACCGAACCCTTGAGGAATACTTGCGAAAAGTAGTGAGCGAGCAACAGAAAGACTGGGACGAACACATTCCGAGGTTTTTACTGGCGTACCGATCGGCGGTCCATGATTCAACATCTAGATCACCCGCCAAGGATATCTTTGGGACTGAGATAAAACTGCCCGGTGACTTAGAATTTGGTGTTAAGCCCGCCACAGAGAGGAACGAAACATACACGGGAAAAGAAGAAAGCCTGAATGAACTTCATGAGTTTGTACGCACCCGTATAAAAATGGTCAGTGATAGAATGAAAGCCAGATATGATAGAGCAGCAAACACAGAGGGCTTCCATGAGGGACAAATGGTTCTGCTATACAACCCAAAGCGGAAGAAGGGATTATCTCCCAAGCTACAAACCAGCTGGGATGGACCGTATAAAATAATTAAACGGTTAAACGATGTCGTGTACAGGATACAGAAAGCTAGCAGCCCCCGAGCAAAAATGAAGGTCGTACACATAGAGCGACTGGCAAAATATGGGAAAGGAGATAATGAGCCTATTCGGGACGAACAGGCTTAAGTGGGCGGCAGTGTTACGCAAAGCGAAACGACCTAATATCGTTTAACAATAAAAACGATAAACAAAAGCCACACAATACAAATACACACTAACACTAAGAATACAATGAACGTGCTGATTATCTAAAGCTGCACGCACACATGTGTACGACGAACCAGGTAGCAACAACAACATGGAATGAAGTAAACCAGCTACGACAAATATGTATCGAACCTGGTAGCGACTGGTACATAACATAAGCAAGTACACAAACAACAATGTACTAAGAATAGAGTTCTCGAGAAGGCGCGAGCGAGAACCTTCCACATCGAGAACGTTCATCGCACTGATTGCTACGCGTGTGTGCGGACTATAAAAAGGGCTGGACAAAGCAAGCAGGAGTCAGAGTTAATTCAGTCAGCCTTGTGCGAAGTTGCGTGTGAATAAAATAAGTCGTGGTTGTAAAGATCTAGCGAATAGTTGTGTGAACTAGTGAATAAAGAGATTATTATTGTTGTATCGTTAAGTTCTATACGGTGGCACACAAAAGTAGTGTAAATAATAAAGAGAGTTAAGAGAAACTAAAGACATATTTGTTTTTACTTTGTTGCAATTAACGAACTCATATTTAAACGTTTTTAAAAAGGTAAAAACGTAACAATTGGTGTCAGAAGTGGGATTGCAAAAATCCAAAAGTAAAAATAAATAAATATTTGAGAAAAAAAAAAAATAATTAAAATGAAGGCTCTAGAACTAATTTTGGCGTTAAAAGGTGTCGCAGCTGAGATTCTAGAAACCATGCCAGCCAGCTACAGAAATAACTACAACGACTTAATGGTGGCGTTGCAGCGTAAATTTGGCGATGAACACAAACGAGAACTATACCGCATGGAGTTGAGATGCCGGGCGCAAAAGGCGAATGAGTCATTACAAGCATTTGCAATGGAGGTTGAGAGATTAGTGCAGCTCACATACCCCGGAGAAAACCACCCGCTGATAGACAACATTAAGACCGAGGCGTTTGTCAATGGTATACGAGATCCTGACATTAAACTGGCGGTATGTTCCACACAGAAGACAACTTTTGCAGAGACCGTGGCCTTCGCACTAGCCCAGGAGACCGCGCGAGCTATTTCTAGACCACAAGTAAGCAAAGTGCGAAGAATGGAAATCGTGGAGGAAGATGAATGCATTTTAACTAAAGTTAAGGAGATAGTGAAGCAAGCGTTGGAAGAAAATGGACAAAAGGCTAAACTTAAATGCTTCAATTGTGGAAAGGTCGGTCATTTCCAGAGAAACTGCAAAGCGCCACGCAAGAGATCAAGATCCGCCTCACCATCAAGGAATAAGAAACGGGCGAACTACCAACCATCTTCACAAGAGTCCCCGTTAAACTAAAACGAGCTAGCACTGAGGGGCAAGTGCTGGCTCCCACAAGCGAGGTCCCCACAATCTCAATATCAGTGATGCAACAGAACAACAACAATCTTACGGCGTGCGGATACATAAATGGCAGACCACATACCTTCACAATAGACACCGGGGCGACGCAGTCTATCATCAGACCAGATGTAGCGAAGGGAAAATGCGAGGCACTTAGCAATGTAAGACTACGGACAGCTACTGGAGAGTGTGCCACCGTCCACGGAAAAAACAGAGGCGAAGGTGACTATAGCCAACATTAGTGTAAGTCACATCTTTATTGTTGCCGATATTGTGGACGAGGTTATCATTGGTGCCGATTTTATGATAGCTCATGGCATCAATTTGAATATGGGGCAACAGATTATGAGTTGGCGAAATGTAGAGATACCTCTAGACGTGGGGTACAAGCACCAAGTGGACGCCAGAAGGATAGTTGCGGTCGAACAACTCAAATTGCCACCCCAGAGTGAATCACTGATATGGGCGCGTATGGAGGGAGATTGTGTGGAAAACAGCTTGTGGGCTGTTGAACCAGCAGAAATACAGACGGATTTAATATCAGCAAAGGCCCTCGTCAAATCCACAGAACAAAGAATAGTCCCGGTGAGAGTGCTAAATCTATCAGGCCATGAAAGAGTCGTCTATAAAAACTCAGAGGTTGGCCAATGTGTTCCAGTAGAGGCGATAATAAACAGCGAGCAAACGCTGCAACCTGCCGATATGTCAGCCAAGGATCAAAAGGGATTTGATGAAAATGTGGAGAAATGGATAGCAGGTTTAGCAGCTGCAGAGAAAAACAAAGCCAAAAAGCTGCTAAAGAGGTATGCTTTCGCTTTCGCCACGAACAACAAAAGTCAAGGAAGAACAGCCATGGTTAAACATGAAATTGATACTGGCGAAGCGAGACCGATAAAGCAGGCACCCAGAAGCATACCGCTGGCGAAGCGTAATGAGGTTAAGGAGTTAGTCGACGAAATGAGGAGGAGCGGTGTATTCGAACCATCATCGGGTCCGTGGAGCTCACCTGTAGTTTTAGTAAAGAAGAAAGATGGCAGTACAAGATTCTGCGTAGACTACAGGAAGCTGAATGATGTCACTAAAAAGGATAGTTACCCGCTACCAAGAATTGACGACACACTCGACACGCTAGCCGGAACAAAATGGTTCTCCACATTGGATCTACAAAGCGGGTATTGGCAGGTGGAGATTGCAGACAAGGACAAAGAGAAAACCGCATTCAGTGCGAACGGCGGCTTATGGCAGTTTAAGGTTATGCCATTTGGACTCTGTAATGCTCCGGCCACATTCGAGCGGCTTATGGAACGTGTGCTAAAGGGACTGCATTGGAAGACTTGCTTGGTATATCTCGACGACATAATAGTGATGGGCAGAACTTTCGACGAACACCTCAAGAACCTGGGAGAAGTTCTGCAACGGATATCAACGGCTGGACTAAAACTAAGCGTAAAGAAATGTGCATTTTTCCAAAAGCAGGTGAAATATTTGGGGCATCTTGTCACAGCAGATGGCATATCCACCGATGAAGATAAAATACGAGCAGTAAAGGACTGGCCTCGTCCCCAGAATCTTCATGAACTACGCAGCTTTTTGGGGCTATGCACATACTACAGACGCTTTGTGCCTAACTTTGCCAGCGTGGCTACAAGTTTGCATGAGCTCACCAAGAAGTCAAAAATCTATCAATGGGGTGAGCCACAGGAGAAGGCGTTCCAGACACTAAAAGACCTTTTGTGTGCTGCACCAGTTTTGGCGTATCCAGTCCCAGGAGAAAAGTTCATCTTAGACAGTGATGCTAGCGGATATGGTATTGGTGGTGTACTTTCCCAAGTGATCAATGGAACAGAGAAAGTCGTAGGCTACTATAGTCGCACATTGTCAAAGCCTGAACGGAACTACTGTGTAACCCGACGAGAGCTACTGGCAGTGCTGGAGTGCATCAAACATTACCATAAGTACCTGTATGGCCAGAATTTTCTGCTGAGGACTGATCACTCCGCATTGAGATGGCTGCTACAATTCAAGAACCCTGAAGGACAGTTAGCACGTTGGATTGAACGCCTCCAGACTTACGACTTCAGCATTGAACACCGAAGAGGCATAAAACATGGAAATGCTGACGCTCTTTCACGCCGACCTTGTAATTTGGAGTGTAAACATTGCGTGAAAGCTGAGAAAAATGAATCCATCGTCGATATCCGGCTAACGCGGATTGAAGCCAACGAAGACTGGTCCCAAGCACAAAGGAGTGACCCAATATTGGCGAAGTTAATAGCAGCGAAGGAGGAGGACAAACGACCTACAAGAAATGAGATATCCGCAGAAGGTCCTCTTACAAAAGCATATTGGGCACTATGGGACAGCTTAAAGATCATAAATGGGTGCCTATATCGACTTTGGGAAAGCGCTGATGGCAAGACCTCATCCAACCTATTGGTAGTGCCTTCCTCCAAAATGAAAGAAGTGTTAAAGGAGTTCCATAATGGAGCCAGCGGAGGACATCTTGGAGTGACAAAGACACTGGAAAGGCTAAAACAACGTTTTTATTGGGTTGGATGTCAACAAGCAGTGGCGGATTGGATAGCAAACTGCACCCAGTGTATTGAAGCTAAAGGTCCAACAAGAAGAAGTCGAGGTCAGATGCAGCAGTACAACTCAGGCGCACCTTTCGAGCGGATAGCCATGGACGTTGCAGGCCCTTTTCCAGTCAGCAATACCGGAAACCGATATGTTCTCGTTGTGATGGACTACTTCAGCAAATGGCCGGAAGTATATGCCATACCCAATCAAGAGGCGAACACAATAGTTAACGTTTTTGTGAACAACTGTATATGCCGCTACGGGGTTCCAATAGAACTACATTCCGATCAAGGCAGAAATTTTGAGTCAGCTGTATTCAAGGAAATGTGCGAAGTATATGGCATTAAGAAGACTCGAACGACGCCTCTTCACCCACAGTCAGACGGAATGGTAGAGCGATTTAACCGAACCCTTGAGGAATACTTGCGAAAAGTAGTGAGCGAGCAACAGAAAGACTGGGACGAACACATTCCGAGGTTTTTACTGGCGTACCGATCGGCGGTCCATGATTCAACATCTAGATCACCCGCCAAGGATATCTTTGGGACTGAGATAAAACTGCCCGGTGACTTAGAATTTGGTGTTAAGCCCGCCACAGAGAGGAACGAAACATACACGGGAAAAGAAGAAAGCCTGAATGAGCTTCATGAGTTTGTACGCACCCGTATAAAAATGGTCAGTGATAGAATGAAAGCCAGATATGATAGAGCAGCAAACACAGAGGGCTTCCATGAGGGACAAATGGTTCTGCTATACAACCCAAAGCGGAAGAAGGGATTATCTCCCAAGCTACAAACCAGCTGGGATGGACCGTATAAAATAATTAAACGGTTAAACGATGTCGTGTACAGGATACAGAAAGCTAGCAGCCCCCGAGCAAAAATGAAGGTCGTACACATAGAGCGACTGGCAAAATATGGGAAAGGAGATAATGAGCCTATTCGGGACGAACAGGCTTAAGTGGGCGGCAGTGTTACGCAAAGCGAAACGACCTAATATCGTTTAACAATAAAAACGATAAACAAAAGCCACACAATACAAATACACACTAACACTAAGAATACAATGAACGTGCTGATTATCTAAAGCTGCACGCACACATGTGTACGACGAACCAGGTAGCAACAACAACATGGAATGAAGTAAACCAGCTACGACAAATATGTATCGAACCTGGTAGCGACTGGTACATAACATAAGCAAGTACACAAACAACAATGTACTAAGAATAGAGTTCTCGAGAAGGCGCGAGCGAGAACCTTCCACATCGAGAACGTTCATCGCACTGATTGCTACGCGTGTGTGCGGACTATAAAAAGGGCTGGACAAAGCAAGCAGGAGTCAGAGTTAATTCAGTCAGCCTTGTTCGAAGTTGCGTGTGAATAAAATAAGTCGTGGTTGTAAAGATCTAGCGAATAGTTGTGTGAACTAGTGAATAAAGAGATTATTATTGTTGTATCGTTAAGTTCTATACGGTGGCACACAAAAGTAGTGTAAATAATAAAGAGAGTTAAGAGAAACTAAAGACATATTTGTTTTTACTTTGTTGCAATTAACGAACTCATATTTAAACGTTTTTAAAAAGGTAAAAACGTAACAATTGGTGTCAGAAGTGGGATTGCAAAAATCCAAAAGTAAAAATAAATAAATATTTGAGAAAAAAAAAAAATAATTAAAATGAAGGCTCTAGAACTAATTTTGGCGTTAAAAGGTGTCGCAGCTGAGATTCTAGAAACCATGCCAGCCAGCTACAGAAATAACTACAACGACTTAATGGTGGCGTTGCAGCGTAAATTTGGCGATGAACACAAACGAGAACTATACCGCATGGAGTTGAGATGCCGGGCGCAAAAGGCGAATGAGTCATTACAAGCATTTGCAATGGAGGTTGAGAGATTAGTGCAGCTCACATACCCCGGAGAAAACCACCCGCTGATAGACAACATTAAGACCGAGGCGTTTGTCAATGGTATACGAGATCCTGACATTAAACTGGCGGTATGTTCCACACAGAAGACAACTTTTGCAGAGACCGTGGCCTTCGCACTAGCCCAGGAGACCGCGCGAGCTATTTCTAGACCACAAGTAAGCAAAGTGCGAAGAATGGAAATCGTGGAGGAAGATGAATGCATTTTAACTAAAGTTAAGGAGATAGTGAAGCAAGCGTTGGAAGAAAATGGACAAAAGGCTAAACTTAAATGCTTCAATTGTGGAAAGGTCGGTCATTTCCAGAGAAACTGCAAAGCGCCACGCAAGAGATCAAGATCCGCCTCACCATCAAGGAATAAGAAACGGGCGAACTACCAACCATCTTCACAAGAGTCCCCGTTAAACTAAAACGAGCTAGCACTGAGGGGCAAGTGCTGGCTCCCACAAGCGAGGTCCCCACAATCTCAATATCAGTGATGCAACAGAACAACAACAATCTTACGGCGTGCGGATACATAAATGGCAGACCACATACCTTCACAATAGACACCGGGGCGACGCAGTCTATCATCAGACCAGATGTAGCGAAGGGAAAATGCGAGGCACTTAGCAATGTAAGACTACGGACAGCTACTGGAGAGTGTGCCACCGTCCACGGAAAAAACAGAGGCGAAGGTGACTATAGCCAACATTAGTGTAAGTCACATCTTTATTGTTGCCGATATTGTGGACGAGGTTATCATTGGTGCCGATTTTATGATAGCTCATGGCATCAATTTGAATATGGGGCAACAGATTATGAGTTGGCGAAATGTAGAGATACCTCTAGACGTGGGGTACAAGCACCAAGTGGACGCCAGAAGGATAGTTGCGGTCGAACAACTCAAATTGCCACCCCAGAGTGAATCACTGATATGGGCGCGTATGGAGGGAGATTGTGTGGAAAACAGCTTGTGGGCTGTTGAACCAGCAGAAATACAGACGGATTTAATATCAGCAAAGGCCCTCGTCAAATCCACAGAACAAAGAATAGTCCCGGTGAGAGTGCTAAATCTATCAGGCCATGAAAGAGTCGTCTATAAAAACTCAGAGGTTGGCCAATGTGTTCCAGTAGAGGCGATAATAAACAGCGAGCAAACGCTGCAACCTGCCGATATGTCAGCCAAGGATCAAAAGGGATTTGATGAAAATGTGGAGAAATGGATAGCAGGTTTAGCAGCTGCAGAGAAAAACAAAGCCAAAAAGCTGCTAAAGAGGTATGCTTTCGCTTTCGCCACGAACAACAAAAGTCAAGGAAGAACAGCCATGGTTAAACATGAAATTGATACTGGCGAAGCGAGACCGAGAAAGCAGGCACCCAGAAGCATACCGCTGGCGAAGCGTAATGAGGTTAAGGAGTTAGTCGACGAAATGAGGAGGAGCGGTGTATTCGAACCATCATCGGGTCCGTGGAGCTCACCTGTAGTTTTAGTAAAGAAGAAAGATGGCAGTACAAGATTCTGCGTAGACTACAGGAAGCTGAATGATGTCACTAAAAAGGATAGTTACCCGCTACCAAGAATTGACGACACACTCGACACGCTAGCCGGAACAAAATGGTTCTCCACATTGGATCTACAAAGCGGGTATTGGCAGGTGGAGATTGCAGACAAGGACAAAGAGAAAACCGCATTCAGTGCGAACGGCGGCTTATGGCAGTTTAAGGTTATGCCATTTGGACTCTGTAATGCTCCGGCCACATTCGAGCGGCTTATGGAACGTGTGCTAAAGGGACTGCATTGGAAGACTTGCTTGGTATATCTCGACGACATAATAGTGATGGGCAGAACTTTCGACGAACACCTCAAGAACCTGGGAGAAGTTCTGCAACGGATATCAACGGCTGGACTAAAACTAAGCGTAAAGAAATGTGCATTTTTCCAAAAGCAGGTGAAATATTTGGGGCATCTTGTCACAGCAGATGGCATATCCACCGATGAAGATAAAATACGAGCAGTAAAGGACTGGCCTCGTCCCCAGAATCTTCATGAACTACGCAGCTTTTTGGGGCTATGCACATACTACAGACGCTTTGTGCCTAACTTTGCCAGCGTGGCTACAAGTTTGCATGAGCTCACCAAGAAGTCAAAAATCTATCAATGGGGTGAGCCACAGGAGAAGGCGTTCCAGACACTAAAAGACCTTTTGTGTGCTGCACCAGTTTTGGCGTATCCAGTCCCAGGAGAAAAGTTCATCTTAGACAGTGATGCTAGCGGATATGGTATTGGTGGTGTACTTTCCCAAGTGATCAATGGAACAGAGAAAGTCGTAGGCTACTATAGTCGCACATTGTCAAAGCCTGAACGGAACTACTGTGTAACCCGAAGAGAGCTACTGGCAGTGCTGGAGTGCATCAAACATTACCATAAGTACCTGTATGGCCAGAATTTTCTGCTGAGGACTGATCACTCCGCATTGAGATGGCTGCTACAATTCAAGAACCCTGAAGGACAGTTAGCACGTTGGATTGAACGCCTCCAGACTTACGACTTCAGCATTGAACACCGAAGAGGCATAAAACATGGAAATGCTGACGCTCTTTCACGCCGACCTTGTAATTTGGAGTGTAAACATTGCGTGAAAGCTGAGAAAAATGAATCCATCGTCGATATCCGGCTAACGCGGATTGAAGCCAACGAAGACTGGTCCCAAGCACAAAGGAGTCACCCAATATTGGCGAAGTTAATAGCAGCGAGGACAAACGACCTACAAGAAATGAGATATCCGCAGAAGGTCCTCTTACAAAAGCATATTGGGCACTATGGGACAGCTTAAAGATCATAAATGGGTGCCTATATCGACTTTGGGAAAGCGCTGATGGCAAGACCTCATCCAACCTATTGGTAGTGCCTTCCTCCAAAATGAAAGAAGTGTTAAAGGAGTTCCATAATGGAGCCAGCGGAGGACATCTTGGAGTGACAAAGACACTGGAAAGGCTAAAACAACGTTTTTATTGGGTTGGATGTCAACAAGCAGTGGCGGATTGGATAGCAAACTGCACCCAGTGTATTGAAGCTAAAGGTCCAACAAGAAGAAGTCGAGGTCAGATGCAGCAGTACAACTCAGGCGCACCTTTCGAGCGGATAGCCATGGACGTTGCAGGCCCTTTTCCAGTCAGCAATACCGGAAACCGATATGTTCTCGTTGTGATGGACTACTTCAGCAAATGGCCGGAAGTATATGCCATACCCAATCAAGAGGCGAACACAATAGTTAACGTTTTTGTGAACAACTGGGTATGCCGCTACGGGGTTCCAATAGAACTACATTCCGATCAAGGCAGAAATTTTGAGTCAGCTGTATTCAAGGAAATGTGCGAAGTATATGGCATTAAGAAGACTCGAACGACGCCTCTTCACCCACAGTCAGACGGAATGGTAGAGCGATTTAACCGAACCCTTGAGGAATACTTGCGAAAAGTAGTGAGCGAGCAACAGAAAGACTGGGACGAACACATTCCGAGGTTTTTACTGGCGTACCGATCGGCGGTCCATGATTCAACATCTAGATCACCCGCCAAGGATATCTTTGGGACTGAGATAAAACTGCCCGGTGACTTAGAATTTGGTGTTAAGCCCGCCACAGAGAGGAACGAAACATACACGGGAAAAGAAGAAAGCCTGAATGAACTTCATGAGTTTGTACGCACCCGTATAAAAATGGTCAGTGATAGAATGAAAGCCAGATATGATAGAGCAGCAAACACAGAGGGCTTCCATGAGGGACAAATGGTTCTGCTATACAACCCAAAGCGGAAGAAGGGATTATCTCCCAAGCTACAAACCAGCTGGGATGGACCGTATAAAATAATTAAACGGTTAAACGATGTCGTGTACAGGATACAGAAAGCTAGCAGCCCCCGAGCAAAAATGAAGGTCGTACACATAGAGCGACTGGCAAAATATGGGAAAGGAGATAATGAGCCTATTCGGGACGAACAGGCTTAAGTGGGCGGCAGTGTTACGCAAAGCGAAACGACCTAATATCGTTTAACAATAAAAACGATAAACAAAAGCCACACAATACAAATACACACTAACACTAAGAATACAATGAACGTGCTGATTATCTAAAGCTGCACGCACACATGTGTACAACGAACCAGGTAGCAACAACAACATGGAATGAAGTAAACCAGCTACGACAAATATGTATCGAACCTGGTAGCGACTGGTACATAACATAAGCAAGTACACAAACAACAATGTACTAAGAATAGAGTTCTCGAGAAGGCGCGAGCGAGAACCTTCCACATCGAGAACGTTCATCGCACTGATTGCTACGCGTGTGTGCGGACTATAAAAAGGGCTGGACAAAGCAAGCAGGAGTCAGAGTTAATTCAGTCAGCCTTGTGCGAAGTTGCGTGTGAATAAAATAAGTCGTGGTTGTAAAGATCTAGCGAATAGTTGTGTGAACTAGTGAATAAAGAGATTATTATTGTTGTATCGTTAAGTTCTATACGGTGGCACACAAAAGTAGTGTAAATAATAAAGAGAGTTAAGAGAAACTAAAGACATATTTGTTTTTACTTTGTTGCAATTAACGAACTCATATTTAAACGTTTTTAAAAAGGTAAAAACGTAACAGTATGTACATACATACATATCTGAATTCAAAAATAAAATATTTCAAAAAATTTGTTAGAAATTAAAACTAGCGTCCCTCATCTTTATTTATTATTTTTTTATCAGGAAAAAACTGTTTAAGGTTTAAACAATCTATCCCAGTGTTGCTTATTGACACAAGAGCGCAGCAATGCAATATTATGCATCATCTTAATCTATGGGTGGTGTAAATATTAAGGAGTCAGAAGCTCTTGACATTCTTAGCATGAAAATTCAGTGTAATGTTGGCTGCAACCGACACATTTTTCAGTTCCTTCTTAAGATTTTATATATACTATTTATTAGGTCGGCGGCTCAACGTCTATTTTGAGGTTTCTTGACGTGTACAGGATAGGCCGTAGTAGCTCGTTAATGACGGTAGTGTATCCAACTCCATTGAATGCAATGTGGTTTGTGTTTCACTATTCTATCATTACTACAAAACGATTTTGATCGAACAAAATAAGAGGACTTGTTCCCGAAAATCATATATTCCTACGTAACGCTCGTCTATCTCGGCCAGGACATCCGTATGTGGCCGATTGGCCAGTGCATCGCACACTGCATTACAGAAAAAGTATGTTTTTTAGTCGGACTATTCGTATGTGGAACTCAATTCCTGCAGAGTTCTTTCCTATTACTTATGGTATAAAAATATACAAGCCTAGTGTCCATAAACGTGGTTCTCTCTTTTCTTCTTCCCATAACATATTTTCAAAGCTCCAAACACAATGCCATCCATCGAATGTTGGTGTTGGTCGTACGAAAAAAAATAACGGCGCTTGCCTTTGTTCTTCCGCTGGTAATATTAGAAGCTATACTCGAATTTTTAAAGTTGTCTGAAACGACAAGTAATAAATTATTCTCAACTACGAGGCTATTTAGGAGTTGTAATTTTTTGGCTTTTAAGGGATTAAAAAGGAATAAAATATAGAAAAATCATCACAGGTATTCGAAAGTAACTTAAAAATGTAATACTTAAATTGGCTTAAAGGGACTTTTATTGTACTAAAGTAAGGAATATGATGTAAATTTTTCATTTCTAAAAATCGTCAAAATAAGGGCATAAATCGTCAAATCGTCAATATGATATTTTTGGAGCTCAAAATCGTCAAAATGACGATAAATCGTCAAATCTGGCAGCTATGGTTGTGAGTTTTGTTGAGTAGAACTCAACAACATTTTTTTTATATTTCTTGAAACCTTCAAACTTATTTTATTTGACAAAAACTGTTTTTTTTGACTTTACGCACAACTTTATTGATTGCACAAACATTTCTGAACCAATATCCAAATTTTTCGGAATTTTTGATGAATCTTGATTGTTTATCGGAAAATGTGTCAATTTCAAGTTTGAGCGACCACCAGAAATTGGCCAATGTTTGCGCAAAGAGAAATAATATTATTTCCAAAGAGTACAAATATGCAGACGTGAAATTGACACATTTTCCGATAAACAATCATGATCCTTCAAAATGTTTGAACTGAAAGTTCATTTGATAAGATGACTGTTATACTATTTAAATAATAACTACGGTAATTTTTGTTCGATTTGATCAAACGAAGTGTCAATCTCTTCACAAGATAATGCAATTTCAGACTGTCATCACTTATTTCATATTTTTTAATTAAATTTTGCAATTAAGAATAGCTAATCTTGGAAAATGAGAAAAAAAATCTTATTTTCCAGATTTACCCAATCAAAACTCAGAACGTGTAAGTTTGAACCATATGTTTGTGTAGACGATTTTAAATGTTCATCTCTTCCCATTCTAAAAAACTTTGGATTCTTAAAATAGATTAAAAAATATTAAGGTTCTCAATAGTTTTGGGTAACAAAAAAATCAAAAAAACAGTTTTTTTCAAATAAAACAAGTCTGAAGAGTTCGAGAAATATGAAAAAAATAAATTTCAGTTCTACTCAACAAGATTCACAACCTACACTATGTCATTAGCTGGGTGTATTTTGTCTATCGCACCGTGTTATAAATCGGAAGTATGTTCAAATTTTTTTCGTAAGCATGCCCTGTTTTTAAAAAATAACATGTGGTCAGGATATAATATTTAAATCAAACAAGAGCTAAAAATTAAAATTAAAAACTGTGCGTAAAATAACTGCACTTAATTACAGAGCATAATTTTTTGCATACACATGTACATACACGTACATTTATTGCGAATGCGAAACATTTTAACACATATTTGTTAGGCAACAAATAAAAAAATTGAAAAAACACCTGACTAAACGTTATGTGTGTAGGTAGAGTACGACCATGAGTATTATCCTGTATCTGTATTTGTATATTTATCATATTTTAATAATTATATGTCTCGTTATAAGTGTGTGTGTGTGTATAGACGAAAGAAAAACATTCTTTTTTTAACAGAAACATGTCAGCAACAGTGCTCTTTACATATTGTATTAACGTATTCACATACATATGTATATACACATAGTATTTGTTTTTGTACTCATACATAAACAATTTCCATCTATTTGTCTGTCTCCTGCATCCCAATGTGTGTCTTACGTGCTGTCTATGGATTTGGATTTGTCCATAAGGTTTTTATATGTCTCGTACAGCATATCCTTCTGGTAAATTTTTTTTTGCTTTCGTGCCTTTTTTGCTACTCATGTGTCCGTTAATCCTCCTGTCTGTTGATCTGTCTGTCTATCTATCTATCTTTCCATATCTCTGTGTTTCTGCTACTCTTTGTACATTTTGCATGCTTTTGTGCTGTCCCTTCTGGTTCTGTGTTGTCATCGTTAGTACACAATGTTACTTTTGTTTCCCTGCTACTCTGTGTATGAAAGTTTCTCTACATATGTATGTATTGGCATAATGCGTGTGTGCGCCTTTGTGTACATATAGAAGAGAAACTATCATACAATTACAGACATATCGTACAAATAAAATGTTTGTTTACGCACACTGGCTGTGTGTACGTACATATATGCATATGTGAGTCTCATTTGCTTAAAACGTATAGAGGAGTTATTGTATTAGTGTGTATGCGTATTTGCTTTTGTGTGTATGAAAAATCTCATTGTATTTTTGCATACCAGTCAAATGTGTGCATATTTTAAGGGGCACGCAATACGCATTAAAATTCTTTATGAATATCGAGTGTAGAGTTTTCGTGTGTATGTTTTTTACCATCCGTTTTACGTTTTTTTTTTCTTTCAACATAATGGAAATGGAAATTAAATTTATATCATTACATAAAATCAGTTAAATAAATTAAAAAGAGATCAGAAACTTTGGATAAGAATTTCTAGAAGAAATTTTTCACAGAAAAAAAAAAATAAAATAAAATACAAACGGAAAACTTAACAGATAGATGAATGTGAAAAGGTGCTGAAATTTTGGAATCTTAAAAATCGTTTACTTAAATCTTATAACTGCGATAAGGATTGTATTTTTTTTTTTAATAATTTTTGGGCAACGAATTTACCAACTATTTTAGGCTGTCATACATGGTCAAAGAAAGTCATACAAATCACAAACAAAGATTATTGTAATATTGTATTCGAGGACTGGAATTGTGGAATTGTGTGTGTTTAACTGTACAAGAAACTTTGAAGTCGCCGTGGTATAGTAGGTAGTGTGTTGGCTTATTAGACGTGGGACCTCAGGTCAGGCTAAACGAAATAGAAAAAATATTACTTCGGCAACTTCCTCTCAGGAGATTTCTGGCAAAAACTCTGAGTGTAAATAAGATTGCCATGAACAAGTTTCTCAGAAATCTGTCGTTCGGGGTCGACTTTAAACTGTAGGTCCCACCACTTATGTATACAAATTAACGCACACAACATAAGTGGTGTGAGGAACTAGTTTGTAATCCAGACTAATGGGTTGTAATGATCAATTGTGTATGTATGTATGTACACAAGAGACTTTACTTATCCCCAAGGAAAGGAGTGTTTGGTCAAATCGTAATATCACAGCTGCAAATCTCGCATATCAATATGTTTATGGCACCACGGCATAACCTAAATGGGATCCTGCAATAGTTGCCACACAATCTGTGATACTGCCTCGGTACGCGGCTCCTGTGACTGATTGTAATATTTCTTTTTCATCGTGCTTGATAAAATACGGTCTGTTGATACCATAAACTGGCATCTGATTTCGAACTGTCTCTGGCTACTTGGCAGTTTTGTTTGTTCGCCTACACACATTGAGCCAAACATGAGCATTGTCGCTGAAGATTATTTTTGGGGTTTTTTTTTGGCTTATAATACATTTTTATCATACATCAGAGTTTTAGTCAGAAATCTGCTGAGAGGAATTCGTCGAAGAAATATTTTTTCATATTTTCGTGAAAAATATTTCTCCGGCGAGTTTTCTCAGCAGATTTCTGACAAAAACTCTGTGAATAAACAGAAAATTGCCATGAAAAGTTTCTCAAAATTCTGTCGTTCAGAATCGATTTTCAACTGTAGGTCCCGCCACTCATGTAAAAAAATTAACACACACAGCATAAGTGGTTTGCGAAGCTAGGTTGTAATACTGACTGATAGGAATGACTCCGCCAGCCTATAAACAGAACCTAACAAGTATTTTCTGTGGATGTTATCGTGTTTGGATAAAAGTCTTGAGGATTGTTATTACCTCTAATCGCAGTCCTGCTTACTTACGTACTTATTCAACCAAGAATGTGGCTCATTCAAGAGTAAAATTTTGAATGAAAGCTCAATATTAGATTTCGTTAAAGCCCATACTGTATTCACTTGGTTTTAATTGCTGAACAAGTTAAATTATGAAAGCTTTTAAAGCAAATTTCCTTTCATAAAATCTTGCATAAAGTGGAAGAATACAAAATGAGATGCTGAGATTAGCTACGAATTGATTGATTAGAATCTTCTTTAATGATTGCCCGTACAGTGGCTACAGCTTCTGTACAGTGCACTTTTCGTTGACTTATGAAAAAATATTGCTCACGGCGAATTCTCTTTCTGAGATTAAATGTAATTGCTATAAAAAGTTTCTTAAAGATCTGTAGAATTATTTGTCCCGCCACTCATGGAGATGAAATTAACCCACATAACAGGGGTGGTGTGAGAAGCTAAGTTGAAATACTGACTTAAGGTTTATAGCGACCAATTAATGGCTTTGATAATGCATTTTACTCTGGCCCCTAAGCTATTGTCGGCACATTGTTTCCTACGGTGCTTGTTAATCTATTTTTTTAATCACGTTTATCACACAGTAATAACATGTTTTTATACCGACATTAGCACTTTGTTAATTTGTTTATAACGTTGAAACAACACAGTTGTATTTGTTTTCATATCAAGAATCTTAATTAATTAACATCCAGCTTTTATTGGGCGTTAATAAAAAGAAACACAAGCTTTTTTGCCGCATGCAAATAATGTTAAGCATACAATCTTTTTTTTTAATGATTTTAAATCTCTTCTATTTATCGTCTTAGTAATTTAAACAAATTGTTTTTTTTATTATTATTTAAAATGCTTCTTTTTTAACTAAAAAGTTTTTTAAAAACAAATTAAAATTTTTTAATTGGACCCTGAATAATGAAGTCCATGGTTTAATTTCTTTATCTGTATACCCTAATTTCATACGTATTCGAATATAAACATTCTTATATGTTCACATGTATGTGTTCATGTATCATGTTTTAGAAAAGTTTTGTTTGTTTCAAAATTTTCAAATTGTTTCAACATGAAAAATATACAATTATCTGCCAATATTGATGTCACCTTCAGGTATTTTTGTTATTGGAAAAAAAAAATCAGTTGAATACCTTGTAATGGAAACATTTTCTCGGAGGCGAAATTTCAATTCTAAAGCAAATCGTCTATGTTTTAGCAGCATACAACAGAAGCCAACAACAGCAGTATCATTAATATGATGCATTTACCAGCAAAAATTTTTTTTTTGTGAACAATTTTTGTATACATCAACACATAATTGAGTCTGTTATGCAGTTATGTCTGAACGTACTTTTGCTAAATTTACTAATGAATTGAATTACACTTGTATGTATGTACAGAGAATAAAAATTCATCGTAATTGATAAATTGAAGACATGACAGAATGACTGAAACATTTTTTGTCTTGTCTTTTGTAATGAAACTTTCTTAGGTTGGTAAGACAAAAAAAAAATGCCAATTCATGTGGGCCTGCAAAAAAGTTATCTCGTTAGGTCAAGAATTTACAGTCATAGTACAAAACCTTAATTAAAAACAAAAAAAAAAAAAAAGAAAGAAAGTTACACTGGTTAACAGCAACATTTATAGTATTGCTAAGTGAAGCATTATTTTTAGAATCACGTTTGATTTAAACTCAAGAGGCATTTTATCTGCCATACTGATATGCAATTCTAGGTTTTTAATTCAAAATTTCTGCACTGGATGCCAGAAGTGCCCAATAGAATCATTATTTGGGGGAGCCAGTATAAATTTAGTAATAGCTTAAATGGAGTTGAACAAGATACAAGGACTAGCATGTGTTAGTATAGGGTGGGCCCTTTAAAAAGTTTAATATTTTACAAATGCAAACAAAAACAATTTGAAATTTTGTCAAATTTATTTTTTTATTGCGAAGCCTCAGCTGGCCTCACAGTACCTCATTTGATCGAACCAATTTTCGTGCACTTTTACGAGTGTATAAGGTCGTATCGCGGCAATGGCATCACGAATGTGATGCTTAAATGCTCAATTGTCTCTGGTTTTTCGGCATAGCATGTCAATTTACAGCTTCTTGGCAGCCAATTGACATAATCATTTCGTCTAATTAAACAGTCATCAAACGTTTGACGCAATAAATCAATTGTGGCATGAGATGTGTGCAAATTTGCATCATCCTGTTGAAACAGAACATCGTTTCTATCAATATCATGAAGAGCGGGTACCAAACAAATCGTTTATCGTAGTGCGAAAGGTGTCTCCACTGACTGTAATGGTTGATTGGTTATCATTTTCAAAGAAATATGGGCCAATGCTGCCGCCGCTGCACAAGCCGCATCAAACACAAATTCGTAATGGCTGCATTGGCTTCTGTTAGACCGCGTGTGGGTTTTCTGAGCCCAAATACGGAAATTATACTTATTAACGTACCCACCAATATGAAAATGAGCTTCATTCGAAAAGATGATTTTTTTTTGGCAAAATCGACATCATCGTTGCTCAAACATAAATCGATTCATTACGTTCAGTAGAGAACTACTGAATTTTGTGACCGATTAGAATAACATAAGTATTGCCAGATTCTAAATAACCGATAGTTCAAATTTAAACCGATAGATGGCCCACCCGATATAAATGAAAACAATGAAAACCTGCCCTACAGTGACATTGGAGGTTATATGATATTAAAATGCGTTACATTAGAGCCTCTCAAAAGTTTTGTGGTAAAAACTCTACACGGTTCTGTTTTCCTAACATTTTAAAGGCACTACGAGGACTATAATGTTTAGTGAAAAATTTTAAAAAAGAATTTTTTTAAGCAAAATCGTTATTGAAAAAATCGAATTGAAAATACATACTAAAATATCGTTTTAACATTGAAAAGAATGCCAACCACATTGCTTTCACTTTCAATATATGCATACGATTGCATTACATTACATTGCATACATACAATATGTATGTACTATACATACAATATGTATGTACTATACATACAATATGTATGTACTATACATATACATATGTATGTATGTATTGTACGTCAACAGATTTTCAATTTGTTTAATGGCTGTGTAAAATTCTCCTCGCCGTGTCAATAACTGTTATTAGTGTAAAGCATTTATGCCCCGTTCTGCTTCTGTTCTGTTCTGCTTTAATCTGTTCTGTTCTGTTCTGTTCTCTTCTGTGTGTGTTTTATATCGTTGACAATTTACTCAAAGTATTATGATGTACAATAAGTTAGATTTGAACAAAACCCCCTAATAAATAGACATGTTTAAGTGAATGTGTATGCATACATACATATGCATAAACAAAAAAGCATATGCATATTTAAAGATAATATAGATAGGGAGAGAGAGAGAGGTAGAGAGAGAGGCGCGTATATTAGCTCAACACTGCTTACATGTTGTAAGTGAACATTGATTTCCCTACTTGCATTGAGTATTACCATGCATCACTAAACGATTGATTGTACAATGGGTCACATATTATTTATATTACATAGGGTCTATCATTAAGTGCTTCTTCTCCTTTAAGTTGAAATAAAACAAAGGAGTTTGAGTTACCACTGTTTTATAATCGTTTGAAAGGACCTATTGATGCTATTAAATGTGGCATATAAAATCGTTTAAATGCCAACTACAGTTGCTATGTGTGGAGGGCAACTGAAATGTTCAATTTTCCATGACTCTAAAGCATACATACTTATAGGAAAGTGAAGCGTTCGAAAGGCACATTCTTTTTCACACAGCCAATCCTTTCCAAAGGAAGCAATTCGCCGTAATCTAGTAGGTAGTGTGTTGGCTTATTAGACGTAAGGCCAAGGTTTAAACCATAGGTGAGAATTCAAAACGAAAATATGAAAATATTTCTTTGGCGACTTCCTCTCAGCAGATATCTGGCAAAAACTATGACAGTAAAATAAAATAGCCATGAAAAGTTTCTCAAAAATTTGTCGTTCAGAGTTGACTTTAAACTGTAGATCCCGCCAATCGTGTATAAAATTAACACACACAACATGAGTGGCGTGAGAAACTAGAACGTAATCCTGACTGAAGGGTTGTAATGGCCAAATATGTATATATGTATGTAATATTTTCAAAAAGTCCTTCCAGTTCTTCCCCTGTCAAGTTGTCGAGGCTCTGACGACCGACCATGGCCTGTATAACTTTAATACTTACACGGCTAAATCCCCGCACTTTGCAGGCCTGGTGGTGATGTTGGTAGCCCTAACACCAGGCTCGGACGCTATAGCCTAATAAGCTGTACGTCTTAAATTACTCTAATTATCGAAACCAGAGGTCCTGTGCTCCCTAGAGGAATAAAAGCAACATATATAAAGCAAACATAAGACTGAATCTATCTGCTGTGTTTGAATTTGTACTGCGACTTATAAAAACCCCAGAAGATTAATTCAAACGAGGTCATATCGTAGATTCTTGGTGTTCAGTTCACAACAACTTCATGTGAGATGACTATGCCTTCAAATCGCTCGTCCATCCTAACCAATGTGGCATGAGCTGATGGCTACGTAACGCCGTCCAATTGAAAGCCCATGTCGTTCGGCATCAGATAATCCAATTCAGGCCAAAAGAAGTTGGTAATTATTAACTTATATTGTCCGCCGTGGAGAATTGCAATGCCCACGTCGTTCTCAACGAAATATGGGAGACCACACAGTAACTCTTGGATGTCATATGCATTAGTGTCATCACAAACCCAACATTATAGTTTATTTAAGTACCCATAAATTTAGAAATGAGCCTTATCGCGGGAGATGATTTTTTAATAAAAATTTGAGTCACTTGCCAACTGCTCCAACGACCATTCAGCAAAACATCATGAAAGATATTGCGATTGTAATGGGATTGGTGTTCTAAGTCGTCGTAGTCTAGTAGGTAGTGTGTTGTCGTATTAGACTTGAGGCCACGATTCAAAACCCAGGTCTGATATCTACAACAAAGCGAAATATGAAGAAATATTTCTTCGGCGACTTCCTTTTAGCAGATTTCTGGCAAAAACTCTGCGAGTAAATAAAATTGTAATGAAAAGTTTCTCAAAAATCTGTCGCTCGGAATCTACTTTAAACTGTAGGTGCCACCGCTCATGTATAAAATTGAAGCACATAACATAAGCGGTATGAGAAGCTCAGTCATAATCCTGATGTATGTATGTATGTAAATGGTGTTCTAAATAATTAATACTACTGTAAGGCTTCAATATACAAGTGCACATATACCAACCCATTGTGCAATGGAATCATTGATAAATGTTGACAATATATTCAATTGTAAGGTAATAGATTTAACATGTTTTCAAATGAAATGACAAGTTAAAGCAAGATCGGCGACAAAATTTATACTTTTTCCAAATGCAAATGTATTTCACAGTTATATACATATACCCTCGTGTGTATGTACATTCGTATACACACAAGTACATATAGAAAAGCAAATTCAAGCATTCATGTAAAATCTATATTGCATGTGTAAAATAAGGCAATTGATTTGAGTAGTTGTATGTAAAATTCAACTACAATAGAGCGTATGAATATGAATTGATTTAAAAAATTTTTTTTTCGTTTTCCTCTCTTTTAATTTTTTGTGAATGTCAAGGTGTTGAAAGTCTTTAAGTAGCTTATTAGAGTGTGATATATTATGGTAGAATCATTATTCGTTTGAGTTATGAAAAGAAAATCAATACATTTTTAAATGATTTTAAAGACCACAATTTAGTTTACCATGTAAAGAATATGCAAGCTTTACAAACCGATTAAATTTTAAAATTCCTTTTTCACTAAATTTATTGAAATTATTAACTATTTAGTCTGGATTGTAACCTAGCTTCTCACATCACTCATATTGTGTGTGTTAATTCTATCCATACATAGCGGGCGAGTTTAAAGATAAATTCTGTCTTATGTTTGCTTTATATATGTTACTTTTACTCCTCTAGGAAGAACAGGGCCACGGGTTTCTGTAATTAAAGTTATTTAAGATGTACAGCTTATTTAGCTATAGCGTCCGATTCTGGTATTGGGGTTGCCAACATCGTCACCAGGCCTACAAAGTGCGGGATTTTAACCGTGCAAGTATTAAGGTTATACCGCCCATGGTCGGTCGTCAGAGCCTCGACAGCGTGACAGGGGACACCAAGCTCTTGAAGGACAGTGGATAAGGTTGACTACAGGATTACTTACATAATACATAATTGGCCATTACAACCCTACAGTCAGGAACGGGCTAGCTACTCACACCACTCATGTTGTGTGTGTTAATTTTATACACGAGTGGCGGGACCTACAGTTTAAAGTCGATTCCGAACGACAGATTTTTTTTGAGAAACTTTTTCATGGCAATTTTATTTACTATCAGAGTTTTTAGCAGAAGACTGCTGAGTGATTGTGGCCGAAGAAACATTTCTTCATTTTTCGTTTTATTCGAGATGTCTGAGTGGGGTTTGAAGCACGGCCTGGTGATGCTGATAAGTCAACACACTACTTACTTCAAACAATAAATGATTTCTGTTCTGGACGATGGATATTTTATAGGAAGTATTGGCAGTAACTTATTATCGATATCTTAAGAATATCACAACCATTCTTCATGAAATCTCATTTAGACTTTAGTTCGTGTTGATTAATGATTTTACTCTCTTTAGTGTCCAAACTTATGTTCTGTTTTGCAAATTGTTGTTATATTTCTTGCTGAAGTCTAGTAGGCAGTGTGTTGGCTTATTTGACGTGAGGCCACGGTTCAAACTCCAGGTCAGGTACCAAAAAGCTCACTTGAGCGCACATAGCGGCCAGTTGTGACCAGACTGAAATAAGAAAAATATTTCTTCGTTGATTTCTCCTCAGCATATTTCTGGCAAAAATTCTGAGAGTAAATAAAATTACCTTGAAAAGCTTTTCAAAAATCTGTCGTTCGGAATCGACTTTAAAATGTTGATCGCCCGCCACTGATGGATAAAATTAACACAAACAACATGAGTGGTGTGAGAAGATAGGTCGTAATCCTGTCTGACGAATTGTAATGACCAATTGTGTGTGTGTTTGTCACTTACTGCTCTGACCGTAAATCAAGCGCTTTGGTAGTGTGAATAGAGCCGATTTTAATGAGCGAAAGACCCGATATTGTTTACACAAATACGCAATTAATGATATGTATTCAGTAACTATGGTTAGTGTAAAGATTGAAGAGCCAGAAGCTCTTGATTTTCTAGGTGGGACAATATAATGCAGAAGTATCCAAGTGTCTCGGTAGCTTAAGGTAATTTAAGAAATAATTCACTTCAGCTGGTCTCCTTACTATTTCAGGCACTTATATTCAACAGAAAATTAAATACCAGACTCTCTTGTATTCACCAATGCTTTGCTTACATAGTGTGCTTTGAGGCTTCTCGCCAGCGTTCAGGGGAAAGTGAAGGTTTAGGGTTATACAACCCCTGGTTTGATTTCTTGATGCACTATCACAATATGGCTTGTGTTTTCATGTTCTATAAGCACTATAATGGACCGTGCTTTAGTGAAATAATCGAAAGATTTTACATTTTATCGCAGTGCTCGTATATCAATGTAAATCTCTTTAGTTTGTGGTCGTGTATTAGAAATAATATCGGCTTTAATTGTATCGGATCATAATAAATATGTATCTCTATTTTTAGTTTTTAAATGTACATACATATGTATGTATACCCGTATCTTGTGTTAAATTTTGTGTTTGCTTTATTAAAAGATTTATTTTCTATTTTTTTAATTACATTTTTTTGCACGAAAATTGTTCAAATAAAATCGATTTTTTTTGTTTCTTTTGTTTATAATTCAGTTGTTGTAAAACAAACTGGCGGCTTTGGAAATTTTAATGTTTTTATTTTATTTAACAACAGTTTTTTTACCGTTACAGATAAAATATTTAAAAACAAATCCCCATTCTATTGAACAAAAAAAAAAAATAATAAAAAAATACTGGAATAATTGATTCCATTTTGTTTCGACATTATTGTCCAGCATCGATTTAAACTAACAAAGTGCCGGGAAAAAAATAGAAAAAAAATCTATAACCATTGATTTAATAGACAAAATGGAATTTTTTTGTTTTTGTTTAGCAAATATAATTGATTTTAATTTACAATGTGGGCAAGTATTTCAAAAAAAAAATGAAAGAAAAAAATTTGAATTTAGAACTGAGTGAAGACGATTTGTTAAGGCTTTAAATTTGTGTCTGTTGAGCGAGCCTGAAGAAAAACCGATAAAGTTGGATGAGGAGGTGGATATAATTGTTGGAGATATGGTGAAATAAAATTTATGCTATTAAATTAAATACAATGTGTGTTTTGAACCTTAAGGCACGTCTTAAATAAAGCTTTTCAAATTGAAAAATTTGCCTCAGCACGACTCATTGCTGTCTTAATAGCATTAATTTTGAGGTATCTTTTGTGGTTAACCAAAATAATCTAAAATTGTCCTTAATTTGTTTTCTAGCAGGAGTGAAATTAGGTCTGCTAGCTGGCCATCCTTCAGAGAAATTATTTCGAAGTCATGTTTGTGTAGTTTTAGCTTTATAAGCAGAATATTGCTGAAGAATTCACGTCTGCCTCTGGAACATTATTCGATTAAAGCAAACCAAAAGGTTTTTTGGTAAATTTTGGCCAATGTTTTGACCACTTGTGAGCCAGCCTAAGCGACACTCTACTAAACTATCGTTGACGCTGTAATAAGTTTAAATGCATCCTTAGATGATTGTGCAAGTTATCAGCGTTCTTCACCAAAATATGTTTGCATTCTTCCTACCTCCTTAGGCTGCAGGCAAGATATACGATACGATACGGTTTTCGAAAGTTACAACTCCCAAGTCCTCTTAAAACAATTTGATTCATGAACTTTTGGGCGACGTTTATTTTCCTGGCAGCAATCTTGTGTTTACCAAAAAAAAAATCGCTGAATTCTTGATTTGGCAACCTTAATAAGTTCTTGTGTTCGAACTGTGTGCGGACTCCAGTATCTCCAGTCCCCTTAATTGGTAGATAAGCATATGACTTATTCCGAGTGGATGAAGAATTTGCAAAATATCAACATTTCTTATATCAAACTTTAAACAGCAAGACGGTTCTCTTTATCTCACCATCATTTCAAGTTGAAAACTGAAATAATTTAGAATTCCTGGTGCAGAATGTTGCTTTATAAATAAGATTTCTTAATCCATGTGGTAGTCATGTGGTTTATTTAATTTTTCTATTGTATTGGGTCTTTTATTAAGTGCTTCCTATCCTCATATTTAAATAAAACAAAGTCTGTTTGAGATATCATCGAAATTTATGGTTTGAAAGACCTTTTACTGGCAGTACGTGTAGAACATGACATCGTTCTTAGGTTCGCTATGGTCTCTTGGGGTAGAACGCATTCGAAATGTATAATGCTACACGACTCTAGCTCATTGTAAATGAGGTTGACCGATGATATGCAAAGTGGACCTGAAGATTGATTTTTTAATGAAAAGCCTCTGGTATGTGGTCCAAACAGAACTGCAAAATTTGTTGTTTACACGAGTCGTTCAATGCTGTATCCTTCCTGGGTGATTTGACAAAACAGACTGAATAAAAGACAACAAATTTGAAGTCACCGTAATCTATTAGGTAGTGTGTTGGCTTAGTAGACATGATGCCACGGTTCAAACATCAGGTAAGAAATCTCCAACAAAACGAAATATGACAAGATATTTCTTCGGCTAGTTCCTCTCAGCAGCAGATATCGGGCAAAAACTCGGGGAGTGAATAAACTGTAGTTCCCGGCATTCGCATATAGAACTAACACACCCTACATAAGTGGTGTAAAAAGGCAGATTGTAATCTGGACTGAAGTGTTGTAATGAACAATTAATTTATTCTAGTCTCCTTGTGAAGTGAAGTTCACTTAAGTATTATTTTGAACGCAATTATTATTCAGCAATTCCTGAACATTTTCCTTTTGGACTTTGTAGACTTTGTGGTGCGCTATTTCTGGCTGATAAAGTTATACTCTTTCTTAGCTGGTGGCATTGCTTAACGTGCCTATAAAGTTCATTGTTTTTTCTCTTATAGTGGTTGTAGGGATCAATTGGCTTCCTACATAGATTATCTAAAGGATAGTTAATACTCTCAGGGCCATTATTATAACTTGCCATTAACTAAAGGGATGATTTTAACGGGCAGATAAATTGTTTTTCATTATTATAAGTGGACGATAAGGTGAGTGTTAAGCAAAAGGGATGGTCATCCTACCAGTAACTTTTAAAGTTAAGTTTATGTTTGAATTTACCATATTATATATTATTTTCAATATGGCAAGTTCAAATTTAAACAAAATGAGCATATACAACAAAAAAACGAAGGCCGTCGTTGCCACTACATTTAAAAAAACTTGTTTTATGGAGCAGTGTTATCGACATTGTTCCGGCACTGCCATATTTTTTAAAAAGTTAACTTTATTTTAGAAGTCGCCGTAGTCTAGTGGGTACTGTGTTGGCTTATTAGACGCAAAAGCCTGGGTTCAAGCCCCAGGCCAGGCATCAAAGACAAAATACAAAAAGTATTTTTTCGGCGACTTCCTCTCAGTAGATTTCTGGCCAAAACTCTGAGAGTAAATAAAAATTGCCATGAAAAGTTTCTCAATAAATAAAAATCTATCATTCGGAGTCGACTTTAAACTGTAGGTCCCACCACTCATGTATAAAATTAACACACACAACATAAGTGGTGTGAGAAACTAGGACGTTGTACAATGGGTCAATTCGACCTCCGGGTACTGCACTTGTCTTAATTGACAAGTACACGTCCTCTAACCTAACCTAACCTAACCTAACTTTATTTTATCTATAAGGTGTAATAACGAAAATAAGTTAAAGGTAACTTTACAGTTCCCTTTAGCTAAAGGTACCTTTAACTAAACCCAAGGTTAACAGCAAGTTGTAATAATGGCCCTTAGAGTGGTTGTAGTGATCAATTGGCTTCCTACATAGATTTTCTGAAGCATAGTTAATACTCTTAAGGTTAGTAATTCGAAAACCATGCCAAATGTTTGTTATTTTTCTGGACTTAAAATACATTTAGTTTATATATGGAATTTGTAGTTAAGGACTTTACCACGATATCTGTTCAACTCTTTCCTAAAAGCATTGTTCTAAAACATCACAACATTCGACTTTAAGAAGAAGGTTGCCGGCCACTAATGGAAAAAATTAACACAAACGACACAAACGGTATGACAAGCTAGATCGTAATGCCGACTAAAGGGTTGTAATAACTAGGTAGTAAGTAAATTGACAATAAGATGGCTACTAATGGAAAATGTTGGCACACCCGAATGAGTGCTTGTTAATAAGGCAACAATATTTTTGCTTAATATTAAACCATATTCACCTACTGTAGCACTCTTTTAACCAATCGCAAACAAGAGCCAAAAAATTTAATCGAATATTTTCATAACGTTTTAAATTTTTCATTTATTAAATATTTTACAAAAAATGTTTATTAAATATTTGTATGTATGTATGTATGTATTGTTTTGTTCTAAATTTTATATATTTAATTATATTGTAATATTTTCTATAAAAGTCTATTCTTTTTTTTAATTATTTTTTCTTTTTTGTTACGTTAAAACTATTGCAGTAATTTAACTTTGATTAGTTATTTGTTAGCAATTTAGGGGAAAAAATATTTTCTAAAATAGAAAAACTTGAACAAAACATAAATACGTTTTTTTTCCTTTATTCATAAAACTGCTTCAGGTTAAAAAAAAATGAAATGAAAAGTATTTAAAATTCTATTCAATAAAGTGTAATAATCGACTGCTAATTACAAAAAGGACATTAACGACATTGCATAACGCAATTGTCTTTTGAAATTAAATCGATTTTGTAATTATTAAAAATAAAATCAATTACAATAAAAACAAAAAATTTTGATTAAATGTAATAATTTTCAATTTCAATTTGTTGCTTAATTGTCTTTGCTTTAGTTCTGATGTGTATATGCTGAAATGGTCGACTACATAGCATGCACCATACGTTCCTATATTCATTTGGCCTGTATGGAGCATTAAAAAAAAGAAACTTTTTTTAGAAAATAGTAGTCTTACGCCAGCTAAAGTAAGAAAATGGAATGGAAAGTTTGACTACACAAGGATTATTGCGATAAAAGCCATCAAAAGATTTGTAATTATACTGAGCCACTAAAGAATCAATAAATCGCCTTCACTCCATGACATATTTGATTCATTATGACGACTCGCCAGCAAGTAAAAAGATAAAGGGAAAATGTAGAAAATAAATTGTATACAAAATAAAAGTCAGGTGAAAAGGGAAGAAGAAAAGAAACGAAAGAAGAGAAAAGAAAAGGAAAGAGAGTATCATCCTATTTATTATGCGACAGAGCTAACCTTAAGTCATCTATTCATCTTGTGTAAAGAAGAGTCTTCCAATCCTATCTTAATAACGCATAAGACCAGTATCGTATCTGTAGGATTACATACATACATACATGCATAATTGGCCATTACAACCCTTCAGTCAGGATTACGGCTTAGCTTCTCACACAACTCATGTTGTGTGTGTTAATTTTATACACCAGTGGCGGGACCTACAATTTAAAGGTCGACTTCGAATAACAGATTTTTGAGAAACTTTTCATGGCAATTTTATTTACTCTCAGAGTTTTAGCCAGAAATCTGCTGAGAGCAAGTCGCCAAAGAAATATTTTTTCATATCTTCTTTTTGATGTCGGACCTGTGGTTTGAACCATGGCCTTGCGTCTAATAAGCAAACACACTACCTACTAGACTACGGCGACTTCTGTAGTGTTTCTAAAGGGTCCGCCAAATACTTGAAATTTTGAAAATGCTTAAAAAAAACTACTGAATATTTTCTCAAATTCCTTTTTTTACAATCCTTCCGGTTAATAATGGAAAATAATTTCATTCAAATGGCTGCCTCGGCTGGCCATGCAGTAGCCTACATGATCAGTCCAATTTTTAAGCACATTATCGATTGTGTGCAGCTGTATTTCACCAATGGCTTCACGAATAACGTGTATAACGGCCACTCCTTGCTCATTTTCGAAGAAAAATGGCCCAATTTTGCCTCTGGATCAAAATCCGCAGCAAACAGTGACTCGTTTTGGGTGCGTCGACTTTTCAATGTATGCGTGTGGGTTTTTCTGTTCCCCAAATGCGACAATTTTGCTTGTTTACGTACCCGCCAAGATCAAAATGAGCTTCATCGGAAAAGATGATTTTTTTTTGCCAAAATCGGCATCTTCTTTCAAAGTAATGTCGCAATATTTCCCAGCGTTGTTCAAGCGTATACACAACCTTATTGGTTCAACGGAAGGATAAAACTAATTATCTGTCAAATCAGACATGAGCTAATTGTTACCATTCACGAAATAAGCACTAGTTGAAAAAAAACGTTAGATGGCGGACCCGATATAATCCCATTTGCATATATTAAGTGAATTGAAACTTCTCTAGTTTAGTTCAAAGAGGAAGCTTATTGGTGGTTTTATCGACCTGGTCTTGATCAAACTAATTCACCGCTAACTTCGCAGCAATTATAATCCGCATTTGAGTATCCGACATAAGATCACTCTTCGCTCTTCGATACCAGGTGGTCTGATCTAAGAATTAGTCCCTTCAAAGCCTTCAATGCTGCCGTACTATATACATAAATTGTCACTCTTGATCCCTTCAGTATAAATTTCCTGACTAGTTTCGTGGCCTTAATAACTCCCAGTATTGCAGCCTGAAAAACATTAATTCTGCTAGTAGAGCATAAGATTACTTTACATTGATTTCCACACATGAAAATTTCTACTTCTTTTTGAAAACCCTAAATAAATAACCTGAAAATAACGGTGACGATAGGTAAGTTAGTACGAAGTGAAGTGAGAAATAGTTATTCTTAAATACAACAGCCATAAACTGGATCCGGAAGTTGCCGTAATCTAGCAGGCAGTGTGTTGGCGTATTAGACATGAGGTCACAATTCAAACCTCCAGGTCTGACATTTGGAACAAAACGAAATTTGAAAAAATATTTCTTTGGCGACATCCTCTCAGCAGATTTCTGCCAATAACTCGGATGAAAAGTTTATCACAAAAAAAATCTGTCATTTGGAGTCAACTTTAAACCGTAGGTCCCACCATTTATGGACAAAATTAATACATACAACATAAGTGGTGTGAGAAGCTAGATCGTAATCCTCACGTACAGGGTGGCTGATATGTACTGCAACCAACTTCAGGTTGTTATCATTTGTAAACCCTTCTTCTGACAGCTGACAGATATATTCCAGTGACAGTTCATTTTATTTTTTACAAGCTTACAAAAGCATTTTGATCTATTGCATTCAGAAAAAAGTTATTCGTGATGGAATTCAAGCGTGATAGTGTGATTGCTTTACATTTGGCTGGAAAACCACAGGTGGCTATCGTTAGAGCCCTCCAGCATTTAAATGTGAATAAATCTTTTGTTTCTCGTACCATTGCTCGTTACCGTGATACTGGCAGTGTTGCATCGCGTCCAAAAAGTGGACGAAAAAAACGGTAACAACACCAGAAATGATCCGAAAAGTGAAGGCCAGATTTGATCGAAATCCACGCCAAAGTGATAGAAAAATTGCTCGCGAGCTGAAGATATCGCGAGAACGGATGCAACACATGTTGAAAAATGAGCTTGGACTAAAGCCATTGAAGTTCCAAAAAGTGCAAGAGCTCACCGATGGACAAAAAAAGTTAGACTGAAAAGAGCCAAGGAGTTACTTCGCTTGCACGAAAGTGGCCAGTTACCGATGAGAGGCCATTCTAAATTGAGCAGTTTGTGAACAAACAAAATGATCGGGTTTAATTGCCAAAGAGGTCAGCTGAAAATTTACACCTGCGATTGGCCACCAGAACTCAAGCGCCGCCGATGGTAATGGTGTGGGCCGCCGTAACGGCCGTGGGGTCAAAATAAATGCCGAATATTATCAGGAAAATGTCTTAAAAACAGTAATTGAAGCCCTGGGCAGACAAACATTTCGACATTCCAACAGGACTCAGCACCACCGCACTCAGCACGCGTCAACCAAGAATGGCTTAAAAAGGTGGTTCCTCGCTGCATTTCTACCGCACAATGGCCACCAAAATCTCCGGATCTCAATCCGTTGGACTTTTGCACATGGGGCATTTTGGAGAGTAAGGTTCTCACTAAAAAATACCAAAGTGTCGATCATCTCAAGACGGCGCTTCGCCGGGAATGGGCCAAAATACCGCAGAGCCACTTTCGTGCAGCCTGTGTTGGCTTTGTCAGCCGTTTGAAGGCCATAATTCGTACCAAAGGTGGCCAATTCGAACAAATCTAAACTGATTCTAAAATTTGATATTATTTCCAACATTTTTTGCCTTTGAACAATAAAATTAAAAAAAAATTAAAAAAATATAGTGCTTTACTTTGTTACATTATATATCAGCCACCCTGTATGTATGTATGCACATATGTATGTATGGTAGAAGAGACTTTGAAATCAATAAGTTTATGGTATCAGTTGCAAGACAAATAGTGTTGACAACTAAAAATTATTTCCAAAATTTTTTTGTGTTGGAACATGACTGCAATTAAATTATTTGATTTTTCCAAAAAAAGTGATTTAAATATTTCTTTTCAAATAAAATCCAAGAAATATTTGAACCCCAATAATATTTGTATTCACAGTTCCCAGCTTCTGTAATAGATACGCCATAATTTGTTGAAACCCGTATAAATATTCCATATCACTACTTGTAATGAAAATTAACTTCTTCTCTATTTCAAAGCAGTTTTTTTTTATTCTTCATTACATGGCATAAATCCCTGAAATAATCTCAAATTTAAATTCATCTTGATAATGTAAAAACAGCATTAATTTGGTGTGACTTATATGAGTTAAAAATATGCAAAACAGCACCTGTTATTAAAGGAGAAGCATAAATGCTGCTTTGTTTAATGCATTCTTGTTTACTTTGAAGCTTAAATTTAAAGGAGAATATTAACACGTAAACGTGAGAGAGACTATATACTTGTGTGTATTGAAGTAAATACTTGGAAAAGTTGTTGAAATTTGAAAATTTTGTTTTAATCCAAAACCATGCAATTACACAAAAATCTAAACAATTACATGAAAAACAAACGTACATATACATACATATACATGTAATACATGTCTGCAGCATACCTACACAAAAAAAAGGAAAACTGTGTGTGTGTTTTTCTAAAGAAAAGTATATGTGAGTATGTGACAATGTGTCTGAGCACGTGCATATAAAAGATGATGATAATGACGATGATGATGATGATTATTTTTTTCTAACTTTTTAATTTTTTAATGGTTTATTATTGTTTACACAGGTGTTTGTTGTTTTTTCTTTTTTTTTACAAATACAAAGATGCTGCTTTGTTAACCCTCGTCCTCTACACATAAACTGTAATTGATTGGATTTTTTGTATTGCAGACGACAATAATAAGCAACATTAAATACACGATGTTTTTTTTTAATTCTGCTTGTGTTTATTATTTAAAAAAAAAATTAGGAAAGAGTCAACATTTTTTTAAGTAATTGTTGCCTTTAAATGTCAACTCTAATGTTCTTAAAACCCGAATCCAATCTGATACTTTCAGACTGTTTTCGGGGGTAAATGCTGAACAGATTCTTTGTCTTCTTTCGCTTTTATCTTACTTCACTAAGAACACTCGCTATCGGTTAACACCAGGAGTGCCATGAGTTGAAGACAGTGAATGGTCTTCGTATGTAAAGATTAGGTGTGAGCACATATAATCAATCCCGCCTAGATCAGGGCGTAAAGGTGCCCTTACTAAATATACATCTCAAAAAGCCATCTTCCCAAAGCATCTATCTCGGAGCTGTGACTTTTCAACAATACCAACGATGCTAGACCCATTACACTATTAAGAGCCATGGGTTAATAACCTACTGCTGCTGAATCACAATTTTTTTTGCAACAAATTTGACACGTTGTACTTATGATTTGGCATAGAGGCAGTCTTCATTCTATTTTGGAAAAAGTCACTGCTTTTTGTAGATGAACTTTAAGAAAGCCTTCGACACCATCAAGCGAGTTGCTATATGGAAATCATTGAGTAATAAAGGAGTACCCCAGAAAATAGTCAAAAAAATTAGAGCTATGTACGAGAACACAGACCTCTCAGTTCTTCATAACGGCAGCATCAGCCAACCGTTTCAAGCAAACGCTGGTGTCAAGCAAGGATGCCCCCTGTCACCTCTGTTATTCACCACCGTGCTGGATGAAATCATGAGCAAAGTCTGTTCAAAGAGAAGAGGAATATCATGGAGTCTCTCACGCCAACTCGAGGATTTGAATTATGCAGATGATATTTGTCTACTGTCGCACAAGGTCTCCACATGGAGTCAAAACTCAAACACCTGGAAAGATTGTCTCGCAGTGTTGAACTTGAGATAAATATCAAGAAAACCAAAGCCATGAGAATTAACAACACTAGCATAGGAAACATCATGCTACAGGACCAAATTGTCGAGTACGTCGATAGCTTCTGCTATCTAGGCAGTACTATGACAACAAACGGCGGCGCAGAAACAAACGTAGATAACAGACTCAATAGAGCGAGAACAGCACTCCGTATGGAGAAGCTCATACGTATCTAGGCGTACCAAGCTAAGAATATTCAACGCTTGTGTAAAGTAAATGTTACTATATAGTAGCGAAACTTGGCTTATATCTAACACCATCACGCAAAAACTTCAGGTATTCATCAATACATGCCTAAGAATCATATGTAGAATATTCTGGCCCAACACCATTAGTAACGCAGATCTCTGGACTCTCACAGATGAGGAACCCATACAGAAACAGATCAAAAAGAAAAAATGGGGGTCGATCGGCCATACATTGAGAAAGAAGACAGTATTACAAGAATGGCGGTAGAGTGGAATCCCCAGGGCTCAAGAAACCATGGCAGACCAAAAAACATCCGGAGGTGCACAGTCCTACAAGAACTAAGGCTTAATGGCCTGACATGGGAAGGCGCAAAAACATCAGCGGAGA
This sequence comes from Sarcophaga subvicina, assembly GCA_936449025.2. NCBI lineage: Eukaryota > Metazoa > Arthropoda > Insecta > Diptera > Sarcophagidae > Sarcophaga > Sarcophaga subvicina. The sequence continues at coordinate 30,308,158 of OW388081.2, forward strand.
ATCGTGTCAGATGGAGATGCTTTGTGGAAGCCATATGCTCTCTAGAGGGGTAATGGAAAAAAGATCTGTCGAGGAACGTCTACTAATGAAAAGCGATTTACCTTAAGGCCTTTATGTCTAGCAACCTTTTTATGCATCCAGTATACACCCAATTACATTGGGTAGTTTTATCCCCCAATATCTACCTCAAATTCTGTTTGTTCCATCTGTTATTATCAGCTTAGGGTTGTTGCCCATTAAAAAATACAAATCCGAGTTGACAATACTGGTAGCATTCCATATTACAATTGCAGATATCGATCTCTATACAACCCTTCATCCAGGATAAATACCTAGCTTCTCATACCCTTTATGTTGTGTGTGTTAATTTTATATGTACATGACAGGCGGAACAGTTTTTCATTGTAATTTTATTTACACGCAGATAGTTTTTGCCAGAAATCTGCTGAGGGGTAATTACTGAAGAAATATTATTTCATATTTCGTTTTGTTGGAGATGCCAGATCTGTAGTTTGAATTGTAGCCTCACGTCTAATAAGCTAGCCAACTCGACTACGGCAACTTCAGGACCCAGCTTATTATGACTTCAGTTCTATTTCAAAAGAATTCTTCACTTCACTTCGTACTTACTTGCCTTTCATTCAAGGTTATCTGTTTAGGGGTTTCAAAATAGTCGATCTGACAAGAATCTATGGTTCATATAAACTTTTCAATGGCTTGAATATCATCAATCACGGCTCCAAAATACAGACGACCATTGAAGCAATCTGTGAAAATCAAAGTAAAGAAAACGAATGATCTACTAGCGAGATTAAGTGCTTTCAGGCTGGAGTTCTAATGGCTTTTAACCCATTTACGGTCACTGTGCCAATTTGGGAACACTTAATCATTAAGGCTGTATAAAAAAACTGTTCACTCTAGTTTATTTATTTTTGCATTATTGAATAGTTGAAAGTGCTCTGAATAAATATTAAATGAAGCAATTTAACTACATTTATTGTTATTATTGTAATAATCTATTAAACTTCATTAACAATACACATGTAGAGGTAGGTCAATGGTAACCAGAGTTATATTTTCTACCTAAGGCTTATAGTCGTTATTTGTAAAGGGTGTTTTTTATAGAGGTATAGAACTTTAAGTTGCCATTACTTTTTAAGATGGCTACCGATTTAACAGCTGTCAAGTGATTTATTCTCAGTTTGGTTTGGCAATTCATCATGAATAGACTCACGCCTGAACAACGCTTGCAAATAGTGCAATTTTATTTCGAAAATAATGGTTCTGTGCGGAAAACGTATCGCGCACTACGTCCATTTTATCGTCGGCAAAATCGTCCATCAGAGCAGTTAATTCGATTAACCATGGAACGTTTTCGCACCACGTTTACTCTTATTGATAACTCGCATCCCCACAGACGCTGTACGGTGCGTACAGAAGAAGCTATTGCTGCTGTAGAGCGTAGCACTGAGGAAGACCCGAATGAGTCCATCCGCCATCGAGCACAGGAATTGGATCTGTGTCCATCCACTTTATGGAAGATTTTGCGGAACGATCTTGGTTTGCGTGCTTACAAAATCCGACTCGTGCAAGAATTGAAGCCAAACGATCATCAAGTAAGGCGTAGATTCGTCGAATGGGCCCAAAACGAGATTACCGTTGTTCCCGATTTTCATAAGCGAATTTTGTTTAGCGATGAAGCGCACTTCTGGTTGAATGGCTACGTCAACAAACAAAACTGCCGCATTTGGAGTGAAGGTAATCCTCAAGTGCATGTGGAAACACCGTTACATCCAGAAAAACTGACTGTTTGGTGCGCTTTATGGGCTGGTGGAATCATTGGTCCGTACTTTTTCAAAAACGATGGTGGCCAGAACGTTACAGTCAATGGTGATCGGTATAGAGCCATGATTACTAACTTTTTCATTCCTGAATTGAATAACCATGATGTCCAGGAGATGTGGTTTCAACAAGACGGCGCAACATGTCACACAGCTCGTGCCACAATAGATTTATTGAAAGACACGTTTGGTGACCGCCTAATTTCACGTTTTGGACCTGTGAATTGACCTCCAAGATCTTGTGATTTAACACCGCTAGACTACTTTCTGTGGGGCTATGTAAAGTCATTGGTCTATGCGGTAAAGCCACAAACGCTTGACCATTTGGAAGACAACATTCGCCGTATTATTGCCGATATACGGCCACAAATGTTGGAAAAAGTCATCGAAAATTGGACGTCCAGATTGGACTACATCCGCGGCAGCCGTGGCGGTCATACGCCAGAAATCATATTTAAAATGTAATGCCACAAGATTATCTTTCGGATAAATAAAATTCATGTCAATCGAATAATCCATCGTTGTTTTATTGCAACTTAAAGTTCTATACCTCTGTAAAAAACACCCTTTATTATAATATAAAATTCAATAAACAGTGAAACATTGAAAAACATACATATTTAGTTTCATACAACAAATGTATAAGATTTTAGAAAACATATAATAATGCTGTTCCAATTTGGGTACAATGGCCACAAGTATACTAAAAACAAATTATAAACTAAATTTGTTTTATTTTTTTTTTACACAAATTATGTCAGTTATTAATTTGAAACAAACGTTCTAAAAATAATGTGATAAAATAGTAATGCCACCTGTCTGCCATTTCACTTTCTTGCTAGTTTGTGTGGCAGCTCTTTTTTGATATTTTTTTTTACAAGTTTTGAGTTATGCTGTAGTTACCCACACGTAACGTAACGTACCGTAGAAAACGTTCTCTTTTTAGCATATGGAGAACAATGTAAACGATTACCGAAACGTTCTCTCTCGTTAGCAAAACGGAACGATCTGTATAAAACAGAATTCTCCCACGTTTTTACGTGACATTTGAACATGAGAGAGAATGAGCAGTGCTGCCATGAAAAAAAATATTTTAACCAACATTTGTGAAAAAATCACCAAATAAGGAAAAATATGACCAAAATTAAATTCGCAGTTTTTTTATTTTATTTTTTTCAAATTTAATTATAATTGAGAAAAAAATAAACAAAAAATAACGAAATAAAATTATAGTCTTACTAATTAATTAATTTTAACAAACAAAACAAAAGTTATTTTATAAGAAAAATCATAACCAAATCCGGAAAAAGCTACACATTGAACAAAAAACGGCAACACTGATGATGAGTCTATATATATATATGTATGTATATCAATTTCTTTGCCTTGTGTTGTGTTCGTTTGTGTGTTGCTTTGTGTTCTGTTTCGTTTTTATTTACATTCTTCGTTGACATATGTCCCGTTTTGAACGTTTCTATAACTACACAAACGTTTTTAAGGCTACGGACATTACGATTTTACGTTTCTTACGCTTGGGTAACCAAGGCATTACTCAATGATTTGCGTAATTTAGGTTACCGTGCCACAGGAACAATCCGAGATAACTGCACTAAGAAGTATCCTCTGCGAAATGCAAAAGAGATGATGAAAAACTCAAGAGCCGATTTCGATTTCAGATTTGACAAAAATAATGAGTTATTACTGGTCCGCTGGAAGGGTAACAATGGCGACCAATTACAATTCTTATGAACCAGTAGGAAAAGTTAAAAGATGGTCTTCTAAAAAAAAACAAAAAGTTGTTATGCAAGTACCTCACTTGTTCCAAACTTACAACAAAAGCATGGGCAGAGTTGATGAAATGGACCAATCTATATCTGTATACCGAATTAGCATACATAGCAAAAAATAGTGTTGGTGTTTATTTACGTACATGGTTGATATGGCTATATCAAATGCGTGGCGCTACATGAATTATGTAAAGAAAATGCTATTGATCAATTACAATTTCGTCGATCCATAGCTAGGTTTCATCTAAAACAGTCGTCCAAAATACATTCTGCTCGGCCTTCGTCATCAAATATTGAGGGTCTACATCTAGACGGCACAGATCATGTTCCAGAAAAGCTTTCTAAGCGTGTGCGTTGTGTCATCTGCCACAATAGAAGCCGTTGGAGTTGCAAAAAACACTCTGCGTTGAAAAAAATTGTTTTGCAAAATATCAGTCATAAGTGGCCATTGTACCAATTTGGGTACACCCCTCTAATGTCCTGAAATTTTTTTATTTTTTTACTTTTTTTACGTTTCTGTTTGTTTGCATTGTTAAAAATATATATACATTGAAATTTTAAAAATTTAACTTGTAGTTTTTGTTGGCTGTAAATGGGTTAAGGCAGAAAAAAATGCAAAATCGAACATACGTAACTCACGAAATTTGAAAATAACGGTTATTTTTCGATCACACCTCGTATGCAGATGGGATTGTAGAATCGCACATCGTTGAGGGCACATGGTATTGAAGAGCAGAAGAGGATGTAAGTTAATGTTCTTAAATTATTTTTGTCTTGTTTTACACCAGCATGAGCTCTGCGCTCTGTAAAATATACCATTTTTTCTGTATAGTAGGTTAGGTCGAGTAGTGCCCCTCTGTGTCGGTGAACCTATGTCTGTTTTAGGTTTAGGTCGGAGTGGTAGTTCTGATATCAAAAAGCTCACTTGAAAACGCATAGTGGCCACAGGTCAACGCAGTCTCTGTACTGACCAAGTTCTACCAAAACCAGGAAAGAGGAATAAGTTGGTTAGCGCAAGGGCTGCCCATCATTACGCTACGCTGCAAAACCAGACAGAAAGTTTGATAAACGAAGCTATATTCTTGACGTCAATAGACGATAGCTCCGTCAAGCTGACAAGAAATGGAGTGCCAAATAACTAATATCTGAGTCTCCTCTTCCTCAGCGGATCTGCAGCCACGGCAGAAGTCGTTAGATGGGAGTTGAATTCTTTCTGAGGGTCGTCTTATAACATAATGACCTATAAGCATGGCTACGGTGATTGAGATGACGTTACGACCAAGTTCAAGTAACTGGTTGGTACGCCTTCTATCCATCAGGGGCCAGGACTCCTCATTGACCCAGGATATGTTTGTACAAATTCTCAAAAACTTGATATTGTGCTTGACGTGATAGAATATAGTCTCAGGGACTACAATTTAAAATTGTAATGCCAGAGTTATGATTAGAACCTAACATACCACGTTTTTTTTTTATTACGATACATAAAGTCATTATGATTGTTGTTATGAATTTCATAATCCTTATGAAAATTACAAATGATTTCGAATCTGTTTTTTGTTAATCTTTTGTTTTAAGAAACTTAAAATGCTTTCTAATCTATTTGAACAAAATATAATTAATTTTCTTCGAATATAATCCTATTTAATGTAAAAACAAATCGATAAATTTCAAGAAATATTCAAGCATACATATGTACATACATATGTATGTAATCAAATGCAAACAATATTATCAATAATGAAAGGCACAAATCATTTTCCTTTGCTTTGTAAAGCGATTTCAAAATTAAAACAAATCTTTAATCGTCTAAAAATTAATGTTCTTAACATATACTGGGAATTATGCCTAGAAACAGGTTTACTGATAAGGCATATTGTCACACATTGGAATTTCTCATAAAACTTTGTCCTTCAATAATCGTCAAATAATTATTGAAAACTGTGTGTGGAAAAAATTATGAAAATATACTTACACCTCACATAATATACGAGGTCAGGTGATAATACGAAAAAAATATAAATTAACTGAATGCTTAACCCTCCTGTATTATCATTCATTTGATTATGGCCTCATATGTTATTGTAATGGAAATTCGGATTTTCTTTAGGTTTCTTAGGTGCAAATATGCGATAACAATTGTTAGGCATTTAATGCATATCCCTTTAACAAATAACAACATTTGCTATTGCAAAAGCAACAACAAACATGATTGAGAGCAAGTGGCACATCACCAGGCAAATGCAAAATAAATACCAATACTTAGACAATGTGTTTTTAGAAACAAAGTTGCCAGACTAAAAGGTTTTCCCAGAGCAGAAGAAGAAAAATTCAGTACAAACGAATCTCAAAAAAATAAAGCTTTGGGGCTCTATAGCTTACTAAACGAAAGACCATAAACATGTACTTCACGAGGAAATCCGTAAAAGGAAATGACGATGTTTATTCCCTGACGCGTGTAACTGACTGGAATCTCCTGATGTAGCAAAGGAAAACAGGGTATGCCAACTGTACTTTCGCCAGACAGATAGATGTAAAGGATTCGAGCAGGCAATCTAGCATTATGAAGAATCGTTTAGAAAAATTTCGCTTGTGGTCCTTACAGAAGAATACTGACCTGAATCGACTTGGTATATGCCACTTACCTCGATCAAGTTGGCCATTGCACGGAAATTCTTTCGGGACGCCAACCTATGCTGGGTCAATGAGGGTTCCTGCTCCACCGCTAGACTCACTTGGCCCTAGATGGATAGAAGGAGCACCAACCAGTTACTTGGACTTGGTCGTAACCTCTTGTCAATCACAGTGGCCATGCTTACAGGTTATTGTGCTATGGGAAGACATGCGGAAAAAATGCAGCTCCCATCTAACGCCTTCTACCGTGGGTGCAGACCCGCTGAGGAAGGGGAGACTGTTATCCATTTCCTTCGTCAATGCTCATCTCTTGCGAGGTGGAGATATAGGTTATTTGGCTCTCCAATCCTTGTCAGCTTGATGGAGCTAAGATCCGTCAATGTCTAGGATATAGCTTCGTTTATCAAACTTTCGGTCTGGTTTTCCGGCGTAGAGTAGTCGTGATTTTAGTGTGCAGCCCTTGCGCTGACCAACTTCTTCTTCTTCCCTAGTTTGGTGAAACTTGGTCAGTACAGGAACTGCCGTCATCAAAGCTACCATTCCAACCTACCTACGTACCTTACGGAAGGAAGATGAATTGTGTCAGAAATAGATAACATATGCATCCAAACAAAAATTATCTGGCATCTCTGCATTGAAGTGGCACTCCTTATTAAAATACGCAGATGCATATGCAAAGCAAACTCACATATGCATGCATGTGTTCGATGCTTGCATATGTATGTACGTAAACACATAACAAATAATTGCTTGTAAATATGTCTGTGTAGGTGTAAATATGAACATTTCTATGAAATAATAGTAGTTACACACAGAGGAGAAGCATCACGTCAAAAAGGCTTACCAAACAGGGGTTAACAGTTATAGAATTTTAATATTTCTGCACGGGCTTAAGAGAAATGTTGTATTTGCTCTTTTACATACATACATAATTGGTCATTACAACCCTTCAGTCAGGATTACGACCTAGTTTCTCACACCACTTATGTTGTGTGTGTTAATTTTATACATGAGTGCCGGAACCTACAGTTTAAAGTCGACTCCGAACTACAGATTTTTGAGAAACTTTTCATGGCAATTTTATTCACTCTCAGAGTTTTTGCCAGAAATCTGTTGAGAGGAAGTCGCCGAAGAAATACTTTTTGTATTTTATTTGATGTCTGGCCTGGGGCTCGAACCCTGGCTTTTCGTCTAATAAGCCAACACACTACCTACTAGACCACGGCGACTACTCTTTTTGTTGTATTTAATTACAACCGTCGGAATACAGGAATAGTTTGAAGTAATTTAAATTTTATTTTTAAAAATAAGAAATTTTTATTGAACACCCTTTATTTATGATTGCAATAATCAATTGGAAATGTTGTATTATTTAAAAGTAATTTCTTTTAATATTCAATATAGATAACAATGATACGATGATGCTTACATATATTTGGGGTATTCACACGGTGTGCTATCTAGTCTTATTGTCATAAAATACTAAAGTTTTATGATAGTTTTAAAAAATTGTTGTTGTTCTTCAAAGAAAAAAGTCATAAAATAATAACACCTTTTGTGATGTGTTTATTGTTTTGTCATAACTAAACAGTGTAAATCTAAGTCAAAAGGGAAAAGCTCGTCATCGAGCCGGCGATAATATTTAGAAGTTGCCGCCATTGAATATTCGCAACATGTACGTAAAACATGCTATTAATTTCTTCATAGTTCTATAACTTCGAGATTAATTACATTTTAATAATTTATTTATAAAAGTTATTAACTTTCATAAAGTTAAATAAAAAAATTTGAAATTGATACACATAAAATATAAATGAAAATTTTGTTTGTATACTTTAACTGATTGGCAGCACCGAACGTATTTAAAATAAGCGCCGTCAGAAATTATTACCGGCTTAGTAATAAACAACAGCTGTTTATGTTTATGTTTTTAAAAATCTTGTTTTGTGCCAAGAGATTTAATAATATTTAATAATTTTGATTTATTTAAATGTAAACATGTAATTATTTTTTTCCTATTTACTTGAATCAGCCATAATAATGTCCAATACGTATTTTACGCATAAACCGGTTATTATTTCAGTTTTTTGACTTGTTTTTGGCATTTTTAATTAAAAATATTTGTAATTTTTTATTATTGTATTTTTCTTTTATCAGCTGACTCAAATTTGAAATAGCACACCAACTTATGAGGGTTGCTCACAGCAGTCATATTTTTTCGTGTTATTATTTTATGATATATGACTTTATGACGACCGTGTGAATACCCTAATTGTATTGTGCTAATTAATGTTTGTTTTAAATCAGTTTAGCAAGAAAATAAAAATATACGAAGACTGATTAAGAAAATGCTTATGCAGATTAACAACAAATATTTTATACACATCTCAGTAATAAAGTAAATAAAGTCGGTATTTTCATACAAATGATTTTATCTAATGGGGAGGAATCAATTTTAATAACAATTAATTACAATTGATGTGTATATAATTGAAACAGTAAAGCGGTTAAACAGTTTATTTCATTGATTAAAAATTTAATCAGCTTCAAACAATACAATAATAACACGGTGCGACAATGAAAATACACCCGAATAACTACATAGTCAAAGTTATTGAGTAGAACTCATAAAAAAACTTTTTTTTACTTTTTTTTGTCGAACCCTCCAAACTTGTTTTATTTGAAAAAAACCGGTTTATTTTTGATCTTTTCACACAAAATTATTGATTACCCAAGTATGTTTGAACATATTTTAAAAATCCAAAGTTTTCTAGAAAGGGGAGAGATCAGCCTTTCGAACGATATACATAAACATTTTGTTCAAACTAATATGTTATGAGGTTTGATGAGGTAAACTAGGAAAATATAATTTTTTTTCAAGTTTAGCCATTCTTAACTCCAAATTTAATTAAAAAATATGAAACAATTGGCGACATTCTGAAAGTGCATTATATCCTGAAGAGATTGACACTTCGTTTGATAAAATCGTACCCAAATTATCGTATTTATTATTTAAATAGTCATGTTATATTTTTTATATATGTCATCTTATCAAATGAACGTTTGAACGATTACCGTTTTCCGTTTTTCGCAAATATTATTATTTCGCTTTGCGCAAAAATCAGTAAACTTCCGGTGGTTGGTCCAACGGAAAAAGGACCGGTTTTTCAATAAACACTTAAGTTCAGTTGATAAGACAGCATACATATATAAAAAATATGACCCAGCTGTTATTTTATCAAACGAAGTTACAATCTCTTCACAAGAGAATGAACTTTAAGTATATCACCACTTATTTTATAGTTTTTAATTAAATATTGCAATTAAGTATAGCCAAACTTGAAAAAATAAGAAAAAAATATTATAAAAACCCTGGTTTTTTTTAACAAACCAGGTTTAGAGGGTTCGAGATAAATAAAAAAAATATTTTTGAGTTCTACTCAACTTAGACTAAGTAGTTACTCGGGTGTATTTAATTTTTTGTATTTTGTTGCATAGTGTAATTTGAATTTAATTACCAGCATCAACTTTTTTTTCTTAATTTTGAATTCATCAACCCTAAAAATTTCTTTACAATACCAGTTTTTTTATAAATAAAAGGAAAATGATATGCAACCCATTAAAACCTTCAAGCTGTGCCACTGTTCTCTTCCATTTATCCTTGTTTTTTGGCTTTTAGTTGCCATGTAATAACACTGAGTTTTTGAAGATTTTCTTTAACCCAATCTTCTCATTTAGTTCATGGCCGTTCTTCTCATCTACATACGTACATACATAATTGGTCATTACAACCGTTCAGTCAGGATTACAACCTAGTTTCTCACACTAATTTTATACATCGGTGGTCCCAGTTTAAAGTCGACTTCGAACGTCAGATTTCTGAGAAACTTTTGATGGCAATTTCTGTTTTCTCTCAGAGTTTTTGCCAGAAATCTGCTGAGAGGTAGAAATATTTTTTCATATTTTGTTTTGCTCGAAATGTCTAACCTGTGCGTTTAAACCATAGCCTCACGTCTAATAAGCTAACTCACTACCTAATAGACTATCGCTACTTTAATCTTTTTTGACTGAACCATAGTATGTCTGCCACATGTACGAGTAAGTATTTTTTTTTTATTTTTCCATTGATTAGGCTGCTATTTGAAATTCAGAAACTTGAAAGGCAAACTAATTATTTAAATTCATGGCAAAAAACCTAAAACCGTAGGTAGCTATTTTAACCCCTTTTACCTTTTGACAAGAGACCTCAAACCAGTTTGAATTCCAAGTAGAATAAATTAGAAAAGAAAAAAAACTATGCTTTTAAATTATTTTATCATTTATTACGTTACAATTTTAATTACTTTCCTTGAATAGTTAGAGAAGAAAATTAACCTGATTCTCATTTAAATATGTTTTAATCATATCAAATTACTTGGGGTTGCAACAAAGAAGTTTCAATATTACGTCGTACAAAAACATTTTAAACAACCCTAATGAACTTTACTTTGAAGTATATGGTTGAGATTTTTTGTTTTTTTTTTGTTTAAATTAAAGCAACTTTAAAATTCAATTTAAATATTTAAACAACAACTTTAAATAACCTTGTAGTGGGAAGCACATAAACTAAAAACCTCTGGGGTAACATAAAAAGGTGGACGCTGAATATCAACTCTGCCAATACTGCCAACTGTACTTCACTGTGCAATGAGCTGTTGCTGCTATTGCTGCTTACGTTGTAATTTATGTTTTTTAATGACATTCAAACTTAAGGACAATACATCTCATGCTCTTCATGCTGTCGCAGTAACAAATTTATTCTCTCGTCAACATTTTTGCTTTAATTTTTTTTTTCTTTTTTTTGGGATGGCAAGTGGCAGGTCCTTTCCTATGCACGATGACAACATCAACCTGTATATCGTCTTTAGTGTGATGCTGTGACTGAAATCTCTGTCACCAAAAATATAAACAACTTGTTAGTGAATACAACTAATTTAACATGAAATTGTTTGTAATAATAAACAAGTACCAAGACAACAATTACAACAATACAAAAAAATAACAACAACTAACAGGTATATTTTCACAAAAGTTTGTAACAATTTTATGATCAAAAAAAAAAATTTCTTCAAAAAAGCAAAACAATTTGTTTGTCGTTGTTGTTTAACAAATTCCTCAGATATATCACATCACTTGCACGCAGCAGTTTCCTGTGCTAGAATTTGAGTAAAAATTACTCATTGTCACGTTTTTTCCTTCCAAAAGGTAAGATTGCCCAGGAATTTGTGACCTTCTACTTGTAAATATTACGGGTCTTTGTTTTTGTATCAAGTTTCAGTGTTTCCTCATTTAAGTTTTTTCCTTTTATTTTAATAGCATATTGAATAATAAGTTTAGGAAAATGGAAATGCATGCAGAAATTTTATACCCATTTGTGGCAGAATTTTACAGCAACACAAAGTTTTCCCTGATTTAATGGCAAAATATAATAAAGGTTTCTGATTATGATACAACACTGCAGGAAAATAGTTGTCGAGCACACAACAATATGAATTTTTTTCTTTGTGATATCGTAATCAATTTTTGCATTTAGCTTTAAGTTATCACACTGCTGTGGCATGGATTTGTATTAACCCATTAAAGCCTGACACCAGAATCCGTAGTCCGATTTCATTGAAATTTGGCATAAATAGTCTTTGGAGTATTTATATTGATATGAATATTTTTAATTTTTTTTAGGTGTCGTGGGGGCCTCTGTAGGGCATGGGTATTTTTCTACCCACTTCGACATAAGTGTGTTCTGAAATAAAAATTTTTTCTCCCTATTATATGGCTGCTAAACAGCATAGTTAAACTATTTTTGAGAGTTTATGATATGGTATTAAAATTTTAAGAGCTTTTCTTACTTTGATAGGCTCTTTGTCGCCTTTACAATTATGGGAATGCTTTTTCTATGAAGAAGTAATGTCCATTATAGTCGAAAAAACTAATGCATATGCAGGACAAAAAAAGTTCCTGGTTTCATTACTACCGATACAGAAATAAAATCATTTTGAGGAAAATTGTACCTTGCTGGATACCAAGATCTTACTGGTCAAATCAAGCTACGTTATGATGTCAGTTTGTTAAAATTGCTATGAGTAGACACAGATTTGAACGCACAAAACAAACTATACACATTTGCGACAATAATAACCTTGACAAGAATAATAAATTTGCCAAGATTACTCCATTAAACACTGCACTGAATAAAAAATTCACCCAATTTGGCAATTTTTCTCATAGTTTTTCTGTGGATGAACAGATGATCGCATATTATGGTCGTCATTCCCTAAAGAGGTACATAAAGGGCAAGCCAATACGATTTGGCTACAAATACTGGGTATTAGGATATTGTTATTCCTTTATTCCATATGCTGGCGCTTCTGCTAATAATAATGCTGACTACGGCCTTGGAGAAAACGTGGTTCTACGACCAATATAATGTTACATTCGACAAATTTTTTTAAATCTATAAATTATTATGTACATTATCTCGAAAAGGTTAGTTTGCAACAAGTACTCTTCGAAATAATCGGAGCAATCACGCATTGTTGGATGATACTAAATTGATGAAGTTCGCTCGAACGATAATACGGTAATTACCTGCACACATATTTATTATCATGTTATACCTACGTATGTATATATATTAAATCTTTCTGAAGGTGGTGACTATGATGTCTAATTTTTTGGATGTAGAGCCGATGTGCAAAATCAAAAGATATGACAGTAAACATCGTAAAATGGTTGTCGTTGAACAACCATACATAATACATGCATATAATCAGCGAATGAGTGGAGTTGACTTATTCGATAATGGCGTCAACAATTATCGTATTCGAGTCCGCGGAAAAAAGTGGTATTGGCCATTACTCACTAACGCTAGTGACACAGCTATGATAAACGCACGGAAACTACACTGCTTTTGCAGGGGATGTGAAGGTTTACGACCTATGAGCCAACACGATTTTCGGGTTAGCGTTGTTAAAGCGTTGGTAAATATTCGTGAATATCGACGCCGTGATGGAAAAGTTGTCACAAATGTACAGCAAATAGCAAAATGAACTGACAAATTTGACCACATGATTGATAAAATTGGAAAAAATTTGTACGGTTGTACAAAATGCATTTGAATGTGATTGTTTTGCACAATTGAATGATTTGAAATTTCAATTTGAAATTAATTTTTAAAAGTTTTATAAAAAATGAATTGTTTTTCATACCAATGCCTAAGTGGATATTTTTATACCTATGTCATTTAATCGCACCTGTAGCTTAGGTAAGTAGACCAATTCAAGTAAAAGTTTTTACATCGGATAGAAGATATATAATATTACATGGCATCTCAAGGTTTTTCTGAGAATATCATCCACACATATTCCGCAAAAGTTCTCTCTACAAAATTTTGATTTTGAAAAATTCGTGAAATTTGACCTTTTTGCTGTCATCCAAAATATATATGTGAATATCATGCCTTACTTTTTTTAACCCGTTCTATGTCTTCCTTATTCTTTATTAAAGAAGTGTTTGGGCTCTCGTTTAGTTAGGGCAAGATAGAATTTTTTATAAAATCTTTTTTTTGTGTATTTTTCTACCCATTCGGCGTTAATGGGTTAAGGATTTTGACATTAGATTTTCATATAGGCTGCATGACAACTTTAGTGCTTTTCAAACGGGTTTACAATCGTATTGAAAGCGACACAATATTTATTGGTTATTAGGATTTTGCTAAAAGGCATTTTTCAGTAGTATTTTTTTACGATTTAACGAACCTAATTGTTTTCAGGCCTGTTCGTTATATCAAGTACCAAGTAAAAATGGAGAAGCGTCCTTCATTTTATTCGAATTTCAAAGTATATGTAGTATTTTTAATATTTTGCTAAGAAAGTTGTATTTTTTTACTGTGCATGTTAAGTTAACAGAGACTGTTAAGTTAACATAATTGAAAAGTTTGGAAAAGTATAAAAAGAAAATTGATTAAAAATCACAAAATCACAAAAATCACAGATCAGAATTTTATCACTAAGTACACCCCTACAAATATTGGGAAAAAAATTTGATTTAAATAATCGCACCTAGTAAGCTAGATAGTCATAGTATTAAGGATTCCAAAACAGTTTTCGTCACAGTCTGATAACTTCTGGGACCGGAAATATGGCCGACAAACCTTACCTTTTTTATATGAGCAAAAATAGTCCTCTATAAAAATCAAGCATAATCCGCTACTTTTTTAAAAAGGTGGACCTAATAGGCTAGATAGATATTAGACCAGGATTCCAAAACAGTTTCGCTATGGTCGGGTAACCTTTTTTGTTTTCAAATTGGTAAAAAAAACTACTCTATATTCATCGGTCAAAATCGGATAAAGAGTGGAATTGTAGAGGAAATGGACGTATTGGGCTGGATAGTCATCGCATCAAGCATTCCAAAACAGTTTTACTGTCAGGCATTACTTAGGACCGAAGATATAGGTGACTAAGATAATATAGGCGCTGTATATCTTTAATATTTTTATCATCGAAAAAAAGATGCAAGTCATCGATCAAAAATGCAAATCATCGACCAAAAGAATGCAAATGATGGGCAAAAAATGCAAGTTATCGATCAAAAATGCAAGTCATCGACCAAAAAATGCAAACCATCGACCAAAAAATGCAAGTCACCGACCAAAAAAGATGCAAGTCATAGCCCAATTGCCCGATTTATGTATGTAAAAAGAGACCTTTTTTCATTTGACGAAAATAATGACCTTTGACGCCTATATCATTCCCAAGTAACGCCATGCCATAAGAAAACCTGTTTTGCAAACTTTAAGGTCGATTTCTCCCACTACATAATACATAATTGGCCATTACAACCCTTCTGTCACGATTACAGCCTAGCTTCTCACACAACTCTTGTTGTGTGCGAGGAAGTCGCCGAAGAAATATTTTTTTTCATATTTCGTCTTGTTGTCTGGGGTTTGAACCTTGGCCTTTCGTCTAATAAGCCAACACAATACCTACTAGACAACGACGATTTCCCCCACTAGGACCATTAATTATCCGATTTTGCTTTTCACACACATTAAGCTCTTCAAGTTTATGGGTTCATTATATTTTCTTATATTTGTTCGTTATATCGAGTACAAAACAAAATTTCTGATCGCCATATGAGGTACTCATTAAAAGAAAATTAGGTGTTCGTTAAATTTGATGTCCATTGAATCGAATGTTCGTTAAATCGGAAGACTACTGTACTTACTTTAACATCTATGTTGTGATCATGTCCCACATGAACGTTATCCCGACGTTCCTCCTTTTCCATGAGGAGAGGAAAATTTTGGATTTTATAGGAATATCATCGGAAACTGCATTCCTTACGTACATATGTTCCAGTACGGTACAGAGCTCACATTGTCCAAAATGTTACAGGACATAAGAATACCGATTTTCTTAGTTAAGCTTACTCATTTGTCATTTAGTCATTATGTAGAGAGTATAATATTGTTGTGCTCAGTTGAACTGATGTTGGTAAGAGATGTGTGACCTATTACTGTTTTTACAGACCGTTGCCTTACTGAAAGGCATGTCAATAGACTTGTCATTCTAACGAAAGACTTTTGCATGATATGAGAAGGGGATGTACGTAACAGCTATTTTTGCTTAATACCACTGTGCTTAATCTGTAGAATACTGGGTAGGTGGTCATAAAATCTGAAGATTACAATTTCGTTTCTCTAATAAATTTCTCTTCGTTTGTTTGTTTCTTTTTCTATCAAATATTGTAGTTAATCCTCAAACCTAAATGTTGATAAATATCCGTACACTACCTATACATACAACTAAATTACACACCTTTTGCGTTTTTGCGCGTTTGTACAACTGTCGTTAACCACTCAAAATAGCGGTTCTAATGGTCTATAGAAAAGCGATTATTGATATTTTGTTTAAACAGCATAAACAAAAAATACAATAACAGCGTTGTTAAAGGCAAAAAAAGAACAAGAAATATCCTTATTTGTAGCATTAAACACTGTGGATAGTAGTACCCTTCGCTTTGCCTCTCATAGGTGTCGTTAATGTCACTGGCAGCAGGTGTTGGCTGTTTACGCATAACCACAGTCAAGCCATTAAAATGGTACATAATGGCCAGGACAATCACAAATACATGTTGTCTATAGAAAAACAAAAACAATAACAAAAACAAAAATGAAGAATAAAAAAAAAAATGCAGCACAGCAAACAATAGCTGACGATAATGCGGATACTGTTGTTGTAGCTGATGATGGGGAGAATAATGATGGCAGGCCGTTGACGTTGATGGTGGTGGTTGTGGTGATAATGGTATGGTAACAAATACTTTTTAAAACACAGTAAATACATAAAAAGATACAATACGCAGCTTACCTTCTTACATACTTATACACGCATAGCGTAATGAGTCCTACGGTATGTATGTTTGTACGTTACGTTTATAAAATGTCATTAATATCGATTTATGGTCATTATGGGGGAGCGAATTAAAACAAAAAAAAAACAAAAAATATTAAAACATGGGCTACCAACACAGAAAAACTTGGCATCATTTTATCCTTTTCTGAGCTGTTATTAAATTTCAATTTCATTTAAGGTTAGTTTAATGGACCACTGAGTTTCTTATTATCTTATCTCTCCAGGTCTTAATCAAGAGCCACAATGGTATACTCCTCGGTGCTTCAAATACGGACAAATCACATATGTCTGTTAGCAAGAAAATTTAAATTTTGCAAACAGGATATCACTAAGAAGCCGCTATTTTGCAAGTACCAACCCACATTCACACGGAATAGTATTGCAGAGTTGCTCCGGTAAAAGTGCATTAATCTATCATACATACATATACATACATAAATGGCCATTACAACCCTTCAATGAGGATTACGGCCTAGTTTCTCACACCACTTATGTTGTGTACGTTAATTTTATACACGATTGGCGGGACCTACAGTTTAAAGTCGACTTCGAACGACAGATTTTTGAGAAACTTTTCATGGCAATTTTATTTATTCTCAGAGTTTTTGCCAGAAATCTGCTGAGTGGAAGTCGCCGAAGAAATATTTTTTTATATTTCGTTCAGTTGGAGATGTCTGACCTGGGGTTTGAACCGAGGCCTCACGTCTAATAAGTCTAAAAAGTCTACCTACTAGACCACGGCGACTGCCGTGCTGGGAATAATAGTCACTTACACTTTACAGATATTTCTGATTGACTGGGCAGTGATAGGACGATCATATCGAACTAAAGAACTTTCGGGAACATAATATCACACCAAAAATTCGCCGAGAACTTCATGGCGGCCATACCTCGTCAACTACTTCGTACAAATATTTACGTACTCCTAAATAAAACTAAGGATTGAGGCTTTTGAGTGTTTCGCGTTACTAATGCGACGTCTATTCGAACACTCAGGCTGCTGTGATGATTATTACGAATATCACTGCAAGGAAAACCGGATAGCTGCCAGGGCACCGTTTTCTCACATAATAAACTCAAAGACGATTTTCGGAATTCTTTCAACGATATGGCAGAGTGATACAACTTGCATGTCATATGGTTACTGGAGCACAGTGGTATTCTGGAAAACTCCAGAGAGAACGAAATGGCACACGAAGTGGCACAACCGCCGAACATTTGAATTCTCTACATTGGGAATCAGATTGGCTAAGATGTGATCTTTGAAGTGATAATTCCAACGACGAACAAGCAGCTTCGTATGAAAGTCTTGTAAATCTGGCCAAGTTTAGAAAGAGCTGATAGTTTAGGCATTCCAACTTCCCTTTCCGCAAGTAAGCCTATTCAAACAGCGAATAGAGAACAGGAAGAGTCAGAGTAGGTAGAGCAAAGCCCGAGATTTTCCTCAATTGAGAGGAGGTAGAGATAATCTAAAGTCTTGTCGACTTTATAACCATGTTTAAAGCGGCTTTTAATACTTCAATACAGAGTTAGGAGTTTGACGTGTGTGGATTTGACATGTGAACTTTTTTATATTTAAATACGTACATCAGTGTACCCTATTTTGCCTACACACAATGGGTTAATATTGGAAAAGTTTGCTTATAAAGTTGTTGCTGTTACCATAAATCTTATAGTCATATTTAACAAACATTAAAATAACAACAATAATAACAAAAACAATGGCAAAATAATATTTTATGATAAAAGAATTTATGCGTTGTCTTTTATGGTTGAAGTTTTTTGTTTAAAAAAATATTATCTTTTGTTTTTAATTTTTTATTGTATTTTGCGTTTTTAAATAACACCCCCACATTATTATTTAATGAGTTTTCTGCCTTATTGTTTCATCTGTACGAGTACACAACACTCTTGTTGGCTTTAAGGACTTTCACCGGAAATCATAATAAAATTTTGGAATTATTTTTATTAACAAACATAAACGCAAAGAGCAAACCATAATGAAAATATGCAATAACGTCTAGAGGTTATGGAAAGTCCACAAATTTCCGAAATATGAACTAATAAAACAATAAAATCTGTTATATGGTAAATGGAATTTGATACAGAGGGAAAAAATAAAAATTCAATTATCATACGAAATAAAAGCAAAAAGCAAAAAAAAAAAAATAAATTAAAGCATTAAAGAGAGAAAAAAATTGTATGGCTAGCCAGCCATAGCCTAAGCCTTAAGGTATAGAAGATGTAAGAGTCAACAAAACTAGAAGTATTTACGATGGCGGTGCCAAAAATTTTACAACTTTCCATAGGAAAGACAGTACATTTGAAAATAAAATTTTTTATATGTAACATCATCTTCTTAACCGTATATCGAGCCTTAAAAAAACATCATAATTCTAGATATGTATCATTTTTGATACATACATATTTGTATTTTATAGAATTTTCGCAATTATTGATAGATTTTGTCACAAAATTTAAATGTTTTTATTTTAATTCATGTTAATAAAACTATTTATTTACTGTTATTACATTTTATTATAACTTTTATGAAATTTGCGCCAAAATGTTTGACATGATGTACTTTGGCATGGTTTTTTACATAAAAATCAAGCACTTCATGTCAGCTTGGTTTTATTTCTTTCTAAATGGTAATAATTCGACGTCTAGCACCCTTTATAAATAACGACCATCAAATTTAATTAGTTACTAATCTACAGCGACAAAATTAAATATGAGTTGAAAAGGTAATAAAACAAAACAAAAGGAAAGAAAACATAAATCAATACCAAGCATTAATCCGTAAATCTCTTTATGAAGCTTGATTTATATAAATATTCTTAAATTAATTTCATTCACAATCACTGTAAGTATTCCATCATTAAGTATCAAATTTCAATTAAAATCGCTGGAGGTAATTTTCATTTTCCACAATAAAACTAAAAAGTTTTTGAAATCTGTTGCTAAAAAACTTTAATTTGAGATGAAAATATACCAAGAAGGAACATAAAAACATAAGCATAATTATTTAAATATATTTTCTTTAATTTTCTTACCTTTTAGGCTAACAAAAAATTAAATTTTTAAAAATCTTAAAAAAGGATATATGGGCTGCTCTGAAAGTATGATAGCTAATCCAAAACTATTTATTCAGTATTATTTCTTACATAAAACTACAAGTTGTGTGATAAAAGTTTTATGAAAATGGTTAAAAAATTCTAACAAAAAATTAAGATAAAAATATATATTTTTTTAGCTTTAAACATGATTATTTAAGGCTGGAAGACTTTTAGCTCATTTTACGAAAAGGCGTAATAGGTGTAAATATATCATTATCAAAGCAAATGATTCTGTTATCTCATACGTACGTAGCTGACCGAAAAATTATCATCTGCAGTAAGAAAGACTCTACAACATTTCAGACAACAGCTGCTAGCAATCTGCGTGAAAATTGGTAATAAATTTGTATCCCAAACTACTAAAGGCAGTTTGTTCTGTTCCAAGTAGTACCATCTTTGGCGATAAACAGCCTGTTGTCATCTTTGTTACTGCCAGTACTTTCTTCAGTTCATAAGACGAGCTTCGATTTTCTTATTCTTCAAAGTCTTTAGCAGCAGGAATATTACATATATAATTAATATATAATCGGTCATTACAACTTTTCGTTATAAATTGGAAATGTCTGACTTGAGGTTTGAACCTTGGTCTGACATCTAATAAGGTAACACGCTACATACTAGACTACGACTACTTCAATCAATATCATGAACATATCAAGAATAGAAAATTCAACCTTTTCACTTTCGTCGTTCAATTCGTTAACTTTTAATTCTTGTTCAAAAACCATAAATATTGTATTATTTACGATACAACTTCACAAAATCTTTGAAATCTTAAAAACATTACATACACCACAAGAAAAATCTCTAGGAAAGTCGTATGTATCAAAAATAATACATAAGCTAGAATTATTAAGTTTTTGAATTTTTAAATTCCTGTTTGAAATTTTCTTTTTTTATTTCGTTTAAAATAATGGCGATAACAATACTAACGAATTATAAAAATATCAGGCATCTAACTTTTTCTGAATTAAAGTTATGTAGTCTAAAAAATTGAAATGTATCATTTTTGATACAAAGCTCGATCTACGATTAAGCTCGATACACTTACTTACTTTACTTACTTACTTAATTGGCCATAACAACCCGATTAACGGATTTCGGCCTGCCGCAACACATCCTTCCAGGCGCCTCTGCTTCTTGCGCGCCTACGCCAGTTGGTCACACCAATCGATGACAGGGCTCCCTCGATTTGGTCCTTCCAACGGATACAAGGTCGTCCTCTTCGCCGACTTCCGCAGATCCCCGCATCAAATACCCGTCTCGCTGGAGCATCCTCCTCCATTCGAACGACATGGCCGAGCCAGCGCAGCCGCTGGATATTAATACGCTGTACAACGTCCATGTCGTTGAGGAGCTCATACAGCTCACTATTGTATCGAATGCGGAAATCATCGCCAACACGTACTGGACCGAAGATCTTACGCAGTACTTTTCTCTCGAACACTCTCAAGGCTGCTGCATCAGTACTTAATAGGGTCCATGCCTCTGCGCCATAAAGAAGCACGGGTAGGATGAGCGTCTTGTATAGTGTTAGCTTCGTCGTACGAGAGAGGTCTCTGCTACTCAATTGCCTATTGAGACCATAGTAGCACCTGTTGGCAAGAGTGATCCTGCGCTTGATCTCCAGACTGACATCATTTGTGGTGGTAACGGCGGAGCCAAGATAAATAAATTCCTTGACTGTTTCAAAAGTATAGTTATCGGCCGTAATCTGAGAATCAATACGCCGCACGTCTCTACTTGTCGATAACATATACTTTGTTTTGCCCTCATTTACTGCCAAACCCATCTTAGTAGACTCGCGTTCAATAGCACTAAAAGCAGCAGTAACATCTCGCTTCGTACGCCCTATTATGTCAATATCGTCAGCGTACGCAAGCAACTGGACACTTTTTTGAAATATAGTGCCACTACGATGCACTCCTGCCTTTCGCAGAACACTCTCCATGACGAAGTTGAAGAGGTCGCATGATAAGGGGTCGCCTTGTCTGAAACCTCGCACGGTATCAAAAGGCTCGGAGAGGTCCATTCCTACCTTGACGGAGCTACAGGAATTGCTCAACGTCATTCTGCATAGCCTTATCAGCTTCGCAGGTATACCGAGCTCAGACATTGCGGCAAAAACACGATCCCTTATGGGGCTATCAAAGGCAGCCTTATAGTCGACAAAAAGATGGTGTGTGTCGACTTGTTTCTCGTGGGTCTTTTCCAGGATTTGGCGTAGTGTGAAGATCTGGTCGATGGTGGACTTACCAGGTCTGAAGCCGCACTGATAAGGTCCAATCAGTGTTTTGACGAGTGGCTTCAGTCGTTCACACAATACGCCTGTAAGAACCTTATATGCGATAGGGAGAAGGCTTATACCCCTATAGTTGGCGCATATAGTAGGGTCTCCCTTTTTCAGGACAGGACAGAGGACACTGAGGTTCCAATCGTTGGGCATACTTTCCTCTAGCCATATTTTGTAAATAAGCTGGTGCATGCGCCCTACCAACTCATTACATCCGGTCTTAAACAATTCAGCGGGGAGGCCATCAGGACCTGCCGCTTTATTGTTTTTAAGTCGCGTAATCGCGACTTTGACCTCTTCATAGCTAGGCGGCGGAATCTCCACGCCGTCATCATCGATCGGGTTCGGAACATCATCTCTAAAGGCGGTATTGGTGTCGTCATCGCCTTGTAGCAGAGTAGAGAAGTGTTTCCTCCATAACCTCAGTACTCCCTGCGGATCTGTTACTAAGTTTCCATTTTCGTCCTTGCAGGAAGACGCTCCGGGTTTATAACCCTCGGTTAGACGCTTAACCTTTTGATAGAATTTTCGAGCGTCATTCCTACATCTATACATCTCGACTTCCTCACGCTCACGCCTTTCCTGCTCCCTCTTCTTGCGTCTGAAAAGGCGTCTCTCATCCCTTCTCTTCTCTCTATAGTTCTCGACAATGGCTCGCGTAGCGGCAGACTGCAACGTTTTCTTGTATGCGGCGTTTTTCGCTGCAGTTGCCTCGCGACACTCCTCATCGTACCATTGATTTCGTTGGGGTGGGCGTTCGAAACCAAGGACTGTTTCCGCAGTAGTGCGCAGGGAGTGGGAGATGTTGGCCCACAGTCCGCCAATGTCGTTGAGATTAGATGGGGGACGACGGAGCTTATCCGAGAGTTGAGCGGAGAACGCCTCAGATGTCCTTTGTGATCGCAGCTTCTTAACGTCCAGCTTTCGCAATGCACTAGAGTGCGCAGACCTCGAAGCGCTAATGCGCAGTCGAAACTTGGCTGCGACAAGGTAGTGGTCCGAGTCGATGTTTGGACCTCTGAATGTGCGCACATCTAGTACACTGGATACGTGCCTTCCGTCTATCACAATATGATCGATCTGGTTGGATGTTGATCGATCAGGGGACATCCAAGTGGCCTTGTGAATGTCGAGATGTTGAAACTTAGTGCTACATACTACCATGTTACGCGCCGCGGCGAAATCGATCAGCCTCATACCATTGGAGGTAGTGTTCGAGTGGAGGCTGAACTGTCCGACAGTGGGGCCAAAGATACCTTCCCGCCCGACCTTCGCATTGAAATCTCCGAGGACGATTTTGGCGTCATGGGTCGGGCACTTATCATATACGTCCTCGAGTTTAGCGTAGAAGGCATCCTTAACCACATCGTCCTTTTCTTCCGTCGGGGCGTGAGCACAAATTAGGCTGATGTTGTAGTATTTTGCCCTGATGCGGATTGTGGCTATTCTTTCGTTCACAGGCGTGAACCCAGAGACAAGGTGTCGAAGTCTCTTATTAACCACAAAACCGCATCCGAATTCGTGCTTATCAACATGGCAGCTGTAATACACATCGAAAGATGCCAGCCTTTTGCATCCTTGCCCTATCCATCGCATTTCCTGTATGGCAGTGATGTCCGTCTTACATTTCTTGAGGGCATCCGCCAGCTGGGCGGAAGCGCCTACCCTATAAAGGGTGCGGACGTTCCATGTGGCTATTCTTAAATCGTTGTCCTTTGAACGTTTGCCGTGGTCGTCAACTTTAGAGGGGATCTTTTTTAGGTTTGTTGTTCCGGTTTTCATTGGATCATATTTTTACGTGGTGGGTTCCAAGCCCTACGCACAACCCAAATTTAAAGTCCAGGGGATTGGACATTCGCTGCACGCATTAGTTAACATCTAGCGGGTGCTAGAATGCCATCCAGGAGGGGCCGCGAGGAGGCTGCGTGTCAACTTGAATACAGCAAGACAAGGATCGTCCTGGTGGTCGCCAAGTTGACCACAATCAGAAACTTTACCTTGTTTGCATGCATTCCATCCCTCCCGATACACTTACAGCTGTTCCAATCAATAGTCTCGTTATCTGATTTTGAAACAGAAAATAAGCTGAACGTACTAAATCTACCAGAAAAAAAGAACTTGAGTTCAATTATTTGGTAATCGATACAATGAATGTGTGAATTTTTGATTTGTTATTCTGAAATGTTGCTTTTTATTTCATCTACTTAGGCTTTTTCATTAATATGAGGACTTAAAAGTAGTCTTTGAATTTTTCTTAATAGAAAACCATGCAAATTCACACCAAAAAATTCCAAGCTTGGATGCAGTTAGAAGTGTGTTCGACTTTTGTATAGGGTGGGTGATTTAAAGTTTAAATAAAACAAAAACGGCTGAAAATTTTCCCAAATTTATATTTTTTTGTTATGAAGTACAATTGTTCCTATTAGAAATGAAGGATTATTTCATTCCTATGGCTGCCGCGGCTGGTCTCACAGCATCTCATTCGATCGGACTAATTCTCGTGGCTTTTTTCTCTTGTATGGCGTCGTATTTCGGCAATGGCATTACGAATGTTGGCCTTCAAATGCTCAATTGTCTCTCGTTTGTCGCCATAACAATTTGCTTTCGCGGTTTCATCATCCTGTTGAAAACATCATCATCATCATCCTGTCGTTCACATTAATACGATAAAGAGCGGGTACAGAAAAAAATCGGTTATCATGGTGCGATAGGTGTCTCCATTGCGCCGTCCTCATCTTTAAACAAACATGGGCCAATGAAGCCTCCGCTCCACAAGCTACACCAAACAGTCACTCGTAATGGATGCATTGGCTTCTGTAAGACCACGTGTGTGTTTTCAGATTCCCAACTACGTGATTTCTGCTTACCCATCTGTACCCATCAAGATGAAAATGAGCTTCATCCGAAAAGGCATGGTAAAATCGATATCATTGTTCTGTTTCTCATTGGTCCCATAAATCCCAATGTTGCTCAAGCGTAAATCAATTCATTATTCATATTCATTCAATTCATCATACAAAATGCCGGAAAAACTTTAAATATCAATGAAGGGATAAAAGCATCCTAACAAGCTTATCAGTTTCCTCATTGTCATCGACATTACAGATCCCTAAACTCCATCACAGATCCTGTCATCGCGTGACCTGCATTATAAAAAACTTAATTGCTTTCATCGTTGCCTGGTTGTCAACGAAGAACCTTATGTTACCATTTGAAAATACTTCCATCGCTACTTCCGCAGCTTATTCAATTGTGAAGATGTTCACCTTAAAACGTTTCCTACCGTTTGAAATTATTCTTATGACTACAATTGAAGTTTTTCTATCCGAAAAAATTCGAAAAATATTCGAAGACTATCCGCGAATAACGCAGTGCTGGCAGTGTTGCAACTCTTTCATCAACTGTAATGTTGATGAAACCAAAACTTCACATTAACTTGTATGTGTGCTTTTATCCCGTCCTCGACATTTAGAGTTCATTCTACAAATGCAAGAGATCATGCAAAGACTTGTGGCACAACTCATACATAAATGGTCATTACAACCCTTTAGTCAGGATTACGACCTAGCTTCTAACACCACTGATGTTGTGTGTGTTAATTTTATACATGAGTGGCGGGACGTTCAGTTTAAAGTCGACTCCGAACGACAGATTTTTTTGAGAAACTTTTCCTTGACAATTTAATTTGCTCTCAGAATTTTTGCCAGAAATCTGCTGAGAGGAAGTCGCCGAAGAAATATTTTTTTATATTTTCATTTTGTCGTCTGACCTGGGATTTGAACCGAGGCCTCACGTCTAATAAGCTAACACACTACCTACTAGACTACGGCGACTTAGCACAACTCAGATTACTCTAATAACCTGTACCATCTCTGACTAGAAACTAGAAAGAATATATCCCAATTGTTAGCAGAATACACTGGGTAGTGTACTATGTGAAAACAGTCTCCAGACAAACTTGACAATCGAAAGGCTAACTTTATGAATCAATCTGGAAAGAATATATCCCAAGTGCTGGCAGACTACAATTGGAATCTTGGAAACCAGTATAACTTTATTGCCCTAAGTGGCTACAATACCTCGTTTTGGAAATACTGGGTAAACGGCACAATGATGTTATCCTGATAGGATTTAAACTGAAATTACTGGACGCGCACTTCTTTTATGTTTTAAATAACAAGGCTTTAAACAAAAGGCTTAAACATTAAATTGGATAAAGCTCGGCGACATTATAACAGAATTATTTTGTAATTGTACGCTAACTCCTGAACGAATCAAAGAAAAACGAAATGTTATTCAAGATTTCATTATAATTTTGTGTGTAAAGGGGTGCGGGGTTATGTGGTGGTTTCCGGCAAACAAGGGGAAAATTATAAAAAAAAATGTTTCGAAATAAAGCAGAAAAATAACACTTTAATTTTTATTTATTTCCTTTGATGTTCACTATTTTATTTAAATTATTCACCAAGAAAAGTATTTCATCTTCTATTCAAATTGTATTTTTATTTTTTCTTCAAACAAAATTAAAAACAAAAAATTCACTTCCTTTTCGGATTTACAAAAATTAATGAATGTTTTTTTCCACCAAACAATTTTAAGTCTTAACAATTCCAACAAAATTTAAATTTAATGGCAAATTAAAAATTAATTAACATCCTTCTGGATGTTACAATAAAGAATTAAAAAAAATAAAAATTATAAACCGTAAAGGCCTAAAATTACATTGAAATGTTTATATGCAAAAGCTTTTATTCAAAGACCACAGCGCCCTCTGTTGACCATCATCATAATTTAAGTAATGCTGTTTATGTCGCCGCTGTCTCGACCTTCTTTCTGGGCACTTCAGTGACTCACTGGTCTGGGTCCCCGGTCACAGTAACATCACGGGAAACTGCAGGGTCTACGAGCTCGCCATAATTGGTGTACTCCTTCTGTAATCCTCTTCTTCAACTTGCCTCGGTCAAGTTGGCCATTGCGCCAACCTATCCTGGGTCAATGAGGAGTCTTGCTCCACAGCTAGACTCACCTGGCCCTTGATGGATAGAAGGCGTACCAACCAATTACTTGGTCTTGGTCGTGGCAGCATCTCAATCACGGTGGCCATGCGTACAGGTCATTGTGTTATGGGTAGACACGCGGAAAGGATGCGGCTTCCATTTAACGACTTCTGCCGTCGGTGAAGATCCGCGGAGGAAGAGGAGACTGTTAGCCCATCTCTTGCGAGATGCAGACATAGGTTTTTTGACTCTCCATTTCTTGTCAGTTTGACGGAGCTATCATACATTGATCTCAAGGGTATAGCTTCGTTTATCAAACTTTCCGGCTGGTTTTCCAGCGTGGGGGGTCGTGCTGTTGACGTGCAGCCCTTGCGATGACCAACTTCTTCCTCTCCCTGGTTTTGATAGAACTTGGTCAGTATAGAGACTGCGTTCACCTGCACCATCACAACGGGACGCTATATGTGCTCAAGTGAGCTTATCAGAGCTACCACACCGATCTAACCTAATGTCACCAGGGACGGGAAGTGCAATCATTTGCGATATTAAAGTAATGTCTTCCATATACTTTAACATGATTTTTTACAATTTTAGTTTCCATCCTCGGTTCTAATAGTCGTTGGTTTTATATTTGCAAATGAGACATTAAAACTTCAAACGTAAGCTTTTTAAAGTCTTCGCTTTTTAATCAAAATATTTTATTTTTTTTGATTTTTTTTCTTTTGCCATCTCTACATCAAATCGTCTAATTGTTGGGAGTGCCCTCGTGCATATGTATATTAAGATATGAAATAAAAATACTCATCAAAAACAAATATACTTGAAATCTGTTTCCTTATAAATAAGAAATAAATATTTTGGAATAAAAAAACATAAAGAAACCTTTTGAGCTCTTGCCTTACTAAATATCTTTTTTCCCACTTACATCAATACAATCAAAAAAAAAAAAAAACGTCATCAAGGATATAATAAAATTATATAAAATAGACAGTGCCACATGTTTAATATCGTGGCCATTTCTACTGTCAGCAATAGCAACACCCCCACACTTTTCGCTTGAAAAACTTTTTACCAAAAGCAGCACGTTGTCCTTTTTCTACCATTATTCTCATGGCTATCCTATATGTATGTATGTACATATGTATGTATGTCATCAGTGTTACTTAGTTTCCTTTCATAATAATGTTGGCATATTTGTGTTAAGGATCGA
Source organism: Sarcophaga subvicina (assembly GCA_936449025.2). NCBI lineage: Eukaryota > Metazoa > Arthropoda > Insecta > Diptera > Sarcophagidae > Sarcophaga > Sarcophaga subvicina. Next base: position 30,336,493 of record OW388081.2, read on the forward strand.
AAAAAATAAAGGGACGCTTAATAAATTATTTACATGTCTATGTTTTCGTCTTGCTTTTCTCTAAATTAACTTACAAGGATATTTTATGTTTTTTGATGGAGTGATAAAAACATAAAGAAAAGGATACGGATAGGGTAATCTAATCTAAGAACATAGAGATTGTCTCTGTAGATTAATATTGTTAAAAGCAAATCATATCTTCCTTTCAACACAATACAAGTTTATAAAAAAAAAATGATTCAAAAAAATATCTTTGGAAGTGGTTGTCGTTGAACTTTAAACAAAATTAATAAATTTTACATAAAAACTATAAAATAAATTTAAAATTTGTTTCCTTTTTTTTATTTGTTTCAATGACATTACTGCTGAATTCCTAAAGAATAAAAGTGCCAGCATGACCGTAAGATCGTAGTAAGATATTTAGTAAGGCAACCATTTCCTTCGCAGGCCAATTATATTCAAAATTGTTGAAAACGGATATCTTTTTAAATATGTTCTTCATTTAAAAACCAATAAGGTCACCTTAAATTACATCAATATGATGTGGAGCAATGAAGTTGCCTTAGTCTAGTAAGTAGTGTGTTGTCTTATTAGGCGTGAGGCCAGGGCTCAAAACCCGGATCAGACATCTCCAACAAAACGAAATTTTAAAAATATCTTTTCAGCTACTTTCTCTCAGCAGATTTCTAGAAAGACTCCAAGAGTAAATAAAATTGCCATGAAAAAGTTTCTCAAAAATCTGTCGCTTGAAGTCGAAGTAGGCCCCCGCAACTCATGTAAGAAATTAACACACACAACATAAGTGGTGTGAAAAACTAAGTCGTAATACTGAAGTGTTGTAGTGACCAATTATGTATGTAATGTATCGAAAATGTAGTTACTATCCGTAGTGGAAAAACCTTCCGCTCAATAAATGAATAACACACATAAAGCTTTTCGGAAAACTTGATGTTACCCAAGAAGCAGTATAAATGCAATCTTTAACAGCATTGATGGCGCTGTATGTAAAGATCTGCAGTATGGTGACCATTCAATACCTGCCTTTCGTCAGACCTACGACCATTTTGTGCGTGCGTTATTTTCATTTATGAGAAGCTTTTCATCGCTATTTTTCATTTACTCTCAGAGTTTTTGCCAGAAGACTGCTGTTTTTGTATTTCGTTGTGGTCGAGAAGCCTGAGCTAGGGGTTGAACATTGGACTCGCGTCTAATAATCTAACACACTAATTAATAGGCTACGGTGACTTCTGAATTTTAATCTCCATAATTAGCCGTTAATCTCAGAGTGTTGAAGTTGTTTGCTGCGATTCAATATGAACTAGATGCTACAGTTGTGTGGTCAGTTGCTCCCCATCATCAATATAATCCTTACTGTTTAATTCCTTGTAGATTTTTGCTAGTTTCGGCGCTCACCATCAACCTTAACGGTAAGGGTGGCACTGCCTATCGGCTCTCTGTTCTCGCGCTTGAACAGACCTCTTCAGTACTGCAAAAAATAGAGAAAGTCTTGTTACGACTACAAATTTTAATTTTATTGCATGGTTGCTTATATTCGAATATCGAATAGAAAAATACAAAAAAGAAGAGAAAACTTGAACAAAACTTTCTGATTTTTTTTTTACTATGCTGACGCATTTTGTTTTTTTTATAATTTTTGAAAGTAAAAGCTGTACGTTGAAAACCCATTGATTTTATTCAACATTTTCGCAAGTTGCACACAGCATTACATGGCCAAGAGTCAACATTAGATTACTTTGCCTTCTAAAGTATTATTGAAAGTAATAAAAATGCAATTTCAAAATGCACAAAAGTTTACTTTACATTCTCCTTTTCTACAGAAATTGTTTTCAATAAAATAGATTTAAATGTTCCCAAGGAAAGAGCCAAGGCGCACAAACAATAAATGCATGGCAAATGCCGATTTTTTATAAACATTTTCTTTCCTTTTTCCAAATGGCATGTGTTCAATTCTATTCCGTATGCAAACAGCACACATGAACATTTGTTGTTGAAAGAAAGATTTTTTAAACATTTTTTTTTCTTTTTAATGATTTCCAAAGAATTTTTTAATTTCAATTTTTAAAAACATTTTCTCCATTTTATAAAACTGAAGGAAACATCAGAGAGAGAGAGAGAGAGAGAGAAAGAGAGAACTAAGCTACAACAAGGACAGTGAAATCAATAAAAATTCCTTAAAAACAGAAATTGCAAGTGTTGTGTTGTGTTTTTTAATAAAATCGTTTTTTTTTCTAATGTTTTTTACTTAAAAGAAAATAAAAAAACGGAAATATTTTAAATACAATACATACGTCTTGTATGAATGTTGAGAAATAAAAATTATTGGCATCTAAAAATTATTTTTAAAACAAAAATAATTTTATTGGGTATTCGAAAAAGTTCGATTATAACTTGTCGGCAGATTGCTTTAAAATGCAATATCCCAGGTTGTATTACAACAGACAACGTAGGTACCTTCATAGTTACATTTTTTTATTCGTTTGAAAGACCTATTGCTACCATTAAGTAGAGCGCTCGGAAATGTTCAATTTTACCTCTCTTTGACGCATAAGTCAGACCGAATTTGACCGGTAGTATATTGGCACTCCCCAAACAAAAGTATAACCAAAGCAAATCGCAATAACCACAGTGACCTATTCACATCAGCTCTATATGACGTGACCATGTTCTCAAATTCGTTGGGCAGAATGTAGTATGAGTTCTGTGTCACATAACATCGTCCTGTTGTCCTTGACATCCAGCTTATCCAATTCAGTTCAAAATAAGTTGATAATCATCAAACTGTATTGCTCGCCGTTGGCAACAATGGCAAGGTTATATTAAACGCTGATTTTTTTGGAATGCATTAGACATTCTTAGGCCTCATGTGGATTGGTATCCTCCCAAATTCGAAAATTTGAACCAGAAATGAAATGATTAATCGCTGAAAATAACTGTTCAATGAAAATTAGGGTCATTATGGTGCTCAAGTGAGCTTTGTGAAATCAGAGCTACCACTCAGACCTAACCTAACCTATGGTCATTTGCCAACTGCTCCAGATAACATTTAGCGAACACATGTCGTTGTATTTGGTCGTTGTCTTTGGTCGTTTATCTTCAGCTATTTACATGCATGTATACATACGTAATTAGTCATTACAACCCTTCTGCCAGGATTACGACTCAGCTTCTCACAACACTTATGTTGTGTGCGTTAATTTTTATACATGAGTGGCGGGACCTACAGTTTACAGTCGCTTCCGAACGACAGATTTTTTGAGAAACTTTTCCATGGCAATTTTATTTACACTCAGAGTTTTTGCTAGAAATCTGCTAAGAGGAAGTCGCAAAGTTGCCGAACAAATATTTTTTCATATTTCGTTATGTGGGAGATGTCTGACCTGGGAGTTTGAACCGTGACTTCACGTCTAATAAGTCAACACACTACCTACTAGACAACGGCGACTTTCATCTTCAGTTATATGTTCAGTTTAATTTTGTACGAATGCCGGTCCAAGTCACGACACAAAGTTCGCTAAGATGTGGTGTGTGAAGTCTACAACATCATCTCACAGACAGTGAGACTGACTGAAGGGTTGTAATGACCAATTATGTATGTTGAATGCTTTAACCGTACATGGTGGTTTGGCAAAACAAAGTGAATAAATGCCAGCTAATTTGGTAGATGTAGGATCCACAAAATGGCATCAAGATTCAGACGTCCTTGTTGGAAGTCCCGATACTGCAGAAAGCTGCTGGAAAACTATGTGAAGCTTTGGAGACAATGTTAAAATGAAGAGAAACAGCAGAGGAATGAAAAAATAAATATATATGTTCTCCTCGCTCTGGTGTGTCAAACATATTTTTGCTTAGAAAAACATAGGGTTCGACAATGGTTGAATGTGGTCTTGCCACAAAAATGCCAACATATGTATTGTTGTTAACAAAGACACATAGTTCGTATAAAAAAATCTTGTTTCAAATATAAGAAAACGACGTTTATTTTTGTTCAAAATTTCAAACGATCTTCGTCAACCACCCAATATTTTAAAACAAAATAAAAAATAATACCAAGCACTGCTGCTCTTCCCTTGTATAAAAAGGAAGAGGCAAAAAAAATTTTTTTTAAAACAAATTATTTAAATAAATCCCTAAACAGTGTGAAATTGAATTAAAATTGTTTGTTTTTTTCTTTTTGCTCTTCTATGTTGCAAATATTCCTGTCTGTCTCTGTCTCTGTCTCTGTCTCTGTCTCTGTCTTTTTTTTATGATGCTGCTGCATTTTATGCCAAACTGAACATATGAAATTGGTGGCACAAAAAATGTGTTTTTCTTACTTTAGCATCATGAAAAAAAAGAAAGATAACAACAACAACACAGACTGTAATTAATTTTAATAATTTGTTTTTCATACTCTCTACAGTTGTTTGTTTGTGTTTTTTTTTTGCTCTGTTTTTGGAAACAGTTTCCCAAATATTTTTATTGCACAAAACAAAAAAAATCATTATTTTGTAGTTGTAGCTGTCGCCAATGCCGTTGCTGGTTGTTATTGTCCTGCTGCTGAGCGTGCAGTTTTAATTGCCACTTTGATAGTATACGTGTGTATTCGAGTATTTCTTTAACCAACAAAACTAACAAACATATCATGTCCACCACATACATGTATGGTGTATGGATGCAAAAAAAATCACACTCTCTTTATAACATTATGTGTTGCATTATAATAAAAAAAATAAACAACGAAGTTATAGACGGTAATAACCGACTACATAATATGCTAGTCATGAAACCGAATGCAGGTTCAGTTCCAACAAATGAATCTAAGTGCTCTGAAGCTTGAGCATACCTTATATGATAAGCTTGACTGCATAATTCGCCATCAGATTTGTTACAAAATTATATCAGACCCCCAAGCTTATTTGTATCAAAGCTTAGGATTTATGCAACATAACTTTCTACATCTCCAAAGCCAAAATAAACTGTTTGTTGTTGCATGTGTAAGGGACACTAAGTCTGCATTACCCTCATGAGGTAAACTAGAAAGCAACAGCATAGCAGTCGCACTTGCAAAGGTTTCTGCATCAGAAAATTCCAACGAATTCACACGTGAGAGTGGCATTTCTTGCACTTGCACCTGCCAAGGTTTCGACATCAGAAAATTACAACGAATTCACACGTGAGAGCGGTATTTCTTGCACTTGCACCTGCCAAGGTTTCGACATCAGAAAATTACAACGAATTCACACGTGAGAGTGGCATTTCTCTGTAGACGAGAAAACAAATTTCATTCATTCGCAAACGCAAGATGGGGAAATTTACATATTTGTACGGGGACCCAAAAAATTTGATATGTATTGCATATAAGCAGAAGAAAATTATCTTTAAATCCTAGCAGATTCCATCTTAGTATCATCTTAGCAGTTATAACGAGCAATGGCAACTGGATACACTCGCCTATACGCTTTGAATACCCCAACACAACTTCCAGCAGCAGTAATAACAGCGAAGAAGAGTAGACCACTGAAAATCTGTCATTGTCTGGCACTTGACAACTTGAAGCTCAGAATTTCAGGAAATTTTAGAAATGCCAGACAAGAGGTACATATAGAAAGTGGAATACGTACAATTCGTATTACTGGAAGATCTTGTAGGTAAGTAGGTATGATGGGGTGGTAGCTTTTATTACCAAAGCTCACTTAAGCATTTGGTAGGACCCAAGGAGATTCTGCTTTGCTTGCTTATATCGTCGTACCGTCATTTCTTGGAAGGAGATGACCTGTCTCCTTTTCATACAGCAATACGGACTTAGTGTTGCTTATGAATACTCGGATCTAAGTTCTGGTGTCGCCATAGTTTTTTTGTCTTGAGTCATTTTTGTTCCAAAAGAAGCGTGCACGATTCACCAGCACTGATGCCTACGTACTAACTCCACCCCCTATATCTTTCAAACACTCCGCAGCCCAGCGGGACTGCCGTAAGGTATTACTTCGCGGAGGGCTGGTTAGCTTTTTAGCTTTCTCATATTAAATTTAATTTCGCCCGAGTTCCAACATTTGATGTCGCAATAGTGCAGCAGGTGGTCTGTTAACGTATTACACGAAAACCAGTGTTTCAAAACCTAGCTCAATCATCTGGAACAAATGGAAAAAAAATATTTCTTTCGACGACTACATCTCTCAACAATCTTCTGACAAAAGCTGTGCCGATTGCCATGAAAATTTTCTCGCATCTGTTGTTCAGAGTCAACGTTAAAGTGTAGGCCCCACCACTGATGGCTAAAATGAACACATGCAGCATGTCTGGTGCGAGAAGCTAGGTTGTAATCCTGACTAGAGGAATGCCACGACCGATTAAGTAAGTGAATCAGTAAGTCGTGACGCAAAGTTATCAATTGCATACCGCGTTATGTTTTCCATATATTCGCTTTTGGCCTTTTGATTTAGTTTTTGGCGCCCAGAAAGGAATCATATGTTTTCAAAAGGTCTAAGTCTTAATGCATACATATATAACGGGTCCGCCATCTAACGTTTTTTTTTATCAACTAGTGCTTATTTCGTGAATGGTAACACTTAGTTCATGAATGATTTGATAGGTAATTAGTTTTATCCTTCCGCTGAACGAATATTGACCATCCAATGCGTTTTCGCTTCGCTAAGTGGGCCTGAGATCGACTTACAGAAGATGCCGATTTTGGCAAAGAAAATCATCTTTTCAGATGAAGCTCATTTTGATCTTGGCGGGTATGTAAACAAGCAAAATTGTTGCATTTGGGGCACAGAAAACACGCATGCACCCAAAACGAGTCACTGTTTGGTGCGGATTTTGGTCCAGAGGCATAATTGAGCCATTTGTCTTCGAAAATGAGCAAGCAGTGGCCGTTACAGTCAATGGCGATCGTTATGGGGCCATGTTGAACGAATTTTTGTTCACAAAAATTGAAGAGGAGGATATTGGCAACATTTGGTTTCAACAGGACGGCGCTACGTGCCACACAGCCGAAGCTATACTCGATGTTTTGCGCCCTGTTTTTGAAGATCGCATTATCAGTCGCAGAGCCGATGTCGTTTGGCCACCTCGGAGCTGCGATTTGACACCGTTGGACTATTATTTGTCGGGTGCCGTTAAAGATAAGTGTTACGCCGACAAGCCAGAGACAATTGACGCTTTAAAGGACAATATTCGTGAAGCCATTGGTGAAATACAGCTGCACACAATCGATAATGTGCTTAAAAATTGGACCGATCGTGTAGGTTACTGCATGGCCAGCCGAGGCAGCCATTTGAATGAAATTATTTTCCATTATTAACCGGAAGGATTGTACTTTCAAATAAAAAAAAGAAATTAGAGAAAATATTCAGTAGTTTTTTTTAAAGCATTTTCAAAAAAAAACGTTATTTGGCGGACCCTTTACATAACAGTTCATTATAACCCCTCATACATACGAAAGCCAATTTATTCCAAACATCCCGATTTGATCAGACACTTCAATGTGCCAAAACGTCGACCAGAGCATGTATCTATACACAAAAGCACAATTCGTTTCAATTGAATTTTCTCGTTTTTTTTCGTGGGTTTGTTTGCCACTGATTACAACTGTTTTAAAAAAAATACTCAGGAAAATCGTTTGCATACTCGTATACCACCGTTAAAGTATGCAATCACACATATATGTACATAGACTTTTATGAAAATATTTTAAAGGTACATTTGTATTCAATACAATTGATTTCAATTGTTTGCCGTTTGAGCCAAAATAATACCAAAAAAAAAAAAGAAGCAAATAAATATGTCATGGCCTAGTGTGGCATGTAGAACAGGATATAATGGTTTTTAATGGAATAAAAACAAACACACACACACACACAAGTAAATAAATAAATGGAAACTCTATGAATGTGTTTGTAAGCGTACATCGTTAAAAATACTGTTATTTGCAATATGTATGTATGTCCAATATGTGAAATAAAAAAACCTGTTTGTGGAATGGAGTTTTGTTTTTTAATTTTTTTTCTTAAATTCCGTTGTCATAAACAGGGTACAGTGCAGTCACTGTAATTTACTTCAATTGTAGGGGCATTGTTCAGTTAAAAATAAAACAAAATTTTATTTTATTTGATCTGTAGTTTATATCTTAAATGTCTTCCTGAACTAAATCGACCAAGAGGGGTCAGCATAACATTATGCTAATAAGGGAAAATTTCTTTCATTAATAATACACAATAAAAAGCCATAGTAGAACCAGGAAACTTTCGTCTGCTTAATAAAGAATATCAGCGAAAATGTGAACATACATGCAACAACGGTATGCAGAAGGCTTGCCAAAAAATCTATAATGTGCAACCCAAGAATCATTCAATGAAGGCCTGTCTTAAAGCGGAACTGGCGACTCTGTGCGATTTAAGCCCATTGTATGTGGTAATGAGAACCACAGCAATACAGTCTAAGGTTGGCTTAACTGGAGATAAGTCGAACACGATATTCATTAGAGGGCATCGTGACCAGACAGATCGAGTAGACTACAGGTAACACATCTGCTCCCTGAGAAAATATTGCAAATTTGAAAACCGCTATGCAACAAAACTGGATAATAAGTGTGAATGAAGCAGTTTGAAGGCTACATATACGTTACAGAAAGGGAAAATGCCGTGAAATAAGGTTTAGACAAGTACAAATAGTGCAACAGGATCGAAGGTGTTCTCTGGACAGGAAGTACAAAGAACGGGATGAAGCAATACCATCTGAACACTTAGTTCTTATGAGCCCAGCTTGAAAATGGTATGAAACTACCTCAGAAAGCTTTATGATTCCATTTTGCTGGATTCCATTTCAAGTCAGAATTCACAGCAATAACCAGGCCAATAGGCTTACGAAAAGGAAAACATTAACGTGGCTTATAGAGCCAAAAATTTTCTGTAGGGTTGCTCCATTCGCTGTTATTACTATATCTCGTGGTGATATGGTGGTAGCCATGAAATCGCGTACAAATTTTATCTTTGACTTGCCTCCGTTTATCCATAGTCTCCGACTGTTTATTTTTACAACAATGTGCAACAGACCTAAAGTTTCCAGCACTGCCGTAGGGCTGGTTTTTGCTTATTGCTGATCTATTAACAACCGCTAGTCTCTGTATCTTCTCTAACTTCATTTGAGCTGCCTTTAGATTTGTTCTCTCTGCCCAGACAATGGTTCCATATGTCACCACCATTATGGTATACATCCAGTGCATAATTCCACGGTTACATCCCTAAGATTTTCCTGCAAGCCTGCAGCATAACATTATGGCATGTTCTGGCAAGAGATGCTCTCTATATACATATGTACGAGGCATTCATATCAATTTACTCATCAGCTTTATTCCCAAATATTTTATCTACATTTTCTGTAATATTATCTCACCCAGGAGGCAAATATTCGTTCATTTAAGAAGTTTTCTTCTTCTTATAAATGGTAGTATTTGGGTTTAACGCCAAGCTCACTGTCATGCACTAAACTAGTTCTTTGTAATTGTCTCACTCGATTTTTGTGAAGAAGTAGTCTAGTAAATAATATGTTGGCCGCGGTTCAAACCTCAGGTCAGACATCCCCAACAAAACGAAATATGAAGAAATATTTCTCAGCAGATTTCTGGCAAAAACTCTCAGAGTAAATAAAGTTGCCATGAAAAGTTTCTTAAACAAATCTGTCGTTAGGAGTTGACTTTAAACTGTAGGTCCCGCCAATCATGTATAAAAATTAACCCACATAACATAAGTGGTGTGAGAAGCTAGGTTGTAATCCCGACTGAAGGATTATAATGACTAATTATGTTTGAAAGTACGTATGATTCTTATGAGGTCTTGATTAAAAAAAACTAATTTTGGAAAGGGATATCATTTATTTCTGTATTTGAGCCACTGTCCTTATCTACAGGTTCATAGGCATCAATGACTAAGTATTCGATTTGTTCAGGAACTAGTGAACCTGAAAGTCTGTAAACTTGAGAATCTAGAAAGATTTACAAACTGTGTTGTCATATAGAGAAGCCGCCGTAGTCTAGTAGGTAGTGTGTTGGCTTATTAGACGTAAAGCCAGTGTTCGAGCCCCAGGCCAGACATCAAAACAAAATACAAAAAGTATTTCTTCGGCGAGTTCCTCTCAGCAGATTTCTGGCAAAAACTCTAAGAGTACATAAAGTTGCCATGAAAAGTTTCTTAAACAAATCTGTCTTTGGGAGTTGACTGTAAACTGTAGGTTCCCTGCCACTCATGTATAAAATTAACACACACAACATAAGTGGTGTGAGAAACTAGGTCGTACTCCTGACTGAAGTGTTGTAATGGCCAATTATGTATGTATGTATGTATGTATTGTCATATTGGGTTATAATAGTTATGGATTATATTGCTTCTATTTACTCTCCTGTTCTTCATTCTCTTCCTTTTTATTTATATTTCGTGTGTTTCTTATTCTCTCTGCCAGAAACTATTTCAATTTACAGTATTGTGGTTTACTTCCACTTTCAATTCTTTTCTATGCAATGTCTCTACGAATGCAACCTAACCTAACCTAACCTAGTCTAAGCTAACCTTACATAACCTAACCTAACCTTTACACGTACATATTTACTGAGACGGAGCATTTTGTAAAGCAAACCAACAGTATTTATTTTTTCAATCCTAGTAAAGTAAAGGGTGTTTTTTATAGAGGTATAGAACTTTAAGTTGCAATAAAACAACGATGGATTATTCGATTGACATGAATTTTATTTATCCGAAAGATAATCTTGTGGCATTACATTTCAAATATGATTTCTGGCATATGACCGCCACGGCTGGCGCGGATGTAGTCCAATCTGGACGTCCAATTTTCGATGACTTTTTCCAACATTTGTGGCCGTATATCGGCAATAATACGGCGAATGTTGTCTTCCAAATGGTCAAGCGTTTGTGGCTTTACCGCATAGACCAATGACTTTACATAGCCCCACAGAAAGTAGTCTAGCGGTGTTAAATCACAAGATCTTGGAGGCCATTTCACAGGTCCAAAACGTGAAATTAGGCGGTCACCAAACGTGTCTTTCAATAAATCTATTGTGGCAAGAGCTGTGTGACATGTTGCGCCGTCTTGTTGAAACCACATCTCCTGGATATGGTGACTCATTCGGGTCTTCCTCAATGCTACGCCCTACAGCAGCAATAGCTTATTCTGTACGCACCGTACAGCGTCTCTGGGGATGCGAGTTATCAATAAGAGTAAACGTGGTGCGAAGACGTTCCATGGCTAATCGAATTAACTGCTCTGATGGACGATTTTGTCGACGATAAAATGGACGTAGTGCGCGATACGTTTTCCGCACAGAACCATTATTTTCGAAATAAAATCGCACTATTTGCAAGCGTTGTTCAGGCGTGAGTCTATTCATGATGAAATGCCAAACCAAACTGAGAATAAATCACTTGACAGCTGTTAAATCGGTCGCCATCTTGAAAAGTAATGCCAACTTAAAGTTCTATACCTCTATAAAAACACCCTTTATAATTGCCCAAATTTTTTCGTGAGTACTCCTTGTATTGAAAGCTTATATTTTTTCGTACAAAATTTTCCACCATATCATATGCCTTTCCAATACATACATATATAATTATTCCAGTCATACAATGAACAGAACGTTGCCAGATTTATATTTTCGTTAAAAATAGACAAAAAAAAACAAACAACAAAAAACCATTTTATTAATAATTCTTTTACTGCTTTAAACCATTCATTTTCTCTAGTTCTGTGAATTGTATTCAATTGAATATAACTTTATATTGGTTACAGCATATGGGTTGTTTCACATTAAAATGCTGTCCGCGTGGAAATATGAAAATATTGAAAAAGTTTATGAATAGCAAACTCACAGTTTCAGGAAAATTGCTTCAAATATGTATTTGGGGAATTTCGTGTCAAGTGACCCAATTTTTAAAATCGATTTCTTCCGAAATTTGCACCAAGGTTAGTACTATTGGATAGTAGACCAGACACAAATTTTCAGCTCTATCAGTCAAGAACTGCCGGAGTTAGAGGGGGCCAAAGTTGGACATTTTGGTCATTTTTGGAAAGATTGAAGAAATAGCTATCTAACATCCTTTGGAAAATTTTTGCTAGAACCAATAGGTGAAAAGTTACACACATTTTAAAAAACCCTGTATGATCAAAATGTCCAACTTTGGCCCCAAATCGGAAGACATCGATTTTAAAAATTGGGTCGCTTGACACGAAATTCCCCATTTACAAAATCCTTATTATTAGGATGTAAAATCGCCCATATTTAAATGAGTATGCATGCATGTGTGCGTGTGTGTGTGAGTTTGAATTCATGTGTTCCTGAGAGTGCATGTAACAAACGATGCTTTGGGTATCATTATTCATCTTTTTTTCTCTCTCTCTCTCTTTCTCAATACTAACCAATACAACCAAAATATGAAATACTGTAATAAAAAACCGATGTACACCAACAACAATATCATATTGAACAGAAAAAAAGCAAATAAATAAAAATATGAAAGAAAGAAAGAAAGAAATTATAGTTGATTGTACGTGTGTGTTTAACAGTTTTCTTCCTTTTTTTACTGTTTTGTTTCCTTTACATGTTTCTAGTAACGAAAAATCTATTTTATTGAATACAAGCAGAGTATAGGTTTAGTTTGTGTATGTATTTATAGCTGTATAAAGGAGTGTGTGAGTGTATTTGTGTATGTATGCCTCAATTGTTTTCTGCCATTGCTCTCTCTCTCTCTCTCTCTCTCTTTCTGTCTGTGGATATTTTGCAACGTAAATTGTATTTCGTTTTCAGACTTGCATGCGGTTTTATAACCGTATGGAGCTAACAAGAGGCATCACAAAAACAATATTTATTGAAAATAAAACTAAAAAAACAATAAAAAAAGTAAAAACAATAAAAAAAAACAACATAAAATAAAAATAAATAAACAAGTAAAGCTTTTTTTCTTTATTTGTTCATAAAATTCAATATTTTTTCTTGATTTCTTTGAGCGACAAGAGAGAAAAAAATATTTAATTTTCGTTTATTTATCGGAAAACTATTCTTTTAACAAAATGTCTTTGTTAGGAATTATTTAAAGTGTGTAATATTTCCTTTTATTTATTTATTCTTTTTATATTCTTCCATATATTTGCAAAGGATTTACGAAAGTGCTCTGAGATCTGTTGTTTACAATAGTTTTTAGAAGGTTTTTTTTTAAATTAAATAATGCCTGTCATGTTCTTTGCCGCAGATGTTCCAGGCAGAATCTTTTGACAACTTTTTTCCAGCATCGTGGCCAGCATTAATCGCTTCAAGTAAATAATTCATTTACTTGTATTGTCATTCCTGTGATGTAGCTATAGCTGGATTGATAGATTTTTTTTTTCGCCGAGGAGGGGTAAATGTACCTAACCGCACCATAGAGGAAGTCGTCACATCCTCCGTGTGTGGGGCCCTCACCCACTAAATCCCCCCCTCGTCTCCTGTGGACTTGTTTGTGCCCACTCCGGAACTACGGTGGTATTAATTCGGAGTGGAGTCCTTTTGGCCCTTTGGCACCTTCATGTTCATATCCGCGTCCGGATTGCGAATCGAAAGTTGAGGAGTCATCTAAGCGTCTCCACTATTCCTTTCGTCTAGATCATCATCTCGGCTACCCCCGGCACGTGTGACAGTATCACCTATGCCGACATGCTTACTCGTTCTGCAGCTTCAAGGTCCAATTTTCACTACTCGCAGTCATAACGCCGACAATATTAGCGGCTGTGATCGTTCCGACTATTGACGTCAGTACAGAGCGATAGCTCTGCCAGCGTGCACACTCGAAAACAGTGCGCTCTGCGTCATCAATTACCTCCCCTTCCTTGTACAGGCAGTAAGGGATGGCGACCTTGCCCATTCTGTGCAGATATTTCCTAAAATATCCGTGACCCGATAGCATCTGTGTAACGTAGTAGTTTATCTCTCCAAATTTTCGACCGATCCATGGCCTTATGTCCGGGATAAGTCTCGCGGTCCTTCTTCCTCTATCTTCCTCGTTCCATCGTTGTTGCCATTTTGAAATGGTGTTTTCCCTGAAGTAACCGGTTATATGATTTACAGCCGATTTCGCCTTATAAATCTCCATCCGCTCTGCCGCCAGCAGATCCACAGGGATTATACCCGCTATCACCAGTACGGCCGGAGCGGACACTGTACGGTACGCCGACGCGACACGCAATGCAGCCGTTCTCTGTACCGATACAAGTGAGTTTGCCCTCTTCTTAACATCTAGGTTTTCGGCCCAAATTTCGCTCCCATAAAGCATAATGCTGTTTCCAACATCCATCAGGAGTCTCCGTCCCGCCGGTAGCGGTCCTCCAATATTCGCCATTAATCTGCTGACCTGTCCGACGATCTTCTGGGCCTTGTTAGCCGAGTACTGAATCTGATACGAGAATGTCAGTCTGGGGTCCAGCCTTATTCCCAGGTATTTCACCGAGCTCTCGGTCGTAATTGCCTCGTTTCCAATGCTCATGTCCACATGCAAGGGGATACGACGACCAGTGATTAGCAGCAATTCAGTTTTATGCATGGCCAGGTCTAGGCCGTGGGAATCCAACCATGCTTTTGTCCTTAGCATAACGCGTCTCAATTTTCGTTGTGCCTCTTCCGTGTTCCTGGCCGTGATAACAGCTGCGATATCGTCTGCGTATCCAACCAAGAAATTTCCGTCCGACATATCCTCCCTCAGAATTCCATCATAGCTAACGTTTCACAGGTCGGGGCCGAGGATAGATCCTTGTGCCGCTCCAGATGTTACTTGTTTCACTCTTGATCCCGAGCTTGTGCTATACACCAGCTGCCTGTTACTCAAATAACTGCTTACCATGGCCAGAATGTAATGTGGCACAGAGAAATTGTTCTCCAAAGCATCCAGTACATCGCTCCATCTAAGGCTGTTAAACGCGTTTTTGACGTCCAAAGTGGCAAGCAGTACCACAGGCCTCGTAAAGTGACTCCCACGCTGTGTGACCATAGCCGCTTCAGTCACCTCTCTCAAAGCGCCAATTGTTGACCGACCGGGTCGAAAACCATATTGCCGAGCAGACAGTCCTCCACTGTTCTCAATAGCAGGGGTAAGCCGTGGCTTCAAAAGCCTCTCGAGCAGCTTTCTTGACGTATCCAGCATGCACAGTGGCCTGTACGCGGATGGGTGCTCCGGGTCGCCCTTTCCCTTGCCTATTAAGACCAGTCGCTGTTTCTTCCATATTTCGGGGAAAATACATTCTCTTAGGCACGCGTTGTACATTCGCAGTAAGAGTTGCGGTCTTTGATCGGCAATTTCCCGCACTACCTCAGGCGGGATGCCATCGGGCCCCGGTGCCTTGCCGGGTTTTAGTCCGGCTGCAGCTATTTTCAGCTCCTCTTCGGTAAATGGTAAGAATTCTATACCGGGTGTGTTCTGCCGTTGTTCGATCCTCGATTCATGAGTAGGGAATAGTGTATCCACTATATTTCTCATCACTCGTTCGTCCATAATTCCCACTGGTTTCCTCCTGTTCAGTTTGTCCATTACAATTTTGTGTCCTAGTCCGTAAGGGTTTACGTTTATGTCATCGCGTAGTTCTGGTTTTTCTTGCGCGATATCGCCTCCTTCAAAGATTTCTTTCCCTTTTTGTATACTCGCATTTCGTCAACGGCCGGTCCGTTGGGGCTAGCTCTAGTGTACATCCGTCGTAGTCGTAGACACTCTCGTCTGAGTGCTGCAATATTTTCGTCCCACCAGTACACAGCCTTCCTCATGCTATTCGGGGGTCTCAACAAGGGCATTGCCTTCCTACATCCGCGTCTTATTATCTTCATAGTTTGTTCTCCTCTCATCCTCGCGTCGTCCGAGAGCTCAACACTGCCACACAATCTGTCAACCCCCAAGATCAGCCGATTTTTATCTAATTTTCGTGCATCCCATCCTCTACTGTTCGGAGTGTAATTGTTCTCCTCTCCTCTATTTCTCGAAGCAAAGGTGTACGGTATGTACTGATGATAACTACCCGTATATATATCCAATACCTTCCAGTCCCTGACTCTATGACATATGCTCTCCGAGACCATAGTTATATCAGGGATAGTGCCCTCGCATCCCGGTCGTCTAAAGGTAGATACGTTCCCCAAATTCGCGAAGATCAGGCCGGTTCGAGCTGCCATCTCCACAATTCGTCTGCCTCTTGGGTTGGTATTCCGCATTCCCCACTCTACAGCTCTGGAGTTAAAGTCGCATGCCACTATGAGGTTGCCGCCAATCTGCGTCATCGCATCCTCGATTCTGGCCAATTTCTCCTCAAAGGTTCCCACGTCATCATTGGGAGTCAGATAACAACTTATTAGAGTAATCTCGTCAAACTGTATCCAGGTGAAACAATCCCCCCTACCATAGATAGATTTGGAAGTCTCCGTAGTCTAGTAGGTAGTGTGTTGGCTTATTAGATGTAAAGCCAGGGTTCGAGTTCCAGGCCAGACATCAAAACAAAATACAAAAAATAAGTATTTCTTCGGCGAATTCCTCTCAGCAGATTTCTGGCAAAAACTCTGAGAGCAAATAAAATTGCCATGAAAAGTTTCTTAAAAATCTGTCGTTCGGAGTCGATTTTGAACTGTAGGTCCCACCACTCATGTATAAAATTAACACACACAACATAAGTGGTGTGAGAAGCTAGGTCGTAATATTATTCAATGGTTGTAATGATTAAGCAGTTCATAGGTACACACATATCTCAAGAAATTAAAAATGACATCAGCTATCTTCTTTGTGGTTTTGAAAGAGTTGCCATTCTCTTATTATTTTTTGCTATCATGCTACCTATGGTAACTCTGTGTTTGTGTTCCTGATTACCATGATGAGTAGCTCAAAATTTATTTTTGCATGAAGTAATTGTAAAATTGTGGAAAAAATCTTAAGTTTCCTTATGATTGATTTATTGAAACCATGATCACTGGATTGGGATGCTTGCAACTACAGATGCACACGTTTGAAAACATAATCTCTTTATGAATGAAAGAGCCAAAGGCTAAAACTAAATATTTTCAATAAATTTTAATTAAAGTTTTTCTTTTTCACTTGTTTTTTAATAATTCAAATATAAATATTCTATTATCTACAGCTAGCAAAAAGGAAATCTATTTCGTATTTATTATGTCTTCTTAACAGAAGTCAATAAAATAAAACAAAATACTTTGCAGTAGAGAGCCATTACGAAGTCTTATCATTAAAATTTTATTTCTTTATTAAGCATTTAACAATTTTATTTAAATTATACAGAAAGCCTTTATATCTGCAGAGAGAATAATAAAAAAAAATAACATTAACACTGATAAACATAAGACTCCTGTCTTCGTATTGTATTATGCCGGCTAATGACCATTTTATATGATACCATTAACCCATGAATAGGCATAAATTTTCCAAAGACTAAGAAATAATAAACCATGAACAAGTGTAATAAAGCTACGAATTAAGACAAAAATCTTGAAATATAAACAATAATAACAACAACAACTCAAAAAAAAAATAGGAAAACAATCATTAAGAAAAATTACTTGAACAGTTTGACTTCATAATGCTGAAATGAAAACATTTCCTTAATATTTTAATACAGCAACTCCATAATGATAATCAAAATGATTTTTCTTTTCTACAGTTTTTCGTTGTATTTTGTTGCCTTAATTTACAACTTTATTTATAGTTTTTTTTTACTTCCATACTGATTATTGTTGTTGATATTAAAACTGTTATTATTTTTCCATTTCTAAATGGCATACATACATACATACATACATATTTCCTTTGCTGTCTTGATTTTTTCATTCTGCTGCTTTCTCAGGCAAACCACACGCAATATTTGTACTGTCGGAGCAAGAAAAAAGAAAAATAAAGGAAGCAAATATTCAGTTTTTCTCGTTTCTTTTTCTATAAATGTATGAGTTTTTGTTGCCATACATATATATACATATGCATACATGTATATACATACACAAACTTTGACTATGTATTTAACTTTGCACAGACAAATAGCAAATCATAGACGAAGACAACAAATGGCGTATGGCGTATGGCGTATGGCATTTACGAGCGTCTGAGCATTGAAACATTTGCTACAGGATATTGTTTTAACATTTGGCAAATGATTATCGTAAAGCACTTTTTCGTACAGCGTTTTGCAGTGATTTACGAAACTTGTTTCCCCACATACCCTACAAATGTTAGAAAATAGAAAAACACTGTTATATTTTATCACATACATACATAATTGGTCATTACAACCCTGCAGTCAGGATTACCACCCAGTTTCTCACACCACTTATGTTGTGTGTGTTAATTTCTTTTATACATCAGTGGCGTGACCTACAGTTTAAAGTTGACTCTGAGCGACAGATTTTTGAGAACCTTTTTCATGGCAATTTTATTTACTCTCAGAGAGTTTTTGCCAGAAATCTGCTGAGAGGAGGCTAGGTCGGATTGGTAGCTCTGGTATCAAAAAGCTCACTTGAGTACGCATAGCGGCCCGTTGTTGTGAACGTAGTCTCTGCACTGACCAAGTTTTACCAAAACCAGGCAGAGGAAGAAGTTAGTCAGCGCAAGGGCTGCGCCTGCTGAGAGGAATTCGCCGAAGAAATATTTTTTCATATTTTCGTTTTGATGTCTAACCCGGGATTTGAAGCCTGGCCTAACGTCTAATAAGCCAACATAATACCTACTAGAGACTACGGCGACTACAATTATATTTTATCACTCTTATATTTTATCACTCAGACTAAAAAGTCGATTAAGTTCCAATATATACAATACAAAAGTAAGGTTTCATCCCAGTGCGAACTTTATAGAGAGATTTTACAGCGACCTTGTACACCAGCGCTGAATACTCATTTATTTCAGCGATGAGCATGATGTGACCTTTAAACCAGTTAATATTTTCTCATTAAAATGGCGATACAGAGATATTTGAAACAGCCCTGTAGATAAGGTGGCAGTCAACCATTACCCAAATAAGATGTTTTTTCTTATGCGATCTTGTTTGCGTCCGTGACGACATATCTTTCGAAAACTTTTTTTTTTTATCAAAATGATAGTTATTCTCCTTCAAACAGTAAGCGAAACCCTTTAAGCTTTCAAAAAATATTCAGACCACAGTATTTGTTCTATTCCGTAATCTAATCAGGTGGTCTGCCATCAAACCGAGTAATTATTTTATAAGACAACTCATAGAGATTTCATGGAAATTTCCGAATCTTTTTTAGATTTCTTTCCTTCTTAAACTATTGAGAATGGTTTCAAGGTTTGTCATTGCCTGAGTATAGGATGAAATACTGTACCCATCTAAAGAGTCATTGTGATACCTGATTTCTTGGCACAAGGTACCAAGCTTGATTTGTGGTCGGCTATCGGTTTATTGGCCCATGTTGGTTTTAGCACACTAACAACTTACAAGTCAGTGCGGCTTGACGTTATAACTCCATTACAGGCATTTCTTTTTTTTGCTTTCTGGTTTCCGATGAATGTGAAGAGATATCACAGACAAGCAGGGAGTGAGTTGCTTGAAGACATACGATTAATAGAGGGATTTTACAATTTCTTTCTACTAAAGGGTTTCTAAAACTGCGACTCCATTCGAAACAGACGCAGATTGTCAATCAATCACGTTATGTTTATACTCTCATGAATTTTGATTTAGGGACATATCAGTACAACGGGCCAATGCATACACCTTTTAGGCAGCCCAAGAAGGAATAGATACGCTTATAAAATAGCTATGTGCAGCTTAGACGCTTCAGTCTTTGGTGATCCTTCCGTCAACTTGTTTCTAAGAGTTCTTGCACTTAATCCATCGCAAAACAATAATATGACTACCTTTTCGCGAAGGACAAAAGACGTTAGACTTTACCTTGGATGTCCACAGTAGTTTACTAATTTCTGCATGAATCAAAATAGAGTATCCATGGATCTACTAAAATGACTTGACAAAGTTATTTTGTCGTTAATTGTTGAATCCATCCGTCAACACTTTGTCAATAGAGGGCGTATTATGCTGTTATTCGAGTATGCAGTACTACACCTGCTATGGAATAATTCATGGAATACTTCTTCTAATATCAAGAGCAAACTGGAATCATGTGGTTATTATAGTCAATCAAAATCTAATGCGTGTCCAATGAAATTATGTTCCCATGCGGATTTCTTTAACCCGGCAGTTACATATCAAATAATTTGCATGAATATCCGATTGCCCCGATATTCCTATGAGTCCATCTAACCCCTTATGTACTCATGGTCGTTTTAATGATGGTCCATTTAATAATGTCGATATCTCTCAACAGTACTTGTAGGTAACTATGCTTAAAATCTATGGGTGAAGTAAATATGCTGAAAAATGGTTAGCAAATGATATATTTTTAATTCAGGATTTTAGAGCAGAAGTTTGAATAAAAATTAATCGCCCTCTTAGCTAACACAGCCTTTAACTACACTATGGGACTTTTCACATTTTAATGACAACTTTTTTAAAACAATTTGGGCCATTATTATAACTTGGCGTTAACTAAAGGGAGGATTTTAACTGGCAGATAAATTGTTTTTCATTATTATAAGTGGACAATAAGGTAGAAGTGAGCATTAAGATAAAGGGAAGATCATCCTGCTGGTAACTTTTAAAGTTAAGTTTATGTCTGAACTTGCCATATTATATATTATTTTCAATATGGCAACGTCAAAATGAGCAAATACAACAAAAAAGAAGAAGCCCGTCGTTGCCACTGCGTTTTAAAAAAACGTGTTTAATTGAGTAGTGTTATCGACATTGCTCCGGCACTGCCATATTTTTGAAAAAGTTAACTATATTTTATCATTACATATATACATACATAATTGGTCATTACACCACTTACGTTGTGTGTGTTAATTTTATACATGAGTGGCGGGACCTACAGTTTAAAGTCGACTCCCAACGATAGATTTTTGAGAAACTTTCTAATAAGCCAACACACTACCTGCTAGACCACGGCGACTTCAATATTTTATCATTAGGTTGTAATAATGAAAAGAAGTTAAACGTGGCTTTAAAGTTCACTTTAGCTAAAGTTACCTTTAAATAAACCCAACTTTAACGGGAAGTTATAATAATGGCCCTTAATCGAGTAACAGGAAGCTAAGCATAATAAGACTTCAGGAGGACATGATTCATTAAAATTAATCAACTGTTTACGACAAACGAAACTTTCATGTGAAACATTAATTTCAACGCGAAACATTAATATTCGTTGCAGTCTTCCCATCTCACTGAGAAAAACGTATCGATGGTGATCTCCTTTGTCTGATAGGAAAGACTGTTTGTCCTTGTATTAACACAAAAACAACAATTCAAATAAATCAGAATATTTATATCCCCACACATTATATCCCCACAAGGTCTATGATATTTTCTGTTAAAACGGATTTTTATGTCAGAATACATAAATTGAATAGGACAGTGATGCAAAGAATATCAGAAATCCTAGAAAAATAATATCGTCTATCAAATTGTATAGTGTGTACTGTTGAATTATATACCATTATCAAATATATTACTGTGTAACATTTTTGAATGTATCCATGAATTACACTCGATTTCAAACTGCTGTTTATTTCATGTGAAAAAGTTTATTCTTCTTCTTAAAAAACAGTTTTTTTTCTATATATAGTGTGTTGTCGGCTGGTGGCTAGAAACAAAATAATGCAAGCGACACCCAGAACACAGAAGACAAACATAATAAACTTAACGATTTTAAATACTCTAGTAAAAGTTTGAGTTCAGTTTTCTTTTCTCTTTTGTTACTGCTTAAGAATTCAGGAGAAAGTGAGAAAGAAAACGATTAAAAATATTTTTAAATGGCAAAGACTAGGGTTAAGTCGCCGTAGTCTAGTAGGCAGTGTGTTGCCTTATTAGACGTAAAGCCAGGCTTCAAACCCCAGGTCAGATATCAAAACGAAATACAAAAAAGTATTTCTTCGGCGACTTCCTCTCAGCAGATTTCTGGCAAAAACTCTCTAAGAGTAAATAAAACTGCCATGAAAAGTTTCTCAAAAATTTGTAGTTCAGAGTCGACTTTAAACTGTAGGTTCCGCTACTCATGCATAAAATTAACGCACACAACATGAGTGGTGTGAGAAGATAGACCATAATCCTGACTGAAGGGTTGTAATGGTCAATTATGTATGTATGTATGTAAATACTAGGATTAAATTTAGTTGCGTTTGTGACTTTAAGAACGAAACACATGTCTTTAAAGAAAATCTAATTTCATATTCCTTCTCCAATATTTTTTTTTGCCTTCCAAGATTTTCCGATGTCATCAAAATAAATATTAATTTGTGAGATTTTATTCCTTGGCAAGAAATGCTCGGCTTTTCTTGTTAATATGGTATTATATTGTTAAACTATACATCGAGAGAAAGTATTTATTGGGCTGATAAGAAATTCTGCTTCAATTTCATTCGCAACTGGTGACTTTATATAAATTCTGTCAAACAATTATTAATATGAACCTTAAATCACAGTATTTATACCCATGGGTCTTAACTTATCAGCTAAGCATGCGGAAAGACTAAGCTACCTTGCTAATGACTTCTGGAGATATTGTAAAACCATTGAAGTGGTAACACTATTGTCTAATACAAACTGTGAATCGATACAAAGTATTCATGCTTCATAGCCTTGACAACATATTGTTCGTTGGAGTTACTAAACTGTCAGGCTTTAAATTGATACTAAAAGAATCATGCTTTAATGCGAAATCCCAAATATTAATTCTCGAGACCGCTTAAATAGGATTCGACAATTAGCTCTAGGGAATGGATTCGTGTAATATCAGAACTGGCCGCTATATGTGCTCAAGTAAGCTTTGTTGTCAATGAAGCGTCCACTCTCTCCTATTTCGGATGTTCCCCTTGCTATGCTTAGATGATGATCCCACATGTGCTGATAAATGGGATTAAAAATAATATTTTCCAGCTCTTACCGCTCAGAAAAGCTGTCATATGTTTGACAGAATGCTTAAAATGTTGAGAAGCAGCAGTGACAACACAATTAGTCTTCCATTGAGGTTCAGTGATTCTCTGAAATAATTTAAATTTAAAATTAAAACATCATTTTCTAAAGAAGAATGTTCTCAAAACAAGTTTTATGGTGACACCTCTGGCTCATTGGTTTTTCATTTCATCTGTCATTTAAAGCATTTCGCTTTTATTATGACATTATTGTCATTAATTTTCTGTTAAGGAAAAGAAATTCACTTTTTGCCATTCGCTGATTTTGTAATTTTTTTTAACCATGGGTTGTCACACAAACACTGTGCTACAATGAAACTTTGCAAAACATTTTATAAGACTGATTAGTTTAATTTGTATCTTTTCGAAGTTTATTTGTTAAGGTGACTTCGAATTTTTGTTTACGTTATATTTTAAGGGGAACTTTCTTTAACAACCCTCGCATTTTATTTTTATATAAAAAAATAGTACTTTGGATGTTAATCTACGTAAAAAGCAGTGATTTTGTTATTTGCAATGATGATGATTATGATGATGGGGATGTTGTTGTCGATGCCAGTCATAAGATTACATTTTCACTGGGATTTCTTCCATTTCAAATGAAATCTTTTATTTCACAGAAAGACATATTGGAGTCAATATTTTTCTGTAAGTTGTGATGGTTTTAAATTTTTGTTTTTGTGTCAGCATTCGAATACGTTTAATGTGCGAATTTTTTTTCTGGAGGAATTTATTTTGATTTGTGCATTAAGATTACAATTTATTTTTTAAAAACGATTTAACTGAAAAGAATATATTTCTTAAGTTCAGCTTATAACGATAAAAAAAAATCGTGAATTAAATTCTGAGAAGACTTGACGGAAATATATTTTGCAGTGCTTTAATGAACATGAGCTCCTGAAACTGCTGTAGTCCCTTTTAAGTTTCATAAGCCTGTGATTAATTTATTTCCATGGAATTACTTCCACAGATACGTCTGTTATCACTTTTCATGGCAGGCACGTTAGATAAGAAGACAATTTAGAAATTCATTCTTTCTAGTAAAGGGTACCCATCATAGTGAGTATTCATTATGGATAAAATTTTCGGCACATTAGCATCGAAAATATGAATAAGAAATCCTATAGAAATTATTAATGCCTTATGAAGAATATTAGGTATTCGACTTAATTTTGAAAGATTGCGCACAAGAGTCATCAAATATCGTCATGTCATGGCTGCTAATTTCGAACGAACTCCTTAATATTTTCCCCAACAATCACAGGCATCTGCGTTTATGCCCATATCGTTTGACTATCTCCAAACGATGAACCATTTGTTTTCGAAAGCCCAATCATGAAATGTCAGGGAGTTTTAGACCAAAAAGTAATCAAGGATTCATTTCCCTTTTATTAGCTTCTGGTTATAAATTATAATTGCAGCACGCTCCGATGTTATGGTGCTTCTCACATAGGAGAGGATTGCGTACGTTTTGTCACATTAAGTCACATTAAGAACTGAGTCCCTGATTGGATATTAATTCTTCCAAAAGCGAGTTAAAAAATACCAGATACCGGACTTGAGGCTCAGTAGAATTCATGGAGATGCAATACATATTGACGACCACGTGAAAAATCAATGCTAACTTGGAAGTTGTTGCCGTAGTCTAGTAGGTAATGTGTTAGCTCATTAGACGTGAGGCCACGCTTCAGACATCTCCAACTAAATGAAATATGAAAAAAATATTTCTTTGGCAACTTCCCCGCAGCAGATTTCTGGCAAAAACTCTCTGAGACTAAATGAAATTGCCATGAAAAGTTTCCCAAAAATCTCTCATTTGGCGTCAACTTTAAACTGTAGGTACCGCCAATCATATACAAAATTAACGCACACAACATAGGTGATGAGAGAAGCTAGGTCATAATCTCAACTGAAGGATTGTAATGACCAATTATGTATGCATAAATGTATATATGTAAACTGGCATGGAGTTCCGAAAATCACACAATAATTGCCACATGTTTGCGGCCTTAAACTAGAAATCGTTATTAGGATGTACACAACGATAGTAAAACTGCTACTCACAAGCGGAGCGGTAGTATTGCTATTGGTAACGAAAAAGGAAAATGCAGTCATTTACGCCAATGAAGTAACATACATACAGTTAAAGAAAAAAAGTCTACAAACACCACTGTATGTATATTTCCTTCCCGCGGGTTTTTTCCAAATTGAAAATGATGTTATAGCGTTGTTAAAGGCGCTTACAATTAAGAATGTTTAAAGAAGAAGCGAATTTGAAAAAAAAAAAACTATAACGTAGAAATTATTGCGGAAAAAATTTAAAAATTAGCGGGGAAAGTCTATACACAGTGGTGTATGTAGAAAAAAGTCTACATACAGTGGTGTATATAGACTTTTCTCCTTAACTTTATGTCCCTCTATGGCGTTTACAAACAATCATTATTTATTTCTAAACTAAAGCTGATTATAGCATAGTGAGGTTGAACATTTTAGGGCCATTGAAAACTGGAGCATATGATCGAGCACGAATGCCTGCTGTGCACTCAAATGAATTTCACCGTCTCACTATGTGGCATTTTGTCTGACAACCTGGCCAAAATTAATAGAAGTGGTTTATGAGTTAATGGTTGGAATTTTTTGATAGTGTTAGCGATAATTAGGCCCAAGGATGAACCCAACTGATTTTGGTTCAAATCGGTCCGTGATTTCGCCTAGCCCCCATACAAATTCCCCTCGAAATTGCACTCATTTACACATAATTATGGTGATTATGCAACAATCATGATAAAATTTAGCATGGATCAGTCCTGTGTACTAAGAAATCATAGTATAAAGTTTGGTGAAAATCGGATCACATTTGACCCTAGTCCGCACATAAAGTCCCCTTTAGAAATTCACGTTTACGCTTATAAATGGCTTAAAAACATCGGTATCGTGATGAAATTCGGTATGAACGTGTATTTTGTAAATCTAAATCATATTACCAAATATTGTTATGGTCGGTCCATAATTGCGCCTCGGTCCAAAATAGGGCCCCTTAAGAAAATATGTTTAGCAATTATAATTGGCTTAACAATTTTATTACCTCGATGAAATTCGACATGAACAAGTTTAATATGAATGTGAATCATTTATGATCACATTTTATTATGATCGGAACATAAGTGCCCCTAGGTACCACATACTGTCCATTAAGAAAATCAAACATACATCTCATATTGTTATAATATTCGATGTACATATGTAAGTTTTTAAAGTTCTATGATATTTAATATTTATTTTACATTATTTAATACTTAACTTAAAAATACTTAAAAAGTGAAGCTAACTACAATCGTTAAAATCGTTATCATATTCATCATCAATGTCAGGAAGGAGTAATTTAATAATATCTGAATTCCTTCGCAATTTTTGTGTACTGCAGCCTATAAAAGGGTCACTGCTTAAAAGTAACCTATCCATGACATCTCCATTGGTATCGCCATATGGCTTTATCGCCTAAGGCTTTATTACACTGCGTCAAATTTTTTTAATTTTTCAAAAAAGGTAAAATTTTCAAAAAATCGGAAAACATAATTGCGCAAATTTGCGCAAAATTTTTTTTATTCCTGAATTTAGAGAGCTCATATTTTCTTGTGGTATATAACATTAAACTACTAAAAACTACGTTCACCTTTAAAATACTTTTCTTTTTTTGGGTAGGGAAAAAAATTTGAAATTTTTATAATTTTTAAATTTTGAACGAATAATTTTAACATTAATATATGAGATATATATTTGTATATATAAAACTGAGAGTAGCAGTTGCTCATACTTTTCAAATAAAAAGAATCAATATAAAACCTCTATTCGTTTAGCCACAAACAAATATCATATAAACGTATTAAAATTTCAAAAAAAAAAACCAAAAACGCATTTAATTTTCTTCACTTTCCTGATTTTGACATCGTCTCAAATCTACAAATCTCAACTTAAAGTCGTGAAAATTCACTGTATAATGCAGAATTTTGTTGTCTATCGAACTGCATACTCAGTTTCTTAAATTTCTTTAAATTCATTTTTGCCTTTTTGGCCAGCTTTTCAGGTTAAATGCCACATAGTGCGTCTTTTCGATTACTTGACTCTTTACTAGACTTTGAAAATTGATTCAAGGTCAGGATCTGTTCTAGATTGAACCCCTAAACGGGTAAAACATTAAGGTTTATACGGATGTATTCAAGACTTATGAGGATACTGGATCTGGTGCTTTGTTAAGAGATATTTGAGTTGCAACTACAGCCTTCTGTCTACGCTTGTTAGCAACATTTTGTGGCAACCGTGATGTCTGTCATAATAGTATCTCACGTCCGTACTTTGACAGACTTAGTGAACGGCCTCACAAATTTTTTTTGTTGTCTCGAACAAAAATTTATGAAAGCTAGGAGCTGCACTACTGCTTTAGTCAAAGTAGTTGATGACCTTAGGTTGAAGCTGGATGAAAATTACATAGCGTTTTTGGATCTTTTGGACCACACTAAGGCTTTTGATACAGTTGATCACAGAATATTATTGAGAAAGCTACAGACCCTCTTTAATTTTTCTAATTCAGCTTGCAGTCTTATACGTTCCTATCTCATTAACAGATCTCAACGAGTTTACCTAAACGGCAACATCTCGAATTCGGTACACGTTGGAAGAGGTATTCCTCAGGGATCAATTTTAGGGCCCCTTTTGTTCTGTATATACATTAACGACCTACCTGATGTTTTGGATAATTGTAGCGTACATATGTACGCTGATGACGTTCAGCTCTATAGGAGCGCTTGTATTGATAATATCCGACTATGTGTAGATACGATTAACGATGATTTACGGAAAATTGACAACTGGGCTAGTGCTAATGGACTTTGTATTAATCCCTCTAAATCGAAATGTTTATTGCTCTCCAGGTCTAAGAGAGCGTTTGATATGCCGGAAATTATTATCAGGGGGAATAAAATTGATTTTGTTGAATCGGCATCTAATCTGGGTGTTATCTTTAATGGTCGGCTAACGTGGTCTAGCCACATTAATGTCATCGTTGGTAAAGTTTATGGTATGCTTAGGAACTTATGGGCTGTTATAGATTCGACTCCTTTTGCTATACGCCTGCAACTGGCAAAAACGTTTTTGATTCCTGTCCTTTTATATGGATCGGAAATTTTCGCAAACTGTGATGCGGATGATAGGCGGAAACTCAACTTGGCTTATAATAACATAGCCAGATATGTGGTATTCATTTTGATAATCTATTGAATATTAAATGCCTAATTTTCCTCCATAAGATTATTACTTTGGAACAGCCAGTATACTTATTTAGCAGGATTAGATTTGATAGATCCAACCGCGGTAGGAAAATTATCCAATTAAGGCACAGGACTCTTTTGTCGAAACGACAGTTCTTTATACACACCATCAGTCTTTGGAATACACTACCTAATTATATTCAGAACATAGGCAATGGAACTAAGTTCAAAAAGGAGTTATACAATCTGTTTAAGTAGTTTGTAACATATTTTGATTGTTTATACATTTTTACTCTTCATTTTTATTAGTGATTAATTATTTTCATTTTTCTAATTTATTATTTAAGTTTCATTGTATCTCATTATATGAATATATTTCCTTGTTTGTATTTTTCTTTATATTTGTATCTTTCCTAATTTAGTTTTTTACATATGCTCATTTTCTTATCCTAATTTTTTTGTATCGATTGCTATTTCCTGAGGTTAAATCATGTTCTTATTCTTATTCATTTTTATTTATACTGTACTTCAAACAATTCATTACTCATATAATGAGCGATTTGTTATTACTTTTTCCTATTTGATGTCCTCCCATAGCACTTTCATTTATAAGATTATTATCTTGTTGTGCTATGATTAATAAATAAAATAAATAAATAAATAAATAAAAAAGCTCTCCCCTGTTTTATGTTTTAATGTTATCAACTGTACTCCACACTGCATTGGGTCACTATATTGCATTTGTGTATTGTTTAAATATATTTATTTGCATCCATCTGAAAAAAGTTTTTTTTTTTGATATCAAAATAATATGGAGTTTTCAAGATTCAATTGAACGGCACTTGATTAAAATTTTTTTTCTTCTCACAATTAATAATTTACGTTGAAGTGAATAAAAAATGTTTACATTTAAAAGTATTGCTCTGTGACGAGAGACCAATAAAAATTGTTAATTTTTAGTATATGGAAAGGGTGATTCCTTTAAAGGTGCACAACTTTAATAGCAAAATTGCTTTACATTTTTCCGCATGCTAATGGTGGTTGAATGTACGAGATTATTCAATTACAATAAAATAACAGTAAAAATAAACTGTTTACAGTTTTGGGAAAATAAGTGCCGATTTCAAGCTGAGTCTAAAAGAAACCCGGAGAAAAGTTCTATTGCGCAAGACTTTTTAAATATGTTTTTGAGAAGGCTTTATGGTTAAGAAATATCATTATTTAGTTACCGTCGTGCTTTGTAAAATTGTTTTTTCTTTGGAAGAATTATGATCGCTTCGTTTTTCATTTTTTCCATTATCGCTCTTGCGAGCATAAGGCTTCCTCTATGCATCAACCATCTTATCCGGCTGACTGTAAAATTGCACTGTCCTAGATTTTGGAATATCGAACGCCTCGAGGTGTTCCTTGGCCGAACAAGGTTTCTTGAGCTTGGAGATCTTGCTATACTATCAGTATTCTTTCTGATAGTATGGCCGATCCATTTCCATTTTCTACGTTTTATTTGCGTTATTATAGGGTCCTCATTGCTAAGGTTCCAGAGATCCATGTTTCTGATGTAATAATGCCAGAATATTTTGCATATCTTTCTGAGACACTTGTTGATGAATGCCTGTTGTTCGATATTAACCAGGTTTCACTTCCGAACAAGTCGAATTTACACGCGTGGTTAATATTCTAAGCTGGGTTCGTCTGTATACAGACATACATACATAATTGGGCATTACAATCGTTCAGTTAGGATTACGATCTAGTTTCTCAAACCACTTATATTGATTAAAGTCGATTCCGAACGACAGATTTTTGAGAAACTTTTCATGGCAATTTTATTTACTCTCGAGGAGTTTTTGCCAGAAATCTACTGAAAGGAAGTCGCCGAAGATGTATTTTTTCATATTTCGTTTTTCTTGGATTTATCTGACCTGGGATTTGAACCATATTGTCTGTAGTTGTCCAAATGCCACTCTGGCTTTAATAAGCCTTTTGATTATTCTGCGCCGCCATTTTTTGTCACTATACTGCCTAGATAGCACAAACTATCTACGTATTCCGAAAGATGTTAGCCTGTCTTATAGACAAAACTAACATACATACATAATTGGTCATTACAACCCTTCAGTCAGGATTACGGTCTCGCTTCTCACACCACTTATGTTGTGCGTGTTAATTTTATACATGAGTGGTGGGACCTACAGTTTAAAATCGACTCCGAACGACAGATTTTTTAGAAACTTTTCATGGCAATTTTATTTACTCTCAGAGTTTTTGCCAGAAATCTGCTGAGAGGAAGTCGCCGATGAAATATTGTTTGTATTTTGTTTTGATGTCTGGCCTGGGGCTCGAACCCTCGCTTTACGTCTAACAAGCCAACACACTACCTAATAGACTACGGCGACATAAACAAAACTAAGCTATCTTACAAATATTTGGAGATTTCCGTCGTCAAAGTAGTTAGTATAAGTATGTATATCAGCTTTGATTTCAATTTTAATTATCGTTAACTGGTGTAGAGTGTTCCAGAATATCTAAAATAAACACCCTTTACTTACGAATGCATGTTGATGGGTTAATAAGAAAAAATAACACTCTATAGGCGCATCAATTACATTTTTCCAAACGGGTGCATTTTTTTTAAGTAAAATAGCAATTAAAGAGTATTCAATACTTGTTATATACGACCAATAATAAATGAATTGAATAAAAGAAATAAACTGGAAAAATTATTAAAGTTTACAGCAACAAAAAAAAAAGAAAATTTTGCGGAAATAGTGGCTGAAATTGAACCTTTGTTAACAGAATAAAAACATCGCTTTTTTATGAACAAAAAACTGAAATTTCAAGCGAGGGTTTATAAAACGAAAAATATTTAAAAGCAAGCATAATAATGGTGTCAAATAGTAAACAGTGTTTAAAGGCTAAGTTACATGGAATCCGTCATACGTTGGAAGGAAGGAATGAAGTTTAAATAGATGTTTTCATATGTGCTTTGTTCCCCTCGATGCTTCTTCTTTAGCGCAACTCATAAAGATGGGAAACTTAAGTAGAAAATGCAGCCAACCAACAAACATTCTCTCCAGTCCAGCTGGCCTATGACCATTTAGTGCACAAAGAAAAAAGTAATGAAAAGCGATACACATGCATAATTGGTCAATACAACCCTTTAGTCAGGATTACGACCTAGTTTCTCACACCACTTATGTTGTGTGCGTTAATCTTGTCTGGCCGGAGGTTTGAACTGAGGCTTCACGTCTAATAAGCCAACACAATACCTACTGGACTAAGGCGACTGGAAAGCGATAAACAAAATAAAGAAACTTTAAAAATGTCGTGTAAATATGGCGAAAACTTTAGACGATAAGACTCGTTAGATTTACTAAACTAAGTGCTAGAAATGGTCAAATAAAATGGAAAGATCTGTTGAGTGAAATGGAAAATATGTGCTTTTACAAGCGAAAGACACTCGATTTGGCAGATATTTAGACGAATTTACATAAATCTCTGAAATAATTGAAGTCATAAGCTGTTTGAAAAACAATAACACAGAACTGGATAACATATACAACGAAGTGCTAAGTCCATCTCCGGAAATAAATGTTAATTTACGAAATATTTCTGTTAATCATTTCTCTGTGTAGTCTTGCAAATCATACATGCACACATAATTGGTCGTGTTACAACTAGGGTTGCCAGCCTGGCTGGACTTGCCTGGATTGTCCAGCTTTTTTGATGCTTGTCCAGTTTCAAGCTAAAATTTAATTTGTCCAGCTAAATAGAAATTTTTTAGTACACTGCAATAACTTGGGCAATAATTTTCATGTTATATTAGTCAAATCATTACTTTACTACAAATTTTTTTTTTTTTTACCAAAGTACAAACTAGTATAAACAAAATCAAACTAGACTGAATTGTTATTTTTTATTGTTCTGTTTTTAGTATTTAATTTTTATTCTTACATACATACATATGCATATGCAAATATGTATGTGACGGACTGAACCGAAAAAATTTAAGTTTAGTTAAATAAATTTTAAAGAATGAATTTATTTAATTGTAGTATTTTTAAATAGTAATACATATGTATATATGTTGATAGCAATGGATATTTTAATAAAAATTACTTACACAAAACCAAAATTAACATTTTCTCAGTATTTTTTATGTCCAGCTTTTTTTTTGTTTTGTCCAGCTTTTTCAAACCCAATGTCCAGCTTTTTGCGAATCGGAATCTGGCACCCCTAGTTACAACCCTTTAGTCAGAATTACTAGCTATCTTCTCACATCACTCCCGTCCCGTATACATGAGTAGCGATACCTACAGATTAAAGTCGATTCCGAACGACAGATTTCTGGGAAACATTTTCATCACAATTTTATTTATTCTCAGAGTTTTTGCAAGAACTTTGCTGAGAGGAAGTCCCCGAAGAAATATTTTTTCATATTTCTTTTCGTTGGATTTGTCTGACTTGGGGCTTGAATCGAGATCTTATGTCTAATAAGACAACATACTACTTGCTAGACTTGCAAAACGCCGTTTTTTTTTTTTGAAGTCTCTTTAGGTCTGAGCACAGGAAAAAGTTGCGGGAATATCTACTAAAAGTTATTATGAAGATATAAACTAGACTTACTTTCTGGCTTATACCCATAAAAAATCATTTAACCCCTGATCTGCTGGTAAACTACCATAGACAACGATTTGTGTTCGCTGAAAGGACTCTGGAGCAGTTGTCAACAGACACACATACATACATTCATACATAATTGGTCAGGATTATGACCTAGCGATACCATCGCTTCGGGTGTAAGTAGCGTTCTTACTATCGTTGTGTACATCCTAATAACGATTTCTAATTTAAGGCTGCACACATGTGGTAATTATTGTGTGATTTTCGGAACTCCATGCTTAGTAAGCTTCCAGTTTACATACCTACATACACACATAATTGGCCATTGCAACCCTTCAGTTGGCAACTTCTCACACAACTTATGTTGCTTGTGTTTATTTTATAAAAGAGTGTTGAGAACTTTCACAGCTTCTGCCAAAAATCTGCTGAGAGGAAGTCGCCGAAGAAATATTTTTTTATATTAAGTTTTGTTGGAGTTGTCTCATCTTGGGTTTGAACCGCGGTCTCATGTCTAATAGGCCAACACACTACTTACCAGACTACGTTCTTAACAGATCCAAATTTTTTTCGAAAAATCATCTTCAGCGATGGGCCTTTTTTCTACATGACTGGATACGTGAGAACACACCAAAAAAATATCGAATTCGGGACCATACCACCAAAGCACATAAGATTCAAGAGCATCCAATGCGTTGTGTTTAGTGTAAATTTTGGGTTGACGGAGTCATTCGTACATATTCTATTGCAGGCAACGTTGAGCAAGCCATCACTGTCAAAGACGCGCACTAAAGGCCCATGATTATCAACTTCATTTGGCCTGTTCCGATGAACTGCATGAAATGGGGAGAAAAAATTCCATTTCAAATCAAAGAAAATTTTTTTAAAGGATTTTTTTGTTCAGCCTATTTATCAAGTTTGCTTTTAATATTCTGAAATGCATCAAAAGGTAAATAGAAAAAGAGCAACAACAAAAAAAGCATTACAAAAAGACCAAGAAACCTTAAAATGTCTTTAATTGTTCGCTTTGTTAATGGGCATGTTGTGTTTCCTTGTTTTTTTTTTATTATTTCTTCTGTATTTTTTGCTTTTTCTGCTGCTTCTTTGACATTTTTATGCATTTTCTTTAACAACATTTCAAACCATTTTATTATTTTGTAGCTTGTTCTTCTTTTTCTTTAGTTTTCTTTTTCCTTTACTGGTTGCTGTTGTTTAAGTTTGAAAACTTGTAGTCACAATAAAAAACAAAAACAAAAACAAAAAAACTTTATTTCTCTATTCCTTTTATGTCCTCTGCCAGTGCCCAAAGGTGGCCAGAAGTTTGAAAAAGTGCGATGGTTTCCATTGCGAACAAAATTTAACAAAAAAAAAAAAACATTCGGAGAAAATAAAAGAAACAAAGAAAATTGTTATTGTTGTTGTTGTTTTTTGTTTTTATTTTATGTTGTTGCACTTGTTGGTTGTTATTATAGTTTGCCTTGCGTTGACTTTATTAAACAAGGTGGGTTGTTATGCTTGTTCATGTTTACGTGGCCACTGTCAACTGTCGTCCCGCCTTCTTTGTGGTCGCTTAGTATTACAGGTAACAAGCAAATTAAAAAATAAAATCTTGTTTATTTTCTAGTGTTCGTTTTGTTTTTCTTCCTTTTTTTATTGTTTATTTAAAATTGTTTATTTAGAAAGGACAAATTTCCATAAAAAATTACAAAAAGTTTACAAGTAAATATGATGGATTTTATTTTGTATTGTAACGGGTGATTTTCTAAACGTTTAGATTTCGAAAATTATATACAAATAATTTGTAAGTTTAAATGCAATTTTTATTTGGAACAATAAGAATACGATCGTTGAACTTTCAAGCACAATTCCATGCATCAATTCCTGCAACATGGGCTTCCGAACTTTAACAATTGATAACGGCCATCTTAAGTAGTCACCGTAGTCTAGTAGGTATTGGTGTTGGCTTATTAGACGTAAAGCCAGGGTTCGAGCCTCAGGCCAGACATCAAAACAAAATACAAAAATAATTTTTCGGCGACTTCCTCTCAGTAGATTTCTGGCTAAAACTCTAAGAGTAAATAAAATTGTCATAAAAAGTTTCTCAAAAATCTATCGTTCGGGATCGACTTTAAAACTGTAGGTCCCACCACTCATGTATAAAATTAGCACACACAACATAAGTGGTGTAAGAAACTAGGTCGTAATCCTAACTGAATGGTTGTAATGACCAATTATGTATGTTATGTATGTATCTTAGGGAGGCTAGATGTGTCAAATTAGTTTTCATTTATTCCGTCTATTTTGTCAAATCATCTTGGACGAATGTAGCATTTAACAAATCCTGCAAATAATTAAAAAGGTTTTGTCAAAATGGGTGACAACATTTTTATTGCAAAATCATTTTCGGCAATGTGACCCATTTCTGAATGAATGGATACGTGAACGAAAAAATTTTCGAATTTGGAACAATAACAATCGACATAAGACCGAAGAGCTTTCAATGTATTCCAAAAATGTCACCGTTCTATGTAGCATTTGGTCTGATGCCCATTGTTCAGGCCATCTCTGTCAAAAGCACAGGCTGTATTGGTCGATTATTATCAACTTCATTTGGCTTGAATTGATTGATTTGGACACTAACGATGTGTGGTTTCAAATGAACGCAGATACAGGCCACAAAGCTCGGTATTACGAGTGATTTGAAGGCATAGTCATCTCATATGGAGGTGATGTGATCGTTGGATTTGAGCACGTAAAACTTTTTCTAGTGCCTTTTTCTTAAGTTGTAGGTGTAAGCAAATATGCCACATACCACAGAGATAACCAAAGCCAACACAATAACCAAATTCGTTGAAAATTGCACATTTCGGATGCGATACACCAGGAGAATTCGTGGCGGATATATGAACCATGTTTTTTACCATATCAATTGGCCTTTCAAGGGAATAAAAAAAATTTCAATGCTATATAGTCTGGAGGTGTTATTAGGCCTTATTTTTTGAAAATGATCATGCTGAGAAGTTGCCGTAGTCTAGTCGGTAGTGTGTTGGCTTATTAGACGTAAGGCCAAGGTTCAAACCGCAAAATATTTCTTCGGCGACTTCCTCTCAGCAGATTTCTGGCAAAAAATCTGAAAGTAAACTAAAATTGCTATGAAAACTTTCTCAAAAATCTGTCATTCGGCGTCGACTTTAAACTGTAGGTCTCGCGACTCATGTATAAAAAAATTAACACACACAACATTAGTGGTGTGAGAAGCAGACCGTAATCCTGACTGAAAGGTCGTAGTGGCCAATTATATACATATGTATGTTATGTATGATTATGGAAGAACAGTTACTCTTCATCCAAAACACTTGAGCAGCACGATAACTAACTTTTTTGGCCTTCAGTTGAAAATTAATTAATTAAAATGCTACCGATTCTTACTTTATTGAATGGGAAGTTACCAGAAAGATGACGTCAATTGCATAAGATCAAGATCATCAGATTTGTTGTCGTTATGCCCTTTTATGTCGCCGTAGTCTAGTAGCTAGTATGTTTTCTTACTAGACCTGAGGCCACAGCTCAAATCCCAGGCCAGACATCTCCAACTAAACGAAATGGGAGAGAAATATTTCTTCGGCGGCTTCTTCTTATCAGATTTCTGGCGAAAACTCTGAGAGTAAATAAAAATTGCCATGAAAAAGTTTCTTCAAAATCTGTGGTTCGGCGTCGACTCTTAAACTGTAGGTCCCGACACTCATGTATAAATTTAACACAAACAATATAAGTGGTATTAGAAGCTAGGTTGTAATCCTGACTGAAGGGTTCTAATGACCAATTATGTACATATGTATGTATGTATGCTGTTCGGCAGATAAGCAATTATTTTTGGGTTTTTTTTTAATAAATTTTCTTTTAATTTAAAATTTTTTTAGTTAAAAATCCTTAAAAAAAACTTTTCTTCGTTTATTTTAAACATTTTAGAACCTGCCCTTGTATTCATTAGCAAAGTGTTGTTGACTTTTCTTCTGATGACTTTCCGTTAAACAATTTCTTAACTTCCGTTTCTTTTATTGGACGGCTACATTTACAATCAAAATAAGAACATTAAACAAAACTAAGGTATATAGTGACATTTATATTAGCTATTTATGAAGAAATTTAATGTTAAATAAAACGATTTATTTCCAATTGAGATTTCATAAACGAAATTCTAATCGTTTATATTTCCCAGAATTTAGTCTACTATTTAGGCAACTGCATGAGCTTCATAAATTACCTAATAAGTGTATTGAATCTTAATTCGTTGCTCAACAATAATTGCTTTCGAGCACCATGCCACCAGCCACACAATCTATCCTCAAAGGCATGTTATGTCCAAACAAATCCAAGTCCAAGCAAAATTGATTTATAATCAGCCGTTACTTATAAGATGCTTATGTAAATAAATTAATTGATCACACAGCAAGGAAGACGGAGAAAACCGAACAAACACCTTAACAAAGGTATAATGCCCACGAAATTAACGTTTAGTTTATTGGACATGGAGGCTAACGTAACATAAATGGATTTTTATACTTTAATGCAGACACAATAATATAAATACACACATACACACATACACCAGACATCAACATGTACAAACTGACCGCACCATTAAATGAAATTCTACAAGACAGTTTCAATGCTATGTTTGTATGTATATGAGGCATTTCACGTTGAAATAGTTTAGAAAAAATTGCAAATTTCTGGCAATTATTCTGAGAATGCCATAAAAAAGTTTCTTAAAAAATTTGTCGTTCGTGGTTGACTTTAAACTGGAGTTCCCGCCACTCATGTATAAAAATAACACACACAACATAAGTAGTGTGAGAAGCTAGGTTGTCATATTGACTGAAGGACTGTAATGACCAATTATGTATGTATTTATTGTAGGTAAGCTGATTTAATTTTTTCTTTTTCCACATGCTATTATAGTTTAATATTGTTTTCTAATGCTTTGATTGTGGCAAGTTTCGTACTCTATAAGACGCTCATCCTTGCCGTGCTTCTTTATGGCGCAGAGGCATGGACGCTATTAAGCACTGATGCAGCAGCCTTGAGAGTATTCGAAAGGAAAGTCCTACGTAATATCTTCGGTCTAGTACAAGTTGGCGATAATTTCCGCATCCGATCCAATAATAACCCGCATGAGCTCCTCAACGACATGGACGTTATGCAGTGTATCAAAACCCAGCGGCTGAGCTGGCTCGGCCATGTCGTTCGAATAGAGGAGGATGGTCCGGCAAGACGGGTATTTGATGAGGAGATTTAAGGAAGTCGGCGAAGAGGACGACCTTGTTTGTGTTTGAAGGACCAGATCAAAGAAGCCCTGTCATCGATTGGTGTGACCAACTGGCGTTGGCGCGGAAAGAGCAAAGGCCCCTTGAAGGATTTGTTAACATGCATACATACATACATACATACATACATACATAACTGGCCATTACAACCCTTCAGTCAGGATTACGGCCTAGCTTCTCACACCACTCATGTTGTGTGCGTTAATTTTATAAGTGAGTGGCGGGACCTACAGTTTAACGTCGACTCCGAACGACAGAATTTTGAGAAACTTTTTCATGGCAGTTTATTTTACTCTCAGAGTTTTTGCCAGAAATCTGCTGAGAGGAAGTCGCCGAAGAAATATTTTTTTTTTCATATTTCTGTTTTGATGTCTGACCTGGGATACGAACCCGGTCTTTACGAATAGTAAGCCAATACACTACCTACTACACCACGGCGATTAGGATAGGAGTTAATTTTCAAAACAAACAAAAACAACCCGCATATTTGAATTTACAACAAGTGCTGACAGTTTTTAAATTTCCTGTTTTAAACATTTTATGCAATAATTTCGTTTCCAAAGAAAGAAAAAAGTTTAGCAAACAACGCTAGACAAGTGGTAACATACGATAAATGTCTAGATAAAGAGAAAATAAAATAAAATCCATACGCTTACCTAATCTCTCACTAACTTCAGCACATGTGGTGGACTTAGACGATAAGTTAAAAAATTGTTATTCCTTTTTTGTTCCGATTACACTTACAAGTGGCAACGACCTAAACAGCACCAAATTGGTCATTTCCGTTTTATTTTCAAAATGGTCTTTATTATTGCATTTCCCCTTATGCCAAACCATACTATGGCAACAAAAAATTTTTGTAACATTTTGGTATTTTTGAAAATATTTTTAAATATTAAATGATTGAAAATAAAGTAAAAAAAATAGCCAAAGTATACGTACATACAAAATTTTACAACATGTAATAAATTTTTGTCTTTAGTATTCATTTTTTGTTTTGCATTTTGGAAATATTTTATGGCATAGAATACACAAAAAAGTTGTGTCTACAAAAAAATCAAAAGAGAAAAACAGAATAAAAACAAAAACAAAAATTAAATGGGGGAACAAATATCACAATGCAACAGAAAAAAGTGAATGAAAAAATATTTGTTTAAATAAAATGTATGGCTCCATAATTTACCACATACATCAACATTTCTTTAGGCCATTATGTGTACGTATGTATGTACATCCATACTTTTTGATTTGATGCTCTTGTTGTTATTTTCGGCAATTTGGTAACACCAGACATAAAAAGGCACACACAGTTAAAGAGTTCCAATTTTAAATGAAAAAGTCAGAGACACTTAGGAATGAATTCAGAAAATTGAAATTTTTCCTTAGAATTAAAACAAACTTAGAAACTTATGACCCTGGACATTCTCCTTCACATTCATAGTTTCTTAACGCAACGACTCACATATCATTTTGTTCGAAACTTCATAACCTGGGTTTGAGCCACAGGCTCTCATCTATTAAGCCAATACACACATATGCGTCAGCCTGCACAAGGCTTTACTTTTAAGCTATGGATAGCAGAGTCAAAAATCTTAATAAATATGAACAAAACTAAAGTATTTAGGATTTCGAAACCTTCGATAAAAATAAAGAGAAGACAGCACAAACACAAAATTTTTATTTGGAAAACATGTAGAAAAACAAATTCTAAAACAACAACAAATAACAAGAATAGAGAAAAACAACAACAAAACCGTTTCGAAAGATCACGCAATATAGAGAAGACAGAATATTACAAAAACAAATCAACAAACCAGTTTCTGGAAGTTACCAAACTGTAACAAATGAACAAAAAATAGATCTAAAGGTGCCATTGCCAGTCAGTTGTAGTAAAATGCTCTCTGTATACGCAACTGTACTGTACAAAGATCGTGTAATAAAGCTTATAGAACCAGGTTAATAATTAAAGTGAGTTCTCACACAAGAAACCACTACTCTGTACTCCTTTACGTAGTCCTCTAGCCTTAACCATTTTCAAGACTATTTTCAGGATACTAAGATGTAAACTAGATCCGTCTAAATGAGGAGGCCTTAATTTTACTGCATTTGCATACATACGTCAATAATTTTTTTTAGATATTGGTCTCCATGCTCCTTTAAAAAACAATGCACTGCTACAAAGCATTTATTCAGGTTATAGGTCTACTAGAACAGGTTTTACTATGATAACGTTGCCACCTATCGCTGCCATGAAAATTAATGGTGTTATTGTACTGTATGATCGTATAGTTGTGATAAATTTTTCAAATTGAAACCACTTTTCCAAGGACTGTCACATTCTAACCTTGCCTGTGATGATCGTTGTCGATGTTAGATGTTCCGATCTGGCATCGACATACAGAATGAAAATTGTGTAATTGAAACGTACTAGCATCTCTCACCAGCCATGTTGTCTGTGCTAATTTTCTGCAAGAGTGGCGGTACTTAAAATTTAAACTAGGCTACGAACGACAGATCTTTGAGAAACCTTTTCATGGCAATTTTATTTGCTCTCAGAATTTTTGCCAGAAATCTGCTGAGCGGGTGTCGCCGAATGGAATTTTTTTTCATATTTCGTTAAGTTCGTGTTGTCTGGGCTAGGCTCTCATCTAATAAGCCAACACACTACCTGATAGTTTAGCCTAGTATATTTGATCAATATTTTCATTTTCACATATATCTTGTAACTGAATGGTGATACTACATCTGTCAATAGACGTTTGTCAGTTGATTCTGTCAAAATGTAAATAACAGAGAGAATTATGCAAAAAAAAATTTATGAATTGTTCCCTCATTTGCAATTTTCTTCCCGGAAGATAATTTTTGTTGTCAATACTTAAAAAATAACGCGGTAATGAATGAACATAACTCATCCATACATACATAATTGGCCTTCAGTTAGGATTACGGCCTAACTTCTCACACCATTCAAGTTGTGTGCGTTAATTTTATACGTGAGTGGCGGGACCTACAGTTTAACCTCGACTACGAACGACAGATTTTTGAGAAACTTTTCATGGCAATTTTATTTGCTCTCAGAATTTTTACAAGAAATCTGCTGAGAGGAAGTCAACGAAGAAATATTTCTTTTTTTATATGTCGTTCTCATGTCTGACCTGGGAAACGAACCCGTGCTTTACGTCTAAAGACCAACACACTACCTACTAGACTACGGCGACTTCTACATAACTCATGCTCATGGGTTAAATGGTTACATAACTCAGGCCCAAATCCATTTTAATGATCTCCACAACGATAAACAATCTTTGGCAAACATTTAAGAGAGTGTTTAGAGTTCAAAGGTGACTGTGTTTGAATATAAAATAACTTTTAAACACTCAGGACCCATAAGCACTCTTTCATTTTAAAAGAATTCACCATTAATTAACTCTGCCTGTGCAAGTACCAATCGAAATGGAACCAAACAATTTAGTTTCGTTCAGGAAATTTTTCATTTTTAGATTTTTGTTTCGTATTTTTACAATATTTTCGTTTAAATTTTTCCTATTTTTTTCTCTTCTGTTTATTTTATTTCAATTCTATGCAATTTTATTGTGTTGATTTTTCAGTCTACGTCATGTTTTGTTTGTTAGAAATACAAGGAAGGAAAAAAAATTGAAAAACATTTTCAAAAACAGTCTGCCTGGTTTTGTACATGTATTAAGCACACAGTGATGCACGTGTAAGTGCATAATAACTATTATTTACTGATTTTAATTCCAGTTTATTTTCAATTTTATTTAAATAAGATGGGTTGGCGTCGGTGTAGCATAGATTTTGGTTTTTCCAGAAATGATTTTCTATGAACGAAGCCTGTAAGCCTTGATACAATGTTTTAAAATTTTTAAAATTCATAAACAGAGTTTTAGATTTGTGCATTGGCTATTGCTTGTTTGTTTTGTTGGATTTGATTTTAGTTTCAAATATTTGCGTTGTCTTCCTGGCCTATTGGGAGTATAGTGTGTCGTAACAGTGTTCTGTTTTGTCGCATGAATTTCGATTTACTTATTCAGGGTTTTCTTCTAAAAAACCACAACCTATTGATCTTGAGCATGCACTCAGTTCAGTTCAGTTTCTTTTATCAAGTCTAGAAAGATCATCTCTAAACTAATCTCTAAGTTTTATCATCCTTTACCGCCTAAGCCACAGTTCTCAATTTCTTTTTGGTTTTTGTAAACGTCACATCACGAAATGCTCGGTACATGCATGTGTATCCTGAGAATAACAGTCCTTATCTATTTGACTTATAAAGTCGTATCAGTGAGTGAGTGCGCGTATCGGTGTATCGAACGACGGCCTTCTAATCGACGAATAGGTGAAACGTTTGGATTTGTTTCTTGTGACTTCATTCCAGCAATTGTCGTAGTGTTGATACCAGGTCAAATATCCAACGAACGAAATATTTCTTCCCGGCACTTATATACATATATACAGTGTTGGAAAAAATAATAGAAACGATTACTAGTTCATCATTAAAATGTTGTATACTTTTTCGTTATAAAC
The DNA here is from genome assembly GCA_936449025.2 of Sarcophaga subvicina. Lineage (NCBI taxonomy): Eukaryota > Metazoa > Arthropoda > Insecta > Diptera > Sarcophagidae > Sarcophaga > Sarcophaga subvicina. The sequence continues at coordinate 30,379,303 of OW388081.2, forward strand.
TTTTATAGTTGGAAATTACTGCCAAATTCTTGCTAATGTAACGGGATTTTATTATTTGCTTTCTTTATTGCTTTCTTCTCTTTTAATTTATTAGTTTTCAGGAAAAAGTAAGAAAATACGTAATTTAGATGGAAAAATTAATAGAAACGTTTTTCTAAAACCGTGTTTAGATTTAAAATAAATAAAGTTTTTACATGAAATATTTAGAAGTGGTAAAAATTGAGTTAAAATATCTTTTTTTTTACCATTTTTAAAATTTTCGGGTTGAGTGTGTGTTTTAAATCTTTCAAAAAATGGGTCGAGGTGGTCATACCACTGATGCTGAAAGAAATGTTATCCTTAAGTTAAGATCTGATGGCTTATCACTTGGAAAAATAGCCCACATAAAGAAGTGTTCTAAACATTAAGTATTTAAGTGATTCACTATACAAAAAAATATCGAAACTAGAGGAAGAAGAAAGAGGCAAACATCCACGCGTTTTGATCAAATTTTAGTACGTCATTCCAAAAAAAATTTTTTGTGTCATCTAATGGGCTTAAAAATATACTAGATGCTCCAGTAACAAGCAGTACTATAAGAAATAGGCTCGAAGTCAAAGGTCAGTACCTATTTTAAGTAAAACAAACATATACAAAAAAGGTTACATTTTGCAAGATAACACCAAAGTCGGAAAAATTGGAACAAAGTGCTCCATCAGACGGAAAATGTTTTGTACGTCGCCCTGCCAATAAAGAGTTTGTTCCAAACTGCACAAAAAAGACAGTCAAACAGGGTTCCGTGTCCCTAATGATATGGGGATGTTTTCAACGTTTTTTGATGCGTTTCTATTATTTTTTCCAGCACTGTAATTAACACACACAGCGTAAGTGATATCTAAAGCTAGGTCGTAACTCTAACTGAAGGACTGTAATGACCAGTTAAGTTACAGACTATCCACCAAGAAATTAGGCCACGTTGAAGTTGCCGTAGTCGAGTAAATGGTGTTTTGATTAAATAGATGAGAGCCCGTGGTTCAAAACCAAGCTATGATATGGGAAAAAAACAAGAAGAAAAAATATTCACCTCGGCGACTTCCTATCAGCAGTGTTCTGGCAACAACTCTGAAAGTAAATAAATTGGCAATGAATAGTTTCTGAAAAATCCATTCACAAAGATTAATTGATACTGATTGAATAAAATTTGTTTCAACGATGAAGCTTATTTCTCACTCGTTACGATGTGTTAAGCAGTAAAATTGTTACATATGTTGCCACCAGAACTCAGAAATGATTGTGAAAATCTATTTTTTTGGACTTCAATCGAAGATTATTTTTAAGGCATAATGGCAAGATCCAAATAAATAAATTAATAACACTTTACATGGTTCCATATTTAATTTAAACTTTAAAAATTTCTACGATTGCCGTTTTGCATCAATTTTTACTCCGTTTGCGAATGAATTGCACACACTGTGCTGTAATGACTTTTGAATTGTTTATTAAACACGAATCCATACAATTGCCGGTAAAAGCAAATGCCCACTCACACAATCAACTTCAAATTTTTTTTGAGAATTATTTTTTTAATGTTTTTATGATTGTCGGACTATTCGAATTGATTACGAAAATTAAAACCAAAAAATTTATCCAACATTGTTCGTTTGTTTCAATTCGTACGGCGATTGCATTTGTTTTGGATTTATTTTTCTTGTTATCTTTAAATTGCTTAAATCATATTGCGATGTATATGAATAGTAATCGTTCTACATAAAATAGAGGTTTTGAATGTTTAAATACGTATTTTAATTAATGATATTTTGTGTAAAGAACAACAGCGAACTCTACGAAATTTTCCTCTACTCACAGGTTTCTGTAGTCATGGTGGAACCCTCACAGCTCATATTATCGTAAACAGCTTGTATCTGAAATATTATCTTTCTAAATACCTGAGTACGAGAGGTTGTCAAATACATACATACTTAATTAGTCACCCTTTATTCAGGATTCAGGATTACAACCTAGTTTCTCACAACACTTAAATTGTGTGCGTTAATTTTTATACATGAGTGGTGGGACACAGTCTCAAGTCGACTCCGAACGACAGATTTTTGAGAAACTTTTCGATGGCAATTTTATTTACTCTCAGAGTTTTTTGCCAGAAATCTGCTGAGAGGAAGTTGCCGAAGAAATACTTTTTGTCATATTTTGTGTGAACCGAGGCTTCACGTCTAATAAGCCAACACACTATCTACTAGACCGCGGCTACTTCAATGTTTTCAAATACTCTCCCAAGCTTTAAGAAAAAATAGATACAAAATGGATATGTTCCAACCCGACTGTTGTGTTATGACCTTTCTACTACACTATATTTTTGCATGAGTTTTGCAGTCGAAAACTGCGCTTATTTAGTGCAGAGATAGGTATCGACTGTAGATAACAGTTTACAATTATAAAAGAGGAGTTAGTGGTTCACCTAAATACGTACAATACAAATGTCAATAGCAGCATTGCAAACAGAGTAAACTGAGGAGTTTCAGATAATTATAGTGACCACTGTGCTGTAATCATAGATAAGACAAAAGTTTACGGCTATCGAAACAAATACTTTTCATAACCGATATTGAAGACGTGAAGCTGGATGGTTCAACAGATCAAACAGTAGATAGGTAGGTAAGTTGGAATGGTAGCTTTGACACCAAAAGGTTATTTGAGCATGCATTGTGGCACGCAGTGATGCCACGGGTAAGCGCTCATAGAAGAAATTGGTCAACGCGGGAGCTGCACGATCAAATAGTTGAAGAGCAGTTGATTACTCACATCACACAAGAATGTAATGCATCTATGGCCAGATGAAGAAAGTCACCCATCACCAGTTTGGTTGTGGCCCAATAAAATGGCTAATTTGAGATCGGATTGTGTATGTGTTCCAAGACAATTTACAATAACGCAAGGTAGACCGCAGTATATCGAACACCAGCAACAGTATAACGATGAAACGAACGAGCGCTAATACTTGTAATTTTCAGAAGTAAAAATGATTGAATTGTTATGAAGTCATAGTAGCCAAGTAGGTAGTATGTTGGCTTATTAGACGTAAGGCCGCTATTCAAATCCCAGGTCAGACATCAAAACGGAAATATGAAAAAAAATTTCTTCAGCGACTTCCTCTCAGTAGATTTCTAGCAAAAACTCTTGGAGAGTAAATAAAATTGCCAAGAAAAGTTTTTCAGAAATGCATCGATCGGCATCAAGTTTAAAGTATAGATCCCGAAACACACACAACATATGTATGTATGAAAAGTGATTGTGCTAAAGTAAACAATATATCTTGGGATCTTGCGTGTATAATCTCTTGGTGAGAAAATGATTAAAATGTTTTGCCTCATCATCGGACATGGTGGGCTAGTATACTAGTACACAGATCGTTAGATATTAGCTTGCAACAACAGCGTTATCGTTGGCTAATCCTTAGACTTACATTTAGAATTGCTTGCAGCAACCTCATGATAATCTGTATCTGGCATCATGTGACAAAAAGTAGATTTTAAGTGGCCATAAAGAAAGTCTTTGTAGGTTGAGATAATAAATAATCCATCCTTTTTCATATTTTAAAATAAAAAAAAAACTTGTGCAACAGGATTAAGCTTAAAACAAAATCCATTATGTTAACAAATTTATAACTCAACTAAGCACCGGTGAAATTAGAAAATATAAAATTGAAATAAAACTTCAAACTTTTAATAAAAACGGCCAAAAAAAAGAGACGAAGAAAATAATTGACCCAACGGCTTCAGCATATTCCCTGGTGCTTTAAATTTGTTTTAATCTGTCTCAGACGACGACAGAAACAGCTCAAAACCATTTGCCCTCAGAAGAATAATGAGTTTTTAATAATTTTACTTCAAATTGCAACAACACAACAGCAACAAAATAGGTGGTAAGATTTTTTGATATTTTGCTGGGCCTCAATAAAATTTACAAAATATTCCACAAACCTTAAAGATTCTATACACCAGCTTATGGTTAAGTGTTAAAGGTTAAATTTGTTGTTATTTTTATTGCTGCCTTTATTCTATTTAAGCCAGTCTATGTTGAAGCACCGAAGTGGAAGTTAAATTACAAAATGCTCGTTCATTAATTAAAACAAAAAATCAATTAAAATAAACTTTTCATTTTAATTTTCAATTTCTTTTTTTTTCATTTATTTTTTTATTTTACACCGTACAACAGAAGAGAGTAAAAGAAAACCACAGAAAATTTTCGTTTTGTTCGCTTTTTTCCATTTTTGGCAGAAAAAAATAATCAAAACTGTGGTGCTGCTTGCTGCTCAAGCAATTTATTTGATAATTGAAGAATGAGATAAAATTGAATGAAAGAAACTTTAAATGGAAAATTTTGATAGTCAGTAATTGGGGATGATGATTAATTGTTCACTTATTCATGATCTTTATTTTATTGTTCGAAAAATAAAATTTTTGAAAATATTGTACTAGAACTACAATGAGCTTTTCTTTACAGCTTTTGTATTCCCGTAGTAACAGGTTATTTCTTCAAAGAATAAAAACAGACACATGAGGTGATAAGTAATCTTAACCTCCTCTTCAGACCCACAGATCCTGCAGAAGTCATTTGCCGGTACACTGAGTTGTTCAGCATACAAACATACATAATTAGTCATTACAACCCTTCAGTCATGATTACGATCTAGCTTCTCACACCATTTACGTTATGTGCGTTAAATTTATACATGAGTGGCGAGACCTAAAGTCGACTCCGAACGTTAGATTTTTTTGAGAAGCTTTTGCATGGGAATTTTATTTTACTCTCAGAGTTTTAGCCAGAAATCTGCTGAGAAGAAATATTTTTTTCATATTTCGTTTTGATGTCTGACCTGGGGTTTGAACCCCGATCTAATGTCTAATAAGCCGACATACCAGCTACTAGACTACGACGATTTCGTTCAGTAAGCCTACCCAAAAAACTTTTGCCGTATGTATAGCTACTGTGCTATGGATGGCCATGCGATTTAAGTGTTGAAGTGAATGAGTCCTCTTCTTATCCATATGAGTCCAACAAAGTCTTGCAATATTCCTCATATCCTCCTGCTGTCAACGACATTGAGCTTCAGCTTCTCTGTAAACGAGTGGATAGTATACAAGTTAACTGAAGCAATGGGAATACCTATGCCCTGTAGCATGTCAGAGATTGCTAGTTCCGTATCGGCTTTTGCCAGTTCATCAACCATATCTCTATACCAAGGAACCTATGTAAGAGTTACCTTTAAATGGTGTGAAATTTCTCAGAGAAATATTCGGCATTCATTGAACAAAAACGGATGTTGAAACTATGTTCTTTCAAGGCTTAATCGCAGCCTGACTGTCCGCGTATATCAAGAGAATTTCAGAGAAAATACCGCCACTCAACAAGCATTACGCCGCTTCCAAAATTGCTCTGACCTCTGCTTGAAAACCTCTGCAGTGGTCAGGCAGCATTTAAACAATTTTGATATCAGAACTACGTGGACTGTATTAAGCACAGCTGCCTTGAGATTATTCTAGAGAAAAGTCCTACGTAAGATCCTATGTCCAGTGCGAGTTGGCGATGATTTCCGAATCCGATCCAACAATGATCCGTATGAGCTCGTCAACGACAGAGATCTTGTGCAGCGTATTAACACCCAGAGGCTGAGCTGGCTCGGCTATGTCGTTCAGTGGATGAGGATGCTCCGGCGAGACGGGTATATGATGCGGAGATCTGTGAAAGTCGGCGAAAAGGATGACCTTGTTTGCGTTTGAAGGACCAAATCCAGGAAGCTCTGTCATCGATTGGTGTGACCAACTGGCGTAGGTGAGTTACCACAGGCCGAAATCCGTTGATTGGGTTCTTAATGGCAAAATAAGTAAGAAAATTTTTGGTGAAGTCGGCACAGAGGACGACCTTGTTTGCATTGGAAGGACCAAATCGTGGAAGGCCGGTCTTCGATTGGTGTGATCAACTGGCAAAGGCGCGCAAGAAGCAGAGGCGCCTGGAGGGATTTGTTAAGGCAGGCCGAAATCCGTTAATCGGGTTGTTAATGGCCAATTAAGTAAGTTAGTGTAAACATGTGTCTCTCACACACACTGTGTTTTATTTAAATTTAAAAATATGAGGCTCTTAAAAAATTACCCTATATTATACGATTGAGAGATGTTGTTAACGAGGACGAGACATATACTACAAACTCCAAACATTTATTTAAAAGAAATCTGAGAAGAATTCAATGAGAAATAATGCAAGAAAATTTAAGCCAACTGCAGCACTGTGTTTCAAAACCCCAATCTAGCCGGACAAAAGTAATTTTTTAAAATATTTAAAAAGTAAATTTTTTGTACGGTAATATGTTGACAAGTGTCTAAAGTACATAACGGCATATTTGTTTTTCTTTAAACAGCTACACTAGCATTGATATATTGCTTCAAATACAAGTAATATCTCAAGTGACATTTAACAGTGCGAGTGAAATTGCCGTGCAAAAATAATAAGAACAATTAAAAAAATTTGCTCGTATAATTTATATAGCAAAGGTATGAGTAAAAAAATACTGTTTAAATTTTTCATAAAATATGTTTTGTTTATAAATAAAATGCAATTATGTACATGTGTGTTTGAAATGTGAAATTTTTGTTTAATGTCCGAATTCAATTAGAATTTCAAATGGTAATTTATCGTACTTAAGCTTTAGTTTTCATGTTGTCGTCATCTATATATGTATATGCAGCTTTTTAATGTTTAAAAAATTAGCTGCCGGATTTTGCCCAAACGTTTTTGTTTCATTTAGAGTTTAACATGTCCATTAGAAGAATAATATAATACTTGGCGTAATGAAAAACAACTAACTAAGAAAACTGATGCTGTTGTTAAACACGTTGTTGCTAAGATTGGTATTAAGAATGATGAATGATGATTACAGAAAATTAAGGCAATCTGCTAGAATGTTTGTATGCATTTTAACGAAAACTTAGCCGCAAGCCAGTCGAACAAGGCTCACGTTAGAAGATAAAAATAAATATTGGTTAGAAGTGTATTTTAAAACAATGTATGATCTTTTTCATTATTTTCTGTCATCTTCAGATCCTATTATATCCTCTTTTTCTAAAAAGCCTTCTATTCATTCCCGGAGTACAGAACCTTTGGATCTAGAAGTTCTTGCCTTGCTATCAGATGCGTCAATGCCAGAGTGGCATCTAGATTCTGAAAGTGAATCAGATATAGATTGAAATAAACATAATGTATTTTTTGTTTTTTTTTTTGTATAATTTTATTAAATATATTAAAATAATTTGAAATAATTCTTTCTAAAGATGCTTCTTTCAATTTAAGTTATAATATATATAGAGACTAGCTATACCCAGCGAGCTTTGCTACTCTGATTACAATATAAATAAAATTAGGTGTTCCCAGATATTCAAGTTTTAGTATCCATGTGATATGGAAGGTGCTACGCCTATTATTGCTAGTCCGCCTATTGTTAACCAAAATATTAATATCGATACTAAATTTCATCATACATGATTTGGGGATTTTGAACGTTATAGTTTTCCCAGATATACGAATTTTAGTATTTTATTTATATGGGAGGTAACACGCCTACTGTAGCTAGTTCAACCATTTTTCCCACAAATGTTTATGTGGATATCAAAGTTGTCCATGCTGAATTCAAAGATTCTAGCTGTTGCAGTTTCTATGATATAAGACTTTTAATACTTAATTCTTAAGGTAGGCGTGGCACTTCACCCATTTAAAACTTTTGAATAATAATTAGCCTATAATTCCACCCACACTTACAGAAATACGGTGTGAAAATTTTAGGAAAATCGGTTCAGTCGTTTTGTCGTCGTTAGGCTTCAAACAGACCCCCAAAAAAACAAATTTACATACATACACACACTCATACACACACATATACATTTGATTTTTTCTCTCTAATTGTTTATATTAATGAAATCTATAAACGTACCAAGTTTCATGTCGGCACGTCTTTGCCAAAGCGAATTATAACTTTTGTCCGGCTAGATTGAGCATTTGGACCACTGTGTGCAGCACCGATTTGTAGATAGAAATTTCAGGGGAATACTTAAGGACCCAAAACATGCATTAAATATCTTTCCAAGGAGTTAAAAAAGTTAAAAAAAAGGTAAAAGTCATTTAAGTAATAGTTTGAGATGTCTTTAAAATAATTCCATTTCTATTTTCATACACAGGACTAAAGAATTTTGTATTTCTCCCTTCAGCTTATTTCATATGAATTTATAGCCAAGGCTACCACCATCTCTCGTGAGCAGAAAGCATGAGCATTGGAAACAAGGTATTATTAACTGACTGAGTGCATAATAAAATGCATATTTTTGCTTATAAAGTAATCCAAACAATAATATTTTGTTACTGCACACACACTCACACACATACACATTGCCCTCCTTCTAAATCCCAGTACATAAGCTCTTCAGAGAATGCATTCCCTTTAGCTGTTATTGCCTACAAGAGAGAATCAGAAAACAGAATACTGACTGACAAAGGAATTAAGCAGCGTAAAGAAGTAGAATTATTTTGCATGTAAATTGCGTACAATATGTTGATATTAGTAGCTCTTGTTGTTGTTGTTGTTGTTGTTATTGCTATAGTTACATTAATAATTACAAATGTTGCAACAACACAACACAACTATAATAAAAACAATAATAATAATAACCATGATGATAATGACAATGATGATGTTCATGATGTTCATGATGTTAATTGCACTCGACGTACATCGTTGGAAATTATGATTTTAATTTGAATGATTTTTCGTTGAATCGCTTGCTACTACTCATTACACGAATGGAGGTTAATGATAATGTGAATGCACAGTGGCATGCCATCAAGTGGAAACATTTTGTGATATTTTTAAGATTTCAAAGAATACCATTTTGCCAAGAACCATTTAAAAATCATGGTTACGAAATGCAAAAACGAAAGAAAATCGGATTTTAATTAGAATGCCAAAAACAATTCAAAAAATTTCCAATAAATTCCAAAATCTGAGAAACATATGAAGAAATACGAAGGTTGTTCCCAAAGTAAGTACATTAATAACTGTAAGAATCTAGTAAATGGGAAAATTATCTGTAATTATTTACGTTTTAATCATCTATATTTTGTTGCTATTTCGACTAAAACAGCTCTCTAGCTATGGCTAGGCTACTGTCCTTATGCTAGCTAGGATAATGTCTGTCATTAAATACATTAAAATTTCAAACAAGGGATCTCAACTTGCCATCTACTCTACCCAATTCCCATAGCCGAAAACAAAAGGCGCCTCAACGCAGCACTCGTCTCCAAACAAGATATCTCTATTCTTTTGTTAAGCGCTTCCTATTTTTAAATTTAAGTTAAACAAGATGTGTGTGGGATATTATCGAAATGTTTTACTCGTTTGAAAGACTTATTAATGCCACTATGTGTGGAATATAATATCATATAAGTGTATGCCACGGCTTCTCGGGGTGGTGCGCTTCCGAAATATGCAATTTTCCATGACTCTGGCTCATAAATCTGGCTGAATTTGATTGATAGCATGGGTTATGTTGGATTTGAAAACTCCTGTGGCTTGTGGCTTATACGTGGACACCAGCGACATTAAAAAACTTCACAAGAAAAAGTCTAACGGAGCCAAATCGCAAGATCTTGATGGCTCGTCCAGCTGCGTTGGTGTCGAGATCATTGAACTCTTGCCGAAATAAGTTGGTAATCGTCAACATATAGTGCTTACTGACTACCATTGTTGTCAAAGAAATACACCACCAGACCAGAATACATACAAAACAGTGAGTTTTTGAGATTGCAACGGATACTCTTGCATCTCGTGTGGATTGGAGTCGTTTCAAATTTGCCAACTTTGTTTATTTTCATACCCATTCCGTCAGAAATAGCCTCATGGCTGAATATGACTTTACGATGAAAATTAAGGTCAGTTGCCAACTGCTCCAGAGCCCATATGACGACCACACGATGTTTTCAATGACAACTAATTTGACATACATAGCTGCAATAAGACGGTCGCTGTAAACTGCCAATGTTCTGAAGTCCTTGTTGGAGGCCCCAATTATTGAAAAAATATTTATTCCCGAGGTGGAAGATGCTGCAAACATCCAGCTGCTTAATTGAGTGAACTATTTCTACCATACTACCTACCGCCGTAGTCTTGTAGGTAGTGTATTGGCTTATTAGACGTAAGGCCACGGTTCAAACCCCAGGTCAGACATCAAAACGAAATAGGAAAAAAAAATATTTCTTCAGCTACTTCCTCTCAGAAGATTTCTGGCAAGATTGCCATGAAAAGTGTAGGTCCCGCCACTCATGTACAAAATTATCACACACAACATGAGTGGTGTGAGAAGCTAGGCCGTAATCCTGACTGAAGTGTTATAATGACCAATTATGTATGTATGTATGTACCTGAAAAGGCGTTCAGCTACAGCATTCTAACTAGAAACTTGAATTTTTTTTTTGCATATTTAGCAGCGATTATCTATCAGCGATAAGACAGATGGTGTTAGACGTAGGCTAGTGGGTCGTAAAGCTCCCTTTACTCAAGGACCCTTTGTTTAGGCCTATATGTAGTTATTTAGGAGGTTCATCGCAAATTTTAATGCCCGTTCTCTATCTGAAAGGAATGTCTTGAAGTTATTTGAGATGTCATATTTAATATTACGCCTCAATAGAGGCTTTCGCAATCTCTGATTAAAAATTACCAACTATTCATATTAGTATTAGAGACTTTAACCCGAAAGTTAGAATCTCTTTTATTCTACCAATACCATCAATTAACTGCCAGTATTAGAAGCAAATACTGTTTTGTAAGTGAAGCGAAAAATTTGTTCATTTATTCACCCAGAGAAAGTGGCTCATATTGCAATGGATATACAAATAAAATCGCTTGTAATGATACAAATGCAAGTCGTTTTGATTTCGAAATATTCCCCATTTGGATTTCATAGAGGAAACTATTGGATTTTTATAAACGATTTTGATTTTTCTCATAAATTGTAACAATTGCTGGGGATCTATATTTCCTCTTTACTTTTTACTTTTTATGTTGCCAAATCATTGTACATTTTCATTCCATTTTTTTCTCTTTTTTTGTCTCTCAACAATAACATTTATTCTATTGCAATTTTAAATTGCACTGAAATTGCCACTAAAGGCAGTTGCAACAACAACTGTGGTGGCAGTTACCATCATATGATTGCTACACAAAAAAAAATACATTTTTATTGTGTTCTTTTTTCGTATCGCTTTCAATACAATAAATTTTTATTGTAAAATGTTAGAATATTATTAAGGAGACACGTATCAAATGTCAATTTGTTCTAGTCAAAGAAAGATAGCGGGAGAGAAAGAAAGAAAAATCATTGAAATCATCAGCAATTGTTTGGATTTGTGTATCTGACTTATGCTACTTTTCTAACAAAGCGCTGTGTGAGTATTTAATTTGAAGATGTGGTAACCATGCTCATAGATAATATGGCCTTTAAAACTAACTGTCTATCCCCTAATACTACAGCTAACACGACTACTGCTACTACTATTACTACAAGTACTACTACTTTAGCTATTTGTATGTATAAGTATGACAATTGATATCCTCATGTTTATTTCTATAAATGTGTGTGTGCTTGTGTATATACCACAGTTGTGTAGAAGTATTGGTGTATGATTGAGTGGCTTGTGATGATTTTTAAACATTTGCATTCGGGTCAATTGTCTTCAATAACATGCCATAAGTTTTAAGCATTTCGATTCCTAAAGGAATAAATTGATACAGGGATTGGAGAGAAAAAAAACTTTCACAGACGACATATTGACAGACAAACACATTGTCACCAAAGGGACTTCACTCATACTCATGCAGTACAAGTGTATGGGTAATAGTTGCCAGTAGGGTAGCGCAATACAGTTAATGCTTTAATTAACTTTTGACTTTGCCGTAGTCTAGTAGGTAGTGTGTTGGCTTCTTAGACGAAAGGCCAAGGTTCAAACCCCAGGTCAGACATCAAAACGAAATATGAAAAAAAAAAATACTTCTATGGCGGCTTCCTCTCAGCAGATTTCTGGCAAAAACTCTGAGAGTAAAAAAAATTGCTATGAAAAGTTTCACAAAAATCTGTCTTTCGGACTCGACTTTAAACTGTAGGTCTCGCCACTCATGTATAAAATTAACACACACAACATATATAGACTTTGTACAGCGTATTAATATCCACCGGCTGTGCTGACTCGGCCATGTCGTTCGAATGGAGGGGGATACTCCGGCGAAACTGGTATTTGATGCGGGAATCTGCGGAAGTTGGCGAAGAGGACGACCTTGCATCCGTTGGAGGGACCAAATCGAGGAAGCCCTGTCATCGACCAACTGGCGTAGGCGCGCACAAAGCAGAGGCGCCTGGAAGGATGTGTTGCGGCAGGCCGAAATCCGTTAAACGGGTTGTTATGGCCAATTATGCATGTATATATGTATGTGGTCCCGCTAAAATCCTAGGAACTGTTGACATGTTGAATTGAACCTGCCTTTGATTTTGTTTAGAATAACACAACAATGTTGGATGTGAAAGCTGTTCTGATCATTTAAATCTTGCATTGCCCCTTTACCTATTGGACTCCTTTAACTACACGACACGACTACAGTTCAGTAGTTTATATATCATTGACAACAATGTTGGCATGGGATTACCAACTTCTTTTGCCGTGAATTCGATTATCGAATTGGTGAATTGGCCACCAAGATCGTGCGATTTGAAAGCACAAACCACAGAGGTCCTCAAAGCCGACATAACCCATGCTATCGATCAAATTCAACCTAATTTATGAGCCAGAGCCATGGAAAAGTGCCTGAGAATATAGGTTTTGTATGACGTCTAGGGCCACGGTTTAAAATCCAGCTTGGACATGTCCAACAAAACGAAATTTGAAAGAATATTTCTTTGGCGTCTTCCTCTCAGCACATTTCTGGCAAAAACTCGGAGAGTAAATTAAAAAAATAAATTTTTTTTAAAAATCTGTTGTCCGGAATCGACTAAAACTTGTGGATAAAATTAACTGACACTTATGTTGTGTTAGAAGCTAGGTCGTTATCCTTACTGAATTGTTGTAATGACCAATTAAGTATGTATGAATGTATTTCATTGTTAACTACAAGGCAAGTCTTTTAAATTCCGAGCCCATTAGTATCTTGCAATATGCCTCTCGAATTTTCGAAACAGAATTCATTGGACAAATCAATTTTAATACTAAAATACATGTTAATGATTGACAATCACGCAATTGACCTTCCAAATAAGCCAAAGTTCTCTGTAAATCTTTGCACTGCCCTAATATTTAGGCAACAAATAGTTGTCCTCGTATAATTCAATATCTTTCTTTCACTGTATATGTGTGAATGAGCTAAAAGTATTAGCAGTAGTTGTAGTAGTGGCAATAGTAACCTCTCATTTGCTCATTTCTCGAAATGACATTGATTGATGTTTTATCCCATATATTATTTTTCTCAACATTTCTTTTATTTTTTTAATTTTTATTTTATTTTTTTGTTTGCTCTCTCTTTGGCCTTGTTCTACTGATTGGTTTCCTTCATTATTCTGCATAAATGATCAGGCAAATAAATTCTATTTATTTTACATTCAAACTGATATTGTTTTTATGTATGTATTCTAATGCTTAAAATTGCCGATGAAGCGACAATGAATGTATCACACAAAAAAAGCTCCATCATTTGGTAATAAAGTTAAAACAGCAATAAGAATAACAAAAACAAAATGTTTTATAAGAAAAGAAATTTTGAAAAATAAAAGAAAAAAAAGAAAAATTAATTACCAACCAAATAAAGTCATAAAAGTTTGAAATATTTGTCATAAATCAACAAAAATATTGTTGGCTGATATGACACGCTGTCAATGGTGCCCCTTCCAAAAAGGTCACAATGATGACAAATAAGTAATAAAAGCGCGCAGCATATCACTGATAATAAACCATTGTTAACGCATTTCCAATGACATTTAATGTCTTCTATAAAATGCTGTATTGTGAAGCTTTTATTTTTATTTAATGTAGAATTAATGTCTTGAAATCAAAATCAATGAAAGGAGGTTCAGTGCAGTTATAACCGACAGGTGTGCGCACTTTAATGCTTTATATTTCAGTTTTTATATTCTGCTGAGCTTTTTGGGCGTCTCAATAATGATCTATCAATCATGAACTATCAATCATGATCTTTCAATCATAATCTATCAATCATGATCTGTCAATCATGATCTGTCAATCATGATTTAACAATCATGATCTATCAATCATAATCTGTCTACTTTCTGTTCTGCGGTACCTTTAACCAGAAGAAAAACTATCTCGTCTGCAGCAGGTGTGTTATCCTTGATATGTTTCGCCACAAGTGTTCGATTGAATACAACAGATCACAGCACTTCAACTCGAAAACGTGAAATTAAAATTTATTGAAAACGGTTCAGGGACCCTGGTCTAGATGCTGCATAACTTTTATGTCATTGGCACAAAACCATTCTTTAGTTTTTCGATTTTGTATTTGTCGGCATGTAGATCACCCACAATAGTTACACCTCCATCATGGCTAAACGTTTTCTTCCTGTTCAGTGTATGTCATACTCGTTTATTATGCAAAAGCGACTTGATTTTATGAACCCTTAACTAAAAAGTGCCATGCGTTTTGTAGCACTTAAAATTCTAAGCTTTTAACAAATTTAAGATCTGCCAACTAGGTGTACTCTTAATGTATCAACGGGTAGAGGCGACCATATGTATCGACTCTTGGGCACTTTTGCATCAATCGAACAAAGGTTCCTGATCATAGGCTTATTCTAGGTAATTGTGTAGCTAATGGACTTGCTACAGAAGGCATACACGTACTAAATAGGTTAGGTTCTCTTATTTATTACACGCTTGGGCAAATCTTGAGCTCAAAAATCTTTTTTTTATATCCAGGTCCTTCTGGCCTCCATTAGTTAGGAAACGTACCAATCAACAACATGGATTGAAACGTTGCTAGGACGCTTCTGTCGCTTGTATATGCAGAAAAACTTCGCTTAACTGCAAATGACATCTCCATTGGGTGTGAATCGATTGAGCAGGAATACAGTATCTACTCCTGTTTCTTTGTTTGTAGCCTAACGGGCCTATTAGAGATCGATCACTACATCCATTGAGCTTTCAGTATGGTTTTCAACTTAATTCTTAGGTAGTCGCGAGATGCCCAGATTCTAACTATTGAGTCTGTTTAAGCAGGACTTGTCTGTTAGTTTTGTTGCATCACCTAATGTGGCATCACAACGAGCCGCTCTGTGCTCTACCTCTCCCTCCTGTCCTTTTCCTTTCAAATAATTCATTCTGAATGAAACCGGCACCTTGAAAATTCACGTAAGATCATATTAAAAACAGCTTTCATAAAAAGGTCAAGTAGGTCCATATCTTTTTTGAGATGGAGTAGGACACTTAAGGAGAAAGGTTCCTCAATACTACAAGGAGTATCACATTTCAAGCAAGTTGGCTCAAAAGGCGTACTTTCATGGCATGCCTATCAACGTAAGGCCTGTTTTGCTAGAAGAACTTGATGAATGAAATTAAAACGAGGCAACAAAGCAAAAGAAAAAGTACAACAGAAGTAAAGCATTAAAATAAGCGAATAAAAAATTACAGGATATCATACCAGAACAAGACAAATAGGAAGTCAGGAGGCTTTGTAATACTTTAATGCATTTGAGATCGAACTGTGTCTGTAGATGCCGCCAACATTTGACTAGGGATGATTCCAATTTTCAAAAAACGCTAAAGAGAGGAGGCAATTGTATCCAATCCGTCATAAGAAAGATTTTCCCTCGAGCCCATCTATTTTAGGATAACAACGGGAATGAAATCGAGAGGAACGTAAGGAATCATGAATGAATTGATGTCGTGGTAAGGTAAACTGTTATTTTACCCATTTACTTAGCGATCATGGAGGATTTCGAAACTATCCTTACATATACGTACAAGGCAATCCTCCTGATTGTTTAAGCTGCGCTGACGTTACGTTTTTATGATTTCAGTTTGTGACTGACAAGCTGAAATCAATTTTAAGAAAGAAAATTACGCTTTCCAATACAGCGCAAATAGTACTCAAAATCGAGAAAAAATTGAAAGCTATAGCCAGCCGAAGGTAGAGTTTTCGGCAGTTAGTATCGGAAATCTGGGGCCTATAGAAAATTTGCATTGAATTGTTATTGAAAACCTTTTAAACAATCTTACGAAGATAGTGTCATCTAAACATAGAGATCAGAAAAGATTAATTAACGAATTTCTAATAACTCACACAACTTAAGCTGTTAGGCTAGGTTAGCGGATATATTGCCGTTCACAGGCAATTTCACTTGGTGTGCCATATGGCTCATTGTGTTGCCCAGTGTGAACTTAAGCTGTTAGTGTAACTAAAATTTTTATATTTTTTGTCCCCCGGTTGACAAATTAATTTTCAATTTCATTTCTTTGCCCACCAATTTCCAATTCGGAATGAGTTTAATCCAGAATGACAATTCTTATAAGGAAAAAAAGACAACAAAAAAACTGCATTTAAAGTTATAAAACGGTTTATAAAAAATATATATATATACGTATGTATAGTATATCTTAAATAACAATCAAACAACAACAACAGCTAAATGCCAAAACGTTTTAAAAATAGAATATTGACTTGTCTGTCACTGTTTCATTGCTCTCCAGCTAAATCCCATCAACAATACAACCAACGTTTGACATCAATGATGAACTTTCATTTCACTTTAACTGACAGTCACTACAACAACAACAGGGAACTACTACTACCACTACTACTACTGGCATTAGAGAAATCCAACAAAAATATCAACAAGAGAAAAAGAATTACAAAAAATGTCAAATCCTTTTGTTCTCGTGTGTATGGGAATGTGTATGTGTGTGTAAATAGGAGCACAATTCTATATTCTTGTACATGCGGATATCTGTGTTGAGCAATGATGATGCATAGCTGAGTGAATTGCCGCCAGTCAGTTTTAAATAAAAATCGAATCAACGAAAAAAAATTTGTTTTAAAAGAATTTATTTTTTTATTGTTTTTATTCCTTTTTCCTTTAGTTTTTCATGTAGTTATGTTTGCAAAAATGTTTGTTGTTTTGTTCATGTCAATTTAGATCAATTGGAACAAAAGCTTTTATAAGTTATTTTTCAAAATCGTATCTAATTAGAGTGGCAGATAAGTTTGAAAAGACAGATTTTATTGTGTAAAAGATTTCCATAGAAATAATCCTTCCATTCTTAGGATGTTCAACTAGGATAAAGAAATACCCAACAAGCTACAACTGCGAGTACAAAAACAGCATTAGCAAATTGCGTAATTTGGTACAACAACTGCTACAGCATCCCAAAAAAAGGCACTGTTTGATACTGCGAATTCTTAGAAACTCAAATTTTTAAACAAAATATTAAAATATAAAACATATTTTTAAATTCTAACAATATTATCAGTTCGTATACGTACATATATGTCGTGACTTGTTAATGTTTCATCTTGTTCCACGATTCATATATATTCTTACTTACTTAATACTTGATCATTGCAACCCATGGCTGCCTTCCAAAATGTTAATTGCTTTGTATTTGAACTAAGTATCGTGTTTCATAATGCCGCTGTACAAAATATATACAATGTATTCTATTTCAAAACGTCGTTAATGTGTACTTTTAACGCAGGCAAAAAGCAATCAGGCATCGGATTTATAGTTGATGCATTGTTTGGTTACTTTGCATATTTACACAGTTTATATACAGTAGCAGAACTGCATACAAACTTTGTATTGATACATTTTGGAAGGCAGCCCATTTGTCAGGATTACAACATAGTTTCTCAAACCATTCATGTTGAGTGTGTGTTAATTTTATGGATGAGTGGCAGCACTTATAATTTAAAATTGACTCTGAGCGATTGATTTTTTGAGAAACTTTTCATGGCAATTTTATATATGGGCAATATCGTGTCAAGTGACCCAATTTTTAAAATCGATGTCTTCCGATGAAATTTACACAAAGGTTAGTACTATTGCATAGTAGGCCAGACACAAATTTTCAGCTCTATCAGTCAAGAACTGCCGGAGTTAGAGGGGGTCAAAGTCGGACATTTTGGTCATACAGGGTTTTTTTAAAATGTGTGTAACTTTTCACCTATTGGTCCTAGCAAAATTTTTTTGAAGGATATTAGATAGCTATTTCTTCAATCTTTCCAAAAATAATTTTTTTTAATTTAAAAAATTTTTTTATTTTTTTTTTTAATTTTTTTTTAATTTTTTTTTCAAAATGGGACTTTTTTTTGCTCAAAAGAAAGCTTATACAATTTCCTTTAAAGCCTTTATAATCGCTTAATGGTATGCGAGTGGGATATCTATCAAAAAAATTATTTTTTAACTCAAGAATAAGATTTTTCAATATTTGGCATAAAAACGTACTACCAAATGATCTTAAAAAAGTATTTATCTTCTGAGGAATCATATGTCAAATACTTTAAGTTGATTTCCTTCAACATGAGTTTAACATTTTCATGGTGAATGCAAACGCATACTGTGTGAGTTCCGCTGCTTCCTGCTAAAACGCAATGCTTTTGCGGCCTCAGTTGGGTAAATTTTGTAAATCCAATTTTGACGTCCTCGTGTTCAGATTGAAATGTTGCATATAATTCATTCAGGTTACAGAGAACCATCCAATAGGTGAAAAGTTACACATTTTAAAAAAAACCCTGTATGACCAAAATGTCCAACTTTGACCCCCTTTAACTCCGGCAGTTCTTGACTGATAGAGCTGAGTTACTATCCAATAGTACTAACCTTGGTGCAAATTTCATCCAAATCGGAAGAGATCGATTTTAAAAATTAGGTCGCTTGACACGAAATTGCTAATATGTATACACAGAGTTTTTGCCAGAAGATGAGCTAAGATTATGTTCGAGATGGCTTAAATCTGAGGTTAAACCACGAGCTCACGCCTAAATAGTCAACATACTACCCACAAGACTACAGCGATATCTATATATTTTCACTGTCTATAAATTTCAGCTATCAACCAGATGTGACTTGGATACCCTCTTTAACAGAGATTCGCGGCACTTGCAGTTCTGATTGTATCAGACAGAAGATTCTTCTCCAATGACGTTTACGAATTTCGATTACAATTCGGATCTCACTGGCTTGTACCTAAGCAAAGTCGAGCATTGCTGATAAGAAAACCCTTCAGAGTCGTCTCAAGCATCAGCTGGCAAAGATCTGTATTAGGTCCAGAGATCTTAATGATCTGCACTCCATAATTGAATCTGCACAAAAACACTGTCTTCACGCCGCTGATAAAAATCTTCAGTTTAATGCATTGACGAATATTTCGAAACTAGCTGAAGTTGGCTGTAGTCTAGTCTGAGAACTTAATTGTTCGCTTTAGAGCCACCGCTCGTTGTAATAATGGTTGTTGGTAGTTATTGTGGTAAATCTCACGGTCTTTGCTTTGCCACTTTATACTCCAATTCTTTCTTTTTCGACAGTATATCGTTGGAGTTGTACGATTGAAGACATATATTGTCCCGATAGTGTCGATCTTAGATACTACCATTTAAACTACAGGTTTTTACTTCTTGTCCTTAACATAACTTTCGCAATAATGCTGTAAACAACCAAGTTTCATTGCAAGGTCTAAAATGGACATCACTGACAGAGTTCGTCATACTTGGTTGCAGCGGCAACCTGCGTTTATATAAAGGAATATAACTCGTGATATGAGTTGCTCTAGTATCCCTCTGCGCTGAAGTACATTCTATATGGTAAAGTGATTTACGGGTGTCGAAAGCCTTCTGAAAGGAATATCAGGAGTAATTAGGCTTGTCACTCAATCGTTTCTTTTGTACTCATATACTTAATTTGTCATTCAGGACTACAACCTAGTTTCTCACCGCATTCATATTGTTTGTATTAACTTTTCCCGTTAACGTTTAAAAGTCGTCTCCGAAGGACAGATTTTTGAGAAACTTTTGTTTTAATTTTAAAATACTTTACCAGGCGACTGATAAAAGTAAGAAAGAAATATTTTTCCATAATTCGTTTTGTTTGGGACGTCTGAGCCTAGGCTTGAACCATTGTGGTCTGTGGTCTAAAAATCCAACATACTACTTTCTAAACTATGGGGACTTACATCTGTTCTTGAATTATTCCCAATCCAATCTTGCCAGGATGGAAATCAGCCGATTCATTTCAAAAATCGTTGGGAAGGGTATCTGCCTTTCGCTTGTTGAGTACATTAGCAGTTACCCTGTTGACCATGCTAAGGAGAGTGAGGTCTCTTCAATTCTTATACTGAATTAAGTCTTCCTTCTTTGGAGCCGTTATTATTAGACATACTTTTAATTTATTAGCAAGCGTTTCAAAATACATTTTCATTAGGTGCCTAATTATTTGGAGCAAATATTTCAGGAATCAGACATTTTTCTCTAGTGATATCAAGGTGTTGTAGTCGCCGTAGTCTAGTAGGTAGTGGCTTATTATATATGATATTTCATCGGTGACTGCCTTTCACCAGATTTCTAGCAAAAACTCTGAGAGTAAATAACAAAATTGCCATGAAAAGTTTATCAAAAATCTGTTGTTCGGAGTGAACTTTAAGCTGTAGGTCGTGCCAAACATGTATAAAATTAACACACACAACATAAGTGATGTGAGAAGCTAGGTCATAATCCTGACTAAAGGATTGTCATGAGCAACTATGTCTGCATCAGAGATCAGCAATGAATTGTTTTTTCGCTACTCATAAGTACTCATGAAATTTTGAGTATGAGTGAGTCAACAATATTGAAATTTAAATACACTGATTCATTCGTACTCACTACAACATTGATTTATAAGTACAGGTTGCAATGAGTATGAGTACAACGTTGACATCAAACTCATACCATTCGAAATAATGGGTGATTTTTTAAGAGCTAAACGAAAATTTTTCAAAAAAAGCACATAAAGTTAAGAAAAATGCATGCAATCTTTATTTGAATCGATAGTACGGTCCATATAATTTAATGTTTGAAGATTATTTCATGCAACTGTTGACCGCGACTGCGCCTCAAATGGTCCATCCGCTTAGTCCATATATTTCGGCCGGTATCTCACGAATAAATGCTTCAATGTTGCCTTCCAATGGGGCTTTAACATAGCCCCACAAAAAAGGTCTAAAGGCGTTAAATGGCACGATATAGGCGGCCAATTGACCGGTCCCGAACGTGAAATAAAATTTTCACCGAACTCGCCTCTCAATAAGTCCATTCTTACGCGTACTGTGTGGCATGTGGCACCGTCTTGTTGAAACCACATGTCATGCAAGTCAAGCTCTTGCATTTTGGGCAAAAAAAGTTGGATATCATCTCACGGTGGCGCTCACCATTCACAGTTACGTTACGATTTGCAGCATTTTTGAAGAAATACGGTCCAATGATGCCACCAGCCCATAAACCGCACCAAACTGTGACTTTTTCTAGATGCATTGGTAGCTTTTGCAATGCTTGTGGCTGATCTTCACTCCAAAATGGACAATTCTGCTTATTTACGTATACATTGAGCCAAAAATAAGCTTCGTCGCTGAACACAATTTTTCGATAAAGAAGTGGATCTTCGGCCAACTTTCCAAGAGCCCATTTTGATAATAAAATTCAATAATTTGCAAGTGTTTTTCGTTTGTAAGACGATTCACGGTTAAATTATAGACCAAACTGAAGATTTTTGACAGTGAAACAAAACACGAAACGTGCGTGAGCTGTTTAAACCAGTGTTGCCAAAAAAGATAATAGCTAAAAATTATCCGTTATGTTTCATTCATACGCCTACTCATTCAGATTCCTAAATTTAGAAAAATACTTATAATACTCATAAATGATTCGAGTGTTTCGAGTGAGTATTGTAGTGTTCGTAAGCGAACCATACTTATTTTGTGATTCTTGTAGATGTTGAGTAAAGGAGAGTAGAAATCAGCAACATCGTGCGTATTGTTAAGTATGAGTATGATGAGTACTTCAAACTTCCATGATATTAAAATAAGAAAGAACGCGTATAAGTATCAGAAATTATGAGTATGATTCGAATCTATTCATCTTTTTGAATACTCATTGATGTTCTCTGGTCTGTATGTATGTATGTATGTATATCAAAGTGTTAAGGAACTGACTTCCGTAATGGTATCAACAAAATTGTTTGTCATTAAAGAGGTCTCTCTCTGTCTTTCCAAAATGCAATAGAAATTCATAAAGTTTTTATGATAAAGTCAGCAAATGAGCTCTTAAAGTATAATTTCATAAGATATTCTAATATTTTTTTTCTGTTGTTGCTGTTGTTGTGAATTCTAATATAAAAATATCTTTAAGTACAGCCATTAATCTTCAGGTTAATGGAAATATATCTTTTGCTAAAGCAAAAAAGTATTAAAAAAACAAGAATTTCTATAGAAATTATTTTTAGTGTAAATCTTCTACAGAAAATCTAATGGTCACTGGCATAAATGTACATGCATACATACATATAACATACGTATCCATAATGCAAAAGCATAAATCATAAAATTCATATAAAAATTTTTAAGTAGCAATCGTTATTTGTTAGTTCACTATGAGTCATTGAACTGTGCTTACTTTCTTCTAGGAATGCTGAGAAGAAAAATAACAGCAAGAAATTCCCAAAAAAAAAAAACATAAGAAAGAAAGAAGGAAAGAAACTCATGAAATATACACGAACATATCGCATTTCGATGGCATTTTTATGCTGTACGAGTCCAAACTCAAGCGGTGTCAAGCATTGGGAATTACATTATTTCTCTGTATTTTTCGATGCCATGACACATACACACACATACACACATACAAAAAATAAGAAGAATAAGGACACGAGAAATGCATACATACATACATACATACATACATAGATTTGAAATCCTATTAATACACTGACACTACATTATAAGATTACAACACTTGACTATATTAGACGTTTTCCTTGTTTTTGCTCTCTCTCTATTTCTCTTTCTATCTCGCTTTCTCTATTTTTCTTTGTCTTTTTCGTGTAATTTTTTTCCCACAAACCATATGTAACAGTCTTTAGCCATTTGAAGTGGTTTTCTAACGTAAGCAACACAATCAGCAAAAAGAAAAAATAAGAATAAAAACATAAGAATCAAAGAAAGATAGAGACTGCGAGAAAGAGAGAGAGAGAGAGAGAGAGAGAATTATTTTCCTAACATGCCAGCCACTATCAACTGCCAGTGAGTGTGAGCCTGTGAGTGTGTGATGCGGCTTCTGTACTGTTGCAGCATAAGTCCTGTCACTTGTCTTAAAGAATATTTGTAACGTGCATTTAAACTAGATTTCAAATGACATTTGATGGTTTTTAAATGGATTTTAGCCAGCGGTATAAAAGATGACTGCTTTTCCCAGCACAGCGAAAGAGATTTAAAATGAAATGAAAAAACAAAAAACAACTTATCACCTGAGACGTATTAAAAGGGTATGAATATGTAACAAGGAATTCTAGGTAAAATTTAAAATTTAAAACTCAGCTTAATTTAAAAAGACTTCTTTTGAGTATTTATTTATAAAATTGGATTTAAAAATGACTTTTCATATTTTAATACCTTAAGTATATAAAATAATAATCATGAGTATAAAATTTCTTTATGAAATTTATTCACTCATCTTGACACACTCATTATGAGTTTAAGGCATAGGTTTAAAGCAAATTTGGTCTTATTTTAGCAAAAACATTCACATAGTAATAGCAGGTACACCCTAACCTAAAGGACCAAGAGTGAAATACTTGCTTCAAGCGTATGCAAGAAAAAGTCGCCTTAGTATTGTGGGTAGTGTGTTGGCTTATTAGACGTAAGGCCACGGTTCAAACCCCCAGGTCAGACATCAAAACGAAATACGAAAAAATATTTCTTCGGCGATTTCCTCTCAGAAGATTTCTGAGAGTAAACTCTGAGAGTAAATAAAAATTGCAATGAAAAAGTTTCTCAAGAATCTGTCGTTCTGAGCCGATTTTAAACTGTAGATCCCGCTACTCATGTATAAAATTAACACACACAACTTGGGTGGTGTAAGAAGCTGGGTCGTAATCCTAACGAAAGAGTTGTAATGGCCAATTAAGTATATGTATGTATGCAAGAATTTAAAAAGGCGACATCATAATGAAATTTATGCAATTTTATTGGAGCACTCATATGCATGAGTTAAAGACCTCAATTAAAACCTTAAACAATTCAGTTTCGAATGCGTTTAAATAATTAAGAATTCTTCTCTAAATAATCTCTTATGGAATCCATCACAAAAATGTGAGAGAGAGACACATTTGTTTTTGAGACAGTGGCCATTGGTAATCTATATTCAGCCATGGGCTAATACAGTAGACCAATCACTGCATGGCTGAAAGAAATTTGATTAATAAAACTTCAATAAAGCAAAAAATAAAGTCAATATGGAGAAGACGCTGCTTCATGACAGCCTTATACTCCTTAATTCAATAAAAAAATCATGTTCCGTAGATCGTCTGATATTGTTTTATGCAGCAACAGCATGAGCTATTAAGTAAAGCAATTACTTATTATGATATCACAACAAATTTTGAAGCCACAATCTATAAAAATAATTCCTTTAAAACATTACCAAGCCTTTTAACAGGTACTACTGGATTACCAGAGCAATAAATTAGTTTCACTGTTACAGTGATATATCGCACATACGTAATCGGCCAGTAACGAAATGATAGGTTTGCCATTTTTGCTATTTTATGTGTGCACTTCCCCAATACATGCTGAAAACAGCACCCTTTTCTCAGTCCCATTTCAACGGCAATAGGTGTTCGTCTGCACTCTTTCTAAAGCTTTGTGCAGGATTTTCTCATTGTGAAGCCACCATCGGCTCCCCTTTTTGCATTTAAATGCAATATCATCAGCAGAAGTCATGTCATTAAGGTGTTCAATATATTTATTAGGCGCTAGATGATGCCTTAGTCTAGTAGATAGAGAGTTGTCTTATTAGCTTGCTAGAGGATGTGGTTCAAACCTTAGCTCAGACATCTCGAACAAAACAAATTATGAAAGATTCTTGCAAAAACTGTGAAAACAAATAAAATTAACAAGAAAAGCTGAAAAGTTTCTAAAATTTGGCATTCAAACTCAATGTTATACAGTACTGGCGATCAAATTAACACACAATATGGGTGGTATGAGAAACTTAGGTTGTAATTGTAAACTAAAGGGTTGTAATGACCAATTAAGTGAGAAGCAAGCTAGATGACGCTCTTGTTGGGAATAATATATACACATACATTCGTCGATTACTATTACAAACATGATCGGAGAAAGAATACAACCTTGTCGGACACTTGCTGCTATAAACACAATGAACGCAACGCAGCAAACACAAAAACTCTCAAAAATATAATACATGGATGTATAACTACACACATAATTATAATAATATATAATATATGTATACATACATACATAATTGGTCATTACAACCCTTAAGCAGGATTACGCCCTAGCTTTTCCGACCACTTATGTTGTGTGTGTTAATTTTATATGTGTGGCGGGACCTACAGTTTAAAGTCGACTCCGAACCACAGGGTCTTGAGAAACTTTTTCATTGCAATTTTATTTACTCTCAGAGCTTTTGCTAGAAATCTGCTGGGAGGAAATCGCCGAGGAAATATTTTTCATATTTCGTTTCGTTGGATTTGCGTTAGCTGGGGTTTGAACCGAGACCTTATGTCTAATATGCCAACACACTACCTGCTAGACTTGCAAATCGCCGTCTTTTTAAAGGGTGTTTTTTATAGAGGTATAGAAATTTAAGTCGGCATTACTTTTCAAGATGGCGACCGATTTAAAAGCCGTCAAGTGATTTATTCTCAGTTTGGTTTGGCAATTCATCATGAATAGACTCACGCCTGAACAACGCTTGCAAATAGTGCAATTTTATTTCGAAAATAATGGTTCTGTGCGAAAAACGTATCGCGCACTACGTCCATTTTATCGTCGACAAAATCGTGTTTAGCGATGAAGCGCACTTCTGGTTGAATGGCTACGTCAACAAACAAAACTGCCGCATTTGGAGTGAAGGTAATCCTAAAGTGTATATGGAAACACCGTTACATCCAGAAAAACTGACTGTTTGGTGCGCTTTATGGGCTGGTGGAATCATTGGTCCGTACTTTTTCAAAAACGATGGTGGCCAGAACGATACAGTCAATGGTGATCGGTATAGAGCAATGATTACTAACTTTTTCATTCCTGAATTGAATAACCATGATGTCCAGGATATGTGGTTTCAACAAGACCGCGCAACATGTCACATAGCTCGTGCCACAATAGATTTATTGAAAGACACGTTTGGTGACCGCCTAATTTCGCGTTTTGGACCTGTGAATTGGCCTCCAAGATCTTGTGATTTAACACCGCTAGACTACTTTCTGTGGGGCTATGTAAAGTCATTGGTCTATGCGGTAAAGCCACAAACGCTTGACCATTTGGAAGACAACATTCGCCGTATTATTGCCGATATACGGCCACAAATGTTGGAAAAAGTTATCGAAAATTGGACGTCCAGATTGGACTACATCCGCGCCAGCCGTGGCGGTCATATGCCAGAAATCATTTTTAAAATGTAATGCCACAAGATTATCTTTCGGATAAATAAAATTCATGTCAATCGAATAATCCATCGTTGTTTTGTTGCAACTTAAAGTTCTATACCTCTATAAAAACACCCTTTATAAGTGTCTTTAGGTCTGGGCACAGGAAAAAGATGCGGCAATACAAGAGCATGATATACTAAAAGTTATTATGGAGATATAAACTAGGCTTACTTTCAGGTTTTTTGGCAATCAAATAAAGAAATATTTTTTGGAGTTTGAACCGTGGCCTCATGTCTAATAAGCCAACACACTACTAACTAGACTGAGGCGACTTCAACGTGGATGTGTAGGGAAATGTATTCTTTAAAAGGCAACGCGAGAACAATCAAAGTGTTGTTGCAAAATTTCTGTGTTTTCTACGTTAAGTTTATTGTATTTATGACATGAAGCGCTAGTGATATGGTCAGGAAAAGATATGGCCATGCAACGCCCTACACTGAGGTGGGAATAATTTTTCGAGGATTTTTTCTTGTCTTTGCAGTCAAAACACTCTGAGGCTAGCTTCCTTAATATCAACGAACACCATAAACATAAAAATTGTGGAAACTCATTGATCGATTTCAGTACTATACGGTACGCCACAATATGGTCCAAATAAGAACGTTGTAACTAGAATCCTGTCTGTATGGCATATAATACGTCCAAACCCATGAGTGTATAGACTTACAAAGTGACTGAGGTATAGATAATAACAAATAATAGGGACCACCTGTGTTTCTATAGCAAGTTTGTATAAAAATTTAATTCCCCCAAAAAGTGTGGCCAACAAGTTGCATTTCTTTTCCAATAGGTTGCCATACCATTTCCTTTAAATGTGTTTCTGTTTTTGCAAAATAATTGTATACCTCCCACCCATTTGCCACGCTCCATAACTAAATGCTGCCAAACAATTTGACCTTTGCCTCTGCTTCTAATTGTTTTTATCCTTTCAAACAAACGTGTAATTTTATTAAGATTTCACGAATAATGTTTTAATCTAAAAAACCAATTATAATTTCACTCCCAAAAAAAATTCTCTTTTATAAAGTTATTATAAGAATGGACTCCAGATGAAAATAGAATGAAAACCGAACAGCAAAAATAGCAAAAAAAATAAATAAGAAAACCTCAACAATATAATTTCAGTACTCATAACACACAATATTGTATAAACTGTTCTAATCTTTTTACGAGTACTCGTACAGCCAGTACAATACGGGTATTAACGGAAAACAATAAAAACCATTTTTGTGCTCTCTCTCTCTCTCTCTCCGCAAATGAAAACAAAACCAATAAGAACAAGAAAATTGAAATGGCAAAAGAAAAAATAGAAAAAAAAGAAAACTTGAAAATAAAAACGGAAAAATGCAATTAGCGCTGTGAAAAACATCAGACACTTCTATGGAGTCATCGTCATTCGCAACAACAGCTTAAAAATTCATTTCATTTATGGAGCCAGTTATAATGCTAGCAAGTGTGCTGTTATCGTTTGGAAGGGTAAAAAAATGTAAAACTACTGGCAGGGAGAATAAAGTCATTATTTAAGGTTAAGGATGTCTGTGTAGGGAGAGTAAAGACACATGCTAGGTATACAAAAATAAAAGCTAAAAAGTTGAATTGTTAGCTTTGTAGGGATCTAAGCGAATTGTAGATACGTTATGGCACAAAGCGACTTTGTTAGCCAGGGTATAGGAAGCCAATAAACTCAAAATTTAAGATCATTGTTACAGATGTTTCTTGATTAGAAATGAAGGTGCCCTCCATTCCGTCAGACCGATATTGCTTATTGTAATACCTTATCAGGGAAGGCTGGCTTACATACATATGTACATACATAATTGACCCCTTCATCCAGGTCGTAATCCTGCTTCTCACACCATCCATGTTATGTGTGTGTTAATTTTATACATCAGGAGATGTCTGACCTGAGGTTTGAACCATGGCCTCACGTCTCGTAAGCCAACGCCCTACCTACCAGACTACGGCAACTTCATGTTTGCATCTTAACTTAACTTAATTTGGTCATATCCATGATTACGACCTAGTTTCTCACCTCACCCATGATGTTATGTGTGTTAATTTTATCCATGAAAGAAGGATTCTGCAGTTTAAACCCAACTGCGAACCACAGATTTCGGAGAAACTTTTCATGGCAATTGCTGAGAGGAAGTTGCGAAGAAATATTTTTTCATATTTCATTTTGTTGGAGATGTTTGAGCAGGGGTTTCAATCCTGGGCTCTCGTCTAATAAACCAACACACTACCCGCTAGACTATGGTGAATTCTTTGTTTTGCTTGAACTTATCTTAAAAACTCTAAAACCTTCATCTGTCAAACAATTCTACTGGAGGCTACTATGCCACACATTAGATTAGATTTTATTAAAAAAGATAACATGAACTTTTAACCCATGGTATGGCTACTTTCCTTATTCAGACAGCCAGATATATGTAACTATATCATCTGGAATCCCCATTCATCCACAGAATTGAATCAAAACATAAATCTTATCTTCACTGTTCTGTTTTTCTTCTGTTCTAAGAATGTCAAATTTTCTAAGAGCATAGCTTACGTGGGACCGGTAAAATCCCGACATTTATAACTCCTAGCTGGCATCTCATCTCATCAGCCTCATTGACAGTTTCTTAAACGTCTAATTTCTGTTCCAATGACATGTTTTGCCAATAGATTTGGTTGGGTGCCTAATAATCTCTGTCTCACCTTTGCAACTGATAATGACAGGGAAGATGTTCAGCTTGTTTCTCTTCCTTCTCGCCATTACAACTTCTGTAGTAGTTTCCCAGTCTACGGGCATTTCTAAACTTCAAATGGTTTCAATTACAACTAGTAAGAAAGCCGATACTATTTTAATTCAATATTTGTTTTTTCGAGATTGGCCTTCACGAATTGGATAGGAGGACCATAATTTGAATTAAAGCCCACAGCTGTAATAGCAAGAACTTGGCAAGCAGCTAACAAAGCTGTAATAGCAACAACTTTACAACCAGCATCTGTGCTTTGCATTAAAGCAGGACTCTCTTAAGACAAAGACTTAAGCTAGTCGATCGAGTAAGACTGATTAAAAGCGAAGAACCAGAAACGGAAATACACAAATAAAGTGTGGCCTATGCTGTGTTTCTACTCATATGATCCATAAGCTCTGCAGAAGTCATTAGCAGTTAAACTTAGGGTCTCTCCAATATCATAATGTTGATGGCTATTTTCAGTATATATTGAAGAGATATGCACATGTTTACTAATACCAAAGCCATCATGAGTCAGCTGACGCACATGTGAAAGTCAGAAGAACAACTACAACAATCGTTTTAGAAGTGAGACTGTCGTTGTGGTCCCTGGTCACTTACATCCAAGGGCTGAAGTTCTGAAGGAACTGTAGTGACAAGCAAGAAGATGACGTCACTGAAAATATTCTCGATCGTTGATCGTTACTTCCGAACTTGGCATCAAGGATTTAACGAATGAACTTGCCTTTCTTTATTTATAAATTCTATCCCTTAAATCTTATTCTTCTCTTTCAATAGTATGACGATCTCAATGGGCTAAATGAACTCCTGCCTTAAGGACAAGTACATGCCCAGTAATCTACTTACTTTCCAAAGAAATTAGTTTTCTAGTCTTCTACTGGTGAAGACAACAGTATTTTTATGTCATCATAATGTTCCTATATAGTCAATAGGTGACTTCCCTTGTACTCTGTTGGAAAATATTCTAATTTTTCGTCTCTCTAACCACCACCAATCTGTTTGTTGTTAGGAATAATCGTAGAAACGTAAGGCACCGTGCGACTCTTGGATCCAATACTGAAATGCCGCCTATGTAAACTCATTGTTAAATCACAATTTATTTGCAATTCTTGTAAATTTTCTTCTCAAGATGTAGTACAGGAGGATTGATTTCTTGTGTGAAACAACTCAATATTGTGATGACTAACCAATGTATTGAATGCCATCCACATTGGTTTGACGCACTTGCTGTTCATCTGTATTTATGGTATCTGGATAAGCTTAGCAACAACCTGACGGGATTTGTTGATGGTATATCCATCTCATGATTGTGAAGTCGCCGTAGTCTAGTAGGTAGTGTGTTGGCTTATTAGACGTAAGGCCACCCTAGGTCAGACATCAAAACGAAGAATGAAATAATATTTCTTCAGCGACTTTCTCTCAGCAAATTTCTGACCAAAACTCTGAGAGCAAATAAAATTGCCATGAAAAGTTTCCCAAAAAAATCTGTCATTCGGAGTCAACTTTAAACTGTAGGTCCTGCCACTCATATATAAAATTAACACACACAACATGGGTGGTGTGCGAAGCTAGGCCATAATTCTGACTGAAGGGTTGTAAAGGCCAATTATGTATGTATGTTGTGTCTGTGATAATAGAATGATTGAACGAACCTCTTCTTTAGTTAAGGCAGTAAGGATATGTACGATATTAATTCAAATTGCTCCTGTTTTGTTGATGTAGATACGCAGACAGAAGTCGCCGTAGTCTAGTGTTTTGGCTTATTAGACGTGAGGCCACGGTTCAATCCCCAGGTCAGATATCTCCATCAAAACGAAATATGAAAAAATATTTCTTCGGCAACTGCGTCTCAGCAGATTTCTGACAAAAAAGCGTCGAGTAAATAAAAAATTGCAATGAAAAGTTTCTAAAAAAAATCTGTCATTCGGAGTCAACTTTATACTGTAGGTCCCACCACTTATGTATAAAATTAACACACAGAACAAAAGTAGTATGAGAAGCTTGGCCTTAATCCTGACTGAAGTGCTGTAATGACCAATTATGTTATGCATGAATACGTAGACAAATTTTTATGGCAATTGCATGCATTTTCCTTATTATAACCTTAAGTATGCGTAGGAAATTATTTCATAGCAAACAAATATCGTTGCGAAGGCGGGGTCATTTATGATTCTCGAAGAGGGTCCTTTAAATGCCATTTGCTTTTAGATCCTTTGCTGTTAACCCTACGTTATCGAGTATGAACTAATAGAGGAGGGCGTGATCAAGCATTCCCCTGGCCTATGTCAATTATCCTGTTCTCTTCATTGATATGGAGTAACTTGACAACCATGATAAGTTGCCTTGGCATTATTTCCCAAGTTGTAGATCTACTTGTCACAAACCTTTTAACAATTCCTCATTATCGTTAAACTTTAGTTATCTTCTACAGTTCAATCGCAAGAGAAAAACAATAACAATGAGAAACGATAAAATTTTTTTGCACGTAATAGTTGATAACAAATACTGACACTAGTAAAGACGCAGCAACGATTACTGCTAATGCAACTGTTCTAACAATTGCTAACAACTATTACTGAATAAACGTATATGTACATACATATATATATGTATATATGTATGCTCTTGGTATAGTTGTTGTTGTTGTTATTACATTTTACTGTAAAAATGTTAGAACAAGTTGGAACACATATTAACTTTTAAAGTTTATTAATTGCCATCATTTGAACTTTTATTTAATTTACGAGCCACGTTATAACGCACACACATAAAGATTCAAGAAGTAAATCTAGTTAAATGTGGCACTGCAACTATAACGAAGTATGTATATACATAACATATGTACATACAATATTAACTAACACAAACCCATACATACATATGTACATACACGTATTTACTTATACAATAAAATTGTTTTAGTGCAGCAAGCATTTAGTAATACGTGCTACAAGTGTAATTGCAAGAAAGGCATGTTGTATGTAGAATTTTTTCATACACAAAATGGCTCAAAAGATGTGTTTACACATACATAAGCGTTTCTGTTGTTTATAGGAAATTAAAAAAATTAAAAAAAGAAAATAAAAACTTGAAAAATATGTTCAAATAAGTAAAACGACTTAATATTGCCGAAAGGAAAATCTGTTTAGTTTTTATTCCTTTTCTTTTTTTTTGTTTCGTTGCGTTTTTACGTTTTTCCATCCGCCACGGTTAGCAGGGTTTGCGAGTGATAATATACGGTTCATTCGTAAGTATTTGCATAGTATAGCATAGTCATCATTTTCTTATTCAGTGTAAATTGTTGGAGCGTAAAAAAGTGTGCTGGTCTGATAGCGCTCACTAATATTCTATTTTGCATAGACTTACAAATGGTCTTGCTCGCCAAAAATGCAGCTCTTTAGTAAGGATTACGACCACTTATGTTGTGTGTTTTAATTTTATACATGAGTGGCAGGATCTAAAGTTTAAAGTCAACTCCGAACAACAGATTTTTTGAGAAACTATTCATTGCAGTTTTATTTACCCTCAGAGTTTTTGCCGAGAGGTTGTCGTCGAATTTTCATAATTCGTTTTGTTGGAAATGTTCCAATTTCGTTTAAGTCGTTTGATTGTACATTCAAGTCTATACTTAGATTATCCGCAAGTCTCTACTGATAATCCGGTACAGACTTTATTACATGTGATACGATACTCCTGATCTTACAATCATGCAATGATATCCGTTTGAGTTATAGTAAGGTCCCTCTTGCTGATAATAATTTTGCTTTTCGCTTGATAATACCTATCTTTAGCGGTTGATTTGAAGTCCTGTACTAGTGGACACACTCTGAAGACAATGCCTTCAAATATATTGAGTATGTAGTCAAATCAAGTTAGAAACTTTCTTTTTACGACATTCGACATAAAAACTTGATTTATAAACTGTTTCTAATATCAATCTAAGCATCAATCTAAGCATCAATCTAAGTATCAATCTAAGCATCAATCCACGCATCATTCTAAGCATCAATCTAGGCATCATTCTAAGTATCAATTTAAGCATCAATCTACGCATCAGTCTACGCAGAAATGCATAAATTGTGTACCCACAATCCTTCATAGTCGAGACCTAAAGGATCTAATTATAAGCTTAATAAGCGGGATTTAGGGCTATACTTGTACACTGAGAAATCATACAGCAAACGCTGTGGCCAACATGGGTACATGCTATCAGCCTCCAGAGATAAAAGCATTTTTTATGGAAGTCCACGTTGTGGATATTTAAAATGGTATCCTCTCTGGCAGGCAATGCAGCTTCCGGATGAATTTTTTAAAGCGTAAAAAATTACCTGCTACCCGCTTTAAGTCAAGCATTTTAACTAAAGGGTCCGCCAAATAACTTTTCTTTTTTGAAAATGCTTTAAAAAAAAAACCTGAATATTTTCTCAAATTTCTTTTTTTATTTGAAAGTACAATCCTTCCGATTAATAATGGAAAATAATTTCATTCAAATGGGTGCCTCGGCTGGCCATGCAGTAGTCTGCACCAGAAGATGACGATTTTGGCAAAAAAAAATCATCTTTTCAGATGAAGCTCATTTTGATCTTGGCGGGTATGTAAACAAGCAAAATTGTCGCATTTGGGGCACAGAAAACCCGTACGCATACATTGAAAAATCGACGCACCCAAAACGAGTCACTGTTTGGTGCGGATTTTTTCAAAAAAAAGTTATTTGGCGGACTCTTTACTTTATCAAGCCACTGCTCTTACCAACCCTTGACGAAATATTCATTTCATAAATAAATCATAATAATTTCCACATAAAGTAGGATATCCCTTGGTCGGTTACGAACCTCGTCTTTTTACTGTTATTAGCTCTTCTTGAAAATATTTTTTTTTTTCATTTTAATTTCTGCTAAGATTTTTAGACGACCTTTATAATGAATGTCAAATGTGTTAAACACAAGCCAAAGCATGATATAAAAAATAGCAATAATAATACTCTCTAAGTAGTCGAATAGGAATGTGCTTGAAAGAGCAGAGACTTGTGTACATAAGAGGACAATGTGACAGGTAATATTTGTTGCAAGACAATGTACAAGTTTTATGAAGAATGTAAACAAAGTGGATTTTACAATAGCACATGCAGATGAGCATTTTAATTGGAAGCATTTTTTGGTCAGTTATGCCTTTGAGAAGTCGCCGTGGTCTAGTAGGTAGTGTGTTGGCTTCGAGCCCCAGGCCAAACATCAAGACAAAATACAACAAGTATTTCTTCGGCGACTGCCTCTCAGCAGATTTCTGGCAAAAACTCTGAGAGTAAATAAAATTTCCATGAAAAAGTTTCTGAAAAATCTATCGTTCGGTGTCGGTTTTTAACTGTAGTTTCCACCATTCATGTATAAAATTAACACACATAACACAACATAAGTGGTGTGAGAAACTAGGACGTTGTACAATGGGTTAATTCGAACTCCGGGTACTATAATTGTCTCAATTGACAAGTACACGTCCTCTAACCTAACCTAACCTATTCCTGGCTTGTCGTAGTTGCCGTAGACTAGTAGTTAGTGTGTTGGCTTATTAGACGTGAGGCCACGGTTCCAAACCGAGGTCAGATATAAAAACTAAATATGAAAGAATATTTCTTCGGCGACTGCCTCTCAGTAGATTTCCGACAAAAACTCCGAGGGTAAATAAAATTTGCCATGAAAAGTTTCTCAAAAATCCAACGTTCGGTGTCGTTTAACACACACAACATAAGTTGTGTGAGAAGCTGGATCGTAATCCTGACGGAAGGGTTGTAATGACCAATTATGTACAATTATGTATGTATTGATATTCTGTAGGTTTCATAAATTCTATGTCACACTGTTATTCACTGCCATATACAGCAAATTGGCGGATTAACTTTTTGTGTTTTCAACAACAGTTCTCATCACTTGTGTGAACGAGTATTTTAACATGTGATGTTATAAATTATATTCCATATCCAGTCGAATAAAGCATTCCAATGCTTTTTTTGTTTTTCGAACGATAAGGGTGCCTCCCTTAAGGGAATAACAAAGTTTGTGTAAGTACTCTTCTATACAAGTAACAGAGGAATTATAATTTTCTTAAAAGACATATCAAAAAAAAACAAAAGAAAAAAACAAGGGTTTAAGATTTACTTGCTATTTCTTAAGAATCTTCCCATATGAGTGGAGTGTATAGATTGTCCCAAAGTGAGTTATAATTTCTATGGAAAAACAAGTTGCCAAAACACACGAACAAGTTCATCTTTTAAGGGTTCGTTACCCATAGATATGCTACATTTTAAAATTAAAATAAAAACAAAAAAATATGGAATGGTTGAGAAACAAAATTAGCTGTAATAAATTTGTTGGTCCTTGTTTGGTATTCCATTTTAAGCAGCATTTATTGCCACTGCTAAAGAGAACATATTTATTTGCGTTGCTAGCAAAGGTTACTTTTATCAGCAATTAATTTTGTTTAAGCAACGTTAAAGGGAATTTTTTTTTTGAGGATATAAAACAACACGAATACGCGATTTGAAAATTAAATTCATTTCCAAAAGGTTAGAACAAAACTTTTATTGTAACAATAAAGTAATGAAATGGAATAAAAACTATAAAACCACTATTCTGTTCCCTAAAACGTTTTAATACTTCAACAGTTAAAACATGACAAACACTATGGCAACCCCCACTCTTACAGGGTTCTAATAAAATTATTTAGTTGGGCGCTATCAATTATGGACTTATTAGTACTGAATGTCAACGATGATGACATGGAATGAGAGGTTGAGAACCTCAAGCGAAGATATTCGTATCTATCGGTATGTCTTCCAATAGGCCACTGGGCTGTGTGTGGTGCTCACAGTAATGCAATAGATGATCATACGATGTAAGGGAATATCGCATTTAGCTCCCTTTTTATTCACATCGGTCAGCAGATCCCCGTAAGCCTCCACACCGTCTTATGATATCAACGAAGCTGTGGTTCCTGTTACATCGACCAAAAAGAAGTGGTACATCGACCAAGAGCGGTCAACGGAGTACATATGCCATGTCACATATTCTAAAACAGTAAGTGCATCAGTAACGATATGCCTATGTCCTGATGCCCAAATTATTGTCACCCACGAATGATCCGCAATTTCTGTGAGAGCTCCCCATCATTCAATCATGGCAGTCTGAATCATTAAAAGCAAAATCAGGATTACTTACCAAAGATATTTAAAAGTAAACGACTGAAGCTGCACGCCCAAAGCACTAATGATCCCTGAAAACGACACCGACATACATACATCATTCGATAGCTCAGTATGGAATCATAGTTTTGCCGCAGTAACTGGCCTGAAGTCGTTGGTAGCGTGTTGGCTTATTAAACACAAGGCTTCGGTTCAATCAGACCAATTCAGACATCTTCAACAAAACGAATTATTTAATAATATTTATTCGGCGACATCCTCTCAGCAGATATCTGACAAAAACTCTGAGAGTAAAAATAAATAAAAATCTGTTTTTCGGAATCGACTTTAAACTGTAGATCCCACCACTCATGTATGAAATTAACACAGAAACCATTAGTGGTCTGACTGATGGGTTGTAATAACCAATTATATATGTATGTATGTATATATGTAACAGTGCTCAATATTCCTGCGAAACGAATAACATTGTGCAGAATGATGTTGGACAACTCCTGTAGCTCCAAGCAATCCGAACCTTTGGATTTCGTATGAGATTATAGGCAAGGCGGTCAATTATGATGCAATCTATGCAGCGAATCAAATTGAAGAAGCCATCACAACGATTGGTATGCTAAACAGACGAAAGCGTGTGTTGCAGAGGCGCCCGGAAGTAAGTGTTAAAGCAGAACGAAGTCAGGCAAAGGCTAATTAAATAATTAAAGTAAATGTTTAAGAGGGCATGTTGCGATTTAAAAAGGTACGAAAAAACTTTTATTCATGTCTCTATACCATTCACCATTGACTGTTTTCATTGACATTCTGACAGTAAACGTTTTTGAAGGCATATGTACCAAAGACACCGTCAGCTCAGAAAACGCATTAAACTTTTTGAATTATACTCTCTCCACATGTGACAATTCTTTACTTATTTATCCAAACGGCAAACTTGGAGTGGAGTTCTCTGAAGAACAACATTTTGAATGGATATTAAATACCAACACATTGTGTTCAGTCTATGGGTCTTAATTCCTGCAAAAGTAAAATCTTCAAAGCTTTTAATCCAAGATAATTTCGTAAAGTCCTCCATAAAGTGGAAGTACACATTCTTGGAAGGGCGATGTATTACTTGATTTGGATTTTCTTCAATGCTTACCTGTATAATGACAACAGTTTCTTCAGTGCGCTTTTCTTACTTACTTAATTGGTCATTACAATGCTTTTGTCAGGATTATAACCTAGTTTGTCACAGTAGTGTTGGGACCTACAGTTTAAAATCGACTCGGAATAATAGATTTTTGAGAAACTTTTCAGAGTTTTTACCAGAAATCTGCTGATTGGAAGCTACCGAAGAAATATTTTTCCTATTTCGTTTTGTTTCGTTATGTCTACGCTGGGATTTAAACCACGGCTTTACATCTAATAAGCCAACATACTACCTACTAGACTACTGCAACATACTCCCCACGTTGGGCTTAAATTCCTGAAAAGGTAGAATCTTTCTTCAAATCTTCCATAAAATTAAAGGACACAACCCCAAAAGGGAGACGTTTTAATTGATTACGATTTTCTCTGATGCTTACTTGTATAATGGCTTCCACGTCTTCGGTACTTATCTCACAAGCTACAAGGATGTAGTTGCACCTTAAAAGGATGTTGTTGCTACGAATCCTTGTCAACCTTCACCGTGTGGTCCGAATACCATCTGTAAGGATATAGGGACAATACCTTCTTGTACTTGCTTACCAGAATGAATGCGTTACAAACTCTGAATGTCCCTCGCAAGAAACTTGTATTAATCAGAAATGTAAGGATCCCTGCTCAGGACTTTGTAGCCAAAATGCAGTTTGTCGTGTTAATAGCCACACTCCAATGTGTTATTGTGAGTCTGGCTATACTGGTAATCCATTTGTTCTATGCTCTCCCATACAACAAAATCCACCTAAAGTCGTCGACCCTTGCAATCCATTGCCTTGTGGACCCTATGCTCAATGCCGCCAACAAAATGGCGTTGCATCTTGTCAATGTTTACCTGATTAATTTGGCAATCCTTATGAAGGTTGTCGACCGGAATGTTTGATTCCGAATGCCAGTCGAACAGGGCATGTGTTAATGAGAAATGTAAAGTCCCATGTCCTGGTACCTGTGGGCAGAATGCCGATGTTTTGTTAGAAATCGTTTGGCGACGTGCAACTGCATTTATGGATATCAAGGCGATCCATATCACTATTGTGCTAAGAAAGAAAAACGTAAGACAATAAAAATTCACAACAAGAGCTTATTTTTTAATTCTTGTCGTTACCAAAAATGATGTCGACAAAATCAGAGTCGACACAACACAATATCGACTGAGTATTGACTTACAGAATACCAAATGTGTATCGACAGTCATCGATAACTGGCAATAACGACAAACAGAATACCAATTTTAAATTGTCGACGCAAGTCGACGTCGTCTTGCGTCGACGACGACAAACAGAATAAGGGTGATTAACTCAAATTTAATAACACCCATTACATGGAAATAAATCCTTGACTTTAAACTAATTTGATTGAAAATAAATATGAAATAATTTTTTTGTCTTAAAATTTAATGAAATACGATACTATTGTTATGATGAGTTTTTATGTGGATGACAATGTATGTAATTGTGTGAATAATCATATTTATGGCATTTATTTTATTTACTTTAACTCTAAAGCCTTAAGATTAAATTCAATAATAATAATTTATTTATGTTTTAAAGTAAATTTTTGAATAACAATTAAAATATTCTCGTTATTTACACAAAGTTCACTCGCCTTAGGTATTATAAATAATGGCATTGTATAACCATGCGATCATATCGCATATCATTTAATTGTATTTAAAGAAGCCTAATTACTTCTTTTCAAATTACAAGTGTATGTGCAAAAAAAAACGTTAATGTTTGAAAAACCACTTAATATTGGTGTTAGAAAAATAAAGCCATTGTTTCGTTAGAATTTTCTTAACGAAAACCTATATTGTGGATGCACTAAAGCCTTGCAGACAAATACTGAATCTAGTCTTGGTTAGAGATTTACCAAAAGAATTCCAAGCAGGAACGTCTTGTCCTCAGATATTGTCAGGGCTAGTGATTCTGTGGAAGTTCAAAGGTTCAGATCTAACCTGAAGGTAGGCTGTGAAACGTTCTTTGAAAGGAGCCTCCTCCTCGTTCTTTAGTTTTTTAGCCTCCGTAACTACTGCAGTGTATTTTTGACGAGGTAATGATCCTGATCTTCAACTTTCAGCACAAATAACTTCTCTGATAGCAATCAAATCTCTTCAGGTTTAAAACTCACTCTTCAGATTTGAAGTGATTGATATAAGTCATAGCGCCCTTAATCGACACTCGCGGCAATTTTTAGTCAATCGAATATGGTGTTCGGGTTATAGAAATATCCCGAGTAATTGAGTAGTTGGCGAACTTTCCTTTGAGAGAACAGTCCTATCGAATATCCGTCAAAACAAGTATAAATGCATAGTTCTTTGGCTGTCGGTTAGGCACATACATTTCCAGACTCATCTGTGCTAAATTGGATAGGGAGCTTTCAAATTAGCTATTTAAAGTTGACGTATCCGTTAGGCATGCGGTGAAACTTCGGCTACCTGCAAATGACTTATGTTTTGGCGGAAGACAATATTGTATCCACGATATTCGTCTCTGGCATGAGACAGGATTCCCTTGTTTCGCTTACACCACAGAAGACAACGTTTCCTGCCAATTTCGTTTATATATTGGCCGAGTGGGAAGGGAGTATTAATTGTTAGTTTTCTTCCTTTGCTCGATGAAGATATCGATCATTAAATTCATTAAACTTACAGCCAGGTTTTCAGCTAGATTCCAAGAGAGTCATCCTTTAAATATTAAGCCATGGAAAATGGGTAATGAATAGTTGTTGGTCGACTTTAGGGCATCACAACCGGCCTCTGTGAGTGCTCAAGTGAGAGCTTTTCAATATTAGCAGGAAGTAAATATTGGAAGTCTCCATAATAGTAGGTAGTGTGTTGTCTTATTAAACGTGAGGTCAAGCTTTAAACGGCAGCTCAGACATGAACAAAACAAAATAAAAAAATAAATATTTCTTCGGCAGACCTCTGCAAAAACTTTAAGAATAAATAAAATTACTATGAAAGGTTACTATGAAAGGTAGTCTAGTAGGTAGTGTGTTGGCCTATTAGATGCAAGGCCACGGTTCAAAGCCCAGGTCATATATCAAAACGAAATATAAAAAAATATTTCTTCGGTGCTCTCCTCTCAGCAGATTCCTGGCAAAAACTCTGAGCGTAAATAAAATTGCCATGAAAAGTTTCTTAAGGATCTGTCGTTCGCAGTCGACTTTAAACTGTAGGTCCCGCTACTCATGTATAAAATTAACACACACAATATAAGTGGTGTGAGAAACTAGGTCGTAATCCTGACTGAAGGTTTGTAATGACCAATTATGTATGTATGTAAGGAGGATATTTTAAAACAGGAAAATAGTACGAAGTCGTCATAGTCTAGTAAGTCGACATGTGTTTGTAGACGAAAGCCCGTTATTCAAATCACAGCTCAGGCATCTCAAACACCACGAAATATGAAAGAAATATTTTTCTTTCAACAATTTGCCGCCAAAAACTCTGAAAAAAAAATTGTCATAAAAAGTTTCTCATACGAGTATCTGTTGACGTTAAGCTGTAGGTCTCGCCACTCATTGATGTAATTAATTTTCACACTCTGGAAAAAATAAAATTGCCATGATTATGTCCTGAAGTCTGTCGTTCGGAGTCGCCGCTATGTTGTATGTACCGCGACTTATGGATAAAATGAACACACGTAATATGGGTGGTATTAGAAGCTAGGTTGTAATCCTGACTAAAGTGTATTAATGACTAATTATCAAATGCCTGGAACACATTTCTAAAAGAAATTTGATTTGATAAGTGAACCTATTCTGTGTTCTCGTTAGATGGTAAAGTGTGTAACCCCACATTTATATTGATGCTTCGTTGGATATGGTGTTGCTCAGTTCGAATTATTATGGGAATGAAATGAAATGATATCACGTGTATGGTTTTGACCACCTTTAATATTTCTAATTGTTTATATTTTTAATATCAATTCAATTTAATGTTAAAACAAATAATGATTACTGCAGTCACATTGTAAAAATATTATTTTAATTTTAAATAATATTTGTTATTAATATCGTTTATGACTCGTTACAAGTAAAAAAATTTTAAATATTTTCTTTTGAATAATTTTTTTCAATTGCAATAAATTTTAATTACAATAATAATTTAATATTTTAAATGATAAACAATTGAAAGAAGATAAAATTTCATATTTCATTGTTTCTATTGTCTCCACATGCATCAATTTAAAATAAGGATTTAAAATTTGAAAACCCCTACCCTGTCGCAAATCGTTTCACTGAAACAAATAAATGGAAAATTGCAAAAATTCAAAAATTGAGGTTAGGTTAGGTTTGTGGACGTGTACTTGTCATTGGGGCAAGTACAATACCCAGATGTCAAAATGACCACTCATTGTAAATTCGTCGTAGAAGGTAAAGAGATATGATAGTGAAGGAGGAGAGTTAGGAAAGAGAGAATATAAGAGACTGAGGAAAATGATGGACCACAAACACACAAGAGAGCGGGACTACAGCCTTCATGCCGTAGCACTTCTCAACTAGCTCAACCTATTTATATATCTATGGGGAGTCATAATGTCGGCTCTCAACAAAGAGTCCAAACCTTCTAAGAGGCCCCTGCCCAGGGTTCTCATCATCAGCCTACTAAGGACTGGCCAGTTGCTGGGGAGGTGTTCGATACACAACCCAAATTTAACGTCGGGGTTGGGGTCAAAGTCACGATTATGCGTCTTAAAAACAATAAAGCTGGAGGTCCTGATGGCCTCCCCGCAGAATTGTTTAAGACCGGAAGTAATGAGTTGATAGAAGGCATGCACCAGCTTATTTACAAAATATGGCTAGAGGAAAGTATGCTCAACGATTGGAATCTCAGTGTCCTCTGTCCTGTTCTGATATGCGCCAACTATAGGGATATAAGCCTTCTCCCTAAGGAGAATAAGGTTCATTCGGGCGTATTGTGTGAACGAATGAAGCCATTCGTCAAAACACTGATTGGACCTTATCAGTGCGGCTTTATCACACTACGTCAAATCCTAGAAAAGACCCATGAAAAACATTTTCGACACACAACATCTTTTTGTCGACTATAAGGCAGATTTCGATAGCCCCATAAGGGATCGTGTTTTTGCCGCAATGTCTGATCTCGGTGTATCTAGGAAGCTGATAAGAATATGCAGAATGACGTTGAGCAATACCAGCAGCTCCGTCAAGGTAGGAATGGACCTCTGCGAACATTTTAATGCCGTGCGAGGATTCAGACAAGACGACGAGAGTGCTTAGCAATGGCACTATTTTTCAAAAAAAGTGTCCAGTTGCTTGCGTACGCTGACGACATTGACATCATATGGCGAGATGTTACTGCTGCCTTTAGTGCTATTGAACGGGAGTCTACTAAGATGGGTCTGGCAGTAAATGAGGGCAAAATGAAGTATATGTTATCGACAAGTAGAAACATGCGGCGTATTGGATCTCAAATTACCGCCGATAACTATACTTTCGATGATACCAGTCTGGAGATCAAGCCCAGGTGCTACTATGTTCTCAATAGGCAATTGAGTAGCAGAGATCTCTCTCGTACGACAAAACTAATACTCTACAAGACGCTCATCCTCCCCGCGCAGAGGCGTGGACCCTATTA
This sequence comes from Sarcophaga subvicina, assembly GCA_936449025.2. Lineage (NCBI taxonomy): Eukaryota > Metazoa > Arthropoda > Insecta > Diptera > Sarcophagidae > Sarcophaga > Sarcophaga subvicina. The sequence continues at coordinate 30,422,803 of OW388081.2, forward strand.
AGCACTGATGCAGCAGTCTTGAGAGTATTCGAGAAAAAGTAATACGTAAGATCATCAACGCAGCGTATTAACATCCAAAGGCTGTGCTGGCTCGACCATGTCGTTCGAATGAAGGAGGATGCTCCGGCGTGACGGGTACTTGATGCGGGCAGCTGCGGAAGTCGGCGAAAAGGACGACCTTGTGTGATTTGGAAAGACCAAATCGAGGAAGTCCTGTCATCGATTGGTGTGACCAACTGGCGTAGGAGCCCAAGAAGCAGAGGCGCTTGGAATGTTGTGTTACGGCAGGGTTGTTAGTGGCCAATTAAACTTAAGCTTAAGCTATGTGTCCAATGTAGCTCACTTTTAATTCACCTACAACCTTAACTCTTCATTGTTGCATTCCATTTCTTTCTTTTCTTTTGACTTCTTTATTGTTTCATTTACTTGCTCATATTATTGTTTGTTATTTGAAAGACAAATAATAAGATCGAGTTGAACAAAAGAGAGCCAAAAGCAAAAGTTTAACTTGTTGTACTGAAAACTTATACGTATAAGTATATCGGTTTCACAGACATTACCCGGAGAAATTAAAAAGAAAAACTGTACACACACACATAAATAAAGAGCCATGGGGTATAAATACATATACATATACATATGTATGTATTGTATTCAAAAGTTTTCTCATTACAAGATTGTTAAAAACTTTTCGGACATGAAACCATACATAAACACACTTTGATAAAGAGGGGGTTACGCTGCATTTACGAAGAGTGTGAAAAACAAAGAAATTTATAACCATGAAAGTGTGTATTCAACAAATAAGAATTATTTTTTTTTATATAAAAGAAAACAAAACAAAAATTAGTCATTATAACTATGAGTAGTAAAGGATGGAAAGAAAAAAAAATTATTGAAAAAATTTATACGAAAACATGCAATCGTTTTTAAGCTTTTCGCAAGCAAAACAAGATAATAAAAGATTATGCCACTTAATTCTACTTAGTAACAGGTCTTATATAACGGGTGATTTTTTAGCTATTATCTTTTTGGCAACACTGGTTGAAACAGCTCACGCACGTGTCGTGTTTTGTTGCACTGTCAAACATCTTCAGTTTGGTCTATAATTTAAACATGAATCGTCTTACAAACGAACAACACTTGCAAATCATTGAATTTTATTATCAAAATGCATGCTCTGTTAAGAAAGTTCATCGCGCGCTTCTTCCATTTTATGGTCAGTTTAATCGACCCACTGAAGCGGCTATTCGGGCTATTGTGACTAAATTTCGCACCGAATTTACATTGTTGGACAGCAAAGCACCAACACGCTTACGTAGAGTGCGAACTGAAGAAAATATCGCAGCTGTATCGGCCAGTGTTAATGATGACCATCAATTATCGATTCGTCGCCGTTCGCAGCAATTGGGCCTCTGTTACCCACCAACGTGGACAATTTTGCGGAAGGATTTAGGTATGAAGCCTTTCAAAATACAGCTGGTGCAAGAATTGAAGCCGAACGACGCAGAATTTTTGGTGAATGGGCTCTTGGAAAGTTGGCCGAAGATCCACTTCTTTATCGAAAAATTGTGTTCAGCGACGAAGCATTGCAAAAGCTACCAATGCATCCAGAAAAAGTCACAGTTTGGTGCGGTTTGTGGGCTGGTGGCATCATTGGACCGTAATTCTTCAAAGATGCTGCGAATCGTAAGGTAACTGTGAATGGTGAGCGCTACCGTGAGATGATATCCAACTTTTTTTGCCCAAAATGCAAGAGCTTGACTTGCATGACACGTGGTTTCAACAAGATGCATGCAACACTGCACGTGTAACAATGGACTTATGAGAGGCGAGTTCGGGGAACATTTTATTTCACGTTCGGGACCGGTCAATTGGTCGCCTAGATCGTGCGATTTAACGCCTTTAGACTATTTTGTTGTGGGGCTATGTTAAAGCTCATGTCTATACCGACAATTGAAGCGGGCTTAATTGACGGATTGGAAGACAACATTGAAGCATTTATTCGTGAGATACCGGCCGAAATGTTGGAAAGAGTATGCCAAAATTGGACTAAGCGGATGGACCACTTGAGGCGCAGTCGCGGTCAACATATGCATGAAATAATCTTCAAACATTAAATTATATGCACCGTACTATCGATTCAAATAAAGATTTCAGGCATTTTTCTGAATTTTATGTGTTTTTTTTTTTGAAAAATTTTCCTATATCTCTTTGAGCTAGATATGGACTACACGAAGTATATTTAACCACCGAAGAAGCATTCAGATTAGTCTCTTACGATGAGCGTTATCTTATTGATTTTCAATTGCTTTCTTTGTATAAGAAAAACATAAAATAAGAAATAATTCCCTGACAAACCCACCGAACCCACGAGCAAGCAAAATCTCTGTGAAAAAATATGAAAATTTTCATGAGAAGAGAAATGGATTCAGTATTGTGATAGATTTTCTGACGGACATTTTATTTCAGACCTATTTTAAAAGGAAACAGTGTATTCTTAATTATAAGCGAAACTAATTACCATGAGGATCTTTTCATATCGGAGTAATTCGGAGTAGACGTTAAACTGTGAAGTCGTCAGAGTTTAATATGTGGTGTGTTGGGCTATTAAACGTAAAACATCCAAACATCCAACATCTTCAACAAAACGAAATACGAAAAAATATTTCTTCGGCGACTTCCTTTCAGCAAATTTACTCTGAGAGTAAATAAAACTGCCATGAAAAGTTTTACAAAAATCTGTCGTTCGTGAACGCCTTTAAATTGTAGATTCCGCCACTCATTTATAAATTTAAAACACACAACATATTTGGTGTGAGGAACTAGATCGTAATTCTTACTGAAGGATTGTATTGACCAATTAAGTAAACAAGTATGCCTATCGTGTGTGTATGAGATATGATTGAAATTTCTTATTAGTTTGATTAACCTATTGGTGCCATTATGCATGGAATATAACATCGCCATGGCTTTTCTGGGTGGAACGTATTCGAAATAAGACTCTGACGCATAAAACAGGCGGGGACGTAGGTAATGTTGGCTTTGAGGGCAGATGTTGTCTGTGGCTTATTGGCATACAAATGTGTTTTAAGAAAATTTTACAAAAGAAAGTCTAATGGGTTCTTATTGAACGATCTCCGCGATCAGTTCACATCACCTCCATGTTAGATGACCAACAAATAACTCATACAGAATATCCAATGTAGAACGAAAACCACATATTAAAACCACATCTTGTTTGTTGGACCAATCATCCTAACCATGCCAAAAGCAGATAATAATCATCGATCTATAATGCATGCCGTTAATGGTGATGGGCTGGTCGTTTTCCGATAAAGGACCCACTCCTAAGATCCACTGCAAACAGTGACTTTTTGAGAATGCAGTGGACGCTCTTAGATCTCAGCTGAATTGGTATCGTGTCAAATTCGATAATTTTGTTTGTTCATAAATGCATTTCTGTAGAAATAGGTCTCATCGCTGAAGGTGATTTTGTGATGAAAATTACTGTCAGTTGCCATTGCTTCAGAGCCTTTTTATCGAACGCAAATTGTTGATTTAGCAAAACAGACTGAATAAATGATAATTATTTTGAGAAATGTGGCTTGAACAAATTGGCTGTTATATTACCGTTACAGATCAGAAGACCCTGCTGAAAGGCCTTACATAAATCGATGATAATTGATGTTTTCAGTCTTGATGAAGAGTTATGCTACATTTGAAAAACTCTTCTCTTGCCACTTAACTGGGGTATCTAATTGCATTTCAGATATCCCTTTCAGCACTTATCCCGACACCTACATGTGTGTGTTTTCAGTTTTATTTAACCCTTATGGCAACAGATACATACCCGGGTATGTTTTGTGTTTTTAAATCGCCGTATCTCAGGAAGTTATAACTGTATTAACCTGAAATTTCCTGATATCATCACTAGTAGTATTTTCTACCTTATTCCTAGACTTGAGTAAAAATTGCGGATGGGGGTCAAAGATGTGGCCATTTTTTTATTCCTATCCCTTACGTCAACAGTTACATACCTGAGTATGTATAATGAAATATATGAAAATATTTCGATATTTGATGTTTATTGTATTTAATTTAGAAGTTCTTAATAATAAGATTAAAATTCAATCAAATATAGGAAGACATAAAAAAATATTAAATGCTAATTCTTCTTAAATGCATTTATTACGTTGCGGCATATAACTTGAATGAGCGGCACACACGGGCTTGTTGCATAACGTGCAGGATTTGCTGGTTGGCCGACGTTTTGTACATAAGTGGCAATTACCTTTTACTTTCATTCTACCAGTGCTGTCAGGTTCTTCCACGCTTTTATCTGCAGCACCTCTTACGCTCAAAGATTCCCCACATATGGCTTCAATAGCATTGCGTGTTGAAAATATTTTTGTAACTTGTTTAGTTTTTTCTCTGTTTTCTCTTTCTGGCTTCACCAGTTGTTCGCTGAGGCTGTGTAGGAACATTCTACGGCGGCTTGTGGAACATTTCAACATTGGGTTATTCTCAACGTAAATTATGGGCAACGAGGTCTAGTACATTGTAGAATAAAGCCAAGGGCCATCTATTTGTTCGTCGCCTTGTTCAATGTTCTATCATATTTGTTGTAATCTAAGATCTACAGTGGCTTTTTCTTTGGACCTTGCACTTCGTATGAATAACGCAAGAAGTATAACCGATTTTTTTTTTTTTTGATGTGAGAGCACAAGGTAATATTGTTACTAAAACCAGTATTTAACTCTACTTCCCGTCCATTAGATAAAGTGAAATATAGTGGTACAAACACTCGCCTTCAGTTCACTTTACCTAACGTTGATGAACTGCTATCCATCATTAAACTTTTCGCAACGTTATCTGTTGTGAAGAAATTATCACAAACAATATTCCGTTCACTTCCACGAAAATGATTGACGAAGAAGTCCTCCACTACGCTCTCGGATACCTTTTTTTCCTGGATGCCGTCAATCCAGTATAAATTTGTTCCTTCATTGGATAGGATGAGACGGAGTCACATACCCACCATACTTTAATTCCGTAATTGGCGGGTTTCGATGGTATGTATTTTGTAAACCCGGTACCACGTTTGGACCTGCTACGTAATTGCTGCGTATATTACCATTGAATATTAAAAACAAGTCCGTTATGGCTGCAGCTTTGTCGGTTTTTTACGCTATTGACGTGTGTTTCCGTTGTCGAAAAGTATAAAGCGGCTTATATCCCAAAAACGCCGCACGCTCATGGGAGCTCGATATAAGGGATGTGAGGTCGTCTTCCATAAGTCTTTAGTATGTACGTAACCAGAGGGCGTTACACCACCCAACAAGTAAGTAAAACCAAATCAATACAAAAATAATCTTAGCAACAAAAGAAATTCCATATAAAATGTATGAGCATACGCGGGTATGCTTCTGTTGACGTAAGTATAATTTTTTATCTGTTGACATAAAGGTTAAATTAAATTTACTAGAGAGTTTATGCTTTTTGTGATTTTTTGCTACAACCAGCTCGTAATTGCTGTAATTGCGGGCAATCAGATAAAGTTCGTCTCAAAAACTATTAAACACATCATCACTTATGAAATTTTTGACACAGGATATTAAAACTAACAAACTTGCTCTGCTATTTTCTACTGTATTCATTATAATTTCTTTTTTCCGCATATTCAACTCAATTGTTGTTATTCTTTTTTGCTTTTGACTTTTTAACTTTAATTTAGTTTTGAAATACAATATTTATTTCACAATTGCAAATATGCATCACAGGCAGGCAACAGTTTTTAAAATGGGCGCACAACATGTTACACACGCGGTTTTCAAACTGCCAATTCATATGGCTCAACATATTTTCTGCATTTTGCAAGTTTTTTTTTATGCAAAAATAGTTTCTCACAAAGTAATTTTTCTCTTCGTTCACCAGTTAGGCAGAGGCAGACTGGCTGTATTGTGCGGCAATGTGTACGTATGTACATATTGGGCCATCGTTTAAGCTTTTCTAATATATGTGGTCTTCACTTTACAATTGTGTGCTCAACGAGTTCAAGTTAATGTGTTGTATGTGTGCGAGCGTCTATGAGTGTTAGCAGGCTACTACACCACCATCACCACCACCACCACCACTAATTTATCTGTGTAGCATTGTCAGCTGTTTCGAACTTTAACAAATGACTGCAAAATAGAAAATTACTTTTCCTAAATGACTTATGATGGTGTTGGTGTTGGCGATGACGTTGGTGCAGCATGTGTGTGTGTGTGTGTATTCGATTGAGACCACTAAAATGTGCAACTAAAATAAATGTGCTTAAATGTAATGTAAATGTAAGTGTATGCATGGGTGTATGGGTGTGAGGATGTTTGAAATAAATGTTTTACAATAAATTTTCAAATCAATAAGGAAAATTAAAATGAATGCAAATACATACATACATGCACACTTGTTAACACCAGGGATATTTAAAGAAAATTAAGACTTGGCCTTTAGGTTTCTTATGCATGAATAAGCCAAATGGTCGAAATTTCTTGGTTGTTTAATGAATTAACAATTGCTTCATTTGTATTTCCAGAATATTTTGATAATTTCTTGCAAATAAATTTCATTTTGATTGAAAAGCAACTCTAGTAATATCGACAAATAAGGGCCTATTGTATCTTCCGCATATGCTGCAATACTGTGAGATTGCAATCCAAATTCCAGAACAGAATTCGGAAAAACTTGCATGAAAAATATTTCAATTGTTAATCGCCTATAAGGACGATTATCGCAAATCAATGTGACAAGTATTGCAATCAAGGGTTTTTTCCATTTCCCTTCTAGAGAGCATATGGCTTCCACAAAGCATCTCCATCTGGCACGATTCTTCGCTGATGTTTTTGCGTCTTCCCATGTCAGGCCATTAAGCCTTAGTTCTTGTAAGACTGTGCGTCTCTAGGTGTTTTTGGTCTGCCACGGTTTCTTGACCCCTGGGGATTCCACTCTAGCGCCATTCTTGTAATACTGTCGGGCTTCTTTCTCCTTTATCTGCTTCTGTATGGGTCCTCCTCTGTGAGAGTCCAAAGATCTGCGTTGCTGATGGTGTTGGGCCAGAATATTCTACATATGATTCTTAGGCATTTATTGATGAATACCTGAAGTTTTTGCGTGATGGTGTTAGATATAAGCCAAGTTTCGCTACTATATAGAAACGTTGATTTTACACAGGCGTTGGATATTCTTAACTTGGTACGCCTAGATATATATGAGCTTCTCCATATTAAGTGCAGTCGCCCGAATGCTGCTCTCGCTCTATTGAGTCTGTTATCTACGTCTGTTTCTGTGCCGCCGTTTATTGTCATAGTGCTGCCTAGATAGCAGAAGCTATCGATGTACTCGAATATTTGGCCCTGTTGCATGATGTTTTCTGTGCTAGTGTTGTTAATTCTCATGGCTTTGGTTTTCTTGATATTTATCTCAAGTCCAACGTTGCGAGCCAATCTTTCTAGGTGTTTGAGTTTTGACTGCACGTTGGCGACTTTGTGCGAGAGTAGACAAATATCATCTGCATAATCCAAATCCTCGATTGGCGTGAGAGACTCCATGTTATTACTCTTCTCTTTGAACAGACTTCGCTCATGATTTCATCCAGCACGATAGTGAATAATAGAGGTAATAGTGGGCATCCTCGCTTGACTCCAGCATTTGTTTGAAACGGTTGACTGATCAAGGGTAGGATTGGAAAATATTCTGTTTTATCCGGGACATTAAAATTCTAATTAATGCAGCGAAAGAAAGCTATATTCTAGCATCCTGAGTAAGTTAAATGTTCGTAAAGAAGTGATTTGAATAGTCAATACCTATATCTGAAGTCCCTGCAGTCTAGTAGGTAGTGTGCTAGCTTATTAGGCATTAGGCCTCAGTTCAAACCCCAGATCAGGCATCTCTACCCAGCCAAAATTTAAAAAAAATATTTTTCGGCGACTTCCTGTCAGCAGATTTCTGGCAAAAACTCTAAGAGTAAATAAAATTGCCATGAAAAGTTTCTCAAAAAATCTGTCGATCGGAATCGACTTTTAACTGTTGGTCCTGCCACTGATTAAGTGGTGTGAAAAACTAGGTCGTAATCCTGACTGAAGGGTTGTAATGACCAATTATGTATGTATGTATGTATGTTTAGAGTATTCAAACAGTAACTTCCTAACTGTGAAGATTGATAAGGGCAATTCTGTTAAAGTTAAATCTCTCAACATAGTTGTCATTTATTCAATCTATTTTGCTAAATCACCATGAACGACAATAGACAACCAAGTGTGTTGCCTTGAATATGCTCTGTAGCAATTGCTGAACCTAATTTTTATCGAATAATTCTTTTCTGCAATGAGGTCCCTTTCTGGATAAATGGGTACATGAGCAAACAAAATTGTCAAATTTGGCGCGATATTAATCCACATGAGATCGGCGTCATCGGTCCATATTCCTTTGACAACGACGTTGGCAAGACCTTCACTGCCAACGACGAGTATTAAAGGCGATGATTAGCAACTTGTTTTGGCCTGAATTGGATAATCTAGACACCAACGATATGTTGTTTCAACAGCTCTTGCCACATTGGATATTCTGCAGGAGCTATTTGAGGGCATGGTTATCTCACATTAAGGTAATGTAGAGCATACTCTGATATTATGAAATTTGACTCCTCTAGACTTTTTTCTTAAGTCGCAGGTGTATGCGAATAAGCCACAAATCACAGCGGTTCTCAAAGGTAATTATGCTACCCAAGCCATCGCTCAAATTCAATCAATCGAGCAAATTTTCTAAAAATTCAAAATGTTGGATTCAAAAAAGATATCAAAATGAAAAGAAGTTCAATAATAAGTGAAACAGAAGTACCAGGGAATTGGTAACACTAACTGTTAAATAAATAAAGTCCCTAATAGAAGAAATTCCGCTCAATAGTTTCTTATGTCTACATGCATATTTTCATACGCACTCCTTATTATTGAACCTGTATGACTTTAACCTACAGTTGTTAGTAGTACAGGTCGTCTGTACTAGCGATATAATAAAAGAAATGTACGTGTACTGTATGGCCTATAAAGTTTACTTACGTGCATTAAACTTCCAATTATAATTTCAATTTAATATGAAGATTATATAGGGAAAGACTTTATTTAAAATACTCCTCTGTATTAGTATAAACACACTCATATACATGTACATATGTATGTTTGTATTCAATTTAAAGAACATGGTAATTTTTTCTCAAAAATCTAACAAATCACTTCAATGTGTATATGTAAACTGAGCATATACATATAAATATGTACATACATGTATGTGAGCTTTCTCCTGCTCTTTACTTCTCTGTTTTCCTATGTTAAACATTTTTTTTAATTTTTTCATGTATACGCTTGACCTACTACTTTCTAAGAGAATTTAATTTGTTGTTCAAATCTCTGTGTGCAAGCAAAAAAAAAAGAATATGGCAGTATGCGTATGTATGTATGCGTATGTGTATGTATATGTAACAGACTAATAAAAAGGCTTTAATAGCAAAGCTTATATTTGGATGAGTTTGAGAGCTCAAATGTTTTATTTTTCTCGTTTTCGTTTGTGTTGCGCTGCGTTGTATTATTACATGTTCAGCCTTGTTAGTTTGTTAAAGTTGTTGTTGTGTTGTGTGTTAATGTTAATCTTGATGTTGTCGTTGATGTTGTTTTCGTTATTGCTAGTTTGTTGATGTGTCTGTATGTGTATGTGTGTGTGTGTCTCCGTTATTTATAAATATATTATTATAAACATGAACTCTTTTTAAAATACGTTCATGTACAACCATGATTTCCACATAAACAAAGTATGTCGCGCAATTATTTGCAAGTGTTCCAAGTAGAGCAATAAACACATAAACTGCTTTTTCCTTTTTTATTTTCTTTCTCTCTCGCTCTCTTTTTCGCTCTTTACCCTTTTCAGTTCATAAGTGTGCAATGAATGATGTGTTCGTGTGTTATGTACGTATGTTTTGTGAACATTTGTTTGCATGTGTTTATTATTTTTACTACTACTTGTGATACACAACTGCCACTATACTAAAGCAAAATGAAAATTATACGAAAATTATATATTTTTTTCAATAGTATTAGTGTGAGCGAGAGAGAGAGAGCTGGTTCAGGGAGAACAGGGGTTTCTTAAAAGTCAGGTCTGTTGAAATATTATACTTCCACTCAACTTGTAAAATAATTTTTCACTATTATGCCCTTTAGAATATTATGTTTTATGTATGTATTGCTACAGTGTACACTGTACAGTAAGTAATCAAAGAACGGTAAACGACCATAATTAAACATTTGTTTGGCATTCTAAAGTAAAAGCTGTTTTATATTTTGTGAATAACGAAAAGTCAAGGCATGTTCAGGAATGAAAGGTATACTCGTATGTGCTGTATCAAGCGTTTGGCTTGTATCCAATTGACTCTTATCCTAGTACTTTCAAAACCAATGGACCCTAGTCGTCATGATTTTCCCCGGCATCTTTTTCCACTATTCTGATAATGCGGTTTAAATCGATCGATATCGCTTATATTTTTTAAAAAAGTGTATGTCCTATTTCCTGGAGAAGAGGGTGGTCGGCAGGCTTAACCATTTTGAGTTCCAAATTAAGTAAATCATATTAAAGATCAAATTATATTATGGCTTGAAAGTCGCCGTAGTTTAGGTAGTGTGTTGGCTTCAAATCGCAGGCCAGACATCTCTTGGAAAATGAAAAATATTTCTTCTACTACTTCCTCTCAGCAAATTTCTGGCAAACACTCTGAGAGTAAATAAAATTGCCATGAAAAGTTTTTCAAAAATCTATCGTTCGAAATCAACTTTAAACTGTTGGTCCCGCCACTCAGGTATAAAATTGGCACACACAACATATGTTGTATAAGGAGATAGGTCGTAATCCTGACTGACGGGATGTAATTCTATGTGTATCTAATATTTTCTATGTTCTTCACAACTGAGTTACGTTAGGGTAAGTTAGCGGGTAAATTGCCGTTGATAGGCAAGTTCAGTTGGTGGCCCAAATGGCCTATTGTGTTATGATCGTTTAGTGATGGGTTTGAACCACCCCTTGCTCCGAATGAGACCAAACAGTTCCCTCAGTGGTACATTCGTCACCATGCCCAGATCTGCAAACGTTCTATCAGCCAAAAACCGATGACGCCTGCTTTGAAGTGCATGGCACTCACATAAAAGCTGTTGTACCGATTGCATTTCTTCCACATCATGTTAACTTCTGCTTTAATCCTGGTGGGGCAGACCGAGCTTGTCAGTGAAATTACCAAAGTTGCAGTGACCCGTTAAAATTCCTATTAGAGTGCGAACTGTTCTCTTGTCAAGCTCATGTAGTTCCTTGATTTTCCTGCTGTCCACTGCTAAACGTAGCTGTTTGTTGGGCCACCTACGGTTGTCTGAATTTCATACTATTTTTTCCAATTTGAAAAAGTATTCTTTTAGGGGCGTATATATCTCCTTTATCGCCATCTCTGTACTTAACTCAGACATCGCTGATCGCTTTCGTACCAGTTTGTATGCTTTTTCGTTTCTTTCTATGCTACAGTGGCCCGGAATCGAGTAGACGGTGTAGATAGTCCATTCAACTCCTCACGCCTTTTAATGTGACGAGGTGGGATTCCAGCGCATTGATTGCTGCTTGACATCACACTTAAGTTGAATGTATAAATACTCGATTAGTTTGAGAAGAGGACTTTAGCCGAAGAAATAAATGCATGTCTCGCCTAATTTATTCGATTTGATAAATCTGAATCTGTACTTTCGAGTTTTGCTACTTCAGCAAGCTGTTCTCCGCTTAGCAATATACTGGAAGTAATGCTTTACTAGGTAGTGAGACCGTTTTCTACCCTAAATCGTATTGCTAATCAGTTCCTATTTAAATGGCATAATTTTGCCTGTCACAGTAGTTTGGGTGTATGTGTGTGTGTAAAATAATTTTTGTTGATTTTTTCATGGTTTTCTGTTCTTTATTAAAAAAAAAACAGAAAAAAACAAAACATTGAGTGTTTTATGTTGGCAGTTTTTGACTTTATGCATTTACAAACATTTATAAATTCGTTTCCTTTTTGCTTCCCTCCCTTCCTTCCCCCTTTGTAGTCTACAAGCACTTGGAAAACTTCTCGACTATTTTCAACTAAACATGCCATTGATGTTTGTTAGCCATTTTCTTACTTATGGCCGCTTTCATACCGGCTGCTATTATGCTCCCACTTTTCATTCGACTGTGGCTCATATATTTTTAAAGGCAAAACGGAAACTGAACAAAACAAAATGAAATGAAAAAAAGGCGAAAAGAGCGAATGAACGTAACTTTTTACGTTTGTTTTCTGTTTTTCTTTTTGTTCCTTTTTTTCGTGGACTTTACATGTTCATGTTGTTTCTCTGTGATTACGCTCTCCTCCAATAAATGTTCCTTGAAGTAGCCAAGAGTTATGCACTTGTAGTTTGCCAGCGTTATTGCCGTATAAGTTGTTTCAGTTGCTGTTGTTGTTGCATTGTTTACTTTTTATTTTTTTTATTTAAGTTTCTTGTTGAGTGCATAATTTCTTATGCCCATACAACAATAATAAGAACAACAACAACAACAACACCAACAGAATTTTTATGTGCCAAACTCCCAGCCAGTTTGTTTGCTTGTTCGCCTACTTTTCTTATGATTCTTTTTACACACATGCACTCAACAAAGTGCACAAGTTTTAAAAAAAAAAAAAAAAAAAAACAAAAAAAAATTTTTCGTTTTCTTTTTTGGGCATAAAAATTATATTGCCTGGGCAAATAAATGTTGCAAGAGTTTTAAAACAGCGTCAGCGAAAGAAATATCGTTAACACAACAACGCTGCCAATAGGCAAAATATGGCTTTTTATTGGTAAAATATTGTCTTTCATTTGCAAAGAATTTCCGCAGCAATGAAAAGACATCATCATGACAGCCAAAGGATTCATTGTGGGTGTAATTAAATTAATTTTCTTCTGTGATTCAAGGAGAACACAACTGATCGATATATGCATGTGCATTGAAATGTTTCCAGTTTATAGGAGAGTTTACAATAATCTCAAAAGCAAATTTCTACTCTTAGCCAAATGCCTATGACAATGTGTAAAGCACGTAAATGTGTCATCATCATTTTATGGCTTTATAGCATGATATGGACTTTAGTCGGTATCACTATTTTCTTCCATTCTAGCCTGTTTTGAGCTTTATTATGGGTGCAGAAGTCGCCGTAGTGTAGTATGTAGTGTGTTGGCCTATGAGACATAAGGGCATGGTTCAAAATCCAGGTCAGACATATCCAACAAAACGAAATATAAAAACATATTTCTTTGCGACTGCCTCTTATCAGATTACTGGCGAAAACACTAAGTGTGAATACCGGTGTCATGAAATAGTTTCCCAAAAATTTGTCGTTCGGAGTCGACTTTAACCTGCGACACTCCTGTATAAAATTAAAACATATTATAAGTGGCGTGAGAAGCTAGGTTGTAATTCTTATTAAAGGGTTGTAATGACGAATTATGTATGCTTGCATGTTCGATGTCAACGGTGACGATTCCATGCCTAGTATTTGATATGCATTCAGGTGTCTCTGGAAGGCATTAATGCCTCACAGGTTCCAAGATTGTTTTACAAAGTGTAACAGAATCTACATGTTGAGCTCACAATAACCTCCATTGTGAATACGTTTACAGTGCTCTGAGTCTATAGTGAGCTATCGAAATACCGGTTACTAACCTCATGTTAATTCTTGGTTAGTATGTTACAGATCTCTTTTTATTGTAGTTTCCCAACAAAAGTTTCGGTTGCATCAAACCCAATTGGTTTGAGAAGAGCCTTTTCCTCTCCTTATCTTGTCAACATCCAGCCTCACTCTATGAGTCTGATTCAATCAGTTTCATGAAAGTTTACCTCCCCAAGAGCTCGTCTGCTTGCCCATTGCTGAGAGTTTCTACATGTTCGCTGACCCAGTAGAGGGGAACTTTATTTTCTCTACAGTAATCCTTCGATTTACGTCGCCTCGATAAACGTTGTTTCGTTGTTCCTTGTTAAAAACATACTACTTTGTAGTATGAGCAATATGAAATTCGATTTACGTCGTTTCGCCTTTTTTAGGTACCAACTGCAACGTAAATCGAGGGATTACTGTACATACACGATTCAGCTTCTTCAGACAGTCCCATACAATTTTAGATTTAACCTTATAAGAGCCGAGCACTGGGAAAGTAACCTCAGTGTCAGACAGTATATTATATTGTTTTTTCTATCTCCGAACCAAGTTCAATTGGATGTCAATGACATAGAGCCCAGCTTGGAAAATATTCGTGTGTTTCTAAATGGGCTCGAAAAAATTGCGTAGAAAAATAATTTCTCCAACTACGGTTAAACATACTAAACCTCATAAGTAATGCAATGCTCGATCAGGATAAACTTAAGTCGATAAATACCATCCCAGTTGAAGCACAAGCTGCATACAGACGCTAGGATATATGATCGATGCGAAGGTTGAGTAATAAATATAAGGTCATCCACAAGAAACTAAACAAGAGCGTTGCTGGAACCAGACTACCTATGCCAAGAGGACCTACTATAGGTGTCGACAATTTTTTTTTCCGTTATGAATTCAACTAGAACGTAAGTCTACATGCATACATACATAATTGGTCATTACAAACCTGCAGTCAAGATTTTGATCTAGCTTCTCAAACCATTTATGTTGTGTGTTGATTTTAGACGTAAGTGGAGGGACCTACAGATTATTGAGTAACTTTTCATGGCAAATCTATTTACTTACTTTAGTTATTGTCAGAAATCTGCTGAGAAGAAGTCCTCGAAGAAATATTTGTTCATATCTCGTTTTGATGTTTGATCTGTGATTTGAACCGTGGCCTCACGTCTAATAAGCCAACACACTACCTACTACAATACGGCGACTTCAGTGTAAGCCTATTCATCGTTATTATGAAAAAGAAAACGCTTTTATGTCTTTAACGAACAGTTATTAAACTGGTAGTGGCATTACGTCATCGGACATGTATAAGTTAGTGTCGAATGTTCCCAAACATTGATTCAGAGCTAAACAGTTGCAATGGGTGTTTTGTATTGTTTAATATTCTTACAAATATACATGAGGATCTGTATTAAGCTGCAACTAATTGTTGTATGCATTGTGTGCTATGAATTTTGAGGTTCAGCTAATGGTGCCCCTTTTTCAATAGTTTTCAATCAATTAATATTAAACGAAAGCTAACCATATTAGGCAACACAGGTCCTTATACTTTCATTATCCATTTCTTGAATTAATTGATAGACTGAGAAGCTTTATAAACAGACTCAAATCTAAGTGTTGCAAGCTTACCTTACAAAATACTTGTGATTACAACCACTTATTTTGTGACACCACATAGCGGGCTTTGATCAACTGAAATTTTCGTACTTAAAAACCTTTTTAACTCTTTGGTAAGTAAATTAATTAAATTCGATAACCTTAAACGGCGACAACAAAAATAGCTGCCGTAAATAAAACTTTTCTCCTTTAATCTTTCGCAAATAAATTTTCAATTTTAAAATATTTCGTACACTGAACTCGATTCAATTTATCAAAATAAACTGGATTTGTATGGATGACTTAACTCTGTATCTGTAGAATCTAACACACACATGAAGAACGGCAAATATTTCGCTTTTAAAATTACTTCCCAACTATACAGCAAAGGCTTATGTACGTGGTTATGTGGGTGTGTGTGTATATGTAAAAAGTTCAGGATTAACACTAATTTTGTTTCGCGTAATTGAGATTAACAAGTGCTCAAGTGTTAAAACTTTTTTTCTGGTTTGTTTCTCTTTTTTTCTGTTATACGGTATAAAACAAAAACTTGAGCCAAAACGAAAGGAAAAGAAAAGAAAAATCTTTTGCACTTCATTGAATGCAAACATACACATCTACATACAACAGTTTTGGGAAAGAAAATCACAACACATACATACGGCTGTAAGGAAACGGTGACTTTTTAACACGAAGGTGTTCCAGTAACAAAAAAAATTGTAACATGATGCACGTATGCAAAGCAAGGCAAAATCGTAACATTACAGTCTCTGATTTCAATCCTTTTTTACTCAGAATGGAGGATTCAACTCAGTTGACATAGGATACAATACGGTGGCTTATTTAACACAACACTCAATATCCTAAGCTTCTGATGAGAAATTCATCTTTCAAACGCGAAGATCATGCAAATTGGATCCCATAAGACTATTTTGTTGGCAATATGAGAACTCTATCGTATACACGCAATACCAAATTACAGCTGCCATTGGTAATATACCGTCAGAAATGCTGGCAAAAAGTACGTCAAAGTTAAAGCCCTGCTCGCATACATGTAAAGCAGCTGCTGGCGACGAACATACATTATTGGTCGTTACAAACATTTTTCACGATTATTGCCTGACTAAAGTCACAACCTTCATGTCGGTTGGGTGGATTAAGCTATAGTTCGACGTCGACTCCGTCAACATTAGATTTTGAATGGTTTTTCCTGGCAATTAGTAAAAATGCCGAAAGAAATATTTTTTCGTATTTCGTTGATGTTGAGGTTTATGTTTGAAACTTCAAACAATACTGCACACTAGACTAAGGCAACCTCAGGCCTTATTAACATGAAATAATCTTTGAAAAGCAAATGGAAGACATATGGCCCCAGATAAAATTTTTTTTACGTTTTTACGTTTTTAAAAACGTTTAAAATATGAGTTCGTCGAGTGCAAACAAAATAAAAATAAATTTGTGTTTAGTTTTAATTAAAATTCTTTATTGTTCGCACTATTTTATGTGCCACTGTTTACAACTTGATGTTACAACAAGAATTTGCTTAGTTCGCTATTCTTCTTTACACTTCTGTTTACGTAAGCACTAAAAACTGTTCGGTAGAACTTTACAACGGCGATCTTCAAACCACGACTGTTCTTTTCACATGCAAAGACTGACTGAATTCTTACTACTCGTTGCCTGCCTTGCCGTCCCTTTTTATATGCCCACGTAAACAGTCTGATGAAGGTTCTTGAAGTCGAACGTTCATGATTTCGCTTTCCAGAGAACTCTATCGGGACTTCTTTGTTGTTTGTGTATTTTGTACACATTGCTTGTTGTTGCGTTCCCTTTTCTTTCATACTGATGTTGTTGGTTTACTTGTAACAAGATCATTGTATTTGTTTGTGTAGCTTTTGCTTGTTTTTATGTTACACCGTTTTCATTTTCGTGTATGATATTATATACTTTAAGAAATTTCGCTGTTAAAAAATTTACCCTTTACCATATACATACATACATATGTGTTCATTGTCTTACAGATTATTTCTCTTTTAGCACAATATATCCTTACAAATACAGCAATAAACGACGATTACATTTACAAAGTAAAAGTTTTTCTTCAAAAAATATTTTTTCCCCAAATAAAACAAAAGTAAAGAATGGCAGAGAAAACTTTTGTTGTTAAAATTATACAAGAAAACATTTACTACAGCTACACACACACATATGCATTCCCAAGCACACATACACACAAATACAAAGGCAAATGAAAACATGAAATAAAAATTTTAATTAAAGATTTTCACTCTTTCGGGAATATTTGTTTTCATTTTCTCTTATTGCACATGTGCGTGTGTGTGTGTGTGTATGTTTATTTGTAAGGATTTATATTGCAGTTGCCATAATTGGAAAGTTTGTAACTTAACACCTGAGTTGCATTATTTTGAAATAAGAAAACAAAACAGCAAAACACAGAGAAAAACTTTAATTTTTCCTTTTTATCCATTTAATTATTAATTCACAGGATATTTGTTGAAAAATCATTCAGACGTTTATAATTTTTGTAAAATGTTGTTATTTATTGTTGTTGCTGATTTATTTATTTCATAATTTAAATAAAATATTTACCGTTATTGTAAAAGTGAATAAGATAAAAAAGCATACAAATAATTTCTAACGTTATTAAATCTAATAAACCGATATTGATTATCGGGTAGAGAGAATCCTAGTTAAAACAGTTAAACCTAGTTAAACTTTAAAAAGTTAATAAGAATTATATTTAGAAAAAAAAGAAGTTATTTATGCCTGATCCACATACATATAGGGTGAGCCATTTTAAAGTTTTAATTTAAAAATGCAATAAAACAAGACGGTTTGAAATTTTGCAAAATTTATTTTTTCTGTTGTAAAATGAAATGGAATAATATTTCATTCATGTAGCTGCGATCGGACTAATTTTCGTTCACTTTTTCAAGTGTATGGGATCGTATCTCGGCAATGACATCACGAATGTTGATTGACCTTCAAATGCTCAATTGTCTCTGGTTTGTCGGCATAACACTTTTCTTTAACGACGTTCCACAGAAAATAGTCCAACGGTATCAAATCGCAGCTTCTTGGCAGCCAATTGACAACACCATTTCTGCTAATTAAACGGCCATCAAACATTTGACTCAATAAATCAACTGTGGAATGAGATGTGTGTCAAGTTGCACCATCCTATTGAAACCAAACATCTTTCCCCTCAATACCATGAAGAGCGAGTACAAAAAAGCGGTTACCATGGTGCAATAGGTGTCTCCATTAAACGTAATGGTTGAGCCGTACGCATTTTCAAAGAAATGTGGGCCAATAATACCTCCGCTCCACAAGCCGCAACAAACAGTCACTCGTATTGGGTGTGTTAGGTTCTGTAAGACCACGAGTGGGTTTTCTGAGCCCCTAAAAGTGCAATTTTGTTTATTAACGTACCCACCAAGATGAAAATGAGTTTCATCCGAAAGGATGATTTTTTTCCCCCAAAATCGACATTATCGTGCAGTTTCTCGTTGGCCCAATAAATCCTTTGCTCAAGCGTAAATTCATTACAATTCATTACGTTCAGTGGAGATAATATACTGAATTTTGTTACATAATGAAGGGTCTGCCAAATAACTTTTTTTTTAAATGCTTTAAATGCTTTGAATATTTTCTGAAATTTCTTTTTTTATTTGAAAGTACAATCCTTCCGGTTAATAATGGAAAATAATTTCATTCAAATGGCTGCCTCGGCTGGCCACGCAGTAGCCTACACGATCGGTCCAATTTTTAAGCACATTATCGATTGTGTGCAGCTGTATTTCACCAATGGCTTCACGAATATTGTCCTTTAAAGCGTCAATTGTCTCTGGCTTGTCGGCGTAACACTTACCTTTGACGGCACCCCACAAATAATAGTCCAACGGCGTCAAATCGCAGCTCCGAAGTGGCCAAACGACATCAGCTCTGCGGCTGATAATGCGATCTTCAAAAACAGGGCGCAAAACATCGAGTGTAGCTTCGGCTCTGTGGCCCGTAGCGCCGTCCTGCTGAAACCAAATGTTGCCAATATCCTCCTCTTTAATTTTTGTGAACAAAAATTCGTTCAACATGGCCCGATAGGGATCGCCAATGACTGTAACGGCCACTCCTTGCTCATTTTCTAATTATGCCTCTGCACCAAAATCCGCAACAAACAGTGACTCGTTTTGGGTGCGTCGTTTTTTCAATGTACATAAGCATGCGGGTTTTCTGTGCCCCAAATGCGACAATTTTGCTTGTTTACATACCCGCCAAGATCAAAATGAACTTCATCTGAAAAGATGATTTTTTTTGCCAAAATCGGCATCTTCTGTAAGTCGATCGCAGGCCCACTTAGCGAAGCGAAATCGAATTGGATGGTCAATATTCGTTCAGCGGAAGGATACAACTAATTATATGTAAAATCAGACATGAGCTAAGTGTTACCATTCACGAAATAAGCACTAGATGAAAAAAACGTTAGATGGCGGACCCGATAGAATGACATAAGTATTACCAGTTTCGAAATAACCTATGGTTCAAATTTAAACCAATAGATGGCACGGGCGTATATCATGTATAAAACTAATTCACTGAAGCTCGGTCGTAATCTTGACTGAAGGGTTGTAATGACTAATTATGTATGTATGTATGTATGTATACTTCCAAGATTTTTAATTATAATTATTAATAAAATAATATCAATAAATAAATAATTATTAATTACAATAGAATTACAAATTATATATAATTATTACGTCGACCTTGTGCTTGGTTTAATGTAATAGACCAGGGTCTTGGGTGGGAATCGAACCCACAACCCTCACGCAAATATTTTAATACACTACCTACTGGACTACCAGGACAACTAATATTGCCCTGAGATTTTTATTTACTTGAAAGTGTGCCAAAAATTATTTGCAAATTTCCTATTGAATTTCTTATACGAGACTGTTATGAATAAACGGTAGTGTTAACTATGCTTTCAAATGAGACATTATGAATAACAATCTATATCTAATTTTCGCATTGATAGATGTGTACCTTCCCTGTAATAAATGATAAGAGTTAGTTTATGTACTCAATATGAAACACATTATTTTCTGCCTGCGAGTTACAATTCTTTTTAAATTTAATTTAACCAATCGTTAGCCTGATTGTATTTAATGGTAATTAAATTAATTAACCTGTCAGTTACATAAACACAAAATCATTGAATGCATTTACGTGAATTGTAACAACAACAGAAAAAAAAAATTAAAAATTAATTGCTTAGTTAAACAAAAATGATGGAAAAAAATTAAAATCATGGCTTAATTGTTTGAAAAAAAGCTAAAGCTGCTTACATTTAAAGGTTATTTATTTATTGAATAGAAATTTAATTTTTTTAAATAAATTTATTTATCAGTTCAACCAACTGCACAAATACAATTTCTGTTTCATACAAAGGAAGAAAAATAAGCCGGTAAAAGAAGGAGAAAAAAATATAAAAAACGATTTGGATTTAAAATTAAATGATTAGTTTTTAATGGCTTATGCAACATTGAAATTGTGGTTTATTACCCGCTTATTTCATTAACATTATTATAAAAATAAATTTTTTTCACATTTTTTTTGATTATTAACGAACAGAAGAAAAATCACTAAAAAAACATTAAAAAAATTTAAAAAAAAATTAAATAAACCTGCACTTATTTGTGTAGCAGTTTGTGGTATTATGTCAACGCATTTAATTGTTATTAATATGGCTTATAAATGAATGCTCTGGCCATTAAGCAAGAAATAAATAAAATAAATATTAACAAAAGCTGAAAACAACACAAAGAAAATTACAACAAATTCAAATGAAATATTGAAAATACAATACATATATTAATTAAATACAAATTGTTTAAATAATACAATAAAAAAAACTATCAGATCTTTTGTTAGTAAACCATCATCATCGGCCAATGATGTGCATCCGGGTTCAATGTTGCGTAAAGGCATTTATTTTTACTGCTTCAATATCAGTGCGTATGATTAATAATAAATTGAAAATAATTTCATGTAAAATGCATTCAGAAACAGTTACGTTAACAGTTACGTTAACACTCGTTAACATTGTTTGCAAATGTATTATATTTTAATATTATTTTCATTGGTTTTTATTTTAAATTCAAAATGGCTTCATATAAAGAAATATATGTATGTATTGTAGCCAGCAGGCGGCTACAAATAAATTTTTGAAATAAATTTTAAACACATCTTAAAAACATATTTAAAAAAAAACGATTTTCATTTAAGTCTAGTTGGAATTATTATTCCAATTTAAATTTTTTTTCAATATCCTATGTCAAGCAAAGATACGGCAGACGTAGTCCTCGTTCTTTTACACTCATACATACAGAATTGGTCATTACAACCCTATAGTCAAGATTACGACCTAGCTTCTTACACCACTTATGTTGTGTGCGTTAATTTTTATACATGAGTGGCAGGACCTACAGTTTAAAGTCGACTCCGAACAACAGATTTTTGAGAAACTTTTCAGGGCAATTTTTATTTACTCTCAGAGTTGTTGCCAGAAATCTGCTGAGAAGCAGTCGCCGAATAAATATATTTTTCACAATTTCGTTTTGATTTCTGACCTGGGGTTTGAACAGTGGCCTTACGTCTAATAGGCCGATACACTACCTACTAGATGTTATGTGTGTTAATTTGATACATGAGTAGAGTTTTGCCAAAGCATAATATTTGCATAATACGTGCAAATAATAAATTTTTGTTTTATCAATTGTTTTACGATCGCCATAATAGGCCGCATACGTGAGAGTGTGCAGGAGAATCCGAGGAAGTCGGTCACCACAATAGATCTACCAACACCATTGGCTTGGAAAACCATTGACAAACACTCATACGTGAAACGGTGCAGGAGAATCCGGGGAAGTCGATTTCATGTCGCTTATAAGAACTCGACTAGAACTAGGCGAATTTTGCTTCGTGTCTTGGGCTTCTAATCATACAAAATCCATCGCCTATTGGCCACAACATCAGTTCGCTGCATAGGCTCTGAAGCAGTTGGAAACTGACGCTAAATATCACTGGGAAAATAATCCTCAGCGATTATGACCATTTCTGAATCAATGTGTGCGTGACACAAACAAAACTCTCTAATTTTGTACGTTGCCAATCCACATGGGAACCAAGAGCGTCCAATCGGTGTAAATTTGAACAATCGATTATTTCGAATCTGGCAATGCTTATGTCATACTATTCTGTCAGTATATTACCTCAACTGAGCGTAATAAATCGATTTACACTTGAGCAACATTGGGATTTATTGGGTCAACGAGAAACTGCACAAAGATATCCACATCCCAAAAAAAGATCATCTTTTCGATGCAATAAGCAAAATTGCCGTATTTGGGGAAAAGAAAACCCACACGTGGTCTTACAGAAAGAAGCCATTACGAGTGACTGTTTGGTGCGGCTTGTGAAGTGGAGGTATTATTGGCGGATATTACTTTGAAAATGAGGACAGCGCAACGATTACGTTCAATGGAGTCGCCTATCGCACCAAGATAACGGATTTTTTGTACCCGCTCTTCATGGTATTGAAGGGAATGAAGTTTGGTTTCAACAGGAATGTGCAACTTCCCACACATCTCATGCCACAATCGATTTATTGAGTCAAACTTTTGATGGCCGTTTAATTAGCCGAATTGATGATGTCAATTGGCCACCAAGAAGCTGCGATTTAATACCGTTGGTCTATTTTCTGCGGGATGCCGAATCATGGACTATTTGGACTATTTGACGTTTTGGATATGCTCCTCTCAGAGAAACCGTTATATTGCATGACATCAATGGCGTCAATAGGTCTTTCGAGCTAGTAAAATATTTCGTTTTATTATTTTTTATTTTCAAAATAACCAAATCTTAGTAGAGCCTCTAATTGTCTTTAATTTTTGGTACATAATGAATTTCATTATTTTTTTCATTACTTTTTCATCACTTTTCGCCTTAATTTGTTTAAATAATTTCACTTTATTTGTCCAGTCTATGCTTAGTGACAGCCAGCAAAGCGTTAAACAAAAATAAACTGCAAATTTGTATGCTTTTTGTGGTTTGTTTTTCAATTTTTTTTTTTCATTTTCTCTTCCTCATAGCCAGAGTTGGTGATAACAAATGTAATGAAAGTTTTTAAGAATCGTATAGTGATAGTATTCGCTAAAATTAACAAGAAAACAAAAAAGTAGGAATGAACGAAAGAAAATGCATTTCATTTCAACTGAAATGAGCAAAATAGTGCCTGGCACTTTTAGGTTAATTAAACTTAAATTGTAGAGAATAAAAATTGAAAAAAATAAAACAAAAAAAATTTCCTCCGAAATAAAATTTCTAAAAACAAGAGAAAAACACATTTTTAAGAGGAAAAATATTTTTGGTTTTGTAGACTACAGTTGGTATTAAAGGCATATTGACTAAAATTCTTAAGAAATTAATTTATTGTCACAATTTTTGTTTTTAACTAAAATATTTTTATGAAAATCTTTTTATGAATATGTACACTGGTTTGGAAAATATTTATGACAGTCAAACGGACGTATATCAGTGATTTATTGAAAAGTCGAGAGATGTATAAAACAATGAAATTTCCCTCACACTTTTAAAAATTAAAAGAATTTAAAATCTGCCAAAAAATCCGTCCAGGAGTTAATCTGACCCCTTTACCACAGAGTGAATAATATCAACAACCAAGAGTAGAACAAAATCAATAAAGTTTGTCATCCCATATAATAAACAATGTTCATTATAGTTAGCAATAAAGAACAAAAATATTATTCTGGGAAAAGCTATAAAAGTAGTAAAAAGTTGGGTATAAAGGTGGGCCACAACTTTTCTGTGCAGTATTACATATTGTTACGTTTTTACCTGTTAAATTACAACCCTTCAGTCAGGATTACGACCTAGTTTCTCACTTATGTTGTGTGTGTTAATTTTATACATGAGTGGCGGGACCTACAGTTTGAAGTCGACTCCGAACGACAGATTTTTGAGAACCTTTTCATGGCAATTCGCCTACTTTGCTTTGCCTTTTATATGTCAAAGTAAACACTCAGATGAATGTTCTTGAAGGCGAACGTTCATGAATTCGCCTTTTCGAATCATTGTTTACATTTATTATTGTAGTGTTGTTGGTATATTTTTGTTTACTTGTTTACCATTTTTTTATGCTGGTGTTTGTTGTTATATTAAGCTGTAATTTGTAAACAGGTTTGTTTACAGCATTATTTCGTTTTTGTAGCTTTAGTTTATAATTTTAATGTTAAACGATATAAAAGCAAAACACCAGTATCGAGACTTTCTCATTTTCGTAACAATATTGCTGGAATAGTACACTCAGCGAAACGGAAGATAAAAGAGAGATTCTTTCCAAACAGAGACAATATCAACTTTTCTTAGGTTATTATAATTAAAATTTGCGTTATGTATCAGACAGTTCAAGTAGTCTAGTAGGTAGTGTGTTGGCTTATGTGTATCAGACATCAGAAAGTTCAAGGTTTTCAAAAGACATTATATGGATAGCCTATATAGATTGAATGCAGTACAATATATTGTATAGTTGCAGTTGTATGGCATAACTTACTTGTAGTTTCAACAATAGATGCCACCCGGCTTGCGGTATCATATTAAAAAACGATTTTGTTATGCAATTAACTTCACATTTTGGAGCAATTCATTATCCGCCAATATCAGCCAATTTAGCTCCAACAATTTTTTTAATTTGAACGACTACGTGAAGGTCTTGTATACAAAGACAATATGCCGAGTAGTTTAAATGGTTTCCCCACATGGCGTAACTCTTAGATGCCTGTGGCCTGTAACTTTATAGTGATCAGATGAGATTACAAAGTCAATGATTTTCTCCGGTTAAGGTATCTGTGATGTTGTTTAATGTATGTATGCAAGTGTGGTAAGCCCAACAATTTTAACCTCTTCTTAGCCAACATTGGACAATGCGCAACCGGTTCTTTATTTCTGGGACTGTTCTTATTTATGAAAATATAATTTAGCCCAGAAGCTAGTGTTCTTGAAATTCTTTTCCTTGATGGCCCAAGGTTTTGAGGTATGTATGTATGAGCAGTTGAAATTTTTTTATTTGTTTGAACGACGTATTGGTGCCAGTATATGTCACAGTAGTCTAGTAGGCAGTGTGTTGGCGTATTAGACGTGAGGCCACGGTTTAAAACCCAGGTCAGACATCTTCAACGAAATGAATCTCAGTAGATTTCTGGCAAAAATTTGAAAGTTCATGAAATTTCCATGCAAAGTTTCTCAAAAATCTGTCGTTCGAAGTCGACTTTAAACTACCACTCATGTATAAAATTAACACACAACATAAGTTGTGCAAGAAGATAAGTGTTAATCCTGACTCAAGGGCAATTATGTACCCATGTGTCGAATACAACTTCGTTCAAATATCCGCCACTGTTTCTCTAGATGGAATGCATCCAAAATGTACAATTTTCCATGAATCTGTAACATACATAAGTCAGACTGTATTGACCAAAGGTATGGGTTCTATCGCCATGGTCTAGTAGGTAGTGTGTTGGCTTATTAGACGAAAAGTCAGGTTTCGAGCCCCAGGCCATACATCAAAATAAAATACAAAAAGTATTTCTTCTTCTACGAAAAGTAAATAAAATTGCCATGTAAAATTTCTGAAAAATCTGTCGTTCGGAGTCGACTTTAAACTGTAGGTTCGGCCACTCATGTATAAAATTAACACACGACATGAACGGTGTGAGAATCTAGGCCGTAATATTGACTGAAGGATTGTAATGGCCAATTATGTATGTAGCGTACAAATAAAATGTATAAAATCTAACCAACAACATAAGGAAACTAAAGCTATGGCAACAGTATAAAAGCATTAAAGGAAATGAAAGCTTAAAAGAGAGCAGAAAGAATTTCGTTTATTTTTTTACATTTTCCTTCGTTCGTTAGTTCATTTCAATTTTTTTTTTGTATATTTGTTGCTGTTAAGATAATTGTCTTCTTTTTTTTTGGGAAGAGCATGTCTAAGAAGTGTAAGTATGTATTCACAGCACTTAAGACAAGAAACAGTAATACGATGTTTACTGCTACTCCAACTGCTATTTTTACAACAGTTGTAACAACAATTAGACTGCTTGCATACAAAGTAGGGAAGTGCATAAACGGAAATAAAATATCAAACTTGTAATGTTAACGATACTGCTGCTAAAACATTAAAAGCTTAAAGCCGGGAACGACAGGGAAAGCATGACAGAGAAGGAATAAGAATGAAAAAAGAACGAAAATTTTGTTAAATTTTTGCTTTGAAAATTGCATGCATACATGCATACGTTCATACATACATGTAAACAACAATAACAAAGAGTTTTTGTATGTATGTATTTGTAAACTAAATGAGATACACAAATCCTTCGTTTTTCTCATTTATTTGTTGGTGTGCGTAATTCTTTTTTTTTAGGCGAGCTTTACCTCCCTCCTGTACGTCTTCAAATTAATATGTATGCCAACAATTATTTCTCTCTTTTGTTTTTATTTCTCTTCTCTAAAGAACTTTTTCTTATACTCCAATTTTCGTTCTTTTTTTATTTGTTTGCCATTTGTTGTTTTTGTAATTGGTTGCATTTGTTTGAAATGTAATGAAATTTGTTGTTTGTTTTTCTCTTCTTTGATATAAAGTCCTTGTGTGTGTTTGTATGTGTATGTGTATGTATATGTAGTTGTAAGTCACTCAGTCAGTAGGTCTTTTCTGTAAAAAAGAAAATATTTTCTTTCCAATTTTCAGGAATATTTTCTTATTGTGTTTCTTTTGTTTCTTTTTTTCTTGTAAGAGACTACAGTCTTGGCAGTAATAATAAGGACGTCGTTTTTCAGCATTTCCTTAAATTAAATAATTAAATTAAATATCTTATCTTAGGCTAGATTGATAGAGTTTGGTAAGGTTTCTTTCCGTTGGGAGTGCTAAGAAAGCAGAACAACTTAGCGAAGAATTATACGGCAGGCAGGCAAGAACTCCTTGCACATCAAGCCACAATATCACAATTGTGACACCACAATAATTAACTCAGGAAACAAGCTAAACTAACTCTTATTATTGCAAAAGATATGTCAGAGAGATTAAGAACTTCCTCCTCATAAAACAAGAGCAAAGCACTAACACAAGTGAAGAAAAGACACAGTACAACTCTGTGCACTTTCCTTGCTAAGAAACCACTTGCAATGGAGGCAGAAATGACAGTTCTAGTCAAAAGTTCCACAATATACTTCACAATACAGTCAGCTAAATTGCGTTTGCCTTGGGTCATGATAACATCCTTTGAATGGATATTGTTGGGTCAATGAAGGCTCCTAGTGCGTTATGCTTATATGCCAGAACCTTTTCAATGTTCCCATTAAGGAGCTCAATACAGTCTCATTGAACTTGTCGTGTAGATGGCTACTAATGAGATTATACTTACCTACGGTGGTTATACCCTTCAATTGTTAAATACATACTCATTACAACCTTTCAGTTCTAGCTTCTCACACCAATTATGTTGTGTGTGGTAGTTTGTATGCATGAGTGGCGGAACATACAGTTTAAAGTCAGTTCCGAACGTTGGATTTTTGAGAGACTTTTCATAGTATTTTTATTTTATTCCCAGAAAACTGGTGGGAGGCAGTTGCCGAAGAAATATTTTTTTATATTTCGTTTTGTTGGAGACATCTGATCTGGGATTTAAACCGCAGAACAACTTAACAAAGAATTATACGGAAGGCAGGCAAGAACTCCTGGCATATTAAGCGTGCGAAGTGTCGAAGTTTCTTTATAGGATTCTTGACCTTGTAAATAAGAACGCGAAGGTGCTGATTAATGACGATATAGTATAAACTCTATTGACTTATTGGAACATCCATTTGTCTTGTGTTTCTCTCTTGTACACGTTTTTCATGTAAAATGCATGTTTTCTTGGTCAATTGGCCTGCGAATCGCACAATGTATGACGGAGAAAATGGAATGCTTCTGCTGCAGAAGTTTTTCATGTCACTTACACTGTAAATAAATTGTTATCCAATTTTCATTAACACTGCTTCCGCTTTCGTTCATCCTACAAGCTATTGGGTTGTTCGGAAAGTAATTGCGTTTTTTCCCGACAGAGGATTTAATTGTATTTTTTTGCACCCAAATTCACACTTAAGCCATATAATTTTTATATGCTTTGAGAGCTCATATAGCAAGGCTTGTGTGTGAAAAATTTCAATTAATTCTACGCAGTAGTTTTTGGTTGGTGACCTTTTAGATATGGAGAGCGATAAGCAGCATTTTCGACATATCTTACTGATTTAATACAGGAAGGGTAAACATTCTATTCAAGCCAGAAAGAAATTTCCCGATGCGTATAGAGAAGGAGTGTACGCCAGTGCTAGAACTGGTTCGCTAAATTTCGATCATGCAATTTTAATGTCGAAAATGCACCACATTCGGGAAGGCCGGTTGAAGCCGATAAAGGCGAAAAAAAGGCATTAGTTGGTGCGAACCGGCGAGTAACAACACGTGAGATCGAATTGAGTTTAAATTTATTAAATTCAACAGTTTATGACCACTTGATTGATATTATACGAAAACTGTCTTTCATTTCCACTAAAAAAAAATACGGAATTACTTTCCGAACAACCCAATATTTGCGTACAATTAGTAGGAAGCATAACTAGAATGTTAATTTAAAGATTTCTGTATGGTATTGATTCTACACCACGGTTCAATTACGCATTAAGTCATCCTATTAGCTTATATGTTCAAGCTAGCTTAACGAACGGCCATTGTGTGAGGTAACCTGTTTAGAGACCACCTCATAACAGTCTTCATGACGATTTAATGCACGGATATGACTGATATTGACTACACCCATAAGTTTTGAGTTTCGCGTGATCAAGAAAACTTTTGTTTAAAAACATCCGATTAAGTATTTCTGTACAGACAAAGTCAGTAACAAAAATGCTTATAGAACTGTCCCTTTAACCTATTAGGATTACTGACTTACATGCTTAGGCAACCATTTTTTACAAACTGACTGGGTTGTATGCCAAGCATAAATTGGAATTCCATGGGCAAACGTATACTAAGAAGATTTCTTCCTCTCCTTCAAATTCTGCCGAAAATTCTTTCAAAATATTTCTTTGCTCATCCTAATGAAGTATTTTCAAACTTAGTCTTCCAGATACCGCGATTTTACAGTTTTGGAGGAATTCTTTTGGATTGTTATCCTGTATAAATTGGGCCAGCAAATGGCATTTCTATCCTCCACAAACAAAAAGATATTGCTCTGTAGGACATCTGCATAATACCCAATTCGACACCAGAAATACTGGGTTAATTTTTTAAGCATTTGAAATGACTTGAAAAATTTGTCATAATCTAGCAGGTACTGTGTTGGCTTGTCAGACGGGAACTCAGGGTTCAAAACCCTACACCAGACATCTCGAACAAAAAGAAACAAATATTTCCTTAAGCGCCTTGCTCTCAGCAAAAGAAAAAAAATTCATATTCTAGTAGGTATTGTGTTGGCTTATTAGACGAGAGCCCGTGGTTCAAGCCCCACCTCGGACATCTCGAACAAAACGAAACATCTATTTATTTATATATTATAAAATTTGTCGTAATCTAGTAGATTCTGTGTTTGCTTATTACACGGCAACCCGAGGTTCAAACCCAACCTCAGATAACTGGCACAAAACGAAATAATGAAATGAAATGAAAAAAATATTTCGTTCCACGGCTTCCTCTCAGCAGTCTTTTCGCAAAAACTATGAGAGTAAATACCCATGAAAATACCCATTAAATGTGTCTAAAATCTGCCGTTTGGTATTGACGTTAAACTGTAGGTCTCACCAACTCGTGAATAAAATTGACGCATACAACCTGGTTAGTTTAAGAAGATTGTGTACCTGAGTAAAGCGTTGTAATGACTAACTAAGTGAGTAAGAATAACTAGCAGAGGTTATTCTTAGAGGAGCAAATTAAAAGTATATTCCAACGTTCGGTTGCTTCATATTTTGCTCCTCCAACCGCTGGAATTTTCTTTAAGTGTATCGTATCGAATGGTTTACTTTTGGAGCAATTCATGCTCCGTGGAATCTAGCTTAGAAATAAAACTTTGCTTTTAATACTAAATCATATGAAACTATTATAAATATAGAACAAATTGACCTTTACCCTGTCTAATTATTCTTTGAAAAATTTTCCCGTTTTCCTCAGTGTAAACACAATGAATGATACTTTCTCCATCATTACCGCCATGCCAACTTACTTCCTAACTTACTGTTCTACAAATTAAAGAGAAATAAAATTGTCGCTATTATTTATTTCACGACTGTATGCTTGCATATGTATGTGTGCAAACATATTTATTTAAACAAAGAGTTCTTATTGTTACATGTGTTTTGATATTTGCTAACAAGCCAATGTATAATGCTAGTTAGTCTGTAAGGGTATGGAGAGTAAAAGAAAATGAATTGTTTTTACAAATTTTTCTTGACTCTGGATTTGTGAGTTTAATTGGAATAATGCATGCTTAAAAGCAGGATATGGTTTTTGACTTGAGTTAATTTTCAGTAACGAAGGAAGTGTATGTCATTTGTTTGTGTAGATTAAAGAAAATACACAAAATTAATGGATTTAAGGAAGAAGTAGAAGAAAATATTGAATTTACCTTAAGGAATTACTTGATAATCCCCTTATTGGACCAATGCTCTCACTTCACCTCTGTCCTGTAAATGTGTCAACACCTACACGTTTCCATTCAACATCCAGTAGCTTGATAGACCTTATATTTGTGAATCACATTGACAGGGTATTGTTATATGACCAAATTTCTGCTTCCTGCTTCTCCAACCATGACCTTCTCTTCCTTAATTATAATTTGTCCGTAACTCGTCCCGTGGACAAATATATTACGTATCGTGATTTTGGAAACATTGATTATGCAACTCTGAATATTGAACTGGATAGCGTATCTTGGGACCAGGTATACACACTGGGTAATGCGAATGACCAATTATCGTTTATTTAGGACAGAGTGCGTTTGCTCTATGACAGGTGCGTTCCTGTCAAAACCAAGCACATCAAACCTAAACAACAGCCCTGGTTTAATGCGGAAATAAAAGCACTCATTGAGAGGAGGGATAGAGCTTACAGGAGATGGAAGAGGTTTAGGACGGATGATTTCAAAGCTTTACATAGATTCACACGGATGGAAGTTACCAGGAGCATAAGAACTGCAAAAAGATTGTATTATGGCGGAAAGTTTTCCAATGCTATGGACAACAAGTCTAAATGGAATGTAATTCGTGAAATAGGAATAGGCCGAAAATGTCCAAAGGCCGATATTGATGTGGATGTGGACAAGCTTAATGACCAGTTCGTAAATTCTAGGGTCCCATGGTCTAACGGTGACTTGTATGATGACCTCTGTTTTGTTCCACCACAGTATTCCTTTAGCTTTCGTTGCGTAAATCAGTTTGAGGTTTTGGAATGTATTTCAGCGGTAAAATCGAATGCAGTTGGTTCTGATGATTTGCATCCTCTATTCTTGAAGGCTCTGACTCCTAAACTTTTGCCTTACTATACTTACTTGTTCAATACAGTTCTGACTAAGTCTTCTTTTCCTGAAAGTTGGAAACTGGCTAAAATCCTTCCCATTCCCAAAACTAATTGTGAGTTCAGGCCAATTGCAATCCTTCCTTTTTTATCCAAGGTATTGGAGAACATCATGGCCAGACAAATCGATGAATATCTGACAGGCCACAATTTCTTAACGGTTAATCAGTCGGTAGTTCATGAAAGGTAGGAGTTGTACTACCGCTCTGGTAAATGTAGTTGAGGAACTTAGGTCGGAACTTGATGGGAATAGTATGGCGTTCTTGGTTCTGCTTGATTACTCTAAGGCTTTTGATACAGTCGATCATGCGGTTCTATTGAAAAAGCTCCGAAAACTGTTTTATTTCTCCGAAACTGCCTGTAATCTAATTTATTCTTATTTGACGAACAGATTTCAGAAGGTTCATTTCAATGGCAAAGTTTCGGATCCACTTACTATTAGTAGAGGTGTTCCCCAGGGGTCTATACTTGGACCTTTGCTGTTTTGCATGTATATAAATGATCTACCTGATGTTTTGGTTAACTGTAATGTTCACATGTATGCTGACGATGTGCAGCTTTACACATATACTCCAAGGGAGAATATTTATTCTTATTTGGACTACATTAATCGTGACTTAGCAAGGATTGACGGATGGGCCTCGGCCAATGGACTATGTATCAATCCTTCTAAGTCTAAATGTATTACACTTTCGAGAACAAACGGATCATTTGTCGTACCTGAATTGAGTATCAGGGGAAATAAAATTGAATTTGTCAGGTCGGCTACTAATCTGGGTATTGTCTTTAATGACAAATTATCGTGGTCTACCCATATAAGTGTCATTGTTGGCAGAATTTATATTTATATGCTTCGAAATTTGTGGGCTGTCATAGATTCAACTCTTTTTGTCATTCGCATGCAACTTGCTAAAACGTACTTGATTCCGGTACTTTTATATGGATGTGAGATATACGCAAATTGCAGTTATGATGACAACCAGAAACTTAATCTGGCATACAATAACATAGCCAGGTATGTTTTCCTTAAGGGGCGTCGGGATCACATTTCTCATTTAGCTTACCTGATTCTTGGTATCAAATTTGATAATCTCCTGAAAAATTAGATGCCTCCTTCTACTTCATAAAATAATTTACACGAAACAGCCGAAGTATTTATATTGTAAAATTAAGTTTGCCAGATCCCACCGGGGTGTGGGGATTATACAGCAACGATTCAGGACTCTTCTGTCTCAGCGACAGTTCTTTATACACACCATTAGTCTTTGGAATTCCTTACCAAATAACATCCAAAATCTGGGCAATGCAAACGCGTTCAAAAAGGAGTTATTTAAATTATTTTCATAATTAAAATTTTAATCTCATATTTGTAAATTTTGTGATTTTATTTTTTAGGTCATCATTATTATTGTTATTATTATTATTATAATTATTATTATTATTATTCTTATTATTGTTATTATTATTATTATTATTATTTTTATACTTTACCTTATTAATTTAATTTAACATTTATTTACATAAATTAACTTTCTCTAAATTTTTTATATTTAATTAATGTTAATTTTTTATACCTTATTGATTGTAAACATAGCACTGTCACTTATAAGATTTAGTATCTTGTTGTGCTATGTAGATCATTATAAATCAAATAAATAAAATAAATAAAAATAAAATTAGCCCCACTTACTAAATGAGCGGGAAAATTTACTTGTGTAGGAATGGTAGAAGGATATGGTAGACCTATAAGGAATAAGGAATCAGGATAAGGAATTCCAATATATAAAAATTTTACTTGAAGAGCAAGATCATGCCACTTAAGCTGGCGATTGGGGTCTGTGTGGTACAACAATATCACAATTGTGACAGCACAATAATATGCTCAGGAATCAAGCTAAAATAACTCTTATTATTGCAAAAGATATGTCAGAGATGTTAAGAACTTCCTACTCATCAAAGCAACAGCAGAGCATTGACACAAGTGAAGCAAAGACAGCCTCTTCTTCCTCCTTAGATCTATAGCTCCAGCAGAAGTCATTTGAAGGAATCCCAAGCCTAACCACATGCCGTTCAAATAGAACACTGATTCATGAACATTTCAATTGTGCAGCCTGTACGAAATCCTTAATATATGTACATATATACCACAGCCTACTCTTTTCATAATTTTGGACCCCTCGGTCTTGACTTCAAGCATCCCCCTGCGAACCTTCGGATCTTCAGAACAGAAAACCATAGTTAGGATTATTGGTTGCACACCATATACCACGGCTCAATAAAGTAAATAAATGAGTGATGGCAGGTCTATGAATTTAAATCTAACACAAGAACTTCTTAGAGGTGTGAGGCAAAACGATGTAAAGAGCTTCATTCTGTTATAAGCTTTAATGTATAGTTGCACCTTTAAGAAAGGGTGTCCACTACTATAATGGCATGTTCATAGTCCAGGTTAAGTAAGGATTTAACCAGATTAAGTCTTACTGTCAGCAGAAAACTAGAGCGGAGCCAAAAGTTTACAGCATTATTTGCTGAAGGTGGAATGATAAAGAGTGCCCTGGTGATCAGGGCAGTTAACTGCCTGCCGCATTTCTCTGCAGTCTGCAGTTGCGTTGGCGATTGCCCCCACATCAAAATAAAGTCAATAACGGATAGTAGATCGAAGGCTTCAAATCGAGTACATGCCGTTTTTAGAGGTGTAAGGCAAAACGATGTAAAGAGCTCCATTCTGTTTTAAGCTTAAATATATAGTTGCTCTTTAAGAAAGTGTATGCGGATTAAACTTTTCCACTATAATGGTCAAATAACACAGCCCTGCAAAATTTGGACTTTTTTGTGCAAATAAGATGGCTCCAGGTGTTTCCGAAGGCATTTTGCGCGCTGAAGACGAATCTAAAAAGTAAATCTGATTAATTTTTATAAACCTCGACCGCCATATTGTATACGCCATTTTGAATTTTTTAAATCTGAAAGAAGATCTGTAATCAGCGCCCCCAAAAACCTCTGAGTAACAATTTTCAAGTAAATCTGATTAATTTTTAAGGACCTCCGTAATGTGACATAAACCCACCCCCTACTTTAAGGGTGGATTCAAACAATTTGGCTTTGGGCTCATTTTAAAGAGCAAAGATTAATTGTCAATTTCTGACAATAGCGATGGTTCTAGCACGTCAGTGTTTAGTTCTACAATTTTTCAAAAATGGCCAAAAAACGCTGTTTTTAGGGGTTTCAACAACCTAAAACCTGACGTGATGGAAAGTTTTTGAAACACCTGGAGCCATCTTATTTGCAAAACCCATGCAGGGCTGAGTAATCTGCACAACATACACTTTAAAACCCCATCGTTGGATCAGGCTTTCTACAAAGCAAGAGCGAAAAAACTTCATCTCACAGTACAGCTCTGTGTACTTTCCTTGCCATGAAACCCCTTCCAATGGAGGCAGAAATGACAGTCCAAAGTTCCACAATGTACTTCACAACAGAGGCAGTAAAATTGCGTTAGTCTTGGGTCATGATAACAGACTTTGAATGGATATTGCTGCGTCAATGAAGGCTTCTAGTGCGTTATGCTTATATGCCAGAACCTTTTCAATGTTTCCAATAAGGAGCTGAATACAGTCTCATTAAACTTGTAGAGTACGCGTCTACTAACAAGATCAGGAAATTCCTTTCCAATATTATGAGGTTAGACTTACCTACGATGGTTATACCCTTCAATTCTTAAATACATACATACGTAATTGATCATTACAACCCTTCGTCCTAGCTTCTCACACCAATTATGTTGTGTGTGGTAATTTTTATGCATGGGTGGCGGAACATACAATTTAAAGTCAGTCCCGAACGGAAAATTTTTGAGAGACTTTTCATGGCATTTTTATTTTATTCCCAGAAATCTGCTGGGAGGCAGTTGCCGAAGAAATATTTTTTTATATTTCGTTTTGTTGGAGACATCTGATTTGGGGTTTGAACCATTTCCTCACGTCTAGTCTACTAGACTACGATGACTACAATTGTCGATTGTTATATGGGGTACTTACGACGGAGGTGGTTTACATACTTTCATAATTGGTCATTACAACCCTTCAGTCAGGATTCTGGACCTAGTTTCTCTTCACCATTTATGTTGTGTGCGTTTATTTTATGCATGAGTGGCGGGATCTACAGTTTAAAGTCGACTCCGAACGACAGGTTTGTGAGAAACTATTCATGGCAATTTTATTTACTCTCAAAGTTTTTGCCAGAAATCTGCTGAGATGCCGTCGCCGAAGAAATATTTTTTATTTCGTTTTGATGTCTGACCTGGAGTTTGAATCGTGGCCTTACATCTAATAAGCCAACACACTATCTACTAGACTACGGCGATGGAAGTGGTTTAGCCTGTAAAATCCTTTATCCATCCTTACAAGGTGAATTTTTTTTTTTTTGTGAAAATTCGAGATCTGTCTGACATGCATGAGGTATTCTGTCAGCAATTGATTCAGAAGATGTCTTAATCCGCAACGCAGTGCTGTTATATTCTGTTTGTAAATCATTATCTCACGATCTTAGTCTGTTGACTGAATAAAACTTTCTGAAGACTTAATAAAGGATACTTTTTAGTTTGTATTCCTGCGTTAATTGTTGTTAATTGAACAAAAATTCCTATAATTTTATAGCTCACATCATAAAAATTTCTACAGTCTTGATTGATTAATTTAATATTTTGCCTTGTAAAAGCAGTGCTTAAAAGGCAAACATAAACTGTGATTAAATCATTATGATAATTAAATTTACATTAAAAGCATTACATTTTCATCATTTTAATTAATAAAGAAATCAGTTTAAGTGAATAATCAACCTAGAAATGACAGAAACTTTTTAACAATTTTACAAATTATTTTGGATATTAAACTACAGCATGGAAGGATAAAAGCTTTACACACACAAAGTTTGCTTAAAAGAAAGGAAAGAAGCTGAAGAAGTTAAACTTGAAAGTTGAATAAGAGCCATTATAATGAAATTAGGTCGTTGGAAGAAAGATATTTTTAACAATATTTTGTTATAAATACGTGTGTTATGCTCATTGCTATGCCAAGAGAATGTAGTTTTTTTCCTAATTTTCCACTTCGCTAAGTAATTTTATTTATTTTCGGTTTCACTATTCTTTTGAAGTAAAAAGATTCCATTGGAGATAGTATTTCACCATGGGAATAATTGTTAATCCTTGCTTTTAAACAATTTTTGGTTTTTTTTATCGTTCTCTTTGTGATGTGCTTTATTTATTTTTTTTTTTAATATTTTTTGTTTGCCTTTTTCGTCTTTCTTTATGCCGTATCCCGCCCATATTCATTTATTAAGACATTTCATAAGTATATTTTTTAGTGGCAGTGCAATTTCTTTTTATTTTTTCTTTTTTTGTTACAAGTATACTCGAAATCGTTCAACTATCTCTCCGGGGAGTCATAAGTTGGTTGGTTTCATCATTACAATTTTCTTATCATTTTAGTTTCCAAACCAAACCATAACTAACCGCAGAAGTATAGAACATTTATAAGAAAACTGAAAAGAATTTTTCAATTTTCTTCTCTTTTTTTTGCCTTATTATAAATTTTCCATTTTTTTGCCTTCTTTTTAAACGAAAACGACAAAACCAAGAAATGCTTCTACAAACACACACAGTGTAGTTTCACAATATCGTGCAACCATTCAGGCAGAATGATTATTTAACTCTCTTAACTCAAGTGTGTACAGTTGGGGAATGTTGCGCATCGTCTAGAGACATACGTACATGAAAGGAAATTTAAATATTTCGTTTCTTTCTTCTTCTTCTTCGTATACCTTTTTGTCTTTTTTTGGAGGGACTAACTCATTATGCCAGGCTGTAAAGCAAAAAAATATGCTTGAAATGGTAGAAATATAAACTATAATAGTTTTCTAAATGATTAATAACAACAAATTATGGCATTAAAGGCAAAAATCTTTTGAAATCCACTGAACTGAAAATTATTACAAAACATCTTTCAGAGCAATCATAAAGAAGAAGAAGAAAAGAAAATTCATCTTTTTCTCCTTGTGAGACCGAGACCTGGGAAATTATTATATAATTAACCACAGGCAATTTGTTTGATAGTGTTATGGCATCATTTTGGTTTAAAGAAATACATTTTTTGTGTGTAAAATTCCACAAAAACTTACTTAATACGCTCCATCTTCTCTGCCAATTCTTCAGTAAGTGGAACAATGCTCAACAATATTTTTCTCTCTGCTTGAAACAAAAAAAAAAAAAAAAATTAGAATTATTAGCCTAACCTATGCTAGACATGGCAATTAGGAAAACAATTCCTCTACAATCCCTACATAATTGGTCATTACAACCCCTTAGTTAGGATTACAACTTAGCTTCTTACACCATTCAAGTTGTATGTGTTGATTTTGACATGAGTGGCGGGTCCAACAGTTTAAAGTCGACTCCGAACAACAGATTTTTGAGAAGCTGTTCATGGCAATTTTATTTACTCTCAGAGTTTTTGCCAGAAATCTGCTGAGAGTATGTCGCCGAAAAAATATTTTCTCATATTTCAATTTGTTGGGGATATGTGGCGTGCGGGTTGAACGGTGGCTAATAAGCCCAAACACTACCTTCTAGACTACGACGAATTCTTCTATAATACCCACTGTATTAACTCTTAGCGAAGTAATTACTACGCAGTTTAGGATATCTCATTAAAAACTTCCCATCGTTATCATCGAAAATGTAATTTGTTTGACAGGTCCACTGATACCATAACGCGTGGAATATTCATACCACATAACATCGTTCAAGTGTCCGCCACCGATTGTCTGGGTGGAGCGCATCCGAAATGTTAGGTTAGGTTAGGTTAGTGTGGTAGCTTCCATACCAAAAGCTCACTTGAGCACGCATAGCGGCTTGTTGTGACGCCACAGTTGAACGCAGTCTTAGTACAAAGACTTTCCTCCGAACCAAGAAGGGAGATGTTGGTCAGCGCAAGGGTTGCATATTTTAAAGCAGGACTACCCCACGCTGGAAAACCAGCCAGAATGCTTGATAAACGAGGCTATATCCTTGACATCAATGGACGATAGCTCCGTCAAGCTGACAAGGGTTGGACAGCCAAATAACCTATATCTGCACCTCGCAAGAGATGGGCATTGACAAAGAAAGTGGATAACAGTCTACTCTTCCTCAGCGGATCTGCACCCATGGCAGAAGTGGTTAAATGGGAGCCGCATGCTTTCCGCGTGTCTACCCATAACACAGTGACCTGTAAGCATGGTCACTGTGATCGAGATGATGTTACGACCAAGTCCAAGTAACTAGTTGGTGAGCCTTCTATCCATTGAGAGCCAAGTATTCTCATTGATCCAGGATAGGTTGGCGTGTCGGAAGAATTTCCGCGCGATGGCCAGCTTGAACGAAGTAAGTGGCATTCCTAAGTTGATTGAAGAGAATTCCGGAAGTAGTGCACCAGCTCTGACTAGCTCGTCGGCTCTGCGGTTACATGGAATGTCACAGTGGCCGGGGATCCAGACAAGTGTGACACTGAAACCCTGAAGAAAGATCTGAAATGTTAATTTTTTCCATGACTCTGGCGCATAAATCAAGTTGAGTTCGACCGATTACGTAGTTTATGTTAGATTTTAGGGCTCGTATGGCTTTTGGCTTATTCGCATATACTTGCAGCTTTAGAAAACCCTACAAAAAAAATTCTAAACGGGTCAAATTGTACGATCTCGACGGCCAGTCCACAACAACTCCATGTGAGATTACCATGCCATCAAATCGTTGGTGCATATTATCCCATGCGGTATGAGCTGTGTGCGTAGTGACGTGCAGTTGAGACCACATATTGTTGGCGGCCAGATCATACAAATTAGGCGGAAACAAGGACACTTAAAGTGCTCATTCTCAAAGAAATGTGGACCGATAAGGTTGTCAGCCTAAAATCATGACTGGATCTATCAGTTTGTAAGCTAATTGTGCATAGTTTTAGAGCCGAACTCCTGTCAATCAACTTCAGTTACATAGCTGGTCATTACAACAATTCAGTGAGGATTACAACCTAGTTTCTCACAACACTAGTGTTGAGTGTGTTAATTTTTTACATGTGTGGCGGGAACTACAGTTTAAAGGCGATTTTGGATGACAGATTTTTAAAAAAGTTTTTCATGGCAATTTTATTTACTCTCAGAGTTTTTGCCAGGAATCAGCTGAGCAGATGACGCTGGAGAAATATTTTCTTGTATTTTGTTTTATTGGAAATGTCTGACCTACGGTTTGAAACGTAGCCTCACGTCTAATAAACCAACACACTACTTACTAAACTATGGCGACTAAATTGTTATCAATAAATAAAAGAGAAATAAAATATTTAATTAAGGACTTAATTTACTCGTCTTAAATGCTGTTGTAATCATCATAAACATTTATTTATTCGAGCATATTCGTTTTAAAGCAAAAACAAAAATATTTTTTCTAACTCACCAAACAACACACACAAATCCATATGGACAGACAGTGTGTTGGCCAAAATCATGCTGTGAAAAGTATCACGTCCTTTTCATATTCTTTTGTTTTTCCTTTTCCTTTTTTATTGTGTGTATGTGTGTGTAATGCCTCTTTTGTATTTGGCTTTTAACATATTTCATGCCAACTAATGATTTGTAGCCATACTTATTGCCGCGGTCAGGAATTCTTTAACACCCTCTCATTATATACCTTTTTTTGCGTTTTTTACAATCTTGACTGCATTTTTTTTTTCTTTCTTTCTTTTCATATAAAATTTGTGCCTTTTTGTTGGCTTTTTCAACATTTCTTTTCTTTTTTCAAAAATTTTTTTATTTGCTTTTTATTTCCTTAATTTATTTGTTTGTAATTTTTAAAAGAACTGGAGGTAAAATAACAGTCAATGGCAGAATTTGCTGACACCCGCTCTTGGCGGTAAGATTACTTGTAAAGAAGTGAAGATTTTTAGACCATTTGGAGTTATTGGGATTTGCTGTTGCAGTGACATTAAGTAGGTAAAGAGTGGCAAAGTAAAAAAGGAAATATGATGTGTACATATTTTGCTTGCATAAAAGGAAATACGTTAAATTATGGTGACAAGAAGACAAATTTAAAATTTAAGCTTATATGTTACACCTTTGGAATCCTTATTGGCTATTACCCTTGGCCAGATATAATTGAAAATTTTTCGCAAAGTACCCCATTTACAAACTTTAAAACATTTACAATCAAAAAAGTGAAACTATCGTGTCAACCATCCGAAAAATAATCAAAAAATTTGATAAAACTGTATTGGTTACGGACTTTAAGTCATCTGTTCGATAATGTAAAAATTGCTATGAAAAGTTTCTCAAAAATCTGTCGTACGGAGTCGACTTTAAACTGTAGGTCCCGCCACTCATGTATAAAATTAACACACACAACATACACCACTTATGAGAAACAAGGTCGTAATCCTGACTGAAGGGTTGTAATGACCAATTATGTATGTATGTATTACTATGGTGGTTTTAAAAAATCGATGTCGGATTTTTTTGGCGGCACCACCCTAAAATGTTTCATTTTGTTAGATTTTAAGATTGTCAAAGTTTGAGCATGATTGAAAGATGTTAACCCGTGCCACTGGGGCATCAAAGTTTTGAAAATCACGATTTTTTGGAAGTTTGGCGACTTTGCCGACCCATATCTCGAGAACGGTTTAATATATTTGCCCGTATCATACATCAAATTGAGGTCGATACTGTTTATAATAGTTTATATGGAATAAAAAAATACGTAAATAGTACTGAATTCGAGATAATGAACCCAATGTCCCTAAGAACGTGACTAGGTACCCCTAAGAGCGAAGTATAATAAATGTCTTTTTCATTTTATTCTTATTTAAATTTATTTAAGGG
Organism: Sarcophaga subvicina; assembly: GCA_936449025.2. Classification (NCBI taxonomy): domain Eukaryota; kingdom Metazoa; phylum Arthropoda; class Insecta; order Diptera; family Sarcophagidae; genus Sarcophaga; species Sarcophaga subvicina. The sequence goes on from OW388081.2 coordinate 30,464,763, forward strand.
ACCGACATAATGAGGTTTTGGAGCTATCTGAATACAGCTGACGGCATCTGCTGACTACTATTTAACGTATTGTTTTTGTTGCTCGTCCTTTGTAAGTAATTGGTTGTGATCTGTGATGAGCTTAACTCCTCGCTCTGCCATGTCGTTCACAACTCTCAAGTTGTTTTACATCCTTTGCCCCTCCTGGTAGTTGATATTCTGCGACCAAGTTGCAGGATCTTTTTCCAGAAATTCGGTGTTAATGTTTAATCTCTTGAACAACAGATAAGTCTCACTTGTAATTAGGGCTGGGAGACCTTTTTCTAGGAATTTCATCACTTTTACGAGAAATAAAAATGTTCACTAGAATAAATGACACAGAATGACACTAATGTCAAAGAGTACATGTTAGTAGGTTCTAGTTTGGTTTTACCTGCCTGCGGTCGCCAGTGCTACAGTTTGTGGGTCTAAAATTAACGGTATACCATAGCAAATATATTTAAATGAAATGAGATTCCAAAGTACAAGTATTTGTCCATAATAACCAATAATAATACAAATAACGCTCTCAGGTTTTAGTCACGTTTTTAAGGACATTGGCTCCATTTTTCGGTTTCAGTACTAGTTGCGTATTCATTGTGTAGAATACAAAATATTATAAACAGTATGGCCTTTAATTTGATGTATGACAGGGGCAAATAGCTTTAGCCGTTCCAGAGATATGGATCGCCGAAGTCGCAAAACTGCCAAAAAATCGAGATTTTCAAAACTTTGAGGCCCAGTGGCACGGGTTAACATCTTCCAATTGTGCTCAAACTTTGGCAATCCTAAAATCTGACAGAAAGAAACATTTTAGGGTGGTGCCCCCAAAAAAATTCTGACATATTTTTTTTTACCCTATAAGATAAAAGCCCCCTAATGTATTACCCGGCAAATTTTAACCAAAGATCTGCACCTTAATGTACACTTGCCTTGAACTAGCACACCGTGAAAGGAGCAGGCGATTCGTTCAATGAGCAATTGACTTAAGGGAAATCAATGCCTTTTTCATCTGAATGGTTTAGTGAATACACGAAAATGTCGAATTTATGGCTCAGAAAATCCTCCTGCAATGCTTGAGAAACATTTCGACCACAATGAGCAACTGTTTGATACCGATTTTAGGCAGGCTGAGTGGTTGGGCCTTATTTATAAAGATGAGGCCAATGTCTCTGTGACTGTACACGCCATTTGTGACAGAAACATAATAACGGATTTTTTGTTGGCTTAACTAGACGGCTGTAGTCTAGTAGTTAGTCTATTAGCTTATTAGACTCAAGGCCGTGATTTAAACCGCAGCTCAGACATCAGTAAAAATCGAAGTATAAAAAAATTCTTTCTTCAGTGACTTCTTCTCAACAGTCTTCTGGTAAAAACTCAGAACAAATATATTTGCCATGAAATGTTTCTTAAGAAATTGGCGTTCAGAGTCGACTGTAAACTGAAGGTCTCACTATTCCTGTATAAAATTAACACACACAACATAAGTGGTGTAAGAAACAATGCTGCCATCCTAACTAAAGGGTGGTAATGACTAATTATGTATGTATTGCTTGAGAAACAACTCTTCCACAACGAGCAACTGTTTAGAGTTTAGTCAGGCTGCGTAATTTGTTCTTATTTTTTCGATTTGGGACCGATATCTCTGAATATGAACAACATGTGTGCTACATGCCATGTCGCAAGTGCAAAAGTCAATAAGCAACGCTTTCCAGCACAAATTATCTTAAAAAAATCCTGTAGTCAACTGTTCACCAAAATCAAGCGTTTCAATACGATGCGATTTTTCTAGAAACATCTCAAACATTACAATGCGTAGCCTATTTTATTTATTATTTATTTATTAATTACAATACAATGAAAAATTATATTTTAATTATATACGAACGGAGTAACTTTACCATATGCTCGGTGTAGTGTCAGAGACCAATGTCTCTGATGGGAATCGAACCCACAATCCTCACGCTAATAGTCTAGCACACTACCCACTAGACTACCAGGGCACCCTAGCCTATTTTATATTCTCTAACTATTGCATATATCTAAATATGTATGTATGTATGTGTAGATGTCAGCTCATATAATTATTTTCTCTTTTGTTTTCTAAACAAGGGGTGTTTCATGAAATTATCGCCTTCTTCCTTTTCTTCTTTTTTGTTTTCGTTTCATATATTTTTCAAGAAGTTTTTCATTTCTGCCTCTAACAAACGAAAAAAAAACGCAATAATTTATCTGAAATTGACATTTAATGAAGTATAAATATGACCTCCTCATATAAAAATGGTTTGATATGCTTGTTAATAGCAGTTGGAAAAAAATGCACCATAACTAGAAGAAGAAATGGTTCTGAATTTATGGATTCATTGTCTTTATTTTTTGTTTAAATAAAATAAACGAAAAATTAAAAAAAAAATAGAAAAAATATATGAACTTTAAAGAGAACCGACTCCAACAAAGCCTTATTTTTTTGAATACATGGAAGAAGAAATTGTTTTTATTATATCGGATCTATCATTAAGCGCTTCCTATCTTTAAATTTAAATGCAACAAGGTGTGTGTGTGAGTTATCAACGTAATTTCTTATTCGGGTGTAAGACCTACCGATGAATATAACATCGTTTAAATGTCTATCACAGCATCCGTGGGTGGAAAAAACACTGGCGCATAAATCAGAATAAATTTGTTAGAAGCTAGAGGCTATATTTGCTTTGGAGAATGCTATGATTCGCATACTTCGAACGGGATCAAATCGTACGAACTAGCTGGCCAGTTTACGTTATCTACACACGAGATAACCATTTTTTCAAATCACCCGTGCAGGATATCCAATGTGGCATGAGCTATACGGCACATAACGACGTCCTGTTGAAACCACATGTCGTTGGTGTCCAGGTAATCCAATTCATTCCATAAAAACTTGTTAATCACCGTCCTCTAGTGCTCCCCGTAAACAGTGATGACCTGACCAACGTCACCGAAATATGGATGATGACATCATATTCTCTTGGATACATTGGAAGCTGTTGGATCTCATGTAGGTTGTTATTGTCCCAAACACGACAATTTTGCTTGTGTCACATGCACATTCGTACAGAAATAGGCCTTATTGCTGAAAATTATTTTTCTACAAAATTCAGGTTCATATGCCAAGTGCTTCAGAGCCTATTCAGCGAAAACACCTTGTTTTCTATCGTCGTTTACCTTCAGTTTCGGAATCAGTTTTAATTTTTTACGGATATATGTCCAAGTCAAGACATAAAATTCACCAAGTTTTAGTCTGTGAAAGGCCGAGTTTTTGTGAGTGACGCAAAATTGACTTTATCGGATTCTACTGCATAGTCTCTCATATAGTGGTTAGGTTTTCGGTAAATCTGAGATTCCGCTCACTTACGGGTGTTGGTCGATCGTTTACTGAAGCAGTTAACTTGAATTTATCCACCACTAAGACAAGAACGTTACGATTCCTGCTACTTTCATCGGTTTCCGTTCGAACGGTACTGCTGTCGAATTGTATTGCTTAAGCTTTTCCTCAACTTCTTTTTACTGGTCTTGCAGTTTGTTGTCCCAACCAATAGAACTTCTGATGGAACTTTCCAGAGCCTTGCTGACATTATCCAGAACTATTTTAAAACTGTTATCAGCCTGTAGGATGGCAATTCAATGTAAGTAGAGTTTTTTAGGAGTTAAGCTGCCAGTTATTTAATTTTATTTTATGGCTATTATTTCGGTATTTTCTCGATGCTAGAACAGAAGATTTTCATATTTCTGGATCCAACCCACACATGAGAAAGGACATGAAGCTAGAAAATTTCGTTTTTAGCATTACATTTTCTTCAAATCTTTTCCAATCGATATTTGACTTGAGTCTCAAATATATTACTTTCATCACACCCACAATAGAGCTTTTGTCCCCATTTGGAACGGCTTCCTCAAACCCCATCAATATGAACAGCATGAGTAGTGATCATTCATTAAGTGTTGCATGCGGTCACCTTATTTTTTTAGAAAATTTAAAATATCGTTGCCATAATAATTTATTTGTAAACCATAAAACTATTTTACTGACAGCAACAACAAAAATATGAAACCAGATTGCAAATTGAGTTCTAAATAACGCTTGTTGTTACTACACGCTGAACCCGCCCTAAAAAAAAAGTTAATCAATATAAATATTTGCGGTTTAACAAACACTAATAGAATGAAGGTTTTAGTGGTTGTAAATTGAAAAGTCTACTACGTACTCGTATGTATTGGGTTGTTCGGAAAGTAATTTCGTTTTTTCCCAACAGAGGTTTTAATTGTATTTTTTTGCACCCAACTTTACACTAAAGCGGTATAATTTGTATATGCTTTGAGAGCACACATAGCAAGGCTTGTGTGTGAAATATTTCAATTAATTCTACGCAGTAGTTTTTGGTTGGTGCCCTTTTAAATATGACAGCATTTTCGACATATCTTACTGATATACTACAGAAAAGGTAAAAATTCTATTCAAGCCAGAAAGAAATTGGCTGATGTATCGCCAGTGCTAGAACTGGTTAGGTAAATTTCGATCCGCTAATTTTGATGTCGAAGATGCACCACGTTCGGGAAGGGCAGTTGAAGCTGATAAAGACGTAAAAAAGGCATTAGTTGATGCGAACCGGCGAATAACAACACGTGAGATCGGACTGAGGTTAAATTTATTAAATTCAACAGTTTATGACCACTTGATTGATATTATACGAAAACTGTCTTTCATTTCCACAAGAAAAAGAAACGAAGTTACTTTCCGAACAACCCAATATTTGCCTACAATTAGTAGGAAGCATAACTAGAATGTTAATTTAAAGATTTCTGTATGGTATTGATACTACACCACAGTTCAATTACGCATTAAGTCATGCTGCAACCTTACATATTCAAGCTAGCTTAACGAACTGCCATTGTGTTAGGTAACCTCTTTAGAGACCACCACGGATATGGCTAATATTGACTACACCCATAAGTTTTGAGTTTCGCGTGATCAAGAAAACTTTTGTCTCTAAATATCCAATTAAGTATCCCTGTAAAGTCTGTAACAAAAATGCTTATAGAATTGTCCCTTTAACCTATTAGGATTACTGACTTACATATATGCTGAGGCAACCATTTTTTACAAATTGAATTGGTTTGTACGCCAAGCATAAATGGGATTCAATGTGCAAATGAAGATTTTCCATTTTTTTTCTCTCCTTCAAAATCTGCTGGGATCAAATTACCTCGCTCACCCAAAAAAAAGTATTTTCGAGATGAAAAAAGTTAATTTAGTCTTAAGGGTACTTTGTCTTCAAAATAGATTCTACAGTTTTGGAGGAATTTTTGTGGATTGTTATTCCGTATAAAATGGGGTCAGCAATGGCATTTCTTCCCCCCAGAAACAGAAACATATTGCTCTGTAGGACATCTAAATAATTCGCAATTGGACAACAAAAGCACTGGGTTAATTTTTTAAGCATTTGGAATGATTTGAAAATTTTAGCAAATTTAACAGTTTCTGACTACTTGATTACTGTTACGCAAATCGAAACGGCCTAATATCGTTTAACAATAAAAACGATAAACAAAAGCTACCAACTACACCAACACAGTACACACGACACAAATACACACTAATGAATACATCGAACACGTTCCAAGTAAACCAAAAACAACAAGCATGAGGGATGGACAAGTGTGCAAAATACACAAGCAACAATGCGGTTGCTATAGAACTCTCGAGAAGGCGAGAACGAGAACCTTCCGCATCTAGAACGTTCATCATACTGATTACGAGCGTATATAAAAGGGCAAGACAAGGCCAGCAGTCAGTCAGTTATAATTCAGTCAGCCTTGTGTGAAGGCGCGTTGCGGTTTGAACGTACAAGTGGTATTGCTTGCAAAAAGGTTGTAAGCAGAGAAGATCTAACGAACAGTTGTTAGTGTTAACGCGGACGGAAGTGTGAAATAGAATAGTGTATAAGCAAATTATAGTTGTATCGTTAAGCTGTATACGGTGGCACACAAAAGTAGCGTAAAGGATAAAGAGAGTTTAAGAGAAAATAAACACATATTTGTTTTTACTTGGTTTGTAATTAACGAACGGTTAAACGTTTTTAAAAAGGTAAAAACGTAGCAATATTATACGAAAACTGTATTTCATTTCCACAAAAGAAAAAAAAAGGAAATTACTTTCCGAACAACCCAATAGATGGCATATGATGGCGTATGATGGCGTATGATGGCGTATTTATATTACGTAGACCTACAATACAGATGAACATTTAAAAACTTTTTCAAAGTATTTGAAAATCACTAACCGTAGAACAAATTGATTTTTTATAAAATAAAGTATTTAAGCCAAGTAAATTATTTTATTTTATTTTAGTTTATTTTATTTTATTTACAATAAAATTTATTTGTTTATTAATATTAACATGTTGTTTTGTGGTTTTCATATTACATTATTGCTTTGTGTTATTCGTTTAAATATTAAATTTTTTATTTTGTTTTTATTATTTTTTTTATCATTATTTTCAATTAATTATTAAATGGTGTTGGCACATTTATTAATTATTTTTATTTTTATATTCATTTTTATTTATTTGTTGCTCTCTTTTTTTTGGGAGGCATTGCGTTTGTATTTCTTTTCTAAATAGTTATGCAGAATGTTTAAATACGCAAGTGTGTACCGGTGTATGTGTTATGTAAATAAATATTTATACAATATGCGGTTTTGTTGTTTTATACTTTAAATACAAATTTGAATCGAATTTTTTATTTTTAATATTATCAGGCGTTGATCACTGAAGGCTAGCAATTATAAACTGCAATCAACAGAAAACAAAAGTATATGAAATGTAATTCCTGTGGTTTTATAAGTCGTTATTTATTGTATCATATTATATAAATATGGAATAAAATATCCTTCAAATGGCCAGTACGGCTCTGATGACTGGCCATTACTGTTGTCATGAAATATTCCATGACTTTATTACACACTTATAGCTGAATGTCACCAATGACATATTGTATCTCGAATTTTAGCTCAGGAATTGTGTTAAGAAATCGCCGTAGTCTAGTAGTAGTGTGTTGGCTTATTAGACGTGAGGCCACGGTTCAAAACGCAAGTCAGACATTACTATCAAAAGAAAATAAAAGAAAATATATCTTCGCTGACTTTCTCTCTGCAGATTTCTGGCAAAAACTCTGAAAGTAAATAAATTTGCCATGAAAAGCTTCTCAAAAATTTGTCGTTCCGAATCGACTTTAAACTGTAAGTCCCATCACTCCTCACGTATAAAATTAACACACACAACATAACATAGAGTAATTTCTGCCTTTCGCACAGTATCTACGGATGCAGCCTTGGTGATAACGGGGATGATGCCGCTACGAATGTTAGTAGAGGTAGAGAGGAGAAAACGTTTAATAAGTAGGAGAACGGGGCTAGTGCACCCTGACCAGGTGAATGATGTTGCAATGAAAAATAAAAATAATACCTCTACAAGTATGGGCATGACGTGGATGAAGCGTGTCCATCATGTTTAAATACAAGCGAAACAGCGGAGCATATATTCTTCACTTGCCCGCGTAATTTCCTGGAGAGGACGATCGGATCCCAGGTGACTCCCGATAACGTGATTAACCTGATGTTAACATCGCGCGAAAACTGGAACGCGGTATGTTTATTCGCAAAGGAAATTCTAGTACAACAGAGGATAATAGAGATAGCAAAAACAGCAGCAATGGATGGCAGCACTCGCTGAATGTTTACCTCTCCCGATGTAATACTTGTGGTCCCTGGGAGGGCGACTTAATGGAATTGTGACGAACCAGGTTGGGTTTAGTACGTATGCGTTTAGCAAGCCGAGAGTAAGTCTTGCGGCGAATCGTGTAGACCGGGCTACCAATGTCTTTTGAAGATTGCCAGCCTTTAGCTCGCATAGCTATAAAAAAAACAACATAAGTGGTGTGAGCAGCTAGACTGTAATCCTGAGTAAATGCTATGTAATTGTGTTTGTTTTATTAGCATAAACCAGAGATTTTTATAAAATCCAAAGAAAGAAATTACATCGCATAGAAACACGCATGATCTTAGTGAACACTTGACTACGCAATTTCTTAAGTTTTGGCAACAGTTGTTGCAACAAATTCATTTTTCCCACTCGCCATATGGCAAATGACCCTGTTTTGATGAAACTACATGTTGTCAATATGCATGCCGTCCAATTGAGGCCTCAAAAACTTTGTAATCATCTGCCTGAAATGAACGAAATTCATCGTTACTGCAATTTTACCCTCGTCTTCAAAAAAATGTGAAGCCCAGTTACGCTTGTCTGACCAAAATCCGCACGAGAAAGTTTCTCGCTGTGGATTAAATGGAGATGTTCTGAGATAGAAATTCGGCATTTTCATTCAAATGGAATTAAATTTTCTCAGAGAAGATGATTTTTTTTAATACAAAAATTGGCATTGACTTCATGTTCCTCTATTGAACGAATTGCCGTTGCCTTTCATGATCTAATGGTTTGAGCTCCTGACTAAGCTAAAGCTTGTATACATGAAGATGGAGGTCTTTCATCAAAATTGGGCGCATAGTGCTTAATAAAATTTGAAATTCTCTTTAACAATGATTTCAAAAAACTGACCGTTGCGGTAACGCACTGGAGTCTTAATTTTCATAAACTCCTCCATTTCTTAATATTTTCTTATTATCGAATGATTGACTCATTAGATGCTGTTTTTCGCCTGAAAATGCGATGATGAAATCAATTTTTAAGGATGTTGGATTTCTTAAGTAATTCTTACCTCTACTTTTATGTTAATTCCACACAGCTTGGCCAGTGGTCTTCGCAGATAAAATTTCAAAATGTCATCTACTTTGTTAGTATTTACAGGAGAAGGTGAAAAAATTGCATCGTACAGAAACTCATAATCTTGGTGAACACTTGACTACGCCATTTCTTAAGTTTTGAAAACAGTTGCCGCAATAAATTCATTTTTTCCACTCGCCATATGGCAGGTGACGCTGTCTTGCTGGAACTACATGTTGCTCACATTCAAGCCGTCCAGTTGAGGCTTTATAATCTCAATTGATTGCCATATCGTAATAGACACCTCATATTAACTTTCTTGTCAATCGCAGCAACGCCTTCTATGAGATCGTAAGAAGCTTTAGACGTTAAATTAATTTTTTGGCCTTTGCAACTTCCAATCGTTAAATATTTGTAAAGACAAACGTTTTTTAAATTATGATGAAATTTATTTTCTGAACCTCATATTACAATTATTTTTATCACAATATTTAATTGTATTTATTTAATGAAGATCAAAGTGTTAGAAACCCCCTTACTTGCCGGATGTCAACAGAACACCTCCTTAATAATTATTTTTGTCTTTTTTTTCTATTTCAAATATTTACTTTCAAATTAAAATTTTTAGTTTATTAGAACTGATTTGTTTAATTATTTAATAACTTGTTTTAGTACAGACCATAAAAAAATTATTTTTATTGCTGACGACAAGTCAATAAAAAAAATGGTTGTCACAAATCTTTTCGCCCTAAGGCTACCCTAAGCATTTTAGTTTAATTTAAAATAAAGTGTTCGTTAGTACACATAAATTCATAAAATAAAATGAGTATTTACATACATACATACATAATTGGTCATCACAACCCTTTAGTCATGATTACGACCTAGCTTCTCACACCACTTATGTTGTATGTGTTAATTTTATACATGAGTGGCGGGAGCTACAGTTTAAAGTCGACTCCGAACGACATGGCAATTTATTTACTCTCAGAGTTTTTGCCAGAATTCTGTTGAAAGGAAGTCGACGAAGAAATATCTTTTCAAATTTCGTTTAGTTGGAGATGCCTGACCTAGGATTTGAACCGAGGCCTTGCGTCTAATAAGCCAATACACTATCTACTAGACAACGGCGACTTCGAAAAAATGAAAATTTGTTAAAGCAAAATTAGATAAAGTACTAAAGGGTCCGCCAAATAATTTTTTTTTTATTGAAATTGCTTTAAAAAATACTACTGAATATCTTCTCAAATTTCTTTTTTTAATTGAAAGTACAATCCTTCCGGTTAATAATGAAAAATAATTTCATTCAAATGGCTGCCTCAGCTGGCCATGCAGTAGCCTACACCAGAAGATGTCGATTTTGGCAAAAAAATCATCTTTTCAGATGAAGCCCATTTTGATCTTGGCGGGTATGTAAACAAGCAAAATTGTCGCATTTGGGGCATATAAAAAACGTACGCATACATTGAAAAGCCGACGAACCCAAAACGAGTCACTGTTTGGTGCGGATTTTGGTCCAGAGGCTTAATTGGGGAATTTTTCTTCCAAAATGAGCAAGGAGTGGCCGTTACAGTCAATGGCGATCGTTATCGGGCCATGTTGAACGAATTTTGGTTCACAAAAATTGAAGAGGAGGATATTGACAACATTTGGTTTCAACAGGATGGTACTACGTGCCACACAGCCGAAGCTACACTCGATGTTTTACGCCCTGTTTTTGAAGATCGCATTATCAGCCGCAGAGCTGATATCGTTTTGCCACCTCGGAGCTGCGATATAACACCGTTGGCCTATTATTTGTGGCCATTTGAATGAAATTATTTTCCATTATTAACCGGAAGGATTGTACTTTCAAATAAAAAAAGAAATTTTAGAAAATGTTCAGTAGCCTTTTTTTAAAACATTTAAAAAAAAAAGTTATTTGGCGGACCCTTTAGTTTATCTGCTGTTTGGTTACCTGTTCCAATTATCCGTAATTTATCGTGCGTTTTGTGGTTTCCTTTTATTACGATGGGTATCAAACATCAAAACGAAAATATGAAAAAAATATTTCTTAGGCGAATGCCTCTCAGCAGATTTCTGGCAAAAACTCTGAGAGAAAATAAAACTGTCATGAAGAGTTCCTCAAAAATCTGTCGTTGGGAATCGACTTTAAACTGTAGGTCCCGCCGCTCATGTATAAAATTAACGTAATCCCGACGGAAGGGTTGTAATGGCCAGTTATGTATGTATGTGGCCATTGTATCAGGTTCTGGTTTGAAAACGTGATATATGACGTCATCCTTTATTGAGTACACTTAATATATATATGAACTTCTAAAATTTTCCTTAAACTCTATAAAAACACACTTTAGATATCTCCTATTGAGTATACCAGTTGATAATTTAAAGGTACTGACTGAAAGACAATACAATTTGCGTTAACATTACTTGCACACTTGATCATTATAATCTTTCAGCCAGGATGATAACCTAGCTTGTCACACTACCCACCTCATATGTGTTAGTTTTATCCATGAGTGTCGGGATTCAAATTTTTTGTTTTACTGTGGCTTTAACCTTTTCATTTGAAAAAAATAAAAATAAAATGCCATACCAAACCAAAGAACAGGGCTTTTATAAAAGTTTTCAAAGATTATTGACCGGGGTGTTGTTATTTTGGTTTTTGGTCAGTCGGTTTTATATTCTCGTATTCATATTCACATTCATATGAATTTTTTATTTTTTAATTTTATAATTTTATTTTCGTTTTTTTTTTCAATTTTATGAAGAGTCCATATGTTGGTAAATGCTATAAGTTGACCGAAATCTGTTTTACATTTCAACCACAATATAAAACAATAAATGGTTTTCACTTTATTTCAAATATGTATGTACGTTTTACATACCAAGAGTGCTTTATAAAGTGTGACGTAGAAAAAAAGAAAAATACGAGTAAATTTACAGCAAAATAAAGTTCTTCCTTTAGGCATGTATAGTACATAAACATGACCTACCCCATTGCTATTGCCTTCACACATAGGGACCATGATGAGAACCAAACTCGTCAACGCAACGTTGCAGGGATTCTCTGTATTTTTTATGACATTTTTACTGCTGCTGGTGCTGCTGCTGTTATTTGTTAAATTTGTTGTCCACAAACTGTTTATGGATAAAGTAACTGGTCTGTAGTCTTTTCGAATTTTTATAATGGTTTGTTACAAGTTAATGTTTCTGACAGATTAAATGCTTCCCCTTTCGGGTATAGAGAACAGAAGACAAGGGGAAAAATTATCGTCAGAATTACAAAAAAAAAATACGGAAAATATTTTTATAAAATAATTTAATGTTAAAGAATGTAAATTGTAAATGAATTTAATTTTAAATATCATTAGAACAGTTAGTAGTTTAAGGTTGATGATAATAAATTGAAAACTGAAATCGGTGCAGACATGTTAAAAATTAAAAAAAAAATTTTTGGATCAAAATTTGAAATATCAGTAAGTGATTCAATCCTGGATATTATATACGAAAGGAGAAAGAATTTCTTCACTTTCTTGTTCAGTTCTTGGCATTTCTCAATATATAGGGTTACTGTTAGAAATGGAATATTAATTCATTCATATGGCTGTCGCGTTCGGCCACAGTACCTCTACGATCTGACTAATTTTCGTGCACTTTTTTGAGCATATAGGCGAGTTGCACCATAAGAGGCAAGTTGCACCATCCTGTTGAAACTAAACAACGTTCACATTAATACCATGAAGAGCGGGTACAAAGAAATCCGTTATCATGGTGCGTCCCATTGACCACCCGAAATGTTTGTGCCGTCCTCATTTTCAAAGAAATATGGATAAGTAAGTAAGTAAGTAAGTAAATATTGGTCCTTCTATGCGAATAAATTTTGTACGACATTTTGTTTTGGAAATAAATTTCCAATAAATACCAACGTTGCTCAAGCGTCATTACATTTAATGTAGATAATATACAGAATTTTGTGACAGAATAGAATGACATAAGTATTGCCAGATTCGAATTCAAATTTAAACCGACAGCCCACCCGATTGGAAAAATTTACAATTAATATGTACCATGTGAATAATGTTCTTGGCAAGTCCAGAACTTATTTCATTTATTTATTTATTAATTACAATACAATTACAAATTATATTCAATAATATACCAGTTCAGTGTTGTGTCATAGACCACAGTCTTTGGTGGAAATCGAACCCACGACCCTTACGCTAATAGTCAAGCACATTACCCACTAGACTATAAGGGTACTTATGAATAATAACTTTCTTTATTTAACTCTACTTTTGTACTTTTGAAGTCATCATAGTCTAGTAGGTAGTGTATGGGCCTTGGTTCAAACCTCTGGTCAGACAACAAAACGAAAATTTAAAAAAATTATTCTTCGGTAAATTCCTCTCAGCAGATTTCTAGCAAAAACCCCAAGAGTAAATAAAATTGCCATGAAAAGTTTCTCAAAAATTTGTCATTCGGAGTCGACTTTAAACTGTAGGTCCCGCCACTCATGAATGAAATTAACACACACAACATAAAAGGTGTGAGAAGCTAGATCGTAATCCTGACTGAAGGGATGTTAATGATCAATTGTGTATGTATGTATGTATGTATGTATGTATGTATGTACATTTAAAAAAACAACTATTGTTATAATTATATATATTGACTTGAAAATGTCATATGACATGTACATATGTATTTTACTTATGGAACTTTTAAACTATAAAAATATAATAATTTACACGATAAAATCCATACGCTTAAGATCGTTGCATAGTACACAATTTCATGTAATGGAACAGGCCATAAAAGAAATTGATTGTTAGTGCCTACCTAAGGAGTTTGATTTTCAAAGCACAAACGATGCAAGACTTACTGATGGCAAGACATAGAATTTGCCTAAAAAGAAATTCAGTGCCTTCAAGCATTTGGTTGCCGCATGTTCAGACGAATACTTCAAGTATTCTGTGTGAAGCTAAGTCGCAATCCTGACTAAAGGCCAATTATGTAAGTAATTTCAAATATAGATCAATGAAAACGAACCTAGCTAAGCCCCTTAGAGTTCAAAATACTTTCCAGCAAAATTACGTGAATAAGGAAATCTATTGGCAGTGAAACTAGCTAGTGCATCGAACACAATCCGCAAGGTAAAGAAAGAAACAATATGGACTTAGCAACACCACGAAATTTCACATAGAAAATGAGCAGTACAACGAGGGTGGATCATAAAGCGACATAAAAAGTATTATGACTAATCAAAACTCAGGGAAAGTATTGGTTGTGGCCACATGTTGTTTGGGGAATTAAAAAACTGTCTTTCCTTTACATGACTCATTGAAATGTTCGCCTATCTGCATAAATTACAAAATATACGAAAATAGCAAAAAAACTTACACATATGTATGTATGTTCACCTTTTTCACTCCTCCGTCCTACAGTCCTCTGGTTCTACAGTGCACTTGTTTATTAACTACGAAGTGATTTTATTAAGTCTCATAATCCAGTTGCTGTGAAAAACAATGTTTATTAAAAATATTACGGTTGAAAAGCAAGCTCTGAGCCCCTATCTGACCTTTTATTGTTGTTTTAGACGTTGATCCTTTGGGAAAACAACAACAACAACAAAAAACTTGATGAACACAAACACGATAGTAAATCTCTTTCATTTTTTCCTTTTTTTTTCTTTTTTTGATGCCCGTGCTTAATGTCACTACTATTCGTTGCAATTTGCACGTGAGCATGTAATCCCTTTTAATGTTATTCGTATACATACGTGTTTGTATAGGGCGTATATATATACATTTAAGCTGTCGTTTTTGTAAGTTTTTTTTTTGTTACCACTATGGCCCCTAAAAAATCCATTAACACTTCGTTGGTTCAGTTTTAGTTTTTCCATCCTTTTTTGAATTTGTTTTCTTTCCAATGATGGATTTGGACAACAGAAAAACTGGAGAAAAACGGTTTAGAAGAGAATTCTAATACCACTTGTCGCTGTAAATAAAACAAAAAAAAAACAAAAAAAACATAAACAAGTAAATTATTTTGTAGCTGTTTATTGTTGTTATTGTTTTTGTTCCCTTAGGGATAAATGGTAACTCTACTGCGGTTATATTGATGACGACTTACCTATACGCTGTGGGTTAGCAAAAACGATTTTTTTTGTATGAAAACATTTGAAAAAAAGGCGAGAACTTGTTAAATTAAATTTATTTTTCTCAATATTCATTAGAGAATATTAAAACAAAAAAAAAAAAGGAAAATTCTATTTCCGAAAAGAATAACAGATTTAAAGCTTTTCTGATCTAATTTTGTTGTTAGATTTTTACAGTCTATTTTAAATGATTTGAAATTAAGTTTAAATAACTCGACTGTTATACTCTTTAAATAATAACAACGGTAATTTTTGTCCGATTTGATCAACCTCTTCACAAGATAATGAATGCACTTTTGAGAAAATATTCAGTAGTTTTTTTTAAAGCATTCTCAAAAAAAAAGTTATTTAGCGGACCCTTTATATGTATATCGTTTTAATGGCCCATCCCTTTGCTTTCTAATAAAGTTTATTTCTTGGACATCGGTACAGAAATGCTTGTGTAATCAATAAATTTGTGCGTAGAGTTAAAAATACAGTTTTTTCAATTTGAGTTCTACTCAACAAAACTAACAACTTACACTATGTCATTAGATGGGTGTATTTCATTTTTTTATTTTGTCGCAATGGGGTTATTTATACGAAATAAATAAACCCTTTTGTATAAATAGTGTCGAAGAAACAAACCAGAAAGAATGTTTTTCCACACACCTCTATTAAGTTCATAAGGCTGCACCAGGGAGCATGTTATTCAATTCGTTACTTTGTAATGTAACAACCCCAACCTCTCTGTCCTTTTCATAAAATAGTGGAACCGTATTAGCTGTCGAGAGATTTGCTAAGGATACGCACAAGAACTGGGCATCACAAAGAAATTTGCATCATGACCCGTTCATCCACAACTGTTTGGCCTGTGGTATTACAAAAAGCTGCATATTTATATTTCACCATATGGTTATCAATGCAACGCTATCGACAACGAATCGACTAGCCCTGTGGTTCGGTCATCTTGCTCTTAAAGAAAGTTTTTTTTTTTGTAGAAAAAATTTCAGTTAATTTACGACATTTCCTTGTATTTAATAATTTTTTATATTAAAACCCTCTTTATCTTATATGTAATACATTTATATACAAACTTTAATTTTAATTGTTAAAAATAGCATTAAAAAAATCACACAAGTGCTCATAATTTATAATTAAACAACTTAAAGTATACATACATATATTAATTCTAACCATAAACGTACTTCGCTGCAAACCTTATGAGTATGAAATAATCTTAAAAAAAAACTGGGCAATTAATTAAATAACATGGCGCTGCATTAATATATTTTAACGCCACTCCTTTTCACCCTTCCTTTATGTACATGAGGTAGCCGGCTCCTTTACATTTTTTACATTCGCCTTGAATTACAATTTGCCTTTGGAGTAGAAAGTATTCCAAACATCTTCGATTTTTTTCAATTCAGGCAAATCAATATACTCCAATCTATTGGAAATATTTAAACACTTTAAAGTTTTATCTTTCGCAGCAGGTTCATATTTAACATCCTGTAGAGCAGAGCAATTCGGATCACCATTGGCGGCAAAACTGCTCCATATATCCACCATTGCACGAGTAGTGCGATATTCGTCGGAATCTATTGCCAAGCGATGAGAGAAAATGAAACGGAATAGATAACACAAGTCGTCGCCATGACAGACACCACCCACTTCCCGATTACACAATATATTCCGTATGGCATTAGCATCAGGCGAATCAAAATCGAAACGGTAGACATAAGTAGGAGCAGAGGCATAGTTGAGGCGATATAGCACTGTACGATAAATCGGATGCCAAAACTCTCTATAACTTTCGATCTGAAATCAGGTGAAATAACGTTTGTTTTTAATTAATTTTTCCCTTTAATTTCTTAAATTATTTACCACACTTACCTCTAAAAATTTCATCATGGTCTCTGGCCTACATTCCTCCTCACCAAAGTAAGCTTTTTTAATTTTTAAGCCCATTTCTTTGGCATCCATACTATGGCGTTCGACTTTAACATCCACAGGCAAGAGATTTTCACAATCACCCACTTCATTGAGAGTTGCCTTGCGTCTTGTCACTTCGGGATAGAATAATAAACCCTCAAAACTTGTGCCCCCTATCATCAAAGGTATATCGTTGCTCCATGAAGTTCTCAAAACCTCCAAAGGATCTTCAGTTAATATACTGTCCTTGGACTTATAGGGTTCTATCACTGGTCCAAAAGCAAACAATATTCTGTTGTGTTTCTCCTCTTTGGTTAGTATTGAAGACACTGCCTTTTGTATATCAGCTCCTGATGCAGTTTGTAAGAATTTATACACATCAGCGGATTTTTCCTCTCCCTTATAGCCCAAAGCCTTAGCCAATCTAAAGGCCCACTGATTAGGCGGTGGCAAAACCCATGGACATAATACACTACCCGACATTACGATTCCTTTGTGTATGAGACCTTTCGCAGAGTCACTTAGCATACACAGATGTGTGGAAGCCCCTCCGGCACTTTCGCCAAACAGTGTAACATTATTGGGATCCCCACCAAATGTAGATATGTTTTCTTGTACCCATCTTAAAGCCATTATTTGATCTTTAATACCAGCATTACCGGGTACATTGATGGTAGGATCATCAAGACTTAAAAAGCCAAAGGGTCCTAGACGATAGGCTATAGTGACAAGAACAACATCCTTAGACATAAAATAATCCGGACTATACATATCACGTGTCGCTTCGCCGATTTGAAAACCGCCGCCATAAATCCAAACCATTACAGGGCGGGGTGTCGAAGAGGGAATCTGGAAAGGGAGAAAAATAAAATTTTTAGAAATATAAACGTTTTATGAGGAGAGATTATAATGGACTTTACAATGACAAACTTCTTGCCGATATTGGAAGAAGTAATCTTGAAGAAGTAATCCTAGGGATTTAAATATTTAACAGTCTGTGAGTAATTGTAGAACAATTTGTGAAACTGCCATCACAACTTTATTTGTCATTTGGAGACTTGGGGAAATGTCTCGAAGCAGGGAAATATGTTACATGAAACGTCTAATACCACGTAATGAGTACTAACGGAAGTAGAGAGTCTTGCCACCACCTTTTGCACTCATCTTACGCCTATGAAACAGCCTTGGGACCTCATCATACACTACGAAGAGAAGGCATTCTTAGAACACACTCCACATATGTGAAACACTGTTCCAGAGGCAGTTTTTTTTAGTAGGTGTTGGAAATAGAGTATAAATTACACGGTGGATAGTGTGTTGGCTTACTAGCCAATAGCTTCGATTGTAAACCTTAGCTCTAACGTCTTGAGGAAATTAAATATGAATTCTTCAAAAGCTCTGATTTCCATTCGAACGCTTTCTACAGCTTTCGTTCGGAATCGACGTTAAACTGTAGGTCCCATAACTCACACATAATATTAACGCACAACATGGTGCATGTGAGAAGTTTGGCAGTAATGGTTAGGTTAGGTTAGCTCGTAGCTTGCTGTTCACAGACAAGTTCACTTGGGAATCCATATAATCCATTGTGTTACTTTGTGTAAAAAAAGAAAAAAAAGGCAGCAATCCTTACCGGGATATTGCAGTATGTTGCAGGCAAAAATGTCGGCCGTACAGTCTACTGTGATGATTATTGAATATGACAAGCATACATTCCGATTACTAGGTGGCTGTCAGAATACTCGATTCCCATATAATGACCTGTAAGACTATTGTCTATTACCCCAAGTATCAGTACAAAGCTGTCACAGCACTTGATTCCGGCATAATGACCTGTAAGAGGATTGTGGAATACCTAAGTTTCAATACAAAGCTGAAGAGTGGTACAACATTCAACTCATATGAGTTAAGATCCACAGATCGACTGACTTGACTAGATATGGTCAATAAACAACAAGTTCATATTGGGAACCAGCAAGCTTAGGATTAGCAATGCAGTAATAGATTACGTTAACAATGTTAACCACGCATGCGATACGAATAAAGCTTGCCAAATATATATAGGGTTTTTTACAGAGGTATAGAACTTTAAGTTGGCATTACTTTTCAAGATGACGACCGATTTAACAGCTGTCAAGTGATTTATTCTCAGTTTGGTTTGGCAATTCATCATGAATAGACTCACGCCTGAACAACGCTTGCAAATAGTGCAATTTTATTTCGAAAATAATGGTCCTGTGCGGAAAACGTATCGCGCACTACGTCCATTTTATCGTCGACAAAATCGTCTATCAGAGCAGTTAATTCGATTAACCATGCAACGTTTTCGTACCACGTTTACTCTTATTGATAACTCGCATCCCCAGAGACGCTGTACGATGCGTACAGAAGAAGCTATTGCTGCTGTAGAGCGTAGCATTGAGGATGACCCGAAAGAGTCCATCCGCCATCGAGCACAGGAATTGGATCTGTGTCCATCCACTTTATGGAAGATTTTGCGGAAGGATCTGGGTTTGCGTGCTTACAAAATCCAACTCGTACAAGATTTGAAGCCAAACGATCATCAAGTAAGGCGTAGATTCGTCGAATGGGCCCAAAACGAGATTACCGTTGTTCTCAAATTTCATAAGCGAATTTTGTTTAGCGATGAAGCGCACTTCTGGTTGAATGGCTACGTCAACAAACAAAACTGCCGCATTTGGAGTGAAGGTAATCGTCAAGTGTATGTGGAAACACCGTTACGTCCAGAAAAACTGACTGTTTGGTGCGCTTTATGGGCTGGTGGAATCATAGGTCCGTACTTTTTCAAAAACGATGGTGGCCAGAACGTAAATGGTGATCGGTATAGAGCCTTGATTACTAACTTTTTCATTCCTGAATTGAATAACCATGATGTCCAGGAGATGTGGTTTCAACAAGACGGCGCAACATGTCACACAGCTCGTGCCACAATAGATTTATTGAAAGACACGTTTGGTGACCGCATAATTTCACGTTTTGGACCTGTGAATTGGTCTCCAAGATCTTGTAATTTAACAACGCTAGACTACTTTCTGTGGGGCCATGTAAAGTCATTGATCTATGCGGTAAAGCCACAAACGCTTGACCATTTGGAAGACAACATTCGCTGTATTATTGTCGATATACGGCCACAAATGTCGGAAAAAGTCATCGAAAATTGGACGTCCAGATTGGACTACATCCGCGCCAGCCGTGGCGGTCATATGCCAGAAATCACATTTAAGATGTAATGCCACAAGATTATCTTTCGGATAAATAAAATTCATGTCAATCGAATAATCCATCGTTGTTTTATTGCAACTTAAAGTTCTATACCTCTATAAAAAACACCCTTTATAAGGGGCAAACGAAAAAATCAAAGCAGCACACTTAACCTCGATGTTCAATTAATTGCCATTTCATTCTGAATATTTATGTAAGACATGGGGAGTAGATGAATGGGCCATTGCAATGGTCCATACTTGACCTAAGTGTATCTATCCTACTTAGGTTTGCGGCGTAGGGAGGGAGTCCAAAATGTTCAGGATAGAAGGTTGCCACTTAAGGATACATCTTCAAATTAAGTTGTAATCAGATCAGAACTCTCTCTTCAAAGTTTCTAATAAAATGGTGGACGTAAGATATTATTTTTGAGGGACTTTGTTTAGCAATCATTGAATATATTTGACCCGAGTGAATTAAGTTCTTTTTATTTATTTATTAACACAACGCAATTACAAATTATATTTTAATTATATACGAGCTGAGTAACTTTGACCATATGCTCGGTGTAGTGTCACAGACCAGAGTGTTTAGTGGGGATCGAACCCACGACCCTCACGCTAATAGTCTAGCACACTATCCACTAGACTACCAGGGCAACCTAAGTTCTTTTTGTTTTCAAGTTTTAGAATTAGATGTTGATAAGGCATTTTAGATTAGATTAGATGGACGGACATCCCAGGTCAGACATATAAACGAAATACGAAAAAATATTTCTTCGGCGATTTCTGGCAAAAACTCTAATAGTAAATAAAACAGCCATTAAAAGTTTCTCAAAAATTTGTCATTCGGAGTCGACTTTAAACTGTATGTCCCGCCACTTATGGACAAAAATAACACACACAATATAAGTGGTGTGAGAAGCTAGGTCGTAATCCTGACTGAAGGGTTATAACGACCAATTATGTTATATATGGACGGACATATTATATAAAAATCTTCAAAACTTACCTCATTTGTAAATACATTCAAATATAAGCAATCCTCTGAGCCTTTGTATTTCTTAAAAATATAATTCGATTGGAATGGAATTTGTGCTGGTCCGGTACAATCCAAAACATTTTGCCATGGCTCTAATGGTACAGGTGCCTTAAAACGCAATTCATTTAAAGGGGGCTTGGCATATGGTATGCCCTCAAAACTGTAATATGAATTGCCCCAAACCGACAAACGTTTGGCCCCTTTAACTTGACCTTTAGGTGTGTTCACCATAATTGTAGCGCCCGTATTCAAACGATACTGTTCGAATTTATAATCCACAGCCCTGAAATGAAAACAATAAACGAAATGTAGGTGAGTAAAGGTAAATAAATTAAGTTTGAATTGAATTGAATTAAATGAAACATTATTAATTTATTGTTTGCTATTACAAAACGTGATGGCCATAATGACGATGGGCACATAAAAACACTGTTGTTTTTTTAAAAGTATTTCACATATTGTTTTTGCATTTTTATGGCTTAAAAGAAAAAAATGAAAAAAATATAAAATTATTGTGTAATATTTAACTCGCCAATAGCCGGCTTTTGTTATTGTTTTTATTGTATTACGAATATACGTTTTAATGCCGGTTATGAACAGAGAGTCCAGCCATAGCGAGCCATAAACTATGAGCGGAATATTGTACAACAATTAAAATGCTGCCAACAATATGATGAGTACAATACAATATTTTTAGTGATAATTTTGTCATGAGTAATTGTTTAGTTTTTATGCTCTATTGTTTCGTGTTTTATTTATTTCTTATTCACTTTTTTTTTACTTTTTATTTTCATATGACACTCTATTAATTTTACGACAATTTAAACCATTCGCCAGAGTTTTTTTAATTTTCGTTTATTTATTTTGTGTTTTTTTTTTTTTTTTTGTTTCATTTCAACAATTTTTGAGGTGTTTATTTGTATTCATAACGTGTTGTTTACTATAAATTTTTATATTTTTATTTACAATTTACTTTACAAATAAGGTTTTACATTTATTTATTCATTTATTATTACTTTATTGTGGGTAGAGTTAATCATAGAAGTGTGCGCTCTGGTAGAACATAAAGTTACAGTATAGTACTGTAGACTATAATATTGCGAGCAGATGTATCAGTAAAAACTTTATATTTTGGGGATGAAACTTTTCAAGACGTCGTAGTCTCGTAGGTAGTGCAGTAGCTTATTAGACATGAGGCTTCGGTTCAAACACCAGGACAGACATCTTCCACAAAAGAAAATATGAACAAATATTTCTTCAGTAACTTCCCGTCAACAGTCTTCTGGAAAAAACTCTCAGAGTAAATAAAATTGCCATGAAATGTTTCTCAAAAATCTGTCCCTCAGAGTCGTTTTTAAATTATAGGTCTTGACACTCATGTATAAAATTAACATACATAACATTAGTGGTATAAGAAGCTAGGTTATAATCCTGACGGAAAGGTTGTAATGTCTAATTATGTTTACATATATGTATCGGAACAACGATTACTATGTTTTTTGAAAACACAATTTAAGTGTTTATTTTAAAAATGTTTTGCCCCCAAATTCTTATTATTTCTTCACATCTTTTGAATTTGATTATTCAAGTTCATTCTACTTATTGGTTGTTGCACTCTAGCAAGTTGTTGTTGCATACAAACTACCATCTACAATAAAAGACATTGGGTAACAGTATTGTGTGCAACTTTGTTGCATCTTTGCTCATTATGTGCTACCCCTTGTCTTCTCTGGAATATCAGTAAGCTTCCTGCATTGATTACTTGGAGGAGAACCGTAGCATCTTAATTTTTTTAGTTACGGAAACTATGATCAAAACTTATGCGTTTTCTCCTTAAACCTCTCCTTAAGTGTAGTCCAGCACTTTAAACGCTACACTATGTTATCGTTAAATTTCTTATTTCTTAAAAATAGGAGCATCCAAATGTAAACTCCAATGGTTAGAAGTGTATGAAGGAATATAGTGTAAAGTGTCATCCGTAAAATTGTCAATTGCTTTAGTTTCTCCTTCACAAGCCCTAGATTCAATGCTAGTTAGTTGTGGGTTCACTCTTACCCAGACTTACAAGTCCCCCGCATATCTGGTTCGGCACACGGTATTCTCCTAAACTCTATAACTCGGTTTTCAGTACACCGAAATACCTTAAATGCTTGAAGTCTACCTAGTGCGATTCACTAGCTCTTCGCTAGATGACTTCTATTTCTAATTAATGGAAAATTTTTAATCGCCTCTTTACAGTTCAATACAGGCGTATATCTTGTGTTTCTTGATGCCATTGCACTGAGCATTCCCTCACACATTCTGTCACAAAACTTTCTCCGCCTAAGAAACCGTATTATGGTTTCATAGATGGGAGTATATTCTGATTGTATTATGAAAACATGCAGTCCAGTGCTATCTACACCTTTAGAGTCTTTCATGTAACATCTGGAATTCACGGGCAACAATATTCGGACTCTTTTTGACCAGATTAGAATCGATACGGTACAACAGTGATGCAAATGGCCTGAATAGGTAACGGGTCCACCAAATAACTTTTTTCTTTGAAAATGCTTTAAAAAAAAAAACTACTGAATATTTTCTCAAATTTCTTTTTTATTTGAAAGTACAATTCTTCCGGTTAATAATGGAAAATAATTTCATTCAAATGGCTGCCACGGCTGTCCATGCAGTAGCATACACGATCGGTCCAATTTTTAAGCACATTATCGATTGTGTGCAGCTGTATTTCACCAATGGCTTCACGAATATTGTCCTTTAAAGCGTCAATTGTCTCTGGCTTGTCGGCGTAACACTTATCTTTGACGGCACCCCACAAATAATAGTCCAACAGTGTCAAACCACAGCTTCTGCGGCTGATAATGCGATCTTCAAAAACAAGGCGCAAAACATCGAGTGTAGCTTCGGCTGTGTGGCACGTAGCGCCGTCCTGTTGAAACCAAATGTTGCCAATATCCTCCTCTTCAATTTTTGTGAACAAAAATTCTTTCAACATGGCCCGATAACGATCGCCATTGACTGTAATGGCCACTCCTTGCTCATTTTGGAACAAAAATGGCCCAATTATGTCTCTGGACCAAAATCCGCACCAAACAGTGACTCGTTTTGGGTGCGTCGGCTTTTCAATGTATGCGTACGGGTTTTCTGTGCCCCAAATGCGACAATTTTGCTTGTTTACATACCCGCCAAGATCAAAATGAGCTTCATCGGAAAAGATGATTTTTTCGGCATCTTCTGCAGGCAGCCAATTGAATGAAATTATTTTCCATTATTAACCGGAAGGATTGTACTATCAAACAAAAAAAGAAATTTGAGAAAATATTCAGTAGTTTTTTTTTAAAGCATTTTCAATTAAAAAAAGTTATTTGGCGGACCCTTTATGTATTGTATTCTGTTAGATACCTCATAATAACGGGTATATCTTCCATATTGTCAAATATATGTTGATAGTACGCTTTATGGCCGGGCCAAGATTCTCCATAGTCTAGAGCCGTATCAAATGGCCAATGCCCTGTGGGATAGCAGTTTCTTTTCAATGATGTGCACCATACTATAAAAGAGTACTTAAAGTAACAAGAGTTCTAACTGTACTCTAGTAAATAAAAATGTATTTCCCTAGAGTCTATTATATGGAAATAATACGTAACAACTCATGAAGACATTCACTTTATCGAGCAGAGAAATATTTTCTTTCTAAAACAATTTTTGCTTCTCCAAACGTTAGGAAGTGGCGATTTGCCATTTTTATAAAACCCTTGCAAACAAAATCAGGGTTCCGATTTTAAGCAACGCTCCATAGCTGCATAAGCATGTCAGTTTAACTCGTGGCATGCAGCAAGCTACACTATAATACATTTTATTTAAGCACACCGTTTACAGTATTATGTTAAAATTGTTGAATGTTTTGTAAATATTTTGCTGATTAGTGGCTTTCATAATGAATTTCAAAGACAACATTAGCACGTTATCTTTCAGAAAGATAAGATTTCGTTACCATAAAAATATATTTAAAGCATTAAACCGACAAAAAAAAATATCATTTGTAGACCAACGACAGTAAATCGGTAGCTATGTTTTGATAGCTGGGAATGCCAAAGTTTTTTGACATTTTGTACTTTTTTTGTTTAAGATTTGCAAATTTACCATTGTGAATCCTTTAATGCCAGAATAGAGCTTCTTTGTTTACGAAATTTATAGAGTACTTCATACATTTTGCGGTCAACATAATCAGCGTAGTGAGCTAACAACTCCTGTAGTTATTGTACCGTACTTTTCAAGCTAATTTTACTCTTCTCGACTCAAAACCATTAACAAGACAAAGTAATGTGCGTAATGAAAAG
Organism: Sarcophaga subvicina; assembly: GCA_936449025.2. NCBI lineage: Eukaryota > Metazoa > Arthropoda > Insecta > Diptera > Sarcophagidae > Sarcophaga > Sarcophaga subvicina. The sequence continues at coordinate 30,490,271 of OW388081.2, forward strand.
AGCTGCTGTAGCACAAAGTGCTGATGTAGACAGGGATATGTGAATCATTGAATCATTGAAGATTTGAAGACAAACACAAGATTTTGTTGCTGCACCTTAATGCCCCACCCTTTCTTTTATAGGTTGAAAAGTAAAGCGAGAACAGTGTCGTGTACTTGTCTAATAATAGAGCAATCAGGTAATTTCTTTGGACCCAATCCTCAAGAGGAGAGCCCCTTAAAGAAAGAAAAGTGTCACTGCTAGACAGAGCAGCTGTGTGCAAATTGCGTTTATTTCACAGAGTGAGGGCTTTGTCGAGGTCAAACTTGGCAATAAAGCTCCTTCTGCAAATGGCCCTGCTTCTGTGTGCAAATCACTTTTATTTCGCAGAGTGAAAACTTTGTCAAGGTCAAACTTGGCAATAAAGCTTGTTCTGCAAATGGCACTGCCTCTACGGCCAAAATAAATTAAAATAGTTGGTATAGCATTGGGGGAACTGATTTCCGATTACCAAGAAGACTGGTCCTTTATTTTCAGCATATCCTCCGCTTACGTTGACGATTGAAATACATTTGAAAGTTTCCAAGCTATAAATCGATCAACAATAAAATGCGCATTTTTAAAAATCAATTACAACAACACTGGAAAGATTAAACAAAATCTAATCAGATAATAAATTTTCTTAGAAATCTAAACCTAGTATGTTCATATTCGGAGGCACTGAAAGAAAAATAGGAGAGCACAGTTGCGTTTCACATGTCATTAATTCACATGTCATCTGTTTAAAACCAATTGCCAAAAATTGCTTTACTTCAATAGGTTTTTTATTCGTAAACATGTTTTTTTTTAATTAATTCAACGATTTCTATTCCACACACACCTAAGCCTTAAGTGACATTCAAATTGAAGCTGATTTGTAATAAATTTAAACAAAGACTGGGTCAACAAGTCAAGAAGATTATTGAATTTTCAAAGAGAATTGCCAAGTTTGTTAACAAAAATAAAAAACTTTTTTAAATTTATTTATCGATAAACAATTATCAATTATTATTAACTTTGTAAACAATAATAGCAGCGATATTCAATGTTTTATTTTGAAATTTTATTTATTTTATTTCATCGATTACAGCAAGTCACGGTGAGAAAAACGTTTTTAAATTTGTTATTGTCTGTTTCTAAATACAAAACAGGTATGAAAGAGCACTTTGTTTTAATAACAATTGATTAAAAATACTTTCCATTATAATAACGAACAAGTTGTATTAGTTTTAATCTAATCATTTCAACTAAGTCATGATGCATAGCGCAAGATGATAGGGTTGTTTAATTTTTATTATTTTTAACTTCCTCAAATTGTAGACTTATATTAAATTATAACAGTTTATAATATCTATTGTTTCAAAGCTCAAAAACTATTCTAAGTTACAAAGTACAAGATGCTATAAGATTTACAGAAAATACAAAAGAAAAGAAAGGGGAGGTATTATGAATTCATTCAGCTGAAACAAGAATTTTTTGCTTACATACCTAACTGATCATTACAACTCTTTAATCAGGATTACAACCTAGTCTCTCACAGCGCTTATGTTGAGTGTGTTAATTTTATTTCAATAATGGCGGTACCTACAGTTTAAAATTGACTCCGAAGTTCAGTTTTTTTTCAGAAAGCCATCATGTTTTTGTAATAACTTTTAAGGTAAATAGCAATACCTTTTCTAAAGTCTGTTAATTTAGAATGGAATATGTATGTAACCATGTTCTTCATTGTTCTCCATTGCATTTTATAAATCGGCATTCAATTTCACTTAGATCAACCGGAAGAATAGTTGAAAGATTCAATAGAAACGGTATTCCAAGTATTCCGTCTACATTCCTTTATTAAAAAGCAGTTCCTCAGAAATGTTGTTCTTTTTTTTTTTGTATGACATATAATGACTACCATAAATGGGAGGCAAGCCTAACAACAATGCAGAACACAAGCATGTCATATTATGAACCATATAAATAAACACAAATCAGGCTCTTAAGATACGAAATCTTCGAATTCTGCCGAACTCTAGTAGACTTTAAGTTTAAATCCTAGCTCAGACATCAATAACAAACAAAATATTCCTTCGGCGCCTTCCTCTCAGCAGATTTCTGGCAAAAACTCCAAGAGTAAATAAAATTGCCATGAAAAGTTTCTCAAAAAATTTGTTGTTCACAGTCGACTTTAAACTGTAGGTCCCGCCACTCATGTATAAAATTAACATACACAACCGAATGATGTGAGAAGGCCTAATATTTTAAGGTTCTAGGATGATAGGGTTGCCATTTACCGTTAAATAGAAACAATATGTTCTAATACGTTTTTCTTTTTCTATTGACTGTAGTGGTAAGGAATCTAACTTATTTAGTGCTACTCTTTCCCAAGAGGTGGCCTGATCTTCTTAATACGTTTACTGCTTATGTTATTAACTCTGAGGAGTCAGCAAGCGTTCAGAATGGATTTTTTGAGGGGGTTACTCGGGGTAAAAACATTTGTACATACATACGTACACACATAGTTGATCATTACAAACCTTTTAGTCAATATTACGACCTAGCTTCATGATGTTGATGTTGTGTGCGTTAATTTTATACATGAGTGGCGGGGACCTACAGTTTAAAGTCGATTTCGAACGTCAGGTTTTTCTCTGAGAAACTTTTCACGGCAATTTTTTTTACTCTCAGAGTTATTGCCAGAAATCTGCTGAGAGGAAACCGCAAAAGAAATTTTTTTCATATTCCGTTTTGTTGAAGATGTCTGACCTGGGGTTTGATTATTTACTAGACTACGATTACTTTTCGAGAATTACTTTGTTATACTTCTCACTTTATTTTTTCTATTGTGGTTAATCATATGTTATGTCAGACAAACCATCAGACTGTCACAGACACCCAGAGACATTGGCAGGATTTGAACCTACGGTCTTATCATTTCAAGTTCAGCAAACTGCCAAATATACCATCAGAACTTGTTTATTAAGTTACTTTTTCACGCTGAGCCTATTTATTTATTGCATATCAAAACTTATACGAAAGATAAAATAACACTCGTTAGTTCAACAATTTCTTGAGGTGATCCACCTCGTTCACGCATGTCGATCATTTCCTAAGTGAGCTTGCCTTTAATAGTAAATTTTTTCATATGCCAAATCAATGAAACGACATCGACAAGGCTATCAGTCTTAAAGACTTTTAAATTTGTGATTCTGAGTCTACGATAAACTGTAGTACACGTCACCTTGGGTGAAGTGGTTACTCATTTTCAGGTACAGTAAGCTTTTGGCTGTTTAGGAAAGACTTACATTTTATACAAAGTAGTATTCTTTTATGTTGTTGTATACTCTGAATATGGATTTTGTATTAAATTGCCAAAGTCGGTTTCAATTTTTTATTTTGCATTTACTAGCCTACAACGCCTCTATTAAAACTTCGTTGTATTTTAAAACCTAAAGCTGTAATCTACACAAAGTGTTAATAAATCATTGTAACATTTGATCACGTGTTGATATGAATTAATAATAAACAATTAAAATGTAGTAAAACTGGAAAAGAAAAATAATTTAAAACAAGTAACATACATATGTACATAACACATATGTATATTGTATTTTTGAAATATTGTTTTAACATTCTAGTAAAGTGTTAGTTAACCGGTTTACCAAGATTTCCGTAAGTGATTGCAAAGAATGTAATTATATGGGGCTGGTTGCAATTCTTCCACTTCACAGTTTAAATTATTTTACCTTAACAAACTACATTTGATAATTAATTTTGGACATGCTTTTGAGACATGTGGTGCATTGTATTATTTGAAAAGAAACAGATCCTTTCAGGAAATTCAAATTGACCATTGCGCGGATGTTCTTTCGGGACGAGTGTATGGCGTCTTATCTTGGCAATGGCATTACGAATGTTGGCCCTTAAATGCTCAATTGTTTCTGGTTGTTCGGCATAACACTTTTCTTTAAAGGCGGCCACAGAAAATAGTCCAACGCTGCCAAATCCCAGCTTCTTGGCGACCAATTGACATCACAATTTCGGCTAATTGAATGGCCATTAAATGTTTGATGCAATAAATCGATTGTGGCATATTGCCTGTTGCACCATCTTGTCGAAACTAAACATCGATCACATCAATACCATGAATGAGTTATCAGGGTACGATGGGTGTCTGCATTGACCATAATGGTTGCGCCATCCTTATTTTCACAGAAATATGGGCCAATGATACCACAATCCGCACCAAACAATCAATCGTAATGTTTGCATTGGCTTCTGTAAGACCACTTGAGGGGTTTCTGTGCTCCTAATACGGCCATTTTGTTTATTAACATACCCACCAAGATGAAAATGACCTTCATCCGAAAAGATGAGATTTTGCGCAAAATCGACATCATCGTGCAGTTTCTCGCTGAAAAAATCTCAACGTTTCTCAACAGTCAATCGATTCATTACGTTCAGTGGAGATAATATACTGAATTTTGTGACAGAATATAGTAACATACATATGTATTGCCTGATTCGAAATAACCGATGGTCAAAATTTAAACCTTTAGATGGCCCATCCGTTGTTATTTCTTTGCTATGTATTGGTTATATTAAGTTGTTCCAGTTAAGCAGGCATTTTGACCATTGTAGTTGGTTCCAGAACGATAGGGTTGCCATCTATCGTTGCCCTGGAAAAATAACTTGGGTCTAAACCAATCATGACATCAATGTACTCAGGGACAATGAATGTTGTATTCGATATTGTGGTGGGGACATTGTAGATGTACGAAACGGTTTGATAGAATATCCCCATCTTTCCATTACAATATTATGACAACAAATTGTGTAATAAAAATTTTAATTAACAAAAATTCCAATTAATTCCATATAAAAATATTTTCATTGCTGAAGTAATTTCACACAAATGCTGTGTATTCCATTAAATTTTTAATTACATTGTCTGTTAGCAAACGGATTTAAATAATTTTTATAATTAAATTTTACTTTTAGGGTTCAAAAGTGCAAAGAAATTTGAATTTCGAGATTAAACGATTAATTAATAAAATTAAAGAGAGACAAGTCATTATATTGCTAGGGTCAAATTCTATTTATTTTTATACACAGTCATTCAAAATAAACAATATTAGGATGATAAACAATTCACTTGGAGTTGAAGAGGAAACTGATATTCCATTTCTGAGGTAGCGTGTTGTAGCTAGTAAGCCCCTTGGCTCTGCATTAATAACTCAGCTATATTGCCACAAATCAGTCTTAATTGACAGTCCCATGTACACAAACATTTTATTTTGATATGATGAAACACTAGCCATTATCTACAGTTTCAAATTGAAAACACTCAAACACACATTCCCATACGAAGAAATAATGCCAATTCCATTGCAATTTAATGCATAAAATATTTTTTTCCCAGATTTGTTGTCTGGTTTATTGGCATTTGTACGGCCAATATTTATATTTCTTCTCTCTCTCTTTCGTATTGCTTTAAGATTTTGTAATCAATCCAGTCTCCCCAATTTAAAAACGAGTTTAAAATTAAAAAAAAAAAAACAAACGAAATAACGAAAAAAGAAAATTGAGTCTTAAAATCTGGTCACAATTTTTTGCAACATCCCAACAATTTTTTTTCATCCACTATTTGCTTACAAAACCACGTTTGGTGTTTGCGTTCACATATGCTGACTCTATGGTTTGGTTTTGTATCCAAAAAAAAAAAAAAACAAATAAAACAAAAACTACAAATGCTTTAGTTCGACTACATGATACCCTAAATAGTGCATTATTTCATACACCATGGATGATATCTCCATCCATAGGTCTAGCATAACTAGATGAAAATATGCAATTATTTCTCAACATAAACTTTTTTAAAATCGATACATTTATCACAGAGATATTCAATTCCTTTGATATCCGATAAATACTGTCTGCCTAAGCCATTAGTCGTAGACTTTACCTCTTCATTGTAGGCAAAACTTTACCCACCAAACCATTTTTAAATTTGGAAAATAAAAAAAAATCGGAGAGAACTAAAACTGAGAAATTTGGTGCATTATTTAGCACAACAAACTTAAATTAATCATTAGCTGATGGCAGCAATACTTGCTGTTAAGAAAAGCAGTTTCAGACGATGGAAAATTTTTATGATACGCAGGAGCTGGGTGCCAATAAATAAGCGCAATACTTGCTTTGATTTTTTTTTATTTAATTTTTGAATTGAATGTACTTTTGATCATAATTTCTTGCAATTTATTTCATCTCTTTGATATTTATTCCTTCATCAGGAGACGACTCTAACAATAAATGTTTGAAGTCATGTAGATCTGGGTCGAACTCAAAACCCTTACACTCGCAAGATAGCATAGAACCCACTAGGCTAAAGGAGCACACCATGTTGGGTTAGGTTAAGTAAGAGTAGTAATTGACCCAATGAAGTCGCCGTGGTCTAGTAGGTAGTGTGTTTGCTTATTAGACATAAGGCCTTGGTTCAAACCCCAGGTCAGACATGAAAACGAAAATATGAAAAAATATTTCTTCGGCGACTTAGATCATCGAAGGCACATTGTACCTTCTGGTCACTCCACTATTCTGGAGGTTAATCCAGTGGCCCTGTGAACATGGACTATTTCCCTGCTGAATATTGTCTTGACAGATGTTTCCACTCTCTGATTCCGAGTAGGGATGACTGGAATCCTAATACGCTCGTCCCCCCGGAAGCCCTGGATATATATAGACGGCTCTAAACACCATTATCGAGGTGTTGGAAGCGGTGTCTACTCTGGGAAACAGGACCTACATATTTCTCTCCGTCTGCCGGACTACTGCAGTGTGTTTCAGGTTGAAGTGATGGCAATTTACCGGGCCGCTCAATGGATCCTTGTCAACGATGCTCCTTTCACTCGCGTCTCGATATTTTCTGATAGTCAGGCCGCGATAAGATCTCTATCGGGTTTCGTGATTAACTCTGGGATCGTTAGGGAATGTCGCCGCTGTCTCGACCTTCTCTTGGGGCGCTTCACCAGTGTCTCTCTGGTGTGGGTCCCCGGGCACAGTGAAATTCCGGGAAACTGTAGTATGTAGGTATGCTACTTGCCTCGGTCAAGTTGACCATTGCGCGGAGGTTATTTCGGGACGCCACCCTATCCTGGGTCAATGAAGAGTCCTGCTCCACCGCTAGACTCATCTGGCCCAAGATGGATAGAAGGCGTACCAACCGATTACTTGGTCTTGGTGGTGCTGTCATCTCGACTACAGTGGCCGTGTTTACAAGTCATTGAATCATGGGTAGACACGCGGAAAGAATGAGGCTCCCTTTCAACGACTTCTGCCGTGGATGCAGGTCCACTGAGGAAGAGGAGACTGTTGTTCACTTTCTTTGCCAGTGCCCGTCTCTTGCTAGGTATACATATAGGTTATTTGGCTCCCCATTTCTTGTTAACTTAACGGAGCTATCATCCATTGACATCAAGGATATAGCTTCGTTCATCGAACTTTCTGGCTGTTATTCCAGTGCGGGGTAGTCGTGCTTTTGTTGTGCAGCCCTTGCGCTGGCCAACTTCTTCCTTTTTCCCTGATTTTGGTGGAACTTGGTTAGTACAGGGACTGCGTTCACCCGCGGCATCACAACGGGCCGCTATGCGTGCTCAAGTGAGCTTTGTGATATCAGAGCTACCACTCCGACCTAACCTAACCTAACTAACCTAGATCATCGAACATCGGACATAATATTGCAGAAAGAGTACGGCAACGACATACAGGAGTTCTACATATTTTCTACAGGAGTATACAGGAGTTCTATATACAGGAGTTCTATATTGCCACTTAATTTCAATCTGCTGAGCTATGGTAGTAGCCGTAATAGCCTGTGCATAAGCTATGTATGTTTCTCTATGACACAATGCGCGATGATCACAGACACTAATAAGGTTCGTAACTATTCATTCTCATGAAGGAACCTGCTCGACTATTGTCAAGATAGAGGAATGAATACGTACGTTAATATTCAGCAGCTACTCCCAGATTACTATTTATTTTAATGGTATCACTATGAAGTTTTAACACACACGTTTATAGGATTGTACTTTCAAATAAAAAAAAAATTGAGAAAATATTCAGTAGTTTTTTTTAAAACATTTTCCAAAAAATAAAGTTATTTGGCGGACCCTTTATATTTACAATCAGTGAGGAAATACCTGGATTAACGCCTACGGGCTTTATTTGTGTATTTTGGGAACGACTCACCGGTTTTCCATTTTAGAAATTCAATTAATCTTGTTTTTGACAGACCATAGAACGTTGTTGGAGTTCCTAGGATGTACAATTTTCTTAGTTTAGGTTAGGTTAGAGGACGTGTACTTGTCAATTAAGACAAGTATATTACCCGCAGGTCGAATTTACCCATTGTACAATGTCCTAGTTTCTCACACCACTTATGTTGTGTGTGTTAATTTTATACATGAGTGGTGGGACCTACAGTTTAAAGTCGACTCCGAACGACAGATTTTTTTGAGAAATTTTTTTCCTGGCAATTTTATTTACTCTCAGAGTTTCTGCCAGAAATCTGCTGAGAGGAAGTCGCTGAAGAAATACTTTTTTTTTGTATTTTGTCTTGCTGTCAGGCCTGGGGCTCGAACCCTGGCTTTACGTCTAACAACACACTACCTACTAGACTACGGCGACTTCACAATTTTCTTATCTTTGCTGAAAAGATGTATTTTGGGAGGTCTGTAAACCATGTTATCAGTTGCCTCAAGCCTTTTACTCATTGTGCGGCTACACAGAGAATTATTTTTTTATGACTAGAATGGTTTAATATTTCAGCTATGGATTAAATATTTAACTGGATGGAACTAAAAACTTTTCCTTTGTAGAAATACAAGGACCAAGTTTTTGTGTTTTTATTTTTAATAATCATTATTTCAAACATTATTTCAAACTTGCATTCAGTTTAATATACATATCAGCTCTTGCCACTCATGTATAGAAATTTTAAATTGAAACCAATTTCCTAATAATAAAACAAATAAATTCTGTGTTATAATCTAACAAATATGACAAAAATATCGCTAATTGTTTTTATTTGTTTTAGTTTTTATTTTGACTAGTCATACTTTCATTTGTTCCCTTATCTCGTATATAAATTTATTATGATTCAGAAAAGCTTTGAACTTTGTATTTTGTACCCACATCTGCAGTGTTTTCTTTGTGTGTTTTTAAATTAATTAATTAATTAATAATTAAAGAAATTTTATAACATTTTCTATTATTTGACTAAAGGGTCCGCCAAATATCTTTTTTTTTTTTTGAAAATGCTTAAAAAAAACTACTGAATATTTTCTCAAATTTCTTTTTTTACAATCCTTCCGGTTAATAATGGAAAATAATTTCAGTCAAATGGCTGCCTCGGCTGGCCATGCAGTAGCCTACACGATCAGTCCAATATTTAAGCACATTATCGATTGTGTGCAGCTGTATTTCACCAATTTCACGAATATTGTCCTCCCAATTATCTCTGGCTTGTCGGCGTAACACTTATCTTTGACGGCACCCCACAAATAATAGTCCAACGGTATCAAATCGCAGCTCCGAGGTGGCCAAACGACATCAGCTCTGCGACAGACAATGCGATCTTCAAACGCAGGGCGCAAAACATCGAGTGTAGCTTCGACTGTGTGGCACATAGCGCCGTCCTGTTGAAACCAAATGTTGCCAATACCCTCCTCTTCAATTTTTTTTAACAAAAATTCGTTCAACATGGCCCGATAATGATCGCCATTGATTGTAACGGCCACTCCTTGCTCATTTCCGCAGAAAAGTGGCCCAATTATGCCTCTGGACCAAAATCCGCACCAAACAGTGACTCATTTTGGGTGCGTCGGCTTTTCAATGTATGGGTGCGGGTTTTCTGTGCCCAAAATGTGACAATTTTGCTTGTTTACATACCCGCCAAGATCAAAATGAGCTTCATCTGAAAAGATGATTTTCTTCATTCTTTCAACTTTACCATGATTTTCAAAGTAATGTTCCCAGCGTTGTTCAAGTGTATACACAACCATATTCGTTCAGCGGAAGGATAAAACTAATTATCTGTCAAATCAGACATGAGCTAAGTGTTACCATTCACGAAATAAGCACTAGTTGAAAAAAAAACGTTAGATGGCGGACCCGATACATAGCATATGCAGTGGTTTTCAGTAAGTAAACGTGAAAATTGAAGGAAAGATTTGAAGTCCCCAGCCAAACAAGTAAAATTTGCTAATATCTCTGGAATAAAAGTGCATCAAAAGTGCAATACTCTGAATATATGCTGATCTTAAGATGTTTATAATTCAAAAAGTGACTGACAAAAGCAAAATACTGAAGACCGAAAAATTTGGGTTTCACTTTTCGGTTGCTTAGTGGACGATCAGAAATATTTTTCAAAACCTCTTGCAGAATAAATCGTATTCAATTGGAAATATTGAGCATAAATTTCGAGTGTAAAAAAATATGTATAAATTCTAATATGGTAGACATTTCCTTCATTTGTAACGGTAACACGGTAACAACGATATTTGTGTTAATAAAAGTCTGCAGAAAATACTATCATGCATTGGTCATTACAATATTAGTGAGGATTGCGACCAAGTTTCTGACACCACTTGTGCTGTGTTTATACTATATGAGTGGCGAGACCTACAATTTAAAGTCGACTCCGAACGACAAATTTTTGAGAAACTTTACATGACAATTTTATTTTACTATCAGAGTTTTTTTTTAGAAATCTGCTGAGAGGAAGACGTCGAAGTAATATTTTTCCGTATTTCATTTCCTTGGAGATGTTTAATCTGCGGTTTCAACCATGGCCTTACGTCCAATAAGCCAACGCACTACCTACTAGACTACGGCGACTCCAATGTAGTACGGTATTATCCAGAGAAGCTGAATTAACTTGGTAGGAAAAATAGTTTTATCAACTGTTGGATTCCAGGTTAGGTTAGGTTAGGTTAGTGTGGTAGCTTCATACCAAAAGCTCACTTGAGCACGAATAGCGGCCTGTTGTGATGCCACAGGTGAACGCAGTTCCTGTACTGACCCCCGAATTCAGGAGGGGGTGGTCGATCAGCGCAAGATCTGCATATCCAAAGCTCGACTACCCCGCGCTGGAAAACCAGCCAGAAAGTTTGATAAACGAGGCTATATCCTTGACATCAATGGACGATAGCTTCGTCAAGCTGACAAGGGTCGGATAGCCAAATAACCTAAATCTGCACCTCGCAAGAGATGGGCATTGACAAAGAAAGTGGATAACAGTTTCGTCCTCCTCATCGGATCTGCACCCATGGCTCTGCGTGTCTACCCATAACACAGTGACCTGTAAGCATGGCCACTGTGATTAAGATGATGCCGCGACCAAGTCCAAGTAACTGGTTGGTACGCCTTCTGTCAGTACTCCTCGTTGATCCAGGATAGGTTGACGTCTCAAAAAAATTCCGCGCAATGGCCAGTTGGGAATTTCTAGTAATGAGCAGGCAGGTGAGCAGAAAATACTATCATTAATTTTAAAATAATCACAAAGTAATCTAATTTTCTGAACGGATGTGAAGATAAAAGGTGATTGATTGACACCAATCATATAATGCTGTTTAAGTAACCGGACAATATAATTCAATAAATTGTCTAGAACTGCGCTCTATTGAAAGGTATCTGGCAGTAGTAATAGATGCATTTGAAAGACATCAAAACGCAGTGAAAAATTGAACGAAAATTTAGTGAAATTCCAGAAAACATTTGGTTTTGTAGTTGTTAAAGGCTGAATATATTTTACGCATTAGAATTTCAACAAAAATTTCTTGAAATAATAATTTTATCATTAAGTATAGTTTTTATATTCTTTTGTGTGCACTTTTACAAAAATTATATTCTAAAAAATTTAATTAAAAATTCATTTTATTTTTTACTTACTTGACGCTAAATTTTAGCATATCCCAGACACGTATGTTACTCATGTTGAAAGTCGCTTGTAAACGGTGATGAAGATGCTGCTATTTTCGTATATTTTTTGGTGGCTTTCTTTTTTTAACGAAGAGTTTAAATTTAAAGAAAGTCTTTAGACTTTGTTTAAAATTTTTTTTCTTCTTTTCTTCTTGTTTTTAAAATTTATTATTTTATGGTCTTCTTCTTTATTTATTTATCACAAAAAATTCCATCGAATCTGTTAACTAAAACAAAATAGAAAGAATAACGAAAGAAAAAACGAATATGATGAAAAGAAATACACACTCTTTAAAGAAACATGCAAAGATTACAACACTCAAATATCGTGAATGAATCCAATGATATACACAAACGCACATGGGTATCTAAAAAATGTATCTGAAAACCATACAAAACAAATGTTTATAATACAAAATGATCACTCTCTCTCTCTCTCTCTCTCTCTCTGACACTCTGACACACATTCTTTAAATTATTGAAAACATAACACACACACATTTATTATATCAAAATTATCATTGTATTACAACAGGTAGTTGCAATCAGTTACTAACATACAATATAAGTACATACGTTTGTATGGTTAGTTGTTGTGAAAACGGTTAAAATGTATAAAATATTTCACTTCTTTTGTTGCTATTGTTTTTGTTGTTGTGATTTCTTAAAAACGCACTAATTTTTACGTTTTGTTTTTAAATTTTTTTTTGCTTAACAATTTTTTTTCGATTTATTTCTCCGATTCCCCTATAATTTTTACTTTACAAAGCGAATGCACATCACAATAAAACAAAAAAATTCTGTTGTTTTTGTAATTTTTTTAATCACCTTTACCCAGCTTCATACGTTTGTTAACCACCCAACTATACTAATTTAATCAAATAATTTAAACAAAAAAAAATGTTTTTGTTTTAAATTTTATTAAAAAAATTCTTTGAATCGATGTCCGCTCGTATATGTTTGCACTTTGAATGTCTATCGTAAACTATTGTGTTGAAGAGAAAGTTGGGGTTTTTTTAAAAGAGCAACAAAACAGATCGTCTTGTTCTGTTTGTATTAAATTAGGTGAGCCGGTTTTCTTTTGTAGATAAAGAGCACATTATATTAACATTTCCTATTAACAGTACACTTGAACAGCTGTTTCTGTTATAAAAATGTTAACAGTTCTCAGTAGTATGTTTTACAGAGATGGATGTGTTGCAATGCTAATACATTTCGTGCGGTGATCATTTTACAATCCAGTTTATAATTATTCTGCGCATTTAATTTTTCGTTGATCAGCGTTTCGTTGTTTAATGAGAAGTGTTCCAATGCAAAGCTTACGTGACTATTGTGTCACGGTTTTTTTTTATTTTTTTATTTTTTTATTTTTTTTTTGATGAGTATAACTTATCAGTTTACACCTCGTTTTAGGAATTTCCGAAGCTGTCAGTACTTATTGTGATTGCATTATGGTATCATCGTTTGTGATGGTTCGAAACCGGAATATTTAATATATTCTTCCATGACATCTGCTTACAAAGTCTTAAACGGGAGAGGTAACCATTCAGATGATTCCAGGTTGTTGGTTGTTGTAGATTCTAGTAATATTGCACGTTCCCTACTGCTTCCAACGAAATTAGAGGTTCAAAATGCTCAGCTTAAAGTAAAGGCTGTCTTTGGTGAATTGACTCAGTTGAGCCAGTCTACCTATGACCTAATTTTCTTATTTTACTAGCAATATCTAGAGTCGATTCTCCCTTCACATTTATCACATAACACAAGCCAAAAAAAAATTATAATTTGATTGGTCTTCTGTGTAACTATATATTGACTCCTGTTTTTCTTAAGAACCGTATGTTAGGGATTTTCCAAGAGAACAATTGCTGTCTACTTAGGGTTACAAAGTCAATGCATCAGCTAAATTAAACTGAACTCCTTGTCTCCAATTTTCTTTTGCCCTATGGATATTTTCTATCAATAAAAAATATAGAGGAGGTCGGGTGCCCTGATAGTCTAGTGGGTAGTGTGCAAGACTATTAGCGCGAGGTGACTCTGGTCTGTGACACTACATCGAGTTACTCAGCTCGTATATAATTAGAATATAACGTGTAATTGTATTGTAATTAATAAATAAATGAATAAATATAGAGGAGGCCAGCATAAATAAGACAGAAAGCTTTTCTTTACAAAGAACAAAATGTCTAACCTGCTCATAGCTTAGGCGCTTATTCGGTATAACTCTGTTTCATAGTCCCTAACATATTGTGTGCTGTTAATGAACGCTTTTTCAAAGTCTAAGACAGTGATGTTTGGATTCTTCACATTTCTCAATGATTGTGGACAGCAAAGGAATACCCACTACACAAATACCCACTACACTCAATAGGTGCCAATGTTATTCTCTCCCAGTGGTTCTTTATGCGGTTAATGATTATTATTGTTGCTTGTAGTGTACTCAAAAACTAGATCTTGTCTGAAGGCCTTAAGAACACAATTTGCTTTAATCTTCAAATTTCGAGACCAAGAGAAGTCTTAAGCGAATAAAATCAAATTATAATGCCTTAATGTTGTATTCAGATGAAACTTTGATGATAATAAGAAAAAAAACTTGGTTTTAGTGGTACCTTTTCATTGAATCGTATAATTGCATTTTGGTTGGGGAGATTTTTTCTAACAAACCGGATCATAAATTCATTTTACGTACAGTGAGGTGCACAAATGAGTACATGTTTGTATTTTGGACGCTTTTTATTGAATAAAACTAAAAGTAATAAAGAAAACTTCAAAAGATTTTTGTCATTTATTTAGCATTTAGTAATTAACAAAATAATATAAAACAGAAATCATCAAGCCCTAAGAAAAAAAACAAACAAAGCAAAATCAACTCGCATGTACTCAATTTTGCACGTCTCCATTTTATTATATGTTTGCAAAAACGAAATCAAAAACTATCGTTATTTTTCATGTTTTTGCCCTACTTTGACTTTTTTAACAAATTATTAGTTTAATATTCATTACTTAATCTCGTTGAGCCAATATTCCTTGCAACTTATCGAACAAAAATCAATTTCTATTAAAAAATGAAGAAACTCTCGAAATCAACTGAAGATAGTGTTGTAGCTTTGACTGGAAGTGGCTATTCTACCAGGGAAATTTGTAAACAACTTGGAGTTAGTCAGTCAGTAGTCATCAGAGTCCAAAAACGGTCTGTTGTTCCCTAGCTTCAAGACAGAGGTCGTAAAAACTTCTAACTAATGCAGATGCTCGTCTAATGCTAACAAAAATGAAAAGGGACAAATTTTTAACACCCAAAGGAGTTTTTTGGCAATCGGGAAAACCATTAGCCGAACGACGGCAAGTAGAGCTCTTAAAAATATTGTCTATACCTCAGCAGTCAAAAAGAAAAACCTGCACTTTCGTAAAGGCACTGTTAAAGTTTGCCAGAGAACACAGAAATTGGACAGTGGATGACTGGAAACATGTGATCTGGACAGACGAATTAAAATTCAACCGCTTTCAGTCCAATGGTAAGCAATATTGCTGGCGCCGCCATGGGGAAAGAATTGAAAGACACCATGTTAAGGAAACGGCGAAACACGGTGGAGGAAATGGCATGGTATGTTACATTATGAAAAAAGGAGATTTTTTGAGAATTTTGCAGGAGTACTGTTCCAGCTGGATGGTGACCCCAAACACACCTCCAAAATCGTTAAGGAATAGCTTAGGGAGCAAAATTTTTAATTAGTGCAGTGGCCAGCAGAAAGTCCCGACCTAAATTCGATTGAGAATCTGTGGTCAATCGCGAAGAGACGTACTGATCAGCCCCAACCAATTTAGATTAGCTTTGGCAACTGATTCATCATGAATGGACAAAAATTCCGAAAGAAATTATAGAGAATTTGGTGGAGAGCATGCCAAGTCCCGTAAATGAGGTTTTACATAAAAAGGGTCTTTGGACTCAACATATACTAAAAGTACTCGTATTCCCTAAAATTTTTAAATGGTGCAAAATTGAATACATCCGAGTTATTTTCTTCTTGATTGTTTCTTCTTAGAATTTGATTATTTTAGTTCTGAAATTTACATTATTTTGTTAAGTACTAAATACTATATTAAAAACGATAAAAAATTTTTGATTTGTTTAACACTTTTATTTTTATGCAATTAAAATTGCTCAGAGTACAAACATAGATATACTCATTTGTGCACCCCACTGTATGTAGATCGAAATGATTATAAAAAAAAGCTTTATGTTATGTACACAGTAACATTTGCTATTAACAGAGTAAATTTGACTAAGTTTTTATTTTAAGTACCGGTTTCACAGTGCCTAGTTTCAATAAAAACTCAACATTATAATATGAAATCTAAATTCATTTGCGACTGTGAAAGTTTAGCTCTCGAGGAGTTTAAATGATTTGCTTTTAAAGGAAACTTATGATTTCAAACTATGTATTTAGGCCTTTAGAAACTTTTTACACACTGTCGAGAAACTCAATAATCATTTTTAAATGTTTCCCGAGTTATAATTAAAACGATCTGGTGCCTGGAATTTTAAAAATTGTTTTCTATTTTTATTTACTTATGAAAACCGCAAGAGTGTCATACTTTTCTAATGGCTTATGTAATCAAATGTATTTTATTATAAAAAAAAAACAAAAAAAATCTCATAATTTATACACTTTATCTACAACTACCAACATTTGTGATAAAAATAATTTGAGGCCTTTTCGCTAAGTAGTTTTGCTATCGCATGATTACAAATATGTTTTACCTTGAACATGACTGATTAAATTATGTTTTCAACTTTCAATCAAGTTCTATGTTTATTTAAAGAAGACTGTCTATGGCAGTCATACGGAAACAGATTACAGCTTAAAATATTTTGTAAATTCTTAGCTTCTGTTTCTAGAATAGTTTTACATTATTACGAGTATGCGTCTAGTAGGTAGTGTGTTGGCTTATTAGACGTAAGCAGTGGTGTTCTTGACTCCGGTTCACGGTTCGGAAAAACAAGCCGGTTCGTTCCGGTTTTTGTTCCGGTTCGGGTTTGGTTCAAACCCTTGTTTATAAAAATGCATATAAAAATTTGTCAAAAATTAGAAAAAAAATCTGCAATTATTTCTAATTTTTTTTCAAAACGTCAGCCAATTCTCGTTATCAGAAATCATCTTTAGTTCCGGAACGCGTTCCTGTCCAAAAAGGAAGTACCGGAACGACGTTCCGGAGCGTTCCGGCTCGACAACACCACTGGATGTTAGGCCACTGTTCAAACCCCAGGTCAGACATCAAATCGAAAATATGAAAATATTTCTTCGGCGACTTCCTCTGAGAGCAAATACAGTTGCCATGAAAAGTTTCTCCAAAATCAGTCGTTCGGAGTCGATTTTAAATTATGGGTCCCACCACTCATGTATAAAATTAACGCACACAACATAAGTGGTGTGAGAAGCTAGGTCGTAACTGAAGAGTTGTAATGACGAATTATGTATGCATGTATGCCTGAAGAAAATATTATTGAGATTTTCATGGAAACCTCATCAGCTTTCACAAAATTATCAATCTCTTGCAATTAATCAAACTCAAAGATTTTCTTACACGACATCACAACAACTGGTGGACACAAATAAATATCGCTCTTTACAACTAGACGATGACATTTGGAAAAATATACCATCTGGCATGCAATGCCAGCTTGAAAAAAGTTAGTTTTGAAAAGCCTGGCCTGATGTTATCGAATAATCATGCATCGATGACGCCGCCCATCCAAAATCCATCCTTAATCGGCTGATTTATATTTCGTTTTGTTGGAGATGGCTGGGGTTTGAACCACGGCCATACGTCTAATAAGCCAACCTACTTGACTTCGGCTGCTTTAAAATTTTTTTGCACAACTATTTAATTGCAAGAGGCTGATCATTTTGTTGATTTTGTGGTACTAATGGAGTTTTTCTTTGAACATCCTTGAAGATATTTGTATCAATTTCTTTGAAATTTTTTCGGAAAATCTAAAAAGGGAATTCAAACACAAGAAATTAGAAATTTTCTTCAATTAAATTTTGTTTATTTTTTCTGCTTTTTTATTGATTCAATATTTCCAATTCAACAATTTTCATATTTTAAACATTTTTTTTTTTCATCTTAAAACCTGCTAAGATTGAAAAATTGTTTAAAATTTTATTGATTTTTTTTAATTATAATTTTATATTTTATAACATTCGATATATTCTGTTATGCTTCTCTATTAGCTTTTTTTTAATATTTTTCTTTACAAAAATACATTTAAAAAAATTTGTGCACAATTATTTGAATATTTTTTTTTGTTTTTTTTTTTTTGTTTTAGATTTCTAAGTGTGTATTACAAATATTATGTCTCTTCAAAATAGTATCATTTAAAAGGAGTTCTTGTTTTGCAAAATAATTTGGCTGTAGAAATTTAAAAATATTTCATTAATTTCTAGTATTTTTAAATTTATTTCTAATGTTGAAATACTTTAGTTTTGCGGAGGGTCTTGTGTTTAATTTTTTTTTGGTATTAACATTTTTTTATTTTATATTAATTTTATTAATTAATTTATTTTTTTTTTAAATTTGATAACGTTATTTTAAAAAACATTATTTTTTTCGTATCTAAAATTAAAGCTTTAATCATAAAATATATTTTAGGTTTTATTTTTTAAACATAGCCTTGGGCCAGTTGCTTAAACTAGCGTAATTAAAGTATACAATCTTTTTTAATTCAATTTAATCCTTTAGTAAAATTATACTTATACAAGGAACAGTTAGTTAGTAAAATAAGTTTTTTTTTTGTTTTATTTGTATTAGACTTTCAATCGAACTTAATTGTAAAAGCTTAGTTGTTTTATTTATAAAACAGTTCCAAGGTACTTAAGTTGCGTCTTTAATATTTTATTTTAATCTTCTTATAGTAGTATACTTATAAGCAGTAGTTTTTTCCATTTTTTATAAAGCTTTAGTAACAGAAAAAGCCTGTAAAATAAGTTTAGCTTCGATCCGATTTCAGACGTTTGAAAATTTATATGAAAATTACTCAGTTATTTAGATATTCATGAGTGATTTTCCTGCAAATTCACAAACAACTAAAGTCGTTCGTTCTACAGAAACATGATGTTAATTTAAACAAAATATTTAAAAATTGTATTATTTTTTTTTAAATTCATTAACAAAATTTTGAAAGCTTTTCGGCAAAACTTACCAATCAACATATGGCATCTATGGAGTACAATATGAGATACAATATGAGATAAATTTTTTTATGAAATACATTTTTCCAAAGCTTAAATCTATGTTTAGAAACTAAGCTTTTGCAAAAAAAATTGTTTAACCCTCTCGAGAAAACAACTAGAAGAAGCTTTATAAGCTTTTAAAAGAACGAAAATTTATTTTAAATGATGTTAGCAAGCTTTAAGCTTCAGAGAGAAATTTATTAAGCTTTTTCTTTTGTAATAACAAATAAAGAAGAAGAAGCTTTTAAAACAACGAAAATAATGTTATAAAAGTTGTTAGCAAGCTTTAAGCTTCAGAAAAAAACCTTCGCTTTAAGCGAAGATTTGAAAAGTTTTTTGCTGGAGACTTTTAATATAAACTCTGGATTTTACAGAAACTGGGACTTAGTATGCAAGCATACCTTAAAGCCTTAGATAATATGCAAAATATAAGCTTCATTCTTAAAAGGCTTTGATCTTGTAAAAGTTTGTTGACAACTTTTTATACGATATATTTTTGTGTTATGAAGTTTGTACTTTTTTAAAATAAACGTTTTGATAAATAAAGATTCATTTAATTTAATTTTTCCTAACCATGTGCTAATCATAATTATGATTGGATTGTAAGCTTTACTAAGTTTAAAGACTTATGAAAACTTTAGATATAAATTGATCAAAATAATAAGCTTATCTAAAAGCTTTGCAGGATTAAAACAAACATTTTTTTCAACCTAAATACACAATTGAAATAATATTGAACATGTTTTTTAAATAAACACATATAATATGGATTAAAAAGCTTTCTGTAAACTTTTCAAATGCCATAGCCGTAGTTTTAATGGCATTAGCAAACTAACCGAAAAGCTTTCTCTTAAAATAAACTTAAACCACTAAGACTTCTGAAGTCCGTATAAAAACAAATTTTAATATAAATCAATAATATACATATAATGGCAAGACATTTTGTCATGTACCTACAATAAAGCTTTTAAATCAAGCTGTTTTTTTCTATTATAAACGGAAATTATAAAAAATATCAGCTATTTTACCAATTTTTAACACTCTTCTAACAAGTTTACTTAACTGTAGTAACTAAATTAGTTCGATCATAGTAGTTCGTTGCGCGTATAAAAGCTTTCCCATACCAATAACTTATTCATATCGGGCACATCAATGACCTTCAATTCATCCGTTATATTAAGGCACTTTAGTTGACGTTTCTCCAAAGCTGCCGTCGAAGCTGGCTGCCATAAATCACTGTGTTCTGGATCATAATTGGGATGACCATGTGTGGCGAAATAAGTCCACAAGCCTACTAAACGTTCAATGCATTTGTATTCTTTGGTATGTCTTTTAAGTTTGCGTGCTACCGAGTTGTAGAATAAATAGGAAAGATCATCACCATGGCAAGTGCCACGCACTTTTTTGCCACAGCTTAAAATGCGTAAATGATTGAAATGCTTTGAATCGAAATCAAAGCGGTATACATAGGTGGGAGCTTCTGCGGCATATTCCATGCGTGACAAAATGGTGCGATAAATAGGAAACCAGAAATATTCATGGGAGACCATCTGGAATGTATCAGAACAATACTTAATATTTCGAATATTTTTTTTAAGGCTTTCAAACTACTCAAACTTACCAATAAATATTCATTTAAAGTTTCCAAACTGGGCTCTTTATCGCCGTAATAGGTTGTTTTTAGTTGCTGGCCATATTCTTTGCATAGCTCACTATTACGATCCATTTTTAATTCCAAGGGCACCACATAACGGCAATCACCCAATTCATTTACTAGTTTAGGATTATTTTTAGTTTCTGAAAGTTATCGATAACATAAATCAGTTTGAAATCTTGCAAATGAATTCTCCTTTCACTCACCTGTATACAAAAGCAAGCCTTCATTGGATACACCACCAATAATCATGGGTATTTTATTGCTCCAACAAGTTCTCATCATTTCAATAGGCTTTGTAGGCACCACACAATGTTCCGTTACATAGGGTTCTATAACAGGACCAAACGAAAAGCCTATACGTTCACGTTTCTCCTCATCTGTGCACAAATCATCGTTGGCCTTAATAATATCTGATCCTTTGGCATTTCTTAAAAACTCAAAGACTTCCTTTTCATTATTATCACCTGTATAGCCGGCGGCCACAGCTAAACGATATGGCCAATTATGTTGTGGCGTAACAGCCCAAGGCGACAAAGCCGAACCAGACATACAAATGGCCTTGTGAAAGAGATCACGACATTGTTCGGTCAACATCATGTAATGTACCGAAGCAGCACCAGCACTATCACCAAATAAGGTAATATTGTTTGGATCACCACCAAATCTAGCACAATTGGCTTTAACCCATCTCAAGGCCATTACCTGATCCTTAAGACCCGCATTGCCGGGCACATCAAAATTGGGATCTTGCAAGCACAAGAAACCAAAGGGTCCTACTCTATAGGTAATGGAAATTATAACAACATCTTCTCTTAGCAAATAATCGGGACTATAGAGATCACGTGAGGCTTCACCAAATTGAAAACCACCGCCATATATCCATACCATAACAGGCAAGGGTCGAATAGGTTCAATCTAAAAAAAAAAAAACAAACAAGAAATTTTAATTTTTTTTTATTTAAAATTTCTTTATGAAGTTTTATTACACTTACATCTTTGGTGTACACATTTAAATATAGACAATCCTCGGAACCATCTGTCATTTGAAAAACAAAATGCTTTTGTAAAGGTTTCGGTCCAGCCGATGTACAACTACGCACTTCTGTCCAGGGCTCTGGTTCTTGTGGTGCTTTAAATCTTAATTCACCCACCGGTGGCTTAGCAAATGGAATCCTCTCGAAAGAGAAAAATACATCACCGTATATGGACTTGCGTTTAACGCCTTTAACAGGTCCATAAGATGTTGAGACTATCATTTTCTCTTTGCTGCGATAACGCCTCTGTTGGACTTTAAAGTCGACCATTCTGAAAGTGCAAAAAAAAATTAACAAATTACTAAAGGAGAGGAAATATCCGTCCATCTTAAATAAAAAACTTATGACTTAAGGGTACGGGTGTGATATTTTTCAAACGAATTTAAATAAACACTCAAGAATTTAAGTACTGACTTCCATGTGATGTGTTGGACACTATAATTGATTAAAAATATATCTGAGTGCCCCAGTGCCTCTCATATTAATAGACGTTTTAATTATAAACTGATAAGTGAAGCTTTTAACAGCAATCATAATAACAGTTGCTCTTAGAACTGTATCATGTAAGGCATTACTTACTTTCATTAAATGTCCAACAATAGATAAGATGGCAAACAAGTGACTAAGAACGCAACAATGAGACTTAGCACTACAAGAGTAAGGCAGTATATAACCTACGATCATGCCAAATTAACTACATACATAACATACATACATAATTTGTCATTACAACCCTTCAGTCAGGATTACGACCCAGTTTCTCACACCACTTTTGTTGTGCGTGTTAATTTTATACATGAGTGGTGCGACCTACAGTTTAAAGACGACTCCGAACGACAGATTTTTGAGAAACTTTTCATTGCAATTTTATTTACTCTCAGAGTTTTTGCCAGAAATCTGCTGAGAGGAAGTCGTCGAAGAAATACTTTTTGTATTTCATTTTGATGTCTGGCCTGGGGCTCGAACGCTGGCTTTAACGTCTAATAAGCCAACACACTACCTACTAGACGGCGGCTTAACTACACGATACTTGAATCCACTTTCAGTTCTAGCTTTTCAATGAAAAAAACACGTGAGTTCTATTATGAGAACGGTACAAACCACCCAGAGAACACAACAGCAGAGTTGAAACTATCTCTTGCAACACACGATTACTGTACTGCTATGCAGGCTGAAATAATGAAATAATGAATGAAAAATAACGAATGATATACCGAACTATTATTCGATAACATACAGTGAACAGCAAAAGTCTTAGTACGGCAATATATTTTATCAATTTCATGAATTTTAGCCAAAGTTTGTAAAAAAATTTATAAATTTTATTTATTCAGTTGCAAAAGCTAATCTAAATTGGTTGGCGCTGATCAGTACGTCTCTTCGCGATTGAACACAGATTCTCAAACGAATTTAGGTCGGGACTTTGTGCTGGCCACTGCACTAATTAAAAATTTTGCTCACTAAGCTATTCCTTAACGATTTTGGAGGTGTGTTTGGGGTCACCATCCAGCTGGAAAAGTACTCCTTGCACTGGATAGGCGCTCTTGTCGGGAAGATGGGCCTGCAAAATTCTCAAATAATCTTCCTTTTTCATAATGTTGCATACCATGACATTTCCTCCACCGTGTTTCACCGTTTCCTTAACATGGTGTCTTTCAATTCTTTCCCCATGGCGGCGCCAGCAATATTGCTTACCATTGGACTGAAAGCGGTTGAATTTTGATTCGTCTGTCCAGATCACATGTTTCCAGTCGTCCACTGTCCAATTTCTGTGTTCTCTGGCAAACTTTAACAGTGCCTTTACATTTTTAGCCGAAAGTGTAGGTTTTTTCTTTTTGACTGCTGAGGTATAGACAATATCTTTAAGAGCTCTACTTGCCGTCGTTCGGCTAATGGTTTTCCCGATTGCCAAAAAGCTCCTTTGGGTGTTAAAAATTTTTCCATTTTCATTTTTGTTAGCATTAGACGAGCATCTGCATTAGTTAGAAGTTTTTTACGACCTCTGTCTTGAAGCTAGGGAACAACAGACCGTTTTTGGACTCTGATGACTACTGGCTGACTAACTCCAAGTAGTTTCCAAATTTCCCTGGTGAATAGCCACTTCCAGTCAAAGCTACAATACTATCTTCAGTTGATTTCGAGAGTTTCTTCATTTTTTAATAGAAATTGATTTTTGTTCGATAAGTTGCAAGAAATATTCGCTCAACGAGATTAAGTAATGAATATTAAATTAATATTTTGTTAAAAAAGTCAAAGTAGGGCAAAAACATGAAAAAATAACGATAGTTTTTGATTTCGTTTTTGCAAACATATAATAAAATGGAGACGTGCAAAACTGAGTACATGCGAGTTGATTTTGATAGCTATTACGTAACGGTTTTTTTTTCAAATGATCTCCTAAATACTCTCTAGAAGTTATATCGGGACTTTGTGCAAGAGCATTAAGGCTGTGGTGACTTATTTTATTGTCAAAATATATTGCCGTACTAAGACTTTTGCTGTCCACTCTATTTACTTACTTAATTGGTTATTACAATGCTTTAGTCAGGATTACAACCTATCTTCTCACACCATACATGTTGTGTGTGTTAATTTTATTCATGCGTGGCGGGACCTACAGTTTAAAGTCAACTACGAACGACAGATTATTGAGAAACATTTTCATGGCAAATTTATTTACTTTCCGAATTTATGCCAGAAATCTGCTTCAACAACAAAGCGGCCATTAAATTAATTAAGAGTGAGTGCACCACACGTAAGATTGTCCAGGAATGCCTAATATGTCTGGACAAAACAGACCGTCTCTCATAAATTTCACTCATTTGACGGGTTAAACTGGGGTAATAAACCCAGTTTAAGAGTGTCCAGACATAAATGACTGGATATGATTATTCGGTATTGTGTTGCCGTATTAGACGTAAGACCACCATTCAAACCCCAGGTCAGATCTCAACACGAAAATATTTCTTCGGCGACTTCCTCTCAGTAGATTTCTGAAGACAGGCCATTAATACTGTCATGAAATTTTCCATGATTTTATCAGACAAATATGACCCGGATTATTACTAGTTTATTCGCTTAAAGAAGGTATTTCATCAAACCTTAAAGAAAAAATCACAAATTGCCGTAGTCTAGTATGTTAACTTATTAGACGTGAGACCCTAGCTCAAACCTTAACGCAAACTTCTCCAGCAAAAAGAAATATGAAAAACTTTTCGGCAAAAACTCTGAAAGCAAATAAAATTGCCATGAAAATTTCTCAATAATCTATCGTTCGAAGTCGACTTTAAACTGTAAAAATTAAATTTAAATAAAAAGAATCTCGCTCACCTAACAGTGAATTGTGCCTTCACTCCCTCTCTAACTGTTTTTCTTTTTATTTTTATGTTAACCACCACAATCCAGTAGAAACCAGCGGAAACTGGTAAAAGCTTCTGGGAAAAAGAACGCAACTCGAAAACAAACATAAGAAAAAATGTGCGAATGAAACTAATTTTGTTGGCTATAAAACTTGAGGGAAATGAAATCACAGACGTTATAGTCCATTTGAAACCAGACGGCATTGCTCAAGATTATTTGCAAATTAAGCAGTATTTTCCATGGCAATAATTTAAATATTTTTTTGTTTTGTTTTCGTGTTTTTTTTCTATGTGATAAGAGAAAAACGCACTGTAATTAAGATGATTGTGTTATAAGCTGTCTCACAAATTGACCTTGAACCGATTCTATAACAATTTAAACAATTTACCACACAATATAAGAAAAATAGAAAATAATCTCTAAATAAGCTAAACATCAGATCACATTTTTAAAATGGAAATACGAGTGCCGTGGTAAAATTAAACGACCTAACAAACTTTGGAAATCGGTTGAATTCGTTTTTCAATATAAACTCCCTTTACATCTTCCTTTACGTCTTCATCAAGGATGTTCAATGTATTTGATATCATCTACAACTTTTTAAAATATGTAATCATTAAGCGCCGTGGTCTAGTCGCCGTGGTCTAGTAGGTAGTGTGTTGGCTTATTAGAGGAAAAGCCAGGGTTCGAGCCCCAGGCCAGACATCAAAATAAAATACAAAAAGTATTTCTTCGGCGACTTCCCGAAGGGTGGTAATGACCAATTATGTATGTATGTATGAATCATTAAGCGCAAGCTCTTGGCCTCATTTTTGCCCCCTTTCCATAGCCGTAAACTTAGCACATCAGAAACTAGGCAGCATTCAAAATAGTAGATTTCTCGGTGGGAATCGACCAACTGATATGTCAGCACATAAAGTCGGAGAAACCATTTATTGAAATACAAGCCCCATTATGTATACAAAGATTGTCGACTTCATGTGGGCAAGAAAATAATTCTTTTGCATCAGAAAAATTCAAGTAAGGTTTCGATGTAAAAAATCTAAGAACTAAGCTAACTTCCTATCTTCCGGTCTCTAGGTCTGAGTGATTATTTCTTCAATCCAAGAATGATACCCCATCATAGGTAAAAATATTTTGATGACATCAGGAATTATTTTTTCAGAGCGATTGGACAAAGTACAAGTGCATAGAGCTCAGAGCAAAAGAACTAACGGGACCTTTTGTCCAAAAACTTGTGTTTCATTAAACAAGTTAAAGGATTATTGATCTGATCTCCTATTTTCAGCATTTGATGAATGTTGATCGCTCCTGCTGCCGCCACAGACGCTGTGATGTTGTCTGTAGACGGAATTATTTTTGGATTTTTCAGCCACGGTTCTTCTTGTACAGTTGTCTACTGGCATTCTTTGAGATTTTGGTATACTTTTTGCAGCATTTCGCCGGTACATGTACCAGCAACAACTGTAATGTTGACTACAGAGCTGGAATTGTGGCTATCTTGACCCTGAAGACAAGAGACAGCACATCTGTTTACAAAAACTAATGACAAATAATACAAATAATTGGGACTAAATCGCATGATATTGGCTGTTAGTGAACGATTCCTAAATGCAAGATTATTTGCTTACAAAATAGATTCATATGCCATATTGTAACATATTTTACCGTCTGATTTTAATAAGAGTCAACCAATGTTCAATCTTCCAATTTGAAAGGAAAAAAGTCAGCAGCTATGGTATGTATGGCAAACATTACAAAGTACATACAAGCAAACATAATTGGTTATTACAAACCTTTAGTTAAGATTACGATCTAGCTTCTGGCACCACTTATGTTGTGTGCGTTTAAATTCGACTTCGAAAGAAAGATTTTTTTTGAGAACACTTTCGTGGCAATTTTTATTTACTCTCAGGGCCATTATTACAACTTGCCGTTAAACTTGGGTTTAGTTAAAGGGACATTTAGCTAAAGGGAACTGTAAAGTTCCCTTTAACTTATTTTCGTTATTACAACCTACATACAACATAAAATAAAATTAACTTTTTCAAAAATATGGCAGTGCCGGGGCAATGTCGGTAAAACTGCCCAATTAAACCAGTTTTTTTTAAACGCAGTGGCACCGAAGGGCCTCTTTTTTTGTTGTTGTGTTTCCTCATTTTGTTTTTATTTGAAGTTGCCTATTGAAAAAAATATCTAATATGGTAAGTTCTAACATAAACTTAACTTTAAATATGAAAGGTAGGATGATCGTCCCTTTAGCTTAACGTTCACTTCTCCCTTATTGTCTCCCGTGTTGTAATAATGGCCCTCAGAGTTTTTGCCAACAATGTGCTGAGAAGGAAGTCGCCATAGAAAGAGATAGCTCACATCTAATAAGTTAACACGCTATCTACTAGACTACGGGCACTTTGAACTTACTAAGTAGTTTTAGGATTTTCACATGATAATTTTCGGAATATCCTCGTAAAAGCGTGACAAGTTGAGAATAATTTCACATAAATACATGAAAAGCAGGCGTGTTTGTTATAAAATTTCCACATTTTTTTTCTAATAAAAACACACCAAATATTTAAATTTAATAGTTTAAATGAAAATCAATAAAGCATTTTATGATTTTATTATAAAACTATTATTTAAAAATGTATTTATTATGCCTGGATAGTTTCATAAACAATATTTATAAATTTCATATGCGAGCATTTAAATTTAAATTTAATTTCTGCATGCATACAACATATTATCAAATATACGTGATTTTATTCAAATTATATTTATTATCACTGTCATTAAGTATGTGTTAAAACCATTAAAAATATGTCATATAATGATTTCTGTTCTATTTTACTCTCGAACTTATTTTAATAACAAATAAAATATTTTTTATTTTATTTTTCAACATTATCTTGATGAAACTTTAATTTCATTTAATTGACAGTTTTTGTTTTTTGTTCTGTTCCTCCATTTCATTTGTTGCCGGAGAGTGTATCATATTTGTTTAATCATATGCGTGTTTATAATCGCGATAAACATACATATTATTATGAAAAGTTTAATTAAATAAGCCGCATTTAATTTGTTATTAAAACAAATCAAATTTTTCATATTTATTTCAAAACAAAGTTAAAGAAATTTTTAAATTCCATGACGAATTTCCTCCAACTATTTGTATGACTTCTTGAGAAGATAAGTTATCATAAGGTATAGTTGGTGCTTAAGTAATAACTGGTTTTCATGGTAAAATATTTAAAAATACTTTAAAAAAGATAATAAAAGTACTTTTTTATGATTATTTTAACGCAAAACAATCTGAAGATATGTTAGATTTGTTTCAGATTGGAGAAATTCTTTGGTTTATGATTTCATATCTTTTAATAAATTATCATCAGATGTGAGCCTACGTAGTATGTACTTTGATACAATATTAACACTTTCATTACTTCTACTTATGCTACCGGGAACTTATAATTTTAAAGATTTGCGAACTTTAATTAAAAGGTATGGGTGCCCTGGTTGTCTACTGGGTACTGCGCTAGACTATTAGCATGAGGGTCGTGGGTTCGATTCCCACCAGAGACTCTGGTCTGTTGCACTACACCGAGCATGAGGTCTAAATTGCTCAGCTCGTAAATAATTAAAGGTACCTGATATACTACTTTGGAGGTTCAGTACTTTTAAAGCTCTACTGCGGTATTGACAGTAATCACTCTAATACTCCATATCAAATGCTTGTCCCATATATTCAAATAAGTTCTAAAGTCATAGTTACAGAAATTCAGACCTCGAAGCACTACTGGAACTAGTGGATACATTTCATTCCCACAACCGTTATTGTTTAATTGAGTTAAAAACCACAATACCCAAACAGTTTATCGTATTGTAAGGGGGGTACCTGTAAGGCTTTCCACAATCCTATAACTCTGGCAAACCGTTTAATAATGTTGGCTATCAGTAAGGTTAACTTTACGCCAAGTATGTAATAAGCCCACACGTGTTTGCTTTGCAAATAGCAAAATTTTATTCCAAATCAAGATGCAGCCATCTCCCTCTTCCTTAACTATCTCCTGTTCAGAACCAGTAGAATATATGATCTGCTTTGCAGCGAAAGTAACAACTAAAACTAAATGCGGTAATTTGGAAGCTACATACTCTTCTCCGTGGTGTAAGAATGCATCAAGAATTGTACAGGACGGGAACTATTCACGAACCATGAGAAAACTCGCGAGTATTTTCCTAGCGCATCGGCCTAAGTGCTAGAACCAAACATTGATAGAATGTATACAAGACGCGACGCAACAATACTGTCTGACAGCCAGGCGGCAATTTAAGGTCTTAGTTGCGATAAGATTGACAAGAAATTATTATCTGGGCAAGCTTAATCAGCTTAAGTCATGTAGGAATTCAGTTAATGGGTGGCCACATTAGTTTATCAAGAGGGTAGTATGCTTGACGAAAAACAAGTAAGAGATGGATTAAAGGAATCTAAACTTTTGATTGGCAATTATAGTGCCAAGAGATTTGAGTCTTGTATTAGACTATTCAAGTATGGTAAGAGAAAATATTTTTTTAAATGGACATTGTAGCTCCATAAACACATGCTGAGGAATTTCCTTAGTTGGATGGTATCGCAGCCGTGAAGTCATGCACACAGAGCAAGTGCTTATGTATATGGAATTACATTCCTGGCATCGGATGCAAAAGAGTAGTGACACTATGATCGTTACTGGTACAATAGGAAATGTGTGTAGCGATAACGGCTGTCAGAAAGCAGGCCCCAACTTCTTAGATATTTTTTTGCTTTCTTGAGTTGAATTTCAAAAGTTTTTTCAGAAATGCTATGTTTTACTAAAAAGTTCCTAGAATAATAGGGTTACCAACTGTCATTGTCTAAACAATTTCTTGTGCTGAAGTTTTCTAGTAATTGTAGTGTGTGAGATAATGTTTTCATAGAGTTTTATTTTTTATTTAGCCTTGGCTTTACCTCGCCTTCCTATAATGATCGTTGTTAGTGTTACATTCTCAGTGGAGTCAGGTGTCAGTATGCTTCAGGAATAGATTATTGAAAAGTTAAATGCAACATTTTATTTTTTTTAAATGTATGTTAACATTTTGTTCGTCTTTTGCAACATACAATGCTGAATTGATTGATTTTGTTTAAACATAATTTTTTTTTTATTATTTTGTGGTTAAAAATTATCAGGGAGGAGGATTTAATCACGTATTTGGTAAATGAATTCCATTTTTAACTGAATAAAAAAAAATATATTCTTTAAATATAAATAAAAATATCTGTCTTATTAAGGCATTTATTTTAATGCAAACATAATTGCATATTCTTTTTATTAGTCAGTATACAAAAACGTAGGTATATACTACATACAGTGAGCGACAAAAGAAACTGTGCATACATAACATTATTGGCCATTACAACCCTTCAGTCAGAATTACGGCCTAGCTTCTCATACCACTCATGTTGTGTGTGTTAATTTTATGCATGAGTAGCGGGACCTACAGTTTAAGATCGACTCCAAGTGACAGATTTTTAAGAAACTTTTCATGTCAGTTTTATTTACTCTCTGAGTTTTTGCCAGAAATCTGCTGAGGGAAGTTGCCGAAGAAATACTTTCTTTGTATTTCGTTTTGATGTCTGACCTGCGGTTTGAACCCTAGCTTTACGTCTAATAAGCCAACACACTACCTACTAGACTACGGCGATTATTGTAAACTAAGTATAAAATTCTAGCATTCACCAAACTCAATTTTTATCACTTAAGGAGTGAGCCCGAACAAATTTTACAATATTTCGAAATTTTATTTAAATTTTATTTTTTTTGTTTAAATTTTAAAAACTGGTAATGAAACAATTTTAAAATAAAAATAACGGAAATTTATTAGTGTATTCACCAAACTCAATTTTTATCACTTAAGGAGTGAGCCCGAAAAAATTTTGCAATATTTCTAATATTATTTTTTTTGTTTAAATTTTAAAAACTGGTAATGAAAGAATTTTAGAATAAAAATAACGGCAATTTATTAGTGTACAATTTTTAATGTACCGTTTTCTTTTGGTGCTCACTGTATATGTATACAGTATATAAAAACGTAATTTTTAAATATAAAATGCCTGCACATATATGAAAAAAAATTGAATTGAAGCCAAAATTATGACGACAACCGGTACATCAACGAATAATAAACGGATAACAATAATAACCGTAACAATAATAATAACAATAATAATGAGACTATAAATAATAATCTACATCAGCAGCCGGTCTCATCACCGTCACCACACAACAACGTCTAAACAGCAACAGCCCATATGACAATTGTGCCATGTGTAGTAGATATCTCGTCCAAAAACCAATTTACGCGAATGAATTCGAATAAATAAAAATAAATTCTCTATAAATATTCGTCAATCTGTTATTTTCTGTTTTTTTTTTGTTTTCTTTTCGGTTTTTATTGAGCATTTTATTTTTGCTGGTTGGGGTAAATAAAAAACCATTTGAATTAATTTAAACACGTGAATAAAATGCATAAAACACATTCAATTCAATCATTCCCCTGGCCATCATGAGATATTTGTATGTGAAAAGCAATTCCAATCACAAAATTTTCTTTCAGCCTTAAAAGAAAATAATTCTTAAATAAACATTCAAATACAAGAGAATCGAATTGAATCGAATTAACTTGAATTGATATACTGAAGAAATTATTTGTTTATTTGATTAGTCAGTGCAAATGATTGAAAACATTACATTGCTAAATTTCTCAGCGAATATTTTGGAAAAGTTTTACAATAAAAAAGTTCAATTGCACCATTCATTAGCAAGAACATAAAAATAAGATAACAATTCTTAAGAAAAACTTTTCTCTTTTAAATCATGTACAGACTAACAGCCAACTAAGGACTTTTGCGCTTTTATATCGTATCAATTACAATGAAAAAAGCTATGTCAGCAGGTTTAAAAATATTTCAAATGCAAGCCATGCAAAGAATTCAAGGGGATTTATTTTGGGATGTTTTTAAAATATTTACAAGAAAACGTACATAAAAAAATTTTGAGTTACAAAAAAATGTTGGACTGATAGCATAAAGCACAAACATTGCTAGTCCCCTATTTATTTAATTGGTCATTGCAACTCTTTGGGCATATCACCACATAATGTGTGTTTATTTTATCCATCGACTCAGAATGCCGGATTTTTGAGAAACTTTTCATAACAATTTTATTCGAGTAGACTAGACTAGGCTAGAAGACTGCTGAGCCTAAGTTAGCCGCATAAGTATTTTTCCTATTTCGTTTTGTACAAGATATCTGAAATGAGTTCAAAACGCGGCCTTACGTCTAACAAGCCCACACACTACCGAATAGACTTTAGAGACTCCATAGTTATTAATTTGATTTTCTTCGCGTTGCTCATTAAGCCGTCTATTTACACAGCATATAATCGAAGTGGTTGATATTTGCTGTTATCTAGGCAGGCATTTCTAGGTACTCTTAGAAATGACGGACCAGAGAAACAAAATTCTAAATGAATTTCCTTTTTTACAGAGAATATATCGTGCAAACAACATTTCGAATTTTTTTTTTTCAAAGAACAATTAATATGATCTTCTATGAAGGGCTTCCTATTTTTGAATTCAAATAAAACAAAGTGTGTGTGAGATATTATCGAAATTTTTTTTACGTTTGAAGGACTTACTGATGATATTATGTGTGCCGGATAATATCGTTTAAATATCCGCCAAAATGTTTAATTTTCTACGACTCTAGTGAATAAATCAGACTAAATTTAACCAATGTTATGTTGGCTTTGAGTATCGCTGTGATTTGTGGTTTATTTGCACAAATCTGTGACTTAAGAAAATCGTACAAGAAAAAGCCGGATGGCGTTAAATCGCATAATTTCAGTAACCAGTTCACATCGCTTTCGCGTGAGATGATAGCCAACGTGGCGTGAACTGTGTGGCACATAGCGTCATTGTGTTGGAAACACATGTAATTGATATCCAGATAATCCAGTTCAGGCCAAAAGAAATTGATAATCGTCGTTGACACTAATGACCTGATAAACATCGTTTTCAGATAAATAAATATGGACCAAGCACGTCGCCTACTCAAAATCCTTATCAAACAGTGACTTATTCGCGATGCAGTGTATCCTTTTGGTTCTCATGTGGATTGGTATTGCCGCGAATTCAACAAATTTGTTTATTCACGTACTTATTCATCCAGAATTTGTCATCAACGCTGAAGATAATTTTTCGCTGAAAATTTTGGGCACTTGCCAACTGCTTTAGAATACACGTCGTATGATCCATTCATGGTGATTTAGTAAAACAACCAATTTGATACATGGGGTTTCAAAAAGATGGTCGAAAGCCCCTGTTGTATGAATTGATTCTTGGAATTTGTTTGGTATTCTCCTCTATGTATTGGTAACATTTAGAGTCCTAAGTTTTTCTGAATTTATTTATGGGCTGTGATGCTAATCGCAACACAGTTTGTCAAATTATAAATGCAAACAAGTCATTGATATGGCAATGAATTGAGAAATCGTTATGGTTGATGAATTTAATTTCCATTTCTTTAATTTTCTTAATTGAGTTCTCATATTCATTTCACAAAAGATAATTCAATTTGGGATTCATTTATGACACGTTTTTTTTTTTTTCTTAGTTAAAATACAAAAGTCTGTGGTGGATAATGACCTGAAACTTAATGAAGCAATCATCCCATAAAAGTACCACGAAAAATTCAAACAACAAAGAAAAGCTTTATGATAACGGCACCACAAAGTCTGGTACCTTTTTGTCGATGATGCCTGCTAATTTAAATACAATTTTTCGCAAAAAAAAAAAAAATATTTTCCTTGTTAAACTTTTTCTGCACGAGTTGGATTATGTTTGCAGAATATAAACGAAAGCTTTTGCATTCGCATGCAGACGCATTTAATAAAAATTATGAATGAAAAAAGCTTAACATGGCTGTTTTTTATATCGTTTAAAAACCTTGAAAATTGTTTTTAAAGGATATCTAAAGTGTGTATAACTGTTTATGGTATTCCGTTGTGAAACAGTGTTTACATGATGCAATTTTATTGACTTTCCTTGGAGCCAGATTTTTTTGTATGAAATTTAAATATTTTAAAGAATTTTTTGACTTTGTTCTAAGCAAACTTAATTAATTAAAAGCTGCTGCTTATCTTTTCAAAAATATCTTAAGTATTGGCATGCCAGCTAACCTAATTAAATTGGAAAACAAAAATTTAAATCAATTGTAATAAAAAATTCTAAACAAATCATAATAATTTCAAGTTTCACTTTTACTTGGCGTTTTTATTATTGCCACACAATCATTAATTTATTGTATTTGTGTGATTTAGATGGTGTGTATAGTTGGATAAAAGCAAAGAAGGTACACGAAGAAAAATTTACGTAATTAAACTATAAAACATTCTTACGAAATTTATATTTTTTTCTCATAGCTACCTTTGAATGGCCTCTGGAGTGGTTGGCAACTGAGCCTAATTTTCATAGAAAAATGATCTTCAGCGAGAAGGACCATTTCTGAGTGAATGGTTACGTAGACAAACAACAATATCGAGTTTGTGACGCATATCAATCCCCACGAGATCCAAAAACGTCCAATTCATCATGTTTGGTGTAGATTTTGAGCTGGAGGCTTCATTGGTCCATTTTTTTTTATCGAGAACGATATTAGCCAGGTCATCACTGCCAACGACAAGCACTACAGATCGTTGTTTACCATTTTTTTTTGCCTATTTCTGGATGAATAAGTACTTCAATAACCAAAATCGACGAATTCGAGGCGGTAACAATCGACATAAGAATCAAAAGGATCCAATGCAACCTCAAAAAGTCACTGTTTAGTATGGATTCTGGGCTGGCAACTTCATTGGTCCATATTTATTTAAAATGATATTAGCGAGGTCATTATTGGCAATGACAATTACCAACTTCTTTCTGCCTGAATTGGATGAACTGAACACCAATGACATGTGGTTTCACTAGAACTGCGTTACGTGCCATACTGTTCAGCCCGCATTGGATATGCTGCATGGTTGATTCAATGGCACATTGAGCTATTGGAAACTAGCCACTGAGATGTTACAATTTGACACAGTTATACTTCTTCTAGTATGATTTTCGTAAGCCACAAGTAAGCGCATATTAGCCACAAATCACAGCGGCCTAATATCGTTTAACAACAAAAACGATAAACAAAAGACCCACGATGCAAATACACACTAACACTAAGAATACAATGAACGTGTTGACTATCTACAAATTATAAAAATGTCTACGTGTGTAGCCTTTAATCAAATCCATTTTAATAAACAAATTCCATAAAAAGAATTCAGCGATCATTATGTCATGTATTCAGTAACGTGTTAAATTTTTTTTCGCCATATGAACACTAAAAACAATTTTAATAAAATTGATGTCACTTGTATTTTGTAATGTCTGTCGAATTATCAGTCGATGTGTTGTTTGTCTGTAGTCTAGTCATTCTTTTTTGCGCTGTTAATATTTATACATCCCACACTCTATTATTGTGTCATATGGAATTTAATCAAATTTGATTTGTTTATTTTTATAATTTTTATTTTTATTTTCCATAAGCAAACATTTATTATAATCTAATGCCACATTACTTTTGAGATTATTTTCAATAAAAAAAAATATTCAAAATTTATACTCAGTTTAAATACTTATTTTCACGAGCAGATAAAGAAATTTAATGCTAAAAGGTTAATTTATTTGATTTAAACAATTTCTAGATCATTGTTTTCATTTATCACTATCAGACAAGCTGTTAATAACAATAGAGGTACAGTTGGAATTCACTTCAGCATAAACCTAAACACTAGTTTTTACTCGAGAATTTTAGTGGCATTATTAATTGATACATCATCTCATACTAGTCCTGTGAATCCTTGTTTTGCTTGCTCTTTGTTGAGTTTTGGTTCATTCACTGCGCTAAAACTCGTTATATTAAAATAAAAACCTTGACTTATAGGCACCTATCTTGCGAAATTTCTTCCCATACTCAAATGCTGAACCATGTGAAATATTTATGACTTGAAAAAAAACTCGCATTTTCAATCCTCTATCGACAAATACCAGCCAATGCGGTGAAAGAGAGTGGAGATCTTAATCGGCCGTAGAGAACGATTGTGTATAATCCGATCTTCTAAGACCTCAGCGGCGTCACAAAATCCAAAGTTGTGACTTTGGTATGATGGACGGTTTTTTATTACAATAAAAATTGTTTATAATAAGTATCGTGGCCCAGTAGGTTGTGGGTTGGCTTATTAGACGTGAGGCCAACTGAACGAAATATGAAAAAATATTTCTTCGGCCACTTCCTCTCAGCCGATTTCTGGCAAAAACCCTGAGAGTAAATAAAATTGCCATGAAACGTTTCTCAAAAATCTGTCTTTCGGAGTCGACTTTAAACTGTAGGTCCGCCACTCATGCATAAAAATTAACGCACACAATACATGTATGTAAGTGGTGTGAGAAGCTAGGTCGTAATCCTGACTAAAGGGTTGTAGTAACCAATTGTGTATGTGAAGTACGGAATATACATTCAGTTCTATTCGTTTTCAAGGGATCTTTAAATTTTTAAAGGATTCAGCTCACAGCTGCAAGGCGAAAAATTCAATATGACATGGACTTATTGATACGCCTTCTTTATTATTATAAGTTATTGCATGGGAGAACTTTTTGGTCACAATATTTTTAAATTGTCATGAAGTCTGCTATATTTTTGTGTTAACCTATGATTTAGTATAAATGCTGACAATAATACTTGTGTTATCATTTCTTCCCGAATGTTAATTATGACTTTAAATACCTATGCCAGTTAACTGCATTCTTATCTTACATTACGAACTTTGAATGGCTGGGTTTTACGAATACTTTCTTCAGCAAAGCTATAATACATAAATCATATTTATCCCTCTGTAGACGACGGTCCCTCTTAAGATGACGCAAAAAATACTTCACTTCTTTGAGCGTCTTATGCTTTGCAATACTTATTACTTGCTTACTTTAGTGGTCATTACAACACCTCAGTTAGGACTGCGACCTGGCTTCTCAACACCACCTATGTTGTGTGCGTTAATTTTATACATGAGTGGCGAGATCTGCAGTTTAAAGTCGACTTCGAATGACATATTTTTTGAAAAATTTTTCATGGCAAATTTATTTTACTCCCGGAGTTCTTGGCAGAAATGTGCTGAGAGAATGTTCGAGATGTCTGACTTGGGGTTTGAACCGTGGCTTCACATCTAATAATGGACCTTATGCAATACTTATATCCGACCAAAAATGGAATACATGTAAGGGTCGGTGCCATGTAGTTTGTTTCGAGGTTTCTCGACCGCGTGATGCAGATGGCGAAAGTGCTCATTAACGACTGTAATGTACACAACTCTGTTATTCTTTGGCAAACCATTGGCTTGAGTTTCACTGGATTATACATACATACATACATAATTGGTCATTACAACCCTTCAGCCAGAATTACGACCTAACTTCTCACACCACTTATGTAGTGTGCATTAATTTCATACATGAGTGTCGGGAAATTCAGTTTAAAGTCGACTCCGAACGACAAATTTTTTTTGAGAAATTTTTCATGGCAATTTTTATTTAATCTCAGTTTTTTTGCCAGAAATCTGCTGAGAGGAAGTCGTCGAAGATATATTTTTTTCATATTTCGTTTCGATGTTTGACCTGGGGTTTAAACCGTGGCCTTACGTCTAATATGCCGACACTTTACCTACTAGACTACGGCAACTTCCGTTCAACGGATTATGCTCCAGTGAAATAAAAGGACTTATCGCCATCCATCTTTTTTCAATTGATCACTTAATCACACAGAGCAGTACACAACGACTTTGTTTTTAACAGCACTATCCCTGCGGAAGATTTTCCTGTAATTTCTAATCTAATAATACTACAGCCTTTTTCTAACCGATTTTCCTCATTCCAAAAGAATACATTGCATGAGTGAGGATAACATGAACTAGGAAATGATAAAAAAGGTACTTAAGCAACTTTCCTAAAAAAATGGCATTCCCTTAACAAATTACTGTTGTTACCCATCATTTCTATAAAGCTCGAATGATATTTAGTTTCCACAGCATTCCGCATTCTGAGAAGATTTGTAAGAGAAAAAATATCAATTTTTATTTTGTTAAATTAAATATAACTGAACGCTTTATTTTCTTCAATTAGTATTTTTTTTTCAAGCATTTATTTGAGTCATTGCTGTTATTAAATATCTGATGTCATTTAATAATTTTTAAATTCCCACTGAGCCCAATATTTAAGTCAGTATGTTATTAAGCTTTTAATTAATTTTATAGTTTTTGTTTCCATAAGAAAACTACAGTCGATAAAGCTGAACCATATAATACCCTAAAATACAAGTTTAGCTAAGGTTGTGAAGGTAGTTTAAGAACTACACTTCCTCTTCAATAGAAGAAAAAGGATCATAGTGAATACCATCAGTAAAGTTGGTAAAACCAAACTAAATCAAGAGACGGGGAAAGCAAGAAAAAATAAATAAATAAAATAAAAATGTTAAAAGTAAGAGTGATAAATTGACATTGAAGATAAAAATTCACAGAATACTAGAAAGCTTTCGTTGTCAGTCAGCTAATGCCGGATATGTATGCCTTCAGGTCAGAAATCGTGATGGCATTGAACTTGTTTATCTATCTGCTTGAGATAGGTGAATAAAATTTAGGTTGATTTTATAAGATACTTCCTTTTTCCTTTTTTCCTAGTAGG
Source organism: Sarcophaga subvicina (assembly GCA_936449025.2). Lineage (NCBI taxonomy): Eukaryota > Metazoa > Arthropoda > Insecta > Diptera > Sarcophagidae > Sarcophaga > Sarcophaga subvicina. The sequence goes on from OW388081.2 coordinate 30,529,373, forward strand.
TAGAGTGCTGGCTTATTAGACCACCGTTCAAAACCTAGGTCAACCATCTCCAAAAAAACGAAAAATTAAAAAATATTTCTTTGGCGACTTTTTCTCAGCAAATTTGTGGCAAAAATCTCCGATAGTAAATAAAATAGGTCATGAAGAGTTTCTTAAACAAATCTATCATTCGAAGAATTAACCCATACAATTTAAATGTGTGTAAGCAGCTAGTTTGTAATCCTAATTGAAGGGTTGTAATGATCAATTATGCATGTATTTCTAACATGTACCCCTACAGTAGGGTATGAAAACTGTAAGCTAACTAAAAATAGTTTTAAAAGAATTATTTAATTAAGCAAAAAACCCCCTGCTTAGCTAGCAAACCAAATCAATTTAATTTGATTTGACATACATATTCTCCTTCTATACATAGAAGACTTCAAATGAAAAAAAAATACCTGTTGTTCTAATCAAGTATTTCCTCTTCAAAATTAGAAAAAAAAAAGAAGAAAAACACAATAAAACATTATCAACCCTATTGGCGAGCACCTGACTGACTGCAAAAAAAAGTAGTTAATAAATGACAGTTTTTTTATGGGCTTCATTCTATCGCAAACATGCTTCTCTTATAGCTTATCAATCACTAACATTAACGTCATTATTGTGGTGCTTTTAATTAAAAGTTTCGCACAAATGAAGAATGGAAACAAAACTGTTTAATCAGTTAGTGAATTTAAGAAACAAATAAATGTACTTAAACCATATGCTTGGTATTCCTTACACTACTAGTTGATTACATTTAGGGCCATTATTACAACTTGCCGTTAACTAAAGGGAGGATTTTAACGGGCAGAAAAATTGTTTTATTATAATTATAAGTGGACAATAAGGTAGAAGTGAGCGTTAAGCTAAAGGGAGGATCATCCTACCTTTAACTTTTAAAGTTAAGTTTATGTTAGAACTCGCCATATTATATATTATTTTCAATATGGCAACTTCAAATATAAACAAAATGAGGAAACACAACAACAAAAAAAGAGACCCTTCGTTGCCACTGTGCTTAAAAAAAAAAAACTTGTTTAATTGAGCAGTTTTGCCGACATTGCTCCGGCACAGCCATATTTTTGAAAAAGTTAACTTTATTTTATCTGTAAGTTGTAATAACGAAATCAAGTTTAAGGTGACTTTAAAGTTCCCTTTAACTAAACCCAAGTTTAACGGTAAGTTGTAATAATGGTCCTTAATCTGTGAATTGCGTGCATGTTATTTGGCAGTATTTCCATTAAAATTTTTGTGTATAGAATTTCGTCGATTAACCCAATTTGGTTATTATTTTATGACCAGTTTCCTACAATAAAACATGTTTGTTTGTCTTAATTACCATTTTTTGTTGTTGTTGTAAAACTCATTAAAAAACAATATTCAAGAATTCCAATATTCTCACATGTGTCTTTAAATGTTTACAAACAAATTACGAAAACAAAACAGCTGTTGTTAGATTATCACAACAACATCTCATTTTAGTCAAACAATGGCTTTATGTGTAGCGAAGAATAAAAATATAGCAAAAAATTTTATTCTCAAATTGCTCATTGTGGTCTTATGCGTTGAGATCTATGATAAGTTTTGTCCGATGTGATCCAACGAAGTCAATCTTTTCACTTTCGGAATGTCATCACTTATTTCATATTTTTTAATTAAAGTTTGCTACTATGAACGGACAAACTTGAAAAAATATGAAGAAAAGTTTCATTTGTCAAGATAACATCATCAAACCCCATAGCATACTAAATCAAATAATATATATGTATATCGTTTTAAAGGCTCATATCTCCCTTTTTTCTAATTAGGTTTAAATCTTGGACATCGGTTCAGAAATGTTGGTGTAATCAATAAAGTTGTGCGTAAAGCCCAAAATAAAAAAGGTTCAAGAAATATAAAAAAAATATTCTTGAGTTCTCACAACTTATACTGTCATTAGCAGGGTGTATTTAATTTTTTTTTATTTTGTGTTATTAAAGATAACTTGAAACCTGGTACTTTCAAACGCTATACTGGATATTTTTTTACCGTTTTTTTTTTTTGGTAAAGAACGTTGAAAATTTGAGCAAAAATTTGCAAGGTCATCTATGTTAAGAAGGAATCTGAACAGATTCCTCGGTTGGTTATCATCCAGCTTCAATCATGGGTTAGGTGTCTATTATAATGTGGTCACTGACTTGCATTTCTGTGAACAAAGGAGCCAAAAACATTTATTCTGAAATTATTTTGCTTACAGAAGCCACCGTAGTCTAGTAATTAATGTGTTGGCTTATTAGAGAGCCCGTGTTTAAAATAGAGCTTAGATATCTCAAAGAAAACCAAATATTTATTTCTGTTTCTTCCTCTCAACCGTCTTGAGAAAAAAACCACTGTGAATATATAAAATTGCCATGGAAAGTGTCTCAAATCGGTCATTCAAAGAAGACATTAAACTATAGGTCACCCCACTCATTATAAAACTAGCGCACACAGTTGTGGCTTGAAAAGCTAGGTTGTAGTCCTGACTAAATGGTTGTAATGGCCTATCATAAACCATCTAAGCCTAGTTCCAGTTCATCTCTCCTGAAGATTGGTCGTCTGGCAGTTGTGATTTTAACTTGCTGGACTACAATTGTGTTCAAAAGAAACCTCATCATTGATTCCCTTACATACACATGTTATTGGTCATTACAACCCTTCAGTCAGGATTGCGAACTAGTTTCTCGCAGCACTTATGTTGTGTGTGTTAATTTTATACATGAGTGGCGGGATCTACAGTTTTAAAGTCGATTCCGAACTAGAGATTTTTGAGAAATTTTTCATGGCAATTCTATTTACTCTCCGAGAGTTTTAGCCAGAAATCTGTTGAGAGGAAGTCGCCGAATAAATATTTTTTCATATTTCGTTTTGATATCTGAACTGGGGTTTGAACCGAGGCTTTACGTCTAATAAGCCAACACACTACCTACTGGACTACGACGACTTCAATTGATTAACTTATGATTTATTGATTCCATTAAGACATTCATTATTCTTGCTGTGGTCAATTTTCTAATTGACGAGTTACGTACGGCTTTTGATGATTCGTCAGTCTTAAGCTGCTAGTAAAAATCCAAGGTGGGCATTTAGAATAAATTCATCTGATCTGTTCCCAATTATTTCAAACAAATGTTTTATAACGGGTGATTTTTTAGCTATTATCTTTTTGGCAACACTGGTTTAAACAGCTCACGCACGTTTAGTGTTTTGTTTCACTGTCAAACATCTTCAGTTTGGTCTATAATTTAACCATGGATCGTCTTACAAACGAACAACGCTTGCAATTCATGGAATTTTATTATCAAAATGCGTGCTCTGTTAAGAAAGTTCATCGCGCGCTATTGTGACTAAATTTCGCAACCAAATTTACATTTTTGGACATTAAACCACCAACACGCCTACGTAGAGCGCGAACTGAAGAAAATATCGCAGATGTATGAGCCAGTGTTAATGATGACCATCAATTATCGATTCGCCGCCATTCACAGCAATTGGGCCTCTGTTACTCAACAACATGGAAAACTTTGCGGAAGGATTTAGGTGTGAAGCCTTTCAAAATACAGCTGGTGCAAGAATTGAAGCCGAACGACCTACCGCAATGCAGAATTTTTGGTGAATGGGATCTTGGAAAGTTGGCCGAAGATCCATTTCTTTATCGAAAAATTGTGTTCAGCGACGAAGCTCATTTTTGGCTCAATGGATACGTAAATAAGCAGAATTGTCGATTTTGGAGTGAAGATCGGCCAGAAGCATTGCAAAAGCTACCAATGCAACCAGAAAAAGTGACAGTTTGGTGCGGTTTATGGGCTGGTGGCATCATTGGACCGTACTTCTTCAAAGATGCTGCGAATCGTAATGTAACTGTGAATGGTGAGATGATATCCAACTTTTTTTTGCCCAAAATGCAAGAGCTTGACTTGCATGACATGTGATTTCAACAAGACGGTGCCACATGCCACACAGCACGCGTAACAATGGACTTATTGAGAGGTGAGTTCGGTGAACATTTTATTTCACGTTCGGGACGGGTCAATTGGCCGCCTAGATCGTGCGATTTAACGCGTTTAGACTATTTTTTGTGGGGCTATGTTAAAGCCCCATTGGAAGACAACATTGAAGCATTTATTCGTGAGATACCGTCCAAAATGTTGGAAAGAGTGTGCCAAAATTGGACTAAGCTCATGGACCATTTGAGGCGCAGTCGCGGTCAATATTTGCATGAAATAATCTTCAAATATTAAATTATATGGACCGTACTATCGATTCAAATAAAGATTGCATGCATTTTTCTGAATTTTATGTCGTTTTTTCTTTTTTTGAAAAATTTACCTATAGCTCTTAAAAAATCACCCTTCTATTACTTTAAAGCACAAAACTTGTGTACCGGTATACTTATATGGAGCTACTTTACTAATTTTATATGTATTCCACAACAAAACCAAAAATAGGGTTGACAATCTAGGGACGTGAGTATACATAGCTTTAAAAAAATTCCATGTAATTCATGGGCTGATAAAGTGTAAGCAAAATACATCACATGAGTCACTTTAAATGATAAGAAAAAAATCCCCCTTTTATATTTTAAGTGCTTTTATTTGCGCTACACTGTAGCCATGAGTGGCTAGAAATAACAAAATTATTTATATTTTATTGGTTTTTCTTGCCAATATTTTTTATTTTTTGTTTGTTTTTTTTTTTGTTTTTTTTTTTTTGTTTTTTTATATAAACTTGAATGACAATATGTAGTATTTTAGATAAAAATAAAACGATTTTTGACAAAAATTTTCTTTTCTTTTTTTATTGTTGCAACGTTAAAGACAATAAATTATTTTCTATAATATATCGCATGTATGTATGTATGTATTTGAGAAATAAAATAGAAAATTAAAATTTTTTAACGGAAATGATACGACAAAAAAGAATTTGAAAAAATAAAAATAAAAGTAAAATCACTAATTGTGTATAATACGTATAAAATATAAAAAAAATTAAAAAATAAAAGTAAAATCACTAATTGTGTATAATACGTATAAAAAAATAAAAAAAATAGAAAATATTTATGGGAATTATTGTTTAATTAACTAAGTCAACAATTGTTTTAAAATTAAACACTTAATTTTAGTTATCGTTATAAAGTAAAGAATTTAATTTAAAGAAAAAAATCACTTACTTTAGGCCCAATTTGATTTGTTCCAATGTCGGCATAGTGCCCATATTGTAGTAGAATTTAAGTAAAAAAATATATTTTTATAAAAAATATATTTGACACACTTATTTATATAATAAAATAAATTTCTTGATAACTTTTTTCTTTTCTTTTTTCAATTAAACTTGCACTTGATGAATTTCAGTTATTTTCATAATTCTTATCACGTTTAGTATTCCTTATTAAATGTAATGAAAAGCTTTGTTTATTTTCTGTAGCCTATAAATCCTTCAACAAAAAAAAGCTTTCAACATCCTTAATGTTCTACATACACAAGCACAGCACTTTTGTATACAATTTTCACAGAATCATATAATCAAAGTGAAAGCTCTATCTTTTCTTGTTCAAATATATTCCTGCATAGATTTTATTAAAGCTTTTTTCTTATTTTTCTTTTTAATTTAAAATTCCAAAAAAAAACCTTTAATTTTCTTAAGATAACAATTATTTTCTTTAAATTATGATTTGTTTCTCTCTTATTTTTCTTTGGCTTAAAAAAAGCTTATATTTCTCTCAGAATTTTCTTTTTTTTTAATATTTTTCATCAAAACTTTTCTTTTCTTATTTTTGTTTTTTTTTCTTAAATTGTTTTTCTCTTATTTTTCGTTTGTGTTATGTGTGCCTTTAGCGAAGGCAACTCGTCAACTGTTTGTCTGTTCTTGCCTTCATTAAACAATTGCTCACCAATTCGAAAATCATTTGTTCTGTGTTTTCCGTGTGAAATTCTGAATGTGCTAATGTAAGTGTGTTTATTGTCTTGTATGTATAGGTGTGTATTGTATGCATGTATCTGATAGTTTGCTACTGTTTGCCGTTTTCAATGGAAATAAAAACAAAATCCGAAAGCATAACAGCAACCATTAAAAGTAATGCTAATTAAGCGATTTCGATTCGCAGTATAACTGCAAAACGGCTGATTTAAATTCGATTTCATTACTTGCGTAGACGTTGATTTATATCAAGTATTTACAGGTCATTGGTAGGTAGTGTGTTGGCTTATTAGACGTGAGATCTCGGTTCAAACCCCAGATCAGACATCAAAACGAAAATATGAAAAAATATTTCTTCGGCGACTTCCTCTCGGCAGATTTCTGGTAAAAACTCTCGAAAAGTAAATAAAATTGCCATGAAAAAATACTCAAAAATCTGTCGATCGGAATCGACTTTAAAACTGTAGGTCCCGCCACTCATGTATAAAATTAACACACGCACCATGGGTGGTGTGAGAAACTAGGTCCTAATCCTGACTAAGGAGTTGTAATGACCAATTATGTATGTACATATGTGTACGTCATAGGAAAGAGCCAATTTTAAGCTATCAAAGTCAGTGAATATTGTTTGGTTTAGCTGTGCACATCATATTTTATTTTCTCGATGGAAAATCTTTTTAATTGACGTGAAAACAGCATTTGGGTGGACACTTTTTTGCAAATAAAACTGCATGTGTTTAAGGCATCCTTTACTTGTGGAATTATACGGTGAGTACGCTTAAAACATTGGGTAACGAGTAATTTTCGCTTTTCAAAAACAAAGATTTTAACATTAAAAATAAAGAGCGTCCGGTACAACCAAATAAAGTTTTAAATTCGAAATATTACTCGATCAGTCGTCAGGCATAACAAGCATTTAAGCAATTCATTCAAAATGAAGGAAACTAGCTGCCACATTAACTGAAGTCGAGAGACCTTGAAAGGAGATTTTGTGTGACTGAAATGCTGTTTGATCGCTTTAAAAAGAAATCAATTTTATTTTAAATTATCAATTGCAATGAAAACTAGATTCTCTCTAAGCCCAAGAATTAAATATTGAAATGCGGCCAAAGCAAAATCTATGCCCAAACAGAATATCCATTGCGCCAAGCTAATGCACTGTATTTGGTGGGATCAGAAGTGTGGGATCCATCACGAGCTACTAAAACTAGGTCAGAATATTACGGGAGACCTGTACAGACAACATTTAATATATTTAAAGCGAGCATTGGCCGAAAATCGCCTTAAATATTTAACCAGAACTGAGGTGTTCACTTTCCAACAAGACAATGATTAGCGACATATTGGGACGCGGGTCAACATAGTGGAAAATACAGTGGAAATTACAGTGAGCCAAGAACTTGTACCTATGGACCACCGTTTGTTTGTTTCGATTGATGCAGAACACTGCAGAACAATACGCTTCACTTCAGAGCAGAACATCATTCAATCAAAGACAAGGGTTTTTTTTTTGTTTTTTTTTTGGATGGAATCCATAAGTTCCCAAATGGATGCAAAAGTTGTAGTTTCTGAAGAACAATACATATATAATATATATATATATATATATAATATATATATATATATATATATATATATATATAATATATATAATATATATATATATATATATATATATATATATAATATATATAATATATATATATAATACAAAACATATTTCGTTGGCAGATTTCTGGCAAAAACTCCAACAGTAAATAAATTTGCCATGAACATTTTCTCAAAAATCTATCGTTCGGAGTTGACTTTCAATTGTAGGTCACTTCACTCATGTATGAAGAGCTAGGATGTAATCCTGACTAAAGGGTTGTAATGATCAAGTATGTATGTTATGTTCATTCGCACAAAGCACAATTGTCGTCTTCGTTCTTCTGTTCCATGCTGGCTTGTCCCAATTATGCCAAGGCTATCAGTAACTTAAAGACTTGATACTATTGCTAGAAGCAATCAAAAAGCCTCTGTTGTCTTTACTCCATCTCTATAAACGTAAGTGAGCGATTCATGCTAAACAAAATAGTATTTTGAAGTCAGATAGAGGCAATGACATTATGAAATAGACCCAGAAATACGAACTTATGGTTCCCCCCGAATTGAACTTACATACATAAATACAGAATTACAACCCTTCAGTCGGGATTAATGCCTAGCTTTATAAAACACCACTCATGTTGTGTGTGTTAATTTTATACATGATTGGCGGGACCTACAGTTTAAAGTCGACTCCGAACAACTGATTTTTTGAGAAACTTTTCATTGCAATTTTATTTCCTATCAGAGTTTTGCCAGAAATTGCCGGAAATATTTTTTCATATTTTCATTTTGATGTCTGACCTGGGGTTTGAACCGTGGCCTTACGTCTAATAATTCAACACACTACCTACCAGACTACGGCGACTGAATTTTGTAAAACAAAATTTTCATTTTTCCTATGACACAAGTCCAATAATCAAGGAGGGCAGGGGAATACAAAATCGTTTGTCTTACAAATAAGCTGGTTTTGTTTGTCCTAACAGTTGTTATTACTTCAAGATACATTCGTTGAAATTTTTAAAAGCTTTTTTGCTTATGCATGTGTATCTTTGAGGTACTAGTTGTTGGCGGTAAAATTTCAAAGTCAAGTTTGTTTGTATTGCTGTTTGTGTTTCGTTATTCTAAAGCTTTTGCTTTACTTTCAGTTTTTTTATTTTGTTTTTATTTGAAGCGGTATTCTTAAGTTGGCGTTTTAAAATTTCTGGTTTTATTTACTCTGGTATTAAAGTTTATTTTTATCAAAACCTATTAGGTAAGCAATTCTTTGCCGTCTTTGGTTATATAAGTTATAAAATAAAAACAATAAAGACTTAAAAAAAAAAAATGTGGTTTAGTCATATTCACATACCAGACGTATTGGGTGCGGAAGCAAACCTATTTTGTGCGTATATTTCTGTTCATTTTGATTTCAAATGTTTTGTCTTTTTTTTTCTCTAACGACACTCAAATACAGCCAATAATGTTTTATTTGGTTTAAGTGGTTACTTCGTCATTTCTTTGGCCTTGAATGGGGGTGTGTATAATTTAAGAACTAATAAAAGTGATGTGTTATTAGTCGATACATACTTATTAATTTTGGGATAAATAAGTCCATTACTTCTTTAACGCATACATATCTCAAGTAATCAGTATTTTATTTATTTATTTATTTATTAATTACAATACAATTACAAATTATATTCTATATTATATACGAGCTGAGTAACTTTGATCATATGCTCGGTGTAGTGTCACAGACCAGAATCTAATAGTCTAGCACACTACCCACTGTACCATTGCATCCAATCAAATCTTGCTAGACTTACTTGATTCGACTTAGTTTCTCACACCACCCATGTTGTGCATGTTTTAATTTTATATAGGTATGAGTCATAGGAGTAACTATTTAAAGTTTGAGAATTTTTCATGGCAATTCCTTTTACTCTTTTGCCAGAAAACTTCTGAGAAGATCTTAGGTCTTAAGTCTGAGTGGTAGCTCTGATTTCACAAAGTTCACTTGAGCACGCATAGCGGCCCGTTGGGTGAACGGGTGAACGCAGTCCCTGTACTGACCAAGTTCCACCAAAATCAGGGAAGAGGAAGAAGTTGGTCAGCGCAAGGGCTGCATAGAAGAAATATATGCTGGAAGAAATATTTTTTCATGTTTCTGTTGAACCAGAGGGAGTTCAGTGATCTCTTCGTTATCCTCGTCATTACAGCTTCTACAGAAGTCGTTTTTAGATATTTTTATGTGTAACACACACCCCTAAGGTCAATGTATGTTTATAACTGCTAAAGAGTTCCTAACAAGATTTTTCGATTAATTTGAAGCAAATCATATGGTTTGCAATGCGTGTTTTTCATGCATCCATATCCATACAAACGGGCTAGGCTAGAAATAGGCCAAATGTTAATGAGCTCTTGTAGAGTATCGCACATGAAAGGCGGAGTTTAAGGAAATTACTTTGCAATTGAAAGCTCGTGAGATAGCGCTGATGTTGATCCCTGAAACAGAATGAAAGGTCTACAACAATCCTAAGCTGTACTTTTGGAACAGACCTTTTCCACTGCAGAATGAACACGTTCTCTAGAATGTACAATTGCTGCCTAGCAGAAGTTGTTTTTTCCAGGGAAACGGCAGCAACCCGGTCGTATTATATTGTTACGTAAATAAATAGTACCATGATATTCTCTTTGCAGAGGTCAGAAATTTCCAACAAAACGAAAAAATATTACTTCGGTGATTAAATCTCCAAATTTGTGACAAAAACTCTGCGAGTAAATAAAATTGCAATGAAAAGTTTCTCAAAAATTTGTCGTTCGGAGTCGAAATTAAACTGTAGATCCCGCCACTCATGTGAGAAATTAACACAAACAACATGGTTGGTGTGAGAAGCTAGGACGTGATTCTGACTGACAGGTTGTAATGACCAATTATGCATCTATCAATGATGTTTAAACAACACAAAAACCGATATATTTTAGAAAAGTATGGTTACTGCTAATGATACGTAGATCACTTACGAAGACATCGAGGTAAAACGGTCATATACAAATCAGTATAAACTGATGACAATAGTATAGAATGTATTTGTGTTTAATGGAAATGTTGAAGAATCTTCAAATATGATATTAACTCCCAACCTTAATTAGTAGAAATAATCAAAATGATAAACGTTTGATTTGAAAAAAATCAAATTTTTACACTCACTTTTAGATTATGGGAGAACAGATATATTCGATAAATCTAAAACGCCTACCACCCACGCCCACACAAATCAATTTTGTCTACAACATAAACAAGACGATTACCATTGTACGTACACATGTTGTAGCAACAAAAACAATTATTAACTTCAAATATTATTATCGATAATTCAATACAAAATTTGATTATTAAGTCTCTTGAGGAAATTACGGTCATTCGCTAATACAATACTAAAAGTTTTTCGGTTACTTTAAGCATTAAACGTGTGTAATTCATCATATTAAATATGAGTTTATCATTACGTGCCTGGACTAAGAAATAATCAAAGCAAATGTCTTTCTGGTAAGTTGCGGCAGATTTATTCTTCTTAAGATACTTGAACAAGTGTGTAATGAGTTTTATAACAAAACATAGATATTTTTGTAGGATTTTCCATTGAAGTAGAAAAATTATACATCCAGAAGAACACTGAGCCTCTAAAAAGGTTGTTATATCAACAACGATCATTATAGGAAGTCTGTGTTACCTTTTTGAAAAGAGTACAATTCAGCAACACAATACGTTTTCACAGAGATTTTGCCAGAAAACTGTTGTGAGGAAGTGGACGAAAAAATATTTGTTCAGATTTCGTTCTGTTGGAGATATCAAGGCTGGAGTTTGAACCAACACCTCACATCTCATAAGCAAACACACTACCTACTATATTACAGCCTTTAGAGCCGTCATTTTCGTCTGTCAACACCCTATTTATAGCAACACATGCAAACAATCTTTAGTTTATCCAATTACATCTGAGCTGTTTTAAATAGGCTTTTGGACTACTTGACCATTTTTTAAGCATATCTGCAAATCAGAATTTTTCACTTTTATAGTGTTCCTTAGCCGTTTATTTGAGTATTCCAAAAAATGCTCCGAAACACCGCCACAGTGTTTTCAAGTTTTTGCCTTGGTAAGTTGCGGCAGATTTATTCTTCTTAAGATACTTGAACAAGTGTGTAATGAGTTTTATAACAAAACATAGATATTTTTGTAGGATTTTCCATTGAAGTAGAAAAATTATACATCCAGAAGAACACTGAGCCTCTAAAAAGGTTGTTATATCAACAACGATCATTATAGGAAGTCTGTGTTACCTTTTTGAAAAGAGTACAATTCAGCAACACAATACGTTTTCACAGAGGGAGTTGCTCCTAGTTCCAGGCCAATCAGCTGCTTGGCTGAAAAAACATTATAGAACTGAAATAAAACAAAGAAATTATAATAAACTAGGGGAGAAACTTCGTGTTCATTATACACACACAACATATAAAAAATGGCCATTACAACCCTTCAGTCAGGGTTAAGACCTAGCTTCTCACATTGCATATGTTGTGTGTGTTAATTTTATATATGAGTGGCGGGACCTACCCCGAACGACTGATTTTTTTTTTTTAAAAAAGTTTTCATGGAAAATTTTTATTTACTCTCAGAGTTCTTGCCAGAAATCTGCTGAAAGAAAGTCGCCGAAGAAATATTTGTTTATATTTCGTTTTGATCGAGATATCTGATCTGGGATTTGAACAGTTGCTTCATGTCTTATCCACCATACTACCTAATAAACTACGACGATTCATTATTCTATAATTTAATTTGATTTTAAGTTGAAAATTTCGATATAGTAGCACTCATTGGATCGTGTAGTATTATTATCGATTGGAAGTGGAGCCTGCCATCTCGTGTCAAATATTGTAATGACTTTCAAGAGAAGCCATTTTATGTGGGATAACTCAGAAAATAAGTCAATTTATGTCACACATTCTATAACAAATTTAATAAACCATTGACCAAGGCATTTTGTACATGAGTAATGAAAATTTTACCGCTCAGGCACTAATTCATATGTTCCTCAAATACAAAAATCAAGTTACTCTAAAATGGACGCCAGTAGATCATGGAAAGCATTGGCAATTCACTCAATGAGCAGAGTGTAGTCCATACCATTCATTTTCATCGATGAAGTGCATTTCCATCTAAATGTCTTATTAATTATAGAAAGTTGTCGAATTTGGAGCTCAAAAAATCCGCACGAAGTCTATGAGAAAAAAAATGCATCCACAACTAGCAACTGTCTGGTGGCAACGCAGTCAGGCATGAATGTGAACAGTATTTTTTTACAGGAACAATTGCAGGGAATGAATCTGGACGATATGTGGTATGAGTAGGGCAGTGCCATCTGCCAAGCCAAGTGTACATCAATTGATTCGTTGCATCAACGTTTTCCAGAACAAATTATCAGAAGAAATTCAAATGCCAACTGGCCATCAAGATCATTTCATAATTTTTTTTTCTAGGGTATTGTAAGAAATCTTGCGTTTATGCGTATAAACCAGAAAATGTTAAGCTTAAATTCAGTAGTCATTTCTGCGAAAAAATTATCGAAAATTTCATGGAAAGGGTATTGGCTTTTATACGGACGTGTTTTTCCATAAATGGTGTTTTGTGTCCATAAAAGTTGCCGTAGTCTAGTAGATACTATGTTGGCTTATTGGACGTCTGGCACGGTTCAAACTCCAAAGTCAGACATATCGATCAAAATGAAATATGAAAAAATATTTCTTCGACGGCTTCCTTTCAGCAGATTCTGGCAAAAACTCTGAGAGTCGACTTTAAACTGCAGGTCGCTCTACTTATGGATAAAATTAACACACACAACATAAGTGGTGTGAGAAACTAAATCGTAATCCTGACTGAAGGCTTGTAATGATCAATTATGTATATAAGTACATATGTATGTCTTGTTTCCAGTCCTATAAAAAATCAAAACTTTATTTAAAAAAGAATACGATTTTTATTTTAAAAATAAAAAAGTGCCTCCCTACTTTACTTTAAAAATATTAGCCACTCAATTTCTGATGGTGAGTAACATTTTGCAAACAGGGCATTGTGTTTTATTTTTCAGAAATGAAAAAATCGAATAATTTTAGAGTCTTTTATAACAGAATGATACGATACTTTTAGCCAATCGATTTTACTGTAAGACAATGATGTTTGCTTTTTTCTATAATTCGTTGTAAGCTAATTCGTCTTATATTTCTGTCTTAAATTGCATATTCTGTAGCACATACAAGTAGAAAAGAGCCCAATTAATCCTATTTTCTTTTAGATTCTATACAAGATAAGATTCGTGGAACTAAAAATAACACACAGGCAAATAATATAAAATTCACACGCAATCAGATGGTGTTGAGTCACGAATTGCAACACGAATAAATCTATAAAATTAATTCTATTTACCGAAAGGGTAAACTTTTCTAGGCTATTGTAAAGGATCCGCCAAATAACTTTGTTTTTTTTTGAAAATGCTTTAAAAAAAACTACTGAATATTTTCTGAAATTTCTTTTTTATTTGAAATCCTTCCGGTTAATAATGGAAAATAATTTCGTTCAAATGGCTGCCTCGGCTGGCCATGCAGTAGCCTACACGATCGGTCCAATTTTTAAGCACATTATCGATTGTGTGCAGCTGTATTTCACCAATGGCTTCACGAATATTGTCCTTTAAAGCGTCAATTGTCTCTGGCTTGTCGGCGTAACACTTATCTTTGACGGCACCCCACAAATAATAGTCCAACGGTGTCAAATCACAGCTCCGAGGTGGCCAAACGACATAAGCTCTGCGGCTGATAATGCGATCTTCAAAAACTGGGCGCAAAACATCGGGTGTAGCTTCGGCTGTGTGGCACGTAGCGCCGTCCTGTTGAAACCAAATGTTGCCAATGCCCTCCTCTTCAATTTTTGTGAACAAAATTCGTTCAACATGGCCCGATAACGATCGCCATTGACTGTAACGGCCACTACTTGCTCAGTTTCGAAGAAAAATGGCCCAATTATGCCTCTGAACCAAAATCCGCACAAAACAGTGACTCGTTTTGGGTGCGTCGGCTTTTCAATGTATGCGTGTGGGTTTTCTGAGTCCCAAATGCGACAATTTTGCTTGTTTACATACCCGCCAAGATCAAAATGAGCTTCATCTGAAAAGATGATTTTTTTTGCCAAAATCAGCATCTTCTGTAAGTCGATCGCAGGCTTACTTAGCGAAGCGAAAACGCATTGGATGGTCAATTGGTTTATCGATGAGGATGCCAGTTTCTTTCACTTTTTTCACAAGATAACGAACATACGGAGCTGACGGTGCTTCTCTTCTTCCAAAATCCGTACGCAATTTTCGCACACATTCTGCAACATTACCATGATTTTCAAAGTAATGTCGCAATATTTCCCAGCGTTGTTCAAGCGTATACACAACCATATGCGTTCAGCGGAAGGATAAAACTAATTATCTGTCAAATCAGACATGAGCTAAGTGTTACCATTCACGAAATTAGCACTAGGTGAAAAAAAAAAACGTTCGATGGCGGACCCGATATTGGAAAACAATAATATTTCAGGTTAAAAAAAGTAAGAATGAATTGCAGTTACCATTCTACCATTTAATAAAATAAAAATGAAAGAAGAATACTTGATTTAAGTCAGTAAGCTTCCTATTATGTCTACTTGGAACAGGGGATACTTCGTTTGTTACGCTTAAAATCACTTTAGTCAGAATAAGAAACTAGCTTCTCACACAACTTATGTTGTGTGTGTTAGTTTTATACATGAGTGCTGGGACCTACAGTTTCAAAGTTGACTCCGAATCACGGATTTTTGAAAAACTCTTCATAAATGCATCTTAATTGCATTTCCATAAGTGTGTTAATAACAATTACTTTTTGTACTTTCATCATTTCTGTAATAAAATTAAAGTTTGACACAGAATTAAACTTCTACTTCTAACATTTGAGTGTGTTTATTAGGTCAAACACGAACATGAAAGTAAATCCCCCCAAATAATAATTATTAACTCATTTTAACTCGCGTGCATGTGCGTGTGAAAAAAAACCTGCAAAAGCAAATAATGCAGCACAAACACAGGCCTCTACAAATGAGGCATGATTCACATACCAACATATGTACATAAATTTTATACGCGTGCCTCATACAATTTACCAATTGGTAGTGTGCGGTTAACCTGTTTAATTGTTTGTTTTATTTGATTCTCTTATTTTGTTTTGTTAGATTTTTTTCCACAACTTTTTTTGCATTTTATTGAGTTTACGAATGAAGAACTAAAAGGCATCAAAAGAAAAACAGAAAATTCAATTCAAAAGCTTTGAACATATGTTTCAGTTGTTATAGATACCAAAGGGAAAGCTCATTAAGATATTTGCAGATTCTATTGCAAATGCCATGAAGCTTTTTGCAGCATGAAAGCTGTTAAAAAACGAGTATTTTAGATTTTTTCCAGGAATAACTTTGTATACGTTTTTTAATGTGATTAACCCGATAACTAGATAATAGGTCTTCAGCGGAGTAAGAAGGTGTTGAAATATACCATTATACTCTGAGTTCAAATAAACACACTAAATAGACTCGATGTCTTTCCCAAATCCAGTTTCTCCAGACGAATCTCAATTATTTTCCGATCCAGTGCCAGTAAGAATTATTTCCTGAAAACGCAATAAGAATCCTGGTTCTAAAATACTTTAATGCTGCCCTGATTACAAGTAAGTGATTTGTTTTTCTCATCCCAAATTCTGCATATTAAGCTTGAAGCAATTTTTATTCCTAAAAATGTTTTTTGAGCCTAAAATGCTAGTTAGAAAACCAGTTGGGCTGTTGGGCTTCAAAATTTTTATTATTTAGCAAACATTTTGATTATTTCAAACTTGGCTTGGCATAAATCTTCCAATCTCTCTAACTTCCCATTAGTCGTGTACACCCAACAACTTTCCGCGTTATAGAAAGGCATGATCAGAGCTAAAAAACTGCCCTCCTGACAAGCTCATCTCTCCACTCATTGCCCTGAACCTCATTTCATCTAATTATCAATCTCAAGTCAAACTTATATAAGACAAGTTTTCGAATGGCGCCCACACTGTCACATAGTAGTGCTATGTTTCGTCCTCATAATTGCCTGTATAAGTTGATTTGAGCTCACTTTTCTAAAACGCAAACTTCGGCTGGAAAGACAACCACGAGTTTGCAATAAACTCCACGAATGCTAAATATATCACTTTATGACCGAGCACTCTACACCCGTCCCACAATCTGTCTATGATTTATACGTGTACTACAGAAAGGTCCCTCTTTTAAAAGAGTTTGTAGCTTCCAAATTGCTTTAACGACTTTATTTGCTAAGGCGTTATGCACACCGTGCTTGATTCTACCCATAGTCTCCGTGCCACTTGATTTCATTACAATCTGTAAAGAGCTTAAATCTAACAGAGCCTTTAGTGCCTAACTCGAAGGCATTATTGAATAGTACAAGCCTTTAGTCGGGATTACAACCTAGCTTCTCACACCACTCATATTGTGTGAGTGTTAATTCTATACATGAGTGCCAGAACCTATAGTTTAAAGTCGTTTTCGAAGGACAGGTTTTTGAGAAACTTTTCATAGCAATTTTAATTTACTCCCAGCGATTTTGCCAGAAAACTGTTGTGAGGAAGTCGACGAAAAAATATTTGTTCAGATTTCGTTCTGTTGGAGATATCAAGGCTGGAGTTTGAACCAACACCTCACATCTCATAAGCAAACACACTACCTACTATATTACGGCCTTTAGAGCCGTCATTTTCGTCTGTCAACACCCTATTTATAGCAACACATGCAAACAATCTTTAGTTTATCCAATTACATCTGAGCTGTTTTAAATAGGCTTTTAGACTACTTGACCATTTTTTAAGCATATCTGCAAATCAGACTTTTTCACTTTTATAGTGTTCCTTAGTCGTTTATTTGAGTATTCCAAAAAATTCTCCGAAACACCGCCACAGTGTTTTCAAGTTTTTGCCTTCGCGTGAATGGGTTGTGCAGTGATGAATCAGCTCGCTTGTCAGTTAGTAAATCAGTTCGTTTGTATATTGTTTTTATTAGATTGGAAAAGAACTACAAGATACTTTTAATTTTTTTTTAACTTTTATTAATTATAAACCAATATCGATAAGAATACATTACACAAAAACCAGTTAAGACAAGACAAGACAAGACAACGCCGGATGACGCATTGAAAGAATAAAATTTTTTTTATTTTTTGCTTTCTAATAAGAAAAGAAAAAAAACATGTTTATCGAAAATAAATAATTAAAATACGTCACATAATTGTCACTTTTAAAATGTTAAAAGAATTAAGATTGGAATTTTAAAGGCAACGAGAGGCAATATAACACAGAGTCAATATAACACATGCCATACATATGGGTTTGAAAAATTATAATTAAACAGGTCCGATCGTTTCTTTACGGTATACTGTATAAATGTTGAATTTGAAAAGTTTTTAAAATGTTTTTTATTCCATTTTAATCTCAAAAATCTAATAAAAAAAACAATGTCACTACTATAGAACTTTTCCAAACATATTGTTACGTTTTTACATTTTAAAAACGTTTGAAATATGAAATCTTAGATTGTAAATAAAAATAAAAATAAATTTGTGTTTAGTTTTAAATAATTCCTTTATTGTTCGCACAATTCTGTCTGCCACTGTTCACAACTTGATGTAGACAACAACAATTGCTTTATTGGTTATTCTTCTTTTCACTCTTTTGCGTAAACAATAACAATTGTTTAATAGATCTTTATAACGGAGATCTTCATACCACGATTATTCTCTATGCAAGCAAGCGTCTTCACACAAGACTGACTGAATTGTCTCTGATTCCGCTGCCTGCTTTAACTTGCCTTTTATATCGCAGGATAAACAGTCTGATGAATGCTCTTGAAGAAAAATGCCTTCGCCTTCGCGAAATCTTTATAAATGTAAACATATTACTTACGTTATTGTTGTTTGTGTACTTTGTTTACGTTTGTCCTTGCAGTGTTGTTGTTACCTGTTTGTTTACTTATTTATCCCTTTTTTATACTGATGTTGTTGTAATATTTTTGTTCATTTGTTGATCATGTAAACAAGTCCATTGTTTTTGTTTTTGTGGCTTTTGTTTATCATTTTAATGTTAAACAATGTAACACCATTTCCATTTTCGTATGAATATTTATAATGGGAGATTTTTTAACCGTGCGGGTTTTAAAAATTAAAAAAGAACTAAGGCCGCGGCTTAGTAAGTTCATTCGTGAACTCCTATTTGTTATACTTGTCCCAACAAATATTTTAGTATCTTGATAATGCCAGAAGTATTAGTGACTTCCAGGGCTAAAATTTAAGCTAACTTGTCTCTGATTAAGAGAAGCTTTAGGCATATCCACAAAAAACAGTCCAGTGACGTTAAATCACATAATCTCCAAGCTGAAACTGACTTGTCTCTGAATATAAGAAACTTCAGTCACACCCACAAAATAGTTTAGTGCAAAATAAATCGCATGATCTAGATTTCTACTGGAGTACTTGGAAATGTAAGATTAATTAATAGTTCATCAAACTTGCTTCTCTATAGGTTTAAAGACTCATTATATTCCATTGCTATTGTGTGAATCATACCACACATGTAATAAACGTAATGGTGATTCGTTAAATGCATGAGGACATTCTTCGCTCTAAATATGGCAAAATTTGCTTATTGACAAAGCCATTTAAGCATACATGAGCTTCATGACTGAACGCAATTCTTTGATGAAAATGCTCATCTATTGGCAGCTTCAAATGACTTCGATAAGTTAAAATGTGAAGCAAGCCATTATCCATTACCATTATCGTTTAAGTTCAATTCTAGTGCTTTATAGGCATGTAAGCCAAGAAGCCGCCGTAATCTAGTAGGTAGTGTTATGGCTTAATTAAATGTGAGGCCGTGGTTCAAACCCCAGCCCAGACACCCGAAGCAAAACGAAATATTAAAAATATTTCTCTGGCAACTTCTTTTCAGCAGTTTTCTGAAAGTTTCTCAAAAATCTGTAATTCGGCGACGACTTTAAACTGCAGCTGACGCCACTCATGGATGAAATTAACACACACAACATGATTGGTGTGAGAAGCTATGTCCTTATCCTGGCCGAAGGGTTCTAATGATCAACTTAGGGCCATTATTACAACTTACCGTTAACTAAAGGGAGGATTTTATTGTTTTTCATTATTATAAGGTGCGATAAGGTAAAAGTGAGCGTTAAGCTAAAGGGAGGATCGTCCTACTGGTAGCTTTTAAAGTTAAGTTTATGTCTGAACTTGTCTTATTAATATTATTTTCAATGTGGCAACTTCATATATAAACAAAATGAGTAAATACAAAAAAGAAAAAAAAATAAAATTATTGGTTTAACCCATTAATTCCCGAATTACTTTTTTTCTAACGGTTACCGTTTTGTTTTTTACACTCAATTTCCTCTCAGAGCATAAAAACTAAGGCAACCTTTGCTGGCAACTTAAGTTGCCACTGGGCACTAATGGGTTAATTGAGCAATGTTATTGACATTGCTCCGGCACTGCCATATTTTTGACAAAATTTTACTTTATTTTATGATTAGGTTGTAATAAAGAAAAGAAGTGAAAGTTGACTTTAAAGTTCACTTTAAATAAACCCAACTTTAACGGGAAATTGTAGTAATGGCCCTAAGTAAGTAAGCTAAAACCCTTATGAGACACAGAGCTAAGGCAGGCGATAAATTATCCTGTCATTGTATTCTTCAATATTCTGTTTGCTAGGCATATTTCTTAGTCTTGTGTTGAAGGTTTTGTATCGAGAACAATAGAATCATTACGAAAATAAACAATAACTGCACGAAATGCTTGCTGAATAGTGTAATTATGTTGAACGTAAAACAGATTTATTTTCTTTAAAATCATATTTTTACAAGTTAAAGGCATTATTTTGCTGTCAAACAATACATAATGGCCTGTCAGACTCTAGTGAATAGAAACGTCAACACAGTTTGACATTCCCAGCTGTCAAGCCATCCTCATCAATATTAATAGTATTCATGCGAATAAAATAAAACAGCCGATATATTAATTGGAATTAGAATGTCGTTTAAATGTTAATTGAAATACTCCTTCACGTATATGTTCGCCTAAGGACTATCTAAGGACATTCTATGTTCCATTTAAAATACAAAATGAATGTAAATTTTATGGATATTTATTTAAAGAAAATGTAATTAAGGATCTGAAAATTTAGTTATTTGACTAGCATGTGCTTTACAACTCCTTCTTCAAAATGAAGAAAACTCTGTACTCAGACATTGACATTTTCCTTTGGCAAAGAATTGTTAAAATTTTGCTAATATTTAATTAGCAAATGTTTATAAAATAACAGGGGAAAGAGAAACAAAACTTGTATAACTATTACCATATTCATCACCTGCTTGGCCATTTTCATCTACAATTTTAGTAAAGAACGTGTTGCACACACCAATATTTTGTAATAAACTGTTGGTTACCAACATTTGCTGTTTAAATAGTCAGTCATACCTTAACCGTAGCCCTCATTTGTAATTTGTCTTTAAGTTTATAATTTTATGTGGCCCCTTCTTTTTTCTCTCCTTCACATTTTAATTTCATCATTTATTTGCTGGTTTTGCCTTGCCAGCAGCTTTTTCAAAATTTTCAATGTAAATGGCATCATTTTTGTGGTCCACTTTTATGCTCGTAAGTGTATGTAGCATGTATGAAATTAAAATACCAGAGGGTTCTGTACTGTTGTGTGTGTAGTGTATACAGGGATATGTATGTGTGTATATGAATATGTATGAGTGTAAATAATAATTTGTTATTGGTGTAAGTAGTATTGTTATAATAATGTAATGTTAATAACTATACACCAAAGCCTTGATATTCGAATAAATAAGACATATTTCTTTAAATGTGAGAAAGTCAATGCCATTTTAAATACAACCAAGTTCATAGCTATTGAGGTTTTGGAATGTATTTCAGCGGTAAAATCGAATGCAGTTGGTTCTGATGATTTGCATCCTTTAATCTTGCAGGCTCTGACTCCTAAACTTTACTTACTTACTTACTATACTTACTTGTTCAATACAGTTCTGACTAAGTCTTCTTTTCCTGAAAGTTGGAAACTGGCTAAAATCCTTCCCATTCCCAAAACTAATTGTGAGTTCAGGCCAATTGCAATCCTTCTTTTTTTATCCAAGGTATTGGAGAACATCATGGCCAGATAAATCGATGAATATCTGAGGGGCCACAATTTCTTAACGGTCAATCAGTCGGGCTTCATGAAAGGTAGGAGTTGTACTACCGCTCTGGTAAATGTAGTTGAGGAATTTAGATCGGAACTTGATGGCAATAGTGTGGCGTTCTTGGTTCTGCTTGATTACTCTAAGGCTTTTGATACAGTCGATCATGCGGTTCTATTGAAGAAGCTCCGAAAACTGTTTTATTTCTCCAAAACTGCCTGTAATCTAATTTATTCTTATTTGACGAACAGATTTCAAAAGGTTCATTTCAATGGCAATGTTTCAATGATCTACCTGATGTTTTGGTTAACTGTAATGTTCACATGTATGCTGACGATGTGCAGCTTTACACATGTACTCCAAGGGAGAATATTTATTCTTGTTTGGACTACATTAATCGTGACTTAGCAAGGATTGACGGATGGGCCTCGGCCAATGGACTATGTATCAATCCTTCTAAGTCTAAATGTATTACACTTTCGAGAACAAACGGATCATTTGTCATACCTGAATTGAGTATCAGGGGAAATAAAATTGAATTTGTCAGGTCGGCTACTAATCTGGGTATTGTCTTTAATGACAAATTATCGTGGTCTACCCATATAAGTGTCATTGTTGGCAGCATTTATGGCATGCTTCGAAATTTGTGGGCTGTCATAGATTCAACTGCTTTTGTCATTCGCATGCAACTTGCTAAAACGTACTTGATTCCGGTACTTTTATATGGATGTGAGATATACGCAAATTGCAGTTATGATGACAACCAGAAACTTAACCTCGCGTACAATAACATAGCCAGGTATGTTTTCCTTAAGGGACGTCGGGATCACATTTCTCATTTAGCTTACCTGATTCTTGGTATCAAATTTGATAATCTCCTGAGAATTAGATGCCTCCTTCTACTTCATAAAATAATTTACACGAAACAGCCGAAGTATTTATATTGTAGAATTAAGTTTGCCAGATCCCACCGAGGTGTGGGGATTATACAGCAACGATTCAGGACTCTTCTGTCTCAGCGACAGTTCTTTATACACACCATTAGTCTTTGGAATTCCTTACCAAATAACATCCAAAATCTGGGCAATGCAAACGCGTTCAAAAAGGAGTTATTTAAATTATTTTCATAATTAAAATTTTAATCTCATATTTGTAAATTTTGTGATTTTATTTTTTAGGTCATCATTATTATTGTTATTATTATTATTATAATTATTATTATTATTCTTATTATTGTTATTATTATTATTATAATTATTATTATTATTATTTTTATACTTTACCTTATTAATTTAATTTAATATTTATGTACATAAATTAACTTTGTTTTTCTCTAATTTTTTATATTTAATTAATGTTAATTTTTTATACCTTATTGATTGTAAACATAGCACTGTCATAAGATTTAGTATCTTGTTGTGCTATGTAGATCATAATAAATCAAATAAAAATAAATAAAAATAAATATTGGTAACGCAATTACTATCGTACATTATGTAAGATAAGTGGGAACTTTTAAAAGGTCACTAACAGTAGGCCCAACATAATACAAGTGACGTTTGAACAATGCCGTGAGAGCATAGAAACGATAAAACACTTTTAATGTCATAGTCGAGATTGGCTACCTCTCTATACCAAAGATCTGAAGACAATATTATTTAGAGGTGCTCAAATACTCGTTTGTTGCTGATTTTGTATATTCATAAAGTTTTGTTCAGAATTAATTAGAAGGCAGAGTATAAACATACAGTCAAAGAAAAAAGTCTACATACACCACCGAATTTTTTCACGCTGATTTTTATTAAAGTATTGGCAAAAAAAAACATAAAATTTGGCGTGAAAAAAGTCTTCATACAACGGTGTACAATGGTGTATGTAGCCTTTTTTTGTTTGACTGTATGTGGGATAGAGATGTTGTCAACAAAAAAATATGAAGCTTAATTCACCGTAGTTTAGAAGATAGTTTGTTGCCTTATAAGGCTAGAACCAGTGTGGTTCAAATCCCAGCTTAGATATTTCTAATAAAACGATATATCAAAAAATATTTCTTTTAGTGACTTCGACTCACCAGTCTTATGGATAAAACTCTAAGAGTAAATAAAATTTTGCAATAAAAGTTTGTCAACTCTGCAGACATTGCCTATAAGGCATAACGTTACCACTTACAATATGGCTGGTGTAAGAAACTAGGTTGTAACGCTGAGTAAACTGTTGTAATGACCAATTAAATAAGTAAGTAAGTATGAGGCATAAAGCATTCCGTTAGACTTGCTTACTTGCAGTAATTCGGACCTTCCAAGCCGTACATTAAGTCTCAGGTGTATTGCCATTAGCATATTTATTATTTTTAGTTTGCCTAACAGCAAGCAAATATAAATAAGAGTCGAAAAAACCAGCAATAACAGTCCTATAGTTTTCAAATGTATTTGAATAGTATAACTTAAGGCTGTTTAATTGAAATGAAAATTACGTATACACTCACACACAAAATTATTCTCCCAAAAAAAAAAAAACAAAAATGTTTCCCATTGCATTTGTAGTTGTATTGTTTTATTTTCGGTTTGTATACGTGTGTAGTGGTTAACAGCAATTGGAGACAAAATTATAGGGGAACTAAATAAGGGCAAAATTACATGATTGTAATTATTATGGTGTTTAATTAGAGGCAATCATAAAATACTTTACCAGAGGCTTGTAGTATTTAAACAACAACAATACCAACAACATAGTAATATATTATTAAGATATTTTTTTATTATTTGTTACATTTTATTTGTTTAGGCCGTAACAGCTCTATATAATGACAATATTTAAATGTAAATAAGTTGTGGAGTGAGTGCTAAATAGACTTTTAATTGAGTAATTAAAAATATAAATAAGAGTATATGCCTAAAAGTAACTCTATTAACCAATTTTTATCATGGTTTTAAAATTTCTTTTTAAATGAAAATTGAGTAATTAAAAATATAAATAAGAGTATATGCCTAAAAGTAACTCTATTAACCAATTTTTATCATGGTTTTAAAATTTCTTTTTAAATGAAAATGCTTCAATCGTCCTTAGTTCCACCCAGAAAGGCGTTTGACTGCTGTCTCCCCAGAATGATACGAGAAGCACACGAAGAGCCATCAAAAGAAAAGGCATTACTCAAGCAACATTTTTTCACTACTGCAGGCAATGCAGGACCTTGTTTCTGGACAACAACTGACTGCAGACCAATCAACTATAGGAGTGCGACTAGGTTGACTACTTTCCCCAACGACTATGAATATTGTCTTAATGTCTTCGAAAATCATGACTTGGAGGTTGTACGATTTCTTAACTAATCTCGACTATGCGAATGATATCGATCTGCTTGCTCACAACAATTGCAACATGTCTCGCTAGTTGACTCAAATAGCAGGCTATCAAATCTAGGACCGATATCAGCATTGGTATGTATCAAACCAGAGCGCCTCATTGAAAATACACAGAAGCCACAATATTTCCCATATTCTGAGCCTACAACGACCCATTAAAGCTGAAATGTTCCTTCGTGTATTCCTTGTCTTACTTTCATATAGAATTATGGAATTATCGGTATCACTGTCCACATGAATACGTGCCACATTACCGTGACCACACAACC
Source organism: Sarcophaga subvicina (assembly GCA_936449025.2). Classification (NCBI taxonomy): domain Eukaryota; kingdom Metazoa; phylum Arthropoda; class Insecta; order Diptera; family Sarcophagidae; genus Sarcophaga; species Sarcophaga subvicina. The sequence goes on from OW388081.2 coordinate 30,554,890, forward strand.
TATTTCACTCCCCTCAAACTTTACAGAGTATTACTATAATATGTTCTCCAAGTCTTTAAACTTTAGGATGATGCTTGCTGCCAACAAGGACAATTTCCTGCACAGCACCTGATATGTATCCAAGTATTTCCTTCTGGGACACATTAATTCTTTACAGGTTCACGGCATTTGTTCTGATGGTTGCTTCCCATTGCCACAGAATCTAATTGTAGTCTTCGATAAGATTCCCATTCTGAACAAGGATACTTTAGATTAACAGTGCTCTGTCAAGTCACCTGTTACTACTCTCAGATTATTCCTGGATAGTTTGATGCTAACTCAACTGGATTGCCTTAAAACTGGTTACCTTTCCAAATATCTGACTCCCACTTCACAGATTGATTCTGACCCAATGAGTGGCGTGGATGCTCCATTCCTGGAAAGCTCTACATCCTGTCCATTGCCACGCATTTCCACAAGACCTGGGGAGCAGCAAAGGTAATCATATTTTTCCAAACACATTGATTACGCTACACTGACAGTCTCATACTATCTACGACTTAACCTCATAGAAGACGAGTGTTCGTATAGTAGCCTGACTGTCAGATAGCATTGCTATGCTATAAATCAAAGATCGTTTTATACTCTCTTCGGTACATATATGCGTCACAACCTGGCTATTCATAATGCCATATCAATCTATAGTCTGGCTGCTTTTTGCACTTCGCAGGAAGTGCGTTTGCAACAGCAGTCCTGTACTTGGAGTCTGGTTTTTAAATTATAATGAACAATGTACGGTAGTAAAGGGTGGGCCATTTAAAAGTTTAAATTTAAAAATGCAATAAAATAGAAACGGGTTTGAAGTTTTACACGCACCAAGCATCGTTCACATCAATACCATGAAGTGCGGGTACACAAAAATTGTAATGATTGCGCCGTCCTCATTTTCAAAGAAATATGAGCCTCCGCTCCACAAGCCGCACCAAAAGAGTCACTCGTAATGGGTGCGTTGGCTTCAGCAAGACAACTTGTGGGTTTTCTGAGTCCCAAATACGGCAATTTTGCTTTGAAAACGAGGTTCATTCGAAAAGATGATTTTTTTGGCAACATCGACATCATCGACATTATCCGGTCCTCCATGGAATAATAAACAGCTGGCTCGTGTAAAAAATAAGAAGAATAAATACTGTAAAAAGTTTAAACAATCTGATTGTTATATGGATTATATAAGATATTCTGTTACCCGGGCGGAATACACAATACTTAATAAATCATGTTACGATAAATATGTAAATACAATGAAGTCCAACTTTAAGTATAATCAAAAATCGTTTTTTAAATTTGTTAATTCAAAGAAAAAAGTAACTGGTTTTCCATCTTCCATGAGATTTCAGCAGATTGAATCTAGTGATGACAGCATTATAAGCAATTTATTTGCCAACTTCTTTTCCACAACTTATTCGGATGCAACTTATAATGATTCCATTGATTATCCCATTAAAATAAATACAAATTCCACAGTGTCAATATCTTTAATCAACGTTCTTGCTATTTCTATGGAATTGAGAAAACTAAAGTTCTCGTATAACTTTGGACCTGATAACATTCCAAGTAGCATCTTAATTAATTGTGCCGACTCTATAGCTGTTCCACTATCATACTTATTTAATAAATCGATTATATGTGGTTATTTTCCTAATGTTTGGAAGGATTCATTCATTATTCCTTTGTTCAAATCAGGAAATAAATGTTACAAATTATCGTGGTATTGCAAAACTGAGCATAATTCCAAAACTGTTTGAAAAAATGGTTACTGATGATTTATGTTATCAAGTTTCTAAAGGGTTCTACTACAACAAACCTGCTTCATCTCTCAACAGTTGTTTATCGAGGATTTTTTCATCAGTAACAAACAGACGTTATCTACATGGATTTCAGCAAGGCCTTCGATAAAGTCAATCATGTACTTTTGAGGAAGACACTTTATTTAATGGGATTTTCTGATCATAGTTTAAAATGGATTTACTCATATTTAACTAACAGAAAACAAACCGTACTTTTTAAAAACTGCTGCTTCAGAAGTATTGATGTACTTTCTGGTGTACCTCAGGGTAGCCATCTTGGACCGCTTATGTTTTCATTGTATATTAACGACTTACCTGATACGATTCACTATTCCAATATCCTAATGTACGCTGATGACGTAAACATTTTCTTTAGTTATCGCCAAAGTTCCGATCAGAAACTTCTTCAAAATGACCTCAATCCGTTTCATTTATGGTGTAATTTAAATCTAATGCAGCTTAATCTCAAAAAATGTAAATACATGAGATTTGTAAGAAAGAATGCGATTCCTGCAAACTATGCTTTTGATGGATACGAGTTTGAGCTTGTAGATAACTTCCTGGATCTAGGAGTTCTACTTGATCCCAAACTAAATTTTATTCCGCACATAACTATGGCAGTAAATAAAGCTAGAAGCGTGCTTGGTTTTATAAAACGGTGGACAAAAGAATTTAACGATCCTTATGTTACTAAATCGCTCTACACATCTCTTGTAAGGCCTATACTCGAGTATGGACCAATAATATGGGATCCTCTATATAAAAAATATTCTGACGTCATCGAATCTGTACAAAAGCAATTTCTGATGTTTTGTCTCCGAGGACTGAATTTTAATCCCACAAGTTTACCTTCTTATTCTGCCAGACTAGCATTAATCAAACTTCTGACACTTAAAAGCCGCAGAACTATGTTAAATATCTCGTTCATATCACGTTTAATGTTCCTCAACGTCCGTCACGTCATTTTTCCCCATTATCAATACAATTTTTTAGATCCAACTACGCTGGTAATGATCCAATAAGGAGAATGTGTAAAGAATTTAATAAATTGTCTATGCTAATAGATTTTTCTTCATCGAATAATGTTATAAAAAATAATGTAATTATATATATCAAATTCATGGCAAGGAATATTTAGGCAAATGAAATAAATAAATATATAAAAATCGTACAGTTTCTCGTTGGAAAACAAAGTGGATAGCCCTGCGGCTTCAACTCTTAAATCAATTGAACTTTGTATGGCGTCATATCGAGATCTTTTCAGAAAATTCGACGTAAATTGGTGCATGAAATGTTAAATTCTTGAGAACGATGACTAGTTGATGTTTCTGGATTCTCGCGCTCAGTCTCAACCATAGCTTTGATAGTTTCGGGTGTACGCACTGTACGAGCACGCTCACGTCTTGGAGCATCAATAATGAAGCCAGTTTCACGAATTTTAGCAAAAAACTTGCGTATACCGGGAACTGTTGATCCTTCACTGCGACCAAATTTTGTACGAAATTTTCGTTCAATTTCCGATCAATTGTCTTTGTTTTGGAAATAAATTTCCAATAAATCCTAGCGTTGTTCAAGCGTAAATAGAATCATTACGTTCAGTGGAGGTACTGAAGCAGGGTTTTCATAAATAAACTGTGTACAATCCGTTTTTTTTTTATTAAAAAATAATTTATTTATTTGGGTTAAAAAATATGGCTAAAACTACTTTAAAAGCAAAAATTCTAAAAAAAAAGTTTTCTTTTCTAGATTTTCTATATAAAAATAGTGTTCTTTTAAAGAACAACCGTCATTGAATGGAATTTAAAATATAAAAAATTTGATAAGTTTTTTAACAGAAAAATAATATCCAAAAAAGGGTTTTCTCTTAAAATCTATAACAATATCGACAATTTTGGTATGTATTTGCATTACATTTTTGGTGCCATAAAATATTACTCTAATGATACATTTTGGTTTTGTGATAAAATATTTGTTCTCTTTTAAAAATATTTGGTTTTTCTTGTTGTTGTTGTTGTTGTTGTTGCAGTTATGTTAAAAACTTAATAAATTTATTCTACGACATAATATGTATGTATGTATGTATGTAAACTAATATAAGAGAGATTTATCTTCGTACATGCTATCCCAGAGTTTTAGTTTTTCAGCTTCTGGCAAATCAATCACTTCCAATTCATCTGAAATATTTAAGCATTTGAATGTGGTGCCATCATCACTGCATGTAATCGGTGGCCAATATTGTTGCAGTAGTAGTTGTTGCTGCTTATGTTGCTCATCCTGTTGCAATAACAAATTTGTGTTGCCATCATTATTGACACAATCACTAACACTAGCATCCTGCTCATCATCATCATCATTATTGTCGTTCTCATGTTCACCATTGCCACTGCCACTGCCACTGCCATTGACAGTGTTATCATTGTCTATCTTTTTATTGTTTTGTTGTTCTTGTTCGTGTTGTTGTTGTTTCTGATTTAGTGTTTGTTCTTTATCATGGACATTGCTGCAACAGCCATTTAACGTAGGCCAACAAACCGCATCCGTTAGCGGTATATTGGGATCACCGCATTCAGCGAATTTCACTAATATTGCCACCATACGACGTATGGTTGTATATTCGGCGGTGCGATATTTGAGCTTTTTTGCGCCCGCATTATAGAAGAGATATGATAGATCATCAGCATGACAGGTACCACGTTGTTTGCGACCGCACGAGATGATGCGCATCAAATTAAAATGTTTCGAATCGAAATCGAAACGATACAAATAGGTGGGTGCTGTTGCATATTTACGTCTTGCCAGTAAAGTGCGATGTATACCATGCCAGAAATATTTATACGAAAGTACCTGTAACACAAACATAAACACGAAAATGAAATACTTTCCCTACATCTTTAACTGAAGTACCATAACTTACATCACTATACTGTAATATGGTATCCCATGAGGGTTGTTTATCACCAAAATATGCTTTCATAAGCATACGTCCATATTCCAAACGTTTTTCTTTCGTTAAATTCGCATCAGAGGGCGGCAAACATTCGCCATCACCAAGTTTATTTACTAAATCAGGATACTTTCGTACCTCGGGGAAAGATAAGAGACCCTCAAATGAATTGCCACCTATCAGTAGAGGTATTTTATTGCCCCAATTATTTCTAAGCATTTCCAAAGGCTCTTTATCGATAACACAATGCTCAGTTTTGTAGGGTTCCACACAAGGACCAAAACTAAAATTCAATCTGCTATGCAGCCTTTCGTCCATGGTCAATAGATCATCGCAGACTTTAAACATACCACAGGCTTTTAATTGTTGTAGAAATGCATAAACGTCTTTATCATTATTCTCTCCTTTGTAGCCTGTTGCTGTGGCTAACCTGTAGGCCCAATCTAGCTGAGGTATATTGGCCCAAGACACCATAGCAGAGCCAGACATGACAACTGCTTTGTGAAACAAATCTCTTGTTTGTTCCGTCAATGTGAGGTAATGTGTTGAGGCCGCACCAGCACTTTCACCAAACACTGTAATGTTTTCGGAATCGCCACCAAAGAAGTGACAATTGTTTTTCACCCATTTCAAGGCCAATATTTGATCTTTTAAGCCCGCATTGCCAGGCACATCACAGTCTTTGTCGCTAAGGCTGAGAAAACCTTGAATGAAAATAAGAGAAACAAATTTAAAAATATTCAGTTAACGGACTTACGCTTAAACAATTAAACTTTTAGGGCTTAATCCGATTAAGTTCACTTTTGTATTGCTGTAGGGGTATGAGAACCTAGTCCATTTACTTAATTGGTTATTACAACCCTTTAGTCAAGATTACAACCTAGTTTCACAAAATACTCATGTTGTGTTTGTTAATTTTATACATGAGTGGCGGAACATTTTTGAGAAACTTTTCATGGCAGTTTTATTTTGTCTCTCAGAGTTTTTGCCAGAAGAATGCTGTGGGGAAGTCACCAATATTTTTTTTCACATTTCGTTTTGTTTGTTGAGATGTTTGCAGTGGGGTTTGAACCACGACCTCATGTCTAATAAACCAACACACTACCTACTAGACTACGGCGACTTCCATATAATAATACGATTGACAGGGTTGAGTAACAAACAGTTCCTAAAAGCAGAATATTTAAACTTGCTTCAGTTTTTTTTTTTTTTTGTTTCAAATTCATGGACCTCTGTGTGTCAGTTTGGAATAGGGTCCTGAACAATATCCAGCCTAGAAAACTCCATGGTTTATAAAAGCAATGAAAATAGGACTTCAAGTTCTATATTGACAGGAAATCTTTACATTGCTTTGTGTAAACTGAGGTTCAGGTCAGTTTATGGTTGAGCAATGCCAGATTTAGGAGCGCTAAAACTTATAAAGATCAGGTGGAGATAAATCCGAAGAATAGTGAAGTAGTCTCTATCCAAATATTCTTACCTCATTGAAAGAGGAAGGTAGTCATAATGATGCCTGAATGGATCTTATGGTTTTAAAAGGGCCAGACTATTGAGGGCTATAGAGGTGAACAGGCTCATTTTATTCAAGCAGTATGGTTTAGGAAATAAGGTCGATAATTTAGTCAATTTGTTTCGTCAAAAATGTATCCATCACAGCGATTATGATAGAGTTTGGGCCTGTTAATATTTTGCCAATATTACTTTGAATATAAAAAAGCACTGAACTCGGTGGAGTGAAGGTACATTATCTATTACCGAGAAAATCAACTGCATATGAGTACTTGATTCCAATAGTTAGCAATTATTCCTCGATCATAACCTTTCAGAAGACCTTCGAGGATTTATTTTAGAGCCAGTGAATGGTGAATGGTAAGTATTTTCGTACTTGTATAGAAGAGAGTATGCGGAGAGCAATTATAAGAAGCGTTATAAACTTCTCCATTCATTCATCAAATATTGGTGATGATTAACAAATATTCTTAATTCCAAGGACCACATGGGTTATGCTTGCAGGAAGGTAAGGAATGATGTCTGATTTGAAAGGCGTATCTAAGATAAAAAAGTCAGTGTTGCTGTATGCTTAAGCAGTAATTGAAGAAATTGTGAAATATGTTGAGAACATGTTATCAATTTTTTGAATGAACTGGTTGAGGATGTGCACCCCACCTTTGGAATTGCATAGTATTGTAACAGAGGGGACAAGAGATTTCCATTTGGCTGAATTATCATATACCACGTGGTGAAGGAAAATCTAAACGCCAGAAGAAAGAATATACGCTTGTATTAAATAATATCACTGTGAAGCTGGTAACACAGATGTTGACAGCGTTACAACAGTCAGTAGATCCGCAACATAGTCCCAGATATTTAAAGATAGATTAACAAAAGTTATGAAAAGCTTAGCTGAAACCTTACCCTGTCCTGATAGGACATTAAGATTACAGAAATTGCTTTTTGCACGACAGATGCACTAAAATGTCTTCAATGCCGAAATGCCGCATATGTTGCATTTTATAGTTCGAGATTTATTAACCAGTAAATGGAAAGAGAACTCCTGATCCATAAGTTCTTGACGATGCTATTGTCACAAAAGCACTTGGTTTCGGTGGAGCACTTTCCCAAAATTCTAATGAAGTATTACGAATAAAAATAACTTGTATAACCAGTACTGCATCATACTGCATCTGACTAAGGAGGACTAATGAAAGAGCTGACAAAGGTTGACTATCACACGAAGTGATATCGAATGACCGTTCTGTGACCGTTTCTGTGACTAACTCTAATTTTTAATATTTAGGAAATATTGTAATGCAATCGACGAAGAAATTTAAGATCTCTTCAGATAGACATATGGTCCAATCTATGGCTATACTTAGACGCCATAGTCCAATAGGTAGTATGTTGGCTCATTAGACGTGAGGCCACGGTTCAAATACCAGGTCAGACATCTTCTGCACAATAAAATATGAAAAAATATTTCTTTGGCGACTTCCTCTCAGCAGATTTCTGGCAAAAACCCTGACAGTTAATAAAATTGCTTTGAAAAGATTCTCAAAAAGCTGCCTTTCGGAGTCGACTTTTAACTATAGGTCCTGCCACTCGTATATAAAATTTATAAAATTAACACACACAACATAAAAGTTATGTGAAGCTAGGTCTCGTAATCCTGACTGAGGGCTTGTAATCATACATGTCTACATACATACATACATACATACATACATAATTGGTCTTTACAACCCTTCAGTCAGGATTACAACCTAGTTTCTCATACCACTTAAGTTGTGTGTGTCAATTTCATACATGAATGGGAGGCCCTTCAGTTTAAAGTCGACTCCGACCGACAGTTTTTTGAGAAACTTTTCATGGCAATTTTATTTGCTCTCAGAGTTTTTGCCGGAAATCTGCTGAGAGGAAGCCGCCGAAGAAATATTTTTTTCATATTTTCGTTTTGATGTTTGACCTGGGGTTTGAACCGCGGCCTTACGTTTAATAAGCCAACACACTACCTTCTAGACTACGGCGACTTCCTATGTATGTATACTAAGGCAATAACAAACAACAAAACAAAACTTGAATTACTTACCCAATGGTCCCAATCTGTAGGCAATTGTTACAAGAACAACATTTTCCATCATTATATAGTCCGGACTATATAAATCCCTTGAGGCTTCACCCATTTGAAAACCACCACCATATATCCATACCAATACAGGCATTGGTCTTGTTGGTTTTAACTGAAAAAAAATTATCATGAATAAGTTTTTTTTTGTTTTTTTTTTTTTTCTTTTTGTCTCTTATAAAACAACAAATGCTACCTACATTTCTCGTATAGACATTTAAATACAAACAGTCCTCACGTCCTTGAACTTGTTTCAAAATAATATTATACTGGCAGGGTTTCGAGCGAACGCGAGTACAACGTTTAACACCCGTCCAAGGTTCTGGTTCAACGGGTGCCTTAAAACGTAATTCTCCCACTGGAGGCTTAGCGAATGGTATGCCTTCGAAGCTGTAATATGTTGTGGGGCCATATATTGAACGCCATTTAACACCTTTAATTTTGCCGTATGTGGTATCGACAATGACCTTTTCATCGGAACGCAAACGTTTCTGTCTGGTTTTGAATTTTACGTAACTGCAATTGAATTAAAACAAAAATAAAGGCATTTAAAGGATGAACTGTATTAAATGTTGATTGGAATTTAATGCAGACAGACATCTGTTTGTCTGTCTACCATATTTGATTATCATTTTAATTTCTTATTGAACTATTTAACCTTTAGAAGCAATAAATGTGAAATTCTTCATAGTGTTGTTTAAAATTCTAGCAAAGCCTTATCTCTTTCACTAAATTGTGGGTCAAAGCATTTCAACAAATTTCTTAACAAATGAAATTTGGACTGCATTTCGATTTATTAAAATTGACTCAGCATATTATTTAGTGTTTAGTTTTGTGTGTTGTCTCTGATGGGCTCGTCATTGACTAATCACTAATCGGCGTTTAGGTCCGCTTTCAACAAATAAGGCGCACGTTGCTGATAAGCTCAGTTGGCATAAGACTTGAATAATATTTTTGTGTCGTAATAAACAGAATAACAAATTCCAACTGCTATACTGAACTTTATGTTGTCTTATCAAATGTATCAATTGTTATCGGAATTAATTTGCTTAATTGCTAGAATTCTGGCCCTCATTAACTTTTGCTCGCTCGCACTCTTAGTATATGTATGTTTTACGTATGCAGCAGATGTGTTTTCTCATTTGAATTTATATGCGATAAAAAACAAAAATATCAATAGGAATCGTTAAAATAAGCATAATGCGTAAAGAAAATCAAATCAAATGAAAGAAAGAAAAAAAGAAGAGAAGAAAAATTAAAAGAAAATAGAAAAAACACTCGTTTATAATTCATTTACTGTTGATTTTATGGATCATTTGCATACAAATGAAATTCTCTAACATACGGATATAATCTTATTTAATAATATGTATTTTCAATGAAGACTTTATATGTGTTAGCTAGTCACTTACATTCTATTTAAGATTAGAGAGTATAACTGGCAGAGACATAAAATAATGCTATCATTAAGGCAAGGAAAAATTGTACTTACACTTCTTAATTTTCAAAAAGCCAATAGTGTTTAGTCGCCGCAGTCTAGTAGGCAGTGTGTTGGCTTATTAGACGTAAAGCCAGGGTTCGAGTCCCAGGCCAGACATCAAAACGAAATATGAAATCCTCTCAGCAGATTTCTGGCAAAAACTCTGAGAGTAAATAAAATTGCCATGAAAAGTTTCTCAAAAATCTGTCGTTCGGAGTCGACTTTAAACTTTAAACCATTCATGTATGAAATTAACACACACAACATAAGTGGTGTGAGATACTAGGTCGTAATCCTGACTGAAGGGTTGTAATGACCAATTATGTATGTATGTATGCAATAGTGTTCCAGTAAGAACGCCAAATAAAAACACCTATCTTTTGGAATAATGTATGGAATAAAATATCTGTCAAATGGCTGCTACGGCTCTGATGACAGGCTATTATTACTGTCATGAAATTGTGCATGAATTAATCATACAAATATAACGCGGATTATTTCTAGTTTATTTGCTTAAGCAAGAGATTTGACAAAACATTAAAGAAAAAATCATAAGTCGCCGTAGTCTAGTAAATAGTATGTTAAATTATTAGACGTGAGACCCTGGTTCAAAACCCAGACCAGACATCTCTAGCAAAACGAAACATGAAAAAATTATGTGACAAAAACTCTGACAAAAAATAAAAATTGGCATGTAAAGTTTTCTAAAAATGTGTCATTCAGAGACAACTTTAGCTTCCGCCACTTATAAATAAAATTAACACACACAACATATGTGATGTGAGAAACTAGATCTTAATCCTAACTAAAGGGTTGTAATAACCAATTAAGTACTAAAGAAAAAATTGCATGGCGCGCGGCGTTGTAACTGCCTGATTTTGGTAGTCAGTTGAGATCAGAACTGAGAACTTGAGAGAATTTGTTCTGGAAATCATTGCTGCAATAAAATCTATAGAAGTCGCCGTAGTCTAGTAGATTATTAGACGTAAGGCCACGCTTCAAACTCCAGGTCAGACATCAAAAGAAAATATGAAAAAAATTATTTCTTCGGCGACTTCCTCTCAGCAGATTTTTAACAAATACGCTGAGAGTAAATAAAATTGCCATGAAAAGTTTCTCAAAAATCTGTCGTTCGGAGTCGACTTTAAACTGTAGGTCCCGCCACTCATGTATAAATTTAACACACACAACATAAGTGGTGTGAGAAGCTAGGTCGTTATCCTGACTGAAGGTATGTATGTTGTACAGGCGGTGTGGAATGTCTTCTTGTTGAAATCTCAGGGTTGACCAGAACTTCGTTATCATATTTTTGTAACGTATGCCGTATGTATTCACCGCAATTTTTTCAACATCTTCAAAAATGCAAGGCTCTATCAATCAGCCTGATCAAAATTCGTATCACATAGTTGTTTATTGTGCAAGCATTTGCTTTTCATGGACTGCATGAGGACTTTCTGAGCATCAAATTCAAATATTTTTTACATTCATTAAAACATTCCCTTGGAAATTCTAAAATTTAGCATTGGCTTCTCTGTGCTCTCTTACCAATGGAAAGGATTGCCGGTGGTTTCCATGAACTACAGGTTTGAGCTCTTTTGTACACATGAAGGTGAAATTATTTTGCCAAAATTTACTACGCAGTGAAGTAAAAGTTGTTAAAAACAATGGTGTGTTCGGTGCTGTTGTGAAACACTTTCGTTTTCAATTGCAATGTTCTCAAGAGAATTGCCTTTTTCGACATGACCTCAAGGTTCAACTTCCGACTCAGGAAGGTAGAATAAAACAATATATGCCAGCGGTTTGCTGGCAAAAACTCTGAGAGAAAAATAAAAATGCTATGAAAAGTTTCTAAAATCCATCATTCGTAGTTCAGATTAAAATATAGATTCAGCCAATCATGGTTAAAATTGACACTCACAACATGGGTGGTGTGAGAAGCTAGGTTTTAATCAGAGGTCAGCAATGAGTATTCAAAAAGATAAGTTGAATCGAATCATACTCATAATTTCTGATAGTTATACGTATTCATACTTTTTTAATATCATACTCATACTACTCATATTCAAAGTTTGAAGTACTCATCGTACTCATACTTATCAATACGCATGATGTTGTTGATTTCGACTCTCCATGAGTCAACATTTACAAGAATCACAATATAAGTATGATTTGCGTACGAACACTACAATACTCACTAGAATGTTGTGTGTTTGCCTTGCTTGCTGTCTTTGTCATTTTCTTTCTCCTTTTTTTGTAAATGCAACAACAACTAAGACTGTAAATTTTGATGAGTCATTTATGAGTATTATAAGTATTTTTCTAAATTTATGAATCTGAATGAATCAACTATATTTCGATTGTTATGAGTTTGATGTCAACGTTGTACTCATTCTCATTGCAACCTGTACTTATAAAACAATGTTGTACGGAGCACGAATGAATCGGAGTAGTTGAATTTCAATACTGTTGACTCACTTATACTCAAAATTTCATGCGAGTGCTGATCTCTGATCTCTGATTGTACTCATGACCAAGGGATCGTAATGACAAGTTAAGTAAGTAAATAAGTGAGTACTTTGTATCTTAAGAAAACTAAAGAAATAGGAAATCTATAACAAAGTTCAAAGAGTTTATGTTTGTGTACTCTTATTTACTGTTATTTACATTCATGTGTTTAGGTTAGTCCAATTTTTTCTCAAAGCATACATACATACATACATAATTGGTCATTACAACCCTTCAGTCAGGATTACGACCTAGGTTCTCACACCATTTATGTTATGTGTGCTAATTTTATACATGAGTGGCTGCGCCTGCAGTTTAAAGTCGACTCCGAACGACAGATTTTTGAGAAACTTTTCATAGCAATTTTTTATATACTCTCAGAGTTTTTGCCAGAATTCTGCTGAGAAGAAGTCGCCGAAGAAATACATTTTTGTATTTCGTTTTTATGTCTGACCTGAGGTTTGAAGCCTGACTTTAAGTCTAATAAGCCAACACACTACCTACTAGACTACGGCCACTTTCTTTTAATTTAATTGCAATGGAGCTAAATGATCATAGTTTCCTGTGCTCGAGACTAAATAATTTTAAGTCCAACTACTTGGAGTCTCATTTAACTACTTAAGCAACCAATAAAAAAACTTTCTTTGTATACTTTGTATGCCATGCATGCCACGTATGCCATGTATTGTTGTATAGATTGTCGTCTCTTATTTACATTAAATAATAAAAGAAAATAAGATTCTTTACACCTCTGTCTCTATTATCCCATTACAATATGTGTATGCATGTGTATATTTAGTTCAATTACATACAATACAATATAATTGAATAGAATAGAATGGAATGGAATATAATAGAATAGAAGACAGATATCATAAAACTACATACATAAATGTCGTTTGATCTGTTGTTTTGTTTTGTTTCGTATTGTATTTTAATTTAATTTGCATTAAATAAATGAATCTTTAGAAGAATCATTCATTTGCTTATCAGAGCATTTTGGAATACAAAATAAATTTTTTTCTTTTTTATTTTTTATAAAAATAGAATAGAATTGAAATATAAAATCCGGTTTATGATTATGATTATTAATACAAAACATGACTTATACACACACATATATATACCATATAAACACAGCCATATACATGTATGTATGTATTGTCATTCAAAATGACAAGTAAAGAAAAAATAACAAAATTTCTTCCAAAAGCAAAGTAAAAACGTCAGCCAGCCAATCAGCCATATAAACATATACTAAGCTCAACAACAACAACAACAAAAACAACAAGAACTCATTCAGACAAGACTAAGTATGCTTTTATGAAATGCATTTAAAATTTAATGTGTGATTTTGATTGGAATGTACAGGGTATGACAAAAGAAAGTTTATATTCAGGGGAATTTTTAAAAAGTCTTTCAACAAAGCAATTTTGCAATTTATTCTTTAAGGAAATTTACATCTTCAAAGTATCTCCACAGTCTTCTTTTCATTTCTTTTTTTTCAGTTTTTTCAGCTGAGCATGTGGCTGATCTACAAATGCAGATTTTAGGACGATAATAGCAGTTCCATACGACAGAGCTGAGAGACATGCAGACACACAGAGCCCTGTCTGATTGTAAAGGATTGTAACATTGGGTGTAGTGGTTGAGAACTTTGCTCAGCGAATTCCATTCTCTACTCATGAGGTGGAATTGTCTGGTCTTATTATGATGTTCGTTGATATTTTCGTTGGATCATTTCCTATACTGTCGTTAGGTCAATGGAGAGCTTAGGTTAGAGGACGTGTACCTGTCAGTCAAGACAGGTACAGTACCCGGAGGTCAGATTGACCCATTGTACAATGGAGAGCTTTCCTAGACAGATTTTAAATTGGATAACCATAACGCCCACAGCCCTGGCTTACTGGTATCGGTTTTAAAAACATTTCAACTACTACACATCACTCTAGTTAACGATGCAGAACAAACATATGTAAACTTTCTTTTGACACACACCGTATACTTTAAAAATGAGTTTATTGTGAGTACATCATAATACGACCTACACTCATTTAACTATTTGCGATTATGTATACACATCCCTGAGATTATTAACTTTATTGTGTGTCTGTTTGTGTATTCATTTGCTTATAACACTCCATTATCAGAGTTCTTGTTGTAGCAGAAAAAAAATAAAAATTAAACGAAAAATAAATGACGTTGAAGTGTTTTTCGTAGACAGACAGACAGACAGATTAAATGCACAGACACCGCATTAGAATATTTCCCATATCAATTGATTGATAGAATTTATATTTACCAGCGTTAGGCATAAAATAAAGATGAGCCGTTTCAAGTATTTAATTGAGTTAAAGGTTTAGGGCAATCAATTAGAAATATTTAAACACACAACACATGGGTACAGATTCCAAGGTTGGTGAAATTAAGCGTAAGTTCTATCAAATGAAATGAAATATGTTTATTCATTTGAATGTATGTACACATTCGTATTAAGGGTAAAGGTTTCTTATATTATTAAAGCAGAAAATTATGCAATTTAAATAAAATCAACAATAAAAAGAATTTGTTTATAACGTATAATTTTCACAAATTAATTTAAAAATATGTGTTTCTCTCAATTACCGTCACAAAGATATACTTGTATGTATTTCGATATTTTATGGTGTCAAAAGAAACTTTTCTAAAAAATAGCGATATCGCAACTTCTTATGCTACCCGTTGTTGCTCTGTGGAACTAATAGGAATCAGATGGTTGCCTAAATAGTTTTTTTGAAAATTAGTGAGTTCGAAAAATTGAAACTTTGTCCACTTTCAATGATACTTTAACAAGAATTACTTAGGTTTTTATCAAGTATTTTTGACTTTAACACTTCCTTCTTTTCAAGTATTTTTTTTGGACTATAACACTTTCTTCGTTTCTACATACACATATGTACATATGTTGCAGCAAATATAAAATATTACATGGAAACAGATTTTATATACTATAGTAACCGATTTATTTCTATTGGATAGAAATAAGTCTACAAATTACACAAAACCTCTGATTACAGTATCCAGAGAGTATAACTACAATATCAATCAGCATAGGCTAGGCGAAGGGTGTCTACAGAAAAAGTTGATAAGCATTACTTTCTCAAAACCATAGACATATTTTTATAAAAACATATTCTGTAGAAAAAATTCTATTGAAAATTTATGTTATTGAAAATTTTCCTATAAAAAATTTTTTATATCGATAAAATTTATAAATACAATTTTTATTATCGATAAAATTTATACAGAAAATTTCTGTTATCGACAGTATTTTTATAGAAAATTATTGTTATCAACAAAATTTCTATAAAAAATTATTGTTATTAACAAAATTTCTATAGAAAATTTTTGTTATCGACAAAATTCTATAGAAAATTTTTGTTATCGACAAAATTCTATAGAAAATTTTTCTTGGTGATAACATTTCTACACAAAATTTTTGTTATCGACATTATTTTTACAGAAAATTTGTTATCGGAAAAATTTCTACAGAAAAATTTTATTGGCAAAATTTCTATAGAAACTTTTTGTTATTGTTATTGACAAAATTTCTATAGGAAATTTTTGTTTTCGTCAAAATTTCTACAGAAAATTTTTGTTATCGACAAAATTTCTACAGAAAATTTTTTGTCGGCAAAATTTCTGTAGAAAATTTTTGTTATCGACAAAATTTCAATAGAAAATTTTTGTTATCGACAAAATTTCAATAGAAAATTTTTGTTATCGATGAAATTTCTATAGAAAATTTTTTTCTACTAAATATTTTTAGAAAACTTTTGTTATCGATTAAAGTTATATACAAAATTTTTATCGACTGAATTTTCATAAAAAATTTTTGTTATCGACAAAATTCTACAAAAAAAATTTGTTATCGATAATATTTATAGGCAAATTTTTTATCGATAAAATTTATATACAAAATCTTTTATCGTCAAAATGTATATAAAAAATTTTTTTATCGGCTAAATTTTAAATGAAAATTTTAGTTATCAAAAAATTTTCTACTGTAAATTTTTGCTAGCGGTAAATATTCTAGAGAAAATATTTGATATTGATAAAATTTCCGTAGAATATGTTTGTTATCGATAAAATATCTACAGAAAATTTTATTTATTGATCAAAAATTTTTAGAAAAAATTCCTACAGGCAAATTCTCTTTAGAAAATTTTTGTTGAGGATAAAATTTCTATAAAATATCTTTCTTATTGAAAAATTTATTTTAAAAATTTTTTTATTGTATAATTGTTGGTTTTGCAAATTATTCGATATCAAAGTATTTACCATAGAAACAGTTAATTATCGAAATATTATCTGTCTAAACTGGAGATAAATAAAGTTGAAACAAACGTGAAGAAGTAGAAGTTAGAATTTATTGGATAGTGTCCTAAATTTTGATGTATTAGGATTGTGGATTTGATACGCATTAGAAAATATAATATATTATACTACACCACTAGCCTAAGGACTTTAGTAAGTCGTAGATGTAGTGCATTTTTAAAAAATAAATACTTTTGAAGAGTTGTTTTTCTTTTCAACAGAGTTAGAAGTTAATATTGAAAACAATAATTTAATAATTCACCTTCTCTATTATTGTGTAGATTAAATAGTTAACGCCTTCAACATGAAGGCCTTTTGTTGTATATCAATAAATTAAACTTAAATTCTATTGAAAACATTTGAAGTTGTTGTTATTAATTATTAAACATATTTAATGTATAGTTTAATGATTAATTCTACTTATTCATTTTCAGTTATTGACATGCTTAAATAATACAATTTAAACTTGACTTCATATTAAATTAGCACAACGATAAATGCAAACATCAACAATAAACATTCATTTGAGTACTGCTTTACATAAATAAATACGTACAGAGATTTAATATTAAAATAAATGATTATAGAATAATTATATTTTTTAAATTTTAAATAAATATTCTCTAACCTTTGAAAATTAATAAAAAAAAATAACAAAAAAATAAAATGCTTAGAAAGTCTAAAATTAATTTAATGCTGATGTTAATTGTTAAATAAAATATTCACTAGAACGTCGATATGTATGGCAGTTGCAATACTTATAATTACAAACAATGTTTCCTCGCAGACATAAATTATTGTTAAAGAAATGAAAAAATGCCAATAAATTATAAAACGAATGTGGATTTGGATTTATGAGCCATAAAACGCTTGCCTCTACTGATAATCAAAAATGGGAAATTTTTTTAAAAGTTAATGTATACTGACGTACTTAAGTTTTATAGTGCATGTGTGCTTTAGATAAACATGCAAAATACAAAATCAAAAACAAAGAAAATACTTTTAATTTATCAATCTCAAGCCAACTAATCATTCTTATTTGTATTGCAAAAAAAAAAACGCAATCCATTGGGGTTTGAGATGTATTTTTAACAAACTTTCGAGTATTTTTAATTTAGAAATGTTAATCTATACTAAAAATAAACTGAAGGTAATAATAATGAATTATATTTCATAAGGTTTAGATTTTATTAAATGATTTACTTTCAGTTATCGATTAATATTCATTTCATTTGTTTTTTTTTTCATGATAAGATTATAAGTCCCAGTAGTGGTCATTGAAAACTAATTCTAATTTTTCAGACTCTTTTTAAAAACGTAAACATATGACTTATTGTCTGGAATCAAATAACTCGTGTCTATACATCATATGTGCCAATAAATTAATAAAAATAAATGAAAGATAAAAACAATTTTATTAATTAACATCGTCTTAATATGTCTTAACGTCAGGTGTATTTGTTTTTTCTAGCTTACTATGAACTTCTAATTCGATAAACTAAAGCCAACACAATTCTAAGGGCCATTACAACTTGCCGTTAACTAAAGGGAGGATTTTAACGGGCAGATAAATTGTTTTTCATTATTATAAGTGGACAATATGCTAAATGTATGATCATCCTACCAGTAACTTTTAAAGTTAAGTTTATGTTTGAACTTGCCATATTATATATTATTTTCAATATGGCAACTTCAAATATAAACAAAATCAGCATACACAACAAAAAAACGAAGCCCGTCGTTGCCACTGCGTTAAAGAAAACTTGTTTAATTGTGCAGTGTTATCAACAGTGTTATGCCATATTTTAAAAAAAGTTAACTTTATTTTATCACGACGTTGTAATAACGAAAAGAAGTTAAAGGTGACTTTAAAGTTCACTTTAGCTAAAGTTACCTTTAACTAAACCCAAGTATAACGGTAAGTTGTAAGAATGGCCCTAAATATTCGAAATAAAGTTTTATAATTAAAGAGTTTTTAATTAGTAGCTGCAAAACTGCTGGTCCAAAAAGGTTGTCAACTGTTGAATGTCTTTCATCTGGAGTGTCATACACATTTGTCATTTTTCAATACAACCAACGACAGTTTCCTGAGATACTTTTCATGGCAATTATATTTTTTCTGAAGGCTTTTGCCAGAAATCTGCTGAAAGGAAGTGGCTAAAGAAATATTTGCTCATATTTTAATTTGTTTGAGATGTCTGAGTTGGGGCTCTCGTCTATTAAGTTAATACACTACTTACTAAACAAAGGGCACGAAATTTCAATTTCATTAATGATTGGGTGATTGGTTTATTGTAGAAGATTCTATTTTAGATTTCCTCGATTATTGCCAAACAATGCCACACTCAGTGAATATGTATTGGGGTTTTATATTTGTTGTAGTAATGGTAGCCTTACTTACAAGGTAGCATCAATCTGATGGTGGACGTTAACTCTCTGTGGCGGGATCATTTTTCTTTCTGTGAGTGAAATGGAAACGCCTTAATTTTGAAAAGAATAAATTACGAAAGCCATGTTGAACACTTTTCACTCGTTCCCCGGATTCGAACCTAAATTGCTTGGGTTTGTTGTTAAGCACTTTATATTCTACCCCACGATATTCTGTTAGGATATAAGACTCATAGCATACGTTAATTTTGCGTTGAAGATTAAAGATATTTGGCTTTGCCTGAATAAATCTCTTGTTATTATTCGATGGAGAAAGTTCTGACTCGTTATTATGATAACCAAGCAAGGATTCCGGTCAAATAAATTTTCTTCGTTATTGGCTAAGCAGGCATTATCTTACCAAAAAAAGTTCTCGCATCAAATCAATGGATCTGCTATATCCTTCAAAGATATCTATTCTTTCAGAGACCTCATTAAGTTAAACTAGGTAGGCACCAGAACCTCTAGTGTAAAGTTCTGGGAATGAAAATTCAATGAGTCATTTACCGGTTTTGAAGGTGTGAATAGTATCTTTCAAGTGTCTTTGGTTTTGGAGACATTTCAAAACATACTTCAACGCGTATGGAATATAACTCTACTGTATGAATCAAAGCAACGAATTTTATTTTGAAACTTTTCAACTTCATGTTATACAGTAGTAAACGAAGTTACTTACAAAAGGCATGAGGTTATCCTACAATGTTGATTCATTAGAGCACCATCACAATCATTTATCTCTAATAACAACAACGGCATAAACTCTAATGAATTAAAGGAACTTGATCTCGGAAATCAAATACTTTTACGTACTAATCACTTACTTACTTAATTGGTCATTATAACACTTCAGAGTCGGGCTTACCACGTAGCTTCACACAAAACTTATGTTAGATGTGTTAATTTTATTCACAAGTTAATTGGAGTTTACAGTCAGTTTAAAGTCGACTCTGAATGACAGATTTTTGGGAAACCTTTCCATGGCAATGTTATTTAGTCCCAGAGCTTTTGCCAGAAGACTGCAGGGAGGAATTGCCGAAGAAATATTTTTTCATGTTTGAGTAGAGGTTTGAACCGTGGACGCATGTCTAATAATTCAACATACTACCTACTAGACTACGGCGAATTCAACGTTCTTAACACATTGTGTGGAAAATATATTTGTGGTCGATTGGCTATTGCAACATGCATTATAATGATAAATCGCTGCATTATCCGCATTTGTAATACGGACATTGTAAACAAATCTAAATCTAACTCCCTCCTCCTGCCGTCTTACAATTTCTTTTCCTCGTTTTTTTTTCGACAAAAGCGGTTTTTTTCAATCTTTTCACACAAAATTATTAATTACCCAAATATGTTTAAACCTATTTTAAAAATGCA
Source organism: Sarcophaga subvicina (assembly GCA_936449025.2). NCBI lineage: Eukaryota > Metazoa > Arthropoda > Insecta > Diptera > Sarcophagidae > Sarcophaga > Sarcophaga subvicina. Next base: position 30,575,427 of record OW388081.2, read on the forward strand.
AAGTTTTTTAGAAACAAGAGAGATTAGCCTTTAAAACGGTATACTTAAACATTTTGTTCAAACTTATTTGTTATGAGATTTGATGGGTGTAAACATGGAAACATGGAATTTGGCCATTCTTAATTGCAAAATTTAATTGAAAACTATAAAATAAGTCGTGCCATTCTTAAAGCCCATTCTCTTGTGAATAGATTGTCACTTCATTTGATAAAATTGAACAAAAATTACAGTAATTATGATTTAAAGGATATAACAGCTGAGTCATACGGAAAAACGGAAATATTAGACGACTTTTGGCAGTCGTTCAAGCGTTCAAAGAGAAAATTCTCAGGTAAACAATCAAGATCCATCAAAAATTTTTAAAATTTTTGAACCGAAAGTTCATTTGATAAGACGACTTACATATATACAAAATATAACATGACTGTTAAATAGTAAATTAAATAACAACGACGGTAATTTTTGTCCAATTTTATCAAACGAAGTGTCAATCTCTTCACAATATAAGGCACTTGCAGAATATGGCCACTTATTTCAAGTTTTTTAATTAAATTTTGAATTTAAGAATGGCCAAACTTGAAAAAAATAATATTTTCCATGTTTATTACCCCATCAAACTTCATAACAAATAAGTTTGAACAAAATGTTTAAGTATGCCGTTTTAAAGGCCCTCCTCTCTCTCTCCTCTTTCTAAAAAAAACTTTGTATTTTTAAAATCGGTTTAAATATATTTCGGTAATCAATTGGTCAATTCATACAAGCCGTTGTATCGTTGTATTCATGTGGTCAATTCACACAAGCCGTTGTATCGTTGTATTCATTGTATTGTTGGAAGAACATACAACAGTGTATGATTGTTGTTGATATTTTTCATAATAACTAACTGTACAACTTAGACTAAGTAGTTACTCGTGTGAATTTTAACTGTTGCACCCTGTAATTAATAAAACGGAAAAGCTTTCCATTTTATAATATCGTACCAGTACTATAATCAATTGCGTATATGTGTGGGGGGAAATTAAATTCGTAGTCCTGTCAAAAACCTACTTTTCAAATATCAAACTTTGTTTTTAAAACAAACAAAAAATCGAATTAAACTTTATATATGAATTTCTAATTTTTTAAATGTTTTGTAGAGAAAAAAAATTCCCTTTCGAATCAAACGTAAAGAAAACCTAAAAAAAAATTTCAATTAAAATTTTCAAATAATTTAAAAGGTGTTATTTGCCATCACATGCATTTACACCTTCGTTTATTATTATTAGTTTTCCCAGAATAATCAATTATTTAACACTTTTGAAACAGCTCAGCAGGGACATTTGTTTGTTCATTCACTCAATTATTTTACAATTGATTGACTTCGGTTACAAACTCAAATAAAAAGAAAATTTTATTTCTTTTAAATTAAAACAGATTTTTTTTTTCAACTAAAAACTTGAAATTGTAAGCAGCAATTAAGATGAGTTTGTGCAAATGAATTCAATACTACGCAAAATATTTCTCCTTAACTGCGCAGCCTTGATCAATTTTCAAAGTGTTTAATTGTATTGACGTCTGTTTTGAAGGACCTGTCAATGTAACCTAAAGAGACTTTCACTGCTATTGAAACAGAAAATGGGTGTAAAATGCTAATTAAACAATTCGCTGTTTAAGTCGAAAGTTTTAAATTACAAGAATTCCCTTGAAATTCGTGTTGCAAAGTTTGTGACAATGGTGGGCGTCGATGTAGCGAAATAAACTTGAAATTAATGCTTTGAATGCCATGGTTTACTGTATTATATACATAGTAAAAGGAGAAGTAATTAAATCTTTCATTATGTTGCTAACGTATGTGTATTTTACAACACAGTTTTTGCCTTAAGACTGGTGAGAGGAAGTCAACGAAAGGAACATGTTTTGTCATAATTCGTTTTGTTCGTAATGCCAGCGCTGGGGTTTAAGCCATGGGCTGTAGTGTAATAAGCTAATACACTGCCTACTAGACTACGATGATTTTCTTAATTACAAATAAAACAGTTCATTAAGGTAATGTCGAAGACGTCTAGCCTTTTCTATAGATAATAAGCAATTACACTAGAATAGTTAGCAAAATAATGATCCCAAACACTCCATCAATGGGTGAATATGCTTTACCGGCTACTACAAACCATCAGCATACAGATCATGGTTAAGGCTATGGTTCATATAGTTTAAAGGTGTAACGATATCAGCTTTACCGAAATGCTTTCATTTATAGAGAGTTTTTGCCAGAAATCTGCTGAAAGGAAGGTACCGAAAAAATATTTTATCATATTTCAGTTAGTTCGACATGTCTGGGTTGGGGTATTGAACCACGACCTCATGTTTGATAAGACGACCATGAAAATTCAATTTCAACTATTCGAATACGCATCATTATACGTTTTGGCCCGAATTCGATATTTTAAAACCATTATTCGATATGTAAAAAAATATCTAAGACTTCGGGAAAACTAGACTTGCTTTAAGTGAAGATAGAAAGGGAAAAAATTTCTAAAGATTAATAATAAATATCATGGGTTATCTCTTTAGGAAGAGAACACCGATAATAAAATACATTTTTCCAGAGATTGGCCATAATTGGGGCCAACCTTTGTAGTACTTGCTACTGTAAACCGTTGATTAATTCAACTGAACATGAAAAATAATAAGAATATAGGGAAGTTGCTTTATGACAAGCCATTGTTATCAAATAAACGGCAACGAATTTAATTTTAAGCGATGTTGGGAACTTCAAGGCGCCGTAGTCTAGACATCAAACCTCAGTTCTTCAGCAAAACGATGATTCATGAAAGGAAGCAGTTTTATGGCCAAAACTCTGAGAGTAAATAAAATTGCTATGAAAAGTATCTCAAAAATCTGTCGTTCGAACTCGACATTAAACTCTACGTATCGCTATTCATGTATAAAATTAATCCATTAATGCCCGAATTACTTTTTTTTCTAACGATTACCGTTTTGTTTTTTTACACTCAATTTCTTCTCAGAGTATAAAAACTAAGACCTCTGCTGACAACTTATGTTGCCACTGGGCAGTAATGGGTTAATGCACACAACATAAGTGATGTAAGAAGCTACGTGGTAATCCCAACTGAAGAGGTGTAATGGCCAATTATGTATGTATGATATTGGGAACACAAATAAAGATTAGGTATGCCTATATAGTAGATCTTATCAGTTTGAGAATAATTTATTCATTGTTTGATTTGAATGCAGTGATTAATTTATTAAGAATTCTATTTTAATATTGAAATTATAATTTTGTGGTTATTTCTTATAAATAAAACTCATGTTTGTCAGCTTGGATAAACCCAGTAAATTCTCTACAACAATAATTTTGCGAAAAGTCATATGCATAGCAACGTAACAAATGGCATGTCACAACTTACTGTGACCCCTGTGAACAACGTTCACGTACAACGTTCATTTGATAATTAAGGGCCACAGAAAAAAAAAACAAATAAAAAAAAAATTGGCGGACAAAAGCATTGTACACGCACTTAAGTAATACCCTCTCTGGCTATTGACATTAATTCCATATAATTATTTGATATTATAACACACTTACCTTAATGCTAAACGCATTTGTTCGGCAATTGGTATATTAAATGACATGTTGTTTGTAAGGGAATGTAGTACAAAAATAAATAACGGAATTCACCAAAAAAAAAAACACGCTTTAATTTCACTTCAAATCACTTTAAGAACTCCTTCTCCACACACACTCACAATGTTAATATTGGTTTGGCTGCCAAATATCGTGCATGCTTTGAGAGGACTTGGTTGCGTATGTGTGCCTGAACAGGAGCAACAAAAATACTTATACGCCTGGGGATAACAAACCACCAACCACAAAATAAAATCAATATAGCGATTTTTCTATCCTTTTTGTTTTTGTACTTTTTTGTACTTTTTTTTTCTATTTGTAGACGACGGCAGCAGCAGCTCTGGCAAGAATAGCAAGCAACACTTGACACTTTTCTTTTGTTTTGTTTTTCGTAACGTTTCGTTTCGTTTCGTTTGTCCTTCCTATGGTCTCATTGCTTGACTGACTGAATTTTCAATATTTTCCCACAATTGTTTAGAAAATTTGTGTGTTATAAAAGCACTCACTTGTTGCCACTTAAAAAATTTATTCTTTTCTTTTTTTTGCTTCAGAATCTCACACAAAGAATATTGTTTTTGGGAATTATTTTTTTGACTTTTAAATTTTCCAAAACTATAAACAATGAAGCACATACACACGAACGGAAAATAGAAAAAAAAATTATAACTTAAAACAAAAACAAATCATATAAACAAAAACACACAAAAAAAATGGAAAAAGAAAAAAACAAAAACAAAAAAAAAACAAACCAAAACCAATAAGTCTGCTCTGTTCTATAGAATTTGCTGATGTGCTTTTATTTTTCCAAAAATTGCTTCTATTTTTTATTTTGTTTGTTTTGTGCTTCTTAAAATTTCTTTTTTTATTTCAATTTTTTTCTGTTCTTGATTCTCTTAAAATTGTTTTTCTTTATTTATTGTAAACGTACGTTTTTGCACAAGGGTTGTTTGATAACTGACAGTAGTCGAAAGCGTTTGCAATATGAAACACACTACTGACCAAAATTCTCTACAAGTACGAGTACTATATAGACATATCAACTACAACAACAGCACCAAATGGCAAGCATACAACAACGACCAAACGACCGACCAACCGACGAAACGAACGAATACAATACAAAAAAAGGCAGCAACAATAAGAGCATCATGTTGAGTTTGTGTTTAAAGTATTTCAAATACAATACAATACCAATACAAATACACACACACGTTCACATCGAATTGTCTATATGGGTGATTCCACAGTAATTGCATGGTGAAAAAATATCTCAATGTAAACAGTATGAATGATAGACGTGGTCATATCGTTTTAGCAAAAATGAAATATATGACGATTGGCGAACGATTGAATCATGGAACTCTGTATTTCAGTCCCGATTCTTATTCACCCATTTCGTTGATAACTTGAAAAATGTTGATTTTCAAATACTCTATCGCTAGTCGATTGTCTGCTTAGACACATTATTGGAGGCATGCAATTCCATTATCGTGGTAATCAATTGATGCCATAACGTTAAATCACATATTCAGGGAACTTCTCATGCGATAAAGCCAAAATATTTTGTGACTCATGGCTCCGTTCAGTTCATGACCACCAGTTTAAGCCAAAAAATGACAAAAAAAATGTATATTAACGGCCATAGCGCATTGAATTATCATTAACGGTTCTACCAGTATTATTTTCGCGAAAAATATGGATTAATGACACCTCCAGGCCGTAATGTGCACCAAACAATTAGTTTTTCTCAATGTAGTGCCCTTCCCACAATTGTGTCTAGGTTTTACGAATACAATATACTTGTTGAAGTAACCATCAAATAAGCAATGTGCTGTATCGCTGAAGGAAATTTTGTTTGAAAGAGCAGAAGCCTTTTGCTCCAGGATCAATCTAAATATCTACGTATTTACGTCTTTGTGAATGGTCAGCTGGCTTCGTAGGTTGCGTGACACAGAATTTCAGTTGATGTAGGTGCCAATACGAGTGAAAAATATGCGATAACGGATCTGTTTCGCCGGACTTTTTTCGATAGAAGCGAAATGTTGTAATGTCGTAATCCTGGCTGAAGGATTGTAATGACCAATTAAGTAAATAAGTAAGTAAGTGCGTACACATCTGCACACAGTTACCAATTTTTATAAGGTTCTTTATAATCGTTCTAATTTGATGTACAGTGGGTCGGCCATAACGAAATTGCAATGGTAGAAAAGTGATCACATTTAAATCATCACTTTTGTATCACGTTGTAACACTCTTTAGGCGTTTTTAAATTGTTAAACGATGCATCTTCGTAAATGGCTAACGTGTGAAAAAATAAATGACGCTTCAGATGGCTAATACCTAACAGCTGATAACTTTGCCGGAAGGATGGTTTTAGCTTTATTCAAGGATCGAGAATTTCTTTTTTTAGACTCTAGCAAACTCACTCGCTCTCTCTCTCACTCTCTTTAAAATTCTCTATTACAATAGATCAAGCTCTACTGACAATTTCAGTGAATATTTGAATGAATACTTGAGTGAATATTTGAAATAATAAAAATTTAAAAATAAGTTTAATTATCAAGGAAAATAAACGCTTTCAATAGTTTGAACATATTTTCTTTATATTTAAGGTTTCATATGGTTTCTGTCAGTTCACTTACTTGGAATTAAAATTTTTAACATTCCCTTCCCGAAGTTTGTTTTAAGGCTGCCGACAGAGTATGAAAGGGATTAAAAGTGGTTATCAATATCAACACTTCATTTTACTTTAATCAATTATACGTTGTAATATGATTACGTACACACATATGTAAATAATTGGTCATTACAATCCTTCAGTGAGGACCTACTGTTTAAAGTCAATTCCGAACCACAGATTTTTGAGAAATTTTTCATGGCAATTTTATTTTACTCTAAGGATTTTTGCCAGAAATGTGCTGAGATGATGTCGCCGAAGAAATATTTTTTTCCTGTTTCGTTTTGTTGGAGATGTCTGACCTGGCATTGGAACCGTGGCCTTACGTCTAATAAGCCAACACACTACCTACTAGATGTATAGAATACAGCGACTTTGTATCTTTTAAGACACTCATTTAAAATTTAAACACTGGAAAAGCCAAAAAAAAGCCCAAATTTTGGTGATAATCATACTTACAAACAATCATTTTTGGCACATTTAACTATGATTGTATACGATTAGATGTATATACGTCATATGGTATTCAAACACTTTTCAGTGTGAAATCACCCACATACAAAAAATACATATTCTGCCCACATATAAACAAAATAGCTTTTAATACATTCTTTGCACACATTAAATGTAGAGCAAAATAAATTTACGTAAAAAAAGAAGAGCATGAGTATAAACAACAATAATAATGTTCTCTCTCACACAACCCTCCCTACAGCTGTTGTGTTGTGATTTTTTAAGCAGCATAAACTCTTATGCCACTTTAAGCTATTTTTTCTATTAGCACAACTAGCACGCTCTTCTGAGTCTGAGACATCTAAACAAACACAAATTAGAATTAAAAAAAAAAAATAGAAGAGACTTGCTCAAACACCTCTAGGTCATATAGCAATACATGCATACATATGTACATATATATGTGCATACTGTGTTTGAAACATGGAGTGTTATAAAGTGGTTTATTATTGTTTATTGGAAATCAAAATATTATTGGCTGCAATTCCTTTTCCTTTTTTTTCATTTCATTTCATTCTCTGGCTTCTTAAACTTGTCATTATCAATTATTCCTGTGGTTTATTTGTGTGAGTGTGTTTGGAGTATATGTATTATTAATTCACTTTGCAATTTCAAATATCAAGAACAGTTACAACAACAGGTGTTCAACAATACATGCACACCGTTTTAATTTTCCATTTTAATAAAATATTTATTAACAACAGGGGCGGGGAGGAGGTGATAATTTCTCATATCAAAAAAAACAAAAAGTATACATGTGTGTTGTTATAGCAGGAAAAGGATGTGCTGCTACATTTTTAATAAGCTTGTAATTTTTGCAATGAGATTTGTATTACCACAATACATGATAGAACACGAATAACATGGTGTACATCAGGTAACTGAAATTATAAAAATTTTAATTTTGATTAGAAATAATTATTTAATTAGGTGTGTGTTTAGTTAAATTAAAACCACACAAAAAAAATCGATTTTTCATTTATAAATCGAATAGAAATTTGTTGTCCTATTGTTTTAGCTGGCACTGTTATTAATGCCCTCACCCAGTTCGTGTTTATCTTAAGTTTTTATTTTTTCTATATTTTTAATAGGCCTCTACCTGATATTGTTGACGTATGCATAACGTAGATATAATTTAACAGAATAAAATATTTTCCTTTTTTATTTATCGATTCTATGTTAAATTACTTCATTGTTGTTGGCAGCAAATTTCAAGCAGAATATAAGAAAATTAACGAAAAATGACTTGCAAAATGTGGTTGTTAATTGACGTATATTCCACATTATTTAATATATTGAATGTATTTGAAATTATTGATTATTTATGTTAAATTTTAAATCGTATACTTTATATCTGATCAGTCTTCAAGCGATTTTTCTTTTTGTTTTTGAAAAGAAATAATAAATTTTAGAATTTTTTCTAAAACTTTATCTTTGACCTCGCAACAATAACATATTATTACTGACTATGCTCTCACGGATAAAATTTAAATTTGAGAAAACCAATGCCATTCATACAGATAACACAGAAGTTAGGTTCAGACTCTCGAACACATGCGAAGTACTGTCCGAAGAGACAATCGTCATAATATCCTGGAAAAATGTCAGTGAATAACCACTCTGTCGGATTTATGTATATATCGGGTTGGCCATCTATCAGTTTAAATTTCAATCATCAGTTATTTCGAATTTGGCAATACTTATGTATGTCATTCCATTGATTCACACATTACGGCCGATAACTATACTTTTGAAACAGTCAAGGAATTTATTTATCTTGGCTGCGCCGTAACCACCAAAAATGATGTCAGTCTGGAGATCATGCGCAGGGTCACTCTTGCCAACAGGTGCTGCTATGGTCTCAATAGGCAATTGAATAGCAGAGACCTCTCTCGTGCGACAAAACTAACACTCTACAAGACCCTCATCCTACACGTGCTTCCTTATGGCGTAGAGGCATGGACCATATGAAGTACTGATTCAGCAGCCTTGAGAGTGTTCGAGAGAAAAGTCCTACGTAAGATCTTCGGTCCTGTGCGAGTTGGCGATGATTTCCTTATCCAATCCAACAGTGAGCTGTATGAGCTCCTCAACAACATAGACGATGTACAGCGTCTTAAGATCCAGCGGCTGCGCCATGTCGTTCAAATGGAGGAGGATGCTCCGGCGAGACGGGTATTTGATGCGGGAATCTGCGGAAGTCGGCGAAGAGAACGACCTTGTATCCGTTGGAAGGACCAAATCGATTGGTGTGACCAACTGGCGTAGGCGCGCAAGAAGCAGAGACGCCTGGAAGGATGTGTTGCGGCAGGCCGAAATCCGTTAAACGGGTTGTTATGGCCAATTAAGTAAGTAAGTAAGTACATATGTCATTATATTTTGTCACAAAATTCAGTGTATTTTCTCCACTGAACGTAATGAATCGATTTACGCTTAAGCAACGTTGTGATTTATTGGAAATTAATTTCCAAAACAAAGACAATTGGTCGGATTTAGCACGAGAATGTCGTACAGATTAGGACCAACAGTGCCCATTATACGCAAGTTTATTGCTAAAGTACGTGAATCTGGTTTCATTGTTGATGTGCCAAGACGTGACCGTGTTCGTACATTGCGTAGACCCGAAAATATCGTAGCTATGGCTGATAGTGAGCGCGAGAATCCAGAAAAATCAAATAGTCATCGTTCTCAAGAATTGAAAATATAACGCATTAGTTTAGGTCGAATTTTCCGAAAAGATCTCGGTATGATGCTTTACAAAGTTCAATTGGTTCAAGTGTTGTAGTCAGGGACCGAAAATAACTATTATTTTTGAATTTTTGATTAAAAAAAGCAACCGCAAGCAAATGTCGGAGAACAAAACCAAGTATACCATTTTGATTGTCTTGGACCAAATTTTTATAAAATGCGATGCTTTTTAAAACATGATTTTTAGTTTTTAGAAAAAAAATAACAGTTATTTTTTGATTTTTATTTTTTCTAGCAAAAATAACAGTTATTTTTGACTTTTATTTTTTCGAGCAGAAATAAAAGTTATTTTTTGACTTTTATTTTTAAGAGCAGAAATAAAAGTTATTTTTTGACTTTAATTTTTTTCGAGCAAAAATATCAGTTATTTTTGACTTTTATTTTTTCGAGTAGAATTAAAAGTTATTTTTTTACTTTTATTTTTAAGAGCAGAAATAAAAGTTATTTTTTGACTTTTATTTTTTCGAGCAGAAATAAAAGTTATTTCGGTTTTTTCAAACCCTATTACACAAAGATTAGTGTTTAATATACCCAAAACTTAATTCTAATAATTTTCTAACATAAATTACTTTAATTCTTTTAAAGAATTTTTTAATAAATATTATGAATTCATCATGAATTAAAACAAAAATAACTTTTATTTCTGCTCGAAAAAATAAAAGTCAAAACATAACTTTTATTTCTGCTGCAAAAAATAAAAGTTAAAAAATAACTTTTATTTCTGCTCGCAAAAAAAATAGTCAAAAATAACTGTTATTTTTGCTCGAAAAAATAAAAGTTGAAAAATAACTTTTATTTCTGCTCCTAAAAATAAAAGTCAAAAAATAACTTTTATTACTGCTCTTAAAAATAAAAGTCAAAAATAACTTTTATTTCTGCTCGAAAAAATAAAAGTCAAAACATAACTTTTATTTGTGCTCGAAAAAATAAAAGTCAAAAAATAACTTTTATTTTCTGACTTTTACGATAAAAATTATAACAGTTACGGTCCCTGGTTGTAGTCATATGAACATCCGCTTCATTTGCACTTTGCTAGATGGGCCAACGAGCAACTGCACGTTTTCTAATGAAGCTCATTTTCATATTGGTGGGTACGTTAATAAGCAAAATTTTCGTATTTTGTGCTCAGAAAACCCACACGTGGTCTTACAGATGCCAATGCACCCGCTTGTTGAGCGGATGCATCATTGGCCCATATTTCTTAGAAAATAAGGCTGTACCCTCTCTTGATGGTATTGAAGTTAACGATGTTTGGTTTCAACAGGATGGTGCAATTTGCCACACATCTCATGCTACAATCGATTTATTGCGTCAAACGTTTGATGACCGTTTCATTAGCCGTAAAGGTGAAGACAATTGGCCACCCAGGAGCTGCGATTTGACACCATTGGACTATTTTCTGTGGGACGCCGTTAAAGGAAAGTGTTATGCCGGTAAACCAGAGACAATTGAGTTTTTGTTTTATTGGATTTTTCAATTTAAACTTTTAAATGGCCCCGTCTTTGCATGGATTAGCAACGACGCAAGTACGGAAGTGGTATCACAGATGGGAAAAGCCACACAACGATTAATGGACATATGCTATCATAACTTGTGCCAAAATATGGATTCACATCAAATTGAATTATTGAATTATTTTCTCACACAGATCCTGTCCAATCCAAAAATATCAAAACCGTTATAAGCCTGCAGAAATTAAAAATGTATCCCAACTCCGAGTAACGTAACGAGTTCCTGAAGAACGTTAATTATTAGATAAGTTTTTTGGCTGCTCATCAACTGTTAATAATTTAATTACCAAGATGTATCCGCTGCGTATCAAGTGGAATGTTGGCTAACTGTTCGCCAGAAAAGTTTTGAGCAAACTCGTCATAGTCGGTAGAGAAAACAGGGCTCTTCAGCATCAGAAACTACAACAAGATTGGCTATTCAAGTGGCGGGCATATTATGCAGATGATTTAGGATGATTTTGAGTATGATGCAACGAGTATGACGTTTGTGCTCTTGGAAGATCTCCCGACGCAAAACTTAGTCCGTGGTCCCAGAACGATCTCACTCTCGGCAAACGGAGTGATGTTAACGGTTGGATGTCTCACAGTAAAGCAGTATTTCAATAGTTTTAAGAATCGTAAAAAAAATATCTGAAATTAAGGAGTAAGTGGGTCCTAGACAACACTAAATATCAAAGCTATCTTTTGACTTTGAAAATAAAATAAAATAAAATATGGATGATGGAAATAATGTGGGACAGCCGTTATTGTGAAAAATTGAAACAATTGTGACCTAGCACAGCGATGCATGTAAACTTAACTTTGCACCAACTTAATATAAATTTAAATTCGATACAGGTCTGCAAAAGTTATGTAACGGTTTTCCACTCACAAAGCATAGAAACTTTACACTGATGAAATAACAACTTAATACGAGAAACGGAAAAATATCATCGACCAAACGGCATATATTTAGTTTAAAAAAGTTTTGGTTTTTAAAATAAAAAAGGTGATTTATTTAGCTCTACATTTGACTATTTCGTCTATGGTCACATGTGCATGTGATTCTGAAGCTCATGATAATCTTAAAAAACAAAAATTTTATTTCATTTGTTTTTATATCATTTATTTTTTTTGCCGGCTTCACAATGTCATTGACAATGATCTTGTAATTGAATAAAAAAAAATATTTTTTAATTGTCTTCAATTGCTTACATTCAAGCTGGTTTTGTAGAAGAAATATTTAAAACGTTGAAATGACTGACTTGTTTGTCGCTAAATTATTAAAGAAACATAGAAACGCTGACAAGAAAAATTCACGACTTGGAATAAATTTTATTTGCATTGAAACCAGTTTTAAGAACATTTTATAACACTCGAGTTAAAAGCAGTTGTACAGTCATTTTTAATTAGAAAATTTACAGTAATTATTGCAATTGCTGGCTAAAAAAAACCGCTAAAAATCCATTAAAATTAAACGTTGGATTAAAAATTTCTGACCAGAAAAGTAATGTGAATTGAAATTCGCTGGAAATGGTTTTAGTTCCAGTTAAAATTGTAGCAAATAAATCTTTATGCCGGCTTATAAATAAAAAAAAATTATAAATCACGTGGCTAATACAGAATAATTTAATTAAACTCATAAAATTTGTGACTTAATTTACTGTTTAGAACGTGTAAAATTTTATATTTTTCCATGCCATGTAAGTCTTGCACTCAAAGTGCAAGTTCCAATTATTATTTCTTGTTTTACATAATAATCAATATAATCTTTTAATATAATTGATAACATCAATATTTTTTTCAAAGCTTGATCAAGCGTTAATTTACGTATATTCTATCACTATAGTTATGCAAGCAACTTTCTTAGGTGTTTTTATAATTCGTACAAAATGATATGAGTAACGCACTAGTTACTGACTAAAATTGCTTTGTAAGTACAAAATACAATTTAATCTTATGATAAATTAATCGGATCACGTTCTCTTAACCCATTTACGGTCACTGTGCCAATTTGGGAACACTTAATTATTAAGGCTGTATACAAAACTTATTTACTCTAGTTTATTTATTTTTGCATTATTGAATAGTGGAAAGTGCTCTGAATAAATATTAAATAAAGCAATTTAACTACATTTATTGTTATTGTTATAATAATCTATTAAACTTCACTAATAATACACATGTAGAGGTCGGTCAATAGAAACCAAATATAAATATAATAATATAAATAAAATAATATAATATAAAATTCAATAAACAGTGAAACATTGAAAAACATATTTAGTTTCATACAACAAATATATAAGATTTTAGAAAACATATAATAATGCTGTTCCAATTTGGGTACAATGGCCACAACAAGTATGCTAATAACGACGCTGCAAAAACTAGTGACAAAATGTTTACAGTACGTTAACTTGCTGATATTCTAATCAGAAAATATAACCAATGGGGTGTTTTCCCCGAACATATTTCTATCGACGAATCCATGGTCGCCATTCAGCAAAACAGTATATTCGAGGTAAACCTATTCGGTTTGGTTATAACAACTGGGTTGCAGCAAGTTCCTCTGGATATTGTTACTGCTTTGATATTTTTTGTGGGAAATTAACTACACCTGTTTCTGAGCCATTGGGTTGTGAAAATGCTGCTACAAAAATTGACCATGAATCCTGCCAACCACAAAATCTTTTTTGATAATTTTTTTTACAAGTTTTGAGTTATTCAATGATTTGAGTAATTTACGTTACGGTGCCACAGGAACAATCCGAGAAAACCGCACTAAGAAATGTCCTCTGCCAAATGCAAAAGAGATGATGAAAAAATTAAGAGCTGATTTCGATTTCAGATTTGACATAAATAATGAGTTATTACTTGTATGCTGGAAGGATAACAGTATTTGCACAATGGCGACGAATTAAGATCCTTATAAACCAATAGGAAAAGTTAAAAGATGGTCTTCTGAAAAAAGAACAACAAGTTGATATGCAAATACCTCACTTGTTCCAAACTTACAACAAAAGCAATGGCAGAGTTGATGAAATGGACCAATCTATATCTTTATACCGAATTAGCATACATAGCAAAAAATAGTGGTGGTGTTTATTTACGTACATGGTTGATATGGCTATATCAAATGCGTGGCGCCCACATGAATTATGTGAAGAAAATGCTGTTGATCAATTACAATTTCGTCGATCCATAGCTAGGTTTTATCTAAAACAGTCGTCCAAAAGACATTCTGCTCGCCCTTCGTTATCAAATATTAAGCGTCTACATCTAGACGGCGCAGATCATGTTCCAGAAAAGCTTCCTAAGCGTGTGCGTTGTGTCATCTGCCACAATAGAAGCCGCTGGAGTTGCAAAAAATGCAAAAAACGCTCTGCGTTGAAAAAATTTTTATTTGCAAAATACAACTCATAAGTGGCCATTGTACCAATATGGGTACACCCCTCTAATGTCCTGAACTTTATTTTATTTTTTACTTTTTTTTACGTTTCTGTTTTTTTTTGCATTGTTAATAATAAATATACATTGAAATTTTAAAAATTTAACTTGTAGTTTTTGTTTGGCTGTAAATGGGTTAAGCCAGGGTGCTGAACTGCAGCTTAAATTGTATTTCCTTTTAGTCATTTTGATGAATTACTCAAACTGCGATTTTTTTGTGTGGAATATGTTGATAGCCTAGTAGGTAGTGGCGGTCACAGTTCAAATACCAGCCCAAACATCTCGAATGAAACGAAATATTTGAAAAATATTTCTTCGCCGACTTCTCAGCAGATTTGTGGCAACAAGTCTGGGAGTAAACAAAAGTTCCATTAAATTTTTTTCAAAAAATCTGTCGACTTTAAATTGTAGGCATCGCCTCTCAGTGACACACACAACATAACTGTCCGAAGGGTTGTAACGACCAATTACGTATGTATGTATACATATATAGAAGATATATTTCCAGTACATCATGTTACTCGCCTCAGGACACATACATATGCCAAGTGTACATTTGCTTGCATTGATGGATTTTTAAAAAACTCCAAACAAATTTTCCTGAATGTGAACATAAGGCTGGGGTTGAACAACTCTAGATTATACTGATTACTAATGAAAACACTATTGTTTCCATAGGTAAAGGGTGTCTAACTATAATTGGTTGCAATTTTTTATTAGATCGGAAGTAAAATAGCCGTCAAATTACGGCCATAGTATTAGAATCGAATTATACTCATAATTTCTGATAATTATACGCATTCTTACTGATTTTAATATCATACTCATACTACTCATATTCAAAGTTTGAAGTATTCATCATACTCATATTTAACAACACGTATGATGTTGTTGATTTCGACTCTCCATGACTCAACATTTACAATAATCACAAAGTAAGTATAATTCGCTTACGAACACTACAATACTCACTAGAAGGATGTGTGTTTGCCTTGCTTGCTGTCTTTGTCTTTTTCTTTCTTCTTTTTTTGTAAATGCAACAACAACTAAGACTGTAAATTATGATGAATGATCGAATCATTTATAAGTATTATAAGTAATTTTCTAAATGCATGAAACTGAATGAGTAGGCATATGAATCACACATATTTCGAATGTTATGAGTTTGATGTCAACTTTGTACTCATACTCATTGTACTCGTACTTATAAATCAACGTTGTACTGATTGCGAATGAATCAGAGTAGTTAAATTTCAATATTGTTGACTCACTTATATTCAAAATTTCATGAGTGCTTATGGGTAGCGAAAAAAACGATTCATTGCTTATCTGTGGTATACAATTAACACAGACAAAATGGGTGGTGTTTGAAGCTAGGTCATAATCCTAATGGTTGTAATGATGCATTATGTATATGCATGCATGTGACTATATCTCATGGATAGCGAATTAGAATTCAGGTATTGTTTCTGTTTTAACAGCATAAAAAGCCGAGATTACCCAACACCCATAAAGAAAAAAATAGAACGGCCTTAAGTCGCATGATCAACGTGGCCATAATTTTTTCTAGAGATCGTTGCTGCTATAAACCAATGGTTGCTCACAATTTGTAACTCGATTATCATGTTCCCCAAACGAAGACAGTTCACAGTCACTGCAATTTCGTCCTCGTCTTCAAAATAATGTCTAAACCGCTGGAACCCGCATCATGCAATTCGTCATTGTGGGTGCATTTCTTTTTCATGGTAACATCAGGAGAAATTCAATAATTTTTTGTATTCATGGAGACATCCACTTTGAAATGCGTTTCTTCGGAGAAAATGAGTTTTCACGAAAAATTTGGTATTAATTACACATTGAACGAATTGCAAGCGCTTTCCATGGTTTGCTAGTTTAAGCTTCAGAACTGACGCTGTCACCTGGTATATTTTATTTTTCTCTCAACTTACCGTAATCTAGTAGGTAGTGTGTTGGGTTATTGGACGATAGTAAATGGTTTATATCTTGACTTAAATGTCTAAGACGAAATGTATCTTTTTCATTGATATTCTATCCACTGTCTTCCGGCAAAAAATAACCCCAAAAATAACCATGAAAAATTTCTCAATTCACGTATAAAAGGAACACACACAAGATAAGCGGCATGAGAAGCTAAGTTGCAATCCTGACTAAGAGATTGTAATGCATGTGTGAAATAACAGATGCTCTCCCATATATTCCGCTCATTTAGCCATTATTTAGTGTAAAGGAACCACAAAATTAATTTAAAACGTTTTTATCTTTTGAAGTCTAATAAATTTTGTTTTCCGCAACCAAACTGGCATATTTGTTTAAAGAGTTGTCTCGTTTATAAACCGGCTTTGTATTTTCCAGTTAGAATTGTGATTAACTGCCATCACGTTACTGTAACTCAATTATCGTTAAATCTTTAAAAATTTAAAAAATAAATTGAGTGAAATACTGCATATGCAAGCAATTTAATATGACATTGTTAACATACATATGTACTATACATACATACGTACGTACTATATACATATGTATATGTATTGACAAAATAAATATGGGTTTTTTTCATATGCCTTATAAAATATTTAACAATAACAAAAACTATATTCGAATTGCAGTTATTGTTACTGTTTCTATTACTGTTAGAAATGAAAGAGTCATTCATTATAATGATGAGTACAGGTTGCTGTCATTATAATTACACAATTAATATGAAGAATATTTCAAACAAATCTTGATGACTTTCATTCATTTGAACTTTGGAGCAATTCTTTCAAATGGACTTTGTATTTCAGTGCTTTAGTTATTAGTTGATAGAATATTTATACGCCAAAAAAAAATTGTAGTGACTTTGACTTAATTAGGGAAGACGAAATGAAATGTCAAAACAATTTAAATTACGCCTAGACATGTTTCTCTCGTATTGTAGTAGACATACGAGACGATAACAAAAATATGGTTTTGTTTATTTTTATTTACTTTTTATTGGAATAATTTTATTTCATTCGTAATGAGCAATCAAACGATGAAATGAAATATACAGGTGCTACTTTTATGACCGTAGATTATCAATTTATTATATTAAACATTAGGGTGGTACATAATCAAATTATTTTATTTTCAATTCAATATTTTGATTTACTGAAAGTTGTTCATACTCATTCTACATCTTACTACAGTAGAAGTCCGATAATCCGGCACGATCGGGACCGGCTCGGTGCCGGACTACCGAAAATTCCGGTCTATCGGGCAGTAATTATAAGAACAATTAGGTTAATAATTAAACTACAAATACAGTATGCAAAAACATACAACAAAGTTTATTTTATATAATGTATTCACACGTACTGTAAAACATATTTTACTTAGATTTAAAAAAGTCACGAATGTCTTTTTGTTTTCTTGACTTTTGGCGTTTTGAATAAAATTTATTTCTAATGGTATGGAAATCAATAATTTCTGAAGCACTGTAGCTAGTAATAAATAGCCTCAGCAAAAGAGATAAACTTATTTAGTGATTCTGTAGCTTTTGCCCAACTGATTTTTCTTTTTCTTCCGTTTCGACATCTGAGTCACTTCCTTCAAGATTTTGAGTAGGCTTAGGGCTTACTACAATGTTGATAATGTCCTCATCGGTTAGTCCTTGTTCAACAGGCTCATTCTCATCGATTAGAAGCCACTCTTCTACCTCATCTTCAAGGAGGTTTTTCAAGGGATTGTCAGCACTTCTAACGACATCCAAAACTTTGGTCAGAGCGTCTTGATGGTTTTCTTCCTCATCAGTCTGTAGACCTCGTGATTGATTAACGGAGCTGCACTGCACGTGAATTTGTTGTGACAGATGAGACTAGCCGGCCGCTAATTGTTTCCGAACAATACCGAGAGATTCCCGATGATCCCGAACTACCCCGAAAACTTCCGAATAGCTCTGGAGCGTTTTCATTTGTTTTAAAGACACACTTTTGGAGAAAATGTAAATGTTTACAGTTTTCCGGAGACGGATGCCGGACTATCGGGCATTCCGAACTGTTGGATGCCGGACTAATGGACTTCTACTGTATTTGCTTCTAATAATGAAAAAATAAATTCAATACTTTAAGTAAACATCTGTCAATTCACGGTCATTAAGCCGTTTTGATCACACATGCACTCTTTACCACTCCAATCCAATCCATGGTCATTGTTTTCTGCAAATTTGCACTTACATGGGCGCCTGATTTGATATCATCCAAAGACCTTAATTTGGCTGATCAGTCATGCTTATTAACCCTGGACGGTTACTGTTCGTCGAATCGACAAAGCTCATTTACTCTTTATCGTATAACTCTTTTATGTTTGACCAAATTTCGCTCTTTTTATCAACAACGTTAATTGATAATGAAGGCTTGCAGTCAGTAGACGAAAAAAAAATTTTGTTTGTTTGTCGATTCAACGAAGGGTAACCTTACTGTACAAAAATGAGCATCCAGGATTAAAATAATGGGTGGCCAGGGTACACTCACTACAAGCTTTCGTTATCAACCAACATTGTTGATAAATAGAGCGAAATTTGGTCAAACATAAACGAATTATATGATAAAGAGTAAATGAGCTTCGTCGATTCGACGAACAGTAACCAATTAGGGTTAAAGTGTTGTTGTTTTCGTCGATTTAACGAAGAGTAACCTTAATGTACAAAAATGAAAAGTAACCGTCCAGGGTTAAAAAATCATTGGCAATATCTGTCTTATATCCATGTTTCACTTTCGTAAAGTAGTGTTGATTTTACACAGATACTGGCAAATTGAAATTATAGACTTGGATTTCTCCACAAGGCAGTAAAGCATCCCAAAATAAATCCAGCGTTGACGTCTTTCTAATTTCCACCCTTTGGTGTAACTATGCTATTGAGATAGCAATATCTGTTTATGTAATTGATTCGGTCTGTATAAAATCTATGCAACTGTTGTTCAGTAGTATTTAATAAGTTTTTCATATATTTATCTCCAGGCCTATTTTACAGCCAAGCTGGTACAGCCAAGAGGTTATATGAGACGCAACATATGCTGTTCCGCAAATTCCAAACTATCAAGGTTTACATCCATTTTATAGGATGCTATTTCAGTGTTCATTAAGGACAAAAGCAAATAAAGACTAGGAAATTGGTCAACCTTATTTCACTTCCGAAGTGGTTATGAAAGGGATGCTGAGGATCCGCTTGTATAACAGGACTAGTTCCGCATTATACTTCATAACTGTAATCATTCAAATAATTTTGGGTCGAGCACATTTCGGATTGAGTACATGCCAGATAACTTTCTGATTCTAGCTCCCACCTCGCAAACTCGTCTGCTTGCTCATTACCGCTAATTTTCACATGATTTGGAACTCTATAGTGGGCAAGCTCATTTCGCCTGCATAACCAATTCAACTTCTCCATACAGCCCCATGCTATCTTCTATTAAACTTCTTAAGAGCCGAGTGCTCGGATATCGACCTGACTGTCAGTTGGTATTGCTGTCTTGTCTTCTGTATATCGTCGAAGTCTAGCAGGTAGTGTGTTGGCTTATTAGACGCGAATCCACAGTTCAAATCCCCGGACAGACACTAAAACGAAATATGAAAAAAATATTTCCTTGGGCGACTTTATCTCAGCAGATTTATGGCAAAAACTCTAAGAGTAAATAAAATTGCCATGAAAAGTTTCTCAAAAAAATCCGTCGTTCGGAGTCGACTTTAAACTGTAAATCCCGCCACTCATGTATAAAATTTACACACACAACATGAGTGGTGTTGAGAAGCTAGCTGAAGCGTTATAATGGCCAATTATATATGTTATGTATGAATGTTTCGATGGCATGAGCTTGGAAGATACCTGAAAGTTTCCGCACGGGTTCTGAATGTTCTATACTGTGATCAAATTCTCTGTATACCACAAAATAGTTCTTCCTACGCGGAAAGAACGGCCTTCGCACAAAAACTATGGACGCAGCGATGCTTATTTTTCATTACCTTCCTGATATGGTTAAATGCGTTCATGTTATATTGCAAATCTACTGCTGAAGATTCTGTTCAAGATGAAAAAGAAAATTCTCCCGTGAGACTGCATCAGTTTCGAGTACAAATTGCACAAGGTCTGTACGCTTTTAGCCAAATACAACCAGCTGCTGTAGGGAAAAAACGCAGAACTTCATTAAGGACATACAGTGCAATGAAAAAGATCATGTTGCTGAATGGTTGCAAGGACGTAAAAAAAATCGCAAACACTGCAAGAAATCAGAAATCGATACTTTTTGCCAACATGGCCGGCATCCATTTTTCTCATTTGGCAGCCAAACTACAAAAGCTGTGCTAAAACAGACAGATTTAGGTTGCTTATACCATGATTATCTTGTAACCAAAATTTTTAGGACACAAAACTCATGCCAATTAAAGGCTTAAGAGAATAAACAGCCTGCAGTTTTCTCTAACGCCAAAATTAGTTCCAAAGCCTTCTCCCCATCGTCCCATCCATTTCTGCTGGCTACTGTCTCGAATTGGAATTTGAATACGGATAGGGGTGAGCTATCATCAAAGCAAGGTGGTTTCTATCGTGCCGGTACCTTATGGTACGACTCGCACTGGTTCTGGTGTTGATATTCTCCCCCATCATTACGAGTTTTCTCTCAACGGACTTTTCCAAATTAATTACTTTCGTGTAATTTATTGGTTTCTCTGCGAAGCACTTCCCAAAGTCATTCCACATAACAGTTAAGAAGGGAGCTGTCAGTGATTCGATTCCTTAGGTTTGATTACTTCTGCTGGATTACGATACACAGTGTAATTGATTGGTTAACACAACAACTATTAAACCGAAATTTGCCTAGTCTAGTAAGTAGTGCGTTGGCTTATTAGACTTGAAGACGCGGTTCAAAACCCAGGTCAGACGTCAAAACGAAAATATTAAAAAATATTTCTACGGCGACTTCCTCTCAGAAGATTTCTGGCAAAAGGCTCTCAGAGTAAAAAAAATTACCATGAAAAGTTTCGCAAAAATCTGTCGTTCAGAGTCGACTTTAAACGGTAGGGTTCCGCCATTTATGTATAAAAGTAACACTCACAATATAAGTGGTGTGAGAAACTAGGTCGTAGTCCTGACTGAAAGGTTGTAATGAACAATTATGTATGTGTAGTTAAGGAGGGAAATGTCAGTCATTCGATTCCTTACGTCGTGTTCGATTACTACTGTTCAATTACAATACGCAACGTATTTGATTGGTCAACACAATTACGATTAAACCGAATCTGCCGGCATGAAGATCTTTTAGAACTTCTATAACCGTTATAACTGTTAAAACATTTCATGTATGTATGGAGGATAGTTGATATGGTCGTTTAAGCTTTAAATTAAAAAATTATATCCTTTGAAATACATACATACATATTTCATACAAACTGTGTAATTTACTAATAATGTTACAGTATTTTGAGAAACGCCTCTCTTGAAGTTTTAAGCCGTTTTCAAAACACTGTAATTTGATAATTAACCGTCTGTTTATAAATATTGTTTTTGAATAATTATTCGTGTAAAACTATCATGCAAATTTAGACAAGACATGCAATTTTGATTAAAATTTATTTAAAAAAACAATTTTTTTTGTGGAATTATACTACAGTTTCGTTTCTATAATCAAATTATTCAGAATGCAAACAAGACATTAATAATAATTTCATACATTTATTTAGAATAAAAAGAAAACAGAAAATAAAATTAAGAAAAAACAAAAACAAATTGATTTATTTAAATAATAATAACTTTATAACATCTACGTATTATATTTACTTTAATATTTACTTTTATTTGCTTTTTGCTTTTGTTTTGTTTTTGTTTTTGTTTATTTAAATACAATATATTTTATACGTATAAATGTGAGATTAAATATACAATTCCTTTATAATTTCTTTATTTCTTCAATTTCTTTGGTTTTGAAATGTTTTGTCTTTTTGTCTTCCTACAACAACTCCTTCTTCTTGTCGAACATCGATTCCCACAATTTAATTTTCTCCATTTCCGGCAAATCGATAAATTTCAATTCATCGCTTATATTCAAGCATTTATATGCTACATCGGATTTTTTAACTGGATCCCAGGAAATATTTTCCATGCCATTAATATCACTGCTATAGGGATTGCCGGTAGTGGCAAATTGTGTCCAGATGCCAATCATACGTTCAATCGTTTTGTATTCACGTGTTTCCTTTGGTAAACGTTTTGCTAATAGATTCCAGAATAGATATGTCAACTCATCGGCATGACTGACACCTTTAACACCACGCCCCCAGCGCATAATACGATAGGGATTGATAATTTCCTCAGAATCAAAATCAAAACGATATAAATAGACGGGTGTGCCAGCGGTTTGATTAAAACGCAATTGAAGAAGACGATGCATTGGGAACCAGAAATAGAAATGTGAACAAAGCTGTAAATAAAGGACATCGTTTTATTATGTTAATTGGGGATTTTCTTTACAAAAAAATTGTAATTTAGAATATCAAACTGCCTATAAACGCAGAAATTATGATAGAGTCGCCTTAATGGCGAAGGATGTGTGTTGGCTTATTACGCAACGCTACTTATCGATAACTACCATTCCGGCAGTAAGTATAATAAGTACAATAAATACTTACATCCATATAGTTTTCCGGTGTTGGTGTTTCTCCTGTAACATGAGCCTTTTTAATGTTTGAAGCCAATTCCAAAACTTCGGGGGCGGTACGTTCGCCATCAACCAATTCGGGAGGTACAAAATTTACACAAGTCTCTAGTTCTTTAAGGATTTCAGGATGTTGTTTAATAACTAACAAAAAAAAAGCAAACAAACAAACAAGCATTTTAAAAAAATCTGTGCAATGCAAACGCATCCATCAAAACTATGTACATACTTGTAGTAAACACGAGACCCTCATACGAAGTATTGCCCATCATAATGGGTATCGAATTACCCCACGCGGTCTTAACCATTTCTCTGGGATGTTTGGGTACAACACAGTCGGCCGTCTTATAAGGTTCCACAGTGGGACCAAAAGCAAACATTACTTTGTTCTCCTGCTCTTCGGGCGTTAAAACTTTTTCTTCGAATTTAATTAAATCATTGGCTTTAGCTTTCATCAGAAATTCTAAGACATCTTTATCGTTATTTTCCCCTTTATAACCCACCAATTTGGCTAAAGTGTAGGCACGGTCTTGGCACTGTGTGTTGGCCCAATTGCACATGGCATTGCCTGACATTAAGACACCTTTATGGAAGAGGCTAGTAGTCTGTTCGGTTAACATCATATAGTGGGTTGAGGCACCACCAGCGCTTTCACCAAAAACGGTTATATTATCGGGATTACCACCAAAGTTGGCACAGTTGTTCTTAATCCATCTCAAAGCCATTACCTGATCCTTAAGGCCGGCATTGCCAGGCACATTAAGGCCTTCAGAGTTCAGGCTTAAGAAACCTTTAAAGAAAAAACATTTACAACCCCTTAATTGAAGTTTAAATAAATACGTATTGAAGAAGAACTTACCCAAAGCACCCAAGCGATATTGTATGGAAATTAAAATGACATCCTTTTTAATGAAATAATCGGGCCCGTACCAATCACGGCAATTCTCACCAAATATAAAGCCACCACCATGTATGAACACTAAGACAGGACGTTTGGTTTCTGGAGTCAACTGAAATTTAAAAATTTCTTTTTATTTTAAATTGCCTGTAAATTTGCTTTTCTATTTGCCTTCCTTTCTCCCAGATACAATTATTTTATGCCCCATCAAATCTGTTATACTCATTAAAGATTTACTCACATTGTTCGTATAGACATTTAGATACAAGCAATCCTCTGAACCGCACACTTTGCCCGTAATTAAATCATGTTGCACTGACTTATCTTTGTTATTGCAACAATCACGTACACCATCCCAAGGTGTTGGTCGTTGGGGTGCTTTAAATCTCAGCTCACCCACGGGAGGTTGTGCATATGGTATGCCCTCGAAACTGTAATACGAATCATTGTAGACGTTTAAACGTTTAATACCTTTTACTTTGCCATATTCGGTTTCACACACAACTGTTTCACTGGTAGTCAGGCGATAGTTTAGAAATTTATTTTCAATGCATCTGAAAATAGATTGGAGAAAATGAAATCCATTAAAAACCATCATTCCATAGAAAAAGTTAGAAACAGTAAAAGAGAAGCACAAAATGAAGCGAAGAAACGATAAAATTATCTGCCAGAGGAAATTAATTTAATTTGTAAAAGTTTTTTCAGAGCATACATTAAGGAGTAATGTTATAATAAATGACACACACATACACACTAATTTATTTAAATAATTGTTTTAAACATTTAATGGTCCGCTAATAATTGGCATATTTCCACGTCTATGGTGGGATTTGTTTGCATACCCCCACTCTGATACAGAAAATTATTATTCAATTGCCGATTTATTGCTTAAGTTTTTCAACTGATTTACTTTTTTTTAAGAGGGGCAGGAGAAGTACACAGAATTACTGATTTTTAATATTTACCTCTCGTCAATTAACTTATCTGTAATCGATTATGCAAAAAAAAAAAATAATAATAAATATGTTTACTTTTCATTCATTAAATACTCTTATTATGGTGAGTTATAAAATTTTAAATACAGGTACTTTTAAAAATTTATGCACCTGCCAAAGTAGCCTTAATGGGACATTACGAAACGGAGGAAATTTGCATATTTTCCTTATTACTATTCATTGAAATTTCAATTGTATAAGGAAAATAATACCGCTTAATAACTTTTGAATTTAGTACCTATCGCCACAAAACATTTACTTTGAGTTGTTCAGCTTAAAGTAAATATTTTACAAATAACTTGATAAACATAGTGTACTAAGCGAATCTATAAACAATTAATGAAAATCGCCTGTTGGTGACGGTAAACTCGCCACTCAATCATTTATCACAATAGCCGGTCACACAGATCAATATGCAACATTAATGAACAATCGCTTGAATTGCAATTTTTCAATAACACAAAAGTTTTCGGTAACACACAAAAAAGCTTTTTGACAGCTAAAAGTATTAAAATATCTATCGAACATTTTCAAATATAAGAAAATATGCATAGAAAATTTTTCGATAACACAAAAATTTCTATGTCTTTTCGATAACATTTTCTATGGCATCGATTACAAAATATTTCTGCAGAAAATTTTTCGATAACACAAGATTTCTATAGAAATTTTTCAATAACAAAAGATTTTTATAGAAAATTTATCGATAACAAAAGATTTCTATAGAACATTTTTCGATAACAAAAGATTTCTATAGAAATTTTTCGATAACAAAAGATTTCTATAGAAATCTATTGAAAATGTTTGATAACAAGAGATTTCTATAGAAAATTGTCGATAACAAAATATTTCTATAGATAATTTTCGATAACAAAATATTTCTATAGAAATTTTTCGATAATAATAGATTTCTATAGAAATATTTCGATAACAAAAGTTTTCTATAGAAAATGTTCGATAACAAAAGATTTCTATAAAAACTATTCGATAACAAAAGATTTCTATAGAAAATGTTCGATAACAAAACATTTCTACAGAAAATTTATCGATAACCCTTCACCTTATATAAGTTGTAATAAACTTTTCTTATCTATTTGCTGTCTTAGACAGAAGTTACTGATTCCAGCTACATGGCGTTGATAGCTACTATAAAGCAGGTAGACAAGCACAGCTATTGGAGCACAACTTCATAAGCGTATTCAGTCTAAAGTATCTGTATGTGCTACAATGTGTATTTAATTAAGAAATAATGATAACTTCTAGATTTACTTTAATTAGATTTACAACTTACGCTTAATACAAACGTAAGCTTAAAGAGTTTACTACACATCCTAGCAATCCAGGAGAAGGGAGAAATTTATTCCTTTTAGATTTCGAGTTGAAAAAATTATGAGCATTCAATCACCCGGCAAATAATTCATATCGGAAACCGTCTGACCTTTGACGTACATACATCATAGTGGACAAAAAGAAAAGAAGCTTCTCACCATCTGCACTCAACATCACAAACAAATGTATATTCAAGGCAATGACTGATGGCAATCCTTTCATCCTAGGGTATGCTACAATAGCTCAACTAGACTTGATTTATTAATTTTATGCTAAGCAAAGAAACAATATGAACATAAAGCTGTTTGTTGTAACCGTTTTGAATTCAGTATGGAAGCAAAAAAGAATAAAAAAAATTTAATTGCTTGTGGTACCTTTGAAACTAGTAAGCATTTAAAGGTAAATTTGTTTTTAATTTGTACAGATAAAGCTGGATAATGGTACATTGCTGCACATAACTGGCAAAAGCTGTGGCAGCAACTATTTCCCAAACACGATGTTCGGATTGGAATTTGAATGGCCGACCCCGCACTCATGTATAAAGTTAAAGTTTTCATTTGAGATATAATCCCGATCGGTAGGCAATGTTACATACGGATAAGGGACACATTAGAGTAATTAAATTGAATTAAAAGCCAAACCTCGTATATGTTTATGAATCTCTAATACAGGTATTTAAACAGTTGCAGATTATTAAATACTCATCCCAAGGTAGTTTTTACGCAGTAAGTTCACTATTAAATTTGATTTGATATCTATTCAAACAAAAATTTTATTTCTAACATACCATACAACCCCATCCATACAATGCAGTTAATTTATGTGCATACATACATATATGCAAAAACAAACAAAACAATAAAAAAAATTAATTATAATTTAAAATACATATCATTAAATTAAAAATAAGCTTAACTGATGACAATACAAATTTTATTTAAAATAATTGCATTGCCTTGCATTTGAATGTCTGTCATTTAATTTTAATGTTTTATCAGCAAAAAAAACCGATTTTTTTTAATGAAAATTCACACAATAAAATCTATTTTTCTAAATACGAAAGTGAGTTAGTTTTGTTATCGAAATAAAACAAAAAATTATTTATTTAAATTAAAGATAAACAAAAAAACATAGTAAAAGACACTAATAATGGTTTCTCCTTAAAAAACCATAAAAAAATTTGAAGCAAACAAACAAATAAAAGCAAATAACAAATTAGTCACTAATAATATACATACATACGTTATGATGGATGAATAAATGCGTTCTTTTTTCTATTATTTTTCCCACTATTTTTATTTTTTTTTATCTATTTAAGCATGGGTGTGGTTGAATATATTTAAGTAAGTGTACACTTGTAATACATGTTGATTTTCTTATTATTTTTATTTATTTTTGTTTTGTTTGTTTTTTAATCATTTTGTTTTAATATCTTGTGTCTATAAGACAACATACAAACATACAATTGTTGATAATATTTTTATTGTTATTATTCTTCTTATTGTTGTTGTAATAAGCTCAAATAAAAAGCAAACAACAATAAGTCATTATACATGCATATTAATAATCAAGTGCATTGTAAATATCAATTTAATTCATTTACTACTAGAAATACTATTTTTTGTTTAATTGATAAAAAGAATGAGAAAAAATTTTAAATTATCAACTCAGTCTTTAGACTTTACAATTTATAGATGACAGAGCCTTTTTCTGCTTACTCTTTATAATGAAATGTAAAACAAGATTTCCATTCATAGACTGCTTGGATTTATAAAAAAAATATACGAAGTTATAATAAAACAAACGGCTGGTGATGATGTTAAAAATAAAAAAATTAAATATTGGAAAAATGTCAAACATATTCTAACGCTGTTCACCTTATGGTTTATTTTTACAAAATTTTACTACCAAAAATTTAATATAACTTACAGAAACCCCTAGTTATCGGAAAATATGTTATCGCAAAATCGTCATCGTCAATGGGTTTTATTTTATTAAAATCATCTCCACAGAAATTTTAGAACGCACACATTTTTGAAGGTACATTTTTAACAGAAATTATTCATAGCCAAAGAACTCTGTAATTGAAATTTAATTGAAAAATTTTCTATGGAAACTTTTCTAATCGATAAATTTTCTATAAATACTCTTATAATCGAAAAATTTTCGATGACAGCAAAAATTTCTGTAGGGACTTTTATAATCGAAAAATGTTCTTTAGAAACTTCTTTAACGGTCAAATTTTCCATAGGGACTTTTATAATGGAAGTATTTTCTATAGAAATCGATCAATTTTCTACAGAAATATTATGTTATCGATAAATTTTTTATAGAAATCCTATGTCATAGTTACATTTTCTATAGAAATCTTATGTTATCAATAAATTTCTATAGAAATCTTATGTTATCGATAAATTTTCTATAGAAATCTTATGTTATCAATAAATTTTCTACATATATCTTTTTTTCGATAAATGTTTTATAGAGATCTTTCTACAGAAATGTTATGTTATAGATACATTTCTATAGAAATTTTATGTTATTAATAAATTTTCTATAGAAATCTTTGTTATCGATAAATTTTCGATTGAAATCTTATGTTATCAATAAATTTTCTATAGAAATTTATTTCCATAAATTTGTTTTAGAAATCTTTTGTTATCGATAAACTTTCTACAGAAATCTTATGTAATCAATGAATTTTCTATAGAAATCTTATATAATCAATGAATTTTTTATAGAAATCTTATGTTATCGATAAATTTTCTATAGAAATCTTTTGTTATCAATAAATTTTCTATTGAAATCTTTTTTTTTTTTCAATAATATGTTATAGAAATCTTTTGTTATCGATAAACATTCTATAGAAATCTTATGTTATCGATAAACATTTTCTTTAGTAAAATGTTGTTATCGAAAAATTTGCTATAGATATATTTTTTTTGACAAATTGTCTACAGAAATAATATGTTATCGAAAAATTTCCCATAGACATATGATGTTATCGATAAATTTTCTATAAAAATCTTACGTTATCAATGAATTTCTACTAAAATCTTTTGTTATTGAACATATGCTATAGAACTCATTTGTAATTGAAAATATTACATACATATTGTATTTTGTTATCAAAAAATTTTCCGTAGAAATCTTTTGTTATCTATAAATTTTCTACAGAAATCTTTTATTATCGAAAAATTTGCTATTGAAATCTTTTGTTATCGAAAATTTTCTTTAGAAAGTTTCGTTATCAAATAATTTTCTTTTGGAACTTTTGTTATCGATAAATTATCTATAAACATTTTTTGTTATCGTAAAATGTGCTATAGAAATTCGTTGTTATCGAAAAATTTGCTATAGAAATCTTTTGTTATAGAAAAATTTTTTTAGAAAAGTTTTATAATCGAAGCATTTTCTATGGAATCTTTTGTTATCGATAAATTTTCTATAGAAAGTAAATAAATAATAAAGATTCTTTCTGTCGTAAATTTTTCCATAGAAATCTGTTTTTATCGAAAAATTTTCTTTAGAAAAATTTTGTTATCGAAAAATTTAATATAGTAATCTTTTATCGAAAAATTGTGTACAAAATTATAACTATCGAAAAGTTGCGTATTCAAGAGATCTATTGCTATGAATAATTCATCTGTAGATACTTCTTTTAATCTAAAAGCTAATTTTTATTATTTTATCGATAAATTTCGAATAGACATTCTTTTGCATTGATTGATTGATCTTTTGATATCGATTGTTTTTCTATTGCCGAATTTATGTACAGTCAAAGCCCGGTATAACAAATACTCACTTTAACGAATTCGGGATATAACGAATGAGTAAATTTCTTACATTGACTACCTTATATAACGAATGTTTTATAATTTTCAAGCTCAGTATAACGAATGATTTAAAAAATGGTAAAAACAAAAAGAATGTAACAAAAGAGAACACGAAAAATGTTCGTTAAAGTACCGTTGGTTTTCATTGTATACAAACACACAGTGCTTTTGAACAAGTGGTCATAAAAATCTTTAAGGGGAAAAATATAAATTTTAGAAGAGCGCAAAAATGGATTATCGCTTTTAGTGATTTTAAACAAATATAAAATATCAATGACATTAAAGAAAATGGAAAGTAAAATCGCTTCAATCTTGAAACTACAAACAATGGATCAAAAAACCGTCGATCCCTCAGAAAGGAAGAATATCCCGTAATGGAGGAAAACTCTATCAGTGGTTTCTTAATCAATATATTTTTAATAAATTGAATTAAATGTACTTTTCTTTTTTTAATAAAATTTTGATAAAAAAAACTTTGCGATATAACGAATTTTTCACTATAACGAAAGGACCTGACAATATATCGTTCGTTATACCGAGCTTTGACTGTATATAGAATTTTTTTTAAATTAATTATTTTTCTATTGACAGTTTTTGTATAATACTCTTTAATTATCATAATTTAATTGAATGCTCCAACGACTGTATACCATCTAAAATTAGCGGAATATTTCAAGTTTCAATGACAATTTCACCCAAAAAGTGGACAGGTAAAAGAGTGCTTTGTTGCCTGTTATTATTTATTATCCATTGTAATAAATCCCATTGAAGGTATGTGTTTTATTTGTTATAAAAACAAACAAACTTTAAGTGGAAAGACACTGTTCCAAAATTCAAAAAAAAAAGAAATTCAAACAAACATACGTTTTCATCTGTTTGTGGAGTATACGTATGCTTATAAATTATAACTGCTAGTAATTTAAATTTAATTCTTATACGACTTTGCCTCTGTTCTCATTATTTTAATTGAAATTCTGGAATATTTTTCAAAAACCCACATGCATTTTGTGTTTTATTCATATAATTCTTCTTTCGCTTCTATAGAGAAACAAAAAAAGCGTAAATATTTATCTTTCAGATTATTATTTCGCTGTTTTATTAAATTTAATATTTTTAATTTAAATTTTTTAGAAAATTTTTCGAAAATATTTTCTCAGACTAAATATCGTGGCTTGATATTTACATGCTTGCAGGGTAAACTGAAGGAAGCAGAAGCGCATATAGACGCCAAACATGGGAAATTTCCGAACTGTCGAAAGAAGGAGGAAGAGTTATTCCGTGACCAGTATAGTTCACATTACATCAGTGTAGGAAAAATATAAACCGAGTGAAAATTGAACAATATAGGCCTCAGAGTCATAACTAACACGCGGTACTCTACGCCTTTGGGTTGTGTAAATGAAAAAAAAAACAAAAACTATACGAAAGTGAATGACAAACTGTTGAATGTGGGGAGTTAAATCAATACCTGTCATTCACTTTTTAAGGATTACATACATACATAATTGGTCATTACAACAGTTCAGTCAGGATTACAACCTAGCTTCTCACACCATTTCTGTTGTGGGCGTTAATTTTATACATGAGTGGCAGGACCTACAGTTTAAAGTCGATTCCGACCGACAGATTTTTGAGAAAGTTTTCATGGCAATTTTATTTATTCTCAGAGTTTTTGCCAGAAATCTGCTGAGAGGAAGTCGCCGAAGAAATTTTCATATTTTCGTTTTGATGTCTGACCTGGGGTTTGAACCGTGGCCTTACGTCTAATAAGCTAACACACTACCTACTAGGCTACGGCGACTTCAGGATTATGACATGTAAATATTGTTTGCGGTTAGACTGTAATTGATTTTATTTAACATATTTCTTCAAGCTTTTTTGGTATGCTTCAATGGCAGCTTTAATGTTATTTTCTAAGGCAAAGCCCTGTACAAGACAGAGTTGAAGTACACACAGAAGACGTCGAAAACATTGGTTCAATAATAGCAGTGTATGAATGGATATGGTTTGGGGAAGTCATATGCTCCCAAAAAGGATAATGAAAGAAATTCTATTAAAAATAAAAAAAGTATCCCCTAAAATCGCATCTGTACACTATTAAAGAAATTTAAAAACTTAAATTTCATTGTTCTAGGTTTCAGAATTTGAGCTCGTGGTCACTAAGCCAATATGTCAGTAGAGCTTTACCTCCCAATGTTGTGGCATTGAAATTAATATGCATTGAAAATATTTCTCTGACAATTTTCTGTATATGAAAGTAATTCCTTTCTTCTATAATCTAATTTTAGTTCATTATATTTTATTCACCAACAACATTTGGTTTACCACAGCCATGAGCTTATGTTTCGCTAAATTAATCATCCATTTATCAATCAAATAATTTCATTATTATTGACACATTGTATGTCAATATACATATATTCGCATATATTGCTTCAATAAACAAGTCATACATGTGTCTGGCATTTGTTCGCATTTAGACGTGATTATCATTTATAAAAATTATTTTCTTTGGAGGCCTAATAATTAAGTTGTTATTAGTGGTCGTGGTATAAGTGGTGTTAAAAAATGTCTGCTAAACATTAAACGTACATATGGATATGAATTAAAGAAATCTTAATTCTTTTTTTGTGTTTCAATTATTTTTGAAGTCTAAATGTCTTACTCACTAGGTCTGTGCTTTTTTTTCAAAATTATAACTTTCCCTGTGTTGTTTTTACTACACTTGTTTGTCTCGTTACACTGTGCCAGATTACTTATATAGAAAAACTGAGGGTATTTTTTTTTTCTTAATCGGAATGTGGTTTATTGTGCCATGAGTTTTATGAAAAAGAATGTTCGTTTAAAACCTACAGCCCAACTGTTGAGACGAGTGCACCAATCCATCTCAAATCATCAGAGGATCTATGGAAAGCACACTAAGCTAAAAATTTTATTTACCACAACCAATATTTATATGTGGCCCCTCCTAAACAAACTAAATACCAAATATTTTATGCCTAAGCTAATGGATCGCATATACATACATAATTGGTCATTACAACCATTTAGATAGATATTATCCTCTCAAGACCCTTATTTACTGTGCTCAGTACACGAACAGCCACCTACCACTGTGGCTCTCCATATGTTTTGCTTCCTCATGTTTTACTTTTCTTTCAGGGAGTTGGGGAACATATCCGGTTATGCTTTCAGTGCAATCATAGCAGATGCTAAGTATTTCGTTCGCAGTCTCCCCTATATGCTACAGCATCACTACGTTAACTATAGTGCCATAGCGAAAAAGCCTCTTTACTATTACTCCTATAATACCCGGGCATAACACTTGAGTCATTTTATTTTTACATTGAGGGAGGCGCCTTGTCCGACTCTTATCGCTTTTAATAAGACCTATAGCGATATACATAGTCGCCGTAGTCTAGTAGGTAGTGTGTTGGCTTATTAGACGTGAAGTCTCGATTCAAACCCCAGGTCAGGCATCTCCAACTGAACGAAATATGAAAAAATATTTCTTCGGCGACTTCCTCTCAGCAGATTTCTGGCAAAAACTCTGTGAATAAATATAGTGCCATAAAAATTTTCTCAAAAATCTGTCGTTCGGAGTCAACTTTAAACTGTAGGCCCTACCACTCAAAATAAATGATATGAGAAACTAGGTCGCAATACTAACTAAAGGGTTGTAATTGTATGTATGTATCAGAGATCAGCAATGAATAGTTTTTTTTTTGCTACTCATAAGTACTCATGAAATTTTGAGTATGAGTATATTGAATTTCAACTAATCTGATTCATTCGTTTTCCCTACAACATTGATTTATAAGTACAGGTTGCAATGAGTATGAGTACAACGTTGACATCAAACTCATGACATTCGAAATATGTTTGATTCATACGCCTACTCATAAATGATTTGAGTGATTCGTCTTAGTTGTCGTTGAATTTACAAAAAAAAAAAGAAGAAAGAAAGAGACAAAGACAGCAAGCAAAGCAAACACACAACCTTCTAGTGAGTATTGTAGTGTTCGTACGTGAATCATACTTATTTTGTGATTCTTGTAAACGTTGAGTAAAGGAAAGTCGAAATCAACAACATCATGCCTATTGTGAAGTATGAGTATGATGAGTACTTCAAAATTTGAATGTGAGTAGTATGAGTAGGATATTAAAATAAGTATGAATGCGTATAAGTATCAGAAATCAGGAGTATGATTTGACTCTACTTATCTTTTTAAATACTCATTGCTGATCTCTGGTATATATGCTTAAGGAAGTATAAAGTCCAGAATAACATTACCGTTAAGACAGAGCACACAGGGTGCTAAATACAATATAAATTATGAAAATATCTTCTGTGGTTTTTATTTATAAATCATAATTAATTACCACAAACTACTTAACCGAAGAGTTGTAAATAAGGGGGTTTTAAACTGTATATAAATAAAATGAAAAAATATTCTTTTATTTTATTTTTACTCACCAAATGATTAATAAGATTTGATCAGCAAAGTATAGGAGATCAAATCCTAGGGTTTATTCATAGAATCTTACTTATATTCTGCATATGAAATATTTGCTCTTATGATTTATAAAATATTTCATGTTAATGTCAAGGCTGTTTTTATTTTTAAATTCATATCATCTTTGTCCGTTCCAATGTAGCAACTTGTGTGCATTAAATAGTTCTTATCTGTTTCAACTCTTGCTTAACGCTCACATTTATACGGGTAGTAAGGGGAAACGGAATCCAATGATAATATAAATGTCTTATCAATTATTTTCTTTTTTTCTTTCTTTAAGAAAGTAAAAGTATTTTTTCTATGTAGTGTTAATGGCACTGGCAAGTGATAAGTGTTGACAAATAATCTCTTCCACCACTGTGTAGCATAGAATATGAAAAGTTATTAAAGAAAATTATGTCATTTCAGATAAAGTGGGTATAAAATGAAAACACAACAAAACATTACATTTAATTGGAGTATTCAAGTATTAAAATGGAATCGATAAGCTTGATATTTAAAAAAAAAAACAAAAAACAGAAAAAAATTTTGAACAAAGAGAAGACAGTCTTACTCCATAACAGCCAGACGGTTATTGTAACTTTAAAAGAATACAAAAGAAATGAAAATAATTCCAAACAACTTTAACAATTTTAACATATTCAAACCCTTACTTAATGTTTTATTAGATACTTTATCTGTTGAATAAATCCTTCATCTTAAAAACATTCATTTAGAAATTTGTTAAAGTTAAATAATACTTTAGTCCAGAATACAAAGCTGGCATCTCTCACTACCTAAGTTTTTTATGTTTCAGTTTAACGTCGTTCCTCAGCATTTGATTTATCTCCACATTTACAGATTTAGTTACCCTTAGAGCCTTTGACGTTGTCATAAAACTTTTCCTACGGAAGGAGTAACGGATTGAAAAAATTTTTGTGCGGGAACCTTTGCCTGTTTGAAGTCGCCGTAGTCTAGTAGATAGTGTGTTGGCTTATTAGACGCAAAAGCCTGGGTTCGAGCCCCAGGCCAGGCATCAAAGACAAAATACAAAAAGTATTTTTGCGGCGACTTCCTCTCAGTAGATTTCTGGCAAAAACTCTGAGAGTAAATAAAAATGGCCATGAAAAGTTTCTCAATAAATAAAAATCTGTCGTTCGGAGTCGACTTTAAACTGTAGGTCCCAACACTCATGTATAAAAATTAACACACACAACATAAGTGGTGTGAGAAACTAGGACGTTGTACAATGGGTCAATTCAACCTCCGGGTACTGTACTTGTCTTAATTGACAAGTACACGTCCTCTAACCTAACCTAACCTAACCTAACCTAACCTTTGCCTGTTGCTCGTCTATACAGATCAATGGAATGATGGTTTTATTATTTTCTAGCAATGACCAGAGATTGATAATCAACATGTACTGCTGGCCTCTGTAAATTGTGCACAACCAATCTGAACTAAACGATACCAGTGCCCACGTGGATAATCTTCTTATGTTGAAATATTTGAAAATAAATGTTTGTCAAGTTATCACCGGGATGTCTTACGAATATGCGTAAAAGTGGCTTGAACATTGCCGCGAAAGGATCGAATGCTGCAACGAATCCACTGTATAGGGTGTTATAATAGATTTTTTTTTTGTCAATCCAACATGAATGGATATAGAATTCAAGAACACGTAATATCGGTCCATATCTCGTTAAGAACGACTTTTATGGGCTAACTCTCTCAACGACAATCAATTTCTTTTAGCGTGAATTTAATGATCCGGACACCAACGATATATTGTTTCAACAAGACGCCGCTACGTGCTGCATAGCTCATGCCACATTGAATATTTTGCACGAGCGATTTGAGGGCATGCTCATCTCATGGTATTGTAATGTGAAATAGCCACCTAGGTAGTGCAATCGATCAAACTCAGCATGCTTTATACGTTAGATTAATGGTTGTTGTTTCTAAAAACCTCTAGATTTTCACGGACAGCTAGGTTGCTATTAACCATGAAATCCGGGGATCTCCCCGGAAAATTTCCAGGAGATAGGGATATAATTAGAGGCGGTGACGACAGCCGATAGATGTTCCGATTACCTCCTAGTTTATTTTACTATGTGGCTCATCTTCATTGGCAGCAGGACGGTACAGGCGATTGCGATACTCTACTGGATTTAAAGAAAAATGGATCAGAGGAGGATTGGTTGTCTTCAACCCTTAAACTATCGAACAATAGCGATTCTCATGGACTACTGGCCATAGGAAAGCATGGCGATAGCCTTGGATTTCGCTCGAATGATTTCTACTGGGGCTGTGGTGTGTCATAGGCCTATGAGTCTTACACTGCATGCGTCAGTGACATGGAAGATAATCATTACACAGTAGTTGCCGTAATTTAGAAGGAATTGTTTTGGCTTCCTAGACGTGCGGCCACGGTTCAAACCACAGGTCAGACATATTTCACAAAACGAAATATGAAGAAAATATTTCTTCGGCGACTTTCTCTCAGAAGATTTTTGGGTAAAAACTCTGAGAATGAATAAAACTTCCATGAAAAGTTTTTCTAAAATTTGTCGTTCGGAGTCGGTTTAAACTGCAGGTCCTGCCATACATGTTTAAAACTTACACACACGGCACAAGTGGTGTGAGAAGCTAGGTCGCAATTCTGACTGAAGTATTGTAATGACCAATTATGTATGTATATATGTAGTTGTGGTGTTGCCCAATCCATTATACTGTGTATCGTAATCCAGCAGGAGCGATAGAACATGACTTAATGAGTCGAATTTCTAACAGCTAACTTCTTAACTGTTCCATGGATAGAGCTTGTGAATTCTATGACTTTGGAAAGTGCTTCGCTGAGAGACCAATAAAAATGTTTACAGAAACCAGGAAGCCTTTAGTTGGCGAATGACAATGTCTGTTTTAGGACAGCTTTTGTAGTTTGACCGTCAAGTGAGAAAAATGAATGCCGGCCATATGGGCAAAAAGTACGTGTAAGTTCCACCACTCATGGCACAAGTGGTGTGAGAGGCTAGGTCGCAGTCCAGACTAAAGGATTGTGATGACCAATTATGTATGTAAGTGTATGTAAGGAAGGTAAAAAGAAGGCTTCTCGAATTGCAAAAATCCATTGCGCCATCGGGATTTCTTTATACAGAGAAAAGAACCCTTATGAATGTATTGAAAATTCAATTTTATTGCCGATTGACTTAAACGATCATATTTTAAAAAATCTAACGAGTTTACCTTTTGTTAAGTAGATTCGATAATTTATTTTTTTAATAAGTTTTGAAACTCATCGAAACAAATTTACGTGATATTTTTAATTATGATGCAATAAAGAATGCCTTTTGAAATAATTTTTTTGTGCTACTCATACTCAAAGCTTAAACAAGTGCATTCATTAGAAACGTTATTAATTTATTAAACAAACATACGTAATATTGCCTGCAGAACTGGGTTAAGATATCTTTCGCAAACTATTGTAGAACGGGAGACAAAAAATTTCCATCATTTAAAAAATTTAATTTTCTAGAACATTGTTGGCAGGCAGCCTAGTCATCATTTAAGCAATTTATATGATAATATGATTCATTTAATGAAAGAATTTATTTATTTTAA
The DNA here is from genome assembly GCA_936449025.2 of Sarcophaga subvicina. NCBI lineage: Eukaryota > Metazoa > Arthropoda > Insecta > Diptera > Sarcophagidae > Sarcophaga > Sarcophaga subvicina. Next base: position 30,613,789 of record OW388081.2, read on the forward strand.
TTAACTTTAAGCTGTTGCAAATAAAAAAAATTGGAATTCTAAACACACAAAAATACAAAAACAAAACCACAAGAGCATATATGGGCATAGCATTTGCTAATCATGAGATTCTTCAAGTGGAATAACGATTTAATTTTGTTGGTGGTCATTTTTATTGTAAAAATGAATGCGAAAAAAAATAAATTATAATTATTGCAAATGATTAAGTGCTGTAGGTTTATTTGAACTTAAAAATTTATTAAATTTTTTTGAGGGTGTTTTCTTTTTATTTTTAATCTTATTGATCTCACAAACAATAATTTAATGGCGGTAAAGTTAAATGTTTTTTAAATTATTTTATTAGAACGCATAGCATGTCTTTTTATTTAAGAGGTTCTAGTCTGTGAATAATATGAGCCAATATCTAATCCGTATGCAAAATAATAAAATTTTCATAGAAAGCTTAGCATAAAAAATAATTTATTTGAATTAAGTAATCCTGGTGTACACAGACCAGGTTCGTTTAAGGAAAAATTACTTCACGATTACTCACATTCAATTTAATTTTATTTTTTTTTTTTTTAATTTCAAAATATTTTTTCGTCATTCTTTTCACGTAATCTGCGGTGAGTTTAGTTGAAATCCTTCAGTACAGGATGTGCTTTTGTATTGTGACATCATAACAGTCTGCTATGTGTGCTCAAGTGAGCTTTGGTAATCAAAGCTCTCATTCCTTTTAAAATTTTACCCATTTAACTTGTTTATTTTAGGACCTCATAGCAATTGAAACGTTACACTAGCTTTTAGATATAACCACACAGTGGCTGGGTATACATCTTACAATGTCTTTGCAAAATCTGTAATAAGAAAGAAAGAATATCTTCTCTGAGACGAAGGATTTTTGATTTTGATAATTTCGACAGAATCAACACAATCCTGCACGAAATAGATGGCAGTGGCTGAGAGATTCCATGGCGACTAAACAAGACTTTATAGGATCTAATCTACAGACATATGTATGTAATTGGCTAATGAATCACTATTGTGTCTTCCACGCGAAACTGTTGTCCATACAGATCGTTACTTACTCATTACAACCCTTCAGTCAGGATTACAAGCTAGCTTCTCCTCACGCCACTTATGTTATGGCAGGCGCTACAATTTAAAGTCGATTCCAAATGACAGATTCTTGAAAAACTTTTTAATGGCAATTTTTTTATTTATTTACAGGGTTTACAAGCTAGCTTCTCCTCACGCCACTTATGTTATGGCAGGAGCTACAATTTAAAGGCGATTCCAAATGACAGATTCTTGAAAAACTTTTTAATGGCAATTTTTTATTTATTTACAGGGTTTTTGCCAGAAATCTACTGAGCGAAATTTGGTAAAGAAGTCTCATGTATAATAAGTCAACACACTACCTGCTAGACTACAGCGACTTTAACCTCGTAGTAAATTATTATTTATAATTCGTCATTACAATCCTTTAGTCAGCATTACGACCTAGTTAGAGGACGTGTACTTGTCAACCCGGAGGTCGATTTGACCCATTGCACACGACCTAGTTTCTTACACCACTTATGTTGTGTGCGTTAATTTTTTTACATAAGCGGTGGGATCTACAATTTAAAGTCGATTTCGAACGACAGATTTTTGAGAAACTTTTTCATGACAATTTTTTGTTTTCACCCAGAGTTTTTGCCAGAAATCTTCTGAGAGAAATTCGTCGAATAAAAATATTTTTTTTATATTTTCGTTTTGATGCCTGACCTGAGGTTTGAACCGTGGTCTTACGTCTGCCAACACGCTACCTACTAGACTACGGCTACTTGTCCATACAGATTCTTATTTAGTTATTTAACTAGTCATTGCAGTCCTTCAGTCCGGATTACAAACTAGCTTGCCACACCACTTATGTTATATTAATTTTGTACATGAATGACAGGACCTACAGTCTAAAGTCGATTCCGAACGACAGAAAACTGCTGAGAGAAATTGTCAAATAAATCTTTTTCATATTTTGTTTTGTTGAACATGTCTGACCGGAGGTTTTTAAACGAAGACTCATATCTAATAAACACACTACCTGCTAGACTATAAGGACTTTAACCTCGTAGTAAAATATTCTTAAATCATAAAATCCACTTCAAAAATTTTAAACAAAAGAACTTTTTTTTTCTTCTCAAAATCTTTTTTTTAAATCCCTGACCTTGTATTAAAATATAAAAAATATATATATTTGAGTCTTTAATAGCTTTAACAGCTGTTTTTGAGCAATTAATAGTTGAAATTCATGGTAAAAATTCAGATATAAAACGTGTATTTGTAGGCTTTTATATGGTATCCTTTCCAACACCACCATTTCAATATTTACTTTTAATTTAAATTTCCATTTCAAACTTACTTGACTCTCCACTTCAGTTTCTCCATAAAGCTTACGTTGAAATTCATGTTTAAAAACTCTGCTTCGCTATATACTCTTCAACAGGTAAAAAAATTCAAAGAAAACGAAAAAAAATGAAAAAAAAATTTTTTTAATCTTCTTTGGCCGTTTTTGGTTTCAAAGAAATAAAATCGGTTGTGATTTCAATTTCTAGCACTCCGTTTCAACTTTCTTGCTGAATGTTTAATGTTTCAACATTCAAAACGATGTCTCGTTGATGGTGACTACAAATGTTTATGCGGTTTTATTAATTTTTTTCTTTCTACTTTTTTTTCTTTCTTGTTAAAGTTTATTTTTATTTTGAAGCTTTAAAAAAATAAAAATAGAAACACAAGCTAGCTAGCAAAGCTTAAGGAGAAGACAGAGATATTGTAGTAAAACAACTGTGTTGTATGAATTAAAAATTGTAACTGAAATTAAAACAAATTTCATAATAAAAAATGAGCGTAAAAAAAGCATTAAATGTGCTTGTTGTTGATGATTTTGTTTTCTTTCTTTGTCTTTTTGTTATTTTTTTTTTTCGTTTAACAAAAATAAAAACAATAAAAAAACAAAAACAAATAATTTATATATACATACAATATACATACAATATACATACATATGTGTATGCGTATCGGTATCTGTAGAGCTAGCAGTTGAAGCTGAAGTAACGTAACGCAAATATCATTGGCGTTATGCGGTGGCGTGTGGCATTGTACTGTAGACTTCATTATCAAACATTGAATATTTTTGTTCACTTATTGATAATATTGCCTGCCGGCAGTGTGTATAATTTTACGACTGACTGCGACGGCATTTAATCGGTTAATGTTTTGGTTTCTGAGATTGTATTCTCTACATATCCCTACAAATTAAATAAATGCTGGTCTAATCAAAACTGTTTAAAATAGAAAAAGGCATTTCAAAAATAATACATACAACTTTATGAGAAATGCTTGTTCAGCTAGGCTGATAAGTGAAGCAATTGCTTTCTATTGCTACGCAAGTACGTGAGTCCTTAAATATTAAAAATATAAACATATGTGGTATGGTATTTAGAAAGCAAAGAAAACTGGCACATTATAAACCATTGATGTGCGATACATACATACATAATTGGTCATTACAACACTTCAGTCAGGATTACGACCTAGTTTTCACACCACTTATGTAATTTTGTATCCAATCACTAATACAACTGTGTGGGGTGTGGATTCAGAAATATTCCACTGCCTACGGCTATCGAATCACTGCTATGTCTTCCAGGCGAAAGTGCTTCCATACTTACATAACACGATTGGTCCTTCAGTCCGGATTACGACCTAGTTTCTCACACCACTTACACCACTGTTGTGTGTGTTAATTTCATACATTAGCGGCGCGTGAACTACAGCTTAAAGTCGACTCTGATTTTTGAGAAACTTTTTCATGGCAATTTTTTATTTACTCCCGTAGAGTTTTTGCTAGAAATCTGCTGAGAGGAAGTCGCCGAAGAAATATTTTCTCATATCGACGCCTCCATTCTACACTTAGAACGTTTTTAATGTTCTTGCATTTTTAAATTCTATGTTCTCTAACTTAAATACTGTCAAAATTTGGTTAAGATGCGCCGATCCGTTCCGAAGTTATAGGGAAAAATCTTCTTAGAATACACATATAGTCGTATGTCGCGTGAAAACTTTGAGAGCTCATAACTCAAAACACACTTTTTCGACTTGGAATGTTATAGAACGGAGGCGTCGATATTAAGTTTTGATATCTGACCTGGGGTTTGAACCGTGGATCAGTAGTATAACCGTGCTAAATTGGATGACAATTATAATCATTATGTGAAAACATAGGATAGACATACGTAGGCTAATGTTGTTCATATCACAGGCGTCGTATTCTTTTAATGTTGTAACCACCATCCGTACCTCATTATAAAGCTGTGAGTGAGATCAGCTGCATGACAGAAGTACAGATGTCTTGTTCTTTCTCAGCGTAATGCTGAGAATTTATTCAGTTGGAGAAGAATCGTCAGTACTTTCTCCTCTTCTGTGCAATTTCTGAAGCAGCTATTGCCATCCGTAAGCTCATTATAAAGCTGTGAGTGAGATCAACTGCATGACAGAGGCACAAGAGTTTCCTTTTTTTTTGCGACATAACGCAGAGAATTTATTCAGTAGAAGAAGTATAGTCAATGCTTCTTGTTTCTGCATATTCTGAAGAAGCTATTGCTTCCTTTACCAAGACCTATGGTGTTTGCATGAGTGTTCTAAACTTAAAATCCAATAATAACTCCAATGAATTGATGCCTACTTTTGGAGTTGCCTTAGGCAGTTTTATAGCACTACCTTATATGCATCCCCAGCTGCCCAGCTGTTAAAGGAGTTCTGATCCGAAATATGGTCAAGCTTCTCAGCAAATGCCAGACATGCCACAGTGAAGTTTGGCTGGGAAATCTTGTGAATATAATCCACTAATTATGTACTGGATTTATATCATTAAGACCCTATCAAAAGTGATCTATGGGGCCATGGTCTGGATAGCAGACAGAACGAATCTGTCTGAAAACAGTTCAATTGGAGTTGGGCAAAATACAGAGACCAGCGTGTGGCATATAACTAGGGGCAATGAGAACCTTTCCTACAGCTGCACTGGTAACTCTGTTGGATGGTAATTAAGAACAGAGCTTTAAATGCTATGGTTAGGATAATGGTATCAAAATCCAACGTACAATTCATTAGGGCATTCCATGAATTAAAAAATCGAGTGGTTGACAGCTCTCTCCTTAACTGTCGCCTGCACAGAACCTTTAAACACTTTTGGTAAATGCTTTTCAACGAAACTTAGTAATACAAATGAATAGAAACCACATACTGTTCGAGAAGTCATTTTGTGTTATACTACTGATGGGTCAAGATGGGATCTGCGAATAGGAGTGGTAGCTTTTGATTTCAAAATGAAATATTCCCAATCCAAGATAAGTATATACCATCAGAATGATAGGACATAACCATACTATCTGGCTTCTATAAGCCAAAATGGAATATGGTATTGGACTTGCTGGGATAAAACAAGTAGGAATACACTCTGCTAGCTTCGAAGCCATGTGGAAATTTGCGGAAAAGAGCTTTCATGATCATAAGAATGAATCATTAGAATATATGCTACGTGGAAGCATTTCAGATGCTGGACTGAAAATTATTTTCACTGACTTTGAGCAACATCATGAAGTCATGTCAATTCAAGACGATTTGAGGATACATTATTAAAGGAATACTCCCTAAGAAGGTACAATAGATCGTATGGTCACAGTACTCTTCACAATAAATTAATTTGCAATGTAGGTTCCCATTGAGGCTGTGTCATATCCTGAGGTGGTTATGCCACAATTCGCTCTGAAATTTCCAGTTATAAAACTGGACCCTTTGAATATTGTACCTCTCAATCACATACATAATTGGCCATTACAACCCTTCAGTCAGGATTACGGCCTAGCTTCTCACACCACCTATGTTGCGAGTGTTAATTTTTTACACGAGCGGGACCTACAGTTTAAAGTCGACTCCGAACGACAGATTTTTGAGAAACTTTTCATGGCCATTTTTTTTACTCTCAGAGTTTTTGTCAGAAATTTTCTGAGAGGAAGTCGCCAAAGAAATATTTTTTCATATTTTCGTTTTGATGTCTGACCTGGGGTTTGAACCGTGGCCTAATAAGTCAACACTCTAGCTACTAGACTACGGCGACGACAATCATTTCATTTAAAAACATGCAGAAACTTTAAAACTGTCCTCAAAGTCAGACTGTGTGGGTCATATCTGCTGGTCAAACTTTTCCAACAAACTTTATTTATGAATAACATTTGAAGAGTTAGACTCGTATTATTAGTTGGTTTCAGGTCCTCTATAATGGAGCAATTACGAGATTTAAGTTGTCTATCCGGATGACAGCTGCACATTGGATTCCAGTCAAGCACTGCTCTGCAAATAGTTTCATGGTTTTTGCAAAGTGAATGACCAATCTAGCTCCATTTCCTTTTGCAAATTTACGTATTTATAGTAGCAGATAAACATCTACATCCTCCTGATACAGGTACTATCGCGATAGTAAAAACTGTTTGCTACGTGCAAGCAATAATGTCTGAACATTTTAAATTCAATTAAATCGATTCGATTCGATTCGATTCGATTGACCATTTCACCACTTTGCAAATATCAGCCACAACACTATTGTTTTAAGAGGCTTTAAGATACATGTTTGCCTGTTTGCCTGTGTGTGCTTGACAGTGTCTTTAAAAAAGCATCTGTTTCATACCGAATTCAATGCGATAAAGCAAGAAAAAAATATTACAAACTGAGACTGAAATACTGACCGATATAAACGGAATACATAATGAATTAAGCGTTCATATAAGGAATATTTTTATTGTTAATTTATTTAAATAACGTTTGTTTCTTATTATTGATGTTGTAGATTTAGATTTTAGTTTTTCAAAGATTTGCCAAGAATTTCAAATTGTAATATTTGTTAATAATTTGTCGTCTTTTTTGAGCAATTATTGGCACTTGAAATATATTTGGAATTAAAAAAAAGCAAACTCACATACATACATACCTACTTACCTGTATTCATAAAGAATATTAAAAAACAAGAATGTTTTTTAAAAAAATATATAAAAAAAATTGCGAATGTTTATTTTTTTTTTGTTATTAAACACTCATACTGAAACTGTTTGATAAAAATATTTACAATTTAATTTTTTTTATTATTGTTGTTGTCATGAGTAAGCAAAACAGCCGGTTATTTTTGTTTATTTTTATTTAATATTTTTTTTTTTGTTGTTGTTTATATTATTGTTTATATTACTTTGTGTCTGTTTATTTTTATAAAAAAAAACCACAGCTGATCTCATTTTATTTTATTTTTAGCGAAAGAGAGCGATAGAGAGCAAATAATCAAAAGTAAAACAGCAGAGTTGCCAAGTTTTAAAAACATAATAAAGTAATAAAAACAATATAGCACGACCATTGAAGAGAATACGAATGTTACTTCAAGAGAAAACGCTCTCAAATACAGTCCCTTCTTCATCTCCATCCATTTGTTCAAACGATAATCCCTTCGAAATCATCAAGCAGTTAAAAGAACCACTCTCCTTAGCAGACTTCCAATGTGAATTGCGAATGGATGTCTTAGCAAATGCAGTTCACATTTTAATCATGCGCTGTATGGTTAAATATTTCTTCAAATATTATTCTAATTACCGGGCATCAAGCTTCTTGACACGCTGCCTTAAAAATAATGATTTTGATACGCAGCCATCGTTTTGACGTGAAAGTACTCTTTTTGAAAACTACTCACGCACTAAGGCTGAAATCGTTCGTGTTGTTCAGTTCAAAATTTTTTTTTTTTTTGTAAAACCAGCACTTAGGGAATGGCCCCTACTCATGCAGTGCATTGTGCAGGTTTAGGAAAATAGGTTATAGGAAGGTGGAAAGAGGGAGTAGTGTTTGTGGACATTTGATTTAAACTTACCAATATCGTAACTGACGGGAAAAACTTCCGCAGGAAGATCATTCCACAAGCGAGCAGTGCGGGTAAAAAATGAATTTTCCCTGTAATGCATTGTGCGGTTCACTGGACAATCAACCACAAAAGGATGTGCAATGCGAGAAGTACGAGTACCACGTAAAAATGTGTGATTATCGGGAACCAAGCCCCTTATCTCTCGAGAACACCTCCCATTATAGTACCGATAGAACAATGAAACACACGCCACATTGCTCCAACGAATCAATAGTGTTGGATACCCTACTGTCATTAATAAGCACCTTCGCCCTCTCCTCTACGCGGTCGAGAAGCTTCAAAATAGACTTTGAAGCACCGGCCCATACATGAGAGTTGTACTCCATACGAAGTCGGATAAAGGTCCTGTAAATAGTAAGAAGGTCGGATGGAGTGAAGTATTTTCTGCACCGTTTTAAAAAAACCAAGGCACTTGAATGCCTCCTTCGACACTCGAAAAATGTGATCGTTCCAACGAGCATCACAACTAATTCTCATGCCCAGAACATCAAGAGCATCCGCCTCCTCAATATTTACATTACCCATAGATACAGATGACAGAACACCAGCACCAGCATCACGCCGGTGTGTCAAAAAACAACATTGGGTCTTGCGCGCATTAAAATCGACCCTGTACGCGCGGCCCCACTCAGAGATTGTTATCATGTCACTCGTAAGTGCGTCATTCATAATTTTGCAATTGCGCCTTATGTTGAAAGAAATGGTTATTCTCTTCGAATAAAGCAGACACTATGTGAACGATTCGGCTATGTTATGTACAATTACAATCGCAATTGGCAACTGGAGTCACCCAATTGTCCATTCTGAATCGCATTAATAATTATACCGCATGTTGACCTCATGGAATATCTTGCAACACACTAAATTAATCATTTTTAACAGCTCTTTGAGGTCTATTGCTCGACAAATAGCTGTGGCATTTTCGACCGATGACTAAAACGAAAGGTTTTCTTTGTCAAGGAACTCCATAGATACATAATTGGTCATTACAACCCTTTAGTCAATTTTACAACCCAGCTTCTCATACCACTTATGTTGTGTGTGTTCATTTAATATATGAGTGGCGGGTTACTACAGTTTAAAGTCGACTCCGAAGAATAGGATTTTCAGAAACTTTTTATGGCAAATTTTTTTATTCTCAGAAAGTCTTTGCCAGAAATCTGCTTAGAGGAAGTCGCCGAAGAAATATTTTTTTCATATTTCGTTTTGATGTCTGACCTAGTTTTTTAACTGTGGCCTCACGTCTAATAAGCCAACACACTACTATGGCGACATTCTAGGAATTCCACGGAAATTAAACTGAATATTTGGAAGACTAAGTCAGTTAAATTGAAGTAAATCATAGAGTTCAGATTGAAAACCACAAATGTTTGTCAAATGATGACTGAGACGAATTCAGGCAATTTTCTAGTCAATCAACGTAAACATAGGACATACTGAGCGTATCTCAATCGCAATCAAATAATAAAGGGGGAAAAGTGAATTTGGTTTGGTTTGGTTTCATTAAAACCATCACAAACGCAAGTTACTGGCATCATTAGGACAGCCATTGAGTGAACATAGAGAAAACTTGGATGCATACATAGGGGATTGAGTTAAAACCACTTCAGAGAATTGAAGTGAATAGAGCACAAGGCTGCAGGAATTTGTGTAAATAATTGTGCTTTTATTTCCTATTGTAATCACATACATACTTACATACATAATTTGGGTCATTACACCACTTATGTTGTGTGTTGTAATTTTATACATAAGTGACGGGACCTACAGTTTAAAGTGGGCTCCGAACGACAGATTTTTGAGAAACTTTTCATAGCAAATTTTATTTACTCTCAGATAGTTTTTGCTGAGAGGAAGTCGATGAAGAAATATTGTTTTCATATTTCGTGGCCACACGTCTAATAAGCCAACCCATTAAACTGAATATTTGGAAGATTACGTCAAGTATGTTGTGTGTGTTAATTTTATACATGAGTGGCGCGGGACCTACAACAAGTTAAAGTCGATTACAAACGACAGATTTTTGAGAAACTTTTCATGGCAATTTTATTTGCTCTCAGTTTCTTTTGCCAGAACTCTGTTAAGAGGAAGTCGCCAAAAAATATTTGTTTTCGTTGGTGATGTCTGACCTTTAGGTTTCATGTCTACTAAGCCAACACACTACCTACTATACTGCGGTGACTTCTATTCGTCTAGTTTACATCATGCCAAGCATGACTCAAGTGGTTGAACCTTCTGTGTGGATCGTACAAAATTTAATCTTAAATTGTGACGTACTTCAATTCGAAAAGAACAGAAAAATATTGTTCGAAAAAAGAGCAGTTGAGCTTGATTTAAACATCAATAAGATAAAGCATTCATTCACTCCTTATCAGTAAGGTTTATTGGTTAAATAGCAATATCGGGGAAGAAAGAAAGTATATATCTATATCTGAATATATTCATATACATAACATATGCACATAAACATACAGATATACATTCTAAAGACGATTTGCAATCACCATCACTGCTCGTGCAAGTCCAATAAAAAATTTAATTTCTTTTCAAAGTTCTCATCCATTTGCTCAAACGATAATTCATTCGAAATTCTCAACCACTGATAGGAACCAGTCTCCTCAATAGACTTCCAAGTTGAATGCTTAGTATATTCACAATTGGGATTGGAAGTCTTAGCAAAGGCAGTCCACATTTTAATCATGCGTTGTACGGTTAGATATTCTTTCGAATACTTTTCCAATTTCCAAGAGTAGTTTGCATAAAACAAATACGAAAAATCATCAGCATGTGACACACCCCGCTTGATATCATTGCCACAGAATATGGCGCGATGATGGTCAAAAGTGGGCGAGTCAAAATCAAAAAGGTATTGATAAGTTCTTCTTGAGTTGTTGGCTTGCCTGGCTTTAATTGCACGATGTATGCCCAACCAAAAGGATAAAAAGGAATCGTACTGAAAGAAATAAATTCCAAGAGAAATAATTTTAAAGTTTTCGCGAACTTTTCTAAGACAGTTTAACTTACTTCCATAAATCCAATTATCTCTGAGGTATTTTTAAAGTACAATTCTTTAATTTGTTGTAAAAGTGTCTCCGTTCTCTTCGGTGTTAAGGTTGCTTGTATATCAGGCGGGAAATATAATTTTGGATTTTTATGGTAAATTTTCAATAAGTTTTGAAGTTTAAGTTGGAAATATCTTACTAAAGCCTCAAAGGAAGTACCACCTATTATCATGGATATTTGATTGCCCCAAGCATTGGCAGTTAATTCCTCTAAAGGTTTGCTTATAACCGCATCCCTACTATAGTAAGGCTCTAGACAGGGTTTAAAAGCAAAATAGTCTCCTTGACGTTTAGCTTCTAAATTTAGTTTCTCCACCAATACTAATTCCTTAGCTTTAATGTTTCTTAGAAACTCCAAGACCAATTTATCCTCATTGGGTTCATTGTAGCCCTTCAGAGTGGCCAATCGGTAAGGCCAGTAAGTTGACGATTCATTATAGGCCCAGGGATTGTAAGCAACACCTGACATGCAAATGGCCTTATGGAAGAGGCCCGCTGTTTGTTCACAAAGCGACATGTAATGCGCGGAAACACCACCAGAACTTTGACCAAAAATTGTTATGTTATCAGTGTCTCCGCCAAAATATGATATGTTGTCTTTGACCCATTTCAGAGCCAAAACTTGATCTTTTAAGCCTGCATTACCGGGTACTTCGCAAGCTGGATCAGCGAAACTTAAAAACCCCAATGAGGATACGCGATAGTTGAAGGTGACTAAAATAATATTTTCCTGCATAAAATAGTCGGGACTATACAAAGCTCTTACTGCCGAGCCGATATTGAAAGCACCACCATAAAACCACACCATAACGGGCAATTTCTCTCCTTCTTGCAGCTAAAGCTTATGAAAATCAGAATTTTTTTTAAATAAAAATTTTATAGAAAATCTTTGTGATTGATTCACTTACCGTTTTGGCAAATACATTTACATACAAGCAGTCTTCTGTGCCTTTCACTGGTCCTCTGCGTTTTCTTTGCAGAGGCTTTTTATTGAACTCACGACAGTCTCTTACATCCGACCAGCCGCTGGCTGCTACTGGAGCCTTAAAACGTAATTCTCCTAAAGGAGGCACAGCATACGGTATACCCTCGAAACTATAGAAGTCATGATTGTATATTGTTTTCCGCTTTAAGCCTTTGATAAGTCCTTGAGGTAATTTCAGAATAGGTTCTCTGTGTAATAAGTTTAACATTCAATTGAAAAGAGTCTTCAAATTTGTTAAACTTACTGTGTATTGGTTGGCACACTTCTCTTTTGTATATTGACAGAATAGTTGCTCTTTATGAATATGTTTTTTAAGGGAACGCTTGTTATAGACTTCAATTTAAGAGCGCAGTGTCTATAACTATTCAGCAACATTTATGTGTGGCAACAGTAAAAGCCCCAAAATATTCGAATTTTTAAAATAATTTTAAATTATTCTTCCAAATGTTTAAATTTTTAAATTTAATTTTGATGGAAAATATTTTGATTCTTTGTAACATGGCATGCTAGTATGGGTTCATGAACAAGAAGGAATAAAAGGCAATTGGGAAGTACGGCAGCTTAATAGGTAGGAAACTTTACAAAATACCTTCATATCGATAAAATAATGTGAAATCGATATAAGGAATCGTTTTATACTACATTTGAGATCGATTACAGTCCATGTTGTAGCGTATAAAAATGAGCTGTTTTTATCACCTTAGTCTAGTAGGTAGTGTGTTGGCTTATTGCACGTAAGGCCGCGGTTCAAACCCCAGGTCAGACTTCAAAACGAAAATATGAAAAAATATTTCTTCGGCGACTTCCTCTCAACAAATTTCTGGCAAAAACTCTGAGAGTAAATAAAATTGCCATGAAAAGTTTCTCAAAAATCTGTCGTTCGGAGTCGACTTTAAATTGTAGGTCCCACCACTCATGTATAAAATTACAACACACAACGTAAGTAGCGCTGCGAAGCTAGGCCGTAAGCCTAACATCATTCAAATGACCACCACGGCTTTTCTGTACAATTTTTAGGCTTAAAAGAGATTGAATTTGACCGATGGCATCGTTTCTGTTGGTTTTCAGGACCGCTATGCTTTATGGTTTATTTGTATACGCCTGCGACCTTAGAGAGCCCAAACCAAAAAACTCTAACAAAGTCAAAGCACATGATCTTAGTTATCAGTTCACGTCACTTCAACTTGGCATGAGCTGTGTGGCACATAGCATCGTCTTGGTGAAATCACATGTCGTTGGTAACCTGATCATCTAATTCAGGCCAAACGAAGTCTGTAACTATTGAACTAAAGTGCTCGCCGTTGACAGCGATAATCGGAGCAATATCGATTAAAAAGAAATATGGAAGGCTGACACTGCCAGCGAAAAACCAACACCCAACTGTGACTTCTTGGATTCCATGTATCATGGCATCATTCCAAATTCGACAATTTTGTTTATGTATGTAGCCATTCACCCAGAAATGGGCTGGGAATGCTTTTTCAATTACGTTCAGTTGCCTACTGCTACGGAGCACACGTCTTTGGCAGTGGCCGTGGATTAACAAAACAGACAAAATAAATGCAAACTAGTTTAACAGTAGTAGCTTCTATTACAGCTCTTTAAATATAATTACTGCCTAGTTTCTCACACCACCCACGTTGTGTGTGTTAAATTTATCAATGAGTGGCGAAACCTATATTTTAACGTCGACTCTGAACAACAGATTTGAGGAGCTTTTTCATGGCAGTTTTATTTACTCTCAGAGCTTTTGTTAGAAGATTATTGAGAAGAGATCGGTGAAAAAAATATGCTTCAATATTTCTTTAATTCGAGATGAGAGAGCTGAAATTTGCACTACGTCGACCAAAGGAATTAATTTGTGTGGAGTTCACATTTCTTTCTATTGAATGAATCCAAGTAGTCTTAAGCTAACAGTGATTCTTTAAGCTACCAGTGAACCTTATTTGGCTAAAGAAGAAGTCTACAAATTTGGATTTCTTTTGCCCATTGGTTAGTCGAGATGAACCTTTCAAGTTTAAAATTTCTTGATCGGCTTACTCAACTAACTGGAAATTCCCACTAAAAATGATGGCTTCTGACAGGGGATTTAAAATTGTTGTAAGTTTACTATGGTATGTTGCTATTTGCAATACTTCATTATGATGCTGTATTGTATCTGTTTTAGTCGTCTAGTACACTTGGACCCATGTGAAGGATAAATCTAATGGACTGCATGGAAAAACTCGATAAAACGCTGGCATACAAAATACTAAACTTTCTTACTGTAAGTAAATCTTTAAATTTATTTGTATAGAGACTTTAACTTAAAGTTGACTTTAACATTTAGAAAAGAAATTCATTTCTTATATAAATCCATCCAGAAATTCAATTTGTTTCTAAATTTCTCATCCATTTGCTCAAAAGTTAATTCATTAGATATTCTCAACCAGTTATAAGCATCAGTCTCCTGTACAGGCTTCCAAGGCGAATCTTTAGTATATTCACAATTGGGATTAGAAGTCTTGGCAAATGCAGTCCACATTTTAATCATACGCTGTATGGTTAGATATTCCTTTGAATTCTTATCCAATTTCCATGAATAATAAGCATAAAATATATACGACAAATCGTCAGCATGAGCAACACCCTCCTTAATGTCATCACCACAGAAAATAGTACGATGGTGGTTAAAGGTGGGCGAGTCAAAATCAAAAATATATTGATAAGTAGGCGTGGCATTTGCAGAACCTCTGGTTTTGATTATGCGATGTATGCCCAACCAAAACGATATAAAGGAGTCGTACTGAAATTATAAGACAAAAAATTTTGAACATAATTTGTGAATTTGAATTTCTAAAATATTTCAACTTACATCCATGAAACCCATAACATCGGTAGTATTTTTGAAATGTAGTTCCTTGAGTTGTTGTACCAGTTTCTTTGTCTTCTCCTCTGTTAATGTTTTTCGTAGCTCAAGCGGGAAATATAATTCTGGATTATTATTGTATAATTCAATAACATTTTTCTTTTTAATCTGAGAATATCTTACTAAACCCTCAAATGAAGTGCCACCTATTATCATGGGTATTTGATTGCCCCAAGCTTTGGCAGTTAATTCCTCTAGAGGTTTGCTAATAACAGCATCTGCACTATCATAAGGCTCTAAACAGGGTATGAAAGCATATAAACCACCTTGGCCAACAGCTTCCAGATTTAGTTTATCCACCAATACTAGTTCTTCGGCTGGTACTTTCCTTAGATAATCCAAAACCAATTTATCCTCATTAGGGCCACTGTAGCCTTTCTCGCAAGCCAATCGATAAGGCCAATGAGTTGAAGGGCCACTAAAAGCCCAAGGATTCTTAACAACACCCGACATGCAAATAGCCTTGTGGAAAAGACCTTTTGTTTGTTCGAAAATGGTCATATAATGCACTGAGGCACCACCAGCACTCTCACCAAATACAGTGATGTTATTGTTGTCACCGCCAAAATACGATATATTTTCCTTGACCCATTTTAAAGCCAAAACCTGATCCTTTAAGCCTGCATTACCGGGCACTTCACAAGCTGGATCAGCGAAACTTAAAAATCCCAGTGAGGATAAGCGATAGTTAAAGGTGACTAAAATAATATTTTCCTGCATAAAATAGTCGGGACTGTATTTAGTCCGTATGCCAGAACCGGTATTAAATGCTCCACCGTAAATCCAAACCATTACGGGTAGTTTCTCGTTGGTCTTTAACTAAAGTTTTGTAAGATTAGAAAATTATTTCAAATTAAAGAGAAGCTATTTTTTGTTTTTGTTAAATTACTTACCGTTTTGGCAAACACATTTAAATACAAACAGTCTTCGCAACCGATTGCCTCACCCTCGTGATTCTTTTGTAAAGGCTTCTTTTCGAATTCAATACAATCTCTTACATCTGACCATCCGCTGGCTGCTACTGGAGCCTTAAAACGTAATTCTCCCAATGGAGGTTCGGCATACGGTATACCCTCGAAACTATAGAAGTCATGATCGTAAACAGTTTTCCGTTTTAGGCCTTTAATAAGACCTTGAGAAATTTTCAGCACTGGTTCTCTAAAAGGTTTCAAAAATTAATATTTACTTGGAGGTAAATAAGGTTATAAAATCAAACACTTGCTGTGTATCCATTATGTTGGGGTGATTAGACCAGCTTCTCTTTTGTGTTGTAGTAAAAAATCTGCTTTTTACGATAATGCCAACTAAATGAACGCTTTTTATAGACTTGAGTGTAAGCGAGTGTTGTGTGAAACAGTTTAGAAACATTTATTTACGGCAGCGATTAAAGCTAGAAATATCGAGAGCGTTCAAAGATTGTTAAAAGAATTGTGATGAGAATTTTTTATTTCATTTAAAGAATGTACAAGGCTCCTATTACTGGGGTAAACATTTGAAAACGAATCGAGTTTAGTTCGAAAAGATACAGAATTGAGTTGGTATAACCGTGTCATTGAAAACCTATGCAATAACGAACGCAGCTGGATCTATTGGATTTATGGTAGTAAGAACAGAGCCCTGGAAACAATGGTTAGATTATTGGGGGACAAATCTAACCCTAGGTTCATCAGTAGATCATGACTAGACAATTCCAATGACTGATATTTCTCTCCTTAACTGTTCCCTAGACAGTACCAGAAAAAAACCACGATTTTACGAAACGCTTCGCTACGAGAATGAGAACGTAATAAGAGTGCCTAGAGAAACTCGGAGGTTATGTACAGTTGTAGGAGGGAAACTATTCTATGCTATACAGATGGGTCGAGGGCATATAATGGGACAGAATGAATGAATGAATTCAGTACCCCGGATTTAAACGAAAGGATATGTTCAATTCGATTTAAACAGAAAATATAGAGCTCCAAAAAAGTTGACTAAAGTTAAGACTGGAAAGCGGAATAGGTTAGGCAAGTCATATGGAAAACCGAGGTAATAAGGAAGCAGATACGCCTGCAAGGAGGGTATCTTCTACGCCGTTTATGAGATCAGAACCTTTCTGTACAGCAAAAAGAGAGGCTTGGGAGAGTATATTCGACGAGTGGAAAGGGAATGAGAGGCGTATACTTTTCTGAGGCCAAGCGATTTTGAGACAATCTAAACTTTTATTGGGTAATTACAATGAGAAGTGGTTTTAGTTATGCATCAGACTAAGGAGCCTGAGGATAGTAATCGCCATTTTGTTGGGCATAGTAGATTAAAAAAACACTTGTTTTAGGATAGAGATGGATTCATGCCCAACTTGAAGATTCCGTAGTGAGGTGAACAAATCAGCAGGACACATACTTGGAACCACTCTGGCTGTATATCAAGTAAGTAATCGTCGTAGTCCAATAGGTAGTGTGTTGTCTTATTAGACGGGAGGCCATGGTTCATTCCCCAGATCGGACATCTCCAACCAAACAAAGTATAAAATAAGATTTCTTTGGCGAATGCCACTCATTAGATTTCTGGAAAAAAAAACTCTGAAAGTAAAATTGCCATGAAAAAGTTTCTCAAAAATCTTTCGTTCGGAACAGACTTTAAACTGTAGGTCCCGCCACTCATGCATTAAATTAACTCACACACCATGGGTGGTGTGAGAAGCTAGATTGCATTCCTGACGGATGTGTTGTACTGGGCAATGTATGGATGTATATTTATGTGTATCAAGTAATAGGCAGAGATATCCTTACAAAAGTCAAACAGCAGCTTGAAGTTTGCCAGAGCAACAGGACAGCAGCAGACATTACGAGGATATACACTAAAACGTTTGAATGACACAGAAAACTTCCCTGCGATGTACTGCATCGAAAAAAAACAGCGATGTTCATGACTAATACAGATTGCTAAAGCTATCAGTAGGAATTTTTCTTTTTTTTTCGATAGCTGTCAACGCAGCTGATGTGCAACTGTCCTCCGTATAGAAGAAAGACAGATTTTTGAGGAACTTTTTCAAGGCAATTTTATTTACTCTCCGAGAGATTTTGCCAGAAACTTGCTGTAAGGAAGTCGGCGAAGAAATATTATTTTCAGATGCCTGATCTGGAGTTTGAACCGTGGCCTCACGTCTAAACACACTGTGATTAGTAGTGATTTTTAACAGTTTTTCGTCTTCGCTATAGACTCAAGTTAAAACACCTTAAAAATCAGCTTTAGTTTCATTACAACAAATAAGTTTACAGTGAAAACAAATGCAAATGCAACGGTTTTTATTTTCTATTAATATTTGTCCCATATTTTATTAGACCACAAGATAAGAAATGCTTATCATATGTCTGGCAATATTTAATTCTTACTCTTCATAAACTCTTAAAAAATTCTCTTAAATTTAACTCACCTTAAAACGAAATCTCCCCCAGCGCCAACGATATTTTATTCAGACAACCGCTTTGCTTTACGGAAGCCCAACAACTAACAGTGGAATGTTAAAACTTGCACAGTGTGTGAGCAGCAAAAGCTTTTCTCCATAGACAACAACAGTATGTTGGGTACTCAGGCACTCGCTTCTTTTTTTTTTTTTTTGTTTTCTTAAATACAATATTTATCAGCTGTTTGTCAGAAGTTTTTACAAACACACACGCACACAAACTTTTATACAACAACATTTAAATAATAAAAGTTTATTGTTTTTATTTTATTTAATATGTGCATAAGTGTATATGTACAATGATTATTAGTTTTAATACAATTCATTTTGTTTATATAGGGAGTCCCATACGATGAATTTCTCTTTTTCGGGTATGATTTCAAATTTCAAATCATCAGCTATTTGAAGGGCCAAATTGGCCTCATTGTGAGCCAAGGGCAACCATGCAATGCCTTCAATTGCTTTACAATTTGGATTGGAGGTTTTAGCAAAGCTAGTTACCAAGTCAATCATTGTCTCAATAGTTTTATATTCCTTGCTAGACTTATCCAGTTTCCAGGCATGGGTGCCATACCAGATATACGAAATATCATCGGCATGAGCCACACCTGTTTTAATATCTTCGCCACAGAAACGTTTGCGATGATGATTAAATGTGGGCGAATCGAAAGCAAAACGATAAAAGTATGTGGGTGCCTTGGCATAGGCAAGACGTGAAAGTAAAGAACGATGAAAGCCATGCCAGAAAGCTTTAAAGCCATAAAACTATAAAGAGTAAAACAAATTCAATAATGGATCGTTTACTATCTCAATTCATTTACTCACATCTAAAAATTCTTCTAGGCACTCATTACTGGGTGTCTTGTTACCAAAGTGGGCCTTTACTAAACGCTTAGCCTTTTCCAAGGACTTCTCCTTATCTTGCTCTCTCACCTCATACGGCAACATTCTCTCGAGATCATTATTAATGGCATTCATAGCCTGAGGAAACATTTTCAATTTGGGATACATTAAATAGCCCTCATTAGCAACACCCCCCACTATAATGGGTATTTCATTACCCCAAGCGGTTTTCAACATTTCTCTGGGCTCTTCAGGTATCACGCAATCGTCACCCTTGTACGCTTCGATACAGGGACCAAATGTAAACATTATGCCATTGCGCCTTTCCTCGTCCGTTAGAATATCATGTGTTACCAACTTTTCAGGTTCCAAAGATTGCAGATATGCAATCACATCACGATCATTATTTTCACCTTCATAGCCATGGTATTTCGCTAAACGATAGGCATGATCTTTTTGCGGTGTATTTGCACATGTATTAAGCATTGAGCCGGACATACAAATGGCCTTATGGAAGAAGCCTTTGATCAAAGGCGTAGAAGTCATATAATGCGTTGAAGCTGCTCCAGCACTTACGCCAAAAACGGTTATATTATCGCTATCACCATTAAAATGTTTTATGTTTTGTTTCACCCATTTTAAAGCCAAAATTTGATCTTTTAAGGCAGCATTACCGGGTATTTCTAAAGAAGGATCGGAAACGCTAAGAAAACCTGAAAAATGTTGGAATTAAACTCATGCGAGAAAGCATTTACATTTTGTTGCACTTACCTAAGGAACATAGTCGGTAGTTGAAAGTAACCAACACTATATCCTCTTTCATAAAATAATCGGGACTATAGAGATCCTTTGTGGCCGCGCCAGTTGAAAAACCACCGCCATAAATCCAAACCATAACTGGCAAAGGTTTCGCAGAGTTCAACTAAGAGAAAAATAATAGTAATGTGAGAAAAAAAAAGTACGAAAGTGAATTGTTTAAGTACTTTAGTACCAACCTATCTTATGTTTTAAATTTTATGTCAGTGGTCAGTGCAGATAACTTCTTGCTATAAGGCATTACATTAGGGTATGTCACGATAATACAGATTATAAGGGTCGTGCGGTTAAATCGGTCTATTACTCAAGGTACCTTACTTACTTACTAAAAACCCCTTTTGATGTTAAACTTTCTTTTGCTCTCCTAATTCAGAAAATACCTGTCTTCCGTGCTGATTTGTAACGATGGACTCGTCTCCTTACGATAGGAATTGTCTTGAGCTCTTTATGAATGGATTTTAAACGATTTTAGTACTTAGCAAAGACGTCTAAATTGGGGAAATAGACTAGCCTTTCTTTAGACTGAATTTGCTACAATCTTATGGTTTATCAATTTCCATTGAATGGCCATTCCTTACGGATAGCCAGTGCAGCCCCTGTGTTGACGAACTTCTTCGATGGGATTGGTGAAATTCGGTCAGTACAGGGACTGCGCTTACTACTTTGACTACTTTGAGCTAACCTAACCTACGGATAGGCAAGATGCTCTGGAAATTTACTTACATGACGTTCGGGAAATAGACTAGCTTTAGATGATCAGTTCTTCAAACTGAAGTTTTTGCAGTCAAAGGGGTTATCAATAGAAATATTCGATTCCTCACATATAGCCAACTAGCTTTAAAAGTCTGCAAAAGTGTTTACATAACTTCGGTTTTGTTTAGATGATACCAGATGTCCCTTAATGGGATGTCGAGCTGTCGAATATTATTTAGCCCCGAGTAAAGTTCATGCGGGTAATGATATGCTAGCTAAGACAGCAGATTTCCACATGATTGGTACATTTTCTTGTGGCTTAAAACTGAGGTAGATTAAACACTACGGAAGTTAATGTAGTCAAAGATGGAAAAGGGCCTGGCTGTTATATGTTCGTAAGAGTATAATGGCTAAGGCAGCAGATTACCGACATCCACCACATGATTGGTACCTTTGCTTCTGATTTAAAATTGAGATAAATTAGGCACTACGGAAGTTGATGTAGTTAAACACGGAAAAGGGTCTGGCTGTTGTGTATACGTAAGAGCTTACTGGACACTGTCTAATCTATGCTTGAAGGAGTACACCAGTCCTGCCGTATTATTGTTGTGAAAGCATGAAATTAGCAACGACTTCCTCTGTTACGGTCTATCGTTGCCTATAAATAGCTACAAGCAATAGCTGTCCTGTCATTTATAGATGTAGATAGGCTGCCAGCTGCCATTCAAAATGTTATAAAAAAAATCTCTTTCGATTTCCAGTGGTTTTAGATGCCTCATAAGAGACTCTTTTTTCAAAAAAAAAGCTTCGTTGTATTGGTCTCACAATTCATTTTATCTAATTTTCATTACTAAATGACTTTCAATTTTAATTTTATTAACTCTGTTAACATAATGTTAACTTACCTTCTTGGCATAGACATTCAAATACAAACAATCTTCCGAACCAATTATTTTACCATAATAAGGATTGTTCTGTACAGGCTTAATGTTAAACTCCAAACAATCTCTTACGCCCGTCCATGGCGTTGCGGGTAAGGGAGCTTTAAATCTTAAATTGCCAACTGGTGGCTGGCCATAGGGTATACCCTCAAAATTGTAATATTCCTCATCGTATATGGTTTTCCTTACACAGCCTCTAAGTTGGCCAACGGGTAAGGAAATCTCTTGATATTTTAAACTGAAATTATGTTTTAATTTTGTAATCAATTTGATGGAATATTTTTCATAAAAGAATGAAATCAAACTTACTCTTCTGTCATGCTGGTTTCGATAGCTGTTAGCACTATTGAGTTTATTAACGAACTAAATGTACAAAATTTTTTTGTGTATTTTCTATGCAGAGTCATGTTAATTTGATAATTTTTTTTTTGGTTTATTTTTCTCTTTTTAGTTAAAGCTCTCTTTTAGTCTTAGAAGAGATAAATAAGTATAAAAAAAAGCTTTTAATTATTTGTTTATATTTATTTATAAAAAAAATAATCTTATCATTTGTGACATAAAAAACTTCTGATCCAATTTGTAATGACAACGTTGGACATCGCATCATAGGGTCGATAAGCAGCAAATCGATGAATGTAAAAGTGAGTTTGCTAGGAATTGAAATTCTTTTATTTTTTAAAAGCCAGAAAGTAAATGCTCAGAATGTATAGTGAATTACGTATTTTATGAAATTTTTATGCCTCAGCTGGTCAATAACTTGATCCAACTTAAAAATGTTTAAAAATTTCAGGAAATTGTTATAAACTGCTGAATGATGTTTAAATAATTTCTATGTTCCCAAAAGCAAGAAGAAGTCGCTGTAATCTAGTAGGTAGTATGTTGGCTTATTAAACGTAAGGCCTCGGTTCAAATCCCAGGTCAGGCATCAAAACGAAATATGAACAATATTTCTTCGGCAACTTCCTCTCAGCAGATTTCTGGCAAAAGCTCTGAGAGTAAGTAAAATTGCCCATGAAAAGTTTCTCAAAAATCTGTCGTTCGGAGTCGACTTTAAATTCTAGGGGTCCCGCCACTCATGTATAAAATTACCACACAACAACATAAGTAGTGTGAGAAACTTGGTCGTAATTCTGACTGAAGGGTTGCAATGACCAATTATGTATGTTATGCTAGGTGTTGTGTAACAGACCAGAGTCTCTGTTGGGACTAGCAAAGTAGACACCCAACATCAAAATTGTCATAATTTCAAGGTTTTAATTCAATGATTTCTGCGATTATCACGACGAAGTCTATTAGTTTTTCTATCTACAATTGAATATTAACTTGAAGATATGCTCAGTTTTCTGAAAACAAAACCGCTTGAAATTTTGATGAAAAATATATCAGCTTTTTGAAGGGATGGCTATATGCATCATGTTTAACGAATTTGTTTTTTTTTTTCATATTAAAACTGAGAGCCTAATGTCAACAACAAAAATCGGATGAAAAGGCCTCAATGAACAACATTTCTCTTCACTAAATTCCAAAACAAGAACTTGTAGAATAGTATTACGAGTTAAACGAGAGATGGCAACTCTATCATTCTAGGAATTGGTACAATGGATTAATGATCTGCTTAGCTGAAAAACTAAATGAATCTAATCGAACAGGTGGAGGAGACATCGGTTTTTTTTTTCAGATAATTTTTTCTTTTAGTTACTTAAGGTATACAATGTACTTCATGGCTGCGTTTTACAAACTAATATTTGAAATTAATATACCCTGAACACAGAATAACTAACAGTTTTAAAGTATTGTCATGATAATGATCTCTGCATATGAAAGGCATGACAAGCAGTTTCTAAATCAAATTGCAATTGAGATAATAAATTCGGCAAAAATTTTCCTCAACATTTATTTCCAATACAACACTATTATGTGAGGAATAATCTGATATAAACTAAAAATAAAAATAATTAAAAATAAGGGAGGCAATTAAACAATTACTCAACAATATTAATTTTGTTGTTATAATGATCAGTGATTTGAAAGAACAAAAAATAAAAATTTTACATTCGATTCTTTTAATTGCTGATCGGTATTGATTCATCACAATTTCCTCAAAGATTTGATCAAAAAAAAAAAAAAAGAATTCATTGTCAAATATATCGGCAAAAAATTCTAAAAGAAAACTACTCAATGTGAAAGCAGAACCCAGGAATGGACTGTTCGAGTGCGTTCAGAAAAATCCAAAAGCATACCTTGCTCAGGCTCATCAAACGGATAACCATTGCAAATACTAAAGCATGAGGGTCGCGTGAAATGCCAAACAGCATCTGAATTGCATCATCAATTGCAGAATAGTTTGCTATCTTTTGAATAATGTTGACAATGTTTGATTGTCACATGAATTAATTCAAAGGAATGTGATAAAGGAATCACCATAATCTATGGCATGGTACATACATACACATTTCGGTTGAGCCTCGTTGTAAAATTATTCATCAAGTGAAGAGCTAAGTTTACAGTTTGTGATCGTGGCTATAAGATTATTAACGCGATTGGGGGATTATTTTGCCTCCCGATGTTATTAGCGATAAGTCTTTGTTATTAAAAGAGTGAGGTAATCTGTATAATTGCCATGAAAAGTTTCTCAAGAATCTGTCTTTCGGAGTCGACTTTAAACTGTAGGTTCCGCCACTCATGTATAAAAATTATCGCACACAACATAAGTGGTGTGAGAAACAAGGTCGTAATCCTGACCGAAGGGTTGTACTGACCAATTATGTACTTATGTAGGTAATCTGGAACCTGCATAATTTCTTCACTGAGGAACCATTATGTGTGTAAACAGATGAATCAAAAACGGATCTGGAAACAGGAGCATACATTTTTGGTTCCAGTATAAAATATTCCAAGCCAATGGGAAAACTCGCAGAAATCTTTCAAGCGGAAGTCAAAGATGTTCTCAATTCAACTTGCATATGAGTTACAAAATACAGAACATAGCAATACTATCTGACAATCAGACCGACATTGGTTCAGTCGGCTCTTATGAGTTTAAATCGAAGACAGTATGAAACTGTCTGTAGAGGCCGAATCGATTAGGTAGGGAAAATATAAATCACCTTCGCTGGGTTCTCGCGATAATGTGGAAACTCTAGGTAATTAACAAGTACACGAACCCTTGCGAGGAAGGGGATTTCATGCCTTTGATAATACCAGAATTCTGTGAAATGCCGTATACATTCTTAAAACCTATGAGGCATTAACGCTTTCCAGGCAGAAACACTTCGATGAGAGTGATATACTGAAAATTTCCTTGGCAATAGGCTTTGTGAAGGCATTGCAGTAGGTAGATAGGTAGGTCGAAGTGGTAGCTTTGATTGCCAAAGCCCACTTGAGCAGGTATAGCGGCCCATTGTGATACCACAGGTAAGCGCATTATAGTGATATTCTATTAAGTTTGAAGGGAATACAATAGACCGTAAGGTTGCAATACTAAGGCACATCTTCACGACAATAACAATAATAAGACCCTCTTAATGCCTTCTTTTCTCTATCGTCCTACAGTTTCTATATAATTTATCCTTAGAAAATGGAGTTTCTGTTTTTAAAATTTTAGTGTGAATTTTATCAGGATTTGTCAGGTCAGTTTCGTTATAAAAAAAGATAGGTTTTATTTACTACTGCTGTTGTTGCAAACGTTGTGGATATTTTTCTCTAATCAGAAATCTGTTGTAGAAGTTTGGGGGCTTTTGAAGAAGGATGGAAGTTCTTTGCTCTTTGGCTGACTATTCCAGCATCCTACTGTACGTCTCTGATATGATTAAAGCCTATTTCCGTTTGTTCGCACGTAACCTGTGAGTTTCTTATACGATTCACTAGATTTTCTTTTCAAATTTAATTCCTTTGACTGAATTCTAAAGCCTAACGTAGTGTATGACTTGGCTGATAGCATAATAATCGAAGATATGGGTGTGTGTTATAAAAATTAAACGATTATATACATAATCTGTCCCAGTTTGTAAAATAATAAAGTTTGAGATTCCCTGTGTGACGTTTATTATGAAACTTTCGATTTCGGTTGCTATTTTTTTTCCATTCTCTTGTATGATAAGAAATTAACGGCTGAAATTTATAAACAAATTTTATAATTTTTATTTAAAATAATCGCAAAAGACTTCTTCTCTAAAAACCCAAATTAAATTTGAATTAAGAAAAGTTTTTTCATTTAATTTTAATATCACTGATCACAAAGCATCACACCACTAATACGGTAATATGCCAGCTTCTTTGTACATTTCATCCCTGGCACAGCATTTGTGATATTCCGGTTGACTAATGACTGTTGTTGAGTCGTAGCTTATATTTAAAACCTTTGGAATACCGGTTCTCGAAACCGGCTCCCAGTAGGCAGGTTGTATTTTAGAATTAGTGGGATTGGACGATTTGGCAAAGCAATACCAAGATTCAATCATCTGTTCTATGCACTGGTATTCGGGAGTATTTTTATCCAATTTAAATGAACCGGGCATAAAGAAAATATACGATAAATCATCAACATGCCCAGCACCGCGCACATTGGGGCCACAATGTTTCAGACGATAAAGATTAAAGAAGGGGGAATCAAAATCAAAACGGTAGACATAAGTGGGTGCTGCTGCATGTCTTAATCTGGACTGGAGTACACGATGTAGCTGATGGTACCAAGCATAAGAGTCGTTCTATAATTAAAGAATTTTATACAATTCAAAATGAAATTTATAGGTTACTTCAAGCATTGTACAATACCTCCATGGCACATTCGTAATTTTCCAATTTAACTTCTTTATTGGCAAAGTGTAGGTCACGGATTTTCTGAATAAATTTCTGCTTTAACTTGTTATCTTTTAAATTCTGTAATGTTTTCGGCAGTAAATTTTCTGGATGTGTACGATACTTCTCGTATAACGATTCATCTGTGATAAAATGTTTATGTTTTAGGAGACTCTCATTGGATGTGCAACCCATCATGACTGGTATAGTATTGGACCAAGTATTTCTTTGTAATAGCGCTGTATCTGCAGCTACTATTGTATTTTCATTGCTATAAACCTTCAAAGTGGGCATAAATGGATAGGGACCATGTTTTTCTCTTTCCTCATCAGTCCATATATCAAAGCCTACCAACTTGTGAGCCTCCACACTACAAAAGAATTTATAAAGGGCCTGTTCATCACTTTCTGCACCCTGATAACCTAAATGCTTGGCTAATCTAAATTGTAAGTCCGGTAATTCTAGCATTTCTATAGAAAAGCCAGCCATTAAGATTGCCTTATGAAATAGGCCCTTAGCCGCAGGTGATAACATTAGCAGATGAGTAGCACAACCACCCGAACTATGGCCAAATAGTGTAATATTCTCCTCATCACCATTGAAATTTTCACAATTATCATGTAACCACTTAAGGGCCAAAATAACATCTCTAATGCTAGCATTACCGGGTATGCCTAAAGATTTATCCTTAAAATGGGCCAAGCCTTAAAAGAAAAAAAAAATGGATTTTATTACAAAAAAATAAATAAGAAAACCGCATACCCAGCAAGCCCAATCGATAGCCTATGGTTACAAAAACAACATCTTTCATCATGAAATAGTCAGGACCCCAAGACAAGCGCGTGGCATCACCGGTATTATGGCCACCACCATGCAAATACACCATAACTGGCAGGCGTGGACGTGTATTAAATTTCTTAACATACACATTCAAATACAAACAGTCTTCTGAACCTTGAACCTGTTGCTCATAACGATTCCACTGTACAGATTTATTAGCTATTTGAGTACAGTCTCTGATGCCCGGCCAGCTTTCAACGGGTTGGGCATCTTTAAATCGTAAACTGCCTAACGGTGGCTGGGCATAGGGTATGCCATCAAAGCAATAAAATTTATCACCATAAACTGTTTCCCTTTGTTGACCTTTTACCTTGCCAGAAGTGGTTTGCACTATGGCTTGATCTCTATAAAATCGAAATTTTTTTTATAATTTTTTTCAATTAATTAAAAACCGTTTCTACTTACTCCACCATTATTTAAAAGAAATTCAAAATTAAATTTGTTCGATGTTGTTACCTAAAACACTCACAGTGTATTGAGTTTTTAAAAATTCCATTCGTTTTCCTATACCTCAACCACTTGTTAGTTTACGTATATGGTGTTGTTGTTGTTTAGCAATTTAATCTGAAATTTAAAAAAAAATTTTATTGATAAGATGGCTATTTTAAATAGAAAAAAAACATTCCAATCAAAATATTATAAACAGAACGAAATTTTTATTACAAATATTTGCCACATTTTTCATAACCAGATTTCCAGAAAAGTAAATTTCAAGATTCCGCATATGCCTTATGGAAAGAAGTGTAGTTGCAACGGCAGTTATCTAAACAAATTGCATTCGTTGAGACTCACAATAATTATACGAGAGTTTTAAAAATTTCTGATGATTTTAATTGTTGTTGTGAAACGTTTTTTGTTAATTAATGGAATTCCATTTAACAGCAGCAGATGTTTATGAACAGATTTAGGGCCATTATTACAACTTGTCGTTAAACTTGGGGTTAGTTAAAGGTACCTTTCGCTAAAGGGAACTGGAAAGTTACCTTTAACTTATTTTCATTATTACAACTTACAGATAAAATAAAGTTTAACTTTTCCAAAATATGGCAGTGCCGGCACAATGTCGATAAAACTGCTCAATTATACACGTTTTTTTAACGCAGTGGCAGCCGCGGGCTTCGTTTTTTTTTGTTGTATATGCTCATTTTGTTAAAATTTGAAGTTGCCATAATGAAAATAATGTATAATATGGCAAGTTCAAAGATAAAGTGACCTTTATTTTAAAAGGTAGGATGATCCTCCCTTTAGCTTAACGATCACTTCTATCTTATTGGTTACTCATAATAATGAAAAACAATTTATCTGCCCGTTAAAATCCTCCCTTTAGTTAACGGCAAGTTGTAATAATGGCCCTTAATTTAAAAAAATGTTTACTCAACGAATATAGAAGAGAGTCGGTGCAAAAACCTGCCTTTGCTTTATTATATTCGTAATTTCACTTTTAGGACCATTATTACAACTTGCCGTTAACTAAAGGGAGGATTTTAAGTGGCAGATAAATTATTTTTCATTATAATAAGTGGACAATAGGGTAGAAGTGAGCGTTAAGTTAAAGGTAGGATCGTCCTAACTTTAACTTTTAAAGTTAAGTTTATTTTTGAACTTGCCATATTATATATTATTTTCAATATGGCAACTTCAAATATAAATAAAATAAGCAAATAAAACAAAAAAGAGGCCCTTTGTTGTCACTGCGTTAAAAAAAACTTGTTCAATTGAGCAGTGTTACAGACATTGCTGAAGTCGCCGTAGTCTAGTAGGTAGTGTGTTGGCTTATTAGACGTAAAGCCAGGGTTCGAGCCCCAGGCCAGACATCAAAACAAAATACAAAAAATATTTCTTCTGCGACTTCCGCTCAGCAGATTTCTGGCAAAAACTCTGAGAGTAAATAAAATGGCCATGAAAAGTTTCTCAAAAATCTGTCGTTCGGAGTCGACTTTAAACTGTAGGTCCCGCCACTCATGTATAAAATTAACACACACAACATAAGTGGTGTGAGAAACTAGGTCGTAATCCTGACTGACGGGTTGTAGTGACCAATTATGTATGTATGTACCGATATTACTATGCCACTGCCATATATTTGAAAAAGTTAACTTTATTTTATCTGTTGGTTGTAATAGCGAAAATAAGTTAAAGGTAACTTTAAAGTTCACTTTAGCTAAAGTTACCTTTAACTAAACCCAAGTTTAATAGCAAATTGTAATAATGGCCCTTAATATTTCAAAAAAATAGTATCAAAGGAAAAGTACCAAATTCAAAAGGAAATTTAAAATTTAAAATTTTTTTCTAAACTCTAAAGTACAATAAAGTCGAGATTCTAGTATAATAGTTAAAAATACTACCAAAAAGTACCGTTATAAACAACAACAACTAAAACTATGTTGTATAATTCCTACCCATACTTAAAATCTGGCTTCTGCTAATGCTTTCATTTGAAAGTTTCAAGAGACTAATAAAATTTCCATGTTGGATATCTTCGAGAGAGAAAGTAACTGAAAAAGGTATTGAAAAATTTAGAAAACAGAAATAGTTAGGCAATATATGTATATATCTATGGTGCGCCCTATTCTTGAGTATGAATCTATTATATGGGATACACATTTTCTCATTTACGTTAACTTAATTGAATCTATACAGAAGCGCTTTCTGTTATATTGCTTGAGAGGACTTGGATGGAACTCGTTTGTTCTCACTTCGTATGAAAGTAGACTCGCTCTTATAAAGCTACCTACATTAAAAAGTCGAAGAATAATGCTAAGTGTCTCTTTTCTTCTGGGTTTAATACGTGGAGATGTCTAAAGTTTAATAATCTATCATTTAATTGATCTTTCTGAAAGCAATTATTCTTTAAAGAGAAAAATTATATTGTACTTAAATCCTTAAATATTAATTATATGTAAATTGTTTGTAAATTTAAATTTAGTCTGTAAGGAACTACTATCCATTGACATAAAAATAAATAAATATAAATATAAAAAAGAGAAAATAAAGAAAATAATTACGTCATCAGTCGGACAATATTCGAAATGAACCTTTGCAAACCAGATGTGATTGGAAGATTGGGTTCAGCGTTTAGAAACATTATGAAACCACACCTAAGTCCAACCTCAAGGTTAAACATTACTTTAATATAAATCTTGCTCTTGGATGAGCTGGTGGTCAAGTGGGTAGTGTGCTAGACTATTAGCGTGAGGGTCATGGTTTCGATTCCTACCAGAGACTCTGGTCTGTGACACTACACCGAGCATATGGTCAAAGTTACTCAGCTCGTATATAATTAAATATAATTTGTAATTGTATTGTAATTAATAAATAAATGAAAAATTAAATCTTACATCGGGTGGGCCATGTATCGGTTTAAATTTATATCAGTTATTTCGAATCTGGTTTATCCACTTAACGTGGATACGCTTGAGCAACGCTGGAATTTATTAGAAATTTATTTACAAAACAACGGCAATTGATCGGAAATTACACGAAAATTTAGTGCACAATTTGATCGCAAAGAAGGTCAGGTACGCATGTTTATTGCTAAAGTTCGTGAAACTGGTTTCATTGTTGATGCGCTAAGACGTGGGCGTGCTGGTACGGTGCGTACACCCGAAATTATCAAAGCTGTGGCTGAGGGTGTGCATGAGAATCCATCAACATCAACTCGTGATCGTTCTCAAGAATTGAACACTTCACGCACCAGTTCACGTCGAATTTTGCGAAAAGATCTCGGTATGACGCTTTACAAGGTTTAATTGGTTTAACAGTTTAAGCTGCATGACCTTCAGCTTACTTTCCGCTTCGCCGGATGGGCCAACGAGAAACTAATAAAATAAGACCTTAAAACGTCATGGCAAAAACAGGACATTGACATATGGAATGAAAGATAGTCGCTTTCTACGTCTGCAGAAAGGAATTGTGGGAATGCTAAGTCTATAGGCATGCCCTCCAATATCATATGGGAATTTCAATTATGGGATGTAGGGTCATGCAGAAGACAAGCCTCTTTCCATACAAGATGGATAAAGTCTAGCAATATTTCACTCAATTTTCTGGTGCTAACACAGTTAGGTCTCTACGTCAATCGAGCGGAGAGTAGCTACTATAACTAAATAAATCGTATTATGCATCTAATTAGAGATACTGCTCGCCACTGTTAAGCAGCAACAATGATCATGGGAATGTAAGGAAGCACCACCGTTTGAAGAGTAAGCAACATACAATAAGAAAAATGTAGTCACTACTACACCTGATATAAGTATGTCCCACAGAGGGCGATATTTCTAGGGAACGGCAGAAACCTATCATCTGCAATCACTTACTTAGCTAGAAAAACTTGTTAACTTGTAATGCAGTTGGAATAAACACACTTAGGCCACATATGGCACATTATGATACGACAGTTATTCATTTCCCCTGGTCCTGGAGTTCAGAGTTTTTGATGAAGCGACTTAAGCTCTTAATGTCCCTTTGCGGCAGAGCATGCCAAAATTGAAGGCCTTGAATAGACCATCTACGACAAACCCCCGGACAACATTTATATGGGAAAAAACTTTTGTGAGAAACATGCTTTCATTAATTGTCCTAAATAAACATATAATCTGCAAAATTTTCTAGTTTTTCTTTCATTTTCAGATTCCACATCCAGAAATCGTTGGTAGGTCTATAATTTTTACAAAACCTTGAAATCATTGTACTTGAAGACAAAAACTAACCATGACTGTCGCTAATATCTTAATGAGTAGGCTGAACAGATTAATATCTGAATCATGTGGGTCTTTGGGCATAAGAACGTACAGGAGATATTAAGTGAGAAGAAACTTGTCAGGGATGGCATAACCTTACACTTTCCACTGAATTGGTAAGCTGTGGGCTATGTTTGTGCTCTCTTATAAACTCTAACTTCAATGTGATATTGAAAAGGCTGTGAATGGTAGACAGGCATCTGAAAATAATTGCCAACTAGGGAGGCAGTTATGATGACATCTTGATTGAGCCCATCGGGTATTCTCATGAACAGGAGTAGAGACGTGTAGTTGTAATTGTGTCTCATAGGGATACATGCAGAAGTAATTGCCAACTATGAAGGCAGTTATGACCACATCTTGATTGAGCCCCTCGGGTATTCTGTTGAACAGGAGTAGGGACATGTAGTTGTAATTGTGTCTCATAGGGAGACATTTAGATCACTTACATACATAATTGCTCATTACAACCCTTTAATCAGGATTACGACCAAGCATCTATGTTGTGGGTGGTAATTTTATCGATAGGTGGCGGGACCACAGTTTAAAGTCGACTCCGAACGACAGATTTTTAAGAAACTTTTCGTGGCAATTTTATTCACTCTCGCAGAGTTTTTGCCAGAAATCTGCTGAGATGAAGTCGCCTAAGAAATATTTTTTATATTTCGTTTTGCTGAATATTTCTGGTCTTGGGGTTTGAACCGTGGCCTCACATCTAATAAGTCAACACACTACCTACTAGACTGCGGTGACTTCACTGCACATGACTTGGATAAGGGTATTACGACTGCTCTTGCAGCCGCTAGCAGAGTATGGAACACGTTCTTCTTCTTTTAATGATGTCTCAAATTTGAAACTGAGACACGCTTAAAGTTTTTTTTAGAAAGCACGCATTAGTCCATTGTAGGTCTTACGGTGATTAATTGTTTGCAGTATTTATAAAAGTCGCCGTAATCTAGTAGGTAGTATGTTGGCTTATTAGATGTAAAGCCAGGGTTCGAGCCCCAGGCCAGATATCAAAACGAAGTATTTCTTCGACGACTTACTCTCAGCAGATTTCTGGCAAGTTTTTCAAAAATCTGTCGTTCAGATTCGACTTTAAACTGTAGGTCCCACCACTCATGTATAAAATTAACACACCCAACATCGGTGGTGTGAGAAACTAGGTCGTAATCCTGACTGAAGGGTTGTAATGACTAATTATGTATGTATGTATGTATATAACAAAACCAATTATTTGATCAAATCATAATGAACAATTTCTTTCTAATCCCTTCAGACAAATTATTAGCTTTCTGGAGAAAAACAATGGCATGAACCAAACCTTTATTAAAAAAAACTAAAAAGGCACAGAATTTTGCACATGTTCTAAAAGCACACTGTATTTTCGCATATTTATTAAATAATATTTTAATTTTATTTTTATTAATAATAATACTTTAATAACTCATATTATTAATTATTTAATTTTTTTCAAATTCTAATACACACATGCATACATACATATTTCTGCACACACTTTTCAATATCGTTTGCTGTAATCGTTATTAGGATTCAACCTTGTAGATGTGCTCCCACACATGTAGTTTTTCCATTTCAGGTAAATCAATCAATAATAATTCCCTGCCAATATTCAAGCATTTTATATTGTCTACACTTGTTACAGGCAGCCATAAATTGCCTTCTAATACCTCGGCGGTTTGTTGGCAATTGGGATTAGAGTTGAAGGCAAACGACGACCAAATATCAATCATACGTTTAATGGTTTTATATTCTTCTGTGTCTGGGGATAATTTCCATGAGAAATTGCCATAAAATAAATATGAATGATCATCAACATGTGCCACACCGCGTACTTGTTTGCCACAATATTTGATGCGTTGATGATTAAAGTCAGGTGAATCGAAATCAAAATGATACAAATATGTTGGTGCCTTTCCACTGAGAATACGTGATTTTAATACACGTAATATGGGATGCCAAAAACATTTATAAGAGGCAAACTAAAGTGCAAATAAAATAAATTAAAATTAATTGTTAATTAATAGAAATTGAATTCATACATACATCACAATAATTTAAAACATTTTCCATGATGGCTTTCTTGTCTTTGAAATGTGCCTCCTTAAGTTTTCTACCCAATTCCATTTGTTTTTCCACACTGTTTTGTTGCTTTACCTTTAAGGGCAAAAAGTGCTGTGGCTTCTCTTCCAATTCCGTTAAAATATAGGGTGTGTAATGGGCGCGTGGAAACATTAAAAGACCCTCGAATGAAGTGCCACCCATTAATACTGGTATCTCATTACCCCAGGCGTTTTCCAATAACATTTCAGGATTTTCCTTTATGATGCACGTATCATTCGGGAAAGTTTCTGTGCGTGGTCCAAAATTAAAGAAACAGTCATCTAAATTCTCATCTTTGCTTAATAAATAGGGTTTCACCAGTTCTTCGGCTGGTAGTTTTTGTAAATATTCAAATATTTGCTTTTCATCCTCTAAAGGGCCTTCATAGCCACATGCCTTAGCCAGGCGTTGATTAAGATTCTCTAAGGGATTGTAGGCCCAAGGACATATACAATTGCCCGACATTAAGATGGCCTTGTGAAAGAGACCCTTTGCCAGAGGACAACACATTAAATAATGCACCGATGCTGCACCTGCACTTTCGCCGTAAAGCGTAATATTTTCGGTATCACCATTAAAGCGTGAAATGTTTTCGTTCAGCCATTTCAAGGCCAGCAATTGATCCTTAAGGCCAAGATTGCCAGGTGATTCCAATTGTGGATCGTTGAAGGAGATGAAACCTTGCAAAGGAATAATTTAGAAAGAAGTTTTGGATTAGAATACTTTGAATAGATCATTCTACACCATTCTGAAATAAGTGGATTCACCAACACTTTTACCTTTTTTTATTACAACCATAAACTATTTACAAAACATGTGATGTACATTATAAAATTCTAACTTCTAGCATTTGGTTAATGTGCAGCCCTTGCGCTGACCAACTTCTTCCTCTTCCCTAGTTTTGGTAGAACTTGGTCAGTACAAAGACTGCGTCAAAACAGACCTCTATCCGTGCTCAATTGAGCTTTTTGATATCACAGCTACCAGCCCGACCTAAGCATTTGGTTTGTATGTGTTCACATTAGTCAGTCTATACCACAGCCCTTATCTGTATGCAAACTCGATAACAATGTAATCGATTAGACTACAGTTTCTATGAATCATTACTACTTACCCAATGCTCCCAAGCGATAGCCGATAGTTATGAAAATCATATCTTTCATCATAAAATAATCTGGACCATGTAAATTTCGTGTTGGATCACCTCTTTCAAAAGCACCACCAAAAACGAATATTACAACCGGCAAAGGTTTTGAAGAGTTCAACTAAATTAAGAGAGCAGAAAGAAAAAGAATACCATATTCATAAAGAGAAAAAATCTTTTTTTATACTTAAGAGCAAGCAAACCACACTCTTGCAGAATAATTTTTACCAACCTGTTTGGCATAGATATTCACATACAAACAATCTTCATTGCCTTCTATTTGATTAGTTAAAGGATTTTTTTGTATGGGCTTTGCCACAGCCTTTGTACAATCACGCACTTCGGTCCAAGGTTTCTTGGGTTGGGGTAGACGAAAACGTAATTCGCCCACTGGCACTTCAGCAAAGGGTATGCCTTCGAATGCATAGTAAACGTCATCATATACGCCCGTGCATTTGTGGCCTTGGACAGGGCCCAAGGTGGTCTCTACAATCAATTCACTTGAAACCACAAAACAAAAAACAAAAAAATGTTTTTTTTTTTTCTTCTTTATTATGGTTTTACAAGTTCATTTCAATACCACTCACTTGCTAGACATTTTGGCGTTCCGGTATCGCTAAACTTTAAATTCTTTTCTTGGTTTTATTGCGTTTCTCGTGTATAAATATAGTATTTCCGCTGTTTAATGCGTTTTCAACGTAACTTTTTTCTTTTTTTTTTTCTCTCTCCTCTAAAGTGTGTAATGTTCTGACAATTGCCTCCGTATGACTGAAATTATTTCGATTGCTTTGCTTATTTCAAATTAACTAGTGTTCTTACTCAACGTCATCTACATTTGCAAAAAAAAAAAAAAAAATAAAAAAAAAGATATTTTATTCTCATATATACGTAGGTATATTAAAAGTGACTGACTCATTGTAAATGTTGTTGTTCGTGTTGTGGTTGATTTTATTATGACTCTCTGCAATTGAAGCTCTTTTATCTAAAAGAAACACTTGCATATCTTTTAGATACTTTTGCTTTGTCTTCTGCTTTCTTGCGAATTATAATAAGTAAATATCACACATTTCTTGACCAGAAAACAGACAATTACAATGCCAAACAGTTTTGTGGTTTAGCAGAGTTTGGGCAAAGTCAAAAATACCACACAGTATTCTTTCTTTTCTTTTTCTGCCTTTTTGTAAAACATGATATGTATGTGCTGTTATATTGCAGGTTATAGGCTAGTCAATAGTAAATTATGATATCGATGTGATTTATATCTATTGAACAATGAAAAGCAGTCTCATTAGACAAGCTTTTCCATGTCTAGCATGATAGCCGATTCATCTGTCAATGACTAGGAACAACGACCAATTATGTATGTATGTACATATGTATGTATCTTTAAATGTAAATTAAGCAAAGTGTGTGTAAGATATATATCGAAGTCGCCGTAGTCTAGTAGGTAGTATGTTGGCTTATTAGACGTAAAGCCATGGTTCAAACCCAAGGTCAGACATCAAAACAAAATACAAAAATTATTATTTCGGCGACTTCCTCTTAGCAGATTTCTAGCAAAAACTCTGAGAGTAAATAAAAATTGCCATGAAAAGTTTTTCAAAAATCTGTCGTTCGGAGTCGACTTTAATCTGTAGGTCCCGCCACTCATGACTAAAATTAACACATACAACACAAGTGGTGTAAGAAACTAGGTCGTAATCGTGACTGAAGGTTTGTACTGACCAATTATGTATGTATGTTTGAAAGACCTTTTGACGCTTTGGAATACAACGTTTTTAAAATATCCGTAACGGCTTCTCTGGGCGGAGCACAACCGAAATGTCTATTATTCTTTCATTTGGACGCTTGAATCAGTCTGAATTTAATGGAGAACATGGTTTAACGTTGGTTTTGACGACCATTATTGTTTGTGACTTCTTCTATAATTTTGACGCATAAATCAGTCTGCATTTAATGGAGAACATGGTTTAACTTTGGCTTTAGGGGCCACTATTGTTTGTGGTTTCTTCACATGCACATGTGACTTAAGAAAATGCTCCAAAAACTCTAAAGATGTTAAATCGTTCGATATCGGTTACGAGTTCACATCACCTCAATATACTTACTAACTCGCTTTGTTGGTTGTTCCAACCATTTAGTAAGGATTACGACCTAGCTTCTCACATCGTCCATGTTATGTGTCTTAATTTCATTAATGAGTTGCGGGATCTACAGTTTACAGTCGACTCGACGAACGACAGATTTTTTAAGAAACTTTCCATGACAATTTTATTTACACGGAGAGTTTTTCTACAGAAGACTCCTGAAACAAAGTTGAGTAAGAAATTTTATTATTTTCATATTTTATATTGTTCGACATGTCTCGGCTAAGGTTTGAATCACGGTCTTACGTCTAATAAGTTAACATACTACCTACTAGACTACGGCCACTTCATATACTTTTCATTTATTCAATATAAGCTGTGATGTTAAAGACTTTATTGATCTTTTTTTAATTTTCCTTAAAATTCGAGTGAAATATGGCTCAGTTGTGTTTGATAGCGCTGTCATATCGGTTTTTTTTATAACAAAACCTACATTCTTAAAACCAAAAATAATGAGGCAATCTATTTTAACATGGGTGTACTGCGTAGAATTTATGAAAAAAATTGCCCCAAAATCTGAGTGCCAACATTTGGATCACTTAAACCTTTCTATTACACTCACGGAGCAGGACCTATCTCCACATGTATTTTTATGGTTCTGTGTTGTTCCGAGAACACGATTTCATGTTCAATTATAAAAAAAATGTCTCTTAAATTAATAGAGGCTTTAGTGAATAGTGGAATATTTTTCATACGGGCAATGCATTATTAATACAGAAGTAACAAGATTGACAGAAAAAATTGCCACATTCAAATGGTTAAATGTGACTTGATTAATTTATTGTTTATGAATATGAATTTTTACTCAATGTCTGCTAAACTTAAAGTGTGAATTAACTAATGTATACATCATAACTATAATAAGATTTGTTTCCAGATATAATTGTTATATTTTGTAATTAAATTCAGATAAATAGAACGCCTCAAAATATAAATTCGGGCGTAAGTTATTGTATTTTATTAAAAGGCTTGATGCAGAACCATCTTAATATGTTCTATACGTCTTAAAATGCAAATTTTTGATATGAATTCTTTAAAGTTAACTAGAAATTCTGTTAATTTTTCGTTTGTTTACAAATCATAAAAAAATTTTTCAATTAAAAAATTTTTTTGTTTTAATTTTTCGCAATTGTATATGTATATGCATAGATACTCGTGTTATAATCTCTTGAATGTGCTCTTACTAAGTGCATTTTGTATACATATATGATCTGTATCTAGCAAAAACTAATAAAAACGAGTTGAAACTAGTGAGCATATGTTTTATACTCTTTTATTTTTTTCTCTTGTTATACTAACTATTTCTTTGTTCTGCTTTAAGACTATCTTTTTTGTTTACACCGTATTCGTAAACATTCGACAGCTGTTTGTATGAAATACAAAATATTATCTATCAGATATTTTTTGTTCTTTTTTGAGATACTCAATCTTTATTTGCATTGCTCTGCGACAAATATATTTTTATAAGATTTAATTTTTTTCATTGTTTAAATGCTTATACATATATTTTTTATGGCATTAAATTAATTACGCAAAACAAAACAGCAATAAGTCAGACAATTAATAATAATAAAAAATTTTTAAACAAACATTTATAAAGAAAACTTTATTTAAATGTGGCAGATCAAGTAACCCAGTAAAACATAAAAAAAAACTGATAAACATTGCTACTTAAAATTGGATCATATACGTTCATATATGTACATATATATATGTATAAGATTAAATGTGTTGCTTAAATATGTACACTCAGCGTCAAAAGTATACATACGCTTATTAAATTTCAGAAATTTTTTTACCATTCCGTTTTCGTTGAAAATCTTTATAATTGTCTGACAACTTTTCTCGATTTTAAGACAGTCTTTTGCATTTGTTCACAAATTTGTGAAATTTGTTAATCGTAGGCCTGCACAGGCATACACAGGTCCACAAAAGTTAACAAATTTCAGAAATTTTTTAAACAATGCAAAAGACCTTCTTAAAATCGAGGAAAGTTGTCAGACAATTATAAGATTTTCAACGAAAACGGATTGGTAAAAACTTTCTGAAATTTATTAACCGTATGTATACTTTTGTGGCCCTGTGTATATATACATAGTTTAAATACGATTTATATTATGCCTGTATTACATGATAATTATTGCATAAAAGTTGAATAAATTTATAAATTTTATAAAAAAGTGGACAAAAATTATTTTCATACGTAATTAGTTTTGTTTTGTTGTTTTGTTTAGTGGTATGAAAGTAGATACTATAATATAATATTCACACACATACATATATAATTGGTCATCACAATCCTTCAGTCAGGATTAGGACCTAGTTCCTTACACCACTTATGTTGTGTGTGTTAATTTTATACATGAGTGTTAGGACCTATAGTTTCATGTCGACTCCCAATGACAGATTTTTAAGAAACTTTTCATGGCAATTTTGTATTTATCCTCAGAGTTTTTGCCAGAAATCTGCTGAGAGAACGTCGCCGAAGGAATACTCTTTTGTATTTCGTATTGATGTCTGAACAGGCGTTTGAATTCTGGCTTTACGTTTAATAAGCCAACACTCTACCTTCTAGACTACGGCGACTTCGATTCAATTTATTTTGACCATGCACATGAGAGCTTGTTCCCCATACCATACTGTTTTTTCCTCTTGTCAATAAAGCCACAGTTGCTAAAGTAAGAAGATTTTCATTCTAAAATATTCTCATAAAGAGCTCAGCTATGGTGAAATCAATAGATTAAGATAAGGAGTGAGTACAAAAAAATTGGGACATATACTTTGCTGTATATATAAATAAATTTATATCTTTAAATGTAGTCGCCGTAGTCTAGTAGGTAGTGTGTTGGCTTATTACATTATTTGGACAAGGTTCAAACCCCAAAACGATATATGAACAGATTTCTGACCCTGAGAATATATTATATAAAATTGCCGTGAAAAAGTTGCTCAAAAATCTGTTGTTCGGAAGTGGTGTGAAAAGCTAGGTCGTAATCCTGACTGAAGGGTTGGAGTGACCAAATATGTATGTAAATATGTATGTATCTTTAAATGTAAATAAAACAGAGTGTGGGAGATATCATCGATAGTTTTTATTTGTTTGAATGATGTTTTGACGAGAATATTGATGATTATAACGTCTTTAAAATATCCGCAACGGCTTCTCTGGGCGGAGCACAACCGAAATGTCAATTATTCTATAATTTTAAGGCACAGATCAGTCTGAATTAATGGAGAGCATGGTTTAACTTTGGCTTTAGGGGCCACTATTGTTTGTGGTTTCTTCACATGCACTTCTGACTTAAGAAAATCCTCCAAAAACTCTAAAGAGGTTAAATCGTTCGATATCGGTTGCGAGTTCACATCACCTCCACACGAGATGACCGCGTTTCCAAATCGCTCGTGCAGCATATCAAATGGGGCATAAGCTGTGTGGCACAAAGTGCTATTCTGTTAAAACCACATTTCGTTGGTGGCCAAATGATCTAGTTCGGTACAAACGAAATTGGTAATCATCGGTCCATAGTGCCGATTTCGTTTTCGAAGAAATAAGAACCTAAGAGCTCTACAATCTAAAATTCATACCAATCAGTAGTATTTTTGGGATATATTGTATGCTTTCGGATCTCATGTGGATTGATATTGTGCTTAATTCTCAAAATTTTGTTGGTTCAATCAGAAATACAGATCTTATCTTTGATTTTTCAATGGAAATTAGGGGCTAGTTGCCAACTGCTACAGATTGTTGTATATGGTCGTGCATGGTAATTTGACAAGGCAAACTGAATAAATAATAACTTATTTGACAGATGTAGCTTCAGAAAGACAATCGTTATAAATTTTCGAAATTCGGAAGGCCCTCTTGGAAGACCCTATATTAAAAATGATAAGTGTTTAATAGTTTATAATAAAGTTTTATATTTTCCTAAAATTACTTCTATTAGAACCTCTGTTGTAAAGAATGCCTCAGTAAGAATGGACTTTTTTATTTTTAAATAAAAATAAGCATTTTTAAGATACTTGGCACTACTTGTATTCGTTTGTAAAGAAAACATTTTCGATTAAGTATGGAATAATATATCCATCGAATGGCTGCCACGACTATAATTATTTTTTTTTATAAACGAAACTGATTTTTTATTGAAAATTTGAAACTGCTTCCCGCTAGATTTTATGATGAAAAATTTTTCTAATGAATGTTTTATGAACAATGTACATACTAATATACTACGCCTCATATATTCTCTTAGTTTATGCTGTTACTAACACCACATGCTTAGTTCTCTTTTAGTAGTTTTCTTTATTGTGATCATTTTGTTATACAAACTATTTGTCTATTCTGCTTTGCCACAGTCTTTTTTGTTTTTGCCATATTCGTAAACATTAACATCTGTTTATATGAAATACAAAATATTATCTGTCAGATATTTTCAGTTCTTTTTTTTACCCATATTCAGTCTCTCATTGCATCGCCTAGTTACTGTATGCTCTTGTACTGTATGTGTGTGTATAAAAAGAAACAAACAATTTTTTTATTTTATATTTTATTGTATTAAATTAATTACGCAAAACAAAATGACAGCAAATCGCTGACAGCCAGACAATTTATAAAATTATTAAAAAATAAAAGAAATGTTTAAACAAACAGTTATTAAGTGTGCTTTACATGCATATGACTTACCGAGTAAACTGGTGTTATATTTGTCTCAAATATTTTAAAAATAATTATTTTCTCTTCAGTCTCTTCATGTTTTTATTAGTATTTTTTTTACTGAATTCTTGTTTCAAATGCTTATAAGCGAAAATAATTGTTCAGAGTGTTTGAAATCAATAGAATTTTTTAAATTGTTGTTTAGGCATTCAAATGTTATCTTAATTTTATATCGAAAGCTGCACTGTTGATTTCAACAAAATACAAAACTATCTGCACAACATGGGCAACTATGGGAGCCTGGAAACATCTATTTCTGCTCCTTCCTTCTTATGTTTCAGCTTTTCCTGAAAGGTTTTAAGAAACAACGTTAAAGTGTAATGGCGGTAATAGGGAGGCTAAATAATGATTTCAAATGCCATTAAATAAGCACAAATATATGTGAATTCTAGATAAATTTAAAAAAAGTTTGATTGAAAACTTAGCTCAAATTTTGAGTACCAAATTTCTATATTTGGGCTTGAGCGTCTTCATTTAGGGAGCAGACAAGGTTAGAATTTAAGTCCTTCTCCTTAACGGAATACCAAGTCTATGGACATGCTGTCCAAAAGGCCACAAAAGCATGCGATTTTAGTATAAAACTGACGCAATCCTCTGTTTATCCCTACCCGTCAAACAGGGTATAGCAATATTTTACGTAAATTCCTGCTGCCAATGAAATTGAGTTACCCTGCAAAACGAGCTAATAATACCTACTAGTTTAACTGAGCTAACTATACCCTGACGGTAAATTCCGTATCGGCACTGATCAGTTCATCAGCAATGCAATTTTCGACGATATCTCTACGTCCAGGATCCTGTACAAGAGTTACTTTTTCGTGAGAAATTCTCGGCATTGAGGTCTTAATCTAGCAGAGTAAATCAAGAGAAAATCCCGCCACCAAAAAAACATTCAAACACTACAGTGCTGTGGTAGCCTTTCTTATGGACTTAGTATCTTGCTTACTTAATTGGTCATTACAAGCCTTCAGTCAATATTACAACCAAGCTTCTCACACCACTCATGTTTAGTGTGTTAATTTTGACCATGTATGGCAGGAACTGCAGTTTAAAGGCAACTCCGAAGAACAGACCGTTGAGAAACTTTTCATGGCAATTTTTTCATTTACTCTCAGAGCTTTTGCAAGGAATCTGCTAAAAGGAAGTCACAGAAGAAATATTTTCTATATTTCGTTATGTTGGAAATGTCATGTCTAAAAAGTCAACACGGTACCTACTTGACTATGGTAGAATTAGTAATATCCAAACCTCTGTGTAGTATGTTGACCCATCGGAATAAATTTCAAGGGTCTCAAGTCAAGGTCCAAGTTGGCCATCTTTATTATTTTAATTTTTTAATAAACAATTAGCCTGACTATATTGCCAACCATATACCTCAGTCTGCTCTATACGTCGTTAATTGTTTATTGTTTAGCAATAAAATCGTACATTCACTGCAGGTTGTTTTGTTCATTTCAATTACAATAAAACTCATTAAGATTATCAATCAATGTTAATAATCAATACTGTTCTGCAGTTGAAATGTTGACAAACAGGTATTAAAAATTATATATTCAAACTGTTGTAAATAAGTTTTATTTTTTGATTGATTTAATTGATTTTTTTGTTTTTATTTAATAAAAACAATTTCAATTATTTTATGCAAAAATTATTGTTTGGTTTAATTGCTAACTGCCCATACCAAATTTTACTTAGGAACTTACTAAGAATCAAATAAAAAAGCATTTTTGTTTATTGATAAAAAATATTATTTAAGTACACTGAGTTTTAAAAGGAACTGTACACTAAGAGTAAAATTCTAACAATAACCAAACACAACTTTTACCACTTAACCCTAATCAGTTCAGGAAAATTTTTTACAAATCCAGTCAAAATGTATCTCAGAGGCCCATACAAAGAATTTACATATTAATTTTGTTAACTTATTTTTATTTTATTAAATTTTTTCTTCTCAGTTGCATAAATGAAATATTATTTAATTAATTTTGCATTTTAAGCAAACTAGAAATTTTGAACAATGCTCGTTGCAAGTATTTTTGTGGCATATACTGCAAGACTGTTTACACATTCTGCATATCTTCGGTGGGCACATATAACATCTACGTCGTACAATTGTCTGCCTTGGCGGGTTTGAGAATTCATCCTCGTGTAGTATGGAACGAAAATTGGACAAATTATTTTTATTTAATTTTAGAAGACTACGGCGTTCTATATTTGGAACGATAAGTTCCTGAATTAAATCTTTCGGAAATATTTATCGTCGAAGTTGATTTTTACTTTCGTTCCAATTTGGAAACTTATTTGTCCAAATAACAAAGGCTGCAATGCCTGAAATATCGATTAGATTGTAGAAGTGCACGAGTGGCCAACGATTTGTTTTACGTTTGACGGATAAGCTGTGTGCCATTTGATCAAGCGTATCTACACCGCCTTTAATCAATAATAATTTCTGGCTTGTTTTTGTTGTCAGAACTTATCTTTGAATCGTAATGTAGTGATGAGATTAACAAAACTATTTCATTTTTCTTTGGAACATAGCTTACAAGTGTCTTATTTTTTCTGAAACCGTGTAGGATCTTTCCGTTGGTTTTATTTTTGCTGCTAGAAAATCGGGCGTAATCCATCTTTTATTTTTTCGCAATGTGCCAACGCATGTTAGACCTTTCGAAAACAACCGTTCTACTAATTCAAACGAAGTAAAAAAATTGTCGAATGTGATGTTTCGATTTGTTTCTTCAAATGGTTTGCGCTTGCATTTTTACTTTTTTCAGGACTTTCTTG
Source organism: Sarcophaga subvicina (assembly GCA_936449025.2). NCBI lineage: Eukaryota > Metazoa > Arthropoda > Insecta > Diptera > Sarcophagidae > Sarcophaga > Sarcophaga subvicina. The sequence continues at coordinate 30,658,740 of OW388081.2, forward strand.
TGCTAGATAAGGAATTCCATGAAGATAATACCGAGTTTCTGCATCACAAATCCAAAAAATTTAGAGACCATATTTGTCCGGCTTATACTACCGAAACGACAGTCTCTAAATTGCTCGTCAATTGTCAAGTATGCACCAGGTTTATATGACTTTAGCAAGTTCCGATTGATGTGTTCCCAAATATCGCGAACAGGAGCAAAGTTGTCATTTGCTTTGCGTTGGGACCGTGTAGATTAGTCATCAAATGGAATATGGCGCAGTATTGTTGCGAACTTGTGTTTTGGCATGCAGTCTCGGAAAATATTGCAACCAAATAATGGGTGCCAGAACTAACTCATTATACGCGTTCTTTAATTTTATTTTGTTGTTCACAAACAATAGAAGTAATAGTTAGCGTTGCCATATGTGCCTCATAGACACATTTTGACATGATTAAAAACATTTTTGATTGAAACAAAATAAGAAATAAAAAGAAATTAATTTATTACTTGAAATTTGTAAATTCTAAATAAAACAATTGAAAGTAGGAATTCAAGAAGCAGTAAGAACTAGAACATATATTTAAGGAATTTAAAACATGACAAAGTGAAATATGTGTCTGAAAGGCACATGTTGACTTGATTAGGGTTAAGGAGAGTTCCCGAAAATATTTTACCAATTTCGAAATTTTTTGTAATTTTTTGTTTTCGTTTCAATTTTAAAAACTGGCAATGAAACAATTTTAAAATAAAAATTACAGTAATTTATTAATGAAAATTTTTTTTTAATGTATAGTTTCTTTTAATGCTCACTGTATTTAAAGTTATTGTTTCACCTTTAAGAACTAATGATTTAAATTCTACTTTTATTTCTTTGTTTTGTTTTTCTTTTTTTTAAACGTAAATATCACAACCATGGCAAGTATTTTTTTTTCATTCAACTGGTTTTGTTTTCTATTTTCCTATCCTTTTTTTTAGTATAAAGATTCCTTTGTGTAGAACTTATTCCAGATTTGTAGTTTATTGTGAAAGGACAAGTTTTTAAATACCATTTCATCACTAATATTTAAAGCTTTAATTGGCTCTTGTAAGTCAATGGCATTTGTAACTGGCTGCCAGCAAACCGGTTGTATCTCTTTGCAATTCGGATTCGAGTTCAATGCAAAACTATACCACATGCCGATCATGCGTTGTATGCACTTGTATTCGGGCATTGTGGGTAAAAGCTTTTCAGCAATGGCATTATAGAACATATAAGACACATCATCAGCATGACATACGCCTCTCATAGAGCGGCCACAGTTTAAGATGCGATAATGATTAAACGTGGGCGAATCAAAATCAAAAACATAACAATAGGTAGGCATTTGGCTTGCATAGGCTGATCTGGCTAATATAATTCTATAGATACCGTGCCAGAATGTTCTGTAGCTCATGAGATCCATATACTCAAATAAGGTTTCCTTAATGCTGGGCGGTTTAAGGCCAAAGAAAGCTTGTTTTAGACTGTTAGCCATTTGCTTAAGTTCCTGTTCTGTGTGCTTGGATTTGATGTCATCCGGCAAGAGATTAGCACAATCTGACAAATCATTAACCAAATAATTGCATTTCATTATGGTATTATAATGGAATAGGCCTTCAAACGAATTGGCTCCTATAATCAATGGTATGTCATTACTCCAGGCATTGGCCAGTAGATCCTTAAAAGGTCTATTCGAAATGCATTCCTTTGTTAGATAAGGCTCTACAACTGGACAAAAACCAAATAACAAATTATCAAATCTTTCCTGTTTCGTTAATAAAGTTGTGTCTCTTATTATCAATTTGCTGGCATTTTGTTTGGCCAAATAACGATAAACCTCGCGATCATTATTATTGCCTTTGTAACCAATCAAACAGGCCAATCGATAGCCCCAATCTTTTGGTGGCTGACAGGCCCAAGGACATAACACTGTACCCGACATTAAAATCGCTTTATGAAAGAGACCCTTGGCTTGAGGTGTTAACATTAGATAGTGCGTAGAAGCGGCACCAGCACTTTCACCAAAAAGTGTTACATTATTGGGATCACCATTGAAGTATGCAATATTTTGTTGAATCCATTTTAAGGCCATTATTTGATCCTTTAGGCCAGCATTACCGGGCACTTGCAAATCGGGATCATTTAAGCTTAGAAAACCTGTAATGTTTATAAATTATAGTTCAGTTCTTTGCTTTTAAAAATTTCATTCAAAACTTTTAATCACCTAAAGCTGCCAAACGATATGCAATCTTTACCAGTACCACATCCTTTTGCATGAAATAATCGGGTGAATATAGTTCACGTGTAGCTTCGCCTGTTTGAAAACCACCGCCATAGATATAAACCATTACCGGCAAAGGCTTTTCAGTGGTCAACTGAAATATAAAAATGCGTTTAAACAGTGAAAAAAAATAAAAAAAAAATTGTAGAAAAAAATTACCTTTTTTGCATACACGTTCAAATAGAGGCAATCTTCTGACCCCAATGTCATTCTGCGTAGAAAATCGATTTGTAATGGTTTCGATTTGTAGTGCAGACAATCGAGTACATCATGCCAAGGTTCTGGTGGTTGTGGTGCACGAAAGCGTAAGTCTCCTAGAGGTGGCTTAGCATACGGTATACCCTCAAAGGCATAATATTTACAAAACTCTTCATAGGCATTTTTACGTTTCATGCCTCTGATCTTGCCATAGCTGGTGTAGACGGTTTCGTATTCATTGGTTGCCAAGCGACTCTGCTCAATCTTATGGCCAATAAAACTGAAATAATAAGAAATTTTTATTTTTTGTTTTATTTTTATTTTTTATTGTAAACTTAGTTTTCTGTATCAAAATCCAATGGGTATAACTCGAGTTTCCGCTGGTTTTCTAAGATGCAAACTATTCCTGACAAGCTATGCTATGATAAGAAAATCGTTGACAAGAGTTTTATTTTAAGATGCTGCATGACAGCACTCTTACAGAATATCATGTGGAAATTTTTTGCAGTCTGAATAATAAATATATCAAGGGGTCCATCTCTTATCAGTCTTATAAAAAAGTACGAATGATTGAAAACAAACTGTATCACACATACACACATAATTTCCAATAACAACCCTTCAGTAAGGATTACGACCTAGCTTCTCAAACCACTTATGTTGTGTGTGTTCATTTTATACGGCACATACGGTTTAAATTCGACTCCAAACAACAGATTTTATAAGAAAGTTTTCATAGCGATTTGATTTCCTCTCAGAGATGTTGCCCTATGGCTAATGAGCGGAAGTCAGCGAAAGAAATGTTTTTCATATTTCGTTTTGAACCGTGGCCTCACATCTAATAAGCCAACACACTACCTACTAGACTACGGCGACTTCATAACAACAACCTGTATCAGAACCATTAAAGCAGAATCAAATTTCAAGTAATTTTCAGTTGAAGGCATCAGACCATAAAATTTTTAAGAAAGGCAAGTGAATATAGACTTGTCGAGTTATAAGCCCGTGGTTTAGAGCCCAACTCACACATCTCTAAGAAAACAAAATATGAAAAAAGTATTTTTCGGCGTCTTTAAAGTTGATCTGATCACGTTTGGGTGTCTGTCAGTTCCCTGTATGCATTATTTGAACGGTGATGAAGCCTCTTAACATTCTAACATAAGGAAACCATGATGAGTATTTGTCTTAGTTCTTCAAACTTGGATATGGTATTATTTTCATTGAACTAGAGAAAGCCATTTAATGGCTTTACAAGGCACAACTAAGCATCCTGTTGATGGTCTTTGTATTCTCTTGAAACTAAAATTTCTCCCTAACAGGGGCTCAAGCAGCTAATTTTAACAGATCGGTTTTATCATTGCACAAATTTAAATGAAAACGTCTTTGATTTTGCCTTTCTCAGCCTAACTACTTGGCCAACAACCAATGGCATTTTGTAAAGGTGTTTTGAACATAAAGTTCAGCATCAAAAACTTCGTAAGAAAAGCCTTTCATTAGCTATTATGGTCCAGTAAAGTTTAACACTAGAACTCTGTTAAGCGCATTCTAGAACTCTGTTAAGCGCAGTCTAGTTGGCTTATAAGATGCAAACGAAACAAAACGAAATATGTATTGAAAAATAAAATCCTCTCAGCAATCTTCTGGCAAAAATGCTGAAAGTAAATAAAATCGCCATGAAAGGTTACTCAAATCTGTCATTTGAAGTTGACGGTGAACTCTAGGTATGCAGATGTACACGCATACGTACATAATTGGTCATTAATTTTATACACGAGTAGCGGGACCTATAGTTGAAAGTCGACTCCGAATGACAGATTTTTGAGAAACTCTTCATGGCAATTTTATTTACTCTCAGAGTTTTTGCCAGAAATCTGCTGAGAGGCAGTCGCCGAAGAAATATTTTTTTGTCATATTTTCGTTTTGATGTCTGATCTGGGATTTTAACCGTGGCCTTACGTCTAATAAACCGACACACTACCTACTAGACTACGGCGACTATGTATGTAGATGTAGTCTTGATTAAAGGCCGACCAATCTCAGGTTACGGCCATAAATATACTTTCGATATAGCCAAGAAATTTATTTATCTTGCCTTCACCGTTACCATCAAAAATGATATAAGTCTGGAAATTAAGCGCAGGACAATACGTGCTACTATGGTCTCAATCGGCAATTGAGTAGCAGAGACCTCTCTCGTACGACAAAACTAACACTCTACAAGACACTCATCCTACCCGTGCTTCTTTATGGCGCAGAGTCATGGACCCTGTTAAGCACTGATGCAGCAGCCCTGAGAGTATTCGAGAGAAAAGTCCTACTTAAGATCTTCGCTTTAGTGCGAGTTGGCGATAATTTCCACAACCGATAGAACAGAGAGCTATATAAACTCCTTAACGACATAGATGTTGTGCAGCGTATTAATATACCGCGGCAGCGCTGGCTAGGCCATGTCGTTCGAATGGATGAGGATGCACCGGCAAGACGGCTTGCGTTGGAAGGACCAAATTAAGGAAGCCCTATCATCGCTTAGTGTGAACAACTGGCGCAGGCGTGCAAGAAGCAGAGGCGCCTGGAAGGATGTGTTACGGCAGGCCGATATCCATTAATCGGTTTGTTAATGGCCAATTAAGTAAGTAAGTAAGTAACTGTTGCCGAAAATATATTTGGCAACAGAATTCTAATTTTTTTATATACATATATATTTTTATACATATATATATATATAATATATATAATATATATAATATACTATATTATAGATATAATATATTATATATATATTATATAATATATAATTATATATATTTTATATTATATATATATATATATATCTATATATATATATATATATATATATATATAATAATATAATATATAATATCGATGTCCATCGTTAATCGAAAAAACCGTTATACGTAAATGTTTACAGTGTTTTAAATATGCAGATAAAAGATCACAACAAATAATGGGCAACTTGCCCTTGGTGAGACTTAACGTTACTAGACCTTTAAAACACAGTGGTGTTGACTATGCTGGACCATTAAATATTAAATCGTCTACTTTAAGGTCCGCTGTTATTATAAAGGGTTATATTTGCTTGTTTGTGTGTATGGTCAGGAAGGCTATTCATCTAGAAGCGGTTTCAGATCTTACTACAAATTCTTTCTTGGCAGCTTTTCGGAGATTTGTTTCTCGAAGAGGCGCATGCGCTGACATCTATTCAGACTGCGGTCCAATTTTATAGGCGCATCAAAGGAACTTCAAATTCTTTTTCATTGCCAGAGGAGTTACAACATGCTTTGAGTCTAAATTATACCAATTGGCATTTCATACCTCCGGTCTCGCCAAGTTTCAGTGGATTATGGGAAGCTGGCGTAAAATCCGTGAAGTATCATCTAAGACGGGTTACCATTGATCGACTACTTACATTTGAGGAGCTAAATACATTACTTTGTCAAATTGAAAGTTGCTTGAATTCGCGACCTCTATGTCCTTTATCATCTGATCCGTTGGATTTTAATGCACTAACACCAGCACATTTCCTCATTGGCGAACCACTACAGTGTGTTCAAGAAGAAAACTTATTAGCTCAAAGGGGAAACCATCTTTCACGTTGGCAAGCTGTCGAGAGAAAGGAACAGCATTTTTGGAAAAGATGGTACAAAGACTACCTTAATCGACTTCAAGCTCGGTCACAATGATTAAGAAGCGTTCAGAATCCCAATATTGGTGATTCGGTACTAGTAGCAGATGACAGACGTGGACCAGTTCAATGGCTTCTTGGAAGAATTGTTGATACACATTCAGGAGGTGACGGAAAGATAAGGGTGGTATCAGTACAAACTAAAAATAAAATACTTAAAAGACCTATTTGTAAAATTTTTCTCCTTCCAGAAAATTCCAGTGAACATTTTAAAGAAATGTCAGAGGATAATCTTGAAGCTGCCAAAAACGTAAAAGACGGAGCCTAAGGCAACGCTGTGAGTCGGATCATAGCGGGGTTTCATGACACGACTAAAGTACTCTCAACGATAGGCTGTCTACAACTTACTACATATATACTGTGTTTGAAAACCTTCGCTCTCCAGTGGGAGAATGTTGCCGAAAATATATTTGGCAACATAATTCTAATTTTTTTATATACATATATATTTTTAGACATATATATACATATGTATATATATATATATATTAAGGTGGTTTTATCTCGTAGGGTAAAAAAAATATGTCAGAATTTTTTTTGGGGCACCCCCTTAAAATGTTCCTTTCTGTCAGTATTTAGGATTGCGAAAGTTTGAGCACAATTGGAAGATGTTAACCCGTGCCACTGGGGACTCAAAGTTTTGAAAATCTCAATTTTTTGGCAGTTTTACGACTTCTGCGATCCATATATCTAGAACGGCTAAAGCTATTTGCCCGTGTCATACATCAAATTAAAGGCCATACTGTTTATAATATTTTATATTCTAAACAATAAATATGCAACTAGTACTGAAACCGAAAAAATAGAGCCAATGTCCCTAAAAACGTGACTAGGTACTAGGGCTGGCAATCGGGAAATCCCGAATCATAAAATCCCGGGATTTTCGGGATTCCCAAATCCCGAATCTCGGGATTTTTTAAAACTTGTCCCGGGAATTTTCGGGATTGTAAATTCATACATAAACACTTTATAAAGTAAGAAAAAAAATTGAGTCTACGGCATTGTTTTTTTTATTCAATATTACATTAAATAACACTCATGTAGTTTTTCAAGTGTATCATGCAACAATTAAGTGAATATTCTATGTCACTCGACATCGAACTGAATAAGAACCTAACTTCCATTGTTAAAAAGTTAAACGTTGCCCTCGAAGTCCAATAAAATCTGTTAATACAGCTGATGGTTTAGACAATCAATTTTCTAAAGAAATAGATTTGATTGAAGCATGAGGTGTTAGAGGTAAATAGTTACATATATCCTGCATATAGATAGTGTTCTTAAAAGAGTAGGTATTTGTTTCTTCACTAAAGTGTTTATACATATATGTACATATGTATGGAGACACAGATGAATTATTTTTATTTTTGTTACTTTTTGTTCTGCTTTTTATTTTATATTTTAATTGTGATAAAGATCAGAAATTAATGAAATTTTTAATAAAACAATTGTTTTGAGCTTTTTTTATTAAGAGAAAATCCCGAAATCCCGGGATATTTCGGGAAATCCCTTGATATTTCGGGATTTTTGGATCCCGAATTGTCCCGAAAAATCCCGGGATTTCGGGATCGGGATTTCGAAATCCCGAATCCCGGGATTTTTGAAAATCAATCCCGTTTGGCATCCCAACTAGGTACCCCTGAGAGCGTTATTTGTATTATTATTGGTTATTATGGACAAATACTTGTACTTTGGAATCTCATTTCATTTAAATATGTTTGCTATGGTATACCGTTAATTTTAGACCCACATACTGTATCACTGGCGACCCCAAGCAGGTAAAACCAAACTAGTTTAAAAATGTATTGTTGTAAAAAAATCAAGCAGAAGAAAATGAGAAGTGTTCCAGCAATATTCGACCCAAACTTAAAAAACAAAAACAACTGCCGAAATTCCTAGAAAAAGGTCTCCCAGCCCTAATTACAAGTGAGACTTATCTGTTGTTCAAGAGATTAAACATTAACAACGAATTTCTGGAAAAAGATCCTGCAACTTGGTCCCAGAATATCAACTACCAGGAGGGGCAAAGGATGTAAAACAACTTGAGAGTTGTGAACGGCATGGCAGAGCGAGGAGTCAAGCTCATCACAGATTACAACCAATTACTTACAAAGGACGGGCAACAAAAACAATACGTTAAATAGTAGTCAGCAGATGCCGCCAGCTGTACCCAGATATCTCCAAAATCACATTATGTCGGTCCCTTGAATAAATTTAAATAAGAATAAAATGAAAACGACATTTATTATACTTCGCTCTTAGGGGTACCTAGTCACGTTTTTAGGGACATTGGGGTCATTATCTCGAATTTAGTACTATTTACGTATTTTTTATTCCATATAAAATATTATAAACAGTATCGACTTCAATTTGATGTATGTCACGGGCAAATACATATGGGCAATTTCGTGTCAAGTGACCCAATTTTTAAATTCGATGTCTTCCGATTTGGACACACACTTCCAAACGAGAAGAAGCGAAAAACTTTAGCGTGCGAAACGCACGTCCAAACTTTAACACTGTTTGTAAAAAACTAATTTCCGAATGTCATTAGAATGCAAATAAATACTTTTTTAAGATCATTTAGGTAGTACGTTTTTATGCCAAATGAAGGCAATAAATAAGAAGGACGAAAGGACTAATTTCCGAATGTCCTTAGAATGTAAATAAATACTTTTTTATGATCATATAGGTAGTACGTTTTTATGCCAAATGAAGGCAATAAATAAGAAGGACGAAAGAACAAATATATACTTTTTTATGATCATTTAGGTAGTACGTTTTTATGCCAAATATTGAAAAATCTTATTCTTGAGTTAAAAAATATTTTTTTTGATAGATATACCACTCGCATCGCATTAAGCGATTATAAAGGCCTTAAAGGAAATTTTATAAGCTTTCTTTTGAGCACAAAAAAGGTCCATTTTGAAAAAAATTAAAAAAAAATTAATTTAAAAAAAAAATTTTTTTTTAAATTAAAAAAATAATTTTTGGAAAATTTTTGCTACGACCAATAGGTGAAAAGTTACACACATTTTAAAAAAAACCCTGTATGACCAAAATGTCGAACTTTGACCCTCTCTAACTCCAGCAGTTCTTGACTGATAGAGCTAAAAATTCTGTCTGTCTGGCCTACTATCCAATAGTACTAACCTTGGTGCAAATTTCATCCAAATCGGAAGACATCGATTTTAAAAATTGGTCACTTGACACGAAATTGCAAATATATTAAACCGTTCTCGAGATATGTGTCGACAAAGTCGCTAAACTGCAAAAAATCGAGAGGCTCCAGTGGTACGTGTTAACATCTTTCAATCATGCTCGAACTTTGGCAATCTTAAAATCTAACAAAATGAAACATTTTAGGGGGGTGCCCCCAAAAAATCCGAAATCGATTTTTTAAAACCACCCTAATATATATAATATCAGTAAACATAATTCTTTTTGATATTACTAATTAGATAACTTCAGCTGTACATATTAAAATATTTTAGTACATTATCTAAAGAATGTAGAAAAACCAGTTTTATTTTTGTATATTATCTTAATTCCTTTGTCCTGTATTAATTATTTATAATATCTCTCATTAGTACTACTTTAGTGAGAGATGATCCCGTTAATTTATTCAGTACAATTGCTTTAACCGTTTGACTGCTACGCGGCACAAAAGCGCTGCGTTCATTTGTTACGAAAATCGCATTTGCGCTGCGAATTTCAGTGTAAAAATTTTGTCAAAAAGCAAAAATAAAATTAAAAGACGAGATATAGGGTCTTCTCTTTGTACATAGGTTATTAGAATTTTGTAGATTTTTTTATTATAATAATTAATTGTACTTTTCCAGCAATTTTCGAACGTTCTCACCAGAATCGCTTAGCAGTCAAACGGTTAAAGTACTATTACTTAAATTTAGTATATCACTTGTGCTACGACTTTGTATAAGAACAGTGAACTTATCTTGAAATATAAATAAATCCATACTTAAAATTCTTAACGTATAGTTCTTTGCATAAAGTCATTTTCTCAACATACATTACTTCAACAGTAACTAATGATCAATTAAGTTAATTAAGCATGCAGTATAAAGTAATTCTTGTTCAGTTTCTTTAACTTTAAGAAACATTCTCTAAGGACACAAACTTTTTAATATAACTTCAACTACTCAATAAATCAGAAGTACTCTGAAGAAAACTGTTACAAAATCTATTAAAAACAAATTAATAGCAAAGTGATTTATGAATTGCATTACAACAAGTATTATTCCATGTTAATGGAGAGCATTTAATACGATACGTAACAATGGCAGACTAATTAATTGTAATTTCACTTATTTTTTAATTAACAATTAAATATAAGCGTGCTTTAATGCCTAAGGCACTTATTATTTATATAACGGTTTATTAAAAAATTATCAATTTACTTAGAACATGCATATGCAACGCTTGATTGCTGTTATTATCTCATGTAGCAATTAAAAACTTTACATCAAAGTGAAGATCTATTAGTATTTCCGTATTAAGTATGTAATAAATACATGAAGTGAATGTCAAATAAATAAGATTGTATAAACAATATATGTATGTATTTATGTATGTTCATATACGACCATATTACTGAAACGAAATACTGTATGAGGTATTAATGAAGGGGAACTAATTACACCCAAGAAACTACATTAAGTAAGTATCTAAGTTATTCGCTAGGTTGACTAGAACTCAAAAATAATAAAAAAAAATATAACATGACTGTTATATTCTTGCTATAACATATTTGGGTAATCAATAATTTTATGTGAAAAGATCAGATAAACAGTTTTGCCAAATAGAACAGGTTTGGAGTGTTCGAGAAAAGTATAAAAAAATTGTTTTTAAGTTCTACTCAACTAACTGAACAACTTAGACTAGGTAGTTACTCGGTTAGTTACTATTTAATTTTTTGTATTTTATCGCATAGTGTTGGCAAATATTGGTGAGCACATCAAGCGATCATTCAAGGTGTATATGGACAAGTCAATTGCAATTTTACCCTGGAAGTATACATTACATTGGGAAGTGTATGCCAAAATTGGAGCTCACGAACGTCAGTAAATCATAGGAACTGTACTATTGCTTAACCGGTTTTCTAACCGGACATTACAAACTTGAAGAACTTTCGCATCGAACAGAAAATGTCAATTCTGCTATAAGCAGAACGAATGTCCAGAAAGCGTAGGTGTGCATTTCATAATGAAATGTAAGTAAAGGTGTCCTATCAGTTGCTAGGTGGGATGTAATTCTTTTTGATGGTCGTGAACATACGGAGGTTAATCAGGCCATTCGGGTTAAAGAAGACATTACAGGGAAATCTGCAATAGCAATACAAACAATCGTTTAGTCGCAGTATTTCCATTCCAATATACGACAATACACACGTTTGATAGAAAGACAGACATCATAAAAGCGTAGGACTTAGTGAGCCAATTTCCTTGCCTCCACACATTTTCAAAGAAAGGTTACTGTAACTGTGAAATTTTAGTTAAAGGAATGAAAATGTTCTCTTGAGGAATATAGATCCGCTTTGTAAACTCTGAAAGCAATCGATGAAAGTGAGGGGTTTGCACCATCAATAATGGTATTCAGGTTTACTTCATATCTTCATAGCCCAAAGTGGGATAAGGATCATATTTCAGTTGGAGGCTTTCAAGGTTGTCAAAGTTATAAGACAGCAAAGTAGTTCGGTTCAAAAGCAGTTACAACATGTTGTTAGTAATCTAACATTTCGTGCCTGTTCTTATCGATCATTAAACATACTCAGTATTACTGCTGTGGATATAATTAACGAGAGTCTGTTATGTCAGTAGGTAGTGTGTCGGCTTATTAGACATAAGGCCACGCTTCAAATCCCAGTTCAGACATCAAAACGAAAATATGAAAATATTTCTTCGGCGACTTCCTCTCAGAAGATTTGAGGCAGCAAACTCTGAGAGTAAATAAAAATTGCCATGAAAAGTTTCTAAAAAATCTGTCGTTCGGAGTCGACTTTAAACTGTAGGTCCCGCCACTCATGTATAAAATTAAGGCACACAACATATGTGGTGTGAGAAGCTAGATCGTAATCATGACTGAAGGGTTGTAATGACCAATTATGTATGTATGTATGAATGTCAATATTTTGTTAAGAAAGTCCTATTGACATCCAACATAAGAATTGCACGATGCAGTTAATTTGCTTATAGCGCAAGAAAATGAGGTTGACACACACCCTATTCTACGGTCGTCCATGGTGACAAATAATTTGAGCGATGAAGTCGCCGTAGTCTAGTAGGTACTGTTTTGGCTTATAAGACGTACGGCCACAGTTCAAATCCCATGTCAGACATCTCAAATAAATCGAAATATGATATGATAATTTTTTCGGCGACTTCCCCTCAGCAGATTTCTGTCAAGGGCTCAGAGAGTAAATAAAATTTTCAAGTAAAGTTTCTTAAAAATCTTTCGGTTGTAGTCGGCTTTAAATTGTAGATCTCACCACTCATGTATAAAATTAGCACACGTAATATGAGTGATGTGAGAAGCTAGTTTGTAATACTGACTGAAGGGTTGTAATGGCCAATTATGTATGTTTGATTGCAATATATACATATGTATATACTGGCTTCTATATTAAGAAAATAGTATCAATCAACGGAATCTTGAACAAAGAAACATATGAAGTATGTCTGCATACTTATGGCAAAAACTTAGAGTGCAAATAGAATTGTCAATGAAAAGTTTCTAAATCTTTCGTTCGGAGTCGACTTTAAACTATAGGTCCCGCCACTCATGTATAAAATTAATACAGAAGCTAGGTCCTAACTAAATGCTTTTAATGACCAATTAAGTGCGTAAAATTACATAGAATTATACTTTATTCATGTGTATTGCTAATGTAACTCGAATAATTTTTATTTATTTATTGTGATTATAATTCAACTTGAATCTTAGTGTTGAATGTCTAAACTCTACTTTTTTATTAATTTAATTGCAATAACTTCCTTGTTTTAATAATTGGCAGACCTTTATTTGTTTTTTTGTGTTTCGTAATAAATTTGTTGAAGCAGCTAAGTAATGTTCCATAAAATTCAAAGGCAAAGTGCGATGATTTACATATGAAATGTTTATAATGCTAATTAAATACGTTAAAAATATACAATAAAATGTCCAAAATATTCCACTGAAATATTGCTACATTTGGAATTTATATTTTATATTTTAATTTAAATTTTTTTTTCAAAAACATTCTTTTGTTTTGTATGTTTTTTCCTCTCTGAGAAACTACTATGTTCGTATGGACATTAATTAAAATAAATTTCAAATTATAATGGAAGTAAGTTGAGTGCCTTATAATTAAAAATTAGGAAAACATTTGTTTGTTTTTAGTAATTCCAGAACACATATCAAATGCAATTTAATTAAGTTTTTAACGCACTTTGTGGTTTTCGTCTGTCCCGCTAATGCTTGACGTTATCAGAAATATTTCTGTCAATGGTTGGACTAATCTTATCAGTAGTTGGGTACAATAAATAGTATAAATATCAGCATAAAAATAGGCCAAATTGTTTACTTAGCTTAGGCGAGGTCAAAGAGGTAAAACAAAAATTTTTTTAGATTATAAAATTTTTAGAAAAAAATTTTAAAAACTTGACACATTTGCTGTCAACGAGAACCAAAATATTTTTCAAGTGTCGAAAGAGAGTAAGAAGAAGTCGGTGCAACAACACTTCACTCCAATTGATTGCCTTATTATTTACATCATTTACATACATATATGCTACCGAAAATAGAACTCAACTCTCATATATGGATCGATGCTCGAAGTTTATTTGAGACTGCTTCTACATCGCCTACTGAATGGAAAGGGATTGACTCATGCTACAAAATAAAAAGACTGAAATACACCTTAGCTAATGACATAGTGTAAGTTGTTAGTTTTGTTTATTAGAACTCAAAAATATTTTTTATATTTCTTAAATCCTCAAAACATGTTTTATTTGACTAAAACTTATTTTTTTTAGCCTTTAAGCACAAATTTATTGATTACACAAACATCTGAACCGATGTCCAATATTTAAAACTTATTAGAAAGGAGAGAGATGGGCCTTTAAAACGATATACATACATATATGTTTTATTTGACTTAATATGCTACGAGGTTTGATGAGGTAAACTTGACTTTTCATGTTTGTCCGTTCATAGTACCAAACTTTAATTAAAAAATGTGATGACATTCTGAAAGTGCATTATCTTGTGAAGAGATGACACTCCGTTTGATCAAATCGGATCAAGTTTACGGTAGTTATTATTTAAAGAGTCTAACAGTCGAGTTATATTTTTCATATCTATATTTGTTCAAATGAACTTTTAGTTGAAAAATTTTCAGAATTTTTAATGGATCTTGATTGTTTATCGGAAAATTTGTCAATTTCACATTAGTCTGTTCTTTTTTTAAATTAAATTGGTTGCTTTCAATTTAGTTAAATTTCGTGCCACCAAACTGATAAAGCTTATAGCGAACAATGCCCTTTTAATTCCACCAGATGCACAACATAACCCTTACTGGTGTTTTTGCCACTATTATCTGGCTTTGTCTCCGATATATTTCGCACATTATTATCACACGTGATCCAATTACCATTGCCCGCAATATCTCGCTTTACAAATGGATCGAGTTTGGGTGTTGAGTGGGACATACCTGTGCATTTTTCACTGTTAATGCATATGACCTCGCTGTAGTCTAGTAAGTAGTGTATTGGCTTATTAGACATCAGTTTCATGGTTCAAACCCCGAGTCAGACATATCGATCAAAACGAAATATGAACAAATATTTCTTCGGCGACTTTCTCTCAGTAGATTTCTGGCTATAACTCTGAGAGTAAATAAAAATTTGCCATGAAAAGTTCCAAGAAAATCTATCATTCGAAATCGCCTTTAAACTGTCGGTCCCGCCACTTGCGGATAAAATTAACAAACACAACATAAGTGATGTGAGAAACTAGGTTGTAATCCTGATTGAAGGGTTGTAATGATCAATTATGTATGTATGTAATGCATATGGCATGCTAAACGGTTTTTTTCAAATGCTTGATAACTGTTTGCTGATGTCTATTTCCTAAGTAGGGTACCCAAGTTGTACATGTATATGTATGCATGTAATGCATATGACACCCATATGTCATGCTAAGAGTTTTTTTCAAATGCTTGATAACTGTTTGCTGATGTATATTTCCTTAGTAGGGTTGTTATTTATGGGCCTGCCATTCAACATTTTTTCGCTGATTTCAATAACTTTGGCCACACAGAACAGGGTGTATCGAAGTTAACAAAACCAAAGTAA
This sequence comes from Sarcophaga subvicina, assembly GCA_936449025.2. Taxonomy (NCBI): domain Eukaryota; kingdom Metazoa; phylum Arthropoda; class Insecta; order Diptera; family Sarcophagidae; genus Sarcophaga; species Sarcophaga subvicina. The sequence goes on from OW388081.2 coordinate 30,674,269, forward strand.
ATAAACCATTTCACTACTATTTTGCCTGTAACAGCAATATATTTTTAAGGCTTTACAAAGGATTTGCAGCAACCTAGGATGCAGTATACATTTTTGATTTCTCAGCAGATGATCCCTATTGATGCAATGCATTGTGTTGGAATAGAGAAAACGTAGTTTATAGGAGAAAGGAAAAACGGATTAGTGTGCAATAAATTTTTTTATGGTTAGTGTATATAACTTCTTTAACTTTAGTTAGTGTATATAACTTCTTTCTTTTTCAAGTGTGAGTAAACATACATATATAATGTTAGACAAGCAATCAATCACAATATCTAGAAGCTCTGGTGGAAACCGAAGTCTTGGCCTAGACACTTGAAGCTTAGCACACTACCAACTAGGCCATCGGGGCACCCAAATGTGAAAAACGCAGAATATGGCGCTAAAATTTCGAATTTTTACTATTTTTTTTAACTTTTTAGAAAATATGTTTAAAATTAAACAAATATTCTAGTTTTGTTTTTTGTTTTGAGTTTTGACAGTAAGCATTGAACAATTAAGAGAAATTAAAAACAAATTACAAACGCTTTGTTATAATTTTAATTATTATTATTTTTTTTTGTTTCAGATAACTTACTTGCCAAGCAGTTTTAACAATTCTAATACACCGACACTTAACTCCATATTTTTATAAAAATGTTTTTAATATTTTTTTATTATTCTTATGATTATTCTGATTATTTTTTTTTAATTTTTATTTATTTTTAATTTTTCTTGGAAAAATTTTACTACCACTCACAAGAATAAATTGTATAGAAACGAATATATTTTTTAACATTTATTTCATTATTTATTTATTTTGTTTTTATCAAAAAACTTTTTCCGCCAGAAACTTAATAAAACAGAGCACAACGTAGTGTCTGGAGATCACTGTTTACGTGTGAAAAATTTTGAAATTGTAACATATTCAGGTTTTTACTATTTTTTTTTTATAAATAATCCATATGATTTAATTACTTAATATTTCATTGCATTTACTGTTTTGTTATTATTTTTTAAATTTTTTTTTATTTTTTTTTAATTTTTTTTATTTTTTTTAATATTTCTTTACACTAATCAGTTGATGATGTTCTAGTTTTGAGTTGCTTTTAAAAACTGTTTCACTAAATCTCATGCTTTACTATTTCATACTTTATTTTATTTTATTTTATTTTCTTTATTTTCCGACCTTTGATTTTAACTTGTGGCATTTGTGTTGAGGATCATTTGCACAGCCCTTTATTTTATTTGTTGTTGTTGTCCTTTGAATATAATACAAATACAATTTTATTATTGTTCTGTTGCGCTGTCCTCTATTATTGAACCCTCACTAAATGCTTAAGTTCTACTCGATACTAGCGTCTATATTCGTTTGTAAGTATTCGTTTGGTCACTATTACTAGCAGTATTTAATGATAATGCCTCGTACACCTAGAGAATAAATTGTGTAGAATTTATTTTATTTTTTTTTTAATTTTTAATTTTCATTGGATTTATACATTCAGTCAGTTTTCTTTATTACTTTTTGTTTTTGTCTATTTGTTTACAGTATTTAAATGAAAATGTTTACAAAATGTTTGTATACAAAACATTAAACGAAATTATAAACATTGTGAAACAAAAACAATAACAATAATAACAGCAAAAAAAAAAAAACAAAGACTTAATAAAATTTCTTAATGTACAAACATATATATTTACTGTATAAACAGACGTGTCATAGGCTACCATGCGGTGTAGAAAATAATTTTCAATTTTTCAAATGAATTTTATATTCAAAACAGAATTATTTGAAATCTTATAATTTGTGAATTAATTTCCACCTATAAGAATTCACAGAATACAGGTGTTTTTTTTTTTTTGTTTCTTACGTTTATTTATGAATTTTGAATTTATTTCATGGCATTAACCATAACACATAATTTTCATACCTCTTCACAATTACTCACCTTTTTTCAGTTCTTTTGCTTCAAAAGCAAAAGGAAAGATAAGGAAAAAATTCGTTGTAGTACATCGCAAAGAAAGATCGATATTATATTGTTTTATCACAAAAATCATCGACATTTTCTGGGCATCGATAGATTTTTGCAAGCAAGTGGTTTTACATCCACGAGTGTATTTTAGATAACAGAGCCATTTAATTATCTAGGACTGAATAGGAGTTTTTTGTGATACCTTAGAATATTCAGCCAGTCTTGCAGATGACCTGGTACTTACAATATACGGACTACCGCAATCTGGACATTCACTCTCCTGGTTGTAATTCGTTGGAAGCATCATCTTCTAAGCATCACTTGCATATTGGAAAATTTAAGGCCTGAGTCATTTAATCCTCCAGGACTGAATAGCGGTTTTTTGTGAACTCATTTCTATATTTCTCTGATATGAAAGAGTGTTAATTAGGCGTTGTTCTTCCCTTATAAGAAAACCTCTTCCAATTTTCTGGGCATCGATTGATTTTTGTTACAAAATGGCTGTAAAACACAGAACGTATTTATCTGAAAATATTGTAATCAAAAGATTCATTGCATTGCTTTCGACCTAAATGTCTCCTCATTTCCTATTGCCATGACAAACTTCAAAATTATGTTCGGCATCATTATGCAATACTCCTTGCTCATGATGTGATAAAAACCCAAGTGTTTCCTTTTTAGGTGTATTAATGTCACACAGTTTCCATGTATGTGTTTTGGTGAATAATTCTTATCATCACGGAGCCTATACTTCAATTGATCCGTTTTAGATATCAGCAATGAATCGTTTTTTCGCTACTCATAAGTACTCATAAAATATTGAGTATAAGTGAGTTAACAGTATTGAAATTCAACTACTCTTATTCATTCGTACTGACGTTGACATCAAACTCATAACATTCGAAATATGTTTGATTCATACGCCTACTCATTCAGGTTCATAAATTTAGAAAAAATACTTATAACACTCGCAATGATTCGAGTGATTCGAATCATTTATCAAAATTTTCAGTCTTAGTAGTTGTTGCATTTACATTAAAATAAGTATGGAAGCGTATAAGTATCAGAAATTATGAATAAGATTCGAATCCACTCGTCTTTTTGAATACCCATTGCTGATCTGTGATCTGTATTCTAAAAATAAGTTGTTCTCTGTTCATTGTCCATAAGTTCAATATGTATAGTCAGTCTGATTGTATATAGTCTGATGCATAATTCAAATCACTTGTATATACCAAATAAAAGTTTAGATTGCCTCAAAAATGTTTGACTTGAGAAGAGTGTCCTTTATATTTCGTTTCGCCAAAAGGAATGTCCTCTATACTGCTCATTCTCGCTAATCCCAATTGACCTATTATTCCGATTCAGCTATCCATTCTAATCTCGAGTCATACAAAGAGCTCAGTGATAGGATTTCTACATGACTGGTAGATACATATTTACGTACATACATACATACATAATTGGTCGTTACAACCCTTCAGTCAGGATTACAATCTAGCTTCTCATATCACTTATCTGATGTGTGTTAATTTTATACATGAGTGGCGGGATCTACAATTCATATTCAATTCGATTCCGAACGACAGATTTTATGAGAAACTTTTCATGACAATTTTATTTATTCTCAGAGTCTAGTCAACAAACTACCTACTAGACTACGGCGGCAGGTAGATGGTATTGCTATATCCCGTACTCTATAGTTCCTGTCCGACTTGAATTAATATTTTCTGTGTTTCTTCATGGGCACTGAATACTTCACTTTGTGGCCTTACTCGTTCGTTTGTGTCTTGTCATACGCTCTGGACCTATCTATCCTATCTGATTCCTTTAATTTCTTAAAAGAGTATGTAGAAACTTAATTGTTCCTTTCACTCTTACTATTCAGTTTTACCGAATAATATATCACATATCGACGCCTCCATTCTATAACGTTCTAGAACGTTTTTAATATTCTTGCATTTTTTATTCTACGTTCTCTAACTTAAATACTGTCAAAATTTGGTTAAGATGCGCCGATTCGTTCCGAAGTTATAGGGAAAAATCTACTTAGAATACATATATAGTCGTATAGCGCTTGAAAACTTTGAGAGCTCATAACTCAAAACACACTTTTTCGACCGAAATAGAATATACGCAAGAGCAGGGTGATCTTACATCTGAAGTTTGCTAATTGGCTACAAGCTGTGCATAAATAATATGCCACTTGTAATCTTTGATGGTTTTGACAGGAATATTTAATTAAATGTTCTATGGGGTTATTATACTTCCATCCACGTCTTGCATTGTCAATTACGACAGTAGTTTATCGAGCTCTATTGATTCATGCAGACTTGCGTTCCTTGTCCTACCTCTACTGCTACTGATTGTGCTAAAATGAAATACTTTTACGTAGTGTCCATCCTTTTCATACAGCACAATGATTCGTGTACAATTGTCCAGAGTATGTAGGGAGAATTAAATTCTTAGATGGAAGTCGCCGTAGTCTAGTAGGTATTTTGTAGACTTATTAGATGTGAAGCCACGGTTCAAACCTTAGTTCAGGCATTTGAACAAAACGAAATATTAACAAATATATTTCTTCGGCGTCTTCCTCTCAGCAGATTTCTGGCAAAAACTCCCAGAGAGTAAATTAAATTGCCATGAAAAAGTTTCTCAAAAAAATCTGTCGTACGTAGTAGTATAACTGTAACTGTAAGGTACACTGTAGGTCCCGCCACTCAAGTATAAAATGAACAAACACACAACATAAGTGGTGTAGGAAGCTAGGTTGTGATCCTAACTGAAGTGTTGTAATGACCAATTATTAATCTATTGATTCGTGGTTACTTGTATTTCCTGTTCTAACCCTACTGCTACTGATTGTGTTCAGGTGAAATAATCTTACTTTGCAACGAGCTCCTTATTCCTTATTAATTTCTTCTTGTATACGATTTTCCAAACACGTACTACATACAGTGGACAGCAAAAGTCTTAGTACGGCAATATATTTTGACAAAATAAGGTCCCCACAGGCTTAATACTCTTGCACAAAGTCCCGATATGACTTCAGGAGAGTATTTAGGAGATCATTTGAAAGTACGGTTACGTAATCGTTAAACCTCAAACAAAAGTCAACCGAAAAACTTGCTCATGGTGCCACCAGAAAACACTAAACAAAACTTGTACACTCAATTCCAAATGGGTTAAATGAAGTGTTTGACCTTAACGGATATTCTACTAAATTCAAGGGATAACATTTTAATGTATTAGGCTTTTGAATTTTAAATTTACTCAGGGTTCTCCTTGGGGGTACCTATGTATGGAGTCATCTGTCACTTTTTTTTATTTTTCTCTTGTTTTATGAAAAACATTAAAAAATGTTTGTTTTATAATAATAATATATAAATAATAAATATATAAACTATAAATTTTTATACAAACTTTTGGCTAAAATGCATGAAATTGCTAAAACATATTGCCGTACTAAGACTCTTGCTGTCCACAGTATATAAGGAATATAGATTATTATGTCCATAAAAATTACTTTCTTTGCTTGCACATACAACCGATTTTTCTAGTTTTAAGAGACTGCACTGCGCGGTTAAGAGTTATTTACTGATAGTTAGTCATATATAAAGAGAAATAAAGAAAATTTAATTGTAATTTTCAAATTATTCCATAACAGGAATTATAGGCTTTAATTTTAGTCTGTCATTATATTAGTGTTTAATAAATATTTATTTTAAAAATTAGTATTTAAGTTTTAATTACTTTATAAATAATTTATTTTGCCTAAATAATCAGTTTTAATAATATAAAACAATGTATACCCTTAACTAAGAATTAATTTTTAATTCTAACCGTACTGCCTATACAATAAGAATTAACACATGGTTCATTAGCACAGGTTATGAACTAAAATACTTACTGTTTTATTTTTTTTATTTTTTTTTTAAACACAAGGCACCTAAATAAACAAAATTTATTAAATTTTTTTAAGAAAAAATATTTGTTTTAGAAATATTTAATGTTTACGGTTTGTAAATATTAAATATTGTAGAAATTATTCTCAAGATTTTTCGCTTTCTTTTGTTATTTAGAAAGTAAACAAATTGTTTGAAACAATATCCCAACTAGGTCATGATCAACTTTGAAATCTAGAGAAGCAAACATAAAAATTATGGCAAATATTTGTTTAATTTCAAGAAAATATGTTTGTTGTAATACTTTTATAAAGTTTGTTGCTATTTATAATATAAATTTTAAAGCCTACAGCTTGATTATCGATAGAACAGAACATTTAAGTGCGCTTTGTCCAAGCGTTGCATTCTCTGTATACAAGAGTAAACCTGAGCCAAGCTGGTGTAATCGGAAATGGGTCTTAGGTGTTTAAATGACCCTCATTACCTTCATTTACCCTCATTACTGGGGGTAAATGGTAACCTACAAGATCAGGAAAAAATTTTTGAGTACACCATTAAACGATCGAAGAACTGCATGGTGGAGTGAAGTTAGGTTAGGTAAGTGTGGTAGCTTTGATACAAAAAGCTCACTTGAACACGCATAGCGGGCCGCTGTGACGCCACAGGTGAACACAGTCTCGGTACTGACCAAGTTCCTCCGAACCAAGGAGGAAGAAGTTGGTCAGCGCAAGGGCTGCACATTTAAAGCACGACTAGCCCACGCTGGAAAACCAGCCCGAAAGCTTAATAAACGAGGCTGTACCCTTGACATCAATGGACGATGTAAGCATGGCCACTGCGATCGATATGATGTTTCGATCAAGTCCAAGCAACTGGTTGGTGCGTCTTCTATCCATTGGTGGAGTATTCTGCGATGATATCGAATCTTTTGCTGAATCGAGTTGATACCTTAGAATATTCAGCCAGTCTTACAGATGACCTGGTATTTACAATATACGGACTACCACAATCTGGACATTCACTCTCCTGGTTGTAATTCATTTGCAGCATCATCTTTTAAGAATCACTTGCATATTGGAAAATTTAAGGCCTCGAGTCATTTAATTCTCTAGGACTGAATAGCATTTTTTTGTAAACTCATTTCTACATTTCTCTGATTTGAAAGAGTGTCAAATAGGCGTTGTTCTTCTCTTATAAGAAAACATCTTCCCATTTTCTGGGCACCGATTGATTTTTCTTACAAAATGGATGTAAAAAAACAGAACGTATTTATTTGAAAATATTGCAATCAAAAGATTCATTACACTGCCCTTAACCTCAATGTCTCCTCATTTTCTACTGTCATAGCAAACTTTAGAATTATTTTCGGCATCAGTAGACAATACTCTTTGCTTTTGATGTGATAAAAACCCAAGTGTTTCCTTTAGAGGTGTATTAATGTCACACAGTTTCCACGTACGTGTTTTGGTGATTATTTCTTCTCATCACGGATACTTAAATCGATCTGTATTCTAAGAAAAGTTGTCCTTTGTCCATTGTCCACATAAGTCCACAATGCTTATGGATAGACAATGTGCTTGTTGATAGTCTGATGCATAGCAGAGATAAGCAATGCATCGTTTTTTCGCTACTCATAAGTACTCATGAAATTTTGAGTAAGAGTGAGTCAACAGTACTCACTACAACGTTGATTTATAAGTACAGGCTGCAATGAGTATGAGTACAACGTTGATATCAAACTCAAAATATTCGGAATATGTTTGATTCATATGGCTACTCATTCAGACTCATAAATTTTGAAAAATACTTATAATACTCATAAATGATTCGAGTGATTCGAATAATGAAAAAAAATTTACAGTCTTACTTGTTGTTCCATTTACAAAAAAAGAAGAAAGAAAGAGACAAAGGCACCAAATAAAGCAAACACACAACCCTCTAGTGAGTATTGTAGTGTTCGTACGCGAATCATACTTATTTTGTGATTCTTGTAAATGTTGAGTAAAGAAGAGTCGAAATCAACAAAATCATTCGTATTGTTAAGTATGAGTACGATGAGTACTTCAAACTTTGAATATGAGTAGTATGAGTATGATATTAAAATAAGTATGAATGCGTATAAGTTTCAGAAATTATGAGTATGTTTCGAAACTACTCATCTTTTTGAATACTCATTGCTGATCTCTGATGCATAACTCCAATCACTTGATTTGAAAGAGTGTCAATTAGGCGTTGTTCTTTTCTTATAAGAAGACAGAAAAGAGTTATTGAGCTTCTTATTAAGAACACGATCAATTTCACTTATACTGACGTCAAATCTGTGAACACAGCACTTAACTCAGTTATCTCACGGGTGGAAATAGATTTGCACTTTAATGCCAATTAGGGTGTTTTCAACAACCTCAGTCCTAATGCAATTGTTGCCCGTTTACTTTATTTTTATGTTAATTTAGATTTGATAGTTTATTCTTCTTAATTCATACATACTCTGTTACAATAGTGACACCACAAATAGTGAAGTTCTCCATTCTCTCTACTTTGCAGTCAATATTGTTTTTACTCAACTACAACTCAATGTGGTTTACCTCAGTCAACAGTTTGTTGATCATGCTAACTAAATACCCATGACAGCGTCCAGGGGTCTAATTCTCGCAGTCGTGATCGAAATTGCGTTCGAATAGAAAATAATTTCGATAGCGAGAAATTTTCTGATGATGTTACTCGATACGAAACGAATCGATTTGTTGCTTAGGTGTTGTGAAACGAGTTAATTATTTCGTTCTACAGCACTGATTAAAATGCAAAAATTGTAAACAAAAAACATACGTTTTCTTACAAAAATAAAAGAAATTTAATTAATCCAAGGAAGAAAAGCTTTATTAAAACTGTAATATTTCGTATAATTGATAATATATTTTGGTTTTACTTTATTATTAGCTGGGGCTGAAGTTTCTTCTGACATGGTAGGTTCCATTTTGTCTTCTTCATAATCCGATAAACAGCAGGGAGATACGTCATTAATACTATATTTTTTGGGGTAACATTTTATTTGTCGCAAATCCCTTTTGGGCTGACTTCTGATGTTTTTGAAGTCCCAAAAATTTGGAAATTTTTCAGACCCTCAACAGAAACTTCAATTCAAGCAGTAGACAGTATCTGTTCTTCCATTTTCCTCATACGGTCCGCCACCCGTTTTCTTTTTTGAAGATTTATTGAATGAAACCTTCTTTTTAACATTTTGCTTTTGGTACCTAAAGATATAAATATATTTATACATTTATTATTTAAACTAAACCAAGAGTTTGTTAAACTACCTTGCGCCACATTTTTGCATCTTTGATTGGTGGGCCGGAAGCATTGAGCTTAGCTGTGGGCTGTTCCCATAGGTGACTAGCTCTTGCCTTTCCCTGAGAAGTATGTGGTATAATAATCTTTGCCAATTCTGAATGCTTAAATTTCCAAGAATTTCCTTCTGGGTGTAATTAATTTTTGAAAGTTTTGACCTACAAATACTGGAATTAATTGTTTATTCATAAATTATTATAAATTTCTTACTTACATTTTACATTCGAAAGCTTTAGTGCTTACGAAGGTGGCATTCGAATGATCACACGTTATGGAATGCCATCATTAGAAATTTCGATACAATTTACTCGATAACGAATAAGAGAATCCCAAAACTAAAAAAACTCCCACGTTCGAGTAAAAATTCGTTCGTATACGACTGCCAGAATTAGCCCCCTGTACTTGTTTACAGGCGTTATGGAAAAAGGTCACATTTCTCTAAATACATATATAGGTGGTGCCTTAAACTTTGATTTAGCGTTATAAATACTTACATAATTGGTCATTACAACCTTTTAGCCAGAATTACGATTTAGCTTTTCACATTACTTACGTTGTATGTGTTATTTTTATACACGAGTGGCGGTACCTACAGTTTAAAGTCGACTCTGGATGACAAATTTTTGAGAAAAATTTTATGGCAATTTTATTTACTCACAGCGTTTCTGCCCGAAATCTGCTGAGAGGCAGTAGACGAAGAAATATTTTTTCATATTGCGTTTTGGCGTTTGAACCGTGGCCTCACATCTAGTAAGTCAACACACTACCTACTAGACTACTTATACTTATAAAATATGGCTTGAGGTGTAGCTATAATTCTAGGACACAAACGAAGTTGGAAAGACAAACAGAAAGGCAGTACAAGGACCCATATGATCATCATATGATCATTAGTTCGTGCAATCGGAGATATTAAATAGAGAAGTCGTCGTAGTCCAGTAGGCAGCCCCCAGGTCAGGTATATCCAAGAAAATGCATTAAAATAAAATATTTCTTTCTTCGGCGACTTCCTCTCAGCAGATTTCTGACAAAAATTCTGTCTGTAAATTAAATTGCCATTAAAAGTTTCTCAAAAATCTATCGTTCGGAATCGACTTGAAACTGTAGGTCTCGCGACTCATGTATAAAATTAACACACACAATATAAGTGGTGTGAGAAACTAGGCCCACAAGGATTATAATGACTAATTATGTATGTAAACAGCAAGTGTGCATAAACAAGTATCGTTGATTTAGTCACATCCTACCATGACCTCTTGTAAATTACCTCAAGTTCAAAATAAAGGAAATTAGATTGACATGCTAAAGCTAATTTCAAATCATATTAAAGGCGGGTTAACACTTGTTTTATATAAAATTTTAATTACCAGATTTATATTTTATTTACTAAGCAGTTTATATATTGTTATTAAAAATAAATAATTATTAATTTCATCCATAGTGCACACTAGCTGTCATATAAACCACTAACTCTAGTTAAATTATAATCTGAGTTAATGTATTAAAATTATGGACATTTTTAATTTAAATAATTTATTCTAATAATTCTATTTGCAACTGAATATTTCCATTATTTTTGATTAAAATTTATTACTGGGACAAGTCATTAAAGTTAATAATATTATCAGTTTAAAATAAAAAAAAGAATTAAATATTTCTACAGCTAAGAGTGAAAAAATAGCACCATATTCGAAACCTAAAGAAAATTCTCTGATGAATTGAGTAATCGTTAACTAACTGTTTATTAAACTCTAATGCAAGTTAAGTTTATTAAAATAGAAATTATTTTCATTGATGCTATTATTGCCAACTCTATACTTAACTGTTAATTATAAATTTTTGCTTAGCAATTAATTTATAATTATAACACATATATACATAGAATATCACATATTCACGTATAAGTTTCTTTATTATTTTTTTTTAAATCGACAACATTTCCATGCAATATGAAGTTGACTTCCTCATGTTTTATTTAATTTTTGACTTACAAATGTTGCATGATCAACTTTTTAGCTGGTAAAATGATAACCTCTGTGTAATTATATTTTAAACACAACCCGTTAATGTATACATACATATTTATAGGGAATATTTATATACTTTTTAACATTATTGCATAACAAATTCTCTTGTTAGACATCAAATCATACAGATTCTATGCACAGGCATATATGTACTAGTTTTAGAAAATGAAGACATGCAAGCCAGAGATGGTAATGTTTAATTAGTTTTATTTAAAAAACAGAGGAACACAAGAAACTAATATTATCTCGGATTTAGAAAGCCATTTTCATCAAGCTGGTTCTCTATATAAAACTTTAAAGAAATTATATTATTTACCCATGACGAACCATTTTGTTCCATACACTGAGCTTATAAAGTCGTTGTGGTCTAGTAGTTAGTGTGTTGGCATATTAGACCTGAGGCCTCGGTTCAAACCACAGGTCAGTCATCTCCAACTAAAACGAAATATGAACAAATATTTCTTCGGCAACTGCCTGTCAGCAGATTCTTGGCAAACGCTCTGAGAGTAAATAAAATTGCCACGAAAAGTTTCTCAAAAATTTGTCGTTCGGAATCGTCTTTTAAATTGTAGGTCCCACCACTCATGTATAAAAATTAACGCACACAACATAAGTGGTGTGAGAAACTGGGTTGTAATCCTGACTAAAGGGTTGTAATGATAAATTATGTATGTACTGAGCTTATTACATACATAAATACATATGTATGTATATAAATAATTGGTCACTACGAACCTTCAGTCAGGATTACAACCTAGCTTCTCACAACACTTATTTTGTTTGCGTTAATTTTACCCATGACGATTCCGAACAACAGATTTTTAAGAACTTCTTATGAGAAAACAGAAAAGAGCTTTTGAGCCTCTGATTTCTCAATTTTGTCTATTGCATCATAAGCTTACACATGGGGCCAATCAGTGAAGACAGCACTTTACTCAGTTATCTCGGTTTGCACTTTAATGCCGTGTAGAATGTATTCAACAACCTCAGTCCGAACGCGATTGTTGCCCGTTTAAGTAATTTTTATGTTAATTTAATACGATTAAGTTTATTTAGAATCTTCTTATTACTCAACTGGTCACATCTATATAGTTATAGCTATAGTTACAAATATAGCGCCACTACGAATGGTGAGGTTCTCCATTCTCTCATTTTTGCAGTTTTACTCAACTAAAAGCCTCAGTCAACAGTTTGTTGTCTATAGACGTCCCCACCTAATGCCTGACAACTCTTAGGTATTTCTATCTGAAATACATTAACGCTCCATAAGTTCAAAACATGTGAGTATCAACGTATTATTGGGATTGAAACGATTTCTATTTTGAAAAAAAAAGTTACTGGATATTCTGATGCAACACCTAAATCTTTTCTCAATCTTGAGAAGGGTCTCAGCTTCTTTCTATCACTAACTTTCTATGACTGCAATTCTATTTTTTATTTTTTCTTATAGCATGTAAAGCATAGAAACATTGCAAAAATCTCTGGCGTTTTCATACTTTGGAATTTAGGGGATTAAAATATTTTTGGGAAATTTTTCATATCTATGTCATCCTTAGTATTGATTTTTGAGTAAACAAGAAAGTCCATGCAAAGTCCATGTACATAGCTCCAAAGTTTAGACTATCGTTTATTTACTGACTTACTTAATTGGCCATTAAGAAAGAACTCCTTTATCGTATTTCGGACTGCTTTAACATATCCTTCGAGGCGACTTTGCTTCTTGCGTTAATTCTCCAATTTTTCACACCAATCGATGAAAAGGCTTTCTTAATTTAGTCCTACAAACGTAAACAAGGTCGTGCTCTAAGCTGACTTTTGCTATACACGTCTTGCCGGAACATACTAGGCCATTTGAATGACATGGTCGAGCTAGCGCAGCCGCTGGATGTTAATGCGCTGCATAACATCGATGTCGTTGAGGATCTCATACAACTCACCATTAGGTTGGATGCGGAAATCATCGCCAATTAGCTTTGGATCGAACATCTTACGAAAGACTTTTCTCTCGAATACTCTCAAGGGTGCTGTAGCGGTGCTTGAAAGTGTCGATCAATCGTTTAGCAGTATATTTAATCGCAGCTTGAATTTCTGCTTTCTATTTATGAGTGCAATGACTATTTTGACTCGTTGATTTGGCATCCTTTCACCGAAAACAACATCATATTGTTTGTAAGACCTAGGAACCCTGGAGGACTGGGGAATGTTGTAGACAATCTAACGTTTTTTTTTCAACTAGTGCTTATTTCGTGAATGGCAACACTTAGCTCATGTCTGATTTGACAGATAATTAGTTTTATCCTTCCGCTGAACGAGTATGGTTGTGTATACGCTTGAACAACGCTGGGAAATTTTGCGACATTATTTGGAAAATCATAGTAGTGTTGCAGAATGTGTGCTAAAATTGCGTACGGATTTTGGAAGAAGAGAAGCACCGTCAGCTCCGTATGTTCGTTATCTTGTGAAAAAAGTGAAAGAAACTGGCATCCTCATCGATAAACCAAAGCGTGAAAAGCCAAAAACAGTGCGTACACCCGAGAATATTGCTGCTGTGGCATAAAGTGTGCGTGAAGCGCCATCAACATCAATTCACCGTCGTTCTCAACAATTGAACATTTCGGAGACATCATTGAGACGAATTTTGCATAAAGACCTTGGTATGACGCCAAACAAAGTCCAATTGGTTCAGTAGTTGAAGCCAATTGACCATCCAATGCGTTTTCGCTTCGCTAAGTGGGCCTGCGATCGACTTACAGAAGCTGCCGATTTTGGCAAAAAAAAAAATCATCTTTTCGGATGAAGCTCATTTTGATCTTGGCGGGTATGTAAATAAGCAAAATTGTCGCATTTGGGGCACAGAAAACCCGCACACATACATCGAAAAGCCGACGCACCCAATGGCATAATTGGGCCATTTTTCTTCGAAAATGAGCAAGGAGTGGCCGTTACAGTCAATGGCGATCGTTATCGGGCCATGTTGAACGAATTTTTGTTTACAAAAATGGAGGAGGAGGATATTGGCAACATTTGGTTTCAATAGGACGGCGCTACGTGCCACGCAGCCGAAGCTACACTCGATGTTTTGCGCCCTGTTTTTGAAGATCGCATTATCAGCCGCAGAGCTGATATCGTTTGGCCACCTCGGAGCTGCGATTTGACACCGTTGGACTATTATTTGTGGGGTGCCGTCAAAGATAAGTGTTACGCCGACAAACCAGAGACAATTGACGCTTTAAAGGACAATATTCGTGAAGCCATTGGTGAAATACAGCTGCACACAATCGATAATGTGCTTAAAAATTGGACCGATCGTGTAGTCTACTGCATGGCCAGCCGAGGCAGCCATTTGAATGAAATTATTTTCCATTATTAACCGGAAGAATTGTACTTTCAAATAAAAAAAGAAATTTGCGAAAATATTCAGTAGTTTTTTTTTCAAAGCATTTTCAAAAAAAAAGTTATTTGGCGGACCCTTTACTTGAGGTTCTGGAAATACTTTTGGTCGATCTGAGCTTGAAGACTGCGAACGGTTGTGAAAACCATTGACAGCTCACATGACCCAATGGGTACGCTAGTTTTGTTGCCAGATGACTCTGGCTTTAGCTTATATTCGACCACAAACTGAATCGTGTGACAACTACATAGAAGTGTTAAGTGTTATTCTATGGTAACATGGATCAGTTTTTTATTTCATAGCCATGAATGAAACATGAATTCGAGACATTCTGAAGAAATGCGGATAGAGATTTGACTGCATTGATAAGTTTATCGCTTAAAAAAGTCTTATTGGAAGTATAAAAAAATTGGAGGCATGTTGCACAGGAATGAAATGGCGACAAAAAGGACTTTTTTATTCGAAAAACTTTGTTTCATTCCATCTGTCTTGCTTATTATTGAATCCCTTTGTATGCGTTTGTATGCGTTTAAAATAATTTTAAAAACAATTTTCAAATGAAAATTTGAAATAAATTAGAAAGAGAATTGCAATTCGAATGAAAAAAGTTTAAACGGTTTCGTTTAATTTAAATAATACTTTCACTATATCACAAGCAACGCTAATGTAAATTGTAGCCCTTATTTGAGCATATTCCCCGACCTGAATTTATGTTTCAGGCTGTATACGTACAATGAAATTGCAATTTCATCTTGTTGTCTTTGTTAGATGCTCCTGTCGTTTTTGTTTTTAGAATATTTACATCAACGAGGTAATTTCTTTATTAAATTTTTACGCCATTACAACTCATTTTATATCGTTTAGCAAAGAATTTACCTGAAAAGAGAGAAAAACATAAAATGTTCGTGTGTGTTTTTTTTTTTTGGTTGTTCTTTGCGTTGTTTTTATGCTGCTATTGGCAATGAAGACACTTTACATCATTATGCGCGTAATAGTAAATTGTTTATACAATACACTGAGATGTATAGAATGTATGTATGTATGTAAAAATTTATTTTTTGTTTTTAAATTATAAAACTTTTTCAATTTCACTTATTTAACTTTAATTTGTGCGTTTCAAATTATTTTCAGTTTGTCTCTGTCTCTGTCTTTCTCTCATATTGCCATTTACTTCGACACCTGTACCATGAGCTTTAGTTTAGTTTAGATGCTATGGCATGATGGTGAATGATATGATTCCATCTTTAGTTTCAGTTTTGAAGAATATTTTCCTTACGACAAAGAATTCTTTTCTTTTTTTTTCTTTATATTCATTTGCAATTTTTCCCTTCAATTTTCTTTTCTCTCTAAGTTATAATAAAAATTCAATTATACAACTTTGTTTTTCTTCAAAAAAAAAAAAAATAATAATTTTCCTTTTCGCTTTCCTGTTGTTATTTCTGTATTAAATATAATGAAATTACATTAAAAGGAAAAAACAATAACAATGACAAAAACAAAACAAAACAAATAAAAACCATTTTCATTATAATGTATTATGATGATAACAAGCAGGCATAAAGTGGGAATTATAAACACCCTGGCCAACTGAAGCACATTCAAAATTATTATTTTATTTCTCTTCTGGCTTGGCCAAACCCATTTATATGATACCCTACAATGTTGTGTTCGTTTTATCCATTTAAATTCGATTCCAAACGACAGATATTTTAACAAACTTTTCATGGCAATTTTAATTTACTCGCAGAGTTTTTGCCAGAAATCTTGTGACAGGAAGTAGCTGAGACCTGGAGTTTAAATCATGGTCTCACGTCTAATAAGCCAACACACTACCTACTAGATTACGGCGACTTCTATAACTCTACAATGCAATTTATACATAACATACATACAGAATTCTCACACTATTCATGTTGTGTGTGTTAAGTTTATACATGAGTGGCGGGACCTACAGTTTAACGTCTACTTAGAACGACATATTTTTGAGACACTTTCATGCAATTATATTTACTCTCAGAGTTTTTGCCAGAAATCTGCTGAGAGGAAGTCACCATTCATATTTTCGTTTTGATGTCTGACCTGGGGTATGAACTCAGGCCTTACGTCTAATAAGCTAACACAGCTACTAGACTACGGCGACTTGTAAGATATCAAAAATTTACAATGCCATTTATTTTAGGAAACAAAAATTTGTGTTAATTATGAATGCTAGGACCAACAGTTCAAAGACAACTCCGAACGACAGATTTTTTAACAAACTTTTCATGGCAATTTTATTTCACTCTCAGAGCTTTTGCCAGCAGACAGCTGAGAAGGAGTCACCGAAGATATATTTTTTCATATTTCGAGATGTCACTGGCCCCCATCTAATAAGCAATAAGGAATGTGAATACTTTAACATAATTGGTCATTAGAACCTTTCAGTCAGAATCACGCCCTGGTTTATTTGCCCTCAGAGTTTTTGCTACAAATGTGTTGAGAGGAAGTCGCCATTTTGTTGAAATGTAATCCATTACATTCAACTTAATTTATGCGCCAGAGTCATGGAAAATTGGACATTTCAGATGAGCTCTCTCTAGAGAAGGGTTGACAGACATATTTACGATGTTATATTCCAAACATAGTGGCATCAATAGGTAGTTTGAACGAATAAAAAATTTCTATTATATCTCACGTCCATACATACATGCATAATTGGTCATTGCAACCCATCAGTTAGGAATACGACTTAGGTTCTCAACACCACTTAAGTTGTGTGTGTTAATTTTATACATGAGCGGCGGGTTACTACAGTTTCGACTTCGCACTAAATATTTTTGAGAGACTTGTCATCACAATTGTAATTATTCTCATAGTTTTTGTCAGAATTCTGCTAGGAGGATAACGCCAAAGAAATATTTTTTCATTTTTCGTTTTATTGGTGATGTCTGATATCTGGGGTTTGAACCGTGGTCTTACGTCCAATAAGCCAAGACACTACCTTTTAGACTATGGCGACTTCTGACATAAGAAATCGTAAGTGATTCTTTATTTTTTTTTCTTTTTTTTTTGAGACCCCTATTCATGCCGTTCATTGTGTTGGAATACAGGAAAGATGGTTTATAGGCGAAAGGAAAGAGGGGATAGTGTGCGTCAATTTTCAAGAATTGAATATAAAAATCCACAGAAATATAAGAACAAATACACAGTCTCTTTAATTTCAAGTAAAACACAGGAATTTTTAATTTAATTAAAGTTACTAAGAATGCCTGTAGTCCTCACCAGCATGCATATACAATATACACTATAACCCTGCCGTCAATGCTAATATAGGGCACATGAAAAAGGTGTATCGAGAAGAAGTAGTAATTATTTGATTATATGTACAAGCAAAACACACAAATATTTTCTTATTTTTTATTTAAAAGTTAAGTTATACTCTTTATATAATTAAATTCTGTTTTTCTCCCCTTTTTCTTTTACTTCTAAGAAATCTTTTGTAATTTCTATTCGATTACATAGAGTTTGCAATTCTTAAAATCATATTTTAATAAATTAAGTTGAGTTGATGACAATAAGTAACAACATTTGTTGTTTGTAATAAAATTGTTACAAAATTTCATTCCTTAATCAAATATAATTTTAAATGGATTTTATATTCAGTTTAAAACAAATTCAAGTTATAAAAGTTTTTGATGGGAGACTTATATTCGCTTTCTTCGAAATAATGAATTTATCTCAGCTTCATAGTTTATGCACATAAACCGCATTACTGGAGGAGGAACCGTATTGCCAGATAAACAGTTATCTATTGAGTAATTGTCTGGGCAAGTAGAATAAATATGAAAACAGCTCAAATAGAGTTGAACAGGACACAGAGTAGCTCCCTTCCAAAATGTTAGTTGCTTTGTGTTTAAAAAAAGTATCGTGTTTCATAATGCCGCTGTACAAAATATGTACAATGTATTCTATTTCAAAACCTCGTCAATATGTATTTTTAACGCAGTCAAAAAGCAATCAGGCATCGGATTTACAGTTGATGCATTGTTTTGTTATTTTGCATATCTACATAGTTTATATACAGTAGTAGAACTGCATACAAACTTTGTATTGATACTTTTTGGAAGGCAGCCAGTACCGAGACAGCCAGGAACGAGAACCTGTGCTACATCGGCTCTGGATGCTATGTTCGATTTAAGTCCATTACACGTGGCAGAAAAAACTGTAGCTTTGGAGTCTACTGCTAGTTTAACGTGAAATTAATTAGGCGATTTCCGGAGCTAAGTAAATCAATTAATTGCCAGCTCCCTTATTAACTGTCCTCTAGAACACTCTATGCATTTTGGAAATAATTTGCAACGAGACTTAGGGCCATTATTACAACTTGCCGTTAACTAAAGGGAGGATTTTAAAGGGCAGATAAATTGTTTTCCATTATTATAGGTGCACAATAAGGTAAAGGGAGTGTCAAGCTAAAGGAAGGATCATCCTACCTTTAACTTTTAAAGTTAAGTTTATGTTAGAACTTGCCACATTATATAATATTTTCAATATGGCAACTTCAAATATAAACAAACTGAGGAAACACAACAACAAAAAGAGGCCCTTCGTTGACACTGCGTTTAGAAACCAAACTTGTTTAATTGAGCAGTTTTATCGTCATTGCTCCGGCACTGCCATATTTTTGAAAAAATTAAGTTTATTTTATCTGTAAGTTGTAATAACGAAAATAAGTTAAAGGTGACTTTAAAGTTCACTTTAACTAAAGTTACCTTTAACTAAGCCCAAGTTTAACGGCAAGTTGTAATAATGGACCTTTGTATCAAAATTGAATGCAGTAATCTAGAAGTAATCTTAAAGTTATCATAGTCTAGTAGGTAGTGTGTTGGCGTGAGACCAGTGTTCAAACCCTAGATTACATATATCTCGAACGAAACGAAATAAAGAAAGATTTCTGGCAAAACTCTCCGAAAGTAAATAAAATTTGCCATGAAGAGTTTCCCGAAAAATCATGTAAGAAACTAACACACACGACATGAGTAATGTGAAAAGCTAGGCCGTAATCCTGATTGAAGGTTTATACGTATGTATATATGTATGTAATCTGAAAACTACATACTCTTAAAAGTGGCATTATTTGATGATATACAGATGACATACAGAGCAGATCTTGGAACAGGAGCAGAAGTTTCTGATCCCAGAATGAAATATCTAGAGACTATGGGGAAACATGCGCATATCTTCGATGCGAAAGTCTGTATCATCGAAAGATGTGCTCAATCCAAATTGGATAGGGGCTATAAAGGACAAGACATAGCAGGACATCATTCGAGCATTCGACTGTTATGAGGTTAAATGGAAGATAGTATGGGATCCTGTAGGACAAGCTGAATCGATACCATGGTTATCAGGCCATGTGGGTATTCTCGGCAATGAGAAAGCAGACAAGCTTATTAGGAGGAGAGCTTATCTGCCACTCAAGAGACCGGAACCCTTCTAAGGAGTGGGAACATATGTTCGTAAAAACATGCTCAGCGAAGTCAAAAGCTATTTTCAAAACAAGTTGGTTTGAGGAAACCCAATATTTTGTTGGAAAGCTACAATAAGAGGAGATCTAAGTTATGTATGAGACTATTCAGGAATAACATGAGGTTCGTAGGTGGCAAAAATACAATTATTAAAAATGACGATTGCCTCATGGAGACCAACACGTAGATTCTGTGACGATAAGGATGATAAATAATCCACTCATATTTGTGGAATTTGTGGGATGCATTAATGCATACCAGGACGAAACGCGTTAGGTGCATATCAATTGCTGGACAATGAATTGTCATTATTGATATCCATAACAATAGGCTTGGAAGGGACATTATGGGGATAACATATAAAGATTGAGGAGAGTGTAATAAATCCTATGGCAGCAGTAACAAGTGCTTCTTCACGACGATAATAATGATAATAAAACTCCTACATAATACAGCTGCTCTAAGGTTGTGGTTACTTAAAATTCATTGATTCTTTTAGTGCGCAATCAATGCCAAAATAAGCGCCGCAAAACCTCATAGAGATCACAAACGATAGGAGAACAAAAAAGCTGAAAGTGCGTGACGAAAAAAGTATTGCTGAAGATAAACAAAAATTACTTTGATGGAATGTGAAAAGAGGGGCAGCAAGCGACAAAGGCCAATAACTGTGATAACTATAGAGGCAGTCACCTTGAAGCAGTATGAAAGCGGTACTTTGGTGAACATACTTCCAAAGCCAACCTTTATAGTCGGCATCGTATAAATGTTGAAGTGCTCTGTATCGTTAATGATATGATGTTTAAGAAATGCGTGACGTTGTAGACGTAGTCTAGTAGGTAGGGTGTTGGCTTATAAGAGGAGACGAAACGAAGCGAACAAATATCTTTGCTCTCTGCAATATCCTGCCAAAAACTCTGGAGTGTAAAGAGAATTTCTGTAAAAAGATACTCAAATTTTTTGATTTGATATCACCGGTAAACTTTGGATACAAATTAAGTGTGCTAATCTAGGATGTAATCCTCAATAAAGGATTGTAATGAGCAATTAAGTAAAGTAAGTACATACTGGTGGCTATCGTTGAAATGTGTCAGTGAATCCGCCTTAATAAATTGCAACATAGTATTGTGCGGTGTTGATTGAAATTCATTCATTCCCTTTTTAAATACCCTGTAGTATAGTACATTAAATAAACCTCATTATACAATAGGGAAAAACAATTTTCTAATCGATTAAACTACAAAATTCAATTCATATCCATAAGGTATTATATTTTTGTTTTTGGTTTTTAATTCCCCTTAAACAAATTCATATTAAAAACGTTTCGTACAACAAAAAGTTTAATGGCATCTTAATTGCCTTCTCCTAAATCACAGTTTACCCAGTAAGGATATCAGAAAGAAATTTACGTATAATTGAAAGAAGGAAGGAAGGCAAAAGGAAAAAGAAAAAACTATTTTAATTAAAGATATAAACAGAGTGAAATTTATTTCCTTTTCATTCTTAGTATTTCTTGTTTTTTTTTTTTTTTGTTGTTGTGCCCCATTCGCTCGTTCATTTTCTGCTGGCTGCTGATTTTATTTGTTTCTCCCACATCTGCTCTTATTCATATGACATGAAAATATGCTAAAAAGCAATGAAAATCCATTGAAAACAGATTTATTATGCAAATGTGTATCAGTTAATGTTTCTTATTCATCTTCTTTCCACTCAACAACGAATGGCGTAAAAAAAAAATGGAAGAAAAAGAGGGGAAGAAAAAACTATTGATAGATACACATAAAACTGATACCAATACAAACGTTCTTTTTTATGTTTTCTGGGCTTTTTTCTATTTTTTTCTTTTGGATTTGGCAACATGCTTAACATTTTCATTTCATTTTGGAAATTCAAAAGAATGAAGCAGAGAACGCAATCAGAATTTTTATTTCTTTGCAGCATAAACTTGCTTCAATACTCTAAAGTTGTAGTTGAAAATTAAAAATTTGTTCGCTTTCATGTTTAATTAGTGGCGTATATCATGCCTCCGGTGTAAATACAAAGAAAGAGATTTGTTTCTTTCATACACATGCTCACTATACGTGGATCAATTTGCATAAAAAGCATACAGCGTATAAGAAAATTTGTAAGATTATACCCACTCCTTCTCTCAATGCTGGATAAAAATATTCACTTAAGATTGACGATTTCTTTTTTCTTCTGAACGTTTTTCTTTAAAGGCAGTCAATAGAAGTTTTAAAATCGTTTTGGGATGAAGCTGACATGTAAGAATGGAAGTCGTCTAAGTTTTCTACATTCAGTAGTATTATGACCATGTGAATTAATCATTTGTAGGGTTTGTTCTCTCGAACTGACACTTACCAAAAGAAGCCACTCTTTACGCTCCATCAATTACATTTCATCAGGGACATACTTACTTCCTTATTTAATTGGTCATTACATCTGTTTACGTGGGAATCCATCTTAGCTTCTCACACCACCCATGTTGTAGGTATGAATTTTGTCCTTGAGTGCCCAGATTTACTGTTTAATGTCGACTCCGAAAGATAACAATTTTATTTACTTTCAGAAATTTTGCCAGAAATCGCTGAAGAAACTATTTTTGTGCGTATTTCGTTTTGTTCGAGATGTCTGAGCTGGATTTTGAACCACAGAAACTCGTCTAATAAGTCAAAACAGTACCTAACAGCCTATGGCGACTTTCAATAATTATAAATAAGAATTCTAAGCTAATATTTCAGCCAAACTGAGTGTGCCTTTGGATATTGTACATATTTTTTTGTGTAGCTTTCCCAGATTTGAAGCACTATCCGAAGCCACCCATGTGGCGTCGACACAATCCATAACAGCATTGTAAGACTTCAAAGTAGTTTTCAATGTAGAAAACTCAATAGCAAGTTTGATGTTTGTGTCACGCCTGGCCAGTTTAAAATACCATTGTGTCAAGGTACCCATATAATTCGTATGTTATAATGCTCTGCTATCTCGCAGAGATGTTTGCGACATCCAAAAACCTTCTTCAATTTCGTTACTTTGGAACGTAGTGCCTTTTTTAGAGATATTTTCATTCTTAATGATCTTTATCTCATCTGTATGGAAATCGCCGTAGTATAGTAGGTAGTGTGCCGACTTATTAGATGTGAGGCCACGGTTCAAAGCCCAGGTCAGACATCTTCAACAAAACAAAATATGATTTCTGGTAAAAGATTGAGACTAAATAAAGTTGCCATGAAAAGTTTTTCAAAAAGCTGTCGTTCGGAGTCGCTTTTAAAACTGTAGGTCCTGCCAGTCACACTTGAAGTCGCCGTAGTCTAGTAGGTAATGTGTTGGCTTATTAGACGGTTCAAAACCCAGGTCCGACATCAAAACAAAATACAAAAAGTATTTCTTCGGCGACTTCCTCTCAGCAGATTTTTGGCAAAAACTCTGAGAGTAAATAAAATTGCCATGAAAAATTTCACAGAAAATCTGCCGTTTAGAATCGATCCACAGTATGGATAAAATTAACGCACACAACATACATAAGTGTTGTGAGAAGCTAGGTCGTAATCCTGCCTGAAGAGTTATAATGACCAGTTAATTAAGGAACTATATGGACACCATTTTCGCGTGGAAGACACAGCAGTAATTCGGTAGCCTTATGGAGTGGTGGGCTATGTCCGTAAACTCCGAATACAAAATAAAGATAACAAACGTTGCAATGAATAACTTTTGCCTATTATTCTTCCTGTACCGCCAAGCATCTAAGAGAGAAATTAATATAAAAAAAAAGGATGAGAAGAAGAATCATTAATAAAAACACAGAATTCATACAATTTCCATCAGCCAACCAAACATTGATCAACTTTAATCACTTTGCTTGAAATTGTGGTGGCAAAAGAAAAAAAATAATGAAAGGCAAACATTGCAAAATAATGAATTTAATTTAAAAAACAAGTAAATAATAGCTCAGCATATATTCCCTATAAAACAAAATTTTTTAATTTTTATTCCCTTCCATCATACGAACTTATTTCAAAATTATAAAAACGATTCCAACTAGCATCAGAAGAGTAAAAAATTTTAAATCAGAATTTATTTTTTCGCCTTTTTTAATCTTAATTTTTTTTCCCCCTTTTTATGGTTAATTTCTAATTTGATTGTATTTCTGCAAATGTTTGGTTGCTGGCTTCTAATTGCATTAATGTGCAGCTGCAGAAAAAAAATTAATTTTGAAAAGAGAGATGAAACTATTAAATGAAATGCTAAAACCAATAAAGTTTTCAACTGTCATATGCAGAGCCACAAGATAAAAGTAGAAAAAAAAAATATATCGAGAATGGCTTGGCAATTAGAAAGTAATTTTAGATAAAAAGTACCGAGAAAAAACTTTTGAAAACCATATTCCAATGTGTATATTGTTAGCAAATAAAATTGTAATCCATTAGGGGATGAAATTGATTAAAGTAAGTGAATTTGGAGTGTGGCGTAGTGCTTAAGTTAACGATTACAAACTCGGTTAATGTTTGTTTAAACCTCAGAGAATATAAAATAATTCTCATCAGATTCCTCGAATTTATAAAATTAGGGGCCATTATTACAACTTGCCGTTAACTAAAGGGAGTATTTTAACGGGCAGATAAATTGCTTTTCACTATTATAAGTGGACAATAAGGTAGAAGTGAGCGTTAAGCTAAAGGGAGGATCATCCTACTGGTAACTTTTACAGAAAAGTTTATGTTTGAACTTGCCATATTATATATTATTTTCAATATGGCAACTTTAAATACAACAAAAAAAGCAGCCAGTCGTTGCCACTGCATTTAAAAGAAACTTGTTTAAGTGAGCAGTTTTAGCAAAATTGCTCCGACACTGGCATATTTTTGAAAAAGTTAACTTTAATTTATCTGTGGGTTGTAATAAAGAAAAGAAGTTAAAGTTGACTTTAAAGTTCAGTTTGGCTAAAGTTACCTTTAACTAAACCCAACTTTAACGGCAAGTTGCAATAATAACCCTAAGAGGCTTAATTCAAACCCCTTTAAACAATACATTAATGAAACATGATGATGATCAGTCACCGCTACTTCTTAAGATTGAAAAAAATAGGATTACACATAGAAAACTGTTCTTAATCACTGCACCCAGTGCATAGGCAACCCTTTACGGTCTGTCATTTACTCTAGCACTCGGCTCTTATGAGATTAAATCAAGGATAGAATGTAGCTGTTTGAAGAAGCTGATTCAGCTAGCTAGGCAGGAATTATAGAATGAGTAAACAGACAACCTTACGAGGAAGGGAGCCCACAAGCCGCAAATTGGACCTGAATGCTTCTGTGCAGTGGGGGAAAAGATTTTTCTCAAACCAAGTGGGTTCTCAGTCATGCGTTAGATTTATTAAAAAAAAAATAAAAATCTGAGATTGACAAACGGTCACCGTAGGCTCAGAATTTGGTATGTCTCGAGCCCAAGACGTAGATTCTGTGACGATGAGAATAAAATTAAGAACATATTCCTGGACTTTGGGTACATATCGAGTGCAAGGCAGCATCCTGAGGTTTGTTAGGGCAGTAGGCTTGAAGCAAACATTGCAGGAATGCCCTAGAAAGTATGCAGTCGTAATAATACTAGGAAGGTCATGGTAGCCAAGTAGGTAAGGGTGACCATTAACATACAAAAGGAGTGTGGTAGACTAGGGTGACCTACTGTTATATCACCTTGACTTTATTATCCTAATGCTGGCAACTTGTAAAGTTCCAAGTAATCTCGTTTAGTTTCCTAATGTATTCCACGATCTAAGGAGCATCTTCTCATTCACCATAACGCATGTCATATGTCTAATAGGTGATAAGTTGTTTTCTTTTTCGATTTCATCTCCGCAGTTCTTACAGAATCCAGAACAAGTATTTTTCACATGAGAATCGAGAATACACTGACCAGTTTTAACTAAAAAAACTACGACGTGAGGCCACTTCCTCTGAGCAGATTTCTGGCAAAAATTGGTAGAAAAAATAAAATTTTCGCCAAAAGCTTCTCAAAAATCTGTTGTACGGAGTCGACTTTAAACTATAGGTCTCGCCACTCATGTATAAAATTAACACACACAGCATAAGTGATGTGAGAAACTATGTCGTCATCCTAACTGCAGGGTTGTAATGATTCGATAGTGCTTGCTATTCACTGTAGCTCCTTGTTTATTTTGAAAGATATAAGGATCGATCATGATACCAGAGTAGAAAACGCACGAAACGGACAAAATTTATTAGATTTAATAGTGATTCGCTAATGATTAGATGACTGACTCCAATCAGTAAAAAAACGCAGCAAACGATTGTTGTTTGGCTTCAATTATTGAACTGGTTGTCTATTTTTTATAAGAGTGCTGATGAAGTCATAAGCAGTCTAGTAGGTCATGTGTTGGCTTATTAGACGTGAGGCCAGGCATCGAGAATAAAACAAATTAAAAAAAATTTTTGGGCGACTTCCTCTCAATAGATTTCTGGCAAAACCTCTGCGCGAAAATAAAATTGCCATGAAATGTTTCTCAAAACATCTGTGGTTCGGGGTCGGCTGTAACCTGTAGGCCCCGCTATTCATGAATTCATGGCAATTTTATTTGCTCTCAGAGTTTTTGCCAGAAATCTGCTGAGAGGAAGTCGCCGAAGAAACATTTTTTCATATTTCGTTTTGATGTATGAGCTGGGGTTTGAACCGTGACCTTACGTCTACTAAGCCAACATATTGCCTACAAGACTACTGCGACTCCAAGATCAATTCTTTTCTTTATTTTTTTCTCTTTTCTTTTCTTCTTTACAATCCACATAACTTAAGCGTATATACACTACTTAATCTTATTGCCTTAAAATTAGGGTGGCCAGTGGAAACAATAACTTTCCAATTGCTTCCGCAGAATATGGAAACTTTGTTGTGGCTAGAAACGATTCATGATGAGTTGCCGAGTCTAAGGGAACAGATATGGCAACACAGTTTTGACATTTGAGGTGTCAATCCATAGTTTTCGTAAGTTTTTAAGCAGTAAAAAATAAAAAAATCCGATAGTTTTTTAAAGTTTTTTTTTTAAGGAAAGCTTTTATTTGGTCTTGCAAATGTATTTCCTTCACCCATTATCGTATGACTGTATTGAAAGGATTATGGATTTTATGGTACACTTAAATCATGTCCAAAAAAGTGCTGCATTTCCAAATATTCACTTTTAAGCTAAAAAGCTTACTTAACATTTTATTTGTTTCTCTGGTTAAAGAGAGCGAGGGATTCTTCTCTTTTTTTATTTGCTTTAATGCCAAAGTAATATGAAAAGTTTTCAAATAAAATAAGAAAATAAGAAAAACAAGAAAAAGTAAACCAACTAAAACCTGTAAACGGATTTCATATAAAAATTGCTTCATATGACAAATGACGAAAGCAAACAAAGCTTAGACAACAACTGCATGTAGATTGGTGTAATAAAACTTGCAAAAATAAAAGTGGGTGTGTGTGTACACTTCAGCATACATTTCAGTGCTGTTCAGTTTATTTTCCCTTCCTTAAAAAATTACGACTATGCCATCAGCAGCTATGACTAGCAGCTGGATGGGAATGTAGAAAAATTTAATTTAAAATGCGTTTCTTTTGGGATTTTTACCGTTACAAACAAATTTGAAACAAAGTGAACAACTGCCATGAAAAAAGTTTCTTTTTTTAGTGAAGTTTTCCCATAAAAATATTGTCCGTATTTGAGTTTTTTTTTTTAATTTATTTGTAGGTATTACGGGTATCAGTAAAATGGATTTCATTTTATTTTTGTTTTCCTTTTTTTTTTTTGCTTTGGAATACAAAAACCAAAACATTTTTCCAAACAATTTTTAAGTGAAGGAAACATGTAAGCTAAGAACAGAAATTCGAAAACCTCAATACAACCTCAATGATGTTTTTCCTTTTTATCCTCATATTATGTTACTTTTCTTACTCCCCTATGCAGTTGTAGCATTATTAGTTTTGTCCTTTGTTGCTTGTTGTTGTTGTTTGTTTGTCACAAAATCCAAAGTTGTTTGTTTGTTGTTGAT
Organism: Sarcophaga subvicina; assembly: GCA_936449025.2. Classification (NCBI taxonomy): domain Eukaryota; kingdom Metazoa; phylum Arthropoda; class Insecta; order Diptera; family Sarcophagidae; genus Sarcophaga; species Sarcophaga subvicina. The sequence continues at coordinate 30,702,471 of OW388081.2, forward strand.
ATTTCCTTTGGTTTGTTTTTCGTATACAGAGTTGTTACTCAAATTTTTATTTAAAAACAAAAATAAAACTTGTTCTTTTGGTCAAAAGTAACATGACCATGTTTAGCTTGCATACACTAAAAACTTAACAGCACCATCCAAAACAAATTTTCTTGTCAATCTTTCTCTTTTTTTAGTAACAAAACGGGTTTTTTCAAAAACAAAAAAATTTTTTTTAAATTTTAAATAAAAAAAATAGAAAACATTTTATATCAGGATCATCTGTCAAAATCCACCACCTTGTGTCTTTCTTTTTTTGATTTCAAACTTAGAAATTGTTGCCATCAAAATACTAATTTCTTATGGCCTTCCTTCGTCAATATGTTTTTCGTTTTATTTTACTTGAATTTCTCAGATTTCTTCTCTCTTTTCATTCAATCTTTACTTATAATCAGTATATCAAAATTGTGGCACGTAATGCAAATATGAAGTGGTAGTAAAACTATAAATTTGCCAAATAAACTAAGAAAACTTTTCAAATTGCACTTGAACTTTCTATTTTTTAAGTATATTTGCATGTGAGAGAAAATTTTTTTGAAAGTTTACAATCAAAATATTTGTATAGTTGGTCGGTTATACAGTTATCACTTGATTTGCAAGGAAAATGACAGTTCAGCCTCAGGCCAATAGGTTGGATATCAACAAGGTTGCCGTAGTCTAGTTGGTAGCATGTTGGCTTATTAGACGTGAGGCCAGGCATATCCAACAAAATAAAATATGAAGAAAATATATTTCTTCGGCAACTGCCTATCAGCAGATTTCTGGTAAGAGTTCCGAGAGTAAATACAATTGCCATGAAAAGTTTCCCAAAAAATCTGTCATTCGGTGTCGACTTTAAACTTTGTAGATGAAATTAACACACATAACATAAGTGGTGTCATGAGCTAGGTCGTAACCTTGACTAAAGGGTAGTAATGTCCAATTTATGTATGTATGTATGTGAATGTAGGCATGTATTTACGGACACTAAAGCAGCCATTAGATGCCTAGAAAATGTGTACATTAATATCCCTGGAATATATAGTGAAACATGTTGATGGTTCCCCCTATTAGGGGTTCATGGACGTGAGAACAGTGAAGGTAACGACAAACGAATTTTCAAGGGCTGATGCAATTCAGTATTCAATTGAGTTCATATTTGGAACTGGCTTTACTCTGTAGAGAGGCAAACAAATTGTTTCACCCAAGCTTAACTAATTTGCAAAGGAAAGATGGTATAATGAATCCATTTGTTTAAAGGTCCGCCAGATGTAACACGATAGGTAAGTGTTACGTCGACAAGCCAGACACAATTGACGCTTTAAAGGACAATATTCGTGAAGCCATTGGTAAAATACAGCTGCACACAATCGATAATGTGCTTAAAAATTGGACCGATCGTGTAGGCTACTGCATGGCCAGCCGAGGCAGCCATTTGAATGAAATTATTTTCCATTATTAACCGGAAGGATTGTACTTTCAAATAAAAAAAGAAATTTGAGAAAATATATTCAGTAGTTTTTTTTAAAGCATTTTAAAAAAAAAGTTATCTGTGCGGACCCTTTAGAATTCAAATTCGCATTAAGCCTGAGAAACCAGGCTTAAAACTTTAGAAATCTCATTGCAATTATAAACGTGTACACACTGGTAATATCTTACGAAGAATCTGCAGAATCTGTAATGAAGAGTAAGGAGAGGGGATCCTAAAAAATCTCTTCTGTCATTGTACAATGCTTTGAAACTTAAAAAGAAGGATTCTTGGGTATCCGGACAGAACGTGTTTCACTAAAATGAATTTGAAACCACCAGGAGTTGTAAGTAACAACAAAGGAATCTCATATGACCCATGTAACTTATGCCCATTGAGGTGGCTGCCAATTCAACCTAACCTAACACAATGAATGAAGTCGCCGTGGTCTAGTAGGTAGTGTGTCGGCTTATTAGACGACTTCGGCGACTTCCTCTCAGCAGATTTCTGGCAAAAACTCTGTCGTTCGGAGTCGACTTTAAACTGTAGGCCCCGCCACTCATGTATAAAATTAACACACACAACATAAGTGGTCAGATTTCAGACACGAAATATGAAAAAATATTTCTTCGGCGACTTCCTCTCGGCAGATTTCTGGCAAAAACTCTGAGAGTAAATAAAATTGCCATGAAAAGTTTCTCAAAAAAAAAGTGTCGTTCGAAATCAGCCTTAGACTGTAGGTCCCATTAATTATGACTAAAATTAATACACAGAACATAAGTGATATGAGAAACTAGGTCGTAATCCTGACTGAAGGTTTGTAATGGCCAATTATGTATGTGTGTAACACAATGAATGACCCGCGGGAAAATGCAGAAGTCTTTATGGGATAGTAAATTTCACAAATTGTTGTAAAGGTCAACAGCCATGTAGAGCCTGTATTAACATAAATGAAGTAACCTTCAAAGTACCTTTTGATGTTTATTTTTCGTGTTCCTGAGGCTTGAGCAAGAGCACATGGGAGTTCTATATTTCGATAGCCTTGTAAATAAAGACCCAAGTGTAGAGGAACAAAATTGCTTGCATTTGCGGTGAATATTTTTTGTAACAAGGAATTATCTATTGAAACCTAGTTTAGACTTTTAGTCTCTCCAACCAATTTGTTAACAAAAAGCTACGGGTGCTAAAATAAATGGGACATTTTAATTTGGATACGAAATGATGATAGCAAATTACGTCCATACGTCATGCGTCAAGACGTATGACGTCATATATGGCAGCTAAACTACTGTCCCCTTAAAATTGTTAAAAGTTGTCTAAACGAGTATTGCATCAAGATGATAATGATCGTTTTGGCTTCAAATTAAATGAATATCTTGTACAAGCTTTCACTGTTTCACTGGATTATAACAATACTAATCCTTTAGATATTATTTTCTAAATATTTAAATTGTTTTATTGACCATTGCTTACAAATTAAAGCTCATTTGAAATAATTTCTTCTGTTTCTGTATCTAACAGCTGGGATTTTGCACTTAAATTTCATATACAAATGCGAGGATTGTTTGCAAAATTACAAGCAAATCTGTTGTAAGGAATTTTGAGGTTTAAACTCAAGGAATTGTATATGGATTCAAGAACTGAAGTGTTAATCCATTTCAGCTCCCTCTTTTCGAGTCTAACGCCATCGAAATATGTGAATAATTACACTGTCTTACAGTCAGTCCATCATAGAAGCACTTGGCTCCTCTGAGGTTTACTCGAATAATGTATGGGACTGTCTGGAGAAGCTGAAGCAGCTAAGGAGGGAAAATTTGATTACCCTTTGCTGACACCCACTTAATATTGAAATTCATGACAATAAGTAAGCACATAAGATTGAAAGGAGGGAGGTTTTCTCGCGGCTTATGGGGCCAATACATTCCTAATAAGTGCGAAGTTATGTTTGAAAGGGTGTACTTAGCGAATGGAAAAAGCACAAAATAAATGTATTTGAAGAAGTCTAAGCTTTTGTTGGGTAATTCCAATTCAATGAAATGAGATTTGAGTCATTCATACGAATTTCCAGGAACAATCTGAGCCTAGGCATGTCACTGCATTTTAATTCAGACTGACTGACTGGTCTGAAGATTCGTAGGTTCCTACTGGGTGCTGAGCTTTATAGTGACGTCTGTAGAATGTTGGACAAGTTAGGCTGTGGTGTATACCTTAAGGCAAATATCATAGCCATTTTGAAAGCGACGAAATGTTTGTAGGATGCTTTGTATTTTTCTTCAAAATTTTCCAATTCATTTGGATATTCAGTCCCCGATTAAGTCTCTAACGAAATATACCTTAATGTCCGTGCACGTCCATGAAACTCGCAGACTTCTTAGGGAAATTTCGTATCATTCAAGAGTAACTCTTAAACGAGTTGGCAGAACGTAGGGATTTCGCTGCTGATGCCTTCATTAAGACAGGTATAGAGCTCACAATCTCTAATATGTTTCAGGCCGTATATGTTCCAATTGCCTTAGTTAAACTAAGTATTCTCTGCCTATTTGATAAAAAGGTTTCATTAAACTAGCAACCGGAAATACGTGCAATATGGCCACGCTCAGCTGGTACTAACTTGTATAGAGAATAATAGAACTGATAGTCTACAGCACCACAATCTGGATATTTCTTGCTAAGTGTAATAGGCAGGCCGCCTATTTCTATTCTATTCGATTCCCTGTTCTTGCCACGAGGAGGAGCAGGTTCATAGGTTTTCATTTTCTTTCATCCTCGAATGAACTATTCTATATAAAGATTGCTGCAATAGCAAAATTTATTATGAATTTGAGTTAATTTCCAATATGAAATGTTTGATCTCCGGGTTGGATATTAATTGTTGCCCTTCAAAAGGGGTCGCCCCCTAATGCATCATAAACCATGAAAAGATTATAGTAACGACCCTGTAGATAATTTCTCAAAGTGTATACAAATATTTTTACATTACTGCATGATCTCAGACTTCTCAGACAACCTGCGTACCCAAAACAATACATAATTTGTCTTAGTAAATTTGAAAATGTCATACATCTCTGTCCTTTGGCTTTATAGCTGCTCATCCAACATACTTTGTTTGTTTAAAAATAAAACTTTCCTTTGGTACTCAGCACTTTTATTTTTGCACTTGTTTAATGTGTTAGTTACACATACACATCCATATGTATGTATTAATGTATGTAACAATGTACATATATACACTATATCTAACGGAGTGTTGTACATGAAAAAGAACTTAAAATGAAAATCTTGAAGGAAAGTCCTGCTTGTACACACAACTAAGCATTAAACTGCTGTAACTACTAACACTTCTCGTATATTTCTATTAAATTTAATGCAAACCAAAGAAGAAACACACAAAAAATTACAAAAAAAAAAGAAAAAACAAAACGAATGAAAATAAAAATCAAAAAGATACACAAAAATAAAGTTTATCGAACAGCTGCAACATGTAAAAGCTGGGGGGTAAGCACACGTATTAAAAAACAAGATTGACACATACAACTATCATTACAACGTACACACATGGCTACTACTATTAAACTTATATACGAAGGTACGTGGTATGTGTAAACGAAAGTAGGGAGATTTACACACGAAAAAGCTTCTGTAAACTAATGCGTGTTTTCATATTTTTTTAAAACAAAAAATTAAATTAAAAAAAAGCTTGTGTGTGTGTGTAAATCAAATCAAAAAATAAAATTAAAGAATTTTGTAGGAAAAGCATGCAAAAGTTCATATTGAGTGTTGACTGTTGACTGTTGCAAACAGGTCCTAACATCAATATATTTTTAAACTGTAAAGTTTGTTCAATTAATTAAAGTTATTTCGAGGAATCTAAATGGAAAATATATGAGAAAGCGAAATAAATGTTTGCAATTAAGTGAATGAATTTTAATTGGGTCCGGAAATCATTTTTAAAATACTCAAAAAGCATATTGTTCTTACATTAGGATACTAACAATAATCTGTGTTGGCAAAGAAAATATGTGTTTTTTAACGTCTTTACCTTATAAAAGCTAATAGCAATTTAAAAAAAATTTGTTTATTTTATTTGGTGCTAATTCTTTATTTAAATAAATTATTAATTTTATAATATAGCAGCGTATGCTCCTAACATTAAACTTTCAACGTTATTTTTCGCTCTATTCATACTCCGTTTATAGTCGAGCAACTTCGAGAACTGACTGTTGAGTTGTTATTCTTAACCGTAATTTCTGATCTTTTAATGTAGCTTTGTTGTCGTAATTTGTCGCCGTAGTCTAGTAGGTAGTGTGTTGGCTTATTACACGTGTGGCCACGGTTCAAACCCTAGGTCAGACATCTCCACCAAAACGAAATACAAAAATATATTTCTTCGGCTACTTCTTCCCACCAGATTTAAAAAATGAATGAATGAAAAGTTTCTCAAAAATCTGTCGGTCGGAGTCGACTCTAAACTGCAGGGCCCATCACTCATGTAACTGGTGATTTTTTAGCTATTATCTTTTTAGCAACACTGGTTTAAACAGCGCACGCACGTTTCGTGTTTTGTTTCACTGTCAAACATCATCAGTTTGGTCTATAATTTAACCATGAATCGTCTTACAAACGAACAACGATTGCAAATCATTGAATTTTATTATCAAAATGCGTGTTTTGTTAAGAAAGTTCATCGCGCGCTTGTTCCATTTTATGGTCAGTTTAATCGACCCACTGAAGCGGCTAGTCGGGCTATTGTAACTAAATTTCGCACCAAATTTACATTGTTGGACACTAAACCACCAACACGCTTACGTAGAGTGCGAACTGAAGAAAATATCGCAGCTGTATCGGCCAGTGTTAATGATGACCATCAATTATCGATTCGTCGCCGTTCGCAGCAATTGGGCCTCTATTACTACACAACGTGGAAAATTTTGCGGAAGGATTTAGGTGTGAAGCCTTTCAAAATACAGCTGGTGCAAGAATTGAAGTCGAACGACGTACCGCAACGCAGAATTTTTGGTGAATGGGCTCTTGGAAAGTTGGCCGAAGATCCACTTCTTTATCGAAAAATTGTGTTCAGCGACGAAGCTTATTTTTGGCTCATTAGATACGTAAATAAGCAGAATTGTCGATTTTGGAGTGAAGATCAGCCAGAAGCATTGCAAAAGCTACCAATGCATCCAGAAAAAGTCACAGTTTGGTGCGGTATATTGGACCGTACTTCTTCAAAGATGCTGCGAATCGTAACGTAACTGTGAATGGTGAGCGCTACCGTGAGATGATATCCAACTTTTTTTTTGCCCAAAATGCAAGAGCTTGACATGCATGACATGTGGTTTCAACAAGACGGTGCCACATGCCACACAGCACGCGTAACAATGGACTTATTGAGAGGCGAGTTCGGTGAACATTTTATTTCACGTTCGGTCAATTGGTCGCCTAGATCGTGCGATTTAACGCCTTTAGACTATTTTTTGTGGGGCTATGTTAAAGTTCATGTCTATACAGACAAGCCCGCTTCAATTGACGCATTGGAAGACAACAGTGAAACATTTATTCGTGGGATACCGGCCAAAATATTGGAAAGAGTATGCCAAAATTGGACTAAGCGGATGGACCATTTGAGGCGCAGTCGCGGTCAACATTTGCATGAAATAATCTTCAAACATTAAATTATATGGACCGTACTATCGATTCAAATAAAGATTTCATGCATTTTTCTGAATTCTATGTGTGCTTTTTTTGAAAAATTTTCCTATAGTTCTTAAAAAACCACTCATGTATCAAATTAACTCACACAACAGAAGTAGTGTGAGAAACTAGGTCAAAATCCTGGCTGAAGGGTTGTGATGATCAATTATGTATGTATTGTAATTTGATTTTCTTTTCATAGATAGCAATCAGAGTTTATTCCGTCTTTGCAACAAAATCTTTTAAGTCTCGTGGAGCCATGCTCACTCAGTTGAATGGAAAAGTTTTAGAACTTGTTTTCCTCAGAAACCAAGGAGAAGAGAAAGTTGTAAACTTTCTGATTATAAAACCGAACATCGTAGGCTTGGGAAAATACCAAAGAGAAACGGGCGTAGACGGCAGTATAAATCACACATTCATAACTGGTCATTAAAACATTTCAGTTAAGATTATAATCTAGCTTTTCACACCACTTATGTTGTGTATGTTAATTTTATACATGAGTGGCGGGATCTAAAGTTTAAAGTCGTCCACGAACGACAGATTTTTTGAGAATCTTATTAATGGCAATTTTATTTACTCTCGAAAAGTTTTTTAGGAAATTTGCTGAGAAGAAGTTGCCGAAGAAATATTTTTTTTTTTCATATTTTGTTTCGTTTGAAATGTTTGATCTGGAATTAGAACCGTGGCCTCACGTCTAATAAGCCAACATAATGCCTACTAGACTATGGCGATTTCAAAAGTTACCGGTAATACCACACAATAATACAATAAGGAGCTTAGATATGTTAAATGTGAAAACCTTAAGGACTCTCTAACAGAGGTCACTGAGGGCAAAGGATAATAGCTATATGAAAAGCGAATTGGAAAGGACAGAATTGCCGTTGTGAAGACAGTAAATGGGAGCAGTTAACTTGAGAAGTGCAAATAAACTGGTCGCGGCATACATACAGTATGTGGCATAAATAAGTTTCCAAAAAAAAATAAAAACATAAATATGTATGTGTAGCCTTTCTATATTTATTTTTTCAAATATTTTTTTTACTTAAATTATATACTAACTCTAGTACGTATAAAATAAATAAAAATTTTAACAAAAACAAATTTCATGTGTGTAATTAAAATAAAAACATAAAATGACCACCGGAGCGGAGAGACATCTTGGAAAGTCTGTCTTGCATTGTGTCTACTAACTTTAAGCATTCTTCAGGAGTGATCCGATTCCAGCTTGAAATAATACAATCCTTCAACTGGTTAAGGTTTTGTGGAGCTGCCTCAGAAATACGAATTTTTAACATTGCCCATGCGTTTTCTATAGGGGAGAGGTCGGGGCTTTGGGGAGGCCAATTCAAAATAGTAACATTTTGTTCCGTTAAAAATTCGACAACCTTTTTGGTTATAGGTTTTTAGGTCTTTATAGTTTCCTCGATTTTAAGACGGTCTTTTGCATTGTTTAAAAAATTTCTGAATTTGAACTGAATTGTGGTCCTGCACAAGCCCACAAAAGTATACATCCGATTAGCAAATTTCACAAATTTCTGAACCAATGCAATAGACCGTCTTAAAATCGAGGGAAGTTGTCAGACAGTTACAAAGATTTTCAACGAAAACGGATTGGTTAAAAAATTTCTGAAATTTGTTAACCGTATGTATACTTTTGTGGCTGAGTGTATTTATGCCACATACTGTATGTATGTATAGGGAAGTGGGTTAAATGTGTGGTATTTTAGTAGAACTAGCATATGTATGGATTCCTCATGATAACTTCTAGAAGCTTATTGCAGTAATGATGCTCAGGACACTTTTTGCTGTTGGTAGTGATACCTCCAAATAATTTCTTCTAAAGCAAGCGTTTTTTCTTCACTTCCCTTCATTAGAAGTCAGAGTCATTAATTATTGCATCGACATTCTAACTTTTAGTGACAGTTAAATCAATAAATAATTGAATTGTTTTAAAAAATTTTTTCCCTTATAACACAGTAATTTTCTTTACAAGCCAAGAAGTTAGTAAACAACGACTTTATGGTATCTTTCACCAGAATGTATGTTCTGGAAAATTGTTTGTAGATAGCGAAACTATTTATTTATTGTTGCAGTTCTATTCATTGTAATTTTTTTACCTTAAAACACTTGTGACTCAAAAGCTTAAACACAAACAAAATCGAATGTTTTACAAACAAACTGACATTCGTCTGACAACAATTCGTCTTACAGAAACCGGCCCTAAATTTAATTTATTTATTGAGAACTATCTTAAATACAATATTGGTAACGCTGACGTAGGGTGGGTATACATAGTAAAAGTGTAATAATTGCTCTTCAATTTCATGCCATACAACAAAGGCCATTCATGTTGGTTTTTAATGTTTATTTTTAATGTTTTTGGCTGGCTATACAATGTATATTTATTCGATTAAATTACCTCTCGAACATGTTATGAAAGTAGAAAATTTGTTTAATTAATATTTGCATAATTCAAAAACCTGAAGCTGTTATTGTTCACACATGCTCCACGCCATATGGGGCACTATTCAGTCTCCAATATCCGTGCATTAAAACGTTTGTTTTTATGCTTGTGTGATGACAGAAGTACCCAAATATAAATGCATTTGCATTTTATTCTCATACATAATATAATTGGCCATTATAACCCTTTAGTCAGGATTACGGCCTAGCACTCATGTTGTCTGCGTTAATTTTATACATGAGTGGTGGGACCTACTACAGTTTAAAGTCGACTGCGAAAGACAGCTTTTTTGAGTAACTCTTCATGGCAATTTTATTTACTCCCGCAGAGTTTTTGCCAGAAATCTGCTGAGAGGAAGTCGCCAAGGAAATGCTTTTTTCGAACTTCGTTTTGTTCGAGAGAGTCTGACCTAGGATTTGAACCAAGGCCTTATGTCTAAAAAGCCAATACACTACCTACTAGACTTATATTCTCATAGATCCATAATGGTGGGATGTTTGTTAAATTAGTTGTAGTAAAAATTACAAGTTTATATAGGATCTGTCAACAGGGACAGGAATTTGACAGTTAATAACGGGTATGTCTGTCAAATAACATACATACATACATAATTGGCCATTACAACCCTTCAGTCAGGATTACGGCCTAGCTTCACGTCTGTCAAATTACTTGTCATTTATTTAGTCTGTTTTGCCAAATCACCATGGATGACGCTGGAACATTATAAGTGTTCGCCTAATGGGTTCTGGGACAGTTGGCAACAGGCCCTAATTGTCATCACAAAAATCATCTTCAGTGATGAGGCCCATTTCTGGACGAATTTGGGACGATTAATAATTAGCATAATATCCCAGAGTGTTTAATACGTCACAAAAAGTAGCTGTTTGGTTTGAGCTTTAGACAGACAAAGTCATCTCGGTCCATATTTCTTTGAGAACAATGTTGGTCACGCCATTACTGTCAACGACGAGCACTAGAAATCGATGATTACCAGGTTCGTATGGCTTGAATTTCATGATCTGCATGCCAAAATCTGGTTTTAACAGGTCGGCGCTATGTGACACTCAGCTCATACATACATACATACATAATTGGTCATTACAACCTTTCAGTCAGGATTACGACTTAGCTTCTCACATCACTTATGTTGTGTGTACTAATTTTATACATGAGTGGCGTGACCTACACTTTAACGTCGTCCGCGAACGACAGATTTTTTTTTGAAAATGTTTCATGGCAATATTGTTTTCTCTCAGAAAATTTTATTCTCATACAGACATTTGCTGAGAGGCAGTCGCCGTTAAAATATTTTTCATATTTGTTGGAGATATCTGATCTGGGGTTTGAAGCATGGCCCCACGTCTAACAAGCCAATATACTACCTACTAGACTACTGCGACTACAAGTGGATATTCTACAGGAGTAATATAAAGCCATGGTATCTGACGAGACCGGCCAGAGATATTGTGCGATTCGATTTTGTTAGGCTTTTTCTATGGGCTTTTCTTGTGGCATTTTCTTGTGGGGTTTACTTAACATATAAGCGATTATAAGATATAAGAATAAGTGCAGGTACTTATCAACAATTTTCTTATTTTACATACTTTCTTATCATATATTTAAGTGGCACATTGGTATCCCTTATCGTGGTATGTAATACGATAAGATTGGCCGACATACTCCTTGATTGTTTGGATTAAAAAATATATACGGCTCCTTTTATAACTTGGAACATCCTTTGAATTTTCATTTCTTTCGTTTGTGCATTATTGTGAATTGTGTTTACGGAAAAAAGTTTGTCGAGCACTGATTTTTTTATTTTTTTTATTTTGTAAATTATAATAATATGCGTGCGAACTGTATATAAATATTTATGAGTTGAATGTATTAAATAAGTTGCGCTTTGGGAAAACCCAGAATCGGTTTATTTTTATTCTATACGCGAAATTAAAAACAATAAAAGAAAAACAAAAACAAAAAAAAAAAAAAAAATTAAATGAAAATAATGGCAATAAACGTAAATTTATTTCATTTGTGTTTTACATTTTAAAATGAACAATTTATGTTCATAAATAAACGGATATTAAAAAGCGGAAATTGAATAACAAACAAAAACAAATTTCAAATACAATAATAATATTAAAAATAAAATTGAAATAAAACTGATATAATTAATGCAAATATAATATGATTTGAACATGAAATCAGCAATGAGTATTCAAAAAAATAAATAGATTCGATTTATACTCATAATTTTTGATACTTATACGCATTCATACTTATTTTTATATCATACTCATACTACTCACATTCAAAGTTTGAAGTACTCATCATACTCATACTTAACAATACGCATGATGTTGTTGATTTCGACTCTCCTTTACTCAACATTTATAAGAATCACAAAATAAGTATGATTCGCGTACGAAAACTACAATACTCACTAGAAGGTTGTGCGTTTGTCTTGCTTGCTCTCTTTGTCTTTTTCTTTCATCTTTTTTTGTAAATGCAACAACAACTAAGACTGTAAATTTTGATAAATGATGCGAATCACTCGAATCATTAATGAGTATTATAAGTATTTTTCTAAATTTATGAATCTGAATGAGTAGGCATATGAATCAACCATATTTCGAATGTTATGAGTTTGATGTCAACGTTGTACTCATACTCATTGAGTACGAATGAATCAGTGTAGTTGAATTGCAATACTGTTGACTCACTCATACTCAAAATTTCATGAGTACTTATGAGTAGCGAAAAAACGATTCATTGCTGATCTCTGATGTTGTGGCATAAATATTATTTTTAAAGAGATTATTATAAACTTATTTAAACGATCATATAACACTAGTTGAGTGTAAAATGAAGCGTTATATGCACACAGCAAAAGTAAAGCTATTTAGAAGAAATCTGTATCAAAATACGTTTTCCTTTTTTTTTAACGTCCCCGGCCTCACACCAAGCCACCCTCACCCGACCGCAGAGGGCTCGTCCCCATTACGTAGGGACACGTACACACTACAGTCCGGACTGTAGCGGGTAAGAGAAAAGTAATGGCAACGAGAACATAAATCAGCTACAGAACTTAATCACAAGCGGAATAAAGTAACAATAAACAGGAACTACCTATGACAAGAACGAAAATACATTTTTATATAATAATTTACAAATTAATGCCAGCATATAAGCTACGTTTTGTATTACAAACACTACAATTAAAATCAGTAAAATCATAATATAAGTTAAAATCATTACATAATCTACGAAAAGGAAAATTACATCCATAGTTCGTTCTATAAAAATCTAAAGAAACAGGACGATACTGCCGCGAAAATCTTGCTGGAATACTGAAATTCAGGTTATAAAGCAAAAAATCAGAATCGATATCACCTTTAACCAGATTAAAAACAAAACAAACCCCTAATACAGCCCTTCTACGTTCTAAAGTTGGAAGTCTTATCAAACCTAATCTAGCCTCATATGACGGAAACCCATTGGCACAATCCCGTCCTAAGCCACGTAAACAGAATAATAAAAACTGCCTCTGTACAGACTCTATTAAAACATTATGACAACGATAGTATGGATTCCAAATAATAGACGCATACTCCAAAATAGGTCTAACAAGTGAAATGTATAGCAGTCTTGTTATATAAGGATCAATGAATTCCCTAGGCCATCTTTTCACAAAACCAAGAACAGCCCGAGCCTTGCCAATCATCATACTAATATGATCAATAAAAGACAATTTCATATCTAATTATTATTAATTCCCAAATCAGGAAATATGGTCACAGTTTCCAAAGTGGACGAAATTACGCCCCGCGAAAGAAAACCATGCATTTGCATTTTTACAAGTTAAGATCCATTAAATTAATTCTGCGCCAAGTTACAAACAAATCAATATTTCGCTGAAGAACAGCCTGACCATGATCATCATCAAAAGTATAAAATAATTTAACGTCGTCAGCATACATCAGAATAATACAATCAGAAATAGCACAAGACAGATCATTAAGAAACAATAAAAACTGTAAAGAACCCAAATGGCTACCCTGGGGAACATCAGAAGTAACATATACTGTCTTAGACAATACATTCCTAAACAAAACCCTCTGAGTCCTAAGGGAGAGGTAGGAGTCTAGCCAACTTTGAATAATATCAGGAATACCAATTAATGAAAGTTTAAGAAGCAAAATTCTATGATCAACCCTATCAAAAGCTTTACTGAAATCAGTATAAATTACATCAGTCCGAGCTCTGGCAAGAAAACCCCTGAAAACATGTGTAGTAAATTCAAGAAGATTAGTGATAGTCGACCTACCTTTCAAAAAACCATTTTGGAAAGGGGATATTAAAGATCTCGTATTAAAAAAGAGATAATCCGTCATCAGTTTCTCCACCAACTTGGGAATAACACTGAGTTTGAAAATACCCCTGTAATTGGAAATATTGGATCTATTACCCGACTTATGCAAAGTAATTATAAATGACCTCTTCCAAATAGATGGCAAATGACCAGCCCTCAGAAGCCCATTGAATATAAATGTCAAAGGACCACTCAAAACAACAGCGAACTTTCTTAAAATACAGGCCGGTAACCCGCCAGGGTCCGGCAAGTATGTAAGGTTCAGTCCAGAAAAAGACTAAAGAACAGACTCCTCATCAATGAATATATATTAGAAATAGAGACACTTCTCACTGAATAAGGATACGAAAAGCCGCTACTCAGATCAGGGCCCGGGTCCAACTGCCTATAAGTAGACTGAAAAAACTCAGAAAACATATTCGAAATATCAATGTAACTAGAGGATGATACAACCCCATAAAACATCTCAGACTTAGGATAGCTAGCGAAGTTCGACCTGACTCTAATCATATATTCCTCATAACAGTAATGATTCATTCTACGATAATCCGCACGCGCCTTAGAGTAAAGAGCATAATCAATATCAGTACCTGATCTAACAAACTTTTTAAATAACCTCGATTTTCTGTTCCTCATTTCCTCAACCTTGACAGTCTAGCCGAATTCCACGGAGGACCAGAATGCTCCAAACGGCTATTTACAAATGGAACACACTCCCTAAAACATTTAAATAATACCTCATAAAAGCCATCTAAGATCTTGTCAAGTGAAAGAGAGTCATATGGTGGTGAAATAAGTACAGACGACCAATCTACAGAGGATAGTAGTGTATTCAAACGACTAAAATCTGTACGATGGAAATTAAAACGCCCCCCATCACTAAATGAGCGATCAATTATAGGAGGTAAACAAAGATCAACTTCATCAGAAAGTAACAACGTAGGATGATAACTATCCTCAGGAATAGATATAGGATCAATGCGAAATAAAGAAGAAATACTTGGATCCTCTGAAAATACAAGATCCAAAATTCTACCCATTGAATTCAATACACCATTAACCTGGAAAAGACCTAGATCACACATAGCGGACAGAATAGCATCATAGAATGGAACTGAAGAACATGGCACCAATGAGCCAGTCTCAGGTGAAAAATTCCAAGATGTATGCGGAAGATTAAAATCACCAAGCACTACTATAATTCCCTCTTGCCCCATTGAATCAATTACTCTAGAAATCAAATCGAAGTGAGCCTCATAGATATGAATGTCAGAACAGGGGGGAATATAGGAGCAAGTATTGTATATAAACTTTCCACGATTATAGACCTTAACACAAATAAACTCAATATCCTCAGAAGAACACAAGTCAATCAATTCAGATGTGTATTTAGAGCAAATGGAAATAAGAACACCACCACCATTTCTAGACTTCCTATCCCGTCTATAAATATTAAAATTACTAGACATAATCTCAGAATCAAAAATATTACAATTCAGCCATGTTTCAGTAAAAGCAATTCCATCAAATTCTAAATCAAAGCTACTATTATAAAGCGAAGAAAGTTTAGACCTAAGTCCGCGAACATTTTGATAAGCAATTCTGAAATTAAAGGTCGATTTCGAAGCTAGTTTTTTTGAGAAATAGGATCAGGCAAATTAGTACCATTCCTACGATGGCCCAGCCTGAATACGAATTCCCGTACTAATACACCCTGTGGCCAAAACGAAGGATTAACAATTTCACCAAATCTTTCATCGGCAACATATAATTTAAACGGAGAAATACTGTTATCCAAAGATGGCCTCATCTTATAGCAACCAAACTCAAAAGTTTGGTTCCGTAAATCTTCGATTTAACGGAACATTTTATATCATCGACTGAAGTATCGCATGAAAGACGAGACAGAAAAATAGTTCTTTTAGGTTTAACTACAACCAAATCCCTTGGAGCAGAAGTATCTAAACTAGCGGACACTACAGATGAATACGAAACAGTAGACGGTTTCGAAGATGCCTGAGAAGTGACATCATCTAGAGGTAAAGGTAAAGTAGATAGAGTAGACTTTGGACTCAGTTGAACTAAATTTTCAGACTTCAGTATAGAACTGCTAGCTGAGTTGTCAGCAATAGATGGACAAATGTCCAAAATAGGAGTAACAGTGGACAATGTATTGACTGTCGCAGTTTCCCCTGGCACAAAAACTTGCACCACATGCCCAGGAGCCTCAGAAGAAAGAAGGCCCGGAACTTTTTCTGATTCGAGCAATTCATTTAAAAGGCCATACTTTGAAAATAATTCCTCAAACCGACGAAATCTAGCAAAACGAGATGCAAATTCAATGTCCATCTCAGTAAACTCACGACGAGTCTCCATAAAAAATTTATAAAATTGGATGTCCACTACCTTACATTTAGGACAACACCCAAGGAACTATCCACTAATTGGTCCGTGGTACGAGGAAGCAAACCAACACACTTAATGTGAAACAAATTATCACATAACCAGCAAGAAATCTGGCGTTCACCCTCTTTCCTTACAAAGCATTTTGATGCCATACAATTATTCATTTTAATAAATTAAATAAATAAATAAATAAGCAGCGTAAATTTTTTATATATAAAAGAAATAAAAGAATAAAGATATATCTAAAATGTAAAATCAAAAAACAAAAATAATAATAAATAAGCAAGAATTACAAGCAAAACAGTATACATAAAATAAAAAGAAAAAAAAAAAGGAATACTGATAAAAAGGAAAAAAAACTGTAACAAGCTAACAAAAACAAAAAATAATTAAAACAAGAAGCAATTTTTGTTTTTGTTTTGTTAGAATGAAACAATTAGTATCAAAATTTAACAAATAAAACTTACAATTTTAACATAAAATATCGAAGCAAAATAAAATAATAAAAACAACTTTTAAAACACTTATGCTAAAAATTCTAAACTTATTATAAAAACTTAAAAATCAAAATAATAAAAATAAAAATACACACAATCTCAACAGAGTTGCCAGACTTTCTTTCCTTAAGGAAATTTTTTTTTATTTTGATTTGCTAACTTTATTGTAATTTTTCTTTTCAATCATTTCCTATTCATTTGGTCTCCATTTCGTATTTCACTAAAGCAATAAAACATTCTCGTTTTTCTTTCCACAACCGTGAACAAACGGAACATTTCGCTGTTATTATGACCCCATTTTAAACTATTGAACGACTATAATCATAATATTTGTTTGTGGGTAATTAAACTCTATGGAAAGAAAATTTAATTGTTCATTTCACTTACTTTCAGTTTGTAACTTTACAAAAAAAAATGTTATTTTATCGCCGCAAAATATATAATATTTGCGTATTTTCAAATGAAATTATTATAAATAAAAATTCCAATAAATTGCGCCTACAAAACGGCTTTGGTTAACCAAATGAAACTTTAAATATTGAATGTGAAATACAGTACATGCTACAAACTAGAATTATCGATTGAATTCAGCTGATGGGATACAATCTATACCAAATTTTACAATATGATCAGAGGAAAAGCTTGATAAAAATCAAGAAAACCGACTATCAACACTAACGCTCAAAACAACAGCGAACTTTCTTAAAATACAGGCCGGTAACCCGCCAGGGTCCGGCAAGTATGTAAGGTTCAGTCCAGAAAAAGACTAAAGAACAGACTCCTCATCAATGAATATATATTAGAAATAGAGACACTTCTCACTGAATAAGGATACGAAAAGCCGCTACTCAGATCAGGGCCCGGGTCCAACTGCCTATAAGTAGACTGAAAAAACTCAGAAAACATATTCGAAATATCAATGTAACTAGAGGATGATACAACCCCATAAAACATCTCAGACTTAGGATAGCTAGCGAAGTTCGACCTGACTCTAATCATATATTCCTCATAACAGTAATGATTCATTCTACGATAATCCGCACGCGCCTTAGAGTAAAGAGCATAATCAATATCAGTACCTGATCTAACAAACTTTTTAAATAACCTCGATTTTCTGTTCCTCATTTCCTCAACCTTGACAGTCTAGCCGAATTCCACGGAGGACCAGAATGCTCCAAACGGCTATTTACAAATGGAACACACTCCCTAAAACATTTAAATAATACCTCATAAAAGCCATCTAAGATCTTGTCAAGTGAAAGAGAGTCATATGGTGGTGAAATAAGTACAGACGACCAATCTACAGAGGATAGTAGTGTATTCAAACGACTAAAATCTGTACGATGGAAATTAAAACGCCCCCCATCACTAAATGAGCGATCAATTATAGGAGGTAAACAAAGATCAACTTCATCAGAAAGTAACAACGTAGGATGATAACTATCCTCAGGAATAGATATAGGATCAATGCGAAATAAAGAAGAAATACTTGGATCCTCTGAAAATACAAGATCCAAAATTCTACCCATTGAATTCAATACACCATTAACCTGGAAAAGACCTAGATCACACATAGCGGACAGAATAGCATCATAGAATGGAACTGAAGAACATGGCACCAATGAGCCAGTCTCAGGTGAAAAATTCCAAGATGTATGCGGAAGATTAAAATCACCAAGCACTACTATAATTCCCTCTTGCCCCATTGAATCAATTACTCTAGAAATCAAATCGAAGTGAGCCTCATAGATATGAATGTCAGAACAGGGGGGAATATAGGAGCAAGTATTGTATATAAACTTTCCACGATTATAGACCTTAACACAAATAAACTCAATATCCTCAGAAGAACACAAGTCAATCAATTCAGATGTGTATTTAGAGCAAATGGAAATAAGAACACCACCACCATTTCTAGACTTCCTATCCCGTCTATAAATATTAAAATTACTAGACATAATCTCAGAATCAAAAATATTACAATTCAGCCATGTTTCAGTAAAAGCAATTCCATCAAATTCTAAATCAAAGCTACTATTATAAAGCGAAGAAAGTTTAGACCTAAGTCCGCGAACATTTTGATAAGCAATTCTGAAATTAAAGGTCGATTTCGAAGCTAGTTTTTTTGAGAAATAGGATCAGGCAAATTAGTACCATTCCTACGATGGCCCAGCCTGAATACGAATTCCCGTACTAATACACCCTGTGGCCAAAACGAAGGATTAACAATTTCACCAAATCTTTCATCGGCAACATATAATTTAAACGGAGAAATACTGTTATCCAAAGATGGCCTCATCTTATAGCAACCAAACTCAAAAGTTTGGTTCCGTAAATCTTCGATTTAACGGAACATTTTATATCATCGACTGAAGTATCGCATGAAAGACGAGACAGAAAAATAGTTCTTTTAGGTTTAACTACAACCAAATCCCTTGGAGCAGAAGTATCTAAACTAGCGGACACTACAGATGAATACGAAACAGTAGACGGTTTCGAAGATGCCTGAGAAGTGACATCATCTAGAGGTAAAGGTAAAGTAGATAGAGTAGACTTTGGACTCAGTTGAACTAAATTTTCAGACTTCAGTATAGAACTGCTAGCTGAGTTGTCAGCAATAGATGGACAAATGTCCAAAATAGGAGTAACAGTGGACAATGTATTGACTGTCGCAGTTTCCCCTGGCACAAAAACTTGCACCACATGCCCAGGAGCCTCAGAAGAAAGAAGGCCCGGAACTTTTTCTGATTCGAGCAATTCATTTAAAAGGCCATACTTTGAAAATAATTCCTCAAACCGACGAAATCTAGCAAAACGAGATGCAAATTCAATGTCCATCTCAGTAAACTCACGACGAGTCTCCATAAAAAATTTATAAAATTGGATGTCCACTACCTTACATTTAGGACAACACCCAAGGAACTATCCACTAATTGGTCCGTGGTACGAGGAAGCAAACCAACACACTTAATGTGAAACAAATTATCACATAACCAGCAAGAAATCTGGCGTTCACCCTCTTTCCTTACAAAGCATTTTGATGCCATACAATTATTCATTTTAATAAATTAAATAAATAAATAAATAAGCAGCGTAAATTTTTTATATATAAAAGAAATAAAAGAATAAAGATATATCTAAAATGTAAAATCAAAAAACAAAAATAATAATAAATAAGCAAGAATTACAAGCAAAACAGTATACATAAAATAAAAAGAAAAAAAAAAAGGAATACTGATAAAAAGGAAAAAAAACTGTAACAAGCTAACAAAAACAAAAAATAATTAAAACAAGAAGCAATTTTTGTTTTTGTTTTGTTAGAATGAAACAATTAGTATCAAAATTTAACAAATAAAACTTACAATTTTAACATAAAATATCGAAGCAAAATAAAATAATAAAAACAACTTTTAAAACACTTATGCTAAAAATTCTAAACTTATTATAAAAACTTAAAAATCAAAATAATAAAAATAAAAATACACACAATCTCAACAGAGTTGCCAGACTTTCTTTCCTTAAGGAAATTTTTTTTTATTTTGATTTGCTAACTTTATTGTAATTTTTCTTTTCAATCATTTCCTATTCATTTGGTCTCCATTTCGTATTTCACTAAAGCAATAAAACATTCTCGTTTTTCTTTCCACAACCGTGAACAAACGGAACATTTCGCTGTTATTATGACCCCATTTTAAACTATTGAACGACTATAATCATAATATTTGTTTGTGGGTAATTAAACTCTATGGAAAGAAAATTTAATTGTTCATTTCACTTACTTTCAGTTTGTAACTTTACAAAAAAAAATGTTATTTTATCGCCGCAAAATATATAATATTTGCGTATTTTCAAATGAAATTATTATAAATAAAAATTCCAATAAATTGCGCCTACAAAACGGCTTTGGTTAACCAAATGAAACTTTAAATATTGAATGTGAAATACAGTACATGCTACAAACTAGAATTATCGATTGAATTCAGCTGATGGGATACAATCTATACCAAATTTTACAATATGATCAGAGGAAAAGCTTGATAAAAATCAAGAAAACCGACTATCAACACTAACGGCAATAAGTTATTGAACTGTGCAAGCTCGATATGATCAAAGTCTCTTACTTTTCCTTTTAAAAGTAGTCCTTCTACATAACATGCATACACAATTGGTCACTACAACCCCTTAGTCAGGATTACAACCTAGCTTCTCAAATCACTTATGTTGTGTGTGTTAATTTCATACATTAATGGCGGGACCTACAGTTTAAAGCCGATTTCAAACGACAAATTTTTGGGAAACTTTTCATGGCAATTTTTTTACTCTCAGATTTTTTGCCAGAAATCTGCTGAGAGGAAATCGCCTGGGGTTTGAACCGTGGCCTTTCATCTAATAAGCCAACACACTACCTACTAGACTGCGCCGAGGTCCTTTTGCATCAGTTTTCGAAAGTTTCCGGTCTTGCTCTCCCTACAAGTTTGCACATCCTATTAATTCAAGGTTTGTGTCCAGGATAAATTAAAGTTACCTTCAGATCCTTACTTTTTTAAATAATTTTTCTGTTTTCTGTTGAAATGTCAAAAAAATAGTTAAGTTCAACCCTCTTCATATAAATTGAACGTTTCTGAGATGTGAAAGCCTTAAGGATGTGAAAAAAGCAAAATATCGAGGGAGTTACTGTGATGTCCTTCAACATTTGATATGTAACATGGTGCCTTCACTAATTGGGCAAAACAGTTGAGAACATACATAATTGGTCATTACAACCCATCAGTCAGGATTGTTCGCCATTGTCTAGAAGCTAGTATGTTGGCTTAGACGTGAGTCCACGGTTCATATCTCCAACAAAACGAAATATATAAAAAGATTTCTTCAGCAACTGCCTCTCAGCAGATTTCCGGCACAAGCTCTGAGAGTTAATAAAAATGTTATGAAAAGTTTTCCAAAAATCTGCTGTAATGACCAATTAAGTAAGCAAGCTATTCAGATCATAAAAAACGCTGCCTGACAACGTCAGTGCTCTAAAAGCAGAGGTCATGATCGTTTTGAAATCCTGTTTTCTCCAACTATTTTTGTGGAAACGAAAATAAGATCAGGACGATATTTATAGCTTCAAAAGCATTATCTACTTACATTAATCATTTAGAATGTCTAATGCTATTTGGTGGGCTTAAGTATAAATAAGAAAATCGGCAAAGGGTCTAAAAGACTTCCTTGTCGAACATCAAATAAAACATTAATTGATTTCAGACGACCTCCTTTAAAATAAACTGATTGCCTTCAATACAAGTAAGGTCTTCCATTAGCATTAACCAAAAATTTATTTCCAATTCGTAGAAGACTTTCCCAATTTTACACGCTCATACACACATAAATTTCTATCACATACACCAGAAATAGAATAAATTATAGATTATGTCAGGCAGGACACATTATAATTACATTTATCGCCATTTCACAAAATCTGTATGTATTTTGTAGCCATTACATACAGTCATTGTCTTCTATGCAGGGGCTAAAAATAGTTCGTTTTTGGCCTGATAAAAAAAAATTTCATTGTTATTGATTAAATTGTTATTTTTGTTCCAAACATACACATATATATATATATATATATATACATATATAAACAGACACATTCCTATTTATGGTAGAGGAATATAATAACATTAAATGGCCATGTATTAATAGGCTTTTGGCATTATGAATTTCCTTTATTTTTCCTATATTTTTTTGTTTTTGTTGTTATTGGTTTTTTGTTTAACAATTTCAATAACTAATTGAATTAATTAATTTTTGAGCCATCTTTGGCATGTGAATAGAAATATGAATATTTTGTATTGTATTTGCTCTGGAAAATATACAAAATGAAAGCAAATTAATTTGGTAAACGAGTGTCGTTCTGTAATAAAATAATTTTTCAATTTCTAACAACATATTTTAAGGTAAATTTTAATTTCTTTTTTTGCTAAATTATTCTACAAATAGAGAGCAATTTTGTTGGTTATTGCACAATTAAATAGAGGGTGGACCCTTTAAATTTAAAAATGCAAATTTATTTTGTTTGTTGTGTAGCACAGTTGTTCCGGTTGGAAATGGAATATCGTTTCCTTTAAAGGACTGCCGTAGCTTGCCTTACAGTGCCTCATTCGATCGGACCAATTTTAAAGGACTTTTTCAAGTGTATGGGATCGTATCTCAGCAATACATACATAACATACATACATAATTGGTCATTAGAACCCTTCAGTCAGGATTACGACCTAGTTTCTCACACCACTTATGTTGTTATTATGTGTTAATTTTATACATCAGTGGTGGGACCTACAGTTTAAAGTCGACTCCGAGCGACAGGTTTTTGAGAAATTTTTCATGGAAATTTTATTTGATTTCAGAGTTTTTGCCAGAAATCTGCTGGGAGAAAGTCGCCGAAGAAATATTTTTTGTATTTTGTTTTGATGTCTGGCCTGGGGCTCGAACCCTGGCTTTACGTCTAATAAGCCAACACACTACCTACTAGACTACGGCGACTACACCTCAGCAATGGCTTCACTAATGTTGGCCTACATATGCTCAACTGTATCTGGTCTGGCGGCATAAACTTTTCTTTAACGGCGTCCCACAAAAAATAGTTCGCAGCTCCTTGGCGGCGCCAACTGACATCACAATCTCGATTAAATAAACGGCCATCAAACGTTTGAGGCAATAAATCGATTGTGGCATGATATGTGTGGCAAGTTGCACTTATGAAACCAAACATCGTTCACATCAATACCATGAAGAGCGGTGGTGAGATAGGTGTCTCCATTTGCCGTAATGGTTGCGCCGTCCTCATTTTCAAAGAAATATGGGCCAATGATGCCTTCGCTCCACAAGCCGCACCAAACAGTCACTCGTAATGGGTGCATTTGCTTTTGTGAGAACACGTGTCAGTTTTCGGAGAAAAAATTCGGCAATTTTGCTTATTAACGCACCCACAAGATGAAAATAAGCTTCATCCGAAAAGATGACTCTTTTTTTTTTGGCAGATTCGACATAATCGTGTAGGTCCCCGTTGGCCCAATAAATCCCAAAGTTGCTCAAGTGTAAATCGATTCATAACGTTTAGTGGTAAGTTCTTTGTGGAGTTGAATAAAAAACTAAACGGATAATACTCTACTGTGGGAACATATGAAAATCATTTTTCTTCAAATTATCAGCGAGGTAGCGCCAGAAATGTGCAAAATGATGATCAAGAACAGTGGATGTCAACATATCTGTAGCAAGATTTCAAGAAATAATATTGCTAGTGAGTTGAAACTGTCCCAGATAGATTTAAAGTCAAGAATAGAGTTTTTGAGTTAAGAAACATATCATTTTACGGTATAAGAGCACTTGTAAAGCTTGAAGACTTGCATAGACGACCAGTCTTTAATTTAACTAACGAGTACCTGCACAGAAACATTTCCCAGTCTTCTGTAACGATGAGCTATGGATCGGTACGCATTAATAGTAAAAGTTGACCCTAGGAAAACGGCACTCGATGTTACTAATTATGCAAACGAGCAATTAGGGGTTATGATTGGCGGCCACACAGCCAGAAACCGATTAAGAGAAGCAAATTTATTAGCTAGAAGGCCAGCCAAGAAGCCATTTATAAGTAAGGTTAATAAGAAAAAACGGTTTGACTTTGTTAGACGGTATCTGCATTGGTGGAAAGAGCAAGGGGCCAAAGTTATGTGGAGCGACGAATCAAAGTTTAACTTATTTGGCTCTGATGGGAAAAAGTGAAGATTCCTGATATAGTATTTGGTTTAAATATAATGGTGATAACAACATTATTTTAAACCAAATAAAAAAGAAAATTTTAAACAGGACTTAAATTCATAATTCCGGCTTATGTGTCATTTTTGATACATACGACTTTCCTACGGATTCTTTGGTGTTGTGTATGTAATATTTTAAAGTTTTCAAAGATTTTGTGAAGTTTTATCGTAAATAATACATTATTTATGGTATTTGAAAAGGAATTGAAAGTTAAGTGTCGGATGAAAATGAATAGATTGATTTTGATTGAAGCATTCGTAGCCTAGTATGTAGACGTCAGACCAAGGTTTAAACCTCAGGTCAGACATTTCCAATTTACAACGAAAGATAGTAATGACCGATTATGTATGTTTGTATGTAATATTCCTTCTGCTGAAGACTCTGAAAAAGAAGAAAACAGAAGCTCGTCTTATGAAATCACGAAAGTATTGGCAGTAACAAACATGACAAAAGGATGTTTATCGCCGAAAATGCTGCTACTTGGAACCTTTAGTAGTATGGGAAGAGAAAATATTACAAATTTACGCACAGATTGGTAGCAGCTGTTTCTTGAAATGTTGTAGAGTCTTTCCTACTGCTCTTCTCATACTTATCTCACGTGACAGACAAACATTAGAAAAAAAGTGTTTTGTCCCATGTTTTATTTCATAGATATTACAGAAGGATAATATTTCAGTCAACTATGTACGTATGAGATAACAGAATTGGTCAATTCACACAAGCCGTTGTATCGTTGTATTCATTGTATAGTTGGACAACTATACAACAGTGTATGCTTGTTGTTGATAATTTTCATATAAAAATCCGATACACTTATATACATTATTTTCATATGTTTATAAAAGTTGTATTGGTTTCATACTATCAAATTGTTTGAATGCCAAAAATTATGAAGAAGAATACGACATACACAATACAGCATAGCACTGAGCGTTCACAAACAATCAAGTGTATTCAATACAACATACACGATACAAAGTCGTGGGAATTGGCCAATAGGTACCACACTGGCAAACACTGATACAACAGATAACGCGAAGGTATTTATACATTAGATTGGCATTACTCTGCAACGAGAAAATCAAATTCGTTCGCATAGATTTTACTCCTTTGCAAAACAAGGTCGGAAGATTACCTATTTGTATAGGCGCCAATTTTATCCGCTAGAAATATAAATTATAAAACCTAACCAGATACCACTTGAATATAAAGTTGAAGTATTCGTAGTCCAGTTCGTAGTATGTTGACTTTTTAGACGTGACGCCATGGTTCAAACACCAAAAAAGATTTTTTTGGGGTCTTCCTCTCCGCAAATTTTAAAAAACTCTTAGAGTAAATAAAATTGCCATGAAAAAGTTTCTCAAAAGTCTGTCATACTTAGTCGACTTTAAACTGTAGATCCCGCCACTCATGTAGAAAATTAACACACACAACATGGGTGGTGTGAGAAACTAAATTGTAATCGTGATTGAAGGGTTGTTATGATCGATTATGTATGCATGTATTTATGTATTCGCTTTTGAGAATTCACGTTTAAAGTTGCAATTACACTCCTACGACTTCTATAGCGAACTGCGTCTTCTCTTTTTTTGGACGGCATTTGAAACCCTAAGTCAAAGGAGTTTTGAGCATAAACTCAAAAGTCTGGATGAGAATTAAAGTTGAAATTACGCACTTAGGGCTTCTAAAGGAGAGGTGAAAACTTTTCTGTTTTTGTACGACATTTGGAAAACTGAGGCGTATGAGTTTTGAACATAAAACCAAGAGTCTGTATGAAGAATACCAGTCAGACCTTATAGATAAATAGGGATATTGAAATAATCAGTATTACAATGGGATCTCCTAAGACCCCAGTGAACTAGCGAAATTAAAACAATGCTCCATCGAACCCGTAATACTTGTATTCGGTTTTTTTCATTTGTTTAGAAAATATCATCTTCGCTTGAAAGCAAGGCCATACAGATACTTACCCTTTGAAAACCAAACTTTTAGAAAAACCTTGAATTTTTTTTTTATTTTTTAAATATTTTTTTTTTCATTTTTATTTTTCGTATATAGTTTTAGGTTGTTTCTTTTTATAGTTTTTTTTATTTGCTTTGATAACCTGCTACTCGGAAGTGATGACAAATTTACACATATTACGCCTTTTCGATAAATGAGCTGAAACACTTTCGACTTTTAATAATTCCAATAATTTTATCGCGGTAGATTAGAAACTAATTGAATTTGATGGTCGTTATAAATTTCGTGGTCCACCGAAGTCGAATTGGCAGTTTTAGATTCAATAAATGCTACGCACGTAACAGGAATTTTTTTTAACTCATATGGCGTTGACAACAAATATTTTTAACGAAATATAACAATAGTTTGTACCATCATCAGCCCTCAATTGAGAGCGTTACTGATGCGAGTGACAATAAGCTGCCCCATCTAAACAATTGTAAATTTATAAATCGCCATAAAGCAAGGGTGATAGATGTCAAATTATTACCAGTTAGAAAAAATAACACCAAGCTGACATGGAGTGTTTGATTTTTACGTAAAAAACCATGCTGCCTGCAATGTACATCACGTCAAAAATTTTGGCATAAATTCCATAAAAGTGATAATAAAATGTTAGAATATAAAATAGTTTTATTCAAATTAATTAAAATAAATAAAAGTATTTGATTTTTTTTTTATTTAGCGAAATCTATCAATAATCCTAACAATTCATTTTGATACTACAAGTATGTATCAAAAGTGATACATAAGCTAGAATTATGGATTTTTTAAGCCTCGATCTACGTTTAAGGAAATATTTTTTGTATTTTTGCTTCCTTAAATTAAACATTCTTAACACAAATTCTCTGCGAGAAAAAAAATTATAATGCTTGCGTAAAAAAATGCAGCAGTATTTTAAAATGTTATTTACAAACAAATAAAAAAGAAAATATAACAACAACAAGAATTGAAAAGAAAGAAAGAAAAATTATGAAATTATTCTCGAATATTATACACAGTATAAGAAGATGGAGGAGAGCAAATGGAATGCATATTTATTGCATATATTTTTTTAAATTTTTATATTTTTCTTTTTTTTTCATTTCCCTATGAATTTCATTTAACTTTCTCTTTCTCTTTCTTTTTTTTTTTGAAGTAATGGCAATAGAGTGCAGTTATTATTGTTGTTACTTCTTTCTCTACAGTGTGTTTAGCTTCTTTTTTCGTTTTTGTTCAGTGCTCTTCATTTAATTTATGAGTTCATTTAGTGTTTTTGTTTGTTGCCATATTTTATTTGTATTACTGTTGCTTTCTTGTATTTTTTTTGTTTATTTGTTTTTGTTGTTGCTGTATTCCAAGAATTCATATGGCATTACTTCTAAGAATTTTTGTTGAATGTTGAAAAAGAGACAAACTTAAGGGCGAAAGTAAAATGTACTCATTATTCATGAATGTTGTTGCTTTTGCTGTTATGCTGTGTACAATTTCACTACAATTTCATTTGTTTCCCTTTCCGCATATTTTGTTTTTTTTTTGTTTATATCTGTATGTACATTTGTTTCACAGAGGGGTTATTCTAGTGACAACAATGATGACAGCTGTCATCATGTGAAAGTCTCAATTGTTGTAGCAGTATTCTGGTGATTTAACGTTTAAAGTTTGTATACATTTTCCTCTGTTTCACCATGACAGAATACAAAATTACAAAATTCACATCAAGTTATTCATAATAATTCCAAATTCAAATCAAACCTCTATGGGGGAAGACAACCATTCTGGAATAAGAACTCGATGTTGATTTTAATTGAAATTTTGCCTTCAATAACTGACAATATATTGACGTAATATTACAGAACCAAAATATGTTTATTGCAGGTGAAGAATGCTTTCAACATCAGAAGAATGCTTGTAAAGGGAAATAAGTAAGACACAGTTTGATGAAAAATTCTTCAAATGGAATTTGAAAATAAGGAAATTTGAAGAATATATTGGTTAGGTTAAGCGGACACATGAGTTCATTAAGGTTTTGACACGACATAAAATATTGGGAAAGTCCTACTGAATAACAGCTGTTGTCAATTGCTGCAGTTGGAACGTCAATCTCCATCGAACTTGTTTACAATAGGTATTGTCAGGAGTAAGTTTATCCTCTCCTAGATAGACTTAAACTTAAGATATTGAGGATCCTAGGGTAGGATCATACCTTTTTGTGGTTCTGATGCATTCGTATAAATTTCTGGTCGGATAATGCAACCTAAGTGTACTTGTAGCCGCCGTAGTATAGTTGTTACTGTGTTTGCTTATTATACGTGAGGCATCGGTTCAAACCCCAGGTCAGACATCTCCAACAAAACGAAATATGACGAAAATATATTTCTTCGGCATAATAAAATAAAATTATATATATTATATATATAGAAAATATATTCCGCTCAGCAGACTTTTGGCAAAAACTCTGAGAGTAAATAAAATTGCCATGAAAATGTTCCTCAAACATTTGTAGGTTACGCCATTCATGTGTAAAATTAACACACCCAACATCAGTGGTGTGAGAAACTAGGTTGTAATCTTGATTAATGGGTAGTAAAGATCAATTGTGTATGTATGTATGTAAGAGTATATATACTGACAACGCCAGGCGAGGATGTGAATCTTGTGTTTTTCAGCATAAAAACTAATGGGGAACGACACAGTAAAGTAATTTAATACCTTCCGAACGATTTTCCTAGGCAAGTGTAGTGTTTCGTCATATCATGTTCTAATCGAAATGGATATCGTTTGAAAACTATTTTAGATTTTCTGGGTTGCTTGGTTGTTTGTTGTCCATTAACGAACTCAAATTTAATTCTATTGAGGCGTCTCGTCGGAGGGTGATCAGTACAGATGTGCACGGAAAAGTCTTCATTTGATCATTTAGGAACAGACCAGAAGACAGTTGCCAATATAACTATAATAAGCTCAACAGTCTGGAAGATTGTTCAAATGGAACACGCCTTCATTACTGGTATATATAGGGTCTTTTTACAGGACCCTCCAAACTTAGACAGTTGATAAAGGCCATCTTATAGAAACTAGTTCTATTTGGTTATCATTCATTCAGACTGCGTTGCAAAATAAAAGTGTGAATGAATATAACATTTAACGAAACACGTGCAAATAATAAAATTGTTTTATCAAAATGGTTTTTCTGTTTGGGCAACGTACCGCGCGGAAATTCATCTCTCCCGCAATAATGCCCAGTTCTGGATGAATGAACAAACAAAATTGTCGATACCAATCCACCTGAGATTCAAGAACGGGAGCCAATGCATCCCGGTATGGATTTGGTATTGGCGGTGGCATATTGCTTTAAGAGCCTCACCAACAGGCCATCACTGTCAACGGCAAGCGCTATAGGTCGATGATTACTTAAACCTTTTAGATTTAAATTCAGTGAATTTGGATGCGGATCTTGGTTTCAGTAGAACAGCGCTATGCGTCATATAGCTCATGCCAGATTGGAAATGCGGCACAAGTGATTTGATGTCATGTTCATCTCACATTGAGAGTTTATAAACTAGCCACGATTTGACCACGTTAGACTTTTTATTGTGGGATTTTCTTAAGTCACACATGTATACGAGTAACCCACAAACCAGAGCATTCTATTGGGTTGTTTGGAAAGTAGTTTTATTTTTTTTTTTTTTTGTGAAAATGAAAGACATTTTTCGTATAATAAACAGACACAAACTTTATTAAATTATATATTGGCCGTCCTCTTGCCATCATTCTGGTAGTGGCATAATTCCACGCTAATAAAATTTTTGAACTTTACTGGCAAAAAAAACTGATCGAGGTGGTTTTTGACCTCCTCATTTGAGGTGAAGGAACAAATAATAATCTGATGGTGCCAGATCTGGAGAATATGGTGGGTATGGCATTGTATGCCATTTAAGCTGTAAAAGCTTTTGGCGAGATACCAAACTTGTGTGAGGTCTTGCGTTGTCTTGGTGAAACACTACACCGTTCTTGTTGATTAGTTCTGGCCGTTTCTGTTGAAGTGCATCATTCAGTTTGTCCAGCTGATGACAGTAGACTTACGTTGTGTTATCCTGTAAAAGCACAAAAAAAACGATTCCTTTAAAATCCCACAAAACAAACAGCATCACCTTTTTTCGGTGAATATCGGCTTTGGAAATGGTTTGAGCCGGTTCATATTTTCTGCTCCATGACCTCTTGCGTTTGACATTGTTGTATATCATCTCTTTTTCGTCCCCAGTGATGATGCGCTTCAAAAACGGATCATTTTCGAGACGTTTGAAAAGGGAATCATATACGTTAATGCGGCGATAGAGATTTCTCTCTGTGAGAACATGGGGAACCCATACATCGAGCTTCGAGGATAATCCCGGGCCTTTCAGGTGGTCATAAACTGTTGAATTTTAATATATTTAACCTTAATCCGATCTCAAGTGTTGTTATTCGCCGGTTCACATCAACTAATGCCTTTATCGCAACTTTATCAGCTTCAACCGGCCATCCCAAACGTGGTGCATCTTTGACATTAAAATTGCCGATTCGAAATTTAGCGAACCAGTTCTGGTACTGGCGTACTGTCAACACACCTTCTCCATACACATCGATCAATTTCTTTCTGGCTTTAACAGCGTTTTTACCCTTTCTGTAGTAAAACAGTAAGGTATGAATGTCGAAAATGCTGCTTATCGCTGTCTATATTTAAAAGGGCACCAACCAAAAACTACTGAATAGAATTAATTGAAATTTTTCACACACAAGCCTTGCTATATGAGCTCTCAAAGCATATAAAAATTATACGGCTTAAGTGTGAAGTTGGGTGCAAAAAAATACAATTAAATCCTCTGTCGGTAAAAAACGAAATTACTTTCCAAACAACCCAACATTTTTAAATTGAAATTTTTTTTTTAATTTTTAATTTAAAATAGAAATGCGTTCAAAAGAATGTCCTTTAATATTTAAATTTTTTTAATTGCTTAAAACAGTATTAAAAATATTCTTAAATTTTACTTAGTTTTTAGAAGCTAAAATTTAAATTAAAGAAGACAAGAACTACTGCGGTCAAACGAGTTTCTAAGACTGTATCTTCGTAGTGGATTCTATTTCTCATTGTCTTTTTAAATTCATGTATGATGTATAAGAATTTCGTTTTTTAGTAATGAATTTACATTTAAATATAATATGTTTTATTAATACCATTTATTTGAAAAAAAATTATAATAAAATTCCTTGGCTTACACACTCACTTTAATAAAAAAGACGGTTTTAAGTTCCATAAAACTAAACTTCTAATGGTAGACATATTTTAAGTTATTATTTACATTTAATCAAAGAACAACAACAACAAAAAAGTACATAAAAATATAAAAAAAAATTCAACATTTCCGCAAATATATTCAGTCCACCACCCACCTCGGAAGCAATGGCCCACAAATATGCTACTGATTGTAGAAAACATGACCCCATTTTGTCCGTGTACAATTTCATAACGTTAGCGTTTGTTTTTTTTTTTTTTGTTTTCAGCGGTATTTCTTGTCTTTTTCACTGCCTTCATAATTTTGTAAACCGAAAAAAAAGAAGCAAAAACAAAAACTAGTGTCTGTCTGTAGCAGTATGAAGGCAAAAGAAAAAGAAGACGAAAAACATAACAGAATAGAAAATACATACATACTGCTACAGCAACTGCTAATTTAAATTTATTGATGCAACATACTTTACGATCATGTCATCGTCTGCAAAACACATTTCTTGTACCACTGCTGCTAAGTGTAGTGCCACAAATATTTCTAATATTTATACAGGCTTTCTTTCTTTTAGGGCGAGAGGATACTCTTCTTTTTTTATTTTCTAGACTGATTTTGTTGTTGCTTTTGTATTTAACTAGCGAACTGTAAGGGGCCGATACAATACAATTTTTTCATGTTGTGCATGAGTGTTTCATTACAGTATTTTTTGTTTTTTTTTTGTATGTGCCACTGCTGCTCTACTGCCACTGATGTTGCACTGTATGTATGTATGTTAGTCAAACAAATTTATGGCAACTAACTGCAATGACATTGTTAAAAACTCCCAAAAGTCATGCTAGAACCAAAAAAAAAAAATTGATAAAGAAAAAGAACACATATAGAAACGTATAACGTAAAACGTAAAACGAGAATTCATGCAAAGACCCAACCAAAATATAAGTTTGAATTACACAAAACAGCTTCTATGCCAACACGCTTTTCTTTTGAGTTGAGTTGAAGCAACGTGGGTGGTATGAAAAGTATACCGAAGTTTGCTAAATCATATGAAACAATTATTTATTTGCATATTCTTATACGCCACTTCAGAAATGGAGCTTCAATGCTTTTCGTCCTATTTTTCGTATTTCACAAAGATTATCTTGTTGGCTCTATGCTGTCACATGTAGTGTATCTTTAAACTCCATACTAAAACATACATGTATGTAACCTGAATGAGTTATATGCAACATTTCAATCTGAACGCAAGGACGTCAAAATTGGATTTACAAAATTTACCGAACTGAGACCAAAGCATTGCGTCTTGGCAGGAAGCAGCGGAACTCACACAGTATGCGTTTGCATTTACCATGAAAATGTTAAACTCATGTTGAAGGAAATCAACTTAAAGTATTTGACAGATGATTCCTCAGAAGATTTGCACGATTACCGTGATTGTCTTAAATTGACTATGTGTCCTTATGTAATAACTTCATGCCACTTAGGCGAATGTTCAAATTGCCCGGAGACCACATTCATTAAGGATAATTTAATGAACTCTTTTGATCGGGAATGTATTGATGAGATAAAATTTGAATCTTGGCTTCAGACTGAAAGATGTACCCTGAAAACAGTAATTTTAAATGTGGATGATTTTGTGGAAGAAATATGCAAAGGTTTGCTAAATTTGAGGACCCATGACTTTTTAGTCAAACAGCAATGGTCATTTTTGAATGATTTGAAGACACATTTGAAGTCTGGTGAATTCGTGATTTCATGTGATTTCAGAGAACTATAAATATGTTATTCAGGATGCCATGATTTAAAATATGATACCGCTGCAGTTTATGAATACCAGAAGAGAATTCTAAATTATCTAAAATCTAAATTTATAGTGGAGAAGGTATACTACGTTTCGGATGGAGCTCATCAACATTTTAAAAACAAAAATAGCTTCGCAAATCTTATAGCTCACGAAAAATATTTTGGAATTCCAGCTGAATGGCATTTTCATCCAACTGCACATGGCAAAGGAGCATGTGATGGCATAGGAGTAAATCTCAAAAGAAATGCAGCAAGGTATAGCCTGTAGTGCTCTCATCAAGATCGCATCTTAGATGCGAACGCTTTATTCCGATGGGCAAAGAACCATTGTAAAGAAACTGAAATAGTTTTTAGTAGCAAAGATGATCATGACGAAACATTAAAAACATTGAAGAGTAGATTCGACGCTGCTATAACAATTGATGGTACAGCTCAATACCATGCTTTTATACCAATTATCGATGGAAGACTCCAGTTGAAAAAGTTTTCTGCATCTTCTCAATGCGATTTCTTTCCAAAGCCAAAAAAGAAAGCAGCAGCGAAATCAGCAGCTGTACCTAGTAACTCCAAGAAAGGATTGGCAAAAAAAAGCAGAAAATGAAGGCAATAAATAAGAAGGACGAAAGATTGGCAATTTCAAAATTTATAGTTTTATTTTATTAAATTTTTTATTATTATTGTTATTTCGTATTATAAGTAATAAATAAAATATTGAAATAATATTGAAAAATCTTATTCTTGAGTTAAAAAATAATTTTTTTGATAGATTTCCCACTCGCACAAATAAAAAAAAATTTTAAAAAATTAAAAAAAATTATTTTTGCTAGGACCAATAGGTGAAAAGTTACAGACATTTTAAAAAATAATATCCTTTGGAAAATTTTTGCTAGGACCAATAGGTGAAAAGTTACACACATTTTAAAAAAACCCTGTATGTCCAAAATGTCCAACTTTGACCGCCTCTAACTCCGGCAGTTCTTGAGTGATAGATTTGTGTCTGGGCTACTATCCAATAGTACTAACCTTGGTGCAAATTTCATCCAAATCGGAAGATTTTAAAAATTGGGTCACTTGACACTAAATTGCCCACATACATAATTGGTCATTACAACCCCTTAATTAGGCACGATTACGACTTAGCTTCCCAAAACCACTTAAGTTGTGTGAGCGACAGGACCTAATTTTTAAAGTCAACTCCGAACAACAGACTTTTGCGGATCTTTTCATGCCGATTTTATTTACTCTCAGAGGTTTTTTTCAGAAATCTGGTAAGAGGAAATCGCCGAAGATATATTTTTTCATATTTCGTTTATTTGGAGATGCCTGACCTGGGGTTTGAACCGAGGCCTCACATCTAATAAGCCAACACACAACCTATTTGACCACGGCAACTTCATAACTGCTCCTGTATAGTGTGACTAACAAAATATCAAGCAAAAGTCTTGCCTATTTGATAATATCTATTTGTTTAAATTTCTGTATTTTTTTTGACCTAGTCTAGCTCTTTAATCTATCTATCGAACACATAGACTTTCGCTCTTCAATATGTATAACAAGTTCTAGACTTTGCTATGTGAGGTATACGCATATGGTGTCTTGTTAGCTTCATCCACATTAGCTCTACTGGCCGCTCTAGTAATACATGACTCTTTGTCTTCATTCATACATCCTATGAAGAATATTTTGTAGATTTTTAGGTGAGTGTAACATCTGACAGGCGGCGCTGAATATCGTCAGATGCCTCTAAGATTGGTCGATGTTAACCAGTATTAAGCATGGTTAGGAGAAGTAAACTACACTGTCTGATATCTGTGTTTAAATTAAGGGTCTGCTATCTGGAATTATAAAACTTGCTTTACACAAGGTTTCAAAGTATAGTCGACATATCAGGGAAGTGATTTGGTCGCGTGTATCAATATTCTGTACAGCGTTGACTATGTTAAATGAAAAGCGGTGAGTGAGATTTCGCCGATTACTGAATAACTGTTCGTATAGTATTGATATGTTTTACGTATGAGAGGATATACGATCCAATAAAAGTTTCAACTTTCAATAAGGTCACCTTTTTTAGGCAATATGATTAGAATGCCTTCGTACTTACTTACTTCATTGTTTTTTTTAAATCTTAGTCACGTTAACAATCTAGGTTCTCACACCACCTAGGTTGTGTGTGTTAATTTTATCCATGAGTTGGTGGGACCTACAGTTTAATGCCGATTAAAAAAAACTTTTCCCGGCAATTTGTCTTTACGCTCAGTGTTTATGCCAGAAGATTGCTTAGAGGAAGACTTTTCTTTTCATGTTTCTAAGCTGGGATTGGAACCAAGTAATGCACTACCAGTTACATTCATGGCTTCTCTCCATTCGAAAAAGAGGCGTAGGTATAGTGATGAGGGGTCAGATATACAGTCAAAGAAAAAAGTCTACATACAGTGGAATGTAGTTTTTATATATTTTTCCCAATAATTTCTTCGTAAATTTTTTTTCAAATTCACTTTTTCTTCAAATATTTGGAAAAACCCAGCGGGAAAAAGTCTACATACATTTTTTCCACATTTCGTGTTGTTCGAATACTCTGAGCAAGGTTTTTGTCTAATAAGCCAACTCACGAACTACTATAATACGTCAACTTCAAGGCATCTTTCGTCATGTTAAAATGATTTCTCGCATCTTAACCCGTTTGATACTGCAGTAATATATTCCGTAAAACCCATATGGTTGGCTCATGAATAGTCAGAGTTGTCAGAGTCATCTGAACATTGCATTATTCGTGCTACACTCATAGCTTTTCATTACATAAAAATTACTTCTACAGGAGCTGAAGAGTTTAATTAGCGTTCATGTACAAAAAGGAATCCTCTGGACTTCTACTGCGTAGATATTCTTCGCATGGTTCCAGAGTTGGGAGAAAAAAACCGGTAGTATAACAATGCGTCACACATGGCTTAAGTTTGTTTATCGTCTCGGGTTATTAAGCATTAAGACAGAATGTACAGATTTGTGAAGGTTAGATTTATACAAAGGCTTTAATTTGATGATGCTTAAAAATTTTAAAACTTTGTTTTCGAAGATTTTTTTTGTTTGAAAATTTTTAAAATTTTTATTCAGACTTACCGATTCGGTGGCTGCCTTTGTTGCTGCTGCTGTTGTTTACGATTTTGTTCACCACTTCGAGTAGGTATTAATCTGCCAAAAGAATACATACAGTGGTGTATGTAGACTTTTTTCCTTGACTGTAAGTAGCCAAAGCTTAAAGAGTTTAAACATTTTTATCATTTGGGAGAGAGGAAAAGCATAAATATCACAGCTGCAACTGCCTTTTTAGCAATGTATGTAATCAGGGATCAGAGTAACATTTTTTTCTTAAGTTGCCACTAAGGATTGTTAAAGTATTCTGCGATTTCCCACAGAAGAAGAAAGAATCTGCTTTAGGTTGCCTACATTCTAGGGTTTTCACTCACGTTTTTACTCATTGTGTGTTATCGCCTAGTGCTCGGTATATTATGTGCTGTTATTAAATATCCTTCATTAGGTTAGGTTAGGTTAGAGGACTTGTACTCAATTAAGACAAGTACAGTACCCGGAGGTCGAATTGACCCATTGTACAACGTCCTAGTTTCTCACACCACTTATGTTGTGTGTGTTAATTTTATACATGAGTGGTCGGACCTACAGTTTAAAGTCGACTCCGAACAACAGATTTTTGAAAAGCTTTTCATGGCAATTTTATTTACTCTCAGAGTTTTTGCCAGAAATCTGCTGAGAGGAAGTCGCCGAAGAAATACTTTTTGTATTTAGTTTTGATGTCTGGCCTGGGGCTCGAACCCTGGCATTACGTCTAGCAAGCCAACACACTACCTACTAGACTACGGCGACTTCAATATACTTCGTTAATATTCTTTATTTCAAATTTAAAAAAAAAATTGTTTTTTATTAGACAACCTTCCTACATTAAAAGACCTACCAAAAGCCAACTATTTGCTTTTCTATTATTAAATTTTCAGAAAACGAGTGTAGGAATGAATGAAAAAGAGGCATGCATACATGCTTATAGTGCATATACCATACAGATTCATATGCTTATGCAAGTAAGTGCTGCACAAGTAAGTACGAGTATCTGTGGCATCATATTCATACACCCTGTATTCATATATTTTCATTTCTATATAAATTTCATCTTGTGTTTTTGTAGCGATTTGTAAATCTCTGTATTAGAAGTACGTAAATGATAAAGATGCTTAGGAAAAAACTGATGAAAAAAAGCAAAAAAAAACAGAAAAGAGAGGAAACAAACTGGAGATATGCCAATAATATGTGCTGAGATTTAATTGTTTGGAAATTATGTTTAAGACTTAAAAGAAAAACGAGAGAAAATGTACAAAAAAAAAAGTAAAGAGAATAGTCATATATAATGTAGACTTTTAAATGTTAATGATTTACTATTTCAACGTACATATGCCAAGATTTCTATCTGATGAAGTACAGTGGGCATTTGATGAAATTTATTTTCAAAATACATTTTTTTTTAGTTTTCTTAACAACATAATTTAACTCATAATTTTCAAGTTCATTTTATTGAGGGTAGTAATGTCCTACAGCACAGACAACATGTCGTACAAATTTATGCTGTTTAGGTGAGACAGCTCTAGTAACATTTGCTCAATACTGTAGGCATTTACAACAATTTCGGTTTTAAAAAATATTTTGATGCCTGTAGTGAGTATGAAGAGTGAAAGCAAAAAAAAAAATTGTTAATAGACTTTAAGCATGGATTACCGAACTTTGACAGTCGATAACGGTTATCTTGTTGAAGCAACAGCTGCTAAATGTTTCTCCAGTACTCCTCTTGGGAAACATATGGCGTTCCGTCTTGTTTCCGTCTCTTAAATCTATTTTTGTTGGTCTGCTGTAGCAAGTCCTAGGATAATGGGTGAGAAGTAACACCCTCTGAGTATTTGATGCAGTGGTGGTGAATCGTGCAGATTGGTGTTTGCTCCCCTTTTTCCTCTGCCAAATTAGTTGTAATTTTTCAGTCTGTTGTGCTAATCAACCATGTGCAACATACCACGCTTAGCTCACCTTACGATCGCTATAATCGTCCAAACGAGAAGACTC
This sequence comes from Sarcophaga subvicina, assembly GCA_936449025.2. NCBI lineage: Eukaryota > Metazoa > Arthropoda > Insecta > Diptera > Sarcophagidae > Sarcophaga > Sarcophaga subvicina. The sequence goes on from OW388081.2 coordinate 30,741,349, forward strand.
TTTCCAATAGAGTGGACAAATTCGAGTTCATAGCTTCAATATACGATTGACCAATACTCGTACATCCAAGATCTGCCGAAAACATCGTCGCTGTTCATGAAAGTCTGCATACGACTGCGAAGCAGTCGGTTTTGCCTAGGCTTACAGCAAGTAAGCCTTTCGCAAATCACAAATTTGCGAACTATTCATCGAGACTAGGGTCTGGACTTGTAAAAAATTTTAATGATACAGAAACTGAAGGTCAACGATTGTAGATAACGACTTGTGTTCGCTGATTTGGTGTCTGAAGTAGTTAACTATTGACTGCAATTTTCATACAAAAAATCGTTATTAATACGTCAACGAACAAATTTATCGCATTCGGTAATAATACCAGTTGACATGAGGTCCCAGAGCGTTCAGTGCATAACGAAAAAGTCACTGTTTGGTGTCGGTCTCTAGCCTTGGAGAACAACTCTGGCTAGACAACCACTGTCAACAGCGAGCACTATAGGTCGATGGGTACCAAATTCTTTTGACCTGATCGGTTCATAAGTCTTGGGGAACGACACTGGCCAAACCGCCACTGTCAACAGTGAGCTTTATAGGTCGATGATTACCCACTTCTTTCGGCCTAAATTGCATGATATGGGCACTAACGACTTGCAATTTCAACTGGATGGTGGTACATGCCACTCAGCTCATGTCAAATTGAATATTCTGCACGTGCAACTGCAGGGCATGGTCACATCTCGTGGAGGTGATGTGAACTGGCAACCAAAAACGTTCGATTTGACCTCGTTAGACTGTTTCTCGTGGGGTTTTAAAACGCATAAGCCAGTGCACGCGCCCGGAATTTCCGGCACTAACAATTTGAGGAGACAGTTGTTTTGCATAGAGGTAATGTGAACGAGCTACCGAAATCATGCATTTTGACGGCGTTAAACGGTTCCTTGTGCAATTTACTTAAGTCGCAAGTGTATGCAAATTAGTCATAAACCACAGCGGTCCAATATAAGCCATGCCATCGGTAAAATTTAGCCATAATCATGGAAAATAATAAAGCATAGCGAAGATTTGAACGATGTTGTATTCAACATATAATAACTTCAGTAGGCCTGTGAAACGAGTCAAATATTTTGACGATATTTCGCATACTTTTTGTTTTATTTCAGTTTAAAAATGGGAAGCGCTTAAACATAGATCTTATATATTTCGACATAGGTAAATAAAAAGAAATTAACATCGTAGTTCTGGCTGCATTACATTCCCTAGGAAAATAATTTCTGATCGCTAGTGTGTAGTAACTTTTTTCGCCCACAGTGCCATGTTCCTGCAGATTATATGCAGCGATTCGATTTTCTCAATATTTCTTTAACCTTGTAGTTTTAAATCAAATTCTATACATTTTTTGTTCTGTTATAATTTGCTTTCTATCCAAAGTTCTAGTTAAACGACATCAACTTTGTACGTACTTTTCTCTGGCAGCTACAACAACTAATTAATCTCTTTGCCAGAGTTTGAAGATTATTCAACTTAGTTTTCTGTTTTATATCATGTGTTTTAAAAAGCGCGAAAATTACGTGATGCTGGTACTGATGATGCAGTAAAACATGAAATGAAAAGAGAACTTTACAATGGCGGCAATAGCTAGAGCAGCTAGAGCAGTCAGTTAAAATGCAAGAAAACAAAAAGGATCAAAAAGAACAGAAAAACCATTTGAAAAATGTGCAAGTTTAGCAATTTTTATCTCATGTTTCTATTACTTGCTACAGCTATTGCATGTATTTTTATTTTCTTGGTTATGCTACATTGTTGCAACAGTTGCAACAGCAACGAGAACAACACAGCCACCAATAAAATATTGCACTTGTGTACACATATTTTGTATTCTCAGTACTGCTAAACATTTTATCAGATATTTATTATTTGCGTGATGTGGCAATGATGGTTGGCAAGAGGGGGATTCTGCTACATCATGTGCTGATGTCACAGCCACACATATACACACTTCTTTTCAGGCACGCATTTGCAAGCATATATGTTTGTATGCTTGCCTGCACTTTTATAACCAAAAAATGACTAACAACGTTGGGTTTGTGCCACAAATAAACGCATACCACTACTGCTGTTGCTGTTTGTTACTGCTATAACTGTATAATCCACAAAATATTGTGCATACGAGGTTCACTGTTGAAAATTTGCAACAAAAAAAAACTTATAGAATTTCATTCTACACTGAGTGCAACAAACCTCTTACGTACGCATATGCGCCTTCATATTATCATACGCTTACTTATGCATGCATGTTGCCTGTCTGTAACTTCGTGTGCCAATATTTACGTATGTATACATATGTGTATTGTACATATGTATGTGTGTATGCTTTGTATATTTAACGTACTTTACTCAGCTCATCTCCCTTGAAATATAAGAATGTTTCGTTTGTTGGTTTAGAAAATTTTTGACATTTTCTGGTTGTTATTTTTACTTTAAATATTTCTTGTTTTTCATTCTCTTTCACCATTCATTTTCTCATTTTCTTCGTTTTTTCGCTTTTCATTATTTTTTGGCTGACTTTCTGTTTTTTTTTTTGGTTTCTTCTTCTTTTTTGTATTTTATGCTGCTGGATTTATTAAAGTTTGACGCATCGCATGTATTTTCTAAATCACGTCTTTTGTGTAGCATAATGATTTTCCTTAAGTAAACACACAAAACTTTTGCATCTTTATGTGTATTTGTGTGCACTTGCGTAGTGGTTTAAGATGTTTAACAACATTGTTGCAACATTTATTACTTCATCATCAGCGTATGAGTATTACTTAATAAAAATTCCATATCACTCATACGCTACAGGGATATTTGGAATTTACTAAGTGTGTAACAGCTGGTGTTTCAACATTTTGGGTTTTGAAAATTAAAATAAAAATTATACAAATTTTAACAGTAAGTAAAAAAATGGTATTTATTTGGTGCGATAAATGGTTGCGAGTCTTCCAGAAGGGACGTCGGAAATTTGATAGTTCATCATGGGCATTTTGTTGAAGAGCCATCTGTCAAATGACATACATACAAACATACATAATTGGTCATTACAAACCCTTAGTCAGGACTACGACCAAGCTTCTCAGACCACTCATTTTGTGTGTGTTAATTTTATACATGAGTGGCGCGGAATCTACAGTATAAAGTCGACTCTGAACGACAGATTTTTTGAGAAACTTTTCATGGCAATTTTATTCAATCTCAGAAATATTTTTAAAATTTCAGTTTGTTGGAGATGTCTGATCTGGGTTTTTGACGTCGTCTCACATCTAATAAGAAAATACACTTCCTACAGGACTACGGGTTCTGCAATAGTTGACAACGGATCTCAATTTCAGCGATGGCGCCCATGATCAACAAAATTGTCGAATTTCGCTTGATACACAATCCACATGAGATCCAAAAGTGTCCAACGCATAACGAAAAAGTTACTGTTTGATGTGGATCTTGGGCTAACGGCGTCATGCGTTCATATTTATTTCATAACGAGAACATTTTAAATATTATTTCATGAAAATGTTGTTGCAGCATGAATGCAGTGAGTGCTGCTTCTCTGAGTTAAAATCTTGGTAGCATTTCAGCGGTTTCACGTCCATGGTGCTAGATTGTGTTCTAGGATGGAATTATGGCTGACTTATCTCTGTCGCCTTAGTCTAGTAGGTATTGTGTTGGCTTATTAGACGTAAAGCCAGGGTTCGAGCCCCAGGCCAGACATCAAAACAAAATACAAAAAGTATTTCTTCGGCGACTTCCTCTCAGCAGATTTCTGGCAAAACTTTGAGAGTAAATAAAAAATAGCCATGAAAAGTTTCTCAAATATCTGTCGTTCGGAGTCGACTTTAAACTGTAGGTCCCGCCACTCATGTATGAAATTAACACACACAACATAAGTGGTGCGAGAAACTAGGTCGTAATCTCCTGACTGAAGGGTTGTAATGACCAATCATGCATGTATGTATGCATCTCTGTACACGAGAGACTATACGTGGTCCCATAACAAATAGTATAAAATCAGCAAATCGTATGATCGAATCGACCAGTGGAAGATCCAAAACCATGAGACTATTTACTTACCGAACCCACCTTGCAATAGATTCAACGTATTGTGTGCTGTGTAGCTGTGGCACCGTTTTTAAATCTAATTTTCTCATAAAAAGAAACCAATTAGCATAGCTTGCAACCTGTTTTAAGAAAAGCAATCGGTTTTATGAGCGTATGGTGAAGTGAGAGGCAAACATCGTAACGCTTGCTTTTTGTACTAGAACGTCCAAGTAATTTCTTGCTATCCTTCACTGGCTGCCAACAGACAAATTGGCAGAAAAGTAACTACGAACTCAGCACTTGGACTAAGCATCACAAGGGTGCTAGAACAATAGCCTTTTCATTATGATGTTTTCAACAAACTTTTCTTAAAAAATAAAGCTGCTCGTGGAAACCAGACGTAATTGTGGAAGAGCCATTTTGTACAGAATTAGTAATTGTTTGATGCTCATTATGGAATGCAGATGTTATTAAGAGGTGTTTGAGCCTAGAAGAACCGTTGCCATCTCTTTAAAACGCTATGGTCGTATGATAACCCGTTATTTTCTCACTTTCTATTAAAGTTTAGAAACTGGATGAGATATGGTTCCTACTAATCAGTTCCAAGAGCCATGAAACTCAACCGATTTAGGCTGTTTTATAGTAGAGGTTTCCAAAAAGAGTTGTTTCATGTTTTGAAAAGGCAATTTACCATAAAAATCATAAGATTTGACACAGTCAGACATTCTTTGTGTGGTCATGCCGAAGGCCATGTCTTTGCGGATAATTACCTTACGTTGGAGCATTTGAAAGAAAGCAGTGATTGCTGCAAGCAATCTAGAGGCTGATATTTACATGATATTGTGTTTGTATTTGAAATAAAGGTTTCATCAAAATGATAGCCTTGTGTGGGCTTTAATTAACTTTAATTTTGAAATCAAAAATTGGGCAGCATTTTATGTTTTGTAGGAAATTTTGACTTAAAGGCACACTTTATTTATGCACTAGCGAAATGTACATTTTCTAGTTTATTTGCTTGGTAGGTTACCGTTACTGATACATCACTGACTAGCTTAATTTCATTTGCTAGCTTTGTTCGTATGGCACTGCAGCATGTTACAAAAAACTTAACTTTGTAAATTTAATTCATTTTTGATATGAAAATCTATAGAAGTGTAGGGTATTATGGAGTTAAACTTGACCGTAGAAAACTAATTTGTTTTCTGTTGAAAATTATTATATTTTCATCACAATATTTGCTGCTAATAACGTTCCCCTATAACTTATACCAACTATTGGCATTTGTATGCTCTTAAAGCAATAAAAATAAAATTTTATGAATTTATTTTTCAAATATCTGGCATTTTTAACAGCTGAAAGCATAATGCTGCTCTCTCCGAAACAAAGAAAAGAAAATAAGATTTTGCAATAATTTTAAGGAAATTTTACACCTTAAGTTGATCAACATAAAAGAAGAGAACGAACACAGGATATTTATAAAATCATACATAAACTAAAAACATATCAGAGTGTGTAAACATACTCACAAATATGGTAACTTAAGAAAACAACACAGAGCACAACGCAGCAAGACATATGGCCAACAGTTCAAAGTGGCAGCAGTAGTGGCTCTTAGAAAGGACAAAATATTTGCTTTGCCATTGCAAACTTTAGTTTTAACAACTAAAAGGAAAACAGGAGAGGTAGAGAGGGGGAGAAAGAGAAACATAGCATTTATTAAAATAGTAGCAGTTACCTTAAACAATTTATTTTATGAGCAAATATAAAATTTCATTTTCCAAAATAAACACTCACATACAAAATCTCTCTTGTAGATGGTAACTACTATTGCTGCCACTTAGAACTTCTACTTCTGTTTGATACTCTAAGGATTTCATTACAACAACAACAACCTTTTTCATATTTATGTTGCATGTTTAGTTTATAGAAATACAAACAACAGCAACTCAACAACAACAGCAACAACGACAAAAGAGGGAAACATTTCCAAATAGTACGAAATAAACGGTCATAGGAATCTATGCTCTTCAGAGTCATATTTTCTAAGGCTTTAAAACGAAATTCCCTTAAGGCCGGTATCAGAGTTACATGGCTAAAGAGAGAAATACAAAATTATAACCATCAGGTAAATAGGATTTTAGCCTAAAACAAATTCTAATTATTATTTACAAGAAGATTCTCGTTTCAACATCTTCTTCTGTGTGCTGTGTGCTGTGTGTTGTGTGCTGTGTGCTAATACCAGATAACAGGCACATCAATAGTAAATTTTTCAGAATTTTAAAACTAATTTCATAGCATGAGTTTGTATTAATTTAAGAATATTTTTGTTTTTTAAATAATAACTACACAATAATTCTATTCAGCTTTAAAATATAATGAAGTTTGTGAAGGAATATGCGCCAGTCTTAAGACAAGATAAGGAATTCAAAAATAACGTACACTAAACCATGATACTAAAGCCTAATTAATTACAAAACGAAGGTAAATGTTAATTGAAGGTAATTTCGTATATATCAGGTCTTGCACTAAATGCTTTCTATTTTCAAATTTCAACAAAACATAGTGGCTGTGAGAATTCGCCGTAGTCTAGTAGGTAGTGCGTTTGTTTATTAGACGTAAGACCTCGGTTCAAACCCCAGGTTAGACATGTTGAACGAAATAAAAATTTCTTCTGTGACTTCCTCTCAGCAGTTTCCTGGCAAAAACTCTACAAGAGTAAATAAAATTCTCATGAAAAGTTTCTCAAAAATCTTTCGTTCGGAGTCGACTTTAAACTGTAGTAAACCGCCACTCATGTATACAAATTAGCACACACAACTTAAGTAGTGTTGAGTAGCAAAGTCGTAATCCTGACTGCAGGAATGTAATGACCAATTATGTATGTATGTATATGTATGTAAGTATGTATGTACGGACGTAAGATATAACAGACAATTTTTTATACGTTTGAACGACCTATGGATGCCATTAAGAGTGGAATATAACATCGTAAATATTTCAGTCACGCGTTCTGTAGAGAGAGCGAATCTGCTGAATTTAACCTATTGCATGGGTTATGCATGGGTTACAGCACCAAATAGTACAACTTCCAACTTTCTGCATTTCAAGTTGACGTAGTCTAGTAGGTAGTGCGTTGGCTTATTAAACGTAAGGTCACAGTTCAAACCCCATGTCAGACAACTCGAAAAATATTAAATATTTCTTTGGTGACTTCGTTTCAGCAAATACAATTGCCATGAAAAAGTGTCTCAAAAATCTTTCGTTCAGAATCGAACTTAAGTGGAGTTGAGAAGCTAAGTTGTAATCCAGACTGATGGGTTGTAATGGCCAATTATGTATGTTTGTATAGGCTTAAGATATAACAGACATTTTTTGTTTGTTTGAACAACCTGTTGTTGCCTTTATATTTGGAATATAATATTGTTTATATACCACTTACGCTTTCTTTAGAGAAAACGCATCCCAAATGGACAATTTTCCGTGACTCTGGCGCATAAATTCAGCTGAATTTAACCGAAGGCATGGGTTATGTTGGCTTAAACGATCACAGTGGTTTGTAATTTATACGTCTACACCGGCTTCTTTAGTAAACTCCACAAAAAAAAGACTAACGACTTCGCAATGATCGCATGACTTCGGTGATCAGTTTACATCCTAATAATCTCAAATCCCTTGTGCAGAATATTAAATGTACCATAGGCTGTATGGCACGTAGCACCTAGCTGTTGGTGTCCAGATCAGGCAACTCCAGCCAAGAGAAGTTTGTACCCATTGACCAATACTGCTCACCGTTGGTCGTTTCCAATGAATATGGACCTATGGCGATGCCAACTGAGATCCCATATCGAACTGTGATTTTTTAAAGTGCCTTGGTTGCTTTTATCTTCTTAATAACAATGGCCATGATTACAGGTCATTGTGTTATGGGTATACACGCGGAAAGGATGTGACTCCCATTTAACGGCTTCTGTCATGGGTGCAGATCCACTGAAGAAAAGGATCCATCTCTTGCGAGGTGCAGATATAGGTTATTTGGCTCTCCATTTCTTGTCAGCTTGACGAAGCTCTCATTTATTGGTGTCAAGAATATAGCTACGTTTATCAAACTTTCTCGCTAGTTCTCCAGCGCAAGGTAGTCGTGCTTTTGATGTCCAGCCGTTGCGCTGACCATCATCTTCCTTTTTCCTGGTCTTGGTAAAACTTGGTCAGTAGAGGGACTGCGTTCAGTTGCTACGCGTGCTCAAGTGAGCTTTTTGATGTCAAAGCTACCACTCAAACCTGAACTGGTCGCTTTTGGATCTCATGTGGATTGGTAATTGGCAATTTAATTGTAAAATTGTTCTGTGAAAATAATGGTCAGAGTCTGTCCAGCAAACACACATCGTTCCTTATGTTCGCTTACCCTCATTTCCTTTATCAGTTTCATTTTGTAAGGGTTGAGGCCCAAGAAAAGTCGCCGTAGTCTAATAGGTATTGTGTTGGCTTTTTAGACATGAGGCCTCATTTCAAACAGTCAAGACATCTGCAACAAAACGAAATACGAAAATATATTTCTTCGGCGACAGTCTCTCAACAGATTTCTGGCAAAATCTCTGCAAATAAATAAAAATTGTCATGAAAAATTTCTCAAGAATGTATCGTTCGCAGTCGACTTTAAACTGTAGGTCCTGTCACATAATCATGACTAAAGGGTTGTAATAACCAATTAAGTATGTGTTAGTGAGGCCCAAGTAACGCCAAATTGTGGTCTGCTAAAGCCGCGTTCTTCCTCGAGTTTGATTGCTTAGGATTCTCCTGCACATTCTCGCGGACAATGGTGATATTTGTGACAGATATTATGTTTCATCGGCGTTCGGAAGTCGGCCGATAGTTTATCGAATCAGTGGACTTGAATTTATTCACCACAATAGATAGGATGACTATGGCGATCCTAAAAGAGGCAAAGCGTGTGGTACATTGTTCGAATAGAACATCCATTTTAATAAAACAATTTTATTATTTGCGAGAGTCGTTGAAGTAGGTAGTATGTTGACTGTGTACCGTGGCCTCATGTACACAAATCCTAGATCAGACATCTCCAACAAAACAAAATATGAATAAATATTTCTTCGGCGACAGTCTCTCAACAGATTTCTGGCGAAAACTCTCCGAGAGTAAATAAAATTACCATGAAAAGCTTCACAAAAATCTATCGTTCGGAGTCGACTTTAAACTGTACGTCCCAACACTAATTCATAAAAATTAACACACACAACATAAGTGGCGTGAAGAGCTAGGTCGTAATCCTGACCAATTATGTATGTATGTAAATTCAATAAGAATTTCAGAAGTCCCTGCTGGAATTTTTTCCGAACAAGAGAAAAGTTTATCGCTGCTTTAAGCTAAGCTGAGCTAATTGCTGAGTTTTATTGGCATGTTATGAATTTTTTGGATGGAAATTATTTCAATGCCTGTTAAGTTGCTGCAAGAATATCAGTATTATGAGAATCATTTGGTTACCTATCATTTGGTAGCCAATCATCGTGTATCATGAGCTTAAAAGGGATCTTGTGGAGTTAAATGTCCAGATAAAAGAGTTCAAAGAAACCAAAATTGTGATTGGGCGTTCTTGTCACAAGGTTCACTCAACAGGAACAAGCTACACCCTAAAGTTTTAGTTTTAACAGAGACTGTTTAGCAACTGTTATCTCTCTCGTAATTAAAATGCTAAATTTGCCTTTCTAGTGTTTGTTTTTAAAAATGTTTTGGCTGTTAAATTATTTAATTCACCCTTATGAACAACTAATGATGACACGTCTTTAATTGGAAATTAAAAAACTAAACAAAAAAAAAACAAACAAAAAATAATCAAACAAACAAAATATCAGTAGTTGTTCAACCTTTTTTAACCCCAAAACTTTCGCTAATAAATTCGAATAAATTTTATCTACAGTTTGATATAAAGTGTGTATAACTTTTTTGGTTTATTTATTCAGGTTTTGTTTTTTTCTTATATTAACTGGCCCTGGTATATAACTGTGTTGCTATGCTATCGCGATTCTTCGTTGTATAAAATGTATTATTTTCCTATGTAAACATTTACTTACCAAACATTGATAGGAATTTTAAAATGTTTGTTGAAGAATGAAATTAATTGTTCATGTTAAGCGATGTAAAACGTTCAGTGACAAAATAATTTAAAGTTTAAATGATTAAGTTCTTCTCAAACAAGGTGTTGCAAATTAAATGTATTATTATGAATTGCTTGTTTAAATGAACTTGAAATCAGTAAGAAATCAATAACTAACAAAAGAAGAAGGTCAGGCAATTTCATACCCTGAAAAAGAGTAAAAGTCCATCAGTAAAGTTCCGCACCACTGCACCTAAAACATCAAAAACAGAGTTCTTACTAGCCAGCGATAAACCTATCATCCTATCTTGATTATTGAAACTGAAACAAAGCCGAAAAAACAATAAATAAATGCAAAAAGGACGTTTCCGTTCTATGTTTACTAATTGGATGAAAATGAAAAAACCTGCGATTTTTTTTGTTGCAACCTGTAAAAACCTTAAAAACTCAAAAAAAAAAAAACAAAGCACCCACCTTTGATCTGAAGTATGACAGATTGATCCAGGTCACCATAATCTAGTAATTATTATATTGGCTTACGAAACTAGACCTCATGAGTTCAAGACTCAGGTCTGAAATCTTTGAAAAATAGAAATTTGTCTACGCACTCCACCGATGTTGGGTCCTATCCATTAGTGGTGGGACCTACAGTCTAGTATCCAAACTTAGTACGAGAGTTTTGAAAAGTTCTTTCAGGCAGCTGGCTTACTCTATGATTTTTTGCCAGAAGACAACTGAGAGAGCGTAGGCGGAAGAAATTTTTTTGACAAGTTACCAAAGCTGTAGGTCCGGTAAGCCGACACACTGAAATTATACTGAAATCTTTTACCGCGGTTGGTGAGGCATAATTTTAGAAGTGTAATCTCTATCAATGGTAATAATTTTTCTTTAATATTTGACGACCTTAGGTCCAACACTTCTGACATGTGTGAGCAATAAGAGAAAAAATATTTGTTACCATATCCCAGATGAACGTTTCTAATCGAACTTGTTGCCAAAATATAGACCACATTTTATCTTAATTAATGCAACATATTGAAGATTTGTCAAATTGGAAATAACAATTCAATTTTTCCATGTTATTCAGTATATATCGGCCCATCTACATACATACATACATAATTGGTCATTACAACCCTTCAGTCAGGATAACGACCTAGTTTCTCACACCACTTATTTTGTGTGTGTCAATTTTTATACATGAGTGTTGGGACCTACAGTTTAAAGTCGACTCCGAACGACAGATTTTTGAGAAACTTTTCAGGGCAATTTTATTTACTCTCAGATTTTTTTCCAGAAATCTGCTGAGAGGAAGTCGCCGAAGAAATATTTTTTGTATTTTATTTTGATGTCTGGCCTGGGCCTCGAACTCTGGCTTTTCGTCTAATAAGCCAACACACTATCTACTAGACCACGGATACACGGGTGGCCGATCTATCGTTTAAAATTTGTACCATCGTTTATCTCGAATCTGGCAATAGATTCCTTCACAATATGCAGTATATTATCGCAACTGAACGTAATGAATCGATTTATGATTCTGTAACTGCACAATGATGTCGATTTTGCAAAAAAAAAAATAATCTTTCCGGATCAAACTATTTTTCTTCTTGGTGGGGTACGTTAATAAGCAAAATTGTTGTGTTTGGGGCTCAGAAAATCTACACTTGGTCTTACAGGAGCTAATACACCCATTACGAGTGACTGTTTGGTGCGGCTTGTAGAGCGGAAGCATCATTGGCTCATATTCCTTTGAAAATGATGACGGCGCAACCATTATGGTCAATGGAGACACCTATCGCATCAGGATAACCTATTTTCTTGTACCCGCTTTTCATGTTATGGATAAGAACGATATTTGGTTGCAACAGGATGATTGAACTTGCTACACATTTCGTAACACATTCGATTTATTGTGTCAAACGTTTGATGGCCGTTTAATTAGCCGAAGTGGTGATGCCAATTGGCCGCCAAAAAGCTAGGTTTTGACACTGTTGGACTATTTTTTATCAGGCGCCGCTAAAGAAGAGTGTTACGCCGACAAACTAGAGACAATTGAGCATTTGAAGGCCAACATTCGTGATGCCATTGCAAGATACGAACCCACACACTCAAATTTCAAACCGTTTTTGTTTGTCTTCTTGCATTTTTAAATTTAAACTTTTAAATGGCTTACCCTATATTTCCATGCATAATGGAAGGAAATTAAAATATGGTTTATTTAGCCCCGAATTTAGAAATTATTTAGTCGGTCTTCATCAATATGTTTAAAAACAAACTTAACCCATTAACGTCTGACCCTAGAATCCGTGGTCCGATTTCGGTGAAATTTGGCACAAATAGTATTTGGAGTATTTATATTGTATTGATATAAATATTTTTTATTTTTCGTGGGAGCCTCTGTAGGGCGTTCTTGCTACAAAATTTTGATTTTGAAAAATTCGTGATCTTTGACCTTTTTGCTGTCATCCAAAATATGTGAATATCATGCCATACTAATTTTTTTTAACCGTTAAAGAAGCGTTTCGTCTCTCGTTTAGTCCGGTCAAAATATAATTTTTTAAAAAACCTTCTTTTTTGGGTATTTTTCTACGCATTCGGCGTTAATGGGTTAAGCCACATCAATAGATTTAATTGTTGTGAACCACAAGTATTTCAATTTACTTAATACACAGGAATTCTGTAGTTCTACTAACTAACAAGCAATTTTATGAGAAGAATTAACATAAAACATGCCTTAATCTTGGCTACACTTAATCTTGGCTATGTTAGCGTATGTTATACCATTTATACTAGGAGTTGTTAAATTATTTTCCGAAAAAACCACCACCTTAGCATAGAATAAAAAAATATTTCCCAGCCATTTTATATCTTGTCTTATAGACTTTTGCATTAATTTCATATCCTGTAGCTACCTTAGGCCACTGTATTTAATCCTTTCCTTTAAGAAGGAAAACTAAATCTCTCCTCCCCCTTTTTTTGGTAATAACATGGTACTGAAATAACAAAATAATTTTCTTCTTTATATAATTGAATCGAATATTTTTTAATCTTAAATTTAATTCAATATTCATCATCCTTCCATTTTACAAACTTCTTTGAAATTCCTGTGTTGCTTTCCTTGCTATTGTTTCGGTTGGGAAAACTTTTGTGTAAAGCATTAACTTTTTCATTAGAATGAAACTTTTTATTTTTCTTTGGAAATTAAAAACCTTCTTTCCTGTAAAGTGGTAAGCTGTTACGTTTTACATTTTATTATATGCATGATGAAATTGTTAAATTAATATCATAATAGAAAACCATTGAAAGTATATTTTATGTCCAGCCTTTTTAAGTTGCCACTGCTAGATACTATGGTTATATCTGCGTTTGTATAATTTTTCCAAGCTTTCATCAAACTGTGCTAATTTATGCCATTTTAATGACACACTTTCTAGAAAACCATCTTCACAAACGCCTTCAAACTGCTTAACGCTTATTCACGTATTTGATAACAGTTTCAAATTTTTTCTGTAAGAATTTTAACACTAGCGAAACCCTTTCAAAAATATGAAAATATTTTACTGAAAATATATACTTATCTCGGTAAAAGTTTACATAATGGCAAGAATTTAAAATTTGAAAAAAATAAATGCCGGAAAACGATTAGTGGAGTGTATTTCACTTGTTATCAAACCTCTAATCACCTCTCATGACTGCTTTGAAGTTTCCGGTCTATTGCAGTCCTGGTTGCATGACCCATTTCCACTTTCGGCCCCGTATCTCAATCACCTCTTGAGCTGACCAATGCATCAAAGAATGTCATGGAAAGGTCATACAAAATTTCAATCTAAATTGTAGTCGCTTGCTGTGTTTGCAACACTTCAACGGACGCGGAACTCAAAACGTAAATTCTGGAGAAATATCCATCGTAGTGCATGGAAATGCTCTCACGTTACCAGGCATATAGAAATCCTTGCCCAAACTATCTCACTTAATTGGCTATCACAATCATTTAGTCAGGGTTATGATTAAAACTAGCTTCTCAAATGATCCATGTTTATTTTATATATGAGTGGAGGGACCTACAGTTTAACCATCATCTCAAAATGATAGATTAGCTAAGCTGGGGCACGATCCACGGGCTCTCGTTTAATAAGCCAACACAGTACTAAGCGACGGTGATATAGCAGAATATTTTTTTGTATTAGCATAGCACAGAATATCATAGCATAGCATAGTATAGTATAGAATTAGCACATCATATCATTGCATAGCATAGCATAGCATAACATAGATTAGCATACCATAACATAACAAAGCATAGCATAGTATAGTATTAGTATTAGCATAGCATTGCATAGCATAGTATTAGCATAGCATAGCGTTGCATAGCATAGTATAGCATAGCATAGCATAGTATAGTATTAGCACAGCATAGTATTGCATAGCATAGCATAGCATAACATAGCATAGCATAGAATACCATAACATATCAAAGCATAGCATAGTATAGTATTAGTATTAGTATTAGCATAGCATTGCATAGCATAGTATTAGCATAGCATAGCGTTGCATAGCATAGCATAGTATAGTATTAGCACAGCATATCATTGCATATCATAGCATAACATAGCATATTATAGTATTAGGACAGCGTATCATTGCATAGCATAGTGTTAGCATAGCATACCATAGTATATCATAATATAGCATAGCATAGCATATCAGATTCGTACGAATAGTGTTAAAGCTGGTCATATCGACTGTTTTCATTCATTTTTCTGGCATTTATGATGACGTCGTTGGTTTTATGCTGAACTAGTATTTGTCATTGTTATAGTTGTTGTTCTTTCTGGTTGTATTTGTTCCTCTTCTACTCAGGTACTTAATTTAATTAAAAACCAGAGGATTTTGTTAATATACAAGTAAATACCGGGTAGAAATATAGTATTTTTTCCAACGTTGTAAGTTCCGCGGCCATTGTGTTATTGTGTTTCATGCTAGCAAGGTAGTAGTTGTTGTAGGACAATTGTCAACATTGTTTTTGTTATTGTTTTCGTTTCATTTTCTTTTTTTTTTGTGTGTTATAGTTGCTGGAGTCATTATTAATAGAATTCGCTGGTATTCATAATTTGAACACTTCGCTAACACACCGTCACTTTTTTATTTTTACTATTATTCTGTTGTTTCTTTTTTTTCGGTTTTTTAATTGTACATTTCTCCGTTTATCTATGTTTTTTTTAATGTTTATGGCTGATGATTTTATAAAGTGGCAAAAAATGTGTTGTTGTTCACTTGTTTAACGATGTTCCATTTAGTTGGGTGTGGTTAAATTAAAGATAACAAAGCAACCACATGTCAAACACAATTCCCATTTTTTTCTTTACTCTTCTTTTGGTAGGGAAAAGTAATGAAATTTTCCAAAAACTGACTACGATACAAAGGATACAATAAAGAAGGAACGTGTTTAATTATGGCTTTGATGTTGTACACCTTTACGTATGAGTGATATTCACATGAAATTAATTCATATCAATCATACGTTGAAGCAACGGTGGAGGGTACAATGTTAGTGTATGCAGGAATGATTATAGAATTTTATTAAAATCATAAGTTTTAGTGAAAGTAAAAAGGCTTATCGCATCCTAGTGGTATGTAAACAACATGAAAGTAAAATTTATTGAAGGAAAATAGGTGACATATTTTTGTAATGTAGGCTGTACAAAATTTTCATGCTGTTGGTATATAAAAAATATTTTATTTTATTTTAAATATAGCAGTATATGGCTTCTGGAGCATTAGGTAGTAAGAATGAAAACAAATTGAATTTATAGTACAAATGTGTTTAAAGAAATGTGTCCAATTTAATTGAAATGAAGATAATAATGATTGCAAAATAATGCGATTAAGATTAATTATGATTTGGCCTTCGCGACTGGTGTCTTCTCAAAACTAATCGTTGTCATATTGGGACACCTACTTTCCACTCTTCTTTCCGAAATCGCACAGCATTGTAGCTTGAATTCTTACTTACTTACTTACTTACTTAATTGGTCATTACAACCCTTGAGACAACATTAAGGCCTAGTTTCTTACACCACCCATATTGTGTATTTAAATTTTATACATGAGGGACGGGACCTACAATTTAAAGCCGAATCCATACCACCGATATTTGAGAAATTTTTCAAACGAATTGTATTTGCTCACAAAGTTTTCTCCAGAAGTCTGGTGAGAGGAAGCCGCCGAAGAAATATTTTTTCTTTTATCGTTTTGTTCGACATATCTGAGTCAAGGGTTGAACGCGGGTTCTCGCCTAGACTATATTGCGGTGACTTCAGTCAATAAATATTTACCAGCAATCAGTCGCCGTAGTCTAGCAGGTAGTTTGTTACCTTATTAGACGTGAGTCCTCGGTTCAAACACTAGGTCAGACATCTTCAACTGAACGAAATATAAAGAAATATTTCTTCGGCGACTTCTTCTCAGAAGATTTCAAGCAAAAACTCTGAAAGTGAATAAAAATTGCTATGAAAAGTTACTCAAAAATCTGTCGTTTGGAGACGTATGATTCCTTTCCCAGATTAGACATCTCCAACAGAACGAAATATGAACAAATATTTCTTCATGAGAAGCTTCTAAAAAGTCTGTCATTCGGAGTCGAGTTTAAACTGTAAGTCTCACCACTCTTGTAAAGAGTCCGCCAAATAACTTTTTTTTTTGAAAATGCTTTAAAAAAACTACTGAATATTTTCTCAAATTTCTTTTTTTATTTGAAAGTACAATCCTTCCGGTTAATAATGGAAAATAATTTCATTCAAATGGCTGCCTCGGCTGACCATGCAGTAGCCTACACGATCGGTCCAATTTTTAAGCACATTATCGATTGTGTGCAGCTGTATTTCACCAACCGCTTGACGAATATAGTCCTTTCAAGCGTCAATTGTCTCTGGCTTGTCGGCGTAATACTTATCTTTGACGGCACCCCACAAATAATAGTCCAACGGTGTCAAATCGCAGCTCCGAGGTGGCCAAACGACATCAGCTCTGCGGCTGATAATGCGAACTTCAAAAACAGGGCGCAAAACATCGAGTGTAGCTTCGGCTGTGTGGCACGTAGCGCCGTCTTGTTGAAACCAAATGTTGCCAATATCCTCCTCCTCCATTTTTGTGAACAAAAATTCGTTCAACATGGCCCGATAACGATCGCCATTGACTGTAACGGCCACTCCTTGCTCATTTTCGAAGAAAAATGGCCCAATTATGCCTCTGGACCAAAATCCGCACCAAACAGTGACTCGTTTTGGGTGCGTCGGCTTTTTAATGTATGCGTGCGGGTTTCCTGTACCCCAAATGCGACAATTTTGCTTGTTTACATGCCCGCCAAGATCAAAATGAGCTTTTTTTGCCAAAATCGGCATCTTCTGTAAGTCGATCGCAGGCCCGCTTAGCGGAGCGAAAACGCATTGGATGGTCAATATTCGTTCAGCGGAAGGATACAACTAATTATCTGTCAAATCAGACATGAGCTAAGTGTTACCATTCATGAAATAAGCACTAGTTGAAAAAAACGTTAGATGGCGGACCCGATATAAAATTAACACACACAACATGAGTGGTGTAAAAAGCTAGGCCGCAATCCTAACAAAAGTGTTGTAATAATCAATTATGTATGTTATGTTATGTATGATTCGTTTCGGAGCAAGGTTTTTGGATTACACTATTAATGTAGAAATTTTCTGATTTCTGTTATAAGCCTCTTAACTGTCAAGACGTAATGATTCCAAGACTTGGGCACTTCTTTTAATTACAAAGTCATTATTTTTGAAACTTAAGTAATTTTCGTTTCCAAAATTTTGTGCCATATTTAGTTTCTTTTAAGCTATTGCTTCACTGTCTTATTTGGAATTAAAAAAAAAAAACTCAAACAAAATCTCTTTACTTTTGATAAAAAAAAAACCATTTCTTTCCAGTAAGCGTAACACGTGTAGCAACATGAACTTGTTCCTTTCAGTTGCAATCAAGGTTCTATTGTGGTCCATTGTGGTAATATTGTGGCATTGTTAAAACAAAAATTAAACGTTACATGCTCGTGTCAATTGTTACATTTCGCTAAAATTTTATATGATTTCCGCTTTGTTATTTTTTAATTTATTTCACATTTTTTAAGCTTTTTTTTTGGCTTTTTTTCATATTTTATTTAAATTTTATTTTAGAGATTTGTCTTGCTTGCAGCACAACCATATGTGATCTCAAATTGCATGCAAATCATTAGGGTGAAGCAAACTGTAGGGAATAGTTACAAAAAGTTGGAAACATATTTTTTAGCTTTTTTGTGTATCTTTTAAGAAATTACAATTTATTAAAGCCTTGGGTTAAAATAATATTGGTTTGGATTTGTCCTGAGACTGAGAAGCTTATTTTTTTAATTTTCATATTTTTATTTTATCATCAGGTAGTCTGGTACACAAACCAGTAGTTGTCTTTTGCCAGGGAATGGTATTGTAGCTAAACGTTCCATAGAAGAAGTCACTTCTATCTGTGCCACCCACTAAATTCATCATCCTCATTTACAGTGAATCTAAGTGCCTAATCTGGACTTCAGATATTTTCTATTACTACGAAGCAGAAGTCTTACCGGCCCTTTAATATTTATTTTCAATACAAAAATTGAAACGATTCTATATTCTTCAAGTTCAGTACACTTTCACTACACTTAGCTAAGCACACTCTTGTAGAAATTTTCTTTAGTGCACGAGCCGATTCCTCAATATCCCCAAAATTAATTCTTTCTTTGCTCCAACTTTTACAATGAAAGAAAGAGGGTTCGTACTGTAGAGTCGATCGTCTCTTGTCTTTGCGAATATAATCGTGTTCGAAGAGTCGCTTTAAAAACTTTCCTCTCTACCCATCGATTTATATCTGGAATAGCTTTGTCCATTCATATACCAAAAGCTTTAAAATTACACCTCTATTGCTATGCCTGAAAGGTTTGCTTTTTTTGTCTTCAATACTTTCAACATTATTGGGGTCTCCTGATTTTTTTCGGCGGTCTTTACTACATTCGGCCAGGTTTCACTGACTTATAGAAAGATTGTGTTCGTTGTTGGCATTAAAAGTATGTATTGCATGAAGTCTAGTAGGTAGTGTGTTGGCTTATTAGACGAAATATTAAAAAATATTTCTTCTGAGAATTCCTCATAGCAGATTTCTGGCAAAAACTCTGAGAGTAAATAAAATTGCGATGAAAAATTTCTCAAAATTCTGTCGTTCGGAGTCGACTTTAAACCGTAGGTCCCGCCGCTCATGTATAAAATTAACACACACAACATTAGCGGCGTGAAAAGCTAGGCCGTAATCCTGACTGAAGGGTTGTAATGGCCAATTATGTATGTATACTCGTATGTATGTAAGTATGTATTGCACAACATCGTATCGAATTCACCTTAGACTGAACACTTATAATGATGACACAAGTCGCATAAGAGAAGGAAATTAACAAAATAGAATAATGCGATGGGATAGGGAAGATCAGCATTTTCGTTGAGTACCACATGAGACCATATGAAGCGATGCCCTCGAGCTAGCACCTAAGTCTGGATTAACTACTATCGACAATAGGTATTAGGGCTTCGTTTTAAAGTATTACTCTCTAGAGATATAACTGAAAGCCAGACTGAAAGTTTAATAAATTCAATGATCGGTTTGATGTCAATGTACAATGGCTGAGTAATACTATGTTCAGACATGCACTTTTATTGAGTCAATATTCGGTTAATTGAGTACAATATTTTAAGTGTTCAGGGATAACAATATACGCAGTTCAGCTGCTTATCCAATATTCATTTGACAGCTGGTAAACAAAACAGCTGGTCGTTTCAACAACAATGTTTTTATTTTGTTTTATTGTTTTTTTTTTTGTTTTTTCTTTCTTGTTTGTCGTTGTTGACATTTGAGTTGTCAAATATCAACAGAAAGTGTTCGGTGAATTGTAATATGTTCACTCAACACACTTACGACAGTACTGCATTTTCTCCTAAATACTCTCCTGAAGTCATATCGGGACTTTGTGCAAGAGTATTAAGCCTGTGGGGACTTTTTTTGTCAAAATATATTGCCGTACTAAGACTTTTGCTGTTATCCACCGTATATTGTGTGTATTAATCTTCACCCTTAGGGGGCGTAAAATAAGATTTGAAATTGACTGTAGAAGCCAGATTTTTAAGAAACTTTTCATGGCAATGTTTTTTACTTGCACAGTTTTTCCCACAGAAACCTGCTGAGAGGTAGATGCAGAAGAAATATTTGTTCGTATTTCGTTTTATTCGAGATGTGTGGGATGGGGTTTGAACCTCGGACTTGCATCTAATAATTCAAGACACTACCCACTGCTAGACTTTGACATTAAACTTCATAGTGAGCAGCAACATATGATTTAAATCTATGTATGCCGCCCTACTTCGAGTAATTTTTCACCAACTTTTTCGTAAGTTATAATAACAATTGCCGCAAATAAAAATAGAAAACCAAACGAGGATAACTGGAAACCCCAAACAAGTAGTAGCAGCCTTACAATTGTTACAACAAAATTTAATTCTTTTTACCAGATTTTCTACTCATTTTTTGCTGTTTTCCTCTCTCTGTTTTAAATCCACCAGACAAAGTTTTTTCTACATTTCATTATACCTGCTCCTAAATACGTTTTATATTTAAATTTTTTTTTTGTAAAAAAAAGTAAAAAAAAAAAACTAAAGTTTTTCCAAGGATACCTACATATATAACTGGCTTATGTATTAGATTTAATTTATTTTACCAAAAAAAAAAATAAAAAAATTTAACAAAAAAAAAACATCATGAGGTTTGAATGTCAGGTAAGACCGCACAAAACAAAAAGATGAGAAAAACCGAAAGCCAATTAGTGGTTTTATTTAGAAAAACGTATCTTAAATGTAACAAATGTTTGCAATAAAATTGTATGCTGGCCATACATACTTACACACTTATGTTACATATGTATGTATGTATATCCATAGTATCATATTAAAATAGATAATTAAGTTGGACATTTAACATGTGTTTATTTAAAATAGTATGTATATGCACCACGTTAGCAGAAGTTAATATAGGATTTGCTGGGATATATAATTGGGTTAAAACGAATGCACAGTAATAAAGCGGATTATAAACTTAAAAAAAAAACTAATTTACTGCGTCTTAAACTAGGTATGTTTTCCAACAATGAAGTCAAGTTATTTAAATTAATGGAGCTTAAAAACCAATAAAATAGCAAAATTTCAAGTCTTTGAATTCCTAATAACACGTTGCTACAGTCAAAATACACCCAGATAATGGCATAGTGTAAATTGAGAGTTTTGTTGAGTAGAACTCAAAAATATTTTTTTTTATATTACTTGAATCCTTAAAACTTGTTTTATTTGACAAAAACAGTTTTTTGGACTTTACGCACAAATTTTTGGATTACACAAACATTTCTGAGCCGATGTCCAAAATTTAAACCTTATTAGAAAGGAGAGAGATGGGACTTTAATCGATGTACATATATATCATACATACATACATAATTGGTAATTACAACCCTTCAGTCAAGATTACGGCCTAGCTTTTCACACCACTAATGTTGTGTGTGTTAGTTTTATGCATGAGTGGCAGGACCTACAGTTTAAAGTCGACTCCGAACGTCAGATTTTTGAGAAACTTTTCATGGCAATTTTATTTACTCTCAGAGTTTTTGCCAGAATTCTGCTGAGAGGAAGTCGCCCAAAAATTACTTTTTGTATTTTGGTTTGATGTCTGGCCTGGGATTTGAACCCTGGCTTGTCGTCTAATAAGCCAACACACTTCCTACTAGACTACGGCGACTTAAGCTAGTAATATCTCGTATAAAGCGTTAAGCAGTTGTTGCAATCCTTTAAGTCTTCACTTTTCGGTAACTTAACGATGATACCATTCTTCTGAGTTGTTAATAGACTTTATTAGCTCATTAGACTGGTGTGTTGCAAAAGTTCATATGTAGAATTTCTATTAGAATTCCATGTTAACCTGCTCCCTTATTGTTATCCGTTCTCATTTATATTGGAGGATTACATCATATTGAGAAGTCGCCGTAGTCTAGTAGGTAGTGTGTTGGCTTATTAGACGTGAGGCCTCGGTTCAAATCCCAGGGCAGACATCAAAATGAAAATATGGAAAAATATTTCTTCGGCGACATCCTCTCAGCAGATTTCTGGCAAACACTCTGAGAGTAAATAAAATTGCCATGAAAAGTTACTCAAAAATCTGTCGTTCGGAATCGACTTTAAGCTGTAGGTCCCGCCACTCATGTATAAAATTAACACACACAACATCAGTGGTGTGAAAAGCTAGGTCGTAATCCTGACTAAAGTGTTGTAATGACCAATTATGTATGTACATATGTATTACATCATATTGGTAAGATAGGCTGGTGTTCTTGAATGTCTAATAAAAAAAAATTAATTTCTATATTTTTGCAGTTCTTGGTTATTTTCTTTTCTCAATTAAGTTTCTAAACACCGAACGTACTTACAAAAATGTTTAATAAAAAATCTTTTAAAGAGCCTGAAGTCCTATTTCAATTAATTTTAGTCCTGAAGAAAAAAAAACACAGAAGAATAACTGTCAAGGCGAACAATCACTTTTTCTTGTCTTGAAACTTTATTTTTAAATTGTTTATAAAACCAAACAGCAGATAAGTATAGAAATGAACAGCTTGAAAGAGAAGAATATTTGGCAAACAGATGTACGTGGAGCATTTAAAAATTGTTTAAAAAAAGAGAAAAAAAAATTGAAATTTTTTTTAAAAGCCTATTAAAAGTTTCCGGTCATTTTCTGTTTGATTTGTTGTTCTTTTTACGTTTTGTTGTGTCGTGTAATTAAAAGTTTTTCTCTTGCTTTCACAGTTCTTGCTTCTTTTTCACTCCAACATTTACTATTTTGCTAGCCATATGCATTGCTAGGCTGGCATACAAAAAGCATTTGTTACAATTCCATTGCAATAACAATAACAATTACAAGTTTTTTTTGTATGTTTAATAAATATTTAAACATTTTACTTAAATTGCCTTTTTTTATTCTTTTAAATGTCTGGTAGTTTTTTCCTCGTCTAAATAAGGCCTTTTTATTCCTTTAGCCGCACATACATTTCTATTAACGTTCTCACGCAGTATATAAATGCTGCTTATATCCTTTGTTATAGATTTTTTGTTTATTTTGCATAAAATTTATTGTCAATTTTTTTATTTGCCTTATTGAATAATTAATAATAATTGTAAATAAAATTTTGTTTAATATTTAAAACAAATTTCCATACATAATAAAAGAGAAAATTAAATGAAATATAATACGTTTTAATGAAAATTATTGACATTGTGAGAAGCTTTATAGCAGAGGCAGTTTTTGAAAAAGAAAAAAAAAGGAATATTTAATGATTATAATTTGAATTTTATGAATATTAACAATATTTAATGTATACATATATAACTAACATTTTAATGCGGCATATAACAAAATGTAAAATGTACAATATTTACGTAATGGTGAACGTTGACTGAGTGAAGTGTGAATCGTTAACACTTTCACAGCAAGTAAGAAAATAAAGCCCACAAAGTTCGACTTCAAGCAAGCTTATATCACAGCGAATGCAGACTTGCTGTTACATACATAATTGCTCATTCGAAACCTTCAGTCACGATTATGACGTAGTTTCTCACACCACTTATGTTGTGTGTGTTAATTTTATATATGAGTGGTGGGATCTACAGTTTAATTTTGACTCCGAACATCAGATTTTCATGGCAATTTTATATTTATGGGTAGTTTTTTTAACTTTACTTTACAACCGAAACTAAATAACTCTTTATTATCGCGACTTTAAGTAATTCCATTTAGGATTTCGGATTTTAATTCCATTTCAGTGCCAAATCAAAACAGTTTCGTCATACTCGAAATCTAGCAGTGTATTATAGAACTTCTGGAGAGTTTCAATTCATTCAGGTTATACTAGCCTAAGGTTGCCACAAAATATGTCCAAACCTAGCCAATTTTTTTGTTATAATATCCTTGTGAAGTTCTACATTTCCTGTTCCTTATCGAATGGCTCTGATGGATAATACACTCGCCTATTATTTTTTAATATTTATCGTTAAAATCAGTCTAAAAATGCCGATGCAGGCTAAATGATGTTTAAATCTTTGTAAGTGGCAAATCATTCACTAGATAAACGACACTCAAGTCTAAAGATACTTAACAACTGATAGCCCTGCCAGATGACGAATTTTATAGCCACTAAAGGGATAATCCGATATAGAAACCATTTATTATGTAAATTCGCTACAAATCGATAACAGTGCTACACAAGACACAGACCTTCTTTTATTGTAATTAAGCAACACAATTTTAAATTGCCTCAAACCCACTTGTTTTGAGAAGAGTTGATGCCTCTCATTGTTATTAGGTACACTTTCTAAAACATCTGCTTCCATTCCTCAGAAGCGTTCTGGTCCCCATCAGCGGTGTAGAATCTATCTTCATCGCAAGCTCATCTACTTGCTCACTATCGAGAATTTCCACATAACCTGGCAGCCATCAGAGACTCAGGCTTCAGATAGAAATATGGAACAATTTACGAGAAGTACACGTAGATTTTCGGCCAAACTAAGCTTCACAGGATGAATCACAGTCTCTTGAATGACTTGCTTTTTGGTACTTACTGTTTGCCTTCGATGGCATTAGACGAAGTGCTATTAAGAAAAAACATACATACATACAATTAGACATTACAACCCTTCTGTCAGGATTACGACCTAGTTTTTCACACCACTTATGTTGTGTGTGTTAATTTTTATGCATGAGTGTTGGGACCTACAGTTTAAAGTCGACTCCGAACGACAGATTTTTGAGAAACTGTTCATGGCAATTATATTCACTTTCAGAGTTTTTATCAGAAATCTGTTGAGAAGAAATCGCCGAAAATATATTTTTTCATATTTTCGTTTTGATGTCTGACCTGGGGTCTAATAAGCCGACACACTACCCACTAGACTACGGCGACTTCCCATTGAGTTCAGTCAAATATGGCAATGAACTTTAACTGTAAAATGTTAAAAAATGCATATGTTTTTGTTACAAGATGTATATGTGTGTGTGTACGCTAATTTTCCTAAGTTTCCATGCCTGTTTTTATATCCATAAGGGTTAAGCCTTTAGCAATCTTATGTATTTAATTACAGCAGATTTTTCCAAGCATTTTGGCATTTCACAAAAACAGAAACTTATGCGGCATTAATGCTTAGCTCATGAGATTTTGTTTTCTTTTTTTTTGTCAATGGTAAAGAGGTTTTTAATTAACCCCCAGTATTTCTATGTGAAGCCCTTCAGGCACAAATCGTTTAAAGAAAAGCTTTTAACTGACAAGAACATTTAATACCACTTGTGACGAATAAACAAAACTGTGTTGTTTTTTTTGTTCCTGTTTTTTCATGATTAATATAAAAGCAACGAATAATAAAAGAAAGCAACAAAAGAGATTTAAGACAGGAAAAGAAAGGAGTTAATATGGCTCAAGGCTTCATAGCTAACAAAATGGTTAAACCAAGACCTTTAAACAGTAAATATTAAGTTAAAGACTTTGCTTGTATTTGCTTTTAAACGTTCCCGGCCCACTTTATAACACTAACCGCTGCTTATTGGCAGCTATGCTATTTTAAACATCATAAAACTTTAAAGTAAGCAAACAGCTCAATTGTATTTACTTTGAGTAAAAATTTGAAAAGAATTTTAAGACATTTTCTTTATACTTATTCGCTTGATGGTAATGGTGTTTTAAAAGGATATTTTATATCGAAATACTCTAGAGAGCTTATTAATTTTCACAAAGCCAAGACAGTTGCCAAAAGGTTTTCAATGTAACAGAAAGAACATTACAAAGACGAAGAGAAAAACAAATATAAAGGAAGTATAAATAACAAAACGAAAAATAGGCGAGAAATAAAGCTCAATGTCAATATTAATTCCTTTTAACAGCCACCATTCATCTGCCATCTGCCAACGTCATTAAATCCTTTAAGTGTAGCGTTGTTAAACGACAATCCAACGCATGTTAAATTTCGTCATTTGACTCTGGGTATTTTAAATAATATTTTAATTCTACTTTTACAATAATTTATGCCTTTTGATGTGATTGTTTTTTTTTTTTTTTGATGAATTTTATTTAAAATTTTTTATTTTGATTTTATAAAATCCATATATAGACATTAAAATAAATAAATACGGGATTATAAAGAACTTTTAAAATAAATATTTATTATTTACAAAAACTAAACTTAAAATGTTAACAGATTTTCTCAATTAAAAAAAATTTAATTATTCAAATACAACACAATAGAATAGCAATTTACAATGCCAATGTTGCAGAAGTCTAGTAGATAGTGTGTTGGCTTATTAGACGTGAGGCTTCGGTTCAAACCCCAGGTTAACATCTCCACCTAAAACGAAGTATGTAAAAATATTTCTTCGGCGACTTCCTCTCAGCAGTTTTTTGGGAAAAACTTTCCGAGAGTGAATAAAATTGCCATGAAAAGTTTCTCCAAAAACTTCACCGTTCGGTGGTCGACTTTAAACTGTAGGTCCCGCCACTTATGAATAATATAAATACACCCAACATAAGTGATGTGAGATAATAAGTCTTAATCCTGACTAAAGGGATGTAATGACCAATTATATATTTTTTCGTATTTATTGTTTAATTACAATACAGTTAGCATTTATTGACTTAATTCAAAATTGTTAAAATTAGTAATTATCGATATATATTTTTCACTAATTACTGCACACAATTTATGCAGCATTTTTAAAATAAATTTATGTTGAATTATACAGGAGTTCATACGTTTAAACAACTTTCTACCAGCAAATATGATATTAATTGCATGTTTATTCAGACAGCACGGTTTTTCCACTTGGTTTCTCCTTTTCTTTCTCTTTTTCACTTTCTCTATAGTTCCGCGTTTCAGCTTGACCCAACAAAAGTGCTGTTTTCGTCTGACTTTGATGGGTTTTTTGTTTAAGCATTGTCCAATCATAAATATAATCATATTGATGATTAAGAGTACGGAAGAGAATTCTAAAAAGTTGTCTAAGATACATATAATCTGGTTGCTCCTCAAATCGTAAACTGCGACAATAATTCAATTCTGCAGTGAATCCCTTACATAGTACTTCTATGGGAGTTGACATCTTCTTTTCAGATATTTTTTCGTACTTCTGACTTTTGTTATTAGCTTTCATTCCTTGCCATTTTAGAACACCTCGATTAAAATACATCATAACATAACCCAAAGATTCCATATCATCCCGTCGTGATTGCTCAATACCTAAATGAGCATTGATAGATGCATAACGAGCTGTTCCTGTCAAATTCTTATCTTCTCTGTTTTGAATATGTTGCCTAGTATTTGGATCTCTATATTTTACATGTTACAATGACGTCCAATGCCCATTAAAAAATTGTCTGGCTTTATATCAAAATGTATAAAACATTTAAAATGAACATATTCTAAACGCCCAATCATTTGATCAACCAGCATCAAATCATTTTTAATTGTAAAGTGACGAGTGCAGAAATTAAACATATCTCCCAATGATGGTCAAAGAAGATCCATTGCTAATATATTAAAGTTTTTTTCCTTGCCGTGGTGGCGTATCTTAGGTATACGCACACCGCCACTGAGAATTCTGTACAATTTTGCTTCGTACTGAAGTGGAGGGTGCTTAGCAGATGTTTTTTCCATTTTTATAGCTACTTCCTCACCACTTGGAATACTTATACCAAAATATGTATCTCCGAATTATCCGCTACCTATTTTGCGGCTTAATCTATACTTTCCGGCGACTGTAGCATCTGTTCGAATTTTCATTGGATTAAATTTATCCATGTTGAATACGCTCCAATTTTTTAATAATTAAAATAAACACACAAAATGGTTGCCTCTTCCAATAAGGTCGAATTTACTGCGTTTCAATCTCAGTTAAATAAAATATATAATCTTTGTGGTACAAATTGTTTTCTTGGCGGTTATAAACAATTTTTGCAAATGCACTTTTGATTTTTTTAGTTATTTAAGTTTGCTTAAAAATATTTTACAAATCGTTTCAGTGAATGTAAAATTGATTGGTAGTCATTATTAATAATATAATATATATTATTATTATTATATATTATACATATATTTATTATATAATATGTATGTAGGTATGTATGTAATAGACCTTGACAGCATTACAGCAAAAGCATATAAGTCTAATTCAGACACTAGCTTAATGCTCCAAAGCCGCCCTGAAGGCCTGAATTCCGCAAATGTTAGCTGTTTATCTGCGCTCATATCCATATAAATGCAAGATAAAGTACGCATAGTGAGCATAAAGCCAAGCCGAATACAGAAACAACAAAGGAAATACCCAACCTATTCCGACAGTTCCCTCATATGCGTAGAGAGACTTTGACTCCTCAAAGGACGTGAGGAGTACCAAAGTAAAGTCTTTACGGAATTATGAACATAAAGAAACAATGAATGAACCTATGTATACCGGGCATGCTTATAGTACTAACGAAGAGTTTCCGATTTATCGCATTTGGAATATCTTACATACATACATACATAATTTGTCGTTACAACCTTACAGTCAGGATTACGACCTAGCTTCTCCCATCACTTTTGTTATGTGTATTAATTTTATACATGAGTGGTGGGACCTGCAGTTTAAAGTCAAATGTTTGAGATACTTTTCATGGCAATTATATTTACTCTTATAGTTTTTGCCAGGAATCTGCTGAGAGGAAATCGCCGAAGAAATATTTTTTAAATTTTGTTTTGAAGTCTGGCCTGTGGTTTGAACTGATGCCTCAATTTTAATAAGCCAACACACTACCTACTAGACTGCGGCGACTTCTAATGTGGAATGTCGCTGTTGTGTATTACTAAAACTTCCTGTGACTCGAAATTTCAAAACCAATTTCGTGACTAAAGAAAAAAAAAAACTTAAATTTTCATGCAGCAGACGGCTGAAGAAAGAAATGACAACAATTGGAGTGAAATAAAATGACTTTTATAACTTTAATGTTCTTTTTAATGGTCTTCGTAGTCTAGTAGGTAATTCTCTGATTTAATACAGCAGAACTTATGGTCCAACACCTTGCTCAGACACCTCGAACAAACGAAATATGAAAAAGTATTTCCTTCGGCGACTTACTCTCAGCAAAAGACTGAAACTTTAAGAGTAAATCAAATTGCTATGGAAAGTTTATTCAGTCTGCCACTAATGGATAAAATGATCGCACACAACATGTTTGCTGTGAGAAGCTAGGTCATAATCCTGACTAAAAAGTAAATTAAACGTAGAACTTGAAAGTATATCGGCCATACCAATAGGATGAAGACATACCGTATTATGAGTGTAACTAGACTAGTATCTTCAAGTCAAGTAGTCGTAGTAGGTCAACTTAACGCATGATACTCCATCGGGTTCTGTGAAAACTGTTTGTATCATCAATAATGTTGTGCTAATGTAATAATGATCAGAACAGTGATCCATATTCCAAATGTTTATTACATACAGTGGTGGCCTTATAATTAGAAACGACTTAGCAACATGTATGTTTGTTAATATATTTTCAAAACTTTGTTACTTATTTTAAATCGAATAGCTAAACAACAACACAACAAATTAGCTTTAAGTTTAATTTAAAAAAAATTCACAGCATTTTTAAAAAAATTTTTTAAAAACAAAAAAATACCAATTTCCGGTTGGTCATATAATTAGAAACAAAAAATATTCTTACAAACTGCTTAAAAATATCTTAATATATTTACATTTAATGGGAATATTCTTTAATATTTTGTCGGATAGCCCTTGTTTTGAACAACATTTGAAAGTCTTTTCGGCAAACTTTGCATCAAACGTTGGCATGTTTCTAATGATATGTTTTGCCAGCTTTGTTGCACCAGCTGAAACAATTCATCCTTATTTCGAGGGTTTTTGTCTTTAAGATCTCTTTTAACAATTGCCCATACATTTTCTATTGGGTTTAGATCAGGACTTTGGGGTGGCCAGTTCAGAACATCAATATTTTGACCCGAAAGCCAACAATTCACTAACCGTGAAGTGTGCTTTTGGGTCATTGTCATGCTGCAAAATGTAATTGACTGGCATACTCTCAAAGGAATACGGTTTCATTACATTTTCCAAAATGCTTTTATATTGATATTGGTCCATTATTCCTTCAATTCTTACAACTGGACCCACAGCGCGCCAAGAAAAAGCACCCCAGACCATAATAGAGCCGCCACCGTGTTTTACAGTTTTCACTGTGTACCTGGGATCAAATGCTTTGGTTGGAGGACGTCTTACATACGTTTTTCCGTCAGATTGGGACAAATTAAACTTAGATTCGTCAATCCAGAGAACTCTGTTCCAGAAAAGCGGGTCTTTCTTAAGCATTTTCCTTGCAAACTGTAACCGCTATTTAATATTTTTTTTTGAGACTTGCGGTTTTTTCTGCGCAATGCACCCACGAAGTACCGACTCCTGTAAACGTCTCCTTATTGTCCGTGTGGATATTTTTGAGGTGATATTTTGCCCAATTTCAGCCTGTATTCCACGAGAAGACAGGAAAGGGTTTCTCTTACTGGCCCTACAAATAATTCTGTCTTATGCTGGAGTGGTTTTTCTGGCTCTAGGCTTCCTGGCTGGGATTTCAAACTTTTTCGTTTCATTGTACAAATGAATTGCACCAAATATCATTTTTTTTGGAGCCGTAAAACCTTTCTATAGCTGACAGTGAACGTTTTTCCTTCTGGTAACAATGCACAATTAAGTCCCGAAGTTTTGGAGTACAAGACTTATTTTTTCCCAATTTTAACAACTAAAACGCATCAAAATTATTACAAGATGACTTATTGCTATTTAAATTATACTTACTTTATTACCAATAACAAAATAAACTCAAGAATTTCAAAGTAAACTGAACGTTTCTAATTACGTGACCAGCCAAAAGAAACAACTTTTTAATTAATTTATTTAATTTTTTAATAACAAAACTCCACGTGTTTTGCATTGATGTTGGTATATAACGGTACTTACAAATTACAGCGTAGGTTATAAAAAAAGTAGAGCTTCTATTTTATTTTTTAAAACAATTATAAGGCTACCACAGTACATATGTACACATACAGAATTGGTCTTTACAGCCCTTTAGACAGAATTCCAACCTATCTTCTCATACCACATATGTTGTGGGTTTTATATATGAGTGGTGGCAGCTACAGTTTTAAGAAACTTTTCATGGTTCAGATTTTTTTGGAAATCTGCTGAGAGGTTATATTATGTTGGAGCGCGCATAGTGGCCCGTTGTGCCCGCAGTCTCTGTACTGACCAAGATCCTCCAAACCAGGGAATAAGAAATTGATCAGCACAAGGGCTGCATTGTTGAGAGGTATGTTTTCATATTTCGTTTTATTTGAAACGTCTGACCTGAGGTTTTGAACCATGGCCTTACGTCTAATAAGCCAATACACTACCTACTAGACTACAACGACTACTTATAAAAGTTTAGTGTTCTAGGAAACGCTGTACAAGGATTATAAGAGCAGCCTTTTAATTTGAAAAAAAAAAACATTAAAAGTTTTATTAAATTTCGCCACACTCTATTTCTTTTAAAATGAATCTTTAGAATTCATTTTAAAAATGTTTTTTTTCAATCTTTTTTAAATGCCAAGGCATGAAAATTTTATAAAGTTGTTGTTGTAGAAACTTTAGTGAGTTCGGTATTATAACAATTAAACAAAAAATTATTATTCACAATAAGAAGAAAAAAATGTATAAAATCAGCTTAAAAGTATATGAGAAAAAAAATGAAAAGAAAACACTATCAAAAGCTAGTGAAACTTTAACAATATTCTCAAGGCCATTTAATAATAAAAAAGCACCAACTGCTGTTGCTGGTTTCCATGCTTTTGTATTGTATTTGTTATTCAATGTTGGCTGTTTCGTTTTGATTCTTTGAATTCAAGAGCCAGCTATTCTGTTTTGGCAGTATCAAATTGAAAAGCAGAAAAAGCAACAAAAAAAGCTTTAAACTTAAATGAGAACTAAATTACCTCTTCTTTTGCTATTTGGACTGTGCTGTTTGTATTGTCGTTTTCCAAACTGAATTTAAGAAAAAAAAAATTCAAAAATAATACGAAACAGTCAACAACAAATAAATATTAAAAGCCAAAATGTAAAAGGACAGAAAAAAACAAAAACAAAAAAAAACAACATTCTCTCCATTTCATTGCAAGCTAAAGCGTATATTTTTTCAGTAGTTATTCTATGTTAAATTTTTTTTATTTATTCAGATTATGTTTTGCCGGAGTTTTGCTTTTTTTATTGCTTTTTTCTTTATGCTGTTGTATGTATGTCTCTCAGCATAGAGTGACAGCGCGACAGGATATAAAACAATCAGAGCAAGTTAACGGAAACGGATATTATGGTTAGCGAAAGAGAGATGCTTACAAAAGGCCATTGCTACCAGAACTACACGAAACATGTTTAAAAATATCAAATGTTAGTAAAAGAGTGCCATGTTAGAGGCTGTAAAACAAGCAAACTCCCGTTTAAGAAAGAATTGCTTCAATAATAGCGGATTCTAACAACTCAGTAAGTAGTGTGTTGGCTTATTAGACGTAAGGCCACGCTTCAAACCCCAGGTTAGACATCAGAAACGAAATATGAAAACATATTTTTTCGGCGACTTCCTCTCAATAGATTTCTGGCAAAACCTCTGAAAGTAAATAAAATTGAAATGAAAAGTTTCTCAAAAAATCTGTTGTTCCCGCCACTCACGATAAATTTAACACACACAACATGAGTCGTGTTAGAAGCTAGGCCGTAATCCTGACTGAAGGATTGTAATGGCCAATTATGTATGTATGTAACAAAATCTATTGGTTTATTGGACATGATGCCACGGTTCAAAACCCAGCTCAAACATACATACATATATACATAATTGGTCATTACAAACCTTCAGTCAGGATTACAACCTAGTTTCTCACACCACTTATGTTGTGTGTGTTAATTTTATACATGAGTGGCGGGACCTACAGTTTAAAGTCGACTCCGAACGACAGATTTGTGAGAAACTTTTCATGGCAATTATATTTACTCTCAGAGTTTTTGCCCGAAATCTGCTGAGAGGAAGTCGCCGAAGAAATACTTTTTGTATTTTATTTTGATGTCTGGCCTGGGGCTCGAATCCTGGCTTTTCGTCTAATAAGCCAACACTGAACCTACTAGACCATGGCGACTTCACCATCCCAGTTTAAACATCTCGATCAAAATGAACAATAAAAATAAGTGTCCTAAGTGTAATATCAAGTATGAAGTCGCCGTAGTCTAGTAGGTAATATAGTGGCTTATGAGACGACAGGCCATGATTCAAACCCCAGGGCATACAGCTCCAAGAAAACGACTTCCTCTCAACAGATTTTTGGCAAAAATTCGGAGAGTTAATAAAATTGTCATGGAAATGT
This sequence comes from Sarcophaga subvicina, assembly GCA_936449025.2. Taxonomy (NCBI): domain Eukaryota; kingdom Metazoa; phylum Arthropoda; class Insecta; order Diptera; family Sarcophagidae; genus Sarcophaga; species Sarcophaga subvicina. Next base: position 30,775,111 of record OW388081.2, read on the forward strand.
TTCTCAAAGTCTATGGTGAGAGTAGCTACGTCGTAATCCTGACTGAAGGGTTGTAATGACCAATTATGCAAGCATATATGTTAAGATAGCTTAGTAGTTCTAAAATCTGAAATTAGTATGTAAATATTCCACAAGACCGATAGATTGCTACCTCTGCCACAGAATCTACATGATACTGTGATGTATACAATTTTAATCCATATCCCAAATAGTATTTAATTCTCTGCAGATTTGTCTTCGTTACTCCATAAAATTTTCAATATCGTGGAAGGTCATCTTCATCTTTGGAATCCCGTCAAATTCCAGTTCAGTTTGTCGTGGTAGATCTTATAAAAGTACTTTCTAAACACGTGATTATACCAGTTGAGGATGTTGAATGTTGATATCCTTTTCTCTGGCTAGTTGTAGTAAGTTATCATTTGAAATTATTAGCGCACATCAACACTTTGTTATGTTCGGCAGACATTATTTTCTATCCACTTTTCAGAGCCGTAGACCAGCATAAACTTGACGAGCTTATAGCTGACTGAAGTCAAATATGTTGCATAGTTTTGCAAACACCTAATTCGTACGTTTTGTTTAAAACCACCTCACATTATAAGTTAGCTACCAAAATAGCAGATCTCAACGACGTCTTCAATGTATTTAGAACTTTCATTAAAATATGTTATGTGAGACCATTTAACAGTGATTTATTGATTTATGAATTATGTCTTGAAATTGGTCCAAATCTTTGCGTCAAAATTGTTTCCAAACTAGCGATTCTAGATATTTTCGAAGGAGGTGTACTCTCGCAACTTAAACTTAACAAACCTTTTATGCAGACGACGTGGTAGTGGCAAATATCCAAATTTACTTTTCTACAGCGATTACTATTTAAGGGATTTGTATTGCTAACTACCAATAACCCAAGTAGGACTATTTACATGGAATTCTCAATTCACTGCTCCTAATACAACGGAATGAATGGCTCCCACTCTGCCTAATAACGCTAGATATCATGGAATCATACAGGATATCAAACTATACTGAAAAATTAACACACAATCTGCTGCCCCTAGGATAACATCTACTTTTAATTGTCATCGCTTTCTTGCAGCAATAAACTGAGACTAAACTAAAGGAATCAATATTAAAACGGAACCACTCCTTGGTCTCTCGTTGCGGAACGAACTTTAGTTGAATTTATAATGAGAATAGCGGCGGTTGTGATAACAGCTGTTCTTCAAACTACGCCGTATTGATTTTAATTCTATAGAGACTACGTAAAGCTGACTCGCTATGCGTGTATGAAGAAAACAGTTTTAGTTAAACCTAACCAAAGCATATCTAAATAACCTCATAGCAGAAGTTCCATTAGAGAGAATAAAGAGGAGACTGCAGCATATCTTGTTCGTAGCTGTCCACCACCTTGAGAGCTGAAACAAAGAATTATTGGGCAAGCAAAATTTGTTAAGCGAACATTTCTAGACAATTCAAATGTTAGCTTCACTTTCATAAGTCTAAAATGGTATGTGGTTACGTATATTTTTAATGAATTAATAGAGTCAGACCCGGTACACTTTTATAGGTTCTTACCAATGCTTTCGACTTCATTCGAAAACAAGTCAAGATCAATACTGATTCTTTACTGTGTAAGTCCCATATCAAGTCTTAAGTTAAAGAAGTATTCAAACCTGATTTAATTGCTGACTATTTCGGCAGGTTTAGATCTTGTTATTTGAGATATTTTATCTATACCATACACACATACATACATAATTGGTCATTACAACCCTTTAGTCAGGATCACAACCATAGCTGCCAGATTTGACGATTTATCGTCATTTTGACGATTTTGAGCTCCAAAAATATCATTTTGACGATTTGACGATTTATGCCCTTATTTTGACGATTTTTAAAAATTAAAAATTTACATCATATACTTTACTTTAGTACATTAAAAGCCACTTTAAACTTTGTATTTACTTTGCAATATGTTAGAAAAACAAGGAGTAAAGTATTACATTTTTAAGATACTTTCAATGACTTTAAGTTACATGTGATGACTTTTCTGTATTTTATTCCTTTTTAATCCCTCAAAAGCCAAAAAATTACAACTCCTAAATAACCTCGTAGTTGAGAATAATTTATCACTTGTAGTTGCAGACAATTTTAAAAATTCGAGTATAGCTTCTATATTACCATCTTAAGAACAAAGACAAGCGGCGTTATTTTTTTTTCGTACGGCCAACAGGGGATGGATGGCTTTGTGTTTGGAACTTTGTTATGAGAAGAAGGAAAGAGAGAACAGTATTTATGGATACTAGGCCTGTATATTTTTATACCATAAGTATAACAGGAAAGACCTCTGCAGGAATTGCGTTCAACATACGGATAGTGCGACTAAAACACATATTTTTACTGAAATGCAGTGTGCGATCTACTGGCCAATCGACCACATATGGAAGTGCTTGCTGAGAAAGACGAGCGTTACGTAGGAATATATAATTTACGGAAAAAAGTCCTCTTATTTCGTTCGAGCAAAATTCTCTTATAGTAGCGACAGAACAGTGAAACACAAACCACATTTCAACGATGTTCCAATGATTCAATGGTGTTGGAGTCATTAACGAGTTACTACGGCCTCTCCTGTACACGATCGAGAAACCGCAAAATAGACGTTGAGACCAAGTCATATATGAGAGTTGTATTATATTTTTTGTCGGTTATAAACGGTGTAAATAGTAAGATCAGATAATAAGATCTTAAGAAGGAACTGAAAAATGTGTCAGCATTACACTGAATTTTCATGCTCCGAATGTGAGGAGCTTCTGACTCCTTAAAATTTACACCACCCATAGATTAAGATGATGCAATATTATTGCTGCGCTTATGTGTCAATAAACAACACTGGGATAGATTGTTTAAACCTTAAAAATGAAAATTATATCAAATTTCTCCGTTTTTGGAAAAAAATTAATAAATGAAGATGAGCGAAGCGCTAGCTTTTAATTTCTAACAAATTTTTTTAAATGTTTTATTTTTGAACTCAGATATGTACATATATTGACTTTATATGTTTTACTACAATAGAAATAATTTTGGTTTTTAAAAACTTTTAATTTATTTATTTATTTTCTCTGACGATTTTTGACGATTTTTTCTCAAATATTTGACGATTTGGTGCTTCATCTATCTGGCAGCTATGAGTACAACCTAGATTCTCCGTAGAATTTATATTGTGTGTTTTAATTTTATACATGACCTACAGTTTATCAGATTTTATAGAATTTTTTCACAGGAATTTTTTCTAATCTTCTGAGAGGAAGTCATCGAAAAAATATTTTTTCGTATTCCATTTTCATTTAGATGTCTAGGCTGGGGTTCGACCAGAGGCCTCACGTCTAATAAGCTAACACACTACCTACTAGCAATAAATACTTTTTCTGTTCCTTAACACTTTTCCTGCACCACCCTATCTGTTGAATCAAATTATTTTATTCTATGGCTGCTTTTGATGTTGTTTTGTCGTAATGTATGTTTGTTTGTTTATTTGAAATTTTCCACCGTTTTTTTTTTTGCATTCGTTTTAATTTTCTCTACCACTATTTACACAGTCGTATCCGAACGCCCAGTTTATACGGTCGTATTTTATTTAAATTTATTTTTCATTTCTTTTTTTCCTTTATTTTTGGTTTCTATTCTAAGTTCTGTAAACGGCATTCTAAAACTAAATCACTGATACACACACAAATTTCGGTACGTAGAGGAGTAGGTTGCTATAGGTTGCAGTAGGGCACAGTTGAAAAATTAACAGAAATCTACGAAAAACTATCAAAAACTACAGGCAACAACAACAGCAGACAACAGTGTTACGAAACAAAAACAAAAAAAATGTAACACAAATGATGATAACAAATCAACCCCAAAAACAAATATTATTACGATCATCATTACAATTTGTGTCATTCCGTGCGATTGACATTTCAGTGTCAGTGGTAGTGGGTGGCTAGTGAGTGTTTTGGTATATTTTATAATGAAGAAATTTGTTTTTGTTTTTGTTTTTATTTTAAGTGACACAATTTCAAAATTCTTGTTTAACTGCATAGCCATAGCAATTATTATTCAACTGAAATTACTGTTCCTAACTGAACTGGGTATGTTATTGTATGGTTATGGAAACTATAAATTTGCAAGAATATTTCAAAATTCTGGAGAATTTTTCTAAAAATCCAAAGGACCAAGTAAAGACATAACAATTCTGTTTGTTGATTTCATTAATTCATGAAATAATTTATTTTGCAATCAGTCTGATCTGGTAGTGTAGTAAGCAGTGTGCTACACTATTGGTGTGAAGGTCGCGGGCTGGTTTACCATCAGACACTCTTGTCCGTTACACAGCACTGAGCATTAAATCTAAGCTTCTCAGAATGTAATAATTTAAGTATAATTTGTTATTGTACTTGCCACTGCAATGCAATTTTCTTACTGTTCTAAGAAGAAAATCCTCAAATGGTTCATTGGGTTTTATAAGAAAAAGAGTGAACAACGTAAAGAAAGTATTTTGGCAAGGACTGATAAAGTAAATAAATATGACAACAGAAGTAGGTAAACAAAACCATATTGTTGTACAGTTGAAGCTACATCTCCCAAAATACATGCATACATACATAATGTGTGTGCTAATTTAATACATGAGTGGCGGCACCTATTATTTAAATTTGACACCAAACCACAGATTTTTGAGGAACTTTTCATGGTAATTTTATTTACTCTCAGAGCTTTTGCCGGAAAACTGCTGAGAGGACATAAGACATCTGTCAAAATAGATGTCATTTATTCAGCAACCTGTGTTTGCCAACTGGGCTGAATGGGCGATTAATTCCATTTCTGTATGATGTGATCGCCAAAAACGTGTAATGCATTCCGAAAAAGTCACTGTTGGGTGTGCATTTTGGGCTGACACGCCCAGCCCCGGCCCATATTTCTTTGAAAACAGTGTTGGCCAAAATTTCACTGTCAGCGATGAGTATTATGGGTCAATGATAACCAACCTCTTTTGGTCATAATTGATTTCAACATGATGGCCCTACGTGTCGCAGCATCCTATATTGCACAAGCTATTTAGAACATCTCACGTGGGAGGGAATGTCAACTTGAATGTGATTTGACTTAGTTATGCCAATAAACCATAGCGGTCCTCAAGGTCAACATAACCTATGCCATTGATCAAATCCCGTCTGATTTATGCGTCAGATTCATGAAAAATTGGACATTCGTATCCGTTCCACCCAGAGAAGTCGTGACCGATATTTGAGCGATATTATATTCCACACATAATGGCATGAATAGATCTTTCAAACATATATACATACATAACTAATTGGTCATTACATGCCTTCAGGGAGAATTACGTCCTAACTTCTCACGCCACTTGGGTTGTGTGTGTTAATTTTATTTCATTGGTGGCGGGACCTTCCTTTTTAAAGTTGACTGCGAACGACACAGGTTTTTGACGATTAAAAATGGCAATTTTTTTGCCAGAAATCTGCTGAAATAAAAACGCCGAAGAAATACATTTTTTTTATAATTCGTTCTTTTGGAGATGTCTGACCTAGGGTTTGAACCCTAGCCTCGTGTATAATAAGCCAACACACTACTTACTAGACTACGGCGACTTCTGTACTACTGAAGTACTACTCTATATTGGAAAAGCATAGCCACTGTGATAAAAACGGTTTTTTTGTATTTCTTTTGCTCCTTTAAGAAACGTAGAGCGGTTACAATGCATTTTCTCCACATTCTTATTATTTTTTCTGCTTGATTTGAGTCTTATTAACCAAGTTTTGTCCGCTGTGAACATAATGGGTGCACTGTTAAAGGTTCTAGAGTATTAAAATTGCAATAGTCATTGCCTTAAAAGCACTCGTTCAGCGATAACATACTGAATTGTTGCATTGAATATTATGGTGAGGAACTACGCTCATTGAGTCTTCTGTTTCTCAAACAGTGGCTCAGCCTGATTAAATGCCTTCTGTTGACGGCAATGAATTCTTTCTTCTTTTTTTATTTCAATACATCCATGAAGTAAAATACCTTATACATACATACATACATACATACATACATACATTATTGGTCATTACAACCCTTTTAGTCAGGATTACGACATAGTTTCTCACATCATTTATAATGTATATGTTAATTTTATACATGAATGGTAGGGCCTACAATTTAAAGTCGCCGAAGAGATATTTTCTTTTAAATTTCGTTTTGTTCGAGATGTCTGACCTGGGGTATGAACCGAGGCCTCACGTCTGATAAGCTAACACACCACCTACTAGAATACGGCGACTACTAATTCCTTATGTTTGAATATAACTGAACCCGCGATGCTTGTATATTAGTCAGGAACTCTACACACTTTATCACACCATCCTTTGAAAAGGATTATATTGATGAATTGAAACTATTCTTTGTTTAAAATTAAGGTGTAAATTTTAATTACTGAAGGCTACAACTACTGATTACCTCCTACTTAAGTTGCCATTACAACCCTTTAGTCAGGACTACAGTCTAGCTTTTCAATCCATTATAACAGAAGCCGTTGCTTTCCATACTTCCCAAGCTCTCAAAGAAATAAAAACACATCATTATTAACAAAAAAAAAAGAAAACAATTTTCTGCTTAACTCTTGCCATTCGTATCAAAATTCGTGGAATAATTAACGAAATACCCAGCCATTAACTTTAAAACGCATACATACACACGTACAATATAACCTTTGATTGTCACTGCTACGTGACTAGATGTTTCTTACGGTGCCTTTGAGTATCTGGGCTGTGTATCTGTGTACAGGTTTTAATCAATTAAAAAATTTTGTTTGTATCGACGCAGCAACTAAAGCGTAGAATGGATTCCATCAATTCGTAAACAACACACAATTGCGTTTTATTTGAATCACACACACACACATACACAAATACCAATTATTATGAACTTTGATGAGTCTGCACACCGTAAGAGGCATGATGGCGTGGTGGCATGGTAGCACACAAATAAGACGAAAATCATAATGTCTCGACGGTAGTAGTTGTGAGGCAAGGAAAAATCAAGAATAGCAACAAAATTAATTAAAATTTGAAAAGAAAATGACAAGTGTGCTGAGATTTAATGGCACAACGGCAACATGCAACACGAATTTATAAAGAATTTCTAAAGAAAATGATAAGAATGAGTTAAAGTGGCAAAATAGACGCAATACAGATCGACAGTTATAGCAGGATGCTGTATAAAATGACAGAGAAAATAAATTTTAAAGTGAATTAAATGTGTCGGTAAAGAAATTTTCCCCGAAAGGCTACAGATAATTCGATTCTGTAATCATTATGGAATACTGAACACTACATAGGCCTTTTGAAAAACAATTTTTTGTCGATAGAAAAAAAACTCTTTTATCATTATCGGTAGCTAGAGGCATGTAGGATCAACAAATAACAATATGAGAGGTAAGTTTTCAAAACTCCGAAACGATTCTGTTATAACAATGGCTTGTAATGTATCCGTTAACGACTCCGTTGAGTTTTTTCGAACGCTTTACAATGCCTGTGGGTGACGAAATTTTTATGAAGCTCACTTCATAAGACTATCGATTTAATATTTCACAAAGGGATTTTAACATTATATCTGATAGCCAGGCGGCCGTCAGACCACTGGATTCTAATGTAATCAACTTCAAAATGGCTTATGACAGTCACGAATATCTCAATGAGATTGCGAACCAGTATGACATACATATCATTTGGTTATCAGGATATAATGGTGACTGTAGAGCAGATGAAGTCGCAGTAGTCTAGTAGGTAGTGTGTTGGCTTATTAGATTGGTCAGGTCAGACATCAAAACGAAAATATGAAAAAATATTTCTTCGTCGACTACTTCTCACCAGATTTCTGGCAAAAAAATCTGTCGTTGCGAGTCGACTTCAAATTGTAGGTAACGCGCCACTCATATAAAATTAACTTACACATCCTAAGTGGTGTCAGAAGCTAGGTCGTAATCCTGACTGAAGGGTTGTAATGACCAATTCTGCATGTATGTAGTGCAGACGAACTGGCCAGGCGTGGCGTAACCCTTCATTTTTCTTTGGGTTCTCTGCATTGGAAACCCTTGGGAAGATCTGTAATCTTATAATTAACATGCAGTTATATAGTCCAGCAACACTGATTTAGCAGCTATGGATACAAACAGAATAGAGCGTCAAATCTGGCCAAATTTGATCTGCTCAAACTTCACTGGAACACATTCAGTAAGATTGTTCAAGCCATTACGAGAAATTACATTAAGGCCACTCATGGTAGGTATTTTATTTTTGGACAGCGTTCTGAAATAGCTGAAGGGAGTATATACCAGAGATCAGCAATGAGTATTCAAAAAGATGAGTAGAATCGAATCGTACTTATAATTTCTGGTATTTATACGCATTCATACTTATTTAAATATCATACTCATACTACTCATATTCAAAGTTTGAAGTATTCATCGTACTCATACTTAACCATACGCATTATGTTGTTGATTTCGACTCACCATGACTCAACATATACAAGAATCACAAAATAAGTATGATGCGTGTACGAACACTACAATACTCACTAGAAGGTTGTGTGTTTGCTTTGCTGGCTGTCTTTGTCTATTTCTTTCTTCTTTTTTTGTATATGCAACAACAACTAAGACTAACTTTTGATGAATGATTCGAAACACTCGAATCATTTATGAGTATTATAAGTATTTTTCTAAATTTATGAATCTGAATGAGTAGGCGTATGAATCAAACTTATTTCGAATGTTATGAGTTTGATATCAACGTTGTACGTTGTACTCATTGCAACCAGTACTTATAAATCAACGTTGTAGTGAGTGCGAATGAATCAGATTAGTTGAATTTCAATACTGTAGACTCACTCATGTTCAACATTTCATGAGTACTTATGAGTAGCGAAAAAACGATTCATTGCTGACCTCTGGTTGGTGTAGTTGTTTACGCTCTAAGAGATCTAACGGTAGTTGACAGAAAGTGTAAAGACTAAGGGAAGTGGATTAAAGGTATCTCAATGCACCTTATGTGTCTATCTTAATTCCTATGATTTAAAAATTTTTGTAATATTATGAAAATATGTTTGTTTGTATGTGATGTATGAAAGGTAATATGACATGAGTTTCGACTGCAGAACCCTTATAAAGAATTATTTAAAAAAATTATAAAAAAATAAACAATTGCCATGTGCTTCTTAGACATGAGTTAAGTTCTTAAAAAAACATCAATCAAGTGTTTTTTTTCATTATGAGAACTTTTGAAAGACAAAACATGTACGTCTTTAAACTAAAAAAAAACATACTAAAAAGTTGAACAACAACATTTAAATTTTTATCAACTTTTTGTTTTGTCGTAAAAATTTCTTCAATTCACTAATAGAAACCGTATCCTTCTAGGCCGTCTTTATATTACCTTAGGAATCATAAAATTGTCTTTATTTTACGATAAGTTTTGTTAACCGTAACAAATTAAATCCCAATTCTCTGAAGCCTACTGTTTCACCCTTTAAATGGTGGTAGGAAATCTATGTTAGTTTTTTAAATAAGAAATTTTCATTAGTTATGTTTCCTATAACCAATATTTTCTGCCTGTAGTGTCACAAGCCTTTCGTAAGAAATAAATTTATTACCCTCCTCGTAGAATAGTCCATAAAATGAAGACATGAAAATGAACGTAAGAAAGAAAACCAAAAATCAAAAATCTACAACTTGTAACAGAAAGTACAGCTTTTCTAGCTCTCAACACGTAAAGAAAAACCAAGAAAACAAAAAAGAAAATACATATTAGAAACTCAAAAAGGATACAAAAGAAATAATGCAACAATCTTATATTACCCCAAAGGATACAAAAAACATTCAACAGAAAATTTTGCAAAAAAAAGGGAAATTCTATTCAAGTAAAGAAACATGTATTCATGCTGAGGAAACACAGAAAAGAGAAAAGAAATTGCTTTGTGTACTTAAATATGGGTCAACAACATAGAAAATCATATACGGAGGCGGTTCGAAAATTAGACAAACTGACGTATATGTAGGTGGCAGTAGCAGATTGGAAAAAAATTTTGATCAAAACTGCCAACATTATGTCAGGGAATTGATAAATATGGAAATAATTTATTACCATTATGTAAACCAACAGAAGTCGCCGTGGTCTAGTAGGCAGTGTGTTAGGTTATTAGAACTCGGTTCAAAACCCAGGTCAGGCATCTCCAACTAAACGACTTCCTCTCAGCAGATTTCTGGCAAAAACTCTGAGAGTAAATAAAATTGCCATGAAAAGTTTCTCAAAAATCTGTTGTTCGGAGTCGACTTTAGACACCACTCATATATAAAAATTAATCCATACAACATAAGTTGTATGAGAAACTAGGTCGTAATCCTGACTAAAAGGTTGTAATGAGCAATTATGTATTATGTATGTAATCCAACAGATTTTAGTCTCTATTTTTGTTGTGGCCTCAGTTCATGGTTGGTTTCAGATTATCTGCTACTGCATCCAACTCTGCTGGCAATTCTAACAAACAGACACGCCACCAGGGTTCAGACTACTCTTCTGAAAGATGTTCCATCCTTCGCTAACTTACATTGCTTAACCTCAAGTGCAAACATAGCTTAACCTTATCTTGCCAGTCTGATGGTGTAAGTATAGAATGCATCTTTAACAGAAGGCTCACTTAACATGCTAGTGTAGTTCCTGGAAGTCTACTACTATCAACTAGATTTGTTTCTATCATTATTCAAAACCAATGCAGAGGATATTCAAATTCGAATTACAACCAAACGGTAAGCTTTTGGCCAACTTAATAACATAGGAAAGCCTATTCATTCCTACACTCTTCTGGAGGACACTTAACTTAATGAAAGCGTTTAACAACTTTATAAGCGCTTTGGACAAGTTTTGCTAGCAACTTTCCTAGCTTTAACACGTCACATTGGAACCAACCTTACTATTCGTGTTCACGTTGGATAAGCATTGTGTAAATATCAGCGTAATTATAGGCTTCAGACACTCAGCCCTTCTGATCACAACTGAACCTTACTTGGCTTTCAGCAAACGTGCCATTGAAGTCAAGAGCAGTTTAGTCCTGACTAGGAACACGCTGCAATACTAAAAATCATTATTCGCTACAATTTTAGCAAACATATATTTGAACACGAAATTCCTCGTCTGGTTGGAAATACGCGAGATTTTTGGCTGTGCTCCTCAGATCTAAATGTTGAACAAGGCAGTGGTATAGATATATATTAAATATTCAGGCATTAGACTTTCAAATAGGCTGCTAAAAAAAGAAGTATTTTTAGAGGCATCATGGTCATACTGAGAACTGAAATGCTAAAGTTTTGCAAGTAATTTCGAACAATTCACAGCTCACTTTTATATTGTATTTAGTATAACGGATATTGATTTGTTAATAAACATATATACATACCCACAGTTATTAAAGTATATATACTGTTAAAAAATTTCAGAAATTTTTTAACTAATCCGTTTTCTGAAATTTGTTAATTTTTGTATGCCTGTGCAGGCCCACAAAAGTGTACATCAAGCCCACAAAAGTTAACAAATTTCAGAAATTTTTTAACCAAGACCGTCTTAAAATCGAGGAAAGTTGTCAGACAATTACAAACATTTTCAACGAAAACGGATTAGTTAAAAAATTTCTGAAATTTGTTGTCCGTATGTATACTTTTGTGGCTGAGTGTACTTATAGAAGTTACGATTGCCTTAGTTTAACAGAATGTCCTCCGAATATCCTATATGTAGACTGTACTTGCTGTATTAACAGGTTCTGCTCTAGACTATTCTGTTAGTTGCCGTTAGTAGGTGGTCTGTTGGCTTATTAGACGTAAGGCCACGTTTCAAACCTAAGGTCAGACATCTCGAATAAAACGAAATGTGAAAAAATATTTCTTCGGCAACGGCCTCTCAACAGGTTTCTGGCAATAACTCTGAGTGTAAATAAAATTGCAATGAAAAGTTTCTCAAAAACTCTGTCGTTCAGAGTCAACTTTAAGCTGTAGGTTCCGTCACTCATGTAAATTAATACACACAACATAAGTGGCATGAGAAGCTAGGTCGTAATGTGACCAATTATGTATGCATGTTCTGGTCTTTTCTGGGTTAAAAGTTAATTGACAATCATTTTTCTTTGCATTAAATGGATACCCACCTCCTTATGGCAGTTATTACGGGCGGCATTCCTGTTGGAAGACGTCTTGGAGTAAGTTCTGCTAATTTTTCATTTCATGTGTCAGTGTCCACCTCATATACATTGAATTGCAGCGGAATTGTTTAGACATGCAAATTATTTAAATTTTTTTAGAACTTTTCAAAATAATGGTTAACATATTAGTGAGATTTATTTTGGAGTCCTTGTTACAGTTGGAATCCCGCGTATAATATTGGAATGGACCTCCATATTGGACTGGACCTCCATATTGGAGTAGACCTAAACATTCCATCATTTCTGTTGCCTGTAATCGGCGTACAGGATTTATTTCTGTTACCATCAAAGAAGAGAAACAGTATTTGGCGACGCACTGTGGCATTTACCTTGAAAAGCTGGCCAAAAAGGCGGAAATGAATTTAAAGAAATTTAAGAAACTGAGTATGCAATTCGATAGACAACAAAATTCTATATTATACACTGATTTTTACGACTTTAAGTTGAGATTTGTAGATTTGAGACGATGTCAAAATCAGGAAAGTGATGAAAATTAAATGCGTTTTTGGTGTTTTTTTGAAATTTTAATACGTTTATATGTTATTTTTTGTGGCTAAACGAATAGAGGTTTTATATTGATTTTTTTTATTTGAAAGGTATGAGCAACTGCTACTTTCAGTTCATATATATATATATATATATATATATATATATCTCATATAATAATGTTAAAATTATTCGTTCAAAATTTAAAAATAATAAAAATTTCACATTTTTTTAACCTACCCTAAAAAAAGATAAGTATTTTAAAGGTGAAAGTAGTTTTTAGTAGTTTAATGTTAAATACCACAAGAAAATATGAACTCTCTACATTCAGAAACAAAAAAAAAGTTTGCGCAAATTAGCGCAATTTTTTTTGGCGATTTTTTGAAATTTTTTTTTTTTTTAAATTAAAAAAATTAGACGCAGTGTAATAAAACCATAGGCAATAAAGCCGTATGGCGTACGAATTATGCGAGGAAATTCAGTAGAAGCGATACCAATCGAGATGTCCTGAATAGGTTACTTTTAAGCAGTGACCCTTTTATAAGCTGCAGTACTCAAAAATCGCGAATGAATAGAAAAGCATTTTCATCAGATACTATTAAATTACTCGTTCCTGACATTGATGATGAAAATGATAACGATTTTAACGATTGTAGTTAGTTTCACTTTTTAAGTATTTTTAAGTTAAGTATTAAATAATGTAAAATAAATATTATGAATAAATATTAATTATCATAGAACTTTAAAAACTTAATTACATATGTATGCATATCGACTATTATAATAATATGAGATGTATGTTAGATTTTCTTAATGGACCGTATGTGGTATCTAGGGGCACTTATGATCCGATCATAATAAAATGTGATCATAAATGATTCACATTCATATTAAACATGTTCATGTCGAATTTCATCGAGGTAATAAAATTTTTAAGCCAATTATAATTGCTAAAAAATTTTTCTTAAGCGGCCCTATTTTGGACCCTAGGGACAATTATGGACCGAACATAACAAAATTTTGTAATATGATTTAGATTTACAAAATACACGTTCATACCGAATTTCATCACGATACCGATGTTTTTAAGCAATTTATAAGCGCAAACGTGAATTTCTAAAGGGGACTTTATATGGGGACCAGAGTCAAATGTGATCCGATTTTCACCAAACTTTACATCACGATTTCCTGGTACACAGAACTGATCCATAATTATGTGTAAATAAGTTAAATTTCGAGTGGATTTTGTATGGGGGCTAGGCGAAATCACGGACCGATTTGAACAAAAATCAGTTGTGTTCATTCTTGGGCCCAATTATCACTAACACTATCAAAAAATTCCAGCCATTAACTCATAAAATACTTCTATTAATTTTGGCCAGGTTTTCAGGCAAAATGCCACATAGTGCAACGTCTATACTAAAGTGTTGTTTTATTGAGACAATGCATTCATATTCATTATAGCCATGGTCAATTTTAATGAATTAAAGTTTGAATTGCACCCGTTACGTGTCCTATTCACCGGCTTTTGCTGCCGTAGATTACTTTCTACTTCAAAAACGAAAGCAAAATTATATCCGGTGGTAAAAAATTTGCTGCTGAAAGTCTAGCAAGATGGAAACAGAGCGGAGACTTTTGGCTTTGCCCTCGTATATGGATACTAATGGAGTATAGCATAGAACATATAGAAAGTGCTGTTCTCTCACATACATACATAAATACCAACTAAAAAAGGTAACAACATTTATTATTAATAATCAAGGTGGAGAGAAGCAGACCAATGGTAAAATATTAATTTTATAAAATATAACAAACTTACACGTTATACACCGCCCTTCCTTCACTCCCTGGCTTCATTGTTTGTTATTCTGATACGGAGTACCATTATAAATATGTATAAACAAATTCATGCACCAACCCACACTGACAACAAAGCCCAGATACAATTTAATAGAGAAAATGTGATAAATTATTAAAATTCATCATCACAAACAAAATACTGTCACTACTACTATTACTACTACTACTACTACTACTAATACTACTACTATTACTACAATACTACTACAAGCAGTATAGTTTTGCATACAAAGGGATACCATAAAAGGTTATAAAGTACTTGACAAGAATCTTTGATTTAAACAAACTACCCGAGTTGTTGGTAATAATTTCATTAACAGTGGCAATCATAGTAAAGAAGCAACAGCAACAACTGTCACAACAACTATTGACAAATGAATATTTAATGAGAACGATAACCAATTTAAATAGTCTGGTATGTTTAAGAAACTTTTTAAATTTTTAATTTCGTAGAGCGGCGCACTGTAATTATAGTGTCTGCATGCATAACAGCAGAAAAAGGGATGAGGTTTTTGTGGAATTTTTAAAGCCTAAACAATTTGGATTTAAAAAATTCAAAATAAATTTCAAATTATAGTACAGGTTGCGGATACGTAACATAACTTAATTGGCTACAGTCAGGATTACGGCCTATCTTCTCACATCACTCATGCTGTGTGTGTTAGTTTTATACATGAGTGGCGGGACTTACAGTTTAAAGTCGACTACGAACGACAGATTTTTTAGAAACTTTTCATGGCAATTTTATTTACTCTCAGAGTTTTTGCGAGAAATCCGCTGAGAGGAAGTCGCCGAAGAAATATTTTTTCATATTTCGTTTTGATGCCTTACGTCTAATAAGGAATGTAAGGAAATTTTATCAACTGGACAATGCAATGTGTGCCAAAGTATTTATAACATGGCGAGTCTCAGTCATTATGAAACGTTTATCAAGGAAGTATCGAACATTCGAGAGCTTCATACAATTGGCTATCAAAATACTGGCTTACTGCCATCATACAGAGAGATTATATAAGCTACTCGGCAAAATATGTAGTAGTCTCCCGGACACTACTTAAATAACTGAGGGTTTGTAACTTCACTATTCTATTTAGCAGGGACAACTGATGTCTTTTATTAAGTGTATTTTAAACATTTGTTTGTGTTTTTTTTTTCTTAATGTTTAAATCCCCAAAACATTTCAGAAATCACTCGTTACATTAGTCATTATAAACGCATTGCTAAGATTACGGCTTAGTTTCTGCCACCAACCATATTCTGTTAATTTTGTCTATGAGTGGTGCGATCTCTGACTACCTCTAGATTTTAGAAAGTTTTTGATGGCAACTAATTAGGTTAGGTTTCAGGATGCACTCGGAGGTTAAAATGACGTCCTAAAGAAGAGAGAGTAGAATAAAGGAGATAGGAAACAAGAGAAGAGATAGGAAAGGAAGGATAAGGAGACGGAGTACAAACACACACCACAAACATACAAGAGAGCGCGACTACAACATTGAAACCCTAGCACTTCTCAACCAGTTCAACCTATTAATGAATCTATGGAGAGCCTTAATGTCGGCACTCGGCAAAGAGTTCAAACCTTCGATGAAGCCCCTGTCCAGGTTCTCAACGTCAACTTGCTAAGGGCTGGACGAAGTAGACTACTACATAACCCAGATGCTGACCGGTCACGGATATTTCAGAAAATACCTGCATCACATGGGGAAATGCCGCTCCCCATTCTGTATCTATGAAGAGAAAGAAACGTTAGATGATTCCGCACACTTTCTTCACGGCCGAAAGCCGTCAGCGACTCGAAGCTGAAATCGGCGTCATTAGCCCTACAAACGTCGTGCTGAAAATGACAAACAGTAAAGAGAGCTCGAACGCAGTAAAACACTTTGTGGAGCACGTCCTGCGAAGGAAGAAATTTGACCTAGACGCAGCAGACTGAGAATAGAGCGTAGCCTGGACGCAGGCTGACGACGATGGAACTGGAACACATGCCAGAAAAGGGGTCCACCTCGAAGTAATACAACCGTGGTTCCAAGGTGGAATGATACCCCGGTAAGGATGCGGGTTTTTAGCCGGTATACCTAGTGGGAGAGTCCTACATATCATGTCTAGTGACGACCATCATGAATGCATAAAGCATTTTCCCTCCTTCCCGCAAAAAAAAATCTATGACCTATCTAGTGATGAGGCCGTAGAGGTGGCAGAATGGAGAATCAACACCAACTATCAAATCGCCCTCAGAAATTCAACCTAATCTAGCGTGAGCTTCAGCAGTCTCATTGCAAATTGCCAACTACTTACTCTCCGAGCTTTTGCCAGAGAACTACTGTCTTTTAATTCTTTTTTAATATATCAGAGTTAAGATTCGAACTTAATGCTCTCTTTTAGTTTAGCGGCGGCCACAACCTTTACTTCGTTATGATTCGTCAAAAAAGAAACCTATGTAGCCTGCGATTACATATTTTCTTTTTTAACTTTTTTAATTGCCACTTAGTTGTGACTGTATGGGTATACTTCCCTGTTATTAATTTACAAGTTATTTTAATATGAAGTATTTCCATATATATTTACAACGGTAGGTTATAGTAGTTCTTGTAAATATTTGAAATGGTCAAGGATATATTTTAAGTAAATCTAGCAGAAACATTGAAAATTCTCCTACAACATTATGCCATAATGTTTACTTAGGCCAAAATGGGGCAAGACTACTAATACAAAACGAATGACGACAACCAAACACCGAAACAGTCAGACAACACTGGTATTCACCAAAGTTAAATGCCACAAAATTATAATAATAATGTTGAGAATGAGGTTACTTTAATGAAATGCTGCAACAGCTACAGCTACTGCTATTGCTGCTGCTGCTACTGCTGCTTTTACTGATAATGATGGGCACAATAGCAATGAAGCACATCAGAAATCTTAATAAATGACAAGGAGTTTATATGTTTATTTATGGCTAAAGAAATAATTATTGTGATTAAAACATGAACTATTATAATGACAACTGTTAATTTTGTAAGCATAGTGAGAGGTAGAGTCAGAGAGATAGGGAGAAAGTATATGAGATTGCCAGGTGAAAAGCAATTGAATATTTTAAATGGACATAGTGTCTGCAAGAATTACGACAATTTCAAATATATGAATGCCATAATTACATAGGCTGGACTTGTTGTTAAAGTTATTTATTTAAATGGGTACATTAGTTATGCAGATACAATGAGCGTCAAAAGAAACTGTACATCAAAAAAAATATAAATTAATAAATTATCGTTATTTTTATTTTAAAATTATTCCATTGCCAGTTTTTAAAATTAAAAAACAAAAATAAAAATTAAAAAAATTTCGAAATTTGTCAATAAGAGTGCCCGAAAACTCTTCTTAACCCTGGACGAAGAGTAACACTTTTGTACATTAAGGTTACTCTTCGTTGAATCGGCGAACATTTTAGCCCTAATTGGTTACTGTTCGTCGAATCGACGAAGCTCATTTACTCTTTATCATATAATTTTTTTATGTTTGACCAAATTTCCCTTTTTTTTCTCAACAATGTTGGTTGATAACGAAAGCTTGTAGTGAGTAAACGTACCCTGGCCACCAAATTTTTAATTCTGAATCATCATTTTTGTACAGTAAGGTTACTCTTCGTTGAATCGACGAACAAAAAAAAATTTTTTTTCGTCTACTGACTGCAAGCTTTGATTTAATTCAGTACTTTAGTACTTTTTTCAGTACTTATTAATTTCAAAAATACCGCAGTACCCCCGCGACGCTTTCAGTACTTTTTTATTGTTACATATTTTATGTCTTGTGCTTTTCAACTATTAATGCATTAGAAACATGTTCAACGCAACGTTAAAGGTAGAATTAGGCTTGAGCCCCGGTTAACCAAACGTTCACGGAACGTACATTCGTTTTTAGAACACGAAAAGCAATGAAAACGCTTGCCGAACCGTAATGTAATTTCGGTAAGCATTTGAATTGTTTTTCATATGCTAAAAACTAACTTATTTTACATTACGTTTTATTACGTTCCGAATCAGCGGTTCATGTCTTGTGTGTGACTAACACGAATAAGTCGTTAGTTTTTCTGTTCGACTTCCTTCTGGCAAACACTCTGAGAGTAAATAAAATTGCCATGATAAAGTTTCTCAAAAATCTGGCATTCGGAGTCGACTTTAAACAGTAGTTCCCGTCACTCATGTATAAAATTAACAAACACAAAATAAGTGGTATGAGAAACGAGGTCGTAATCCTGACTGAAGGGTTGTAATGACCAATTATGTATGTATGTCTGTATGTATGTATGTATGTATGCATGTATGTATGTATGTATGTATCTTTTACAAAAGTATCATTTGATGCAAAATGTACTCTTTCAATTATAGTTCAGTTGATAGGAATGAAATTTGATCAAACATAAAAGAGTTATATGATAAAAGTAAATGAGCTTCGTCGATTCGACGAACAGTAACAGTCCAGGGTTATGTGGTAAAAGTTAAGTTTGTTGATTGTTAGAATTTTATCCTTAGTGTAAAGTTTCTTTTGATGCTCACTGTATGTATATATATGTATAAGTATGGGTAAATGCTAACCAAATGCTGACTAAAAATTATCATCATCTGAAATAAATTCGAAATTTTGTTAATCAAGCAGAAACAGTCTCTTTAGCAGTCAATGTAATGATAAACAAAACGAATGCATGAACAGTATAAATTTAACTGACATGGAAGCAAAGATACTAAATTCATTTAATTTGTATGCAATAATGAATGAAAACTTATAATTAGTTTTCCTTTTCACTATACATACTTATTCTACTCACGTATTGATTTAATTTTGAAATTGTAAATGTAAAATTATTTCCTTAAAGACTTCTCTCTAGCTGGTAAGCTTTTGTCTAAATAAATAAGGAGGGAGCACGAAAAAATTTGTGTATACTTCCAATCTTATATCTTTCGTTGTGATTGCAAAAGCTAATTACGATTACATACATACATAACATACATAATTGGTCATTACAACCCTTCAGTCAGGATCATGTACCTAGTTTCTCACACCACTTATGTTGTGTGCATTAATTTTATATATGAGTGGAGGGACCTACAGTTTAAAGTCGACTCCGAACGACAGATTTTTGAGAAACTTTTCATGGCAATTTTATTTACTCTCAGAGAGTTTTTGCCAGAAATCTGCTGAGAGGAAGTCACCGAAGAAATATTTATTTTCATATTTTCGAGATGTCTGACGTAGGGTTTGAACCGTGGCCTTGCGTCTGACCTACTAGACAACGGCGATTTCATTACGATTACTTTAATTTAATCAACTTCTCACACGTGTGAAGTCTTATTTTCATTGCAAATTTAGTTTAACAGTGAACAATTTGAAGGAGTCAATTTCTAATTGTGATTTACTCAACAAAAACGCAATCACTTCTGAAGCGAAAGATTAACACGAATGAATAGAGATAATGTGAAAAGGAATCATGAAAATCGATATGAGCTCATTAGAAGTTTCGTAGCGATCACTATAGTAGATGATCTCAGAACTGTATAATATAAGGCACTGGTACTGTTGTTAACTGGTTACTACCAGCTATATTCGAGAAAGAACCTACTGTGAATGAGCGAATATATGGTAGGAACTGGATCACCCTTTTCATTACACGCCAGCTAAGCATGCTTTCGATCCAAATTCCAGAACGAAAATATCATATAGAGTCTACTATGAGAAGATAACTTTTTCAGATATGCACTAATGGATCCAGATCACGCGACAAAGTCTAACGTAAAATTTAAAATAGAATGGTCGAATCTTAAATTGTTCTTTCTTCTACCCGATTACTGTGGTACCATTCATGCTACGGTAAGTGTTAAGAAGACAGCCGTTAAGCAAATCCGGTATAACATCTAATATAGGCAGAGAAACGGCCATAAGATTTCTAGAGATGTGTACACCACATCAAAGTTTGCTTAAGAATGTCAACAGTGTGTACTTGGACAAGGCTTTATTAAAGTTAACAACATATGGTCAATTCACACAAGCCATTGTATCGTTGTATTCATTGTGTTGTTGGACGACTATACAAAAGTGTATGGTTGTTGTTGATAATTGAATGCCAAAAATTATGAAGAAGAATACGACATACACAATACAGCATATCATTGAGCATTCACAAACAATCAAATGTATTCAATACAACATACACGATACAAAGTCGTGAGAATTGGCCAATAGGTACCACACTGGCAAACACTGATACAACAGATAACGCGAAGGTATTTATACATTAGATTGGCATTACTCTGCAGTGAGAAAATCAAATTCGTTGGCATAGATTTTACTCTTTTGCAAAATAAGATGGGAAAATTACTCATTCGTAAAGGAGCCAATTTTATAAGCTAGAAATATAAATTATAAAACCTAACCAGATACCATTTAAATATAATGTTGAAGTTTTCGTAGTCCAGTTCGTAGTATGTTGAGTTATTAGACGAGAGGCCATGGTTCAAACACCAGCCTAGACATTGCGAACAAAACAAAATCTCAACAAAAAGATTTTTTTGGGTTCTCCTCTTCGCAAATTTTTGGCAAAAACTCTTAGAGTAAATAAAATTGCCATGAAAAAGTTTCTCAAAAGTCTGTCATTCTTAGTCGACTTTAAACTGTAGATCCCGCCACTCATGTAGAAAATTAACACACACAACATGGGTGGTGTGAGAAATCAAATTGTAATCGAGACTGAAGGGTAGTTATGATCAATTATTTATGCATGTATTTATGTATTCGCTTTTGAGAATACACATTTAAAGTTCAATTACACACCTACGACTTCTATAGCGAACTACGTCTTCTCTTCACACTATGTGGCATTTACCCTGAAAAGCTGGCCAAAAGGGCAAAAATGAATTTTTTATTTAATAATATTTAAGAAGAATTTAATTTAAGAAGAATTTAATTTAAGAAGAATTTAAGAATTCTACATTATATAGTTAATTTTCACGACTTTAAGTTGTGATTTGTAGATTTGAGACGATGTCAAAGTCAGGAAAGTGAAGAAAATTAAATGCGTTTTTGGTGTTTTTTTGAAATTTTAATACGTTTATATAATATTTTTTTGTGGCTAAACGAATAGAGGTTTTATATTGATTTTTTTTATTTGAAAGGTATGAGGAACTGCTACTTTCAGTTTTTTTATGTATATATATCTCATATATTAATCTTAAAATTATTAGTTCAAAGTTTAAAAATAATAAAAATTTCAATTTTTTTTACCCTACCCATAAAAAAGATAAGGATTTTAAAGGTGAAAGTAGTTTTTAGTAGTTTAATGTTATATACCACAAGAAGATATGAACTCTCTACATTCAGGAACAAAAAAAAAGTTTGCGCAAATTTGCGCAATTATTTTTGGCGATTTTTTGAAAATTTTACTTTTTTATTTTTAATTAAAAAATTAGACGCAGTGTAATAAAGCCATAGGCGATAAAGCTATATGGCGTACGAATAATGCGAGGAAATTCAGTAGAAGCGATACCAATCGAGATGTCCTGAATAGGTTACTTTTAAGCAGTGACCCTTTTATAAGCTGCAGTAGACAAAAATCGTGAAGAAATAGAAAAGCATTTACATCAGATACTATTAAATTACTCCTTCCTGACATTGATGATGAAAATGATAACGATTTTGACGATTGTAGTTAGTTTCACTTTTTAAGGATTTTTAATTTTTAAGTTAGTTAGTAAGTTAGTAGTTTTAAGTATTAAAAAAGGTAAAATAAATATTATGAATAAATATTAATTACCATAGAACTTTAAAAACTTAATTGCAAATGTAAGTATATCGACTATTATTACAATATGAGTTGTATGTTAGATTTTCTTAATGGACCGTATGTGATACCTAGGGGCACTTATGATCCGATCATAATAAAATCAGGTAAAATGATTCAAATTCTTACTAAACATGTTCATGTCGAATTTCATCGAGTTAATAAAATTTTTAAGCCAATTATAATTGCTAAACATATTTTCTTAAGGGGCCCTATTTTGGACCAATGGCCAATTATAGACCGACCATAACAAAATTTGGTAATATGATTTAGATTTACAAAATACACGTTCATACCGAATTTCATCACGATACCGATGATTTTAAGCCATTTATAAGCGCAAACGTGAATTTCTAAAGGGGACTTTATATGGGGACCAGGGTCAAATGTGATCCGATTTTTACCAAACTTTACACCACGATTTCTTAGTACACAGAACTGATCCATGCTAAATTTTATCATGATTGTTGCATAATTACCATAATTCTGTGTAAATAAGTGCAATTTCGAAGGGAATTTGTATGGGGGCTAGGCGAAATCACAGACCGATTTGAACAAAAATCAGTTGGGTTCATCCTTGGGCCTAATTATCACTATCAAAAAATTCCAGCCATTAGCTCATAAAACACTTCTATTAATTTTGGCCAGGTTTTCAGGCAAAATGCCACATAGTGCGGCATTTGAAACTCTAAGTCAAAGGAGTTTTGAGCATAAAATCAAAAGTCTGGATGAGAATTAAAGTTGAAATTACGCACTTAAGACTTCTAAAGGAGAGGTGACAACTTTTCTGTTTTTGTACGACATTGGGAAAACTGAGGCGTAGGAGTTTTGAACATAAAATCAAGAGTCTGCATGAAGAATACCAGCCAGACCGCATAGATAAATAGGGGTATTGAAATAATCAGTATTACAATGGAATCTCCTAAGACCCCAGTAAACTAATGAACTAAAAACACTGCTGCATCGAACCCGTAATACTTGTATACGGTTTTTTCCATTTGTTTAGAAAATATCATCATCGCTTGAAAGCAAGGCCATACAGATACTTACCCTTTGAAAACCAAACTTTTAGAAAAACTTTGAATTTTTTTTATTTTTTAAATATTTTTTTTAATTTTTATTTTCGTATATAGTTTTTGGTTGTTTCTTTTTTATAGTTTTTTTCCATTTTTTTCTTTTCATTTTTATATACCACAATTGATTTTTTTTTTAGTTTTATATTTATAATATTAAGTTTGTTTTTAAGTTTATTTTTTTTCTTTTTTTTACTGTAATTAAATTAGTTTTTCTGTTGCTGTAGTATTTTTTACACATGATTTTTAAATTTATTTATAATTTTGTTTTGTTAATTTTTTATTATTATTTACTATTGTTGAAATAACAATTTTTAGTGTGTCTTTTTATATTTTTTTTATATTTTTTTCATCAACTTTTATGGTACTGCCTAGTGTAGTTTCTTTTTTTATAATTTTTTTTTTTAATTTTTATTTTTAAATTGTTTATATAAGAAGGTCTAGTATTTAATAGTAATATTATTTTATTTTATTTTTTTTTATTTTTAAATATGATTTCTGAATTTAACTTAAACAAGTTTAAATAAAATTTAATGTTCAATTTAATCTAATATTTTTGGTTTTTTATGATTTTTGGGTTTATGTTTTTAGGTTTTTTAACTTAATTTATTTCAATATAACTAGCTTATACAAAATGTATTTTTTATATATATTTTAATAACTAAGTATAGTTTTTTTTTTAATTTTTGTTTACAAACATATTTTTTTTTTGTATATTTTTAAATACTTTTTAGTATATTAAATTTTCATTTGAATTTTTTTCTTATTTATTTATGAAACATTTTAATTCTGTTTATAAATAATTTTAAATGTAATTTTTTTTAATTAAATTTTTACATTTTTTTAACTGATTTTAACATATTTTCTCGGGATTTATTTTCCTAAGTTTTATAGTTTAATGTTTAAATTTCTAACTTAATTAATAATTTTTGGTTTTGTTTATTACAATTTAATCTGATTCAATTATTAGGATTATTTTTTTTCTTTTCATATTATCTATGTATGTTTCATTTTAAAATACTTATGTTATGTTTGTAAACTAGAATATACATTCCTGTTATTGTTTATAATAATTTATACACAAATTCACTTATTATTTATTATACCATATATTTATGTATGTGTGTTTATAAGTGTGCGTTTTTCAAAAAGGATTTAAAATAAAAACTAACTGAAACAAAATATTTCATTTATTTATTTGTTTTTTTTTTCGATTTTTATTTATTTATTTATTCTAACATACATATACACAAATATTTGTAATACTAATCTTATTATTTAGCTAATTTCTGTTTTTTGCTTTCTAATTTACATACAAGTTTGTCATACGTTTAAAAGCATCAACACTTTTCTCTCATCATCCCTTTTTTAGATTGCAATTGTAGTGAAAAACAGCTCAACAACAACAAAATCCTTGAAATATTTTTTTACTTTCCTTAACAATCAAGGAGAAGTTGTGATACCTTTAAACCTATGCTTACCATAATAATTCAGTCTTTGGAAGAACAACATGTAATAAATACTTTAAATTAAATTAAATTTCTATAACAAAAACATGAAAATAAAATAAAAATACAAAGATAAGTAGTAAATCGTTAAAGGATTACACTAACATCATGTTTAATGATACACAATAAATATCGAATATGTGCACAAGTTTTTAATCATAATACCACAATGAAACGGGTTAGTTAGGCGGGTATCTTGCCGTGCACAGGTTAGTTAATTCGGTGGCCCATGTGGCTCACTGTGCTACCCAGTGTGATCTGTTAGTGGTGGATTTGAACCACACCGACCATACACGCCACCATGCCCAAATCTTCAAACGGTCTGTCATCCAAATACCGATGACGTCTATTCTGAAGTGCATATAAGGTGTTGTATGTAATAGGCTTTGTTCAATAGAGAATTTCATGACGTTTACGTTTAAATATAATTTCAGCCATGGAGAGTTTGAAGAGTAATAACCCTAACATTTTGAGATCTTTATCATGCCTTTTAACCTGACTGTACCGTTTTTTGACTCTCGGGAACGAGAACAATTTCAGAACCTAGATGGAAACACAATACAGATACAATTGGTGAAATAACACCCGAAATGCTGGAAAATTTTTGTCATCAGTCATACATACATAATTGGTCATTACAACCCTGCAGTCAGGATTACGACCTCGTTTCTCATACCACTTATGTTGCGTATGTTAATTTTATTCATAAGTAATGGGACCTACGGTCTAAGGCTGATTCCGAACGACACTTTTTTTTTTGAGAAACTTTTCATTGCAATTTTTATTTATTTTCAGAGTTTTTGCTAGAAATCTGCTGAAAGGAAGTCGCCGAAGAAATATTTTTTCATATTTCGTCTCTGATATCTGACCTGGGGTTTGAACCGTGGCCTCACGTCTAATAAGCCAACACACTACCTACTAGACTGCGGCTAGTAGAGAGGTAAAATTAGTGGTGATGGTCGCTCTAATATTCTCCTGCAGAAAAGTAAAGTCCATATGGCAGAATGGTTTAAAGTACCAAGAACCTTTTTAAAGTCGATGAATATCAGGTGACATGAAGATCGCTTCTATAGCGGACACTCTGCTGCTGGTAATTTAATGAGTACATTAGCAATAATTTGAAGCCGCCGTAGTCTAGTAGGTAGTGTATTGGCTTATTAGACGTAAGACCACGGTTCAAACCCCAGGTCAGACTTCAGAAACGAAATATGAAAATATTTCTTCGGCGACTGCCGCTCAGCAGATTTCTGCCAAAAACTCTGAGAGTAAATAAAAATTGCCATGAAAAGTTTCTCAAAAATCTGTCGTTCGGAATCGACTTTAAACCGTAGTTCCCGTCACTCATGTATAAAATTAACACACACAACATAAATGGTGTGAGAAGCTAGGCCTTATTCCTGACTGATAGGTCGTAATGGCCAATGATGTATGTACATATGTATTAGCACTAATCTTTTTTTAACATGTTGAGGACTTTTATGTCTCTACAGCTTCTGCGCTCTGTTAAGTCTTCTTTGTTTGAAGCCTTTATGGTTAATCCCGCCTTAAATTCATTGCTAAGGTCATCTGAGGCGTAAAATACGTGTTTAATCGGACATAAATATGAATAGTACAATTATGATTCAAGTGATATATAGTAACGATTCCAAAAGCTTTGATCATACTGTTGAAACTATAGAACTCACTTTCAAATTCAGATAAAGTGGAGTTTTCTGTAAGTGTGTGCTGCTTATCTGTGTTTTGGAAGCAATGCCATCTGGTGGTTAAGTGATGGTGTTAAGACAGGTTGACATTATATTTTCGTTTAGAGCAGCATCCACAGGTCCAGTTTTTGTGACAGAGAGTCGAAATCAGTTGTTTAGGCCAATACAAAACATTTTTTTTTTTACTGTAACCATAATTTTATTGGGGGTAAATTGATGTGAAGTCCCAAAGAACTTCTTTTCAAAATAGAATTCAAAAACAAAATTATAATAAATTTGTAAAAAAAACATATCTTTTCTTCATCAGATATTTCTTAAAAAGTCAAGACAAGACTTAAGTTATGTACACCGAACAAAAAAAATTCAAGAAATATTTTTTTCGTTTTTTTTTTTGGTCCTAAAGGTAAAAAGAATTTATTTTTTACACTTTTTTCTTCATACCACTTGTCTCCGGAGAGTGGTAATTAACTACACTTACTTACTTACTTAGTTAATTTCTATTAATTCTTCATTTATGTATATTTATACTAAATATATACGTATGTACACAGATTCTCTAAGAAGAGGTATGAAATTCAAAAACAACAATAGTAGGAGACTAAATGGAAAATGTTTTCTTAAATACACTGTTTTGTTTAAATGAAAACTTAACACTTAATAATCTTCTATTTGTTCATATATATTTCCAAGAACATTTAATTTATTTATTAATTAATTATTATTTATTAATTAATTTATTTATTTATGAATTTTTCTATTTTCTTTGTTTTTTTGTTTTTTTTTAGCTAAAAACTGTTGAAAATTAAGTGTAGAACACAGTACGCACGCTATTTGTAATCTCTAAGAAGAAGAAGAAGAAGAAGAAATTAAAGAAATGAAAACATCGTTATCGTTAACGTATCATAACGTAATAATTTAACGTTTTGAGTTACGGCTTGTTTGTTTTTCTTATTTTTGTTTTCCTTTGTTCTGGAAGAGTATTTAGAGATCACATTTAAAACGTACGGTCAATTAATGTCACACTCTTAGTTCATCCATTAAGGGATGTTGTTGCTGTTGTTGTTGTTGTTGCTGTTGTTGTTGTTGTTGCAGTTGATGCTGTTGCATAGTTTGAGCTGTACTTACTTGTACGGTGGGTGGTGGCGGCGGTGCAACCGCTCCAGTCAATGATGTTGTCATCGTTTGATTATGGGCATTTTGCATTTGATGCTGATGTGTTACAAGCATTTGCTGTTGTTGCTGCTGTTGTTGTTGTTGTTGCTGCTGTTGGCTTAGTTGTGGCTGTTGTTGCTGTTGCAAAGAACTTTGTTTCATACAACTCTTTTTGGTAAGAGTGCCACATTGATTGCCCATAACTTGTAGAGCATGTGGCGGTGGCATTAAGCCCATAATGGTAGCTGTTGCAGCAGAGCCATTGCCGCCTACACCACCCCCACCCCCGCCAGGATCCTGTAGAGATTTCAAGTGTTTGGGTGGCGGCGGTGCACGATGAGGTATATCGGCAAATTCAGGTGGCGGCAATTGATGATGCTGTAAAGCATGATGATGTGACAATATGGTGGCCGGATCACTTTTACTGTGTATTGTTAAAGTCTCCAGGTCCCCGCAGATATTATTCGGCATTTGACCACTTTCTTGTCGCTTCAGTTTGGTCTGCGAGCGAGGCTCATTTAGACGCGTTTTGTCACGCTGATAATAGACGCCAGCAAATATAAGCACATTTAGTATTAAAAGACTACAACCTATGGCTATGGTTACACTTAAAGCGGTAGAGTAAGCAGCAAAACCATCATTATCTTGAGATGATTGTGAAGCGCCATGGCCATCACCATCCATCATGTCATCGGGATACATTTTACTGCCCGTATAGCGTGTACCATTACGTTGCAACGAGGATGATGGTGAACTGAGATTTAGCAGAGAAAACACTTGATTCGTAAAGATGCTAAAATTCCCTAAAGCAGCATTACCAATGCCTGGCGAATAGGGTGGATTGAGTGGTTTTATGGATGCATCACTGGCAATATTATTGTCCATTTCATCGTCATCGCTTAGCTGATGGTGGGCAGCTGGCACATTATCACCACCAGGCTTATGTAAATCAGGTATTAAATTCAGCCAGAATGACAAACGATGGGCACGATAATGATTCTTCAGTTTGGGTTTCGTGTCTAAATGCAGTGAATGGTAATAGGGAAGAATAGTACAGGGAAACAAAGTAAGAAAAACAAAAGAAACTTTTATACATGTGTGTTACAGAAACAAAATGTTATTCTTGCTACGCAATAAGTATTCAAAGGAAATCTTTTTTTGTTAAAAAAAAAAAACAAATGAATAAGTATTCACTTACCAAAATTTAAATACTTTTTATGAACACTTTCATAGGCGGTCCATTCGATGATTTTATAACGACTTCTCTCCTGTCGACTATTATGATCACTTTCCAGTTGCTCGTTAGGATTCCTTTAGTTAAGGAAATTAAAAATAATTTTTAAATTTATAGTTTCAGGAGCCATACTCACCCCGTTCTTACAAAATTCGACCAGTAAAGCATAACTATTTCGGACAGGCTTATCTCTGTTTTGGTATAATTACGCGTAAAATGATTAAAACCACCCACCAGAGGGGCACCAAAGATATACGGCAAGTCCTCACCATGTATGCAGCCTTGACGCTGAAATAACACACATAAGCAGTAAATCACAATAAATTAAAACCAATAAAAAGCCAAAAAAAAATGTAAACGACAAATAAACGTTGGCAAGAAAAATGTTGAAGAAAAAACAGTAGCCAAAATGAAATGTCAAACATTAATTTAAATAAAATAAACGCCATCGTAGAATTCTTTTTTGTTTTTTTTTTCCCGAAAATTACATGATTGATATTAAATTTATATTTTCAGTGTGTTTTTTTAATGGTTTTCTGGTCGATGTCATGGTGGCTGTTGGTTGTCTGTTTTATTTTAATTTTTCTTTTTTTTTGGTCGCTTTTTTCTTTTGCATAATTTTGCCTAAAAACTCTTAATAATTGATTGATATTTCACATAGTTATTGTTGCTGTTGTTTTTTTTTTCTATGTCGTTTGATTGTATTTTGCATTTTATTGTTGACGTATGATTGATATTTCGCTGTAATTTGAATTTCAATATCACTCATACGCCAGTAGAGACGGATTTTTTGCGTCGTTTTTTTTGTGGATTGACAATACCAGCTTTGTTTACCATAATTTGGGGAAAAAAATTGTTGTTTTTGTTTTATAAATTATATTGTATTGTATTGTATTATTTGCATAGATAAATATTAGTTGAATACACATTAAAAATAAAAAAAAAGAAATAATGTAAACGAAAATGTTATACAAATTGATTTTCCTCACTAAGCCCCAGGAGAACTAAATTCATTACAATAATTTTTAGAAATTTGTATATCAGACATGGTGGCATAAAAGTGGCCGTGAACTCAGTAATGTTGTTTTGTTACCCTGTATAAGGTAAGCCCTCTTGTCACGATCCGTTGATGGTGGTTTTGGACACCCTGAACTACGAATGAAACCGGCAAGATTTTCAAACATTCTGTAACTGTTACAAAGAAATAGTCTGTTCTGAAGTGCCGCGGTCTCAAATAAAAGCCATTGTACGGATTCCGTTTTTTCCTATCATGGCAGCTTCTGCAGTAATATTACTGGGGCAGACCGAGCTTGTCATCGAAATTTCCAATAGCTCTGTGTCCCATTAGAAAACCTGTTAGAGTGCGAACACTAGCAGTTCCATGGTTTTCTTGGTGTCCACTGTTGGAAACAGCAGTTTTGAAATTCAGCAACAAGGTATGTTGGACCACCTACATACTTATGTACATACATAATGGATCATTACAACCCTTCAGTCAAGATCTAGCTTCTGACACCACTTATGTTGTATGTGTTAACGTTATACATGAGTGGCGGGCGGGACATTGAGTTGAAAATCGACTCCGAACGACAGATTTTTAAATAAACTTGTCATGTAAATTTTATTAACTCTCAGAGTTTTTGCCAGAAATCTGATTAGAGCAATTCGTCGAAGAAATATTTTTTCATATTTTGTTTTGTTGGAAATGTCAGACCTGTGGTTTGAACCGCAGCCTTACGCGTAATAAGCCAAAACGATATCTACTAGACTATGGCGACTTCACCACCTACGGATTGTTATATTCCATGCAGTTCGTGCACCTTTTCGTTCCTGTCTATAACACAGTGGCCCGGAACCGAGTAGAGCTGGGTGTTTCGCCAACATGTACGGTGTAGATAGTCCATGCAACTACTGACGCCCTCTGATTTGGCAAGAATGCCGAACATAAGTTCGAAGGACTGCCCGGTTTTAACCATACGTGCAGCTTGTTCAATAGCAAAAATCTGCTCCTGAAATGCGCGGGCATGGCCCGTTCAATACCAGTTTGTCAGAATAGACCACATGATCCAGCTCCACATTCCATTCTTGAGCATTCGATTAAGATCATTATATCACCGTCACAGATGACAGCCTTATCAAACCGTGCTTTTTGTGTGAGAGTGTAAATATTGTCCTTGGTACCATGTAGTCCCATCTACAACTTAAAAGCTTTCATTAAAATTGTGATAAGACCAGGGACATAAGACGGGATTAAGCATGCCCCGCAAAAACTCTAAAACGATACCTTTTTATTCTATTCAGGCGAGCAAACAATAAGAAATTTGCTTGGCTCTGCACTATTCATGGGGAAATCTACAAATTATTTAAAGTACTAAGATTACGGCCACGGAATGAATGGAGTATCAAATATTGTGCAAGCAAATAACGGAATTTATTTTTTATTTTTAAGAAGTATTTTATTTACCTGTGGATAGTCCCCATATCTGGTTTGATAGTCGAAAACATAAAGATAAGAATTGCGATGATCCGCTGAATGCAAGTCCACGGTTTGAGCTGCTGGTGCCACAACCTGGGCATCACTTAAAGCTTCTAATGTTTCATCTCTGCAAAGACAAAAACAAAAAAAAAAACGATATTCATTATGTTTTCACAATTTCATTAAATAAACCACCAACAGATAGATATTGAGTATCGTTATAAAGGGTGAGCTATTTAAAAGTTTCAATTTAAAAATGCAATAAAATAAAAAACTGTTGTAAAGTACAACTGTTCCGTTTAGAAATGGAATATGATTTCATTCATATGACTGCCTCAGCTGGTCTCACAGTACCTCATTCGATCGGACAAATTTTCAAGCACTTTTTTAAGTGTATGGGGTATGGGCTCGTATGTTGGCAAAGACATCACGAATGTCGGCCTTTAAATGCTTAATTGTC
Source organism: Sarcophaga subvicina (assembly GCA_936449025.2). Classification (NCBI taxonomy): domain Eukaryota; kingdom Metazoa; phylum Arthropoda; class Insecta; order Diptera; family Sarcophagidae; genus Sarcophaga; species Sarcophaga subvicina. The sequence goes on from OW388081.2 coordinate 30,807,191, forward strand.
TCTGCTGTTGGACCACAGAAAATAGTCCAACTGTGTTAAATAGCAGCTTATTGGCGGCAACCATTTCGTCTAATTAAACGGCCATCAAACGTTTGTCGCAATAAATCGATGGTGGCATGAGATGTTTGGCAACTCGCAACATCCTGTTGAAACCAAACGTAGCACTATGTGGCATTTTGCCTGACAACCTGGCCAAAATTAATAGAAGTGGTTTATGAGTTAATGGTTGGAATTGTTTGATAGTGTTAGTGATAATTAGGCCCAAGGATGAACCCAACTGATTTTGGTTAAAATCGGTCCGTGATTTCGCGTAGCCCCCATACAAATTCCCCTCGAAATTGCACTTATTTACACATAATTATGGTAATTATGCAACAATCATGATCAAATTTAAATCAGTTCTGTGTACTAAGAAATCATGGTGTAAAGTTTGGTGAAAATCGGATCACATTTGACACTAGTGCCTATATAAAGTCCCCTTTAGAAATTCACGTTTGCGCTTATAAATGGCTTAAAAACATCGGTATCGTGATGATATTCGGTATGAACGTGTATTTTGTAAATCTAAATCAGAATACAAAATTTTGTTATGGTCGGTCCATAATTGTCCCTAGGGTCCAAAACAGTGCCCCTTAAGAAAATATGTTTAGCAATTATAATTGGCTTAAAAATTTTATTACCTCGATGAAATTCGACATGAACATGTTTAATATGAATGTGAATCATTTATGATCACATTTGATTATGATCGGATCATAAGTGCCCCTAGGTACCACATACGGTCCATTAAGAAAATCTAACATACATCTCATATTGTTATAATAGTCAGTATATCGACATATGTAATTAAGTTTTTAAAGTTCTATGATAATTAATATTTATTCATAATATTTATTTTACACAAAATTCCGAACAATTGCGTTTTGTTTTCGAAATAAATTTCCAATAAATCCCAGTTGAGATAATATACTGAATTTGTGACAGAATAGAATGACATAAGTATTGTAAGATTCGACATAACCTAGGGTTCCAATTTAAATCGATTGATGGTAGACCCGTTATAAAAAAACTCAAACGGTTTATATTTCCTTAAAAAAACCATTTCAAATATAAAAGAAAATTGCTTCAATTTCTGTAAAATTATTGGACCAATACATTGGACTTATAGGGGGCTTAAAACCAAGGGTACCTAAGGGTTCTATATTGTATTGAAAACTAGTATTTCAATTGCTTGATCTCGATATCATGTGCTACTATTTGTGATTGTGTGGTGCATAAAAATTGCAGAAAGAAAATAATGAAAAATATATTGTACGTTTAAAGAGGTTTTTCATTTATTGTTGGAAAAATTTTAAATTCATTTAAACTAAATGAAAATAAAACATTTTCTATTTAAAACCAGTTTTCTAGATTAAATAGATTTAAATTTAATTTTAGAACAATTTAACTATGAAATGTTTTTTGTCTTTTACCAATTAAATGTTAAAGAATGACTCACGTTTTTAATTTAAAACTTTTTTTAAATGCATTTCATGATTTCAATTCTTTTTTTTTTCTTTTTTCAATTTTATCACAACGCAACAAACACAAACAGTTAAATTGAGTTTCTATTGAATTATTTCTAAAAATTTAACAATAATTTTTAGTATTCATGACAAAACTTAAACAAAAAAAGAAAACAAGAAAAAAAGAAATATTTATAACGAAATTTTCCGGCAACAAAATACAAACAAAAATGCATAAAAATACCATAAAAATGTTTTATTTTTTTTTTATTTTATATGCATTGAAAAACAATTTTTTTTTTTGGGAAAAAAATAGGAAATTCAACAATGTAGAGCATGGCTAGAAATGACATGATAATAAAAACCACAAAATACAATATATTTTTAATAAAAATTTAAGTATAAACAAAAAAAAATATAAAAATATAGGCGGGAAAAATATATACGAAAAACATCAGTGACAACGAATATAAAAATTAAAAAAAAAAGATAAATAAACCTGATGTAGAAAAAGTTGTTGAATTAAAATACCATTCTGGGAAGCTATTTTCAGGGCATTAGTTGTCATTACGGTTTGAATTTTTTCAGGCGAATTGAAAATGATAACCAGCCCAGCAATTGAAATAATTGAGGCTTTATTGCCGAAATATTGCCGAAAAAAAAAATAATTTATGAAAAATTATTGAAATTATTTCGATTTTCACATGGCGCAGAAAAAGTGACACCCTCAGAATACATTTGTTAAAAATTTAAGACAGCATTCATGAAGATCGGATGTTCCACACGAAACATTTTCAAAATTTGAAACTACATCTCTAAGATGATTTGTGAATTATTCAGTCTGTTTTAAAGTCGCCGTAGTCTAGCAGTGTAGTGTGTGTGAAAATATGAAAAAAAAAATATTTCTTCGGCGACTTCCACTCAGCAGATTTCTAGCAAAAACTCTGGGAGTAAATAAAATTATCATGAAAAGTTTCTCAGAAGATCTATCGTTCGGAGTCGACTTTAAACTGTAGGTCCCGCCACTCATGTATAAAATTAACATACACAACATTGTAAGTGGTTTGAGAAACTAGGTCCATAATCCTGACTGCACTGTTATGTAATGACCAATTATTTATGTATGTTTTGCCAAATTATGGATCATGGATGGATATAGTAGTCAATAGCCGCGTTTTGGCTATTTTCCGATTGTCATACTCTCAAACCGGTAGATAAATTTTAGTACACTGGCTAAGTAAAATATCGATCAACAACTTTACGTCGATGTACTGCAAGATAAAACATCAGTTCTGTCCGTGAAAGTGTACAGCAGAATCCGAAGCAGTAGATTTATTATGGCTTATAAGAACTCGGCTTTTCGAAGACTATAACTTAACGAGTTTTGAATCGCGACTTGGACTTGAAGTCGACGTAGTCTAGTAGTGAGTGTGTTGGCTTATTAGGCGTGAGGCCACGGTTCAATCCGCATGTCAAACATCTACAACAAAACGAAATATGAAAAAAAAATATTTCTTCAGTGACTTCCTCTCAGCAGATTTTTGGCAAATTCAATAAAAATTGCCATGAAAATTTTCTCAATAAAATGGAGTCCATTTCAATATTTTGGTTCCATCACTCTTGCATAAAAATAATACACACAACAGAAAAGATGTAAGAAACTAAGTGGTAATCCTGGCTGAAGGTTTGTAATTACTAATTCTGTTTGTATGTATGTATGGTCGTCTATGGTCGTCCTAAACGTTCTTACTTAGACCGATGGTGGATAAATTCAAGTCCGCTGTTCTGCAAAACAAAACCCATACGTCAACGTATTGCAAGATATGCAGAAAAAATTTCCGCTGTGCGGGAAGTCCGATTCAGACACTCTCAAGAATTTGGCTTTACATAGAAGAAAATTTGGCGAGCTTTTTGGTATTGACTTGGGTTTGCACAGAAAATTCAAGTAAATTACACTTTTTTGCTGAATTTTTGATTGAAAAATCAACTTCAGAGGCTCCTTTTTAGAAGAATAAGAACGTGTACAAACAAAATTGTTGAGTTTGGAACGATACAAAGCCAAAAGAGATCTAAGAGCGTACAATGCATAGCGAAATAATCACTATTTGGTTTGATTTTTGGACTAGCAGCGTCATCGGTCCATATTTTTCGAGGAAGACGCTGGCCTGACCATCGAGGTCAGTGGCGAGCATTATAGGTCGATGATTACCAACTTATTCTGGCCTGAATTAGATTATCTGGACATCAACGACATGTAGCTGTTACAGGATGGCGCAATTTGGCTCACAGCTCATGCCACATTGGATGGACTGGAGCAACAGGCTTTCAACGTTGTTTTACAAATAAAATTTACTTCGGCCATGTGGCTCATTTCCCACCGGATGGCTACATCAACATGGAAATTTCTTATGTATTGGACTCTAAGAAACCCTTAATAATGGTGAAAAAGCCGTTACATGTGAAAAAAATTACTGTTTGGTGGGTATTGTCAACCGGGAAGTGTTATTGAATCGCATATTTTTCGAAAATTAGTGAGTGTAGTGTAAGTGTAATAACAAACCTCTTTCAGCTTGAAACTGAAGACTATGAACTAGGTTCAGTATATGATTCCATCTAGACGGTACCAAGAATCAAACACAACACGATCGATTTTGGCTGTATTACGTGAGCAGTTTCAAATTGGCCATAAAGTTTATGAGATTTGACAGCGTTAGACTTTTTTGCTAATGTTGGCGCATTTGACAACCAAGTTGTGTGAGAAATACTCTGTGAAATGTAGAAAAAAAATGGTCAAAAACTATTTTCTGCAACCAATCCAGAGATGGTCATTTAAGTGACAGCATATTTCGAACATCATTGCCAAGGTCAAGGCCCTATGATGAAACTGAAAAATGAATAAAACGTTATGAAAACGTAGAAATTTTTCGTTTACGGCTGTATTGTATTCATCAGCAAGAATTTTTATGTTAATGCTTTAGTAAGTGTGTTGCTCGGAAACAGGTATAACGCCGAAAAAGTATAAATTACTATCGTCGTGGTATAAGGGCTATAAAGTAGTGTAGGCAGAGGGAGGTGTTTTGTTTAGATTTGTTTTTTTTTATTTGCGCAAAAATTTTTTTATAAACCCATAAGCCTGATGGCAGAGTACAGAACAATAATTCAACATTTATTTTACTTTTTGTTTTACTTTTTATTGTTCACTCTGTCAATGACTAAAACATGCCGTTAGATATTCTATCATTTCCCGTTGTATTTAGTTTCATGATTTTATTTTTCCACTAAACAGACAATAAAAAAAAATATTTTTGAATTGAAAAAAAGAAAAAGAAAAATAAAAAAAAAAAATGAGAAATAAAATTGAAAAAATTTTCCAAATATAAGACCAGCCATATAAAGCTCGTAAAATATTTATGCGTTTTTATCTAACTTCCGTTTAAATATAAATAAATCAGACATTTATTGAATACGAATGAAATTGTAGAAGTCTAGCAATCAGTAAAAAATATAAAAATATTTTGGGTTCATTTCAAAAGTGTTTGGCCCCAGCAACGTTGGCAGCAGGGTAGGATATTGCAAAAAAAAAAATAAAATAAAAATAAAACCGCATACATACACTAACGTGTAACAAAAAATAAAACTGCGACACCAACGTAATAAAATACCGAAACAAGTTTAAATTGTGTACTTAGGGGTGTGTTATTTGCTAAACACCTTTCAAACTGCAAACGTATTTCAAAATTTTCTCCCACATGGAAGGTATTGAAAGTCACTCTTGTGATGGTTGCTAGATGTAAAGGAGGGTTTTATTTTTATTTTTTTTCAAACTGATGCTGATTTTGGTTAGTTGGGTAGAACCGACAAAAAAATACGTTTTTTTTTCATGCGATTGGTGTTTTATTATAATGTTGTTGCGGCATTTGAAAAGTTTTATGTATGTGCGTGTGTGTACAATTTGTAATTTGTGGGAAATTGTTAAAACTTTTTTGCCTTCCCACTGCCAATCCAATTTTTGTTTCTTTTTTTTGTATACAGTATGTAATACAGTATGTATATAAAATATTAAATTGATTGGTTTTATAGAGAATTTCGTTTTCACACTTGTTTTTTTTTTCAATTTAAAAATTGGTTGGTTGTTGCTTATGTTTAGGAAACAACAAAAACGTTTTTTTTCATTTACTTTTTTTAAATTAAACATTGTATTCATTAAAAGGAAAAAAGAAAATTACGTGTAGTATACGGATTTAATATATGTAAGCATTGTATTATAAATTGTAAAACAATTTTAAAATTCTTTACAAAGAAACATAAGAATTATTTAAAGGCTGCACAGAGGGGCATTTTGCCTGAAAACCTAGCCAACATTAATAGAAGTGTTTAATGAGTTAAGGGTTGGAATTTGTTGGCAGTGTTAGTGATAATTAGGCCCAAGGATGAACCCAACTGATTTTGGTTCAAATCACATTACACATAATTATGTTAATTATGCAAAAATCATGATCAAATTTAGCATGGATCAGTTCTGTGTACTAAGAAATCATGGTGTAAAGTTTGGCGAAAATCGGATTACATTTGACACTAGTCCCCATATAAAGTCCCCTTTAGAAATTCACGTTTGCGCTTATAAATGGCTTAAAAATATCGGTATCGTGATGAAATTCGGTATGAACAAGTATTTTGCAAATCTAAATCATATTACCAAATTTTGTTACGGTCGGTCCATAATTGCCCATTGGTCCAAAATAGGGCCCCTTAAGAAAATATGTTTAGCAATTATAATTGGCTTAAACATTTTATTGCCTCGATGAAATTCGACATGAACAAGTTTAATATGAATGTGAATCATTTATGATCACATTTTATTATGATCGGATCATAAGTGCCCCTAGGAACCAGATACGGTCCATTAAGAAAATCAAACATACATCTCATGTTGTTATAATAGTCGATGTACTTACATATGTAATTAAGTTTTTAAACTTCTATGATAATTAATATTTATTCATAATATTTATTTTACATTATTTAATACTTAAGTTAAAAATACTTAAAAAGTGAACCATTTTCATCATCAATGTCAGGAAGGAGTCATTTCATAGTATCTGATGAAAATGCTTTTCTATTCCTTAGCGATTTTTTGTACTGCAGCTTCTAAAAGGGTCACTGCTTAAAAGTAACCTATTCAGGACATCTCAATTGGTATCGCTTCTACTAAATCCATATAGTTTTATTTCTCATTCTATTGAGAAATAAGGTCATATGGCTTTATAGCCAATGGCTTTATTACACTGCGTCAATTTTTTTTAATTTTTACAAAAAAAAATAAAATTTTTAAAAAATCGCCAAAAATAATTGCGCAAATTTGTGCAAACTTTTTTATTTGTTCCTGAATGTAGAGAGTTCATATTTTCTTGTGGTATATAACATTAAACTACTAAAAACTTCTTTCACCTTTAAAATCATTGGCTTTTTAGGGAGGGTAAAAAAATGTGAAATTATTATATTTAAATTTTGAACGAATAACATTAATATATGTATGACATATATATGTAAAAAAACCTGAAAGTAGCAGTTCCTCATACCTTTCAAATAAAAAAAAGTCATTATAAGACCTCTAAACGTTTAGCCACAAAAAAATTTCATATAAACGTATTAAAATTTCAAAAAAAAAAAACACCAAAAACGCATTTAATTTTCTTCACTTTCCTGACTTTGACTTCGTCTCAAATCTACAAATCTCAACTTACAGTCGTGAAAATTCACTATATAATGCAGAATTTTGTTGTCTATCTCAGTTTCTTAAATGTCTTTAAATTCATATTTGCCTTTTTGGCCAGCTTTTCAGGGTAAATGCCACTTAGTGTGCTGTGATGATATTCACAATGAATATTTTAATAAAACTACGCAAATAAAAATTTAATTAAATTTTACTTACTTCTTTAATATTACCGGGCAGCTCAAAGGTAATGTCATAACTTGGCATCTTTGATGCATATGAAAAGCAAATCGATAACATGACGTAGAATGAATATTACACAGAGCTCTTTTAAGCATTCGATTGCGTTATGCCTAAAATACATGGAAATACCATACAAAACCGATTTCAGCATTGAATAAAGCCCCTGCACCCGACAATCAGCGTTACCGTTGAGCGACTAAAGTCGCAATTTGACACTTTTTCAGCGACCCCGCCACTTTTTGTGCCCCCTTACTAAAATGACCTAAATCTGACACTTTTCAAGATTTTTGACCCTTTTTTCCTCTTTTTTAGAAAAAGTAAACCTGATATATTTATATAAGAATTAAAAATATTAGAAACCAAAATGAATGATATATCATATGAAAATATCTTTAAAATTACAAATCCAGAAGAATTTGGGCATAAAATTGGTAATTTAAAAAATAGGCTTAATAATTATTTGTATCCTAATTTATATGAATTTGTTACTTACGTATTTACTCTGCCACATACTAGTGCGTCGGCAGAAAGAATTTTTTCGAAACTAACATTAATGAAAAATAAGTTATCGAATAGGTTAAAAGTGGACACATGGACATGGAAAATTGGGCGCCTGATGATGAACTTATAAAAAAGTACAGAATTAATTTATCAAAAAAATAATTTAATCGAATGTAAATATACTAATATAACTGTGAAATATATATAAAAACTCATTTTGTAAAATATATAAAGCAAAACAATCATGGAAAATTAAGTAATATAGTCCTTTCTGACATTGAGAAATATCGCTGCATCCTAATTTCTAAGTATTTCATAGAACTACGAATAAATTACACAGGCTAGTTTATAGACTTGTTAATAGATTAGTTAATATAGAGTAGATTTATAGGTTATTACATACACCAGTTCAAAGACTAGCAGACTAGTTCATAGATTATTTAAAAAACTAGTTCAAAGGCTATTTAATAGACCAGTCCACATATATGTATAGTAGTCTATAGAGTAGTAAATATATTATACTAGTATATGATATAATATATTGACCAGTCTATTGACTTCTATGGTCTTTTAAATAGCATTTGAACTAGTTTTTTAAATAAACCATGAATTAATCAACTGTATTAGTCAATGGTTTATTCGATCGACTATTTTATAGACTACTACTAGTCTATGGACTGGTGTATTAAATAACTTATAAACTATTCTATTGATTAGTCTATTGAATAGTCTATAAACTAGTTTGTGTAATTTGATTATTTTTGTTGTTTTGTTTTGAAATAAATCTAAATTTCAGAATTTTTATTTTCCAAACCTGAACAATAAAGTTATAAAAAATGTGCCTTCCATTATGATATATTTTTTCATAAAATTGTGATATATTATGACATATAAATAAATAACATAATATAAAATGTAAAACTATATATTTAACTTATTACAAAATGTTTCTATTTACTTCTAAAATGAACCGTTGCAACAAAATTAGTATTTTTGTTCAACTTCTTGATCTCAGTTTGTTTAATACAAAAATTCCAAATACTATGTACTCTAAGTCTTATCATATTAATTATTTGAAATGTAATTAGTAATTTTGTATAATTTTGAATTGTATTTTTATTTTAAAATATATATTATATTTTTTGTTATTTTTTTTTTAATTTGTTACAAAATACGCAATTTTGTATAATTTTTTATTTATCTTAAATGAACTGTTTTTTAGTTATAATAATAGTTTTGTTTTGTGTTTTGTATTATTATATAGTGGGTTAGCAAAAAAAAAGTTTTATTTAATGTAATTTTTATAAATTTAAAAATGCATTTTTTATTTTTGAAGATTAAATGTCCTAACGTTCATAAATTTGAATGAAATTCAATCAAGAAATTAAACAGAACAAATAATTATAAAAAAATTAGAATTTTTGTTTAGGCTTATTAATTTTTGGCTAAAAATTTGTTTCTATTATAAAAATTGGGAAAATTGTTAAAAAATAAACTTATTATATGTTGGCTAATGTACATTACAAAATCCAATAAAAATAAATTTTTTATCTATATTAGTTCATTTTCTTTTCTTTTAAAAATGTTGCCCCTTTTTACTGCCAAAATACCCTTTATGTGCGACTTTTTTTTCAAAAATCCCCTTTTTGTGCGACTTCTTCAAAATTTCCAACGGTAACGCTGCCGACAATACACCCCTAGAGCTTCTGAAAGCAGATTTATCAGTGTACGGCTAGATTCGATTTCAATCAAACCGATCATTCTTTATTGTAGAACTAACAGACGAATGAAGTGCTCCACTATACTAGTGTTTCATAGACTTCGAAAGAACCTTATATACCATTCAACTCGACATGGAATTTAAGCCAGTGTAGTGAACAGTCTTCTCCGACTATCAGTGAAGCGTACAGCCTCAGCAATACTGTTGTACCGAAGGTATACCAAATTCAGCTAACGCCTTATTAATGTACGCTTCCATGTTCAAAACCACTTTTTGTAGTTGCCATGCTTTCCAGATAATTCAAGGTGCCTAAGTATTCGACAAATGTGTGATTCAGAATTTGGTACTTAGTCACCAGACATTACGTTAATTTTAGAAATACATATTGACTTGCAGCCCTACTACATGAGAATCAAACCTAATGGCTTTAATACTATGTTGTACACTCCTCTAGCTGTTCGCATGGTTTACCAATGTATGCAACATCTTCCGTTCAAAGCCGAGAATATTTTGTCTTCGAGGATGAAATGTGTAGACCACTCGATTTAACTCGGTATTTCAAACTCAATTTCAAAACGAAATTAAGAGTTCTTATTGGCATTCAACACTTCTCCGGCATTCCCTGCAGGTCACGGCTGCTGATATTGTATTCACAATATCGTTTCACACCAAGTAAATAGGAGTGCGAAAAGTCACCGTAGTCTAGTAGATAGTGTGCGGAAGTCGGCGATTTACTCTCAGTAGATTTCGAAGAAAAACCTCTAAGAGTAAATAGAACTGTCATGAAAAGTTTCTCAAAAATATATCGCTCGAAGTTGACTTTAAGCTGCAGGCTCCGACACTTGTGTAAAAAATTAAAACAAACAACATAAGTGGTGTGAGAAGCCAGATTGTAATCCTGACTGAAGGGTTGTAAAGACCAAACTTATGTACTCGTATGTATGTATGTATGCGAAGGATGAGTACGATATTCATAACACTGCCGTAAAAATATTCTCATTAAGTTGACTTTAACAGGAGCAATACGAATATGTATACGAGAAAATACAAATTTTTTTTTTTTAGGAATTTGAATGACGTCTTTGAAATCCAAAGACTGTTAGGCCAGATGCGCCATTGCTGGAAATTTCATTAACTTTGGCGTTGTTGTTATTTCTATTTCATATGGAAGACATCTATTTGTGATGCCTATTAAGGCATTTCGCTGTCTTTCAACTTCTGGCCTATTGTATTTGCGATTAACTTTTGCAGTTTTAGATGTCAGTCGAACAGCGCAGACAACAGTGTAATACATGGCTATCGGATTGTACATTATCTCCAAAGCTTTGAAATATTGTGTTTGATGTCTTGGTGTCTTGGTATTGGAATACAATCTAGCAATTGCCCGAATGATTAATCGCAAGCTTTACGATTCTATATACCCTGACATTCGAATGAATCGCCTTCCGACAACTCGCAAACAGAATTGATGCCGTGTACACAATATCCAAGGCTTTTGGAGACACTTGTTTATCGGTAATGATCAGAGTGTCTTTATTGCACACTCGGTAATACCTTAGCCGATTAACAGATCCACAAATTATAACGAATATTTATTTATTTATTTATTTATTTATTTATTGATTAACTTCAGTACAACAAGCATTTAATCTTATTTAATAGTACTGTTTATATAATGTTATGATTAAAGTAATCGTTATATATATATGTATGTAAATTTCACAAAGAAAGCAAAATTATATTAATTAAATTTAAGTTAGCCTAAAATTGGATTGAATTAAATGGTAAATTTATAGACAAGAAAAGCGTGTTAAAATTGCAGTTTTAAATTGCATTATATTGCTTTTCAATTGAATTTCTGGCGGAAGTTGGTTCCATGAACGAATTGCATTAACATAAAAGTGCCTTTCAGACACCTGTTTCTGGAACCTTACGGCGTTTATCCTATAGCCCCTGTTAGTTCTGGAAAATTTTAGTCTAGTAAATAGATAATTCGGTTCCCCTGAATAAACAATCTTGTGTAGAAAAATTAGCATACGATATTTTAATAGGTTTTCCAGTGTCATGTCGTAGATTTTGTAGGCAAAATACGATATACTACTATATCTAGTGCGTCCAAAAATATATCTTGCAATGTTATTATAAGTCACGTTAAGTTTATTCCTGCTAACAGAGTCCAAACCCGCAAAAAGCTCACATCCATATAAGAGGGTTGGAATCAGGTATGTCTTCGCCAAGAGCATACGTATATTAACAGGCGTAAAGGACTGAGTCCTGCAAAGATTCCTAAGCATAGCATACGTCTTCCCACAAATCATATTAACATGGTCAGTCCAGGAGAGTTGACTATTAAAAGTAAAACCCAAGTTCTTGGCATATTGTACTAAATCTATGGGCGAGTCCCCAACGACTAATGGTGGCAGTAAGTTCGGCAAAACGAGAATTTTTCCAATTACGATAGCTTTAGACTTATTAGCGTTCAAGCAAAGACCATTCGTAGTGGCCCATTTAAATATGTATACTGTCAAGGTCCTGTTTCAGTTTCAATATACAATTGTCAATGTCAGTTCTAAAACAGCTAACGTAGAGTTGGACATCATCGGCATACATTTGAATTCCACAGTGAGTTATACGAGAAGGTAGGTCATTAGAATACATATAACGGGTAAGTTCGTCGGAAAAGTAATTCTTATAAATCTGCACGAAAAAGTTGTTGTAGAAAGGGGACAACGAAATTTTATTGAGTTCACTGCGCACATTTCTTGCGAAACGTTCAGCCATTCATAATAGAACATTACTTTTGCAATTACCTTGTAAATAATTGTTTTTAATTTATCGTTAATACCTCATTGCCTCTTAGTTTGCCTTACATAAATTAATTATAAAATCAATTGAATTGTCGTCTTCCTTTTTTTGTTTTTTGTTTAACTCATCAACTCAAGGGCATTTTCAATCAAAATCCTCTGCCGCAATACAATACAATATTGCATGTCTGCTCAGATTTTAATTAATTCGCCTGCAGTTCATCAGCCGTTGCATTATTTTAATTATTCTCTTCTTCTACCACAAGCAATCGATATTTTTAAATAGTTTTTTAATACGTTCAATATGTTTCATTTAAGGTTTCTGGATGCACGACAGCACTTAATGAAATAATTGACGTTATTAAATGAGCTTTGGAGGAAAAACTGAAATCATAGATTTAATGGATTAAAAACTTCAGACAAAAGGTTAAATTACCTTTTTCACCTGGATTTTCATTTATATAAGTTTGTGGTTTTGACATTTATAATAAAAACGTTACATTCGTTCAAAACAACGATATTAAATTAAGAGTTCTTATTGGCATTCTACGCTTCTTTGGCATTCGCTACAGGCCACGGCTGTTGACATTGCATTCACAATATCGTTTAACAGGTAGGTATAAGTGGCCGTCCCCTCAAATGAATTTGATGGACTCACTTAGGCCCCATGGGGTCCACATTGTGATACCACATTTCGCGTTTACTATCCCCTAGTCATGGAACCACCCAGAGCTTACAATGAAGTGACTCAAACTGCCGACGTCAATGTTCGACAAATCCCTCAGATCATCGATGTAGTTGGCACCATCCTTCCTTTCTTCTTCTTTGGCATAGTGCCGGGCATGTTCCCCTAAATGAAGAACCGTCTCTTGCTCCTCCTCGTCTCTGCAGCTTCTACAGACCAATGCGCCTCGCATGGACACCCATAATGCAATGACCCCGTCACGACTCCAACAACCGTACTGAGCACGCCTCTTTGAAGTTCTAGCAGCCTTGCAGTGCGTTTTATATCCAGCCGCTGCCAGATCATGAGCGCCACTCTGCCCTTATCCGAAGCTGCCCACCTGCGGTTGTCAGAGTCCGTGATCACGTCATCAATCATGAGTCTGGAGGGCCCCAAAGGGACCCCTATACATAAGAATACGTCGGAGAGCTCGATGGTCGTGCACCGTCTGGCCAGTTCATCCGCTCTGCAATTTCCCGTGATATCATTGTGTCCTGGAACCCAAACGATATGCACATTATACACCAAGTAAATAGGAGTGCGACAAGTCGCCGTAGTGTAGTAGATAGAATGCGGATGTAGACAACTTGCTTTCTGCAGGCTTTTGGCAAAAATTCTGAGAGTAAAATAAAATTGCCATTAAAAGTTTTTCAAATTCGTCATTCGGAATCGATATTAAACTGTAGGCTACGCCTTTCGCGTATAAAATTAATACACACAACATAAGTGATGTGAGAAGCTGGGTGCTAATCCTAAGGGTTGTATTGGAGAATTAAGTAATATGAGCGTGAAATTGGCGGTTCTTAGCAGAAAAGATTGGCTAGGCAGGTACTTGTGCTAGTGCTGTATGCATTCAAACACCGCTAAACTCTCACTTCGCTTACGATAGGAATTTCTTTCATGCTTCAAAGGCATTCAGCTATAATAGCGATACGATCTTTTCCGTTACTTCAAATACGTAAGAAATAATGCCGCCTAATGCCATATCAGAGCGCATATAATTCTGTGCCAACAAATTTCTCCCCAGGAGAATAGTATGACAAAACCGACATATAACAGCTACTTCAGAGCTTGGAATAATTTCTCTTTTGATTCTTTTTCTAAAGCTTTCTAACATTGCTAAGAGCTCAGCTAGGGTCTCATAGTAATTGCCTTCTGGCCTTGAAAGTTTCTCTATGTTTCTCTAAGAAAACTTGTTGTAAGCTAAGTTTATAGATTGACAAAGTTAAGCAAGCTTTGAAAAAGTTTACATTTTACGTTTTCAAATTGCAACAATTTTAAAAATAATTTTATAAATTGTCTTTCTATGTCACCCCCTGTGTGTATAGTACGTATGCCATTATAGATTTCAATTAAATTCCGTTAAATGAGATGTATTTGGTAATAATAATTATAGTAGGGATACCTTAAACCACACAGCCACTCATTCAATATGAGTGTCGTAATTATAGAAGTTCAAAGAATACTTAAGGCAGAGAGAAGGAAAACATTTAAAAAATTTTCCATTTTTTATGCTAGAAATTTTTTGCGTTAAATAATATAAAATAAAGATGGAAGTGGAAATGAAAATGAAAATTAAGAATAAAAATAATTTCGTTTACCTGATGTTAATTGGATGCTGTACTGGCCTCTCCCAATCGGTATACTCATTAACGATGGTAGCAAATATTTCATTTAAATGATACGTGTACGTATTACGCACGTAGGCCTTTAAGATTTTGGAACGTCTATCAGCCTCAATGCCATATTGAACATCACCCGAATTGAAAGAGAAAAACGCCTCAGCACGTGTTACGCCAGCCATTAAATCGTATCTGTAAGAAAAAGAAAAAGAAATAAAAAAACGCCAAAAATATCGACAGAAAATGAGAAAAATGAAATGAAATTATTAATACAGTCAGTCGTAATATGAAATGTAAAATTCCAAAGAAATTCATAATCAAATGAAGGCTTTTCTGCAACAACTTCTCTCTCTCTCTCTCCATTTTCTTATTCACAAAAGAAGTGTGTATAATACAATCATAATATGCCGTTGTACTCATCACTGTTGATGATTATGGTTCAAGTGATGCTGAAGCAAGAGAATGAATTAAATTCCCTTTAGGTTAAAAGCGAACGGTTAATAACTGTTATAGTAGGGAAATATATGAATATTACCGAATATAAAAGAAGTGGAAAAAAGGAGGAGACAATCGAAGAAGTAATAATACAAGGAAAATCTTATGATAATTGCAAGAAAATTATTGAGAAATATACGCATAAAATTTATGTTAATTTTCATTTTCTTATATTAACGCATACATTGCATGCTGCCATAAGAAATATCGTATTGTCTTCTTTAAATTGCTTCGAAGAAGATGAAATCTCCCTCGCAAAAAAAAGACTGTTTTTCTTATGATTCTTTCGAAATAATTTATAAAATAATGCCATCCAATCAAAATTGTGTAAGGAAATCAATAACTTTTGCAAGTGCTTATAATTTCAAATAAATATTGTGTGTGTAATATAAGACAGTCAATAATAACTGAATAATTAATAAACATTATGGATAATGATTCATTTGATAAATATAGAAATTCCTTGAAGGCAGATGATTTTTTTTTTTTTGTCAACTTACTAGGTTTGAAATAATTGAATAAAAATGTGCCATTGCGTGATCTGGTCATTGTTTAGATAATATTGTAATTAATCAATATGGAAGGCAATTACATGATTAATTTTGGATTTTGCAGAAGAAACAAATTAATTGAGGCACTTTTTGCCCCAAGCAATAATTTAAAGTGCTTAAAAGTTATTCACACTTTCGTGTTCGCGTTCGAGCTTGATTTGATCAAACATAATATGAAATCATCATAGTCTAATAGGTAGTGTGCTGGCTTATTAGACTAGAAACCATAGTTTAAACCCCAAATATATCGAACAAAACGAAATATTAAAAAAAAAATTATTTCTTCGGCAACTTCCGTTCAAGAGTTCAAATTTTTTAAAGTAAATAAAATTGCCACGAAAAGTTTCTCAAATCTGTAGTTCCCGTTACTCACTTATAAAATTAACACACACAACATGGGTGATGTGAGAAGCTAGGTTAGAATTCTGGCTAAAGCGATGTAACGACCAATTAAGTAAGTAAGTATGTGGCAATGGTTAAAATCCTTGACTACTATTCAGAGAATGTTTTAAGACAGACCTCATCATATTCCTTAAGAAAAAAAAGAGGAGTAAATGCTGATTATTAAGACTTCCAATAGAAGCGTGTATATATTAACAGAAATTCTTTTCAAAATTTTTAAGTTATTGAATTTAAGATCACATTTATGATCTCATTTATGGGCTCTTTGGTTTGTGTTGCGTACATTTTCTTTACAATCCCGGTGTGTTTTAAGCATCAAACATTTATTTGCTTCACAGTAGATTTTTTAAGTTCTAATACCGTTTGTTTTCCTCCAAAGCCCTTACCCATCACAGGTATATTGCCAAGCCGATGCTGCTTGATCTTCTTTGGATGTGTCACGTACCATTCGAATTTGTTGCGTGGTACACTTTCTGTGAACAACAATTTGCAACATTCGTTGTGAAGTTTTTAGAAACTATATTTGCACCACAACTCCTTTAATAGTTTACTTTGGTGGATTGCTCGAGCCAGGATATCTGACATCCTCTCTGTGCTAAATTGTTCTCAGCAGAAACCATAACAGCTGACTTTATATTCCCAGAAGAGTTTGGCCTAATGCGTTGGCATGCCTGTCTTAGTTTAAATACACTGACAAGTTTTATATTGCCTTTGTTTTACTGTTTCATATTGTCACTAGTATAAGTAATATTTTATCAACTAGTAGCCATATCGGCACCTTACATCTAAGAGGAACCATCGTCAGTTATTACTAACTACCACCTGGTCTACATGATTATGTGTTTTTTAGTGAGGAGATACGCAGGTTACGTTGTCAATTTTTTTTGTAGGAATATATGGACACACCTTCCTATATACATACATACATACATAATTAGCTATTACAACCCTTCAGTCAGGATTACGGCCTAGCTTCTCACACCATTCATGTTGTGTGTGTTAATCTTATACATGAGTGGCGGTAACTACAGTTTAAAGTCGACTCCGAACGACAGATTTTTGAGAAACTTTTCATGGCAATTTTATTTACCCTCAGAGTTCTTGCCAGAAACCTGTTGAGAGGAAGTTGCCGAAGAAATATTTTTCATATTTCGTTTTGGAGTCTGACCTGGGGTTTGAACCGTTGCCTTGCGTCTAATACAGGCAGCTGCTTTTAGCTGCACTAGCCAGTAAGACAAACTTGAGTTATTTCAGGGATTTTTTGATTATTGTTCGTGACTGCTTATATGCTGCCTATACCTACAATACCCAGGCCTTATTTCGATTATTATAATCGGAGCACTTTAAGAAACAACAACGTGTTACGTTTGAAAAGTTTTGCTAAGTTTCACTCGCTAACTTCAAAGAATTTTCAGTTGAGAAAGTGCACATAATACGAAGAGTGATTAAAATATTTGAATAAACCGGACAGCAAGATTCCGATATGTCAGCATACATTGCTGCTGTAAACGAAAGAATCTTCGAAAACACGAAAACATCAATAAGGCATCGTTCTCAACAAATTTCACAAGGGCTACGTAGTAAAGTTCAACAAAAGACCTCAACCTTCATGCATACAGAATTCAGTTTAATCAGCAGCTCAAATTAGCAGACCATAGAATGTTCAGGCAATTCGTCCAATTGGTAATGAAAAATGTGAACTCAATTGGCATTGCTTTTCCAAAAAAAATTCATCCACTTCGATGAAACGCATTTCAATTTGAATGCCTTAATGAATACACACAAGTTGTCGAATTTGTGGCCCCAGAAAATCTGCATGCAATCCTTGAAAAACAAATACATGCACAACAAGCAACTGTTTGGTGTGGATTTTTAACAGCCGATGTAATTGTGCGTCACATATTTGAAGAACAGGCCAAAATTGCCGCGACACTGATTGGCATTCATTACAGGAACGTAGTCCCTGTGGCGTTCCAGATACATCAATACGACGAAACGTGGAACAAGCGATTTATAGCAGCAAAGATTTCCAGAAAAAAAATACATACTTACATACATACATACATACACACGTGCATACATACATAGGAGATAGGAGATAGGAAAACACCGGGGCCAGATGGAATCCCGAATAGGGCACTTAAGGCGGCTATCCGTCTCAGACCGGATATGTTCGCCAAGGTGTTCCACAAGTGCTTCGTCGAGGGTGTTTTTCAACATAGGTGGAAGAAGCAGAAATTGGTTCTCATTCCAAAACCTGGCAAACCACCAGGGGAACCATCATCGTATCGGCCCATCTGCCTACTTGACACGATGAGAAAAATACTGGAGAGGATAATATACAATCGACTACTGACGTGTGCCGAGGCAGGAGGAGCTCTCTCGGACCTGCAATACGGATTTAGGAAAGGTCGGTCCACTGTTGACGCGATAAGAAGAGTGGTCGACATTGCAAGAAATGCAATAGAGGCCGAAAGATGGAAATATGGCACCAAGGAATACTGCGCGGTTGTCGCACTTGACGTTAGAAACGCGTTCAACTCAGCGAATTGGGGGCGGATTATGAGAGCCCTCTTTAACATGGCTACGCCGCCATACTTAATGGAGATTCTGAACAATTACTTTCAGGACAGGAAAGTAATATACCTAACGGATGAAGGAGAGCAGGAATACGTAGTGGCGGCGGGTCTCCCGCAGGGCTCTGGCTCACTACTATGGAACATTATGTACGATGGAGTACTTCGACTGCGATTGCCAAACGGGACTACAATTGTGGGCTTTGCAGATGACATTGCCATAGTCTCGGTAGCTAAGACGGTAAGGGAAATAGAGGAGAAAATGAACACAGCGTTTCCAAATGTTGGAGTATTGCTGGATGAGGCAGGTTTGACACTCGTTGCGCATAAAACGGAAGAAGTCTTGATAAGCGGTCGGAAGATACTGGAGAAGATGGAAGTGACCGTTGGAGGCACAAGGATCGAATCGAAGAGGGCGATAAAATACCTGGGAGTGATTATCGACGACAGGTTGAACTTCAAGTAGCACGTGAAATACATCGGCGAAAAAGCACCTATAACACAGGGAGCACTGGCGAGGATAATGCCAAATATTGGAGATACAGGTCCATTCAGAAGGAGGATAATTTCAGGACAGTGTCTGATTAAGCGGTATTGGTATTGGCAAAGACAATACCAAGAGACATATTGGCGGATGAGATGAGGAGGATATATCTTCGCCGTCTCGTGTGGCCGGGACAAATAGCAGCTATAAATGCGGAGGAACGAAGGACTTATATGCACAAATGGCAGTCACGATGGGAGAGCAGTTTAAAGGGAAGATGGACATTTCGCCTTGTCCCTGATGTAACCCTTTGTATGAAAAACAAACATTGCGAGCTGAATTACTACGTGACACTACTTTCCTAACTGGTCATGGGTGCTTCAGGAAGTACCTGCACAGATTTGGTCATGACACTTCCCCTATATGCGCAAACTGTGTAGATGAGGAGAAAGATGCGGAGCATATTCTAACATGCTGCCCCAGATTTAGATGGTCCGGAGAAACGAGTTTAGCACCAAACCGGCTAATGGAAGAGCTGTTGAATTGTGGGATTCTATGGAGTCAATATATTCAGAGAATGGCTGAAGTTATGCTAGAACTCCGAAGACTGGAGGAACGGAGGCGAAATTTGACTTAATGTGATAAAGCTTTCAAGCTAACCAGCCCTCCGCAAAGTAGTACCTTACGGCAGTCCCGCGGGGGGAGAGTGGTTGAAGTGTGTAGGGGGTGGATTTAGTACGTAGGCACCAGTGACGGTGAATCGTGCACTCTTTTGTTGGAACAAAAGTGTCTTCCCACCTCCGGCTCAATACGGGGACCTACAGTTTAAAATCGATTTCGAACTACAGATTTTTGAGAGTTTTGGCCAGAAATCTGTTGAGTGGAAGTCGCCGAACAAATTTTTTTTTTATATTTTCGTTTTAATGACTGACCCGGGGTTTTGGACCGCGACCTTATGTCTAATAAGAAAACACACTACCTACTAGATTATGGCGACAACTACAAATTATCTCAAAATATTCTGATGTCGAGTTGCCACTAGGGTATGTGAAGTTTCGGACTTATGCGAATAAACCGAAAAGAATTCTGAATTCCAACCCGTTATATAATTTGTCTTCGCTGAGATACAGCCACGTCTCTGTGAGAAAGTCACGTAAAATTTCATGAAGACAGTAATGACCTGTCGTTAGAGCCGTGTTTTCATTTTAGGTACTCTTTTTATTGTTAATAAAAACTGATCCAACAGTTACAGATTATCTACAGTTAATATTTGATTGGTTTTTATTGCTTTTATTTATTATTTTCCATTGTCGGTTTTTAAGGCTTTAATAATATGCAAATAAACCCAATGGCTTACAAATAATGGCTTTTAAATAAAACCTCTTTCTGTTGCCACTCTCCATACAAACCAAAAAACATATCTTTGTGCCACCCACTCTTGGGGTGAAAGCTTTTGAAAATCGAAAACAAATTTTTAATGAAGCTACCATGCTGGCTGTAAATAAATTGTTTGTAGGCTATCGAATGAATGCATAAGCCAGTGAGTAAGTGAGTGAGTGAAATACGAATGATCGAACACATAAATACACACTTAAACTGTCGCATGTAAATGCAAAAAAAGGGAAGTAAAACGAGAGAACAACAATAATTTTGAAATAGTAATGGTGGTGGTGGTGGTGCTGGTAGTAGTAAAAATAAATTGCCCATACAGAAAAACTATTATTTGTGACAAAGAAAATTTAACTATGCATACCTACTATACATTCAACATACAACTGTGGTACCCGTTTTATTTTTTTTTTTTAAGTAAAGCATTTTGAAGCAATTGGATTTTGCTCGGCCTTTTTTTTAGGATCGAAAAAACTGGCCACAAATGTTCATTCATTTATGTGGTACGAAAAAAAAAATTGCTTTTTAACAAAGAGTTGAAAGGAACAAGTATTCGAACAACAACAACAACAACAAAATAAAAGAGCAAAACACA
This sequence comes from Sarcophaga subvicina, assembly GCA_936449025.2. Taxonomy (NCBI): domain Eukaryota; kingdom Metazoa; phylum Arthropoda; class Insecta; order Diptera; family Sarcophagidae; genus Sarcophaga; species Sarcophaga subvicina. Next base: position 30,828,515 of record OW388081.2, read on the forward strand.
AATTATGAGTTATTTTTAACAATAAAAAGAAAGTAAAAAAAGATTTACTGACAACCAAAATATGCCCAACTTGACAAAGATTTCTGTTATGTTCGGGGCAAATAATAAGCGCCTCACAAAAACCAAAGGTCACCCAAGAAAAAAAAAGGCCAGCAGCCCCAATTGTAAATGACACTTCCTTTATTTAAAAAAAAAATAATTTGAGAAAGGGGTAACCATTTTTTCTCAACTGAAAAACGAAATTATCTTTTCAAACATTGGCAGTGGACTGCGCTTCATCATCATAAATGGGTGTGTATTGTGTATGGATATAAAAGTAATCAAAGATATTTTCAATGCTTCCCTTACTTCCATTTCCTTTTTCCTCCTTTTCCTTTTTTTTTTGGTTGTATTCTTATAATCTTCTCTTATTATTTCTTTTAGTAATTTTTTATATTTATTTTCTACCATTTTTCTATTGAATGGTTTACATGCTACAAAACAAATAGAAATTATTGGGGGCACTTAGAAGTGTGAGAAATGACCTTTTAAATAAATTTTCTTTTTTTGCTTTTTGGCCCCCCTTATAAATTTCTTCTCTCTGGGGATCCAATTATAAATGGCAAATCATCTTAAAATTTTTTTTCTTATAATTTGTAAGTTTAAATTTACTTTTTACAGATTTTGATTAAAAATGTAATCGCCAGTAGGTGGGAAGCACTAACGAAGTGAAAAGAAGAAAATTAAAACAAAGAGTTCATTATCATTTGGTAGCTCAATAAGCTTTTTTGTTTTGTTTTTTAATTCTGGATTTTTGGTTTTTGTTTGTCACAATTAGTACAGCGATTCCGCGAAAAATAACTATACATACATACATACATAATTGGTCAATACAACCCTACAGTCAGGATTATGGACCTAGTTTCTCACACCACTCATGTTATGTGTTTTAATTTTATACATGAGCGGCGGGACCTACAGTTTAATGTCGACTCCGAACGACAGATTTTTGAGAAACTTTTCATGGCAATTTTTATTTACTCTCAGAATTTTGCCAGAAATCTGCTGTAGAAATACTTTTTGTATTTTGTTTTGATGTCTGGCCTATAATTTTCATAAAGATCTTCCATAGTACTACGACCACACGACCAATTGTACTGCTTGAATTTATAAAAAAATACCCGTAAAAATCGCCGTAGTCTATTAGGTAGTATGTTAGCTTATTCCACGTGAGGCCACGATTTAAACGCTAGGTCAGACATCTCCAGCAAAACGAAACATAAAAAATCATATTACTTCGGTAATCTCCTTTCAGCAGATTTTTGGCAAAAACTCTGAGGGTAAATAAAATTGCCATTGCATTTCAAAAATCTGTCGTTCGCCACTCATGTATAAAATTAACACACACAACATAAGTGATGTGAGAAGCTAGGTTGTAATCCTGACTGAAGGGTTGTATGCATCCCCCAAGCGAATTGCCCCAAAAGATTTCAACATACAACTCAGTGTCAACAATGCCCATTCCCTACCCAGCAACCGATATATACCCAGCTGTTTCATTCTGATATGCATAAGACCTCATAGGATTAAAAAGTGTTTCCCGATGATTCATTCTCATCAGTCTGAACAAGTGAATTATGATTCCACAATACCCAGTCAAAAAACCTGCACAATCTGATGTAGGTCTCCAATATCCGTTTATATTAAATGCTCAAAAGAGTTTTAATTCCAGCAAATTCACATTTGTTTTGAGAAGAGTCTTTGTCCCCCTCTAACTTCCCCTTTTGTTAAGTATACCCTTCCAAACAACTGTCTCCACTTCTAAGAAAGATTTTGGCTTCATCAAAAGCCCTTTTCCTCACAAGCTCATCCGCCTGCTCATTGTTATGAATTTCCACACGATCTGTGACTTAGCAAAGGGTAATTACATTTTCTCTAACTATATGTTTCAGTTTCCCTAGACAATCATATACTATCATTGATTTAATCTTTTAGAATCTAAATACTTAATAACGGCCTGACTGTCAGATAGTATTGCTATGTAGGTTCTATGCAAGCTGAATTATGCCCATCTTTAGATGGCATGGACTTCCACTTGGAAGCCATCAGCTAGTGTGTCACTGGATTCATTAGATTTCTAAATTCGATAATTAATTTTATGTTAGACTTGTCTGCCGTCAACCTAACCATAGTCTCCGAAGCTCTGTTCTTCACTACTATGTGCAATGGATTTAAGTCCAACTAAGCTTGCATTATCGCAATAGGACCAGTTTTCATTGCCGCTGTTATACAAGCTAGTCTCTGTATCTTCTCTATTGACCCAATTTGAGTTGTTTTCAATTCATTTGTTCTACCTGCCCTTGCAATGGTCTTATAGCTCACTATTGATCTAAACATCCTGCAAAATATTTCTGCAAGCCTACAAAAAAAAAAAAAATCAAGTCAATTTGGAACACCCCGTCCATAGAGAGCGCGTTTTTCTAGGTCTAGACCAAATCAAAAAATATTCAGAGATTTTATTTCGACTTTTTTTGCTTTTTTTTCAATTTTTCACTATTTCTGTGATTTTTAATCGATTTTTTTTTTCGTCAATTTTCTAAACTTTTCGATTATATTAACTTAACAGTCGCTGTTAACTTAACATTCACTGTAGCTACAATAACTTCACACACATAAAATTTGAGTAACTTGAGCCCCGATTTAATATAAATATCGAAATGCTTAATGACATCATACATAACATACATAATTAGTCATTACTACACTTCAGTCAAGATTGTGGACCTAGTTTCTCACACCACTTATGTTGTGTGGCTGTTAATTCTATACATGACTGGCGGGACCTACAATTTGAGTTGCTCTCAGAGTTTTTGCCAGAAATCTGCTGAGAGGAAATCACCGAAGAAATATATTTTTTTTCATATTTTCGTTTTGATGTCTGACCTGGGGCTTGAACCGTGGCCTTACATCAAAAAAGAAAATACACTACCTATGAGACTATGGTGACTTAATGACATCTTACTTACTTACTTAATTGGCCATTAACAACCCGATTAACGGATTTCGGCCTTCCGCAACACATCCTTCAAGGCGCTTCTGCTTTTTGCGCGCCTACGCCAGTTGGTCACACCAATCTATGATAGAACTTTCTCGATTTGGTCCTTCCAACTAATACAAGGTCGTGCTCTTAGCCGACTTCCGCAGCAGATACATACATAATTGGTCATTACAACCCTTCAGTCAGGATTACGACCTAGTTTCTCACAACACTTATGTTGTGTGTGTTAATTTTATACATGAGTGGTGGGACCTACAGTTTAAAATCGACTCCGAAAAACAGATTTTGTGAGAAACTTTTCATGGAAATTTTATTTACTCTCAGAGTTTTTGCCAGAAATCTGCTGAGAGGAAGTCACCGAAGAAATACTTTTTGTGTTTTATTTTGATGTCTGGCCTGGAGCTCGAACCCTGGCTTTTCGTCTAATAAGCCAACACACTACCTACTAGACCACGGCGACTAGTATCGACTTCCGCAGATACCCGCATCAAATACCCGTCTCGCCGGAGCATTCGAACGACATGGCCGAGCCAGCGCAGCCGCTGGATATTAATACGCTGCACAACGTCTATGTCGTTGATCGAATTCGGAAATCGTCGACAACTCGCGCACTGGACCGAAGATCTTACGTAGGACTTTTCTCTCGAATACTCTCAAGGCTACTGCATCAGTGCTTAATAGGGTCCATGGCTCTGCGCCATAAAGAAGCACGGTTAGGATGAGCGTCTTCTAGAGTATTAGCTTTGTCGTACGAAAGAGGTCTCTGCGGTTCAATTGCCTGTTGGCAAGAGTGATCCTGCGCTTGATCTTCGTGTATTATTTTAAGCTGATGAATTTCACTTTCATCCATTTTATTTTTTACATTTTTTCGTTTTTTACGGAGTATGAGTTTCACTGAACCTAATGTTCGTTAAAACGGAAAACTACTGTACTTAACTATCTCGTTTACATTGTCCCTTTTATATAAAATAAAACGGCTTTTCAAGTCTTCAAAACCAATCTAAAGTTATGAATTTATTCTTTCAAGAGCTATTTATTAAACACAGTAATTAAAGTGCATTTATTATATACATCCATACATACATATTTAACATGGAACGCTATACATGTTTTATCATTATTAATCTAAATCAACATGTGTGTTTAACATGCCAATGAACATAAACTACGCCCATTACCAAATATTCAAATGCATGTAGACAGGGGAAAAAATTACCTGGCGTTTGTAAGGAACATTAACATCCTTACAAATAGTACACCAAACGACAGGATGAATAAGGCAACAATAAGTGTCATTACATTCTGAAACGTTTCTAAAGATACTTTACTTTACTTTACTTTAACTTAAGCTTGCCTTATTCATTTAATACGGGATGTTATGAAATTTAGTGGTGGTACCTTTAACGAATTGTGTTGCATTTACAACATTTGTTACTTTTCTTAGTTGCATTGTGTGTACGTGTGTGTGTGAATGTGTATGTTCACGTTAAAGTAGTGGTAAATATTTGCTATTGAAGTTTGTCAACATGCATGCCTCCATACATACATAATTCTATAGGCTTTGCATTTACCAACACACATACTAATTACAGCTGTAGTGGTTTCAGTTTTAGTTTATGTATGCAATTGTATATAATTAGTGTTGCTGTAATTAATACAAGTGTAACGCGACAATTATATTTGATTTAATAAAATTTACATGGCAACCAGAAACATATCGGTTAAAATACTGACATAATTTACTCACTTTATGTGTATTGCACGTGATGATAATAAAAACACTTGATTTACGGATGCCATAAATGTACTTAGTTTTGTATTTAAAATTCTAGTTTTATAAACGAAGCCAATAAAAACATGTTGAACATGTTCGAAATTCATATGTCTGCATGGTGGTGGGATTAATAGAACATTCGGGCATTTTCTTATATTTTAAATGTATTTTTTACATGTCACCTACATACATACATACATACATAATTGGACATTACAACCCTTCAGTCAGGATCACACAACTTATGTCGTGTGCGTTTACAGTCGACTCAGTTTAAAGTCGACTCCGAACGACAGATTTTTGAGAAACTTTTCATGTCAATTTTATTTGCTGTCAGAGTTTTTGCCAGAAATCTGCTGAGGAAGTCGCCGAAGAAATATTTTTTCATATTTCGTTCAGTTGGAGATGCCTGACTTGGGGTATGAACCGAGGCCTCACGTCTAATAAGCCAACACACTATCTACTAGACCACGTCACATAGTTTTTATTTATTCGGTTAGTTTTACTAAGTCACCATAAGCGACCATAGAAAGCAACGTGAGTTTACTGAGTGGACTCTAGAGCAATAGACAACTGACAATAGATTCCATCGAAAAATTATCGTTAGCGATGAGGACCGTTTCTGGTTGCACATAAAAATTGTCGAATTTGAGATGATACCAATCCACAGGAAATGCATTCCTAAAAAGTCTCTGTTTGATGTTGAGTTTTGACTGGCGTCATCATCAGTCTGTATTTCTTTGAGTACAACGTTGTCGAAGCCATCAGTGTCAACGCTGAGCTCTATAGTTCGATAATTACCAACTTCTTTTTGCTTGAATTGCATGCTCTGGACACCAACAACATATGGTTTTAACAGAATGTAGCTACGTGCCACACAGCTCATGCAATATTGGTCATTCTGCAAGACCGATTTGATGTCATGGTTATCTCGTATGGAAGTGATGTGAACTAGAACACTAGATCGTGAGATTTGTCCCCGTTAGACTTTTTCTTGTAAGGTTTTCGTAAGTCACGGCTGTATGCGAAAAACCCACAAAACACAGCTTTTCTCAAAGTCAACATTACCCATACCATCGGCCAAACTCAGGCTGATTTATATGTCAGAGTCATAAAGGATTGGGCATTTTGGTGACATTTCATCCAGAAAATATAGAGCATTTCTAATAGCAGTTCTGTATGCCTTAATGATTTTAACTGCAATACATATCGATGTTATAAGGTAGCTGTGAGTCTGACGGAATAATATTCTGATACTTAAGTATCGCGTAATTGAACAACTTACACAGGGTGGTCGGTAAATCAAATTTTGTCCTATGTCTAGTTGTCAATGGCATGACGACAGCTATTTGTAAAGGATACTTAGGGTTGAATGAGTTGACTGAGAATGTTAGCCTGTTCGGGAAATAGCTCGAAGCTAAATCTAAACTGGTGTACTGCAGTCTGTAAAATCGACACTAATGTCGATGATGATTCCCAATTTTCCAATCGATCTTAGAGTGCCTTTCAATTTGATATCATAGGCATTGCCGTATATGCTCAGATCTTTAGTGCGATCCCTGTTGTGTAAGGCCATTAATATTTCTTCAGACTCTCATGCCGTGACGTCAAAACTTCTTAAACGTTGCTGTGAAATGTTGAGAAAGCTAGCGTTTGTTAACAGAGTACATCTTTAGTAATGAGCAACGAAGTTGCGTGCGCAATGATTCCATTACATTGTAACTTGCTGGACAGCACCGGTTAATACTATTCTCAACCAAAGTTGAGATTGCATTATGTGATCATCATAGTCTAATAAGTAACGTGTTAACATACTAAACGAGACCTCAGGATTTCGAACCTAAACTCTGACATCTTAGCAACAAACGAAATATAAAGAAATAATTGCAATGAAAAAGCTGTTTAAATCTGATGGTCTGAGTGCACATTAAATTTGAGATCACGGCACTCACTTATAAAACTAACACTCACAACATGTTCGTGGGTGAAGCTAGGCCAGCAATTTCTACTAAAGAGTGTTAATGGTCAATAATGTGCGCATGTATATAAGCGAATTTTGTAAAATTAGCACGTTGAGTCAACGAACATTCCCCAGTTCGCATGTTTTGAAATAATGTAGGGCGTATATAAAACGTAAAGTCGCCGTGGTCTAGTAGGTAGTGTGTTGGCTTCGGTTCAAACCCCAGGTCAGACATCTCCAACAAAAAAACGAAATATCATAAAATATTTCTTTATTGTTTACCTCTTACACTCTGAGAGTAAATAAAATTGCCGTGAAAAGTTTCTCAAAAATCTGTCGTTCGGAGTCGACTTTAAACTGCAGGTCCCACCACTCATGTATAAAAATTAACGCACACAACATGAGTGGTGTGAGAAACTAGGTCCATAATCCTGACTGTAGGGTTGTAATGACCAATTACGTATATGTATGTAATCAAACTTCTAATGAATTTTCCTACATCTCATAGAGAATTCTACAGAGAATGGCAGTCAGAGATACAGATGTTTGCAGAGAGAGAAGTCGCCATACTATACACAGGCTTGTGATTTCAAACCTCAGCTTTGGTATGTCGAACAAAATGAAATAAAAAATATATATCTTACGGCGGCTTCCTCTCAGTGGTCAAGCCACTCATGAATAGAACTAACACACACAACATCGGTGTTGTGTGAAGCTCGGTTGTAAGCCAGACTAAAGGGTTATAATTCCAATTAAGTAAGTGTTATAGAGAGACACAGTATTTCAAAGAGGCGTATTTCCAATATTAACTCTCTCGGGTGCCCTGGGAGTCTAGTAGGTAGTGTGTTAAATTATTAGCATGAGGGTCGTGGGTTCGATTTCCACCAGAGACTCTGGTCTGTTACACTACACCGAGCATATGGTCGAAGTTACTCAGCTCGTATATAATTAAAATATAATTTTTAATTGAATTCTAATTGATAAATAAATAAATAAAATTTTACTTTCTGAATATTGAATTTCAAAGTTCTTCCGACCTTCTGTAGTCTTGTTTAACCTTTATGTCAACAGATAAAAAATTATACTTACGTCAACAGAAGCATACCCGGGTATGTTCATACATTTTACATGGAATTTCTTTTGTTGCTAAACTTATTTTCGTGTTGATTTGGTTTTACTTACTTGTTGGGTGGTGTAACGCACTCTGGTTACGTATCAGTATGGAAAACGTCCTCACATCCCTTATATCGAGCTCCCATAAGCGTGCGGCGCTTTTGGGATATAAGCCGCTTTATACTTTTCGATAACGGAAACACACATCAACAGCGTAAAAAACCGACAAAGCTGCAGCCATAACGGACTTATTTTTAATACTGAATGATAATCTACGCAGCAATTACATAGCAGGTCCAAACGTGGTACCGGGTTTACCCAATACATCGCATCGGGGTATGTGACTCCGTCTCATCCTATCCAATGAAGGGAAAGATTTATACTGGATTGCTGGCATCCGAGAAAAAAACGTAGGCAAGAGGGTAGTGGAGGACTTGTTCGTCAAAGTTCGTGGAAGTGGACGGAATATTGTTTGTGATAATTTCTTCACAACATATAACGTAGCGAAAAGTTTAATGATGGACAGCAGTTTATCAATGTTAGGTACAGTGAACAGAAGACGAGTGTTTGTACCACTATATTTCACTTTATCTACAGGACGGGAAGTAGAGTTAACTACATTTTCAGTAACAATATTACCTTGTGCTCTCACATCCAAAACAAATCGGGTATACTTCTTGCATTATTCATAAGAAGTGCAAGGTCCAAAAAAACCACTCTAGATCTTAGATTACAACAAATATAATATGGGTAGAATATTGAACAAGGCAACGAACAAATAGATGGCCATTTGCTTTATTCTACAATATACTAGACCGCGTTGCCCAATGTTGAAAGCTTCCACAAGCCCCAGTTGAATGTTCCTTCACAGCCTCAACGAACAACTGGTGAAGCCGGAAAGAGAAAATAGAGATATAAATAAACATGTTACACAAATATTTTCAACACGCAATTGAAGCCATATGTGGGGAATCTTTGAGCGTAAGAGGTGCTGCAGATAAAAACGTGAACCTGACAGCACTGGCAGAATGAAAGTAAAAGGTAATTGCCATTTATGGACAAAACGTCGGCCAACCAGCAAATCCCGCACGTTATGCAACAAGCCCGTGTGTGCCGCTCATTGAAGTTATATGCCGCAATGTAATAAATGCATTTAAGAAAAATTCGCATTTAATATTTTTATGTAAATTCAATACAATAAACATCAAATATCAAAATATTTTTATATATTCCATTATACATACCCAGGTATGCAACTGTTGACGTAAAGGATAAGAATCAAAAAATTGCCACATATTTGACCCCCATCCGCTATTTTTACTAAAGTCTACAAATAAGGTAGAAAACACTACTAGTGAGGATATCAGGAAATTTCAGGTTAATACTTCCTGACATACGGCGATTTAAAAACACAAAACATACCCGGGTATGTATCTGTTGACATAAGGGTTAATTGGTTTTTAAAAGAATTTCCTTTGTTTTATAATCGTAGAGAACACATACCCTGGTGTTATTTTTTTCCAACTGCGTTCATCATATCTCTTATCCTTCTAACTTTCACAATTTTTATACATTTTCATGTCAAAGTCTTCTGTATTTTGTTGAATTACACAACTTTGGTACGTAATTTATTAAAATGTAAGATAATGCCATCGTATTATACCATCTTATCGGTTTTGCTAATTAACAAAAATCTTTCTTTAATAAATTCCGCCTTACTGTCGTTGTTGTTGTTATTGTTGTTATTCTTAATGCCGTAATGTAATGCATGATGTATGAAGCGAACATATTAAAATCCAATAAAATATTAAATAAACTTACACAAGCATACAATACTCATAATTTATTCAACCATTCATATGCAATATTTATGTAAACGTACTTACGTACATGCATTTAAATCATTTATGTGTATAAACGGTGTAGTCAGCATGTTTTCAAACAACGTCAACATCAATAAGAAACAACAAACACCAACAACAACAACGTCAACATAAATAAAGAAATATTTGCTTATGATAATACACAACAAAAGGACGTGATTGCAATTAAAAATAAATACAGAAAGAAAGAAAGAAAGAAAGAGAAAGACTTATACGCAATGCTATTCAATTACTTTATTCTCTTTTTTTAACAGATTTTCTAACGTTTCATAATGTGTTCGATATGAATAAAATAAACATATGTACGGTATTGTATTGAGCATATTATGTATGCGGTTACATAAAAAGTGTCTGCAATATTTTCAAGAAATTTTTAATAAAATTTTCCTTAGTTTTTTCCAAGTGACTCTGTTAACCATTTCAATCCTATCACCGTAAATAAAATTGTCATGTAAAGTTTCTCCAAAAAATATGTCGCTTGGAGTCGACTTTAAACTGTAGGTCCCGTCACTCATATTTAAAATTAACTCACACAACATAAATGGTGCATGAAGCTAGGTTGTAATCCTGACAGAAGGGTTTGGAACGACCACTTATGTGTACAATGTTTACAAATTTTCATGATTGGCATTACATTAGCAACTTTCCAGCGAAATGGCAGAATACCAATACGTTATGAAAGGGGTCACACACTACGAAGACCTAACAATATTACTCGACCAGCGCTAGTTATAGTTAGACGTGTTGGAACATGTGCTAGAACGTGCAGAAGATCGATTAATGCAAAGTTGAAATGACGTGAGCCAAACATTTTGCAATAGAGTAAGGTTCCATTTCAACATACTGATATGTTTAATCACTGAATGATGCAGTATTGAATGGTAATGCTTTCTGCTTATGTTATCCTTAGCAAGCTCTGAAGTCGTAGCTACTGTGTTAAGCAGTTCTTGGTGCGCTTATAAATCACTTGCAAGTAAAAGTTCCCAAACGTACCACCAAAGAAAGAATTTTAGTAGGAAGTTGCTAGTCGTGGCCAATTTTTTTTCTGTTTACAGAGAAAATCAGTTAGAAAAGGCTTTTGTTACGGGCAATCTTTTTATACCTCCGCACTACGTTTGACAAATTAAGAATAAGTTAACACACTGCTTAAGTCGTTGTAGTCTAGTAGGTAGTGTGTTGGCTTATTAGACGTAAGGCACGGTTCAAGATCCAGTTCAGACATCAAAGTGAAAAATATTACTTCGGCAACTTCCTCTTAGCAGATTTCTGGCAATAATTCTGATAGTAAATAACATTGCCATGGAAAGTTTCTCTCCACGGTTCAAGACCCAGGTCAGACGTCAAAGTGAAAAATATTACTTCGGCGAATTCCTCGTAGCAGATTTCTGGCAAAAATTCTGAGAGTAAATAAAATTGCCATGAAAAGTTTCTCAAAAAATCTGTCGTCCCCACCACTGATGTATAAAATTAACACACACAAGTTGAGTGGTGTGAGAAACTGGGGCCGTAACACACTTCTTTTGTTGACTTATAAACCACTTTGTAGCGTAGAATGCATTGATTTCGTTGTGATAATCGGAATTCTTGACATTAATTCATCTGCTACATAAATACACAACGTATTTCAAAAGCTAGTCGCTTGAAGAGACTTAACATTCTTAAATTACCATGAAATTTATGGTTTGTATCTCCACTATATAGTGATAACAATTATGACATTGCACTGCCTAGCTGACAAGAGCTAAGTGCAAGTTTAACAACGGAATTGTCAAAACAAAATCGAGCAAATTACTCCTATGTTCTCACCGTGTAAGTTAAACAATTTTCGGAAATTTTTTTTAACCAATTTGAGTTTAAAAGCCATCAAAAACATTTTCCTTTGAAGCAATAGAATTGGTGTTCTCCGTTACAATTGCATCAATAGTGACTTTTTATATGATCTAATATACATGCCATTACAAAAAAAAAAAAAATTACGCACGTATGTATGTGTGCATCAATGCATGATGAATCAATGAAAGATTTATATATTGTATGTATGTAAATATGAAATCAATGTATAGATTACATTAAATATAATCAACCATGTAGACTTATGAATGCTGCGTCTGTGTGCGTTTGTGTATGTGTGTGTATGTACAATACATCGTAGTTAGTTTCCTATATTGAATTATGAATATAATCGAATTCAAATGAATATGATGGAAATCAATTGAATCGAAACGAAACGAAATGAAAGAAAATGAATGTATAATAACGCAATAAAAATTCAAAATTCAAAATTGTAAATGATGCGTGTAAATTATTAAATGTATGCATGCATGTTATCATAAGCAGATATCAGCGAATTAGTAATAAAGAAGCAGAATTGCTTAACGTAATATGTTACAATCGAAAGCGAAATAAAATTATTACCACGATTAGCTTATGCAATCAATGCCATTTTCAATAATAAGGCGCCAGCTAAGCACTGATTCATCTACTATGATATGTATTTATTATCTTATCATGCGTTTGTCAGGAAACTTCATATAAAGCTTATTAAAAAGGAACATTTAAGGTTTTTATTTTTAAAACTTCAAAATCATGAAAAACATAAGTTTTCTTCTCCTGTATTCTAACATATAGTTGTTGGTTTTAAGGACAATTACTTTGACTTATACATCACGCAACCTTGCAATCTAACACATCTCGACAAAACAAACATACTCATGCCAAGCTCAATATCAAATACCAAGTATTTAAAGGCGCAGTGTGTAAAGGTAGGTAGTGTGTTGGCTTATTAGACGTGGGGCCTCGGTTCAAATCCCAGGTCAGGCATCTCTAACTGAACGAAACATAAAAAAAATATTTCTCTGGCGACTTCCTCTCAGCAGATTTCTGGCCCAAAATTTTGAGAGTAATAAAATTGCCATGAAAAGTTTCTCAAAAATCTGTAGGACCCGCCATTCATGTATAAAAATGAACGCACCCAAAATAAGTGGTGTTTGAAACTAGGTCGTAATCCTGACTAAAGGCTTGTAATGACCAATTATGTATGTATGTATGTGTTATCGCTAGATGATAATTACGAACATTTCTTAGCTGTTGTCTTCGACATATTAAACATATTTTCTGACTACGTGTTATAACAACTGTGGAGCTACTACATATGTATAACGATTTAGCTGGCTATACACTCTGAATGATTTAAATGTAAAAGACAGTGTATTGATCATGTACCTTGACATGATGACGAAAAGAAAAAATTGTTAAGATAGTTTATTATTATGATTTATTTTAAGATGATATATAAAATCCAAAATAAAATCCATACATTTGGAGTGGAACAAACGAATAATATATAATCTACCCAGTATGCTTCCTGTTTTCATAGAATTGTTTCTACTGGAATCTGACTATTTGCCTAATAACAGCTGTATGCAAAAATATGTACATATGTATCTACACGGGAAAATTTATAAAATTTTTATGAACATTTAAATTAGTAAATATTTCGTAGAACTGTAACAGCCTATGTATGTATTATTGCAAAATAAATATAAAATAAATATGAAAAATTTTATAAATTGACAGCCAATCAAATAAAATTTTCTGGATCACAAAACGCTAATCTTGTTAATTCATAAACATTTATTTGAGAAATCACACAGAATTTCTAAAGGAGGGCGTATTGTTATTACACCTATTACCTTGCATGTGGTTTTCCATATTAAATTTACACTTTAAGCCTGATTATTAAGCTATCAACAGCTTAGTGCCCTTAACAATTATTCGCTTCATGAATATTTCATTTGATATTAATTTTCCCTTAGTAAATACAATACAATATACTTTTTTTTTAACATACATATGTACATACAGTGAGCGTCAAAAGAAATTGTACATTAAAAAATATACATTAATAATACGGTGCGACAGTCAAAATACATCCAACTAATAACATAGTGTAGGTTAGGTTAGGTTAGAGGACGTGTACTTGTCAATTAAGACAAGCACAGTACCCGGAGGTCGAATTGACCCATTGTGCAACGTCCTAGTTCCTCATACCACTTATGTTGTGTGTGTTAATTTTATACAATACAATACAATATACTTTTTTTTTAACATACATATGTACATACAGTGAGCGTCAAAAGAAATTGTACATTAAAAAATATACATTAATAATACGGTGCGACAGTCAAAATACATCCAACTAATAACATAGTGTAGGTTAGGTTAGGTTAGAGGACGTGTACTTGTCAATTAAGACAAGCACAGTACCCGGAGGTCGAATTGACCCATTGTGCAACGTCCTAGTTCCTCATACCACTTATGTTGTGTGTGTTAATTTTATACATGAGTGGTGGGACCTACAGTTTAAAGTCGACTCCGAACGACAGATTTTTCAGAAACTTTTCATGGCAATTTTATTTACTAAGAGTTTTTGCCAGAAATCTGCTGGGAGGAAGCCGCCGAAGGAATACTTTTTGTATTTTGTCTTGATGTCTGGCCTGTGGCTCGAACCCTCGCTTTACGTCTAATAAGTCAACACTCTACCTACTAGAATACGGCGACTTCAGTAACATAGTGTAGGTTGTGAGTTTTGTTGGCTAGAACTCAAAAATAGTTTTTTATATTTCTCGAAAAACGGTTATTTTGATCTTTTCACACAAGATGATGGCTGCCTTCCAAAATGTTAATTGCTTTGTGTTTGAACAAAATATCGTGTTTTATAATGCCGCTGTACAAAATATATACAATATATTCTATTTCAAAACGTCGTCAATGTGTATTTTTAATGCAGTCAAAAAGCAATCAGGCATCGGATTTATAGTTGATGCATTGTTTGGTTACTTTGCATATCTACATAGTTTATATATAGTAGTAGAACTGCATACAAACTTTGCATTGATACATTTTGGAAGGCAGCCTATCTATTACCCAAATATTTTTGTAACATATTTCTATAATTAAAATTTTTGGAAAAGTGGAGAGATGAACCTTTAAAACGGTATACATAAACATGTGATTCAAACTTACATACATGTTATGAGTTTTGATTGGGAAAATATGATTTTTTTATATTTTTTCAAGTTTGTCCATTCATAGCAGCAAACTGTAATTAAAAAATATAAAATAAATGGTGACAATCTTAAAGTGTATTCTCTTGTGAAGAGTTTAACACTTCGTTTGATAAAATCGAACAAAAATTACCGTAGTTATTATTTAAATAGTATAACAGTCGTGTTATATTTTTTATAATGGGTGATTTTTTAAGAGCTATAGGAAAAATTTTCAAAAAAAAAAAAAACATAATATTCAGAAAAATGCATGAAATCTTTATTTGAATCGATAGTACGGTCCATATAATTTAATGTTTGAAGATTATTTCATGCAAATGTTGACCACGACTGCGCCTCAAATGGTCCATCCACTTAGTCCAATTTTGGCATACTCTTTCCAACATTTCGGCCGGTATCTCACGAATAAATGCTTCAATGTTGTCTTCCAATGTGTTAATTGAAGCGGGCTTGTCTGTATAGACATGAGCTTTAACATAGCCCCACAAAAAATAGTCTAAAGGCGCTAAATCGCACGATCTAGGCGGCCAATTGACCCGCCAAAATGTTCACCGAACTCGCATCTCAATAAGTCCATTTTTACGCGTGCTGTGTGGCATGTGGCACCGTCTTGTTGAAACCACATGTCATGCAAGTCAAGCTCTTGCATTTTGGGCAAAAAAGTTGGATATCATCTCACGGTAGCGCTCACCATTCACAGTTAAGTTACGAATCGTAGCATCTTTGAAGAAGATCGGTCCAATGATGCCACCAGCCCATAAACCGCACCAAATTGTGACTTTTTCTGTTTGCATTGGTAGCTTTTGCAATGCTTCCGGCTGATCTTCACTCCAAAATCGACAATTTTGTTTATTTACGTATCCATTGAGCCAAAAATGAGCTTTGTCTATGAACACAATTTTTCGATAAAGAAGTGGATCTTCGGTCAACTTTCCAAGAGCCCATTCACCAAAAATTCTGCGTTGCGGTAGGTCGTTAGGCTTCAATTCTTGCACCAGCTGTATTTTGAAAGGCTTCACACCTAAATCCTTCCGCAAATTTTTCCACGTTGTGGAGTAACAGAGGCCCAATTGCTGCGAACGGCGACGAATCGATGATTGATGGTCATTATTAACACTGGCCGATACAGCTGCGATATTTTCTTCAGTTCGTGCTCTACGTAAGCGTGTTGGTGGTTTAATGTCCAACAATGTAAATTTGGTGTGAAATTTAGTCACAATAGCCCGAATAGCCGCTTCAGTGGGTCGATTAAACTGACCATAAAATGGAAGAAGCGCGCGTTGAACTTCTTTAAGAGAGCACGCATTTTGATAATAAAATTCAATGACTTGCAAGCGTTGTTCGTTTGTAAGACGATTCATGGTTAAATTATAGACCAAACTGAAGATGTTTGACACTGAAACAAAACACGAAACGTACGTGAACTGTTTAAATCAGTGTTGCCAAAAAGATAATAGCTAAAAAATCACCCGTTATATGCCATCTTATAAAATGAACATTCAGTTTAAAAATTTTCAATCTTTTTGATGGAACCTGAAAAATATGTCAATTTAATGTCAATTTAATGTCTACTAATATTTGTGTTTTTTTTTTTTGGAAATTATTTCGTTTTGCGCAAGCATTTGCCAACTTCTGGTGGTGGCTCAAACATGAAATTGACACATTTTCCAATAAACAATCAGGATCCATCTGAAAATTTTTGAATTATAACACGTCTGTTATACTCTTTAAATAATAACTACGGTAATTTTTATTTGATTTTATCAAACGAAGTGTCAAACTCTTCACAAGAGAATGCGCTTTAAAAATGTCATCACTTATTTCATATTTTTTGAAAAAATTGAAAAATATGAAAAAAATTGGCATTTGCCAAGTTTACCTCATCAAACCTCCTAGAATATTAAATTGAAAAATATATAAATGGCTATCGTTTTAAAGGCTCATCCCTCTACTTTCCAAGAAACTTGAAATTTTGTACATCGGTTCAGAAATGGTTTTGTAATCAATAAATTTGTGCGTAAAATCAAAAAAAAAAAGTTTTTGTCAAATAAAAGCAGTTTGGATGGTTCTAGAAATATAAAAAAAAATAATTTTAAGTTCTACTCAACAAAACTCACAACTCATTAGCTGGGGGTATTTCATTTCTTTTAATTTGTCGCATAGTATAATTTACCGTTATTTTTATTTTAAAATTGTTTCATTGCCAGTTTTTAAAATTGAAACAAAAAAAAAAAAATACAAAAATTACAAGAAATTTTTTCTGGCATTCTCCATAAGTGTTAAAAGTTGAGTTTGGTGATTGTTAGAATTTTGTCCTTAGTGTACAGTTACTTTTGACACTCACTGTGTATTCATTAGCATATAATTTATGTATTGAAGATATATTAAATTCCCAACTAAAACCATTAAAGGTCTTATATGTGTCCCTGTGATTAAGAGAGAGAGAGAGAGAGAGAAACTTAAAAGCTAAACTCTTAAATATATGCGTACTTACCTGGATAATTTGTTAATGGCTGTTTTCCTCATTAGTACTGCAGCATTAATTATAATTACAGGTTAAGGTTTATTAGCATTAAGTTGGTTTTAAATACATATTATTTTATAATAAAATAAACTCACCTATATTCTCCAATTGTCCTGGCGTACCCCATCCACCGTGTGCTGCATTGCCAGCCTCACCGCCCAAGCCGCCACCAGCCGATGTTGATGCCTGAGCATTGAGTGAGCCAGCCGGTGGTGGTACATAGTCACCGCCATCTATAACAACACCATCAATGCTGGGGCCAAAGGCAAAACCGAATTCTGGCTGCCGTATGGGCACACTCAACAATTGTTCCAATGGTTTCTCTCTTAAACACTTCATAAAATGTGCATGTGGCAAATCGGGTGCACAATTGACATGATGTGCTACAATAGCAGCATATTTGGCCGGATTACTAACCAACGACCAGGGTGTCAAACCTGAGCCAGACATTAATATGGCACGATTGAATAGTAATCCTTTTTAAAATGAATATGTAGACAGGCAGAGAGAGAGAGAGAGAGGAAAAAACAAACAATCAAAATAGAAGCAAAATGTATGGTTTTATGTGGTTAGAAATGTTTTAAATTTTAAAATGTATTCCATTTGAATTTTATTTATATTTCTGCGGTCTATGCTGGCAATGGTTTTAGTTTGATTTTGTATGTTGCATAGTATTGTGCAAAGCTTACCTTCTGGCACTGCCATTGATGATATTAGAAAATGAACACATGCTGCTCCTGTGCCATGACCGGCCAATGTTATACTTTGCGGGTCACCACCAAAGGCTGCAATGTTTTCTTTGAGCCAATGTAAAGCAGCTATAATGTCCATCAAACCATAGTTCGCTGGCAGTTTAGAATAACGATCTGTGTTTGCATTTAAGAAACCTACAATCACACACACAAACACGTTAAATACTTAAATGCCGTAATTATAATGATTTTATTGCAAAATTTATTAAGATTTTCAGAAAAAGAAATAAGTTTTAAAGCGAGAAATAAAAACCAGAGAATTTCAACAAATAATAAACTAAATTGTTAACTTGTGATCTCTTTAACTGATTCTGCCCTTAAAAATCTTTACATATCCATTTTTAGATTTAAAAAAATTTAGGACAACGCGGCCCTCCTAACTATACTATTCGAAGTCGGTATAAACGCTTATTACAAGCCAATAATATTTGAAAAGTGCCCCCATAAATCACAGTGAAGCGCTTAGTCAGCCTAATTACAGTCCGATTTCTTCAATAATATGAAATCCAGCAGACAAACCAGTGACTGGGCTTATCGGTTATTAAACCAAAATACATTGCCTCAAACAAGGGTTAGTGTATGGACCAACATGTGGTATTGGTATTACTAGTTTTCGTCAGAGTTAGGTTTTGTCTAAATATTCGCTGGCTCATTAGCGGTTGATGAAATCTCGTCCTCATCACGTCTTCATCAGATCCTCCTACGACAAGTTTTTCTTCTGCAATTCGCACATCTCTTGCGTCATAATATGCGGTGTTACTGCCGTCGTAATGACCTTATGATTCACTATATTGCCGTATTTACTTTAGCAATTAGGACATTATACAAGTTACTCGGGATCAATGCTATTTCCGCTATTGTTTCAATCATACTTGTAATCAATAAGAGTGATTCCAAACCTTCAGTCCGCCACAGCCCTGATCTGAAATATCAATTTTTAATTAAAACGTCTAGCCGTTTACGAATATGGATCGTTGAACAAAAAAGCCAAATCCAATGGGATATTACAGGATAATTATAGTCGTCATAATCGACCTTCTACAAAAAAAAAAGAAAAAAAATCTGTCAGTTTATAAAGACATTTGAAGAGACTTAAATTACAAAAGATATGGTGACGCCAGCGTATCAGGAAATTGTCTGTTTCACGGCATTCTAAGTCTTTCAACTTATTCTGGTATATTTATGCCTCCATACATATAAAAATCCAATTGATGCAACCGTTGAAGGCGGCTGATTTTTCGAAACGTCGTTGCTGTCTTAACCCATTTCCGCCGGCTGTACTATATATAGTACACAACTTAAAGTCGAAGTACAAATTACAAAATGTAGTTTTTTATTCTGGCAACGCTAGCTACCAGTCAATAAGAGTACATGCAACATCCACGTAGCTGTTGTAAATCATAGTTCAAAAATATCAATGAGGAGAATCTCCATTTTGGCCAGGGATTTATTTCATGTGGGATTGTGAATGGTTATTTAGTTTATTTTACATCAGTTAACTTTGAAGAACGTTGAAAAGCAGTTTATTTACTGGATAACATCACATTCTAATAAAAGCAATATAAAACGGTTTAGTTCGTATACAATTTTTTGAGCTATAGCATATTAAGTGTTGCTGTACTAAGTTCAGTACACTGGGCGTTCAAGGTAAGATAAAATAGTACAGTGAAGACGTTTTCATTCCGGCATTGTGCTTCAGAATAAAATTTTTTCCTGGTTTTTTGGTTGCTTTTTTTGAATAGAAGAATAAAAATGGCGAACTAACGTAGCAAAAACTATTTTGGGTTGGAAGAGGCAATATGTGACATTATTAGCCAAGATAATGAAAATGACGTTACTTATGCTGCCACCCGATTTGGATGTTCTCACTGACGAAGAGGAAGGTGGAGACGATGAATTATATGAAAATAAACTACCTCGAGATGTGCTCGGTAATATAGAGGTGGTTACTTACAGACCTACGGTTGAAGATGTATGGAGTAGCGATGGCGATGAGCCCCTACAAACGATCGTGTCATCTATTTTACGGAATGTTCAGAAAAAAAGAAGAATTGAAGCTAGTGTTGAGTCCCCAAGTTGGAGAAAATGTGCTCCCGTTTATTCATTTTTTCCATCTCCTCCAGATCAAAAACACACTGAAGCTATTGGAGGGGTAGATCAGATGGACCAGTCTATAGGAATGTACCGAACTGCTGAAAAAGGTAAAAAGTGGTGGTGGGTCTTGTTTGCTTATTTAGTGGACTTGACTGTTTCAAATGCATGGAGACTATATTAAATTGCAAACCCTAATAATCGTGTGGATCAATTATGGTCTTGCAGACATATAGCACGAACATATCTCAGTGACAAGAAGGAGAATAAATGTAGGCGAACATCTTCCAGAATTGAAGGAGAAGAAAAAAACATAATAGCCACAACCCCCAAAAAATTCCACATCAACTTCGATGTGTCATATGCTCAAATCGAGTTAAAACATCATGTTGTAAGTGCCTGAAAACACTTTATTTAGAAAGAGGATGTTTTGCAAAATACCACACGTAACCGCCCATTGTACTAAACTTAGTACACCTCAAAAAACACAACTTAGAATATTTTTTTGTGTTTTTTTTTTATAATACTATAAAAACTGTTATTTAAATCTAGAAATAAAGATTGAATTTTAAAAATTGTTTATGGTTCTCATTTGGGCGTTAATTGGTTAATTGAGTGCCACATCTACAGGCTTTCAGTATTGATTTGTCGAACGAAAAATTCAATCTCGGTGATTACATTAACATGGAAACTTGTCGCCTCTGTGGCCTGCGTAATCGACAAGTGATTGTAAAAGAGCTGTTGCATCAAGAAAAAGTGACAATTTGGGATGCATTACGGTTCAGTAATGTTACTTTATCACATCTGTACCAAAAATAATCATGGAAGCACTCTTTTTGTCAACCCATAGCTCTCAGATTTTATAATAAACGGTTGTAATTCATCTGCAATTGCTGATTATGAATTGGATGGTGCTACTTGCAACAAAGCTCGATTTACGATTTTTTTTGCAAAAAATGTCAGTTGGCCACCAAGATCACGTAATTTTCCTTACTTACTTGGCTGTCATCATTACAATCCTTCAGTCAGGATTACGAATAAGTATCTCTCACTATATATGTTGTGTGTGTTAATTTTACCCATGAATGGCGACATCTATCGTTTAAAGTCGACAGATTTTTGAGAAACTTTTTCATGGCAATTTTATTTTACTCTCACAGTTTTTGCCACAAATCTGGTGAGATGTCTGAACTGGGGTTTGAATCGCAGTCTCACAATACCTGGTATACTATGGTAATTTCGTCTGTTAAATTTTCGTAGTCTGTTAAAATTTTATTTCGTGTGGCTACGTAACAGACAGTGTCAAAATGGATAACCGTCTACACAAATATGTAACTGGTCATTACAACCCTTACGATCTAGCTTCTCATACCACTTATGTTGTGTGTGTTAATTTATACATGAGTGGCCAGACCTACCGTTTAAAGTCGACTTCGAACGAAAGATTTTTGAGAGTTTTTGCCAGAAATTTGCTGAGAGGCAGTCTCCGAAGAAATATTCTTTCGTATTTCGTTTTGTTGGAAATGTCTGGCCTGGGCTTTAAATCGTGACCTCACGTCTAATAAGCCGACGCACTACCTATTTGACTACGGCGACCGCAACTAATTCCCTAACGTTCCAATATTTAGCAAGACATGGCCCACCTACCGCCATAAAAATAACTGAAAACAATCGAATGCAAGGTCCTGGACCCTAAATCACAGTTTAATATTTGAGACTGAAAAATATACAACCCTTACGGATACGCTGTTAATGTTCTGCGAAATGTTGTCTCCATCTTCGTGCCATCAGGTCATCATAATTTTTTTTCTTTTTTAATACGAAATCGATTTGATCAGTATATGTTTGGCATTTATCACACTTCCTTTTAATGAGACACCCTATCGTCCGGTTTCTTATTTTTTTAGCAGCCGGTATATCATTTTTTTTTGGTATTTTTTTTAACTGTTTTTGGAAATTTCTGCAATTTTTCAAACTGCATCCTAGTTTTTAATGTTATTCAGCCACAATTTTAGTTCTCTTCTTCTTGATAAATATAGTTTAAAGAATTATCTGCTAAGCTATGCTGAAGCAATACTATTCCACTAAGTGGTATTGCTCCGGAAATTTTTCAGAAAATCATTCAGTTTCATGATAAATATTTTTCTCCTAGAATTTTCACTTTATTAAGATCATGATAAATAACACTTTTCCTCTTAAAACATAAAAGCAATTTAAAATTGTTTACAACAACAACAAAACACTTTTATAACAAAATATAATTTAAATTTCATTATCCTTTATCAATGAAACAATAACCATTCATTGTATACACAGAAAAATTCAAAAGCATTCCCAGGCTTCATAAAATGGTTTCCATGCGAAAAGTGTAGTTTTTAGTGCAGAAAATATTTTTCAAAAGTTTATCAGAGGCAAGTCATGTGGAAATTCATTGATAAAAAGTGCACAGGAATTTTTTTTTACAATAAAAGTGAATGTTTATTGCTTAAATAGGGTCAATATTTTACTTGTTTTTATATTGTTTGCTTTGTTTAAACGCATAACTTTGTAGATAAAAAGAAAAATTTGTTTTGTTTTGATTGAGACAAATTATTTTGAATAAATATTAGAGGAGATATTTTAGGAAAATATTGTTTTAAAGGAAGGAAAGGAAGCTTTAAGTCACAACTCAATGGTTTCTCAAGAAATAAGTAAATTAATGACCATGATTACAACTAAATTATCAAGACTGCATATTGTTGACAAAATATCCGATTTCATGTAAATATTTTTCCAATTTGCGTTGAAGAAGTAGAAGTCGGTAGGTAGTGTGTTGGCTTATTAGACGTAAAGCCCGTTTTCGTATCCCAGGTCAGGCATCAAAACGAAATATGAAAAAAGAAATATTTTCTTCGGCGATTTCCTATCAGCAGATTTCTGGCAAAAACTCTGAGAGTAAATAAACCTGCCAAAAATTTGTCGTTCGGAGTCGACGTTACAGGTTAACTCCACGTATATAATCCAATAAAATTCACTCACGTATATAATTAACGCACACAACATGAGAAGTATGAATGTTGGCTTATTAGAAGAGAGATTGTGGTTTAACCACCGACTCAGACATCTTGGACAAAACGAAACGATTTCTTTCGACGACTTCCTCTCAACAGTCTGCTGGCAAAAACTCTGAGAATAAATAAAAAATTGCTATGAAAAGTTTCACAAATCCATCGTTCGAAGTCGACATTAAACTATAGGTCCCGCCACTCATAAATAAAATTAACACACACAACTTTTGCGCTGATCAAATACTTCCTTAGTTTCGTGGAATTCAGTCAGTACAGAGCACTGTACTTACTTGTGGCTTCACAACGGGCCGCTATGAGTGCTCAAGTGAGCTTTGGTAATCAGAGCTACCGCTCCGACCTAAGAGCTATGACATGAGTAGTGTGAGAAGCTGGGTTGTAAACCTCACTAAAGGTTTGTAATGACCAATTAAGTAATGCCTCTAAATTTTGACCAATTGACCAGAAGCGGTTAGGTTTGTGAATTTAATAGCGTTGAGTATAATGATGACGCAGGCCCAAACGGTTTTTAAACTCGTAGCAAAACTATACTTTTCTAAAGGTTTTTGCTGCACTAAATACGAATCCTCAGTCAGAGTTGCTCTATCAACCTAGGTTTACTAGAATCTTAATCTAATGTTAGAACAAAAGGAATTTGACTAAAATCGTATTGTTCAAACACCGACAATATTTCTAACTCAGAAGACAAACTAGACTTTTGCAAAGGGTTTCTGTCATGCTGAGTATCCAATGTGGTATGATCAGTCTGGTACGTAGCGCCGTAGTACGTATACAGATTTTCCGTATCAGTCAAAAAGAAGTTTGCAATCGGCCAGTCCAAAATCCATGTCATACAGTCACATTTTCGGGATTCATTGCGGGCAAACGTTGTGTATTATCTTCTAAAACTTGATTTGTTTGTGTGTTCGCATAATCATTCCTTTGGAAGATAATGTCAGCTGCCACTGTTCCCGATGCCCATTTTGCGAACACATGTCATTGTCATTGGTTGTTTACCTTCAGTTTCCCTGTGAGTTGCACTGCACGCACAAGTTTCAACGCCATTTCAACAAAATGAACCAAGTTGTGTGTTATCTTAGAAAGACTCGGTTCTTTAGTACTTCTTACTTTTCATTGACGTACAGCTTTCGGATATCATTTTCTGAACCAGTTGACATGAATTTATCCACCACATTGCGAATGGTACTGTCGGTAGGACAACTAAAGCGATGGTAAAACTCCAACAATATTATAATTTTTAAAAAAGACTAATTTAACAGATATGACGTCATTTGTCACAGTTTGGAATGCTCGCATATGATTTTCCAATGACATATCAGAGGTCTTGACGATCTCTTGCCACTATTAGCAATTGTAGGCGAATGGCAACAGAGAGGCTTAGTGGTAGAGTGTATGAAAACGATCCATCTGTTTGAATAAGCCTCTCAAGCATAATACAACAGAGAATATTGAAAATCAAATTATGCGCGCGGTTATTTAACATTTTTTAAGCAATTAACAATGCAAAGAAAATTAATTAACTTTTTGATATCGATTGATAACATTTGAGTCTCCAGTTTAAACGCTTTCGACTAAGCGTTCTTAACTAATAATACACTCTTGCCTTGCAAATGACACACGGTACAATTAAAAAAAAAATAAAGTAAAATAAAAACGATTATTCCAACAGAACTTTTATTATTCCTTTAAATAATTAAAACAAATTAAAGACACTAACGGTGTACTTACCTAATAAACCCAAACGATAGTTAATGGTTACAACTAACATTTGACCAAAGCTGGCCAATACAGAACCATCATAAGGATTGCCGCTATTCCATTCATAAGATTCGCCATGAACAAAGACCATGACTGGCAGTTTGGCTTGTGAAGACGTTGAAGTTGATGAACTACTACTGCTACTGCTGCTACCACTGCCACCACCACCACTTGAGGAGGAGCTTGAACTGCCACTACTGCTACTCGCTGAAGAATCTCTTGAGGCAACTGTAATGGCAAAGAATTGAAATAAAGCAAGCATTAAAGGAAAATACAAAAATGAAAGCAAATACAAGTTGAACAGAAACAGAAGAAATTGTTTTTCGAATTTTTTTTTCGAATGTTTTTCTTTATCATGGTTTTTCACTTCGCTTTTAATTTGTTTATTTTATGGTAGAAGTATATCTAAGACAGTTTAAGAGCGCATTAATTAATGAATTTTATTTTATTTCATTTTATCTTTTTCTCTCTTCTGTTTGTTCTTAATTTTTCTTTTTCTTTTGGAGAACAGCAGTCAAAATTCTTTTTTTTTACTTTTTTCCTGGTGTCTGTTGCCTTATGCTTCCACCCTTTTGCCATTTCTCTTACAGATTCATTTGCGTTTGATTAAAAATTGCCAGCTGTCAATTATCAGCAGCATTTATATGTCAGAAGTCTTATTTTTTCCCCATTTTTTTCCAGTTTTTGCGCGTGTGTGTGTGTGTATGTGAATGTATTATTTCATCTGTCAAAGTGGCAGTTATACTATACAGGCGTTGTATTTAAATGCTATTTCTCTTATTGTCCATATAAAATGTAAATCCATTTGTCAATGTTCATCCAAATATATTTCGTATTTATTCAAAAAATACAACAAAAAAGTGTAACGAACTTTACAAAAAAAAAAAAGAAAAAAATGGCATGTGCATGTGGCAAAAAAGGTTCTTTAATTCAAACGAATCGCAAAAAAAACTCCAGAGAGACAGACGTAGAAGCGTAATAATACATACTAGAGCCACATTTTTTAATGGCTTTTTCTATAGGGGCTTATAATCATTAGTTGAGCAAAAAGTCTGTTCAATAAATACGATATTTAAATATAAAATACGTTACTTTAATTGGTATTTAAAAAAAGAAAAACAGGCACAATGATTAATGGCCCATAGGCCAGAGTTCATGACTCGAAATGAAACAGTGATTCTTTTCCTTTGATTGTCTGTTTTTAAAGTAAATCTCATCATTATTTTTCTTTTTTAATTATTTTGTTTTAAAATCAATTAAAACTTAAAGGCAATTGCACAAGTTTTGATATTTTAACGTTTGCGTTTCAAAGGCAATTGACGTTTAATTGACGCATATGTATGTCAACCATACTTCTCTGAAAGTACAAGACCAACACCACTTATATTGTGTGTGTTAATTTTATACACGAGTTATTATAATTGATGTTTCAGTTGGTAAGTGTTCGAACAACACAGTTAAAGTAAACGCATTGTTTTAACATGCAAATACCGTTAGAATGACCAACTAGATTAGGAAAGGGGCAAGATTATGTAAAGAATTTGCTGACAGTGTTACATATGTTACACTACCGAGGATTTCGCAATTGTTAGTGAAATTGAAGGCTATTATTGAGAAGAGTCTTCTATGACTTGTCTTAAAAGAATGTTCTAAAACTCTTAAGGCAATGATCGGCTCCAGCAACAAATTCAAATGACGTTGTCTTTTGTGCTCAATGTTATAATCCAAGCATTATAAAGGCATACAAATTACATCAAAATCACTATCTTATACATATCGAATGATAACATTTGATAACTCATGAAAACGCGTGTTCACGCATGCTCACGTATCAAAACGCATATTCGAATTCTTGAAAATGTGGATTTTGTATACAGTTATTTGTTTTGCAGTGTTTATAAAATGCTTATAAGGGTCCATATTTCTACTACGTCTTATGAAAAAGACTTCCGAACTCTTCAGCCCATTTCTGGATGAATGGGTGCCAATTGACATGAAATCCAAAAGCGTAAAAAGCATCTCGACGAAGTTAGAGTTTGGTGTAGATTATGACCTTGCGCTGGTTTCGGTCCATATTTCTCAGCGGTGGGCACTATAGGTCAATGATTACCAACTTCTGATGGCCTGCATTGGATGATCTAGACAATACCGATATGTAGTTTCAAAAAACAGCGTTACGAGCCACATAGCTTATGTCACATTGACTGTTCTTAAGGAGATAGTTGAGAGCATGATTATCTCATGTGAAGGTAATGTGAAATGGCCACTGAGAATGTAGGATGCTTCTGAGGTTTCTCGATTTTATTTAGAATTTAAATTGAATCAAAATAAAAAAATCACGGATGTTGACAGATGTTGACGGACCTTGACGGACCTTGACGCATACTCGAATTCTTCAAAATATGAATATTAAAAACATTTTTAAGCAATTTTAAAGAAATTCTTAACTTAAATTGTTGTTAAGCAAAGTTTTTAAACGTTTCGGGCTATTTTAAATTAAATTGAAATTTAAATTCAATCTGCACAAGATCAAAATAAAAACAAAAAAATTTTTCAAATAATGTACAATATTGCTGTTACAAACAAATTACAAACATTCCGAAATTACATAAAATTCATTACCCTCACGAATGCTGGACAAAATTAAGCCACAAACAACATTTTGCTCTTGTAGGCTATAAAAACGCGCCTTCATTAAAACGCAATACATCAAACGCTTTAATTTCATTACATATCTGGGTAAATTATATTTTTATAAGCATTTCTTTAGATTTCTATATAAAGACAAAGCAATACATACATCTTCATAGATATATACACACAGTTACTAAAGTATACATACGGTTAACAAATTTCTGAAATTTTCTAACCAATCCGTTTTCGTTGAAAATCTTTATAGTTTCCTTGATTTTAAGACGGTCTTTTGCATTGGTTAAAAAATTTCTGAAATTGAACTGAATTGTGGCCCTGCACAGGCCCACAAAAGTATACATCCGATTAACAAATTACACAAATTTCTGAACTAATGCAAAAGACCGTCTTAAAATCGACTTATAGAGATTTTCAACGAAAACGGATTGGTTAGAAAATTTCAGAAATTTGTTAACCGTATGTATACTTTTGTAGCCCACAAAAGTTATCAAAATTCACAAATTTCTGAACCAATGCAAAAGACTGTCTTAAAATCGAAGAAAGATGTCAGATAATTATAAAGATTTTCAACGAAAACGGATTTGTTAAAAAATTTCTGAAATTTGTTAACCGTATGTATACTTTTGTGGCAGAGTGTATGTATGTATGTATGAGCATGGCGTGTACAATACAATATTCCTCAAATTACTTACAACCATAAATAAAAACGCTTTTCATACAAATCTCTTCTTCTATCATCGTCATTTCAAGTATAAGGCTTTTCTCTCTCCCTCTATCAGAGTCAAGATTTGTTGGCAGGTGTAAATTTATGTTTATGACTTTTGCGTGTATATGCAATATAAATGAAAAGAAAGCTTGATTGCTTTAATGCTTAAAATATGTGTGGGGGGCCTATTTCAGTACTTCAGAAATATAATGTAAATGAAAAGACTGATTGTTTGGATGGCTGCTTGGGCTGCCCTATGGGTTGGGGCTTTATTTGATGTTGATTTGATTTGCTGAACAAATGTCGACTGCAAAATTCACACTCACGTTTGTGATTTCATAAAACCGTAATATTTATAAAGGCAATAAAAATGTTTATTATGTATCGTTAATTTTTAGAAAGAAAAATAAGATAATAACACGAGCTCTACTGAAGGTTAAAGACATAAAAAATAAAAAGGAAACATTGTTACGATTGTTAAGGAAAATTTGTTTATTTTTTCTTCGTATTTTTGTAAACGAAAATGAATTGTATCACAAATTATATTTGCATATAATTTGAATAAAAATAGCTTAAATTAATAGCGTTAAAATTTGGAAATTGTTAAACAGCCACTTCTACCTACCTACCTAAACTTAATTATTAAATAAATTTTATGGTGGCTCTAGTATTTTTCATAGGGGTCACAGGTACTGTATTTCTTGTTTCAGTAAAAAAAAAACAAAAAAAAACAAAAAAAAAACATTTAATTTTCGTTTGTTGTAAATCTGGCACTAACAAATTAAATCGTTAAGTTCTTACCGGCCAGAAAGTCTTGAAATTGCTAGAATTGGCTGCTAAAATAGAATATAAACTTTTGTTTACAGAAACGAAATAGAAATGAAAAATTTTCAATAAAAGTTTGTATAAAGGAAATGCTTCAGTTTAATTAGAATAATTCAACAAACGAGCAACGTTCACTTGGAACGTTGTAAATGGAACACTAATCATGTAATAAATCCAAGAAACATACAATTAGGTTCTTGTCTTTGCTAATCAGGACCATGTACAGTTATTTTTCCTGACTACTCTCGATAGCCTTAAGCCCGTTTTTGTTTCTAAACAGATTTCTTGCTCTTTTGTGGAAGAAGTAGCAAAGAATATGGATATAAAGAATACGCATTATGAAGTATTTTTTATGGCGGGTTGTAACATTACGACCCGCTCACACCAAAATCTTTTTTAAAAATCATTTCTTGAGAAGGGGGGTGGAAGACAGAAGGAAAATAAACACAATCAAAGAGCGTAACAATGTGTTGCTCTCATCGTACGTATGTACATGTGTATTCTTGTGTTTTTTGATTTAGTTGTCGATCAGACTGCGAAAAGAACACATGTTTGGCAGATGCTTTATCATTTTATTTCAGAATAACACTCGAAGAATATTTTGTGTTAAAAATGTTCTGTCATTACCTGGGCGTATTTCATTTTTTATTTTGTCTCATAGTATATTTTTTTAAATGCTTTGGAATGCTCGTTTTTTTTTCTTTTAATAAAAAATGGTTTTTTATTCTTTTTATTTTCCTAAAAAACATGGCGTAATTTTTAAGCCAAAGATGGATAGCTTTATGTTCTTTTAATAATAAAATGGATTTTTTATTTTATTTTTTTTTATCTAAAATTATTAAGCCAATGATAGACAGCTTTACGTATGTATGTTGATGAAATGAAAATAAAAATGGCGTATATTACTAACACTTTTATATGGCTGTAATTAAATAAATTCTCTCAACTTATTTTCTCTCTCTTACTCACTAATCCATAACCAAAGGCATGTGTTAACCTAGAGGAAAATTTTTGGTAATAATTTCAAGTCTACTTATTAACCCAATGATATGTATATGTGAGCGGAAAATGTAGAAAAATTGTACTGCACTAAATCGCCAAAGATACCGTATTTAACTTGGCAAGTATTCTTCCAAAAATCGAAATCATTTCTCATTGATATTAGTGAATACTACTGTGATATTTCTTTGGGTGTATAAATGAAGTCTGAAAAAAAGCGACAAGCTGAATAGCAACAAGCAATTGAATGTATTTTTACGCTCTTTTTAACGAACATTCTTGATGTTCGTGTCCTATGTGTGTAAAAAGCCGAAGATGTTCTTCCCCTGAGTGACATTGGTGCCAACGTCTGTTTTTAACACCAGAATAAGTGATTTCAGAAAAATAAATTAAAAAAGTGGTCAAACAACAAAAACGCACGATGAGAATAACGCATTGTTACGCTCTTGGTTCCTG
This sequence comes from Sarcophaga subvicina, assembly GCA_936449025.2. Taxonomy (NCBI): domain Eukaryota; kingdom Metazoa; phylum Arthropoda; class Insecta; order Diptera; family Sarcophagidae; genus Sarcophaga; species Sarcophaga subvicina. The sequence goes on from OW388081.2 coordinate 30,859,176, forward strand.
TATCCTTCCCTTCTATCTTCCCCCCGCGTCCTGAAATATTTTTGAAAAATATTCCAAAATATGTTAAAATGCACATTCTTTATACTTTATTATCTTTGGTGGTAGTCACTTAAATAGCGCTAAGATGACAACATAATACTTCTTGGATATGCGAACAGTAATTGTCTCTTTTCTTCTTCCACTTCATCTATATAATGCGGTTAGAACGAGCGAGAAGACTGCAGTCTACTTATAAATGTTCTGCAGAAATCGAAATTATTTTTCTAATACAAACATGGATTGTGGATTGTGCAGCCCTTGCGCTGACCAGCTTCTTCCTCTTCCCTGATTTTGGTGGAACTTGGTCAGTACAGGGACTGCGTTCACCCGTGGCGTCACAACGAGCCGCTATGCGTGCTCAAGTGAGCTTTGTGATATGAGAGCTACCACTCCGACTTAAACCTAAACCTGAAACAAAAATGGAACGCATATAGAATTATAGCCTAAAATCCGGTGCGGTGGGAGTAAGGGTATTTGTGTTGTAAGAAATAAAAGAACCTGTTGTTTAGTTCAGTGATCAAAATAAGATGATTGATCTTTATTTAAATTTGGTCTTACATACTAATACATTTTCTAATTCTATGAGTGACTTTCTAAACTCACTCAATAACATAAACTCTACTCAAAATAATTAAAATAAAATATACTTAATGTAATTTTGTTGCACTTGAATTAAACATATACCAAAGTGTTCTATTTGGCACATGTTCTGAATTCACAACCCTTAGGTCAGTTTACACTAGTGACACACTTCAGAAACTGAAAGTATTACTACACAAATAACACACACAAATATAAACAAATATGCGGTTGGTTCAAAGTAACACTTTGTAATAATTTTGGTGTAACCCAATACTGAACTAAATCAGAGTATGCATTTGTACTCTACAACATGTATACACTACAGTGTACTATACTGTAGTCAACGACTAATGCCCTAGTCTTTCAGTATGTTAGTTTTGACTTCACTTCCCAACATAGAGCATAAGGTCTAAGCTACTCCGTTTGCTGAAAATATTAAAACATTGGTTGTCCTAAAGAAGTCGCCGTAGTCTAGGTGGATGATTTTAAAATATAATGCTAATATAATGTCTCTGGTAATATTATACCCACGAGACGTTACTACAGGTGATGCTTTTTTAGAAGAGCAAAACTTGCTTAATTCTTGCCGGGTGATTAAAAATGTGTGGTCTGGCGTTGTTTTGATAGATCACAAAACCCTTCAGTTTTAATTGAATAACTTGCCTTATCCTGGCTAACTATTTATAGTAGAGTCTGGAATCAATCATTTGGCATTTCTATTACAGAAATAGGAAGAACACATAGCAGTCTGATAAAAAGTTATATGAAGCTTACGGAGGCGATATTGTGAGTATACAAACAGTAGAGACGTACACTGCTGTGTTCAATCGGCAATCGCACTATGTGGCATTTTGCCTGAAAACCTGGCCAAAATTAAAAGAAGTGTTTTATGAGTTAATGGCTGGAATTTTTTGATAGTGTTAGTGATAATTAGGGACAAGGATGAACTCAACTGATTTTGCTTCAAGTAGGTCCGTGATTTCGCCTAGCCCCCATACGAATTCCCCTCGAAATTGCACTTATTTACACATAATTATGGTAATTATGCAACAATCATGATAAAATTTCGCATGGATCAGTTCTGTGTACTAAGAAATCATGATGTAAAGTTTGGTGATCGGATCACATTTGACCCTGGTCCCCATATAAAGTCCCCTTTAGAAATTAACGTTTGCGCTTATAAATGGATTAAAAACATCAGTATCGTGATGAAATTCGGTGTGAACGTGTATTTTGTAAATCAAAATCATATTACCATATGTTGTTATGGTCGGACAACAATTGCCCCTAGGTCCAAAATAGGGCTCCTTAAGAAAATATGTTTAGCAATTATAATTGGCTTAAAAATTTTATTACCTCGATGAAATTCGACATGAACATGTTTAATATGAATGTGAATCATTTATGATCACATTTTATTATGATCGGATCATAAGTGCCCCTAGGTACCACATACGGTCCATTAAGAAAATCAAACATACATCTCATATTATTATAATAGTCGATATACATATGTAATTAAGTTTTTAAAGTTATATGATAATTAATATTTATTTATAATATTTATTTTACATTATTTAATACTTAACTTAAAAATACTTAAAAAGTGAAACTAACTACAATCGTTAAAATCGTTATCATTTTCATCAGCAATGTCAGGAAAATGCTTTTCTATTCCTTCGCGATTTTTGTATACTGCAGCTTATAAAAGGGTCACTGCTTAAAAGTAAACTATTCAGGACATCTCGATTGGTATCGCTTCTACTGAATTTCCTCGCATAATTCGTACGCCATATGGCTTTATTGCCTATGGCTTTATTACACTACGTCTAATTTTTTTAATTTTTCAAAAAAAAGGAAGATTTTCAAAAAATCGCCAAAAAATTATTGCGCAAATTTGCGCAAACTTTATTTTTTTTTTGTTCCTGAATGTAGAGAGTTCATATTTTTTTGTGGTATATAACATTAAACTACTAAAAACTACTTCCACCTTTAAAATCCTTATCTTTTTTTGGGTAGAGCAAAAAAAATGTGAAATTTTTACTATTTTTAAATTTTTAACGAATAAATTTAACATTAATATATGAGATATATATATATAAAAAAACTAAAAGTACCAGTTGCTCATATCTTTCAAATAAAAAACAGTATAAAACCTCTATTCGTTTAGTCACAAAAAAATATCATATAAACCTATTAAAATTTCAAAAAAAACACCAAAAACGCATTTAATTTTCTTCACTTTCCTGACTTTGACATCGTCTCAAATCTACAAATCTCAACTTAAAGTCGTGAAAATTCACTATATAATGCAGAATTTTGTTGTCTATCGAACTGCGTACTCAGTTTCTAAAATTTCTTTATATTCATTTTTGCCTTTTTGGCCAGCTTTTCAGGGTAAATGCCCCATAGTGAGTCGAGTGAAATCGTAAAAAAATATTAAGAAAGACCGGCTCCTAAGCAACTGGAGATAACAGTAAACAATTTAATGAACTGAACTTCTATTTTCAATTCATTACTAAAATGGAGAAAAGATTTAAAAATTGCTGAAGGAAGGGATTACATGCCATGGATATGTTTGAATAGAGCGACTTGAAGAGAATTCTTCATTGAGAACTTCTACAATCTGGCCAAATGATTGGTTCTGATCTCTACTATTAAAGAGGTTAATACAAGCAGTTCATTAGAAGTGAAAGGTTTTGTGCTCCATCAAAACAACGCCAGACCACATACATTTTTAATGATCCGGCAAGAATTAAGCAAGTTTATGTCGAAAATTTTGATTAATCTCTTCTGAAGTCTGTTAATGGTGTGAACTGAAATCGGAACAGTTGACGATATTATTGAACTCAAAAAAAAATTATTTTTTAATTAAAACAAAAGCTGAATTTGATTGTTTAGACCAGATTTCATAATACTTTTTCCATGTACTACAGGTCGTGATTGAGTGGTATTTTTTTTCCGAAGCATAGCAAGCAACAGAGTTTGCTTTTTTCATTTTCTAATTTTATTTCTCTGCATATTCTATACTGCACATAGCAACGCTAAGTAGTTGAAAATCAATAAATTCCATTTGTTATTAGCATTGGCAAAAATGGAATGGAAAAAACTCTGCCAAAAAGTTCAGAGTTTATTGAGGAATGCACTATGGGTCTAAGGAAAAAAATTAAATTGTTTCTCTGGCTGCCACAATCGTACACACACATGCATACAAACCATGATTACATTGTCAATAAAACCCATACACTTATTTCCTTACACTAATACACTGGAAATGAAATGAAAAAAACTTTACACTTTAACAGCAAAAAAAAACGGAGCAAAAGGGAAACTGTAGAGTAAAAAATTTTTATTGGGATTTTCTTAAAAGAAAAGTAAAATGTTGCACGTTCGCATTGCAAGTTGAGGCATTAGAGAATTGATCACGAAAAAGAAAAAAAAAATATTTTTCTTATTCCGTTTTTTGTTTTTGTAATTCCTTTATAAACTTTCATGCAATAAAAAGCAAATTTGACAATGAAGTGGGTTTTTATGCCACTATTTCGTCTTCTACTTGTTCTCTGCCGTAAATGTTAGTGTGTTTTATGTCTTGGGCAAATGCATTTTACTGCAAATGAAAAAAAAGAAAAAAAACAGAGAAACAGAATTGAAAAAAGAAATTGAATTTACAAAAGTCATGTACAATATAAAGCAATTTTCTTTGCGATAAAAATTTATTTGAAATATAAAATCAATCGAAAGAGAAAATTATGAATACACAAAATATGAATAATATTGATGCGATTGTCAAAAGGATGCTACAAAATCTATATATATGTATGTGGGTCATGTTGTTGTAACATGAAAAGGAATAAACTGGCATGTACACGTAAACAGTAAATCAGTGCTGCGTGCAGTAATGTGATCATTATCCTACAAAATTGTACATTCATTTTCACATTCTGTTAATATCCTACAACCTGATCCCATTGTAGTCTTCTAAAATTCGTTTATAATTTCTGTAAACATATATTTTATTTCACACCATCTATATCTAGCTGTTCGGCTGCTCTGTATCCACCAGTCCTCTTCAAGTCTTTTCTACACTTCCTCTTCTGCGATTACCTTGTGGGTTTTTTGTGGGTATATTTTTCTTTACTTGTTTATCATGTAAACAAGTTCATTGTTTTTGTAGCTTTTGTTTACAATTTAAACGATGTGAAAGCATCGTAATAATATTATTTTTCTCTTTTACCTAGGCAGGAAGCTAATTATGTTGAATTTGAGAATGTTTTGTCTATAACTTGAATACATTTTCTCTATCTTCTTAATATTTCATCATAGGCAAAGGAGTGGCTGATATTATTTCAAATTAAACTGTTTTATGAGAATCTGGGTTGTAATCCTGACTAAAGGGTTGTAATAATCAGTTAAAAAACTGTATCGTTGAAAATCTTGACATCACTCTATACAGTCAGGACTACGACCTAGCATCTCATACCACTTATGTTTGTGTTAATTTTATACATGAGTGACGGAACCTACAATAAAACGTCGAATCCGAAAGATAGATTTTTTTTTGGGAAACTTTTAATTGCAATTTTAATTACTCTTGGAGAGTTTTTAAAACAGATTTTCTGAGGTGAAGTCGCCGAAGAAATATTTTTTCATGTTTCGTTTTGTTCGAGATGTCTGACCAAGGGTTTGCATCATGACTTCACGTCTAATAAGCCAACACACTGCGTACTAGACTGCGGCGATTTCATGAGAGTGGGAGAGACATTATCGCTGAAAATGGCAGCGCTCATATATGTAGAGCATATCAGGAAAGGCATGCAAGATAGGGAAATCCTCGAAATACAACCTTGGAATAGTGAGTGACCTATGAGCCAATTGTCAGCGCAGATAGTGTGTTTTATGTCTTGGGCAAATGCATTTTACTGCAAATGAAAAAAAAGAAAAAAAACAGAGAAACAGAATTGAAAAAAGAAATTGAATTTACAAAAGTCATGTACAATATAAAGCAATTTTCTTTGCGATAAAAATTTATTTGAAATATAAAATCAATCGAAAGAGAAAATTATGAATACACAAAATATGAATAATATTGATGCGATTGTCAAAAGGATGCTACAAAATCTATATATATGTATGTGGGTCATGTTGTTGTAACATGAAAAGGAATAAACTGGCATGTACACGTAAACAGTAAATCAGTGCTGCGTGCAGTAATGTGATCATTATCCTACAAAATTGTACATTCATTTTCACATTCTGTTAATATCCTACAACCTGATCCCATTGTAGTCTTCTAAAATTCGTTCATAATTTCTGTAAACATATATTTTATTTCACACCATCTATATCTAGCTGTTCGGCTGCTCTGTATCCACCAGTCCTCTTCAAGTCTTTTCTACACTTCCTCTTCTGCGATTACCTTGTGGGTTTTTTGTGGGTATATTTTTCTTTACTTGTTTATCATGTAAACAAGTTCATTGTTTTTGTAGCTTTTGTTTACAATTTAAACGATGTGAAAGCATCGTAATAATATTATTTTTCTCTTTTACCTAGGCAGGAAGCTAATTATGTTGAATTTGAGAATGTTTTGTCTATAACTTGAATACATTTTCTCTATCTTCTTAATATTTCATCATAGGCAAAGGAGTGGCTGATTTTATTTCAAATTAAACTGTTTTATGAGAATCTGGGTTGTAATCCTGACTAAAGGGTTGTAATAATCAGTTAAAAAACTGTATCGTTGAAAATCTTGACATCACTCTATACAGTCAGGACTACGACCTAGCATCTCATACCACTTATGTTTGTGTTAATTTTATACATGAGTGACGGAACCTACAATAAAACGTCGAATCCGAAAGATAGATTTTTTTTTGGGAAACTTTTAATTGCAATTTTAATTACTCTTGGAGAGTTTTTAAAACAGATTTTCTGAGGTGAAGTCGCCGAAGAAATATTTTTTCATGTTTCGTTTTGTTCGAGATGTCTGACCAAGGGTTTGCATCATGACTTCACGTCTAATAAGCCAACACACTGCGTACTAGACTGCGGCGATTTCATGAGAGTGGGAGAGACATTATCGCTGAAAATGGCAGCGCTCATATATGTAGAGCATATCAGGAAAGGCATGCAAGATAGGGAAATCCTCGAAATACAACCTTGGAATAGTGAGTGACCTATGAGCCAATTGTCAGCGCAGACAGAATAAATCTCACCACTTATGTTGTGTGTGACAGGCGGTTCCTATAGTTTAAAGTCGACTCTAAACGACAGATTTTTGAGAAACTCTTCATGTCAAATTTTTATTTTTTGCCAGACATCTGCTGAGAGGCATATTTCGTTGTGTTGGAGATGTTTGACCTGGGCTTTGCACCAAGGCCTCACTTCTAATAAGCCAACACACTACCTACTAGACTATGGCGATAGGTGGTACAAAAGACAGAACATAACTGTATCATCTTACCGTCAAATACTTGGTTCTTATGAAGCTAAATTGAATATAGCATGGGACTGTCTAAAGCCGCTGAATCAGCTGGGTACACGAAATACGGTTACCCTCTGATAGGCCACAGGTTTTGTGTAAATTCTCGGCAATTAGCAAGAAGACAAGCTTACCAGAACTGGAGGTTATACGCTGTTAATGGATGCAGAACCCTTCTGTGGAGTGTGAGGGAATATTTTTAAAGTGAAACTTATCGAAAGCAAAGTAAAGAGAGGCAGAGACTCCAAGTGGGTTTGGGGCAACCAAAAAAAAGGAGATCAAAGTCATGCTTCAAAATACCAAGAAATATATTGAGTTTGATAACCACTTTGACAGGGCAATTTCGACTCAGCGTACAATTATTCAGAATGGGTATTGTACAACGATGAGAATGAATAATTGGAGCATATTCCTGAAACTTGTGAGGCCTTAATGCATCCCAAAAGGGAACACTTGGGTGTTGGATAAATACTGTGATTTATCAGGGCAATTGGCTTGGCTTGGAGGAGGTATTTATGAAATGAGTGACAACCCTTTAACATTTCCTAATTAGATTATTAAAGGCTCTTTATTTTTACTCAATTCTTCTTGTTATTCTTTCAAATCCAAACATAAAATCCTTTTGAAAAGAAAACTAAAAATTTGATTCCAAATCAAAAAAAAGTTTTTGAATCTTTTGAAAGGAAAAATGAAAATATTCTTCTCATTCGCTTTATGACACTGACGTATTGTTTGTTTCCACTACATCACGCACCAACTAAGAGTCTTGAATGTATGATACGCAAAGCAACACACAGCCACTTAGGCTTACATATGCCACAATTGAGCAAAAATTCTTTTCCTTTTGGAATACGGGAACATAAACACAAACAAAAGAAATATTGAAAGAGCGATGAGAGAGAAAGAAAAGCAGCAAGAAGAGAAATCGCTTATCAAAGCGTTAAAACTGTTTGTATTGTGTGAGTGAGTAGAAGTCACTAACTTTCTGTAAATAGCTGTCTATGTCTCTGTATGTATGTGTTTAGTAAATATATTCATACAGACTTCCTTTTCATAGTTTGTATTTGTGTATGCAGAAAAGCGTTAAAAATTGCTTGGTGGTATATGAAAGGAAGAGGACAGGAAGAGTATTTCAAAGTATATGCATATGTAATGCCTCTTAAACATTCTCAGTTTAAGGCACAGTGAGTTAGGAGACGTTTGTTTTTCATACCAAATTTCTTTTGCCAAAATATTTTAAACTGCAATGGGAGTTTAATTTTGAATTTTTTTTTTATTTTTTTTAAATATTTTTTTTTGTTTTAATAAAATTCTTGCCTGTACTGTCTACACACTTTTCTAACCCACTGTGCCTTAAATGCACCAACATTCCTACAACGTATCAGTGCCAATTCATCCTTTAGTTTTACAATATTGTGCCAACAAATCTTCTCTTTTGAATTTGCTTGCAATCTCTACTACAGCTAACGAAGCCAACCAACCATTTTGCCATCCATTTCTCATTGACTAATGGCTCAACATTGGAAGCAGCTCAATGGAGCTATTCACACCTATCGCTAATTTATTGAATTAATATTGAATATGTCAAGCTTTGTAAATACTTTCTATTTACTGTTATTACGTCTGTGTATACAACTGAGTTCTGGTATTATTTCACTCTGTTTAAGCTTCAATGATTTTAAATGATACTAACAATGCAACAAAATACCTGGTGATAAATGTCTAAAATCGTTAAAATGGCTTAAAATACAAGAAAATAAATAATGAAAATAAAGTATTTAAGTTGACAAAACAATGAATAAAGCTATGAAGACATTTAAAAGCAAACATATACTTGTACATTTAATTGGTGAGTGGTAATATTGTTGTATGAGGGAAAAGGCTATTAAGGGAAAGGTTTGAATCACTGTAAAGGTTTGAATCAAAGTTCTCTATAAATATCAAGAGATAGAGAATTGGAGGTTCTTATCAAAATGTTGTGAAAAGTGTGTGTCTGGAAGCTTCTTCTACAATTGAAGTCTTCAATTCAATTCTTCTCTGACGTCTTAAAAGGATTGCCAGTGTTATAACCTACGACATGGGTATTCAAGACGATGTTTTGCAACCAATTTGATTTACACATGGAAAAAGTTAGAGTTGAGTAGAAAAATCATTGAAACAAACGAGATCATCAACTAAACTGCTATATATGTGTGATGTCTCTCGGAATACATATTGCTTGCTGCTTAAACAAATTCAGACGATGGTGAATAAAAGCGTACTCCGGAATATGCCTTAATATGATCGCACAGCAAGCATTCAAGCAGTACTTGGCTGGTTGGGGTTTTGAGTTCGCAAATTAAAAAATTAAATTAAATTAAAAATGTTCGCCGTAGTCTAATAGGTAGTGTGTTGGCTTATTAGACGCGAAGCCTCGGTTTCAACTCCAGGACAAGCATCTCTAACTAAACGAAATAAAGAAAATATTTTTTGGCGGCTACCTCTCAGCAGATTTCTGGCAAAAACGCAGAGAGCAAATAAAATTGCCATGACAAGTTTCATAAAATTCGGATGCGACTTTTCTAATTCGGGACCCGCCACTCATGTATATAATTAACACAAGCATCATAAGTGGTGTGAGAAGAAAAGTCGTAATCCGAACTATAGGACCAATTATGACCGATTAGTCGCCGTAGTCTAGTAGGTAGTGTGTCGGCTTATTGTCTAATATAAATAATAATATTTTACGCCTGTGAAAGCCAGGGTTCAAACCCCAGGCCAAACATCAAAACAAATACAAAAAGCATTTCTTCGGCGACTTCCTCTCAGCAGATTTCTGGCAAAAATGCTGAGAGTAAATAAAATTGCCATGAAAAGTTTCTCAAAAAATTTGCCGATCGAATTCGACTCAAAATTTTAGGTTCCGCTACTCATATATAAAATTAACACACACAACATAAGTGGTGTGAGAAACTAGGTCGTAGTCCGGACTAAAGGATTGCAATGACCAATTATGTATGTATGAGTAGACAAATCATTGAAGCAAACTAGATCATCAACTAGACTACTTATACTCAGTTCGAAGTCTCTTAAAATGTATGTTGATTGCTGCTAAAATAAGTTCAGTCAACAAGTTCATATTGAATAAAAGCGACATCATTGTACAACATAGTATGTCTTAATATGATTGCAGTACTTGCCTTGTTAAATTTTTAAGTTCGCAAAAAAAAACTCCACTGCATTTAATTTGCACTCCAAATCGTCTGATGACAGAGCGTATCAAATGTATTGGCGAAGTTAATTAGTGAATGGACACAGTCATTCAAATAACTGATCAACTAAAATGGCTTCTTTGCAGCAGCGGTAAGGTATCGTATTCATTTAGAAGGTCTCCAGTTAGTAAGCATGACTGTATCGTGCCAATTTAAGTTGCAACATTTTTAAACGTAATTATCATTCACACATTCACACCATCTTATTCCTTCGGCAGTTGTTTAGGTACTTTACATACATACAAGATTATGACCCAGTTGCTCACACGGATTTATGTTGTGTGTGTTAATTTTATACATGAGTGGCAGGACCTACTGTTTAAAGCCGATTCCGAATTTTAAATTTTTGAGAATTTTTCATGGCAATTTTATTTTACGTTCCGAGTTTTTGGCAGAAATCTGCTGAGGGAAAGTCGCCAAAGAAATATTTCTTCATATTTCGTTTTGTTGGACATGTCTGACCTATGGTTTGAACCGTGGCCTCACGTCTAATAATCTAAGACACTACCCACTAGACTACGACAGTTCAGGTACTTTGCAATAGTTAAACATCGGCTTTAAGTGGTTTCCGACTTCAGTTGGTTTTTCTAAAATAAAACCAGGTTCTTTTATTTCTTTCCTTTTGTAAACCTAAGTTCGTTTGGGGTGCAGGTACTCTCTGACGGTGTGATTATTAAATTTCATATTTGAATTTGTCTTTCGAGCTTTACAGATAGACGACTAAGGCGACTTCGTGTACTTAAAATAGGAAGAATGGAACTCAAGTTATGAAATTTATAAAAACATTGACAAGAGCAGAAAAACTTTACTTAAGTTGGAAATTACTTCCTTAATTAATTGGTTATTACAACCCTTTAGTCAGAACCACAACCTAGCTTCTTGAAATGTCTGCGCCAGGGGTTGAACCATGGCCTCACGTCTAATAACCCAACACACTACCAACTAGACTGCGGCAGCTGCATAAGTTGGACATTGCTATGAGTTCTTTTTCACCAAATTGAGGAAGTAACAACTTCTGAACGCCTTTTATTCTCTGTATGATAAGGAACAATATTTTTCTTGTTTGAATATGTTTGTTTGAATATGTATCCCAAAATTTAATAAGCCATGTAAGTGACATGCATATACTTTGATATTAGGGCAAATAAAAATCCTGGCTTTTATTTTCCAATACGTACACTTAAGGGGGTATATTTTCTTATTCTGCTATTTTAGTTTTTTTTTTTAAACCCAAAAACAACGAACCACAAAAATTCAAAGCAAATTTTATGAAAGAAAATTAACGAAAAAAATTTCAACAAGAAAATATTTTCTGTAACATTATTAAACCAGAAAAAATTGTTTGAGCAAATCTTTAGAAATCTCAGTTTTACAAAATCCGCCCTCTAGCGAGAAAAAAAAAGTAGAGCAGAAATCCTTAAAAAAAAAGAAGGAAAAATTCAAATATTAGAGAAAAAGGGTTACGAAAATTCCTTTTCGTTTCTTTTTTGTACAACAAAGACAACGACAAACAGCAATTCAAAGTGTATGAACTGAAATATTAAGAAAATTTTACCACAGAATGTAACATGTAAACACCATTTAAAAAACTTTCAACTTTTTTGTCATTTTGTTTTTCTTTTTTTGTTTTTTGTTTCATTTTGTGTAACAAAATTTGCTCTGATGTCATGTCTTGTTGATGTTGCTGATGATAATGATGATGATGATGATTAGTGCCATACACATGTGAATACTTTTAAATGTATTGGATTTAAAAGAGTGTAACGATAGTTTTGCAAACCAAAGTTGTGAATGTGTGCTCTTTTCCTAGTTCCCTCAATCTTAGAAACTCTTCACCGTAGCAAACAAAAGAAAAGATTTTTTTTCTCTCCGATTTTAGTTTTCATTATTTGAAAAGTAACACTGTTTCCATTGGAATTTTGAAAAGGTTTACTTATATTTTTGAGGATATTGCTACGAAAATGAAGTATCAAGTTAATGTTTAATGTTACATCGTTTAACATTAAAATTATAAACAAAAGCTACAAAACCAAAACAATGCAGTAAACAAACCAGTTTACAAATTATCGTACTGCTTGATATAACAACAAACATTAGCAATAAAAAAAATTATAAACATGTAAACAAATCTCCACAAACAACACTACAAGAATAAATGTGAACAAAATACACAAACAACAATAATGAATGTAAACAACGATGTTTACATTTATACAGATGTCGAGAATGCGAAGCCACAAACATTTGCCTTCAAGAACATTCATCAGACTGTTTACCCTCCCAAGGCAATGCAGGCGAGTGAATTATTGAAGTTCAGTCAGTCTTGTGTGAAGACGGGGCGAGTACTTGTGGTTTGAAGATCTGTCGAATAATTGTCTAGTAATTGTTACTGTTTATGCAAAGGATATAAACAGAGGAATAATAAGAAAAGCAATTGTTGTTGTTTACATCAAGTTGTAAACAGTGGCACACAGAATTGTGCGAATAGTAAAGAATTTTAATGAAAACTAAACACAAATTTATTTTGAATTTATTTGCAATCTGCGAGACCATATTTTAAATGTCTTTAAAAGATAAAAACGTAACAATATCTTCATGTGAAATCCTCTTTACAAATCCAATGATAGGATTGGAGAATATTGTAAATTATTTTATAATTATTAGAAACACAATTTCTAAGTTGGCATAATTCACCAACATATCGTTACACAAGGCCTACGTACACGCAATAACTCTGTGTGGTTACCTAAAGCTTCTATTTCTATCCAAGTGCATCCCGTTCTCCAATTCTTTTCATTTGGAAAATTAAACATTGATAATGTTGAAGCCAGCTACCTAGCAGTATGTAAGCAGCTTGCGTGCTAGTCTTTCTTATTTTTCCACTATTTTGTGTAATTTTTCAGATATTGGTCGAATATGGCGATATTCATCATTAAAAACAAATTTATCAGGTCAAAAAACAGCACATCATAAAGGAAAAACCCTTACTTAGACCAGCGTATAAACCCATTGTAATACTACAGAAAATATACACAGGAAACTAACGCAGGACTCCAGCATAAATCTTGTCATCGCAGCATGTCATGTTCAGTCGAAGATGGCAGAAAATAAGAAATTAAGAACTTCCATCTTTATTATGGCAAAGAGCACAGCACTGACACAAACTTCTTTCAAAGTCAGAGCTCCTGCAGAAGTCATTCGATCGAATGCCAAGCCTATAGTCAAGTCTTCCAATAAGACAGTGGTTGATGAGAATCGGAATTGTGCAATTGATGATCGTGAGCTTTAAGGACAAAAGAAAGTCGTTTCTCTTCTTATGCATACAAGTTCAGCAGAGTCTAGCAATATTTTATATATCAACCCACTGCCAACGAAATTGAGCCTCCGCATTAAACGGGCGTAGAACACCATGTCTAACAACATACATACTACATAGCATAATTGGCCATTACACACCTTCAGTCAGGATTACAACCCAGTTTCAAACACCACTTATGTTGCGCTTCTCAATTTTATGTATGAGTGGCGGGGCCTACAGTTTAATTCCGACAGGTAGATATTTGAGAAAGTATTCCTGGCAATTTTATTTACTCTCAGAGTTTTGGTGGAAATCTGCTGAGAGGAAGTCGCCGAAGAAATATTTTTTCGTATTTCATTTTGATGGAGCTGGCTGACCGTTGGTACCTCAGGCAATTGACTGTAAAATTTCTAATGTTCTGTGCCGGTCAGTTCATTAGCGATGTCCTGGAATTCAGATAAGATTTATCTTTGAAAAATTCGAAATTTTCGTAAGAAATCCTAGACATTCTTGGACATGGACGAACATCAAGAAGACGTTCATTAGGAACTTCATTGCAATTTGGATGTGCGAGTAAGCATATGTAACTTTTAACAGAAAAATGTAACTTAAATTTGTGTCTTCTAAGAAAGTGAAGCCTAAAGTGCCCTGTGCAACTGATATTACATACATAACATAATTGGTCATTACAACCCATTACGACCTAGTTTCTCACAACATTCATGTTGTGTGTGTTAATTTTATAAAGTCGACTCCGAACGACAGATTTTTTTTTTTTGAGTAACTTTTCATAGCAATTTTATTTACTTTCAGAGTTTTTGCCAGAAATCTGCTGAGAGGAAGTCGTCGAAGAAAAATTTTTTTCATATTTTGTTTCGATGTCTGACCTGGGATTTGAACAGGGGAATCACGTCTAATAAGCCAACACACTACCTACTAGACCACGGCGACCATCTGCAACTGATATTATCAGAGACATTATATTTTGAGAACAATTTGTTAACGAATTCAACCGAAAATCCATGTTTTAATTTACTTAATGTGTCATTACAACCCTTTAGTCAGGATTACTACATAGCTTCTCACATTTCATCTACGAATTGTGGGGACGGATGATAGATTTGAGAAATTTTTCATGGAAATTTTATTTACTCCCGGAGTTTTTAACAAAACACTGCTGTTCGAGTCTAAGCTGGGGTTTGCAGCACAGGCTCTTGTCTAATAAGCCAATACACTACGAGACTATGGTGACTAACACTGCAAACCCAATATTTTTGCAAAATTAGTGCTGCATTGTAAAATTTCTTCGAATCTAAAGAAATGCTTTAAAAGAAAAAAAATTTCCAATTTCATTTTTTCTTTTTTCTTCCTCGTATTTGTCTCAACAAAACAACGAACAACAATAAAACCAATAACGCCATTTATAAACTCGATAATAATGATTATTTTTTTTTTTTATTTCTTTAATATGATTATGATACTTGTGTCTTCAACAACTTTGTTGTCTTGTCTAATACGCGCAGAACTTCAATCTTCAATGAAATTATGTCAACATTATAAAACTCGTTAATAGTTGACAACTTCTTTTACAACTCGTTGCGTCTTATAAGCATTGTTGTGGATTTCAAGTGAAATTACTTTTTATTTTCAGCGAATTAAAATCTAATTTTATGTTGTGTAAAAAGTATAGCATTTTAGAAAGTTTTCAAATATATTGTGTGTGTGTAAATCATATTCATTTTAAAATAGTTGTTCGGAGAATGAGTATGCGGAGAAAAAGGGAATAAGTAGAATTTAAAAGAAATTGATTTTTTTTTTGATTAGACGTACAAAATGAGTGCGGGATAAAGGAAATGACATAAAAAGGTATATTTTTTGATAAAAGGAACAAATAAGAGAAAGGGAATTAGCTGCCACAGACTGAAATCTATGGTTGCCATAGCTCCTGCAGTTATACTAAATTTTAGCAATTTAAGAAAAAATGAAATATAATTGGCATTAGAGACGGTGAAAACGCCAAGGAGTGTATGGTATTACATACATAATTGGTCCTTACAAACCTTCAGTCAGGATTACGACCTAGCTTCTCAACGCCACTTATGTTGTGTGTGTTAATTTTATATATGAGTGGCGTGACCTACAGTTTAAAGTCGGCTCCGAAAGACAGATTATTTTTTGATAAACTTTTTCATGGCAATTTTATTTACTCGAAGTGTTTTTGCCAGAAATCTACTGAGAGGAAGTCGCCGAAGAAATACTTTTTGTATTTTGTCTTGATGTCTGGCCCGTGGCTAGAACCCTGGCTTTACGTCTAATAAGCTAACACACTACGTGCTAGACTACGGCGACTTCAAAAATTTCAAAGAACATGTTGAATATTTCGTGCATAAATATGTGGACATTCGAAAACTCTATTTAAAGTGGTTGCCTTCCAAGTTTACAATCGACCAAAAACAACAACGAATTCATGATATGAATTGATATTTCATCATTCGAAATTAGAAAGCTCTATTCAATCCACCACAAACAACAACGAATTCATTCGAAAGCTTTATTCAAAGTGGTTGCCTCTCGAGGTTACAAACGACCACAAACAACAACGACTTCATGGTTCGAATTGATGTTCCATCATAAAAACAACCCGAAATTATATTTCGATTTCTAACAACATATGAACTATGATTCCATTATTTCACAACATAATCAAAACGATCATCATCTGATTTGATTCCACATGGTGAAGCGACTCCACTCACTAATCGGTTGGTCAAGTTATGTATTTTGGGTATAATATTCGTAACAAAAAAAAAAAGTAAAAAAAAAATAAAAGTGACTACTACAGAGCGTTATTGGAGCGTTCGAAGGACAAAATTGACTTTAAAACCATGTGTCTTAAGCATCATTATATCATGTTGTTCTCACTTCAAGTAATTCATTTCGAAAACATATGATCACCAAAGAGTACAACAACAATAACAAATATCGCACGAAGATTTGATAGCACAACCCATGGGGCAATTTTATGACTCAATGGCAATGCTGGAGTACCCCAAATTTCCTTGAGTATGTTCGAAGAGACAAAACGTTGGATTTCTGTTTCTGCAAAAAATTAACCACAAGCAAAAAATTTAAATTTCTAGTAAACAATAGGAAACTGGAGGTTATATATTGCTTTCCTTTCCATAACACATATGTTCAGTATTGATTTCCATCAAAATTACTCCTTATGCTCTTTGATCGAATGTGTCCTCACTTGGTATCACTTTTCGGAATATTGTTACAGCAGTTGCCCACAAAACAAAATCGTATAATAACTTCGTCGAAATTTTTAAAATTATTCAACTGCAATATGAACATAATTCAAACGATAAACGTGCACAGCAACAGCAATAAAAATAATAGGTTTCTAGGCCTAAATGCATTCCATGGAAGAACAAGTTAGTTGTGACAAGCAATAAAATCATTGCGATGATTTTTAAAGTCGTCGTAGTCTAGTAAGCAGTGGTGTTGGCTTATTAGACATGAGGTTCAAACCCAAGGTAAGACCTCTTCAACGAACTCCCTCTCAGCAGATTTCTTTCAAAAAACTGGGGTGGAATTAAAATTACCATGATAAGTTTCTAAAAAATCTGTCTTTCAAAGTCGCCTTTAAACTGTAGCTCCCTCCACTTATGGACAAAATTAATACACACCACATAAGTGATAAGAGAAGCTAGGTCGTAATTCTGACTGAAGGATTGTAATGACCAATTATGTATGTATCAGAGATTAGCAATGAATCGTTTTTTAGCTACTCATAAGTACTCATGAAATTTTGAGTATGAGTGAGTCAACAGTATTGATATTCAACTACTCTGATTCATTCGTACTCACTACAACATTGATTTATAAGTACAGGTTGCAATGAGTATAAGTGCAAAGTTGACATCAAACTCACAACATTCAAAATATGTTTGATTGATACTCATTCAGATTCATAAATTTAGAAAAATACTTATAATACTCATAAATGATTCGAGTGCTTCGAATCATTTATCAAAATTAACTGTCTTAGTTGTTGTTGCATTTATAAAAAAGAAGAAAGACAAAGACAGCAAGCAAAACAAACACACAACCTTCTAGTGAGTATTGTAGTGTTCGTAGGTGAATCATACTTATTTTGTGATTCTTATAAATATTGAGTAAAGGAGAGTCGAAAACAACAACATCGTGCGTATTGTTGAGTACCGTGGCCACGATCAAACTTAACTGATCAAATTTTGCATATGTGTTGGTAATATTTGTCTGGCTTAGCACAGCAACACATCAAATTTGAGCCTTAAAATTTCATTTTAAAAATGTCGTGGAGAAGAAAACATCATATGGTTTCATCGGAAAAAATTCTTTTATGGTTTCCTTTCTTTTTTTGAAATTTTTTTTAGGTTTTCTGAAAGAACATATGGTTTTTGGTTGAGAGATTACTCTGTTTTTGTTTTTTTAGTGTCGAGTTTTTTTCATTCAATATGACAGATGATTGTTTCATAGCCACAACCCTGGCGCAGGCAATTAAAAAAAACAAAAGAAGGAAACTGCGAAGCGTCTTTGGATGAAAGAATGGTTGAAGAAAACGGAACTCAAATTGAGTTTTCCAAATGATTTTCGAAACTTTTTACGGATGGATGAAGGCACATATGAGGAACTTTTAAATTTGGTTGGCCCGAAAATTCAAAAACAAGATGCTCAAATGTGTGACGCCATCTCTCCGAATCAACGTCTATCTATAACATTGCGTTTTCTTGCTACAGGCAATTCCTTTTCTGATTTAAAATTAGTCAGCGCTATTTCGGAACGAACAATTGGTCGAATTGTTAGGGATACTTGTGGAGAAATAAACAAGATTTTAAAGTATAATAAAAAAGCAATTAAAGCAAATTATTAATGGACTTAATTTTTTCGGCTTAAAATTAAAATAATTTTTATTAAACAAAACACAATTCATAAAAATAAAGGAACAATATCATAAAATTCACAAATAAAAACAAAACATCCACTTTTTTATTATTTTTTTATTTTTCTTATCATTTTTTTGCTACACATTTTCGTAACACCCGCGAAACAAGACTGATGTTACTCCTACGAAATCTGCAGAAAAATGAAATTTGAAGTAATTGCCCGCACACACATCAAATTTGCTTCAATTTTATGCGGAGCAGGTGGCGCAAATCAAAACTATTTTGATATTCTTCAAACTCTTCTCAGCCTGTACGTGTGAGTACAGTTTTACCAATCAAATCACAAAAATGGCAGATTGATCAGTTTAGTTTGATCGTGGCTGTGCTGCTTAAGTATAAGTACGGTGAATACTTCAAACTGTGAGTATAAGTAGTATGAGTATGGTATTAAAATAAATATGAATGCGTATAAGTATCAGAAATTATTAGTATGATTCGAATCTACTCATCTTTTGCAATACTCATTGCTGATCTCTTGTATGTATGTATGTATGAGAAAAAACGATGGAATTTTGTCAATAAAAAGGCAGGAAGAGAGCACGCAAGAAATTTTTCCTAGGTTATACCCCATTCTTAGCTCGCCCAACCGACAAGAAGTTTGGTTCGAAGTATGATATCAGCTTACAAAATAAATTAAATTTGATTACCTCAGCAAATCGTTTACTACGAATGTGTAGATAACATTGGAGAAAGGTTAGGCAAATTGTCTAAAATTGAAGGAAAACTATAATGAAAAAAAAAACACTTTACTTTATCCAATTGGTCCTAACCGCTGCTGAAGCAAAATCTTAATTTAGACACACCCTTTACGGAAGACATAAAAAATCATCCCTCATTTTGAGTAACCATATACAAATATACGAAAATTATTTCGTATTATTTTTGATGGTAAATAACCTTTAACATCCAACTAAGTTTATTTGCCCAAAAGCACGTTGATTTGACATTTTTATTTTGGGATGGAGCCCATTAAAACTGAAAAACAAATAACAGAACGGTTCGTTAAAATTTTCATAACTTTTTGTGTTGATTGTACATAAAAATAGAAAAAATGTTCTCAAAATTATGGGGCCAAATAATATATTAAAATATTCTAACATACAAATACCCAACAGTTTGTAACAAAAAACACAAAAACAAAACGAAACAAAATAACAATTTCCTCAGGTAATGGTAGTTGGCTAAATTGGAAATGTCTAACACCTGCTATGATTGCTTCCTAGATAGACAATAAAATTAAGTTTATGATGCCAAAAAAAGAAAAAAAATAAACAAATCTGTTTGCCAAAAAATGAAAGAAAGAAATAAACAAAGGCAGAACAAAAGAAAGAACTACAAATGCTAACAAATCAAAAATAATAAGGAAATCTAAAACAGCAAAAATATGTTTTGAAAATAACAAGTTTCTTGAAATTAAGGAACAAATATGACAAATATTGTTTGAATTTTTAGGCCAACAACTTTAAGTTTTCTATTGTAAAGGTTTATAATACTAGGTATGCAATACTGTTTTATTTGGCAAGCGAGTTAACAGCTGATAGTTGATTTTTAAATAGAATTCGCTGTTGTCTAGATAGTGTATTAGCTTATTAGACAAATGCCTGTGGTTGAAACCCTGATTCAGACAAAATATAAAAAAAATATTTCTTTCGGTGACTTTCTCTCAGCAAAAACTCTGCGAGTAAATAAAATTGCCATGAAAAAATTCTCAAATAATCTGTCATTAGTAGTCGACTTTAAACTGTAAGTCCCGCCACCCATGGATAATATTAACTCACGCAACATCAGTATTGTAAGAAGTAAGGTTGTAGTCCTGACTAAAGGGCTGTTACGATCAATCATGTTTTAGATTAGTTTGGTGTGATATTTCATTATGGATATACTTACACCAGATTAGCGATTGCAATTGAAACTTTTTTTTAAACAAAATAATGGTTCTAATCGTTAAACTTATCGTTGAGTTTGTTACACGAAGGCCCATTATTACAACTTGCCGCTAAAGTTGGGTTTAGTAAAGTGGTATTGTGTTGGCTTATTAGACGCAAAAGCCTGGGTTCGAGCCGCAGGCCAGGCATCAAAGACAAAATACAAAAAGTATTTTTTTCGGCGACTTCCTCTCAGTAGATTTCTGGCAAAAACTCTGAGAGTAAATAAAAATTCCCATGAAAAGTTTCTCAATAAATAAAAATCTGTCGTTCGGAGTCGACTTTAAACTGTAGGTCCCACCACTCATGTATAAAATTAACACACACAACATAAGTGGTGTGAGAAACTAGGACGTTGTACAATGGGTCAATTCGATCTCCGGGTACTGTACTTGTCTTAATTGACAAGTACACGTCCTCTAACCAAACCTAACCAAACCTAAAAGGTAACTTTAGCTAAATTGAACTTTAAACTTCTTTTCGTTATTACAACCTACATACAACATAAAATAAAGTTAACTTTTTCAAAAATATGGCAGCGCCAGAGCAACACTGCTCAATTAAACATGTTTTATTTAAACTTAGTGGCATTGACGGACTTCTTCTTTTTTGTTGTATTTGCTCATTTTGTTTATATTTAAAGTTGCCATATTGAAAATAATATACATGTATGGCAAGTTCAAACATAAACTTAACTTTAAAAGTTACTGGTAGGATGATACTCCCTTTAGCTTAACTCGAACATTGAAGTAAAACCAAAGCAATCAATACGTCGGAGTTCTCAATAACTTTTCAATAATTTACTTATGCAGGTAACCAAGTAATGCCGCATACCCAGTACAAGTGGTAAAGCACAAATTGACATTGAAGTCCTATTCAAAATTATGTTCCCCAATGGAACGTATTTCTTGTTAAATGGGTTCGTAAATAAGAAGAGATGTGGCCTTTGAAGTGAGGCTAATCGGCATGCTTTTTTCCAAGCACCAATATTTATTTACTTAATTGGTCTTTCTTCAGTCAGGCTTACAACCTAGCTTCTCACGCCACTCATGTCACATGTCTTAGTTATATATATGAGGGGCGGGACCTATATTTAAAAACAATTCTGAACGATATATTTATTAGAAATTTTTTTTTATAATCGTATTTACTCTCCGAGTTCTTGAAAGAGAACTGCTGAGAGAAAATTGTAGAAAAAAATATTTTTCCTATTTTCTTTTGTACGAATTGTCTGAGCTAGGTTTTGAACCGCGATATCTGCCCTACGTACTAGACTGCGGCGATAGAAACGATCACCAATTATATTTACAAAAAAACTACTTTTTCTGGCGCTTTATGGGCTGGCGTAGTCAGTTGATGGCTAGAAAGCCATTGCCAGTGTTTAAGAGTTTAAGGATATGATTAGAAATTTTGTCCTTGCTTAGCTGGTATTAATCTTATTGACAGGTGATACCAAGCGTGCAAAACACTAGAATTGATTTACTTAAAGAAACTTTTAATGAAAAGAGTAATTTACACGTAATGTTTTAAGATCACACGATTCAAACTCATTTCGAACATTTTGTTTTAGGTTATACAAGGTCTCTTGCCAACGTCGAAAAACCAGAGACAAATAAACACCTGGAAACAAATATTCGAAGAGTTGTTGGCGAAATATGTCTTCAGGCGCCTGTCATAACATTTTCTATCCAACAAAGCCCGTTTCATTGATACAAAAAAATATCTTTCTTTGTTTTATTATGATTTAAACATAAATTTTTTAGCTTTTCTAGGTTAATTAATTAAAATCCGTTGGCATTTTGTTAAGAGTAGAATAATTTCGTAATTCTTGTTTATCTAGCCGCGTTCTAGTCAATTTACTTTTCCATTTTCATCAGTTTCATGTGGCGATCAAATTTTATATTACGATTGTTAAAATAAGCAAAACAATCTTATTTCCTTTTAAACGCTCATATATTTCAGGTACTTAAATCGTTTTTGTTTTTTACTTTTACTTTGTTTTATCGCCATGCTTTTTAACTTTTCCGGTTGGCATTTAAGGGGCCACAAAAGATTACCGCCGTATAATAAATAATTGATGAGACGACAATTGCAGCATTATGTGTCACGCACCAGGCGTATTTAACGTATTTACACACACTTTATCTTCTTCGTCTTCTTACGAAAGCTGCAAAAGACTCCATAACAAAGTGACCTTTGATTTAATGTAGTTGGTGGTTGGTGGTTGGTGGTACTGCTGCTACTTGGATTTGGATTTTTATGGAAATCTTAGCGTTTTGTGTAGGGCTGGGAACAAATATTCAAAACGCTAAGGATTTCAAATGTTTTGTTATGCTTTTCTGGTTTCCTTGATGTGAAAAATACTTAAAATCTCTATGGTCTATAAACATTTTTGTTGTTGTTTAAAATATTTATCGCTCATACATCCATATATCGCTAGGGATACGTTGGTTGGTTTTTGCATTTGTCTTTGCCTTCGACGTGACTTGATGTGAGCCAAGTAAAGTTCAGCAGCACTTTTGCTGTTTACTGTTCGAAATTTATGGCTGTCAGTTTGTTTATTATTTTTTTTTTTGATTTTATTTCTTATTCCCTATTAAATTTCATGTTTAGGAAAACTCCAGAAAATTTTTGAAAGCAAACCATATGGGTTTTGCTTAGGTATCATAATTCTCCGGCAGAATGCCGGGTATGAAATAAAGTCATAAATTTTCGTATGACAAAACAACCGAAAAGTTATTTTCCCTGTTACAGCTGAGCAGTTTTTCCAAAATGTCTGCCTTTTTTTGTATAAAATTATAAATTTTTAAGTAGGGTATCTCGTTTTATACAGCAACACCCAAAAACACTCAAATCTAAGGGGCAAAACGTAATTGAAATTAATTTGCTATAATACCTGGCATACGAGTATATGCAAATTATTGGGAAATATGAGAATTGAGTCGTGTTCGTCTTTGTATGAACCAATACCATATACTTCGCCTTTATCTTTTTAAGTAAACTTAACCGTAGATCGAGCTTTGTATCAAAAGTGCTACATTTCAATTTTTGAGACGATATAACTTTAATTCAGAAAAAGTTTGATGTCTGATAATTTTTTGAATTCGTTGGTATTGTGATTGTCGTTATTTTAAACCAAAGAAAAAAGAAAATTTCAAACAGGACTTATAAAATTCAAAAACTTCATAATTCTTTTGATATATACGAATTTCCTAGGTATTCTTTGGTGTTGTGTATGTAATATTTTGAAGTTTTCAAAGATTTTGTGAAGTTTTATCGGGAATAATACCATATTTATGATATTTGATAAGGAATTGAAAGTTAAGTGTTGTATGAGAGTGAAAAAGTTGAATTTTCTGTTTTTGATATTGATTGAAGTAGTAGTAGTCTAGTATGTACTATGTTAGCTTATCACGCTCATCGTCACGATAATATCAGAAAAATTTTCACATAGGCCACGGTAACGTTATTAGATAATTGAGTTAGAAATTTATCAAGGAAATTTAGTGTATCACAGAAAAAAATTCCCTGAAAAACACTATTTTTTATGTCACACATATATGACTGACATAGCTCTATATTAAAATTTTTTTTATTTAATGGGTGATTTTTTAAGAGCTATAGGAAAATTTAAAAAAAAATATTAAATTCAGAAAAATGCATGAAATCTTTATTTGAATCGATAGTACGGTCCATATAATTTAATGTTTGAAGATTATTTCATGCAAATATTGACCGCGACTGCGCCTCAATTAGTCCATCCGCTTAGTCCAATTTTGGCATATGCTTTCCAACATTTCGGGCGGTATCGCACGAATAAATGCTTCAATTTTGTCTTCCAATACTGCGTCAATTGAAGCGGGCTTGTCTGTTTAGACATGAGCTTTAACATAGCCCCACAAAAAATAGTCTAAAGGCGTTAAATCGCACAATCTAGGCGCCAATTGACCCGCCAAAATGTTCACCGAACTCGCCTCTCAATAAGTCCATTGTTACGCGTGCTGTGTGGCATGTGGTACCGTCTTGTTTAAACCACATGTCATGTAAGTCAAGCTCTTGCATTTTGGGCAAAAAAAGTTGGATATCATCTCACGGTAGCGCTCACCATTCACAGTTACGTTACGATTCGCAACATCTTTGAAGAAGTACGGTCCAATGATGCCACCAGCCCATAAACCGCACCAAACTGTGACTTTTTCTGTATGCATTGGTAGCTTTTGCAATGCTTCTGGCTGATCTTCACTCCAAAATTGACAATTCTGCTTATTTACGTATCCATTGAGCCAAAAATTAGTTTCGTCACTGACCACAATTTTTCGATAAAGCAGTGGATCTTCGGCCAACTTTCCAAAAGCCCATTCACCAAAAATTCTGCGTTGCGGTGTGTCGTTTGGCTTCAATTCTTGCACCAGCTGTATTTTGAAAGGATTCACACCTAAATCCTTCCGCAAAATTTTCCACGTTATTGAGTAACAGAGGCCCAATTGCTGCGAACGGCGACGAATCGATAATTGATGATCATCATTAACACTGGCCGATACAGCTGCGATATTTTCTTCAGTTCGCACTCTACGCAAGCGGTGTTGGTGGTTTAATGTTTGGTGCGAAATTTAGTCACAATAGCCCGAATAGCCGCTTCAGTTGGTCGATTAAACTGACCATAAAATGGAAGAAGCGCGCGGTGAACTTTCTTAACAGAGCGCGCATTTTGATTATAAAATTCAATGATTTGCAAGCGTTGTTCGTTTGTAAGACGATTCATGGTTAAATTATAGACCAAACTGAAGATGTTTGACAGTGAAGCAAAACACGAAACGTGCGTGAGCTGTTTAAACCAGTGTTGCCAAAAAGATAATAGCTAAAAAATCACCCGTTAATTATTTATTTAAAATGCGTATTTTACAAAAATAAATTTGTAAAATACAATTCCAAAATAGTGTGGCCTACAAATCGCGTACGTCAGACACATATGTGTGACATGGCTCATTTAGAACTTCTTTAGCGTCAGACACATATGACTGACATGGCTCATGCAGAACTTCTTAGTGTCAGACACATATGACTGACAAAGCTATGAACGTGTTATTAGACGTCAGACCAAGTTTCAAACCTCAGGCCAGACATTTCCAGTTTACAAAGAAAGGTTGTAGTGACCGATTAAATATGTACATATATATGTAATATTCCTACTACTAAAGATTCTGAAGAAGAAGAAAACAGAAGCTCCTCTTATGAACTGACGCAAGTGTTGACAGCTGCAAACATGACAATAGGACGTTAATCGAAAAAGATGTGTACTACTTGCAATTGAGAACCGCTTTGATATCGTGCTACTGTGATGATAAATTTACATATATTACGCTTTTTCGAAAACTGAGATGAAAGTCTTTCAGCTTTTAATAATCCCAATAATTTTGTCGCTATAGATTAGTAACTAATTAAATTCTATGGTCGTTATAAATTTCGTGGTCCACCGGAATCGAATTGGCAGTTTTAGATTCAAGTACATGCTATGTGCGTAGCAACTACTTATAGCCGTATTTGGGGAAACTTGTATCCGAGACACCAGAGAGGAATGATAGAGAGAACATTGTTATTGACATAATCGATGTTCTATTGCAACAGGAAACTTTTTTACCTCACATGACGTCGACAACAAATGTTTCTAGTGAAATATAACAATGGTTTGTGCCATCCGGTTTCAGCTAGCCCTCGATTGGGACCGTTACTGATGGGAGTGACAATAAGCTGTCCCATCTAAACATTTGGAAACTTATTAAGAGCCACAAAGCAAGGGTGATAGATGTCAAATTGTTACCATTTAGAAAATAATAAAACGAAGCTGACATGAAGTGTTTAATTTTTACTTAAAAAAACATGCTGCAATGTACATCATGTCAAAAACTTTGGCGTAAATTTCACAAAAGCGATAATAAAATATAATAATGTAAAATAGATTTATTAAAATGAACTAAAATAAATAAAAACATTTAAATTTTGTAACAAAATCTATCAATAATTGCGAAAATTCTACGAAATACAAGTATGTATCAAAAGTTATACATAGCTAAAATTATGCAGTGTTTTTAAGGATCGATATACGGTTAAAGAAATCCTTCTTCTCTACTCTTTCTTCGGTAGCAATAAGCTCTAGTATATCTATTGTTCATTAATGCATACGATGAGGACACACTTTATTTTGCAGGCATATTTAACTAAAATGCAATTGACCTGTTCATCTTTACCGTTTAGTAGGGATCTTTATGTAACTATATGCGTCAGGGTACAAATCAGAGATCAGTAATGAATAATTAGAAGAATATCCCTTAAGGTCAAGCACTCCATTTAACCCATTTTACACTGAATGTACTAGTTTTTCTGTATGTTCTGTTAATGTTTGCCGTCATTCACTCATAAGTCAGTTGACTTTTATTAGATGTTAGCTACTACGTAGCCGTTCTTTTAAATGATCGACGAGCCGATATACTCTCTTGTAGCCATATTGGAGCTTTGTGCAAAAGTATTAAGTCTGTGGAGACCTTGGTAGGCAAATTATATCTTGAAATTAACAGCAGAATGATTATGTTCATAGACTTGTTGAAAGTACATAAAAACTACCACAAACTCTTAATCCTTCCGAATTTTAGGTGCATTTGTTCTTTTGAATGTTTAAATACTTTCTGTTATTCATTATTTCCTCAATAAATTCTAAACTGCCTACACCTGGTGTCGAAACACATCCCCACTGTGTTGTTCTACCGAGGCCATGACGTTGAACCGTAGATAGATTCCGCTCCTCATAGATAAAATTGGCGCACTCAACATGGGTGGTGTGAGAACCTAAGTTGTAATCCTGTCTAAAAATGTTGTAATGACAAATTAAGCAAGAAAGTATGTAAGTACTAAAGCTCTGATGAATTGAGTTTTGTTTTTAAAGCGCGAATTATTTTTTTACTCGTCATCAGCTAAACACATAATTATTATAATTAATTATAATGGAGGAGTCATTTACATTTTTTTCTCTATGTATGCAAGTGAACATTAAAAGTTAATGCGCATATGCAATGTAAAATATTGTTACGTTTTTTTCTTTTTAAAAACGTTTAAAATATGAGTTCATTGATTGCAAACAAAACAAAAATAAATTTGTGTTTAGTTTCAATTAAACTTTTTATTGTTCGCACTACTTTTGTATGCCACCGCCTACAACTTAACGAATACAACAATAATTGTTTGTTCGCTATTCTTCTTTGCTTACAACGATCAGATCAACAGATCTTTTCAACGGCGATAATCAAACCACGACTGTTCTCTTCGCACGCAACTCCTCTTCATACAAGACTGGCTGAATTCTTACTACTCGTTGCCCGCTTTGTCTTGCGTTTTGCTTGTTGTTGCGCTTACTTGTCTATCCCCCTTTCTTTCATACTGATGTTGTTGGCTTACTTGTAACAAGTTCGTTGTATTTTTTTTTTTCATAGGCACTCATAAAATTTTGAATATAAGTGAGTCAACAATATTGAAATTCAACTACACTGATTCGAATCATTCATCAAAATTTACAGTCTTAGTTGTTGTTGCATTTACAAAAAAAGAAAAAGGACAGAGCAGCAAGTAAAGCAAACACAAAACCTTTTAGTGAGTATTTTAGTATTCGTACGCAAATCATACTTATTTTGTGATTCTTGTAAATGTTGAGTCATGGAGAGTCGAAATCAACAACATCATACGTGTTGTTAAGTATGAATGTGATGAATACTTCAAACTTTGAATATGAGTAGAGGTTCCATGATATTAAAATTAGTATGAATGCGTATAATTATCAGAAATTATGAGGTTGATTCGATACTACTCATCTTTGTGAATACTCATCGCTGATGTCTGATACAAATGTTAGAGATTTTGATGGCACCATATACTAGATTTGCTGTTGCTCGATTGCTTTTTCGTTCTGTGTATTATCTAACGTATCGTCTGCCGTTGTTCAGAAACAACACTCTCTTTAAAAATATTTTGTTTTGGTGTTTTAGTTACGGTACTTAGGAACTTTACTTCTAATTGTTTTGATCGTTATTGTTAACATCTGTAAAGTGTCTTTTAATTAAAAAAATTCAATATCCAAAATGTATATTCGTTCATCTGCTCCCGCAATCTAACTGGGACTTATCGGATTTTGTAGTCAACCACTTTATTATTATATACCACGTATTCTCCACCGTTATGAGGACGAAAAATGGAAACGGTGTACATCGCTTAACATTAAAATGAGCAAAAGCTACACAATAAATACAACGAACTGGTTACACGTAAACCAACAATATCAGTATGAAAGAAAAGTGGATAGACAAGCAAACGACAACACAACAACAAGCAATGTGAACAAAATACACAAACAACAATAAAGTCACGATAGAGTTCTCAAGAAGGCGAACACACGAACATTCGATTTCAAGAACATTCATCAGACTGATTACGTGGGCATAAACAGGTACCGAGTAGTATGAATTCACTCAGTCTTGTGTGAAGACGCGTTGCGTGTGAAGAAAACAGTCGTGGTTTGAAGATCGTCGTTGTTAGTGTGTAAAGAATAATAACGAATAAAGTAAATTATTGTTGGATTCCTCAAGTTGTAAATAGTGGCACGAACAATTAAGAGTTTAATTAAAACTAAACACAAATTTATTTTTGTTTTGTTTGCAATCAACGAACTCATATTTTAAACGTTTTTAAAAAGGTAAAAACGTAACAATATTTCTATCCTTTTTCCAAAATATTATCGCCTGGTGACTAACCTTTTTATATCGTGGTAATAAAAATTCCTTAGGATGTCATCACATCCGGTATGTGAAAGCACCACTAAAAACATTCTCCTCCTGAGAATTTCTCTTCATTCACTCATCCATTACTTGAAATAGAGACTGAGTACAAAGGAGGTTGCTAAGTCTTTCTATTCATATAAATCTTCTTCGTCCTTTAGGCATACGCTGCTGATTTGTGGTGTCTAATAGAAATTAGTAGTCGCCGTAGTCTAGTAGGTAGTGTGTTGGCTTATTAGACGTGAGGCCACGGTTCAAACACCAGGTCAGATATCTCCAACAAAACGAAATATGAAGAAATATTTCTTCGACCATATCCTATCAGCAGATTTGTGGCAAAAAGTGAATAAAATTGCCATGAAAAGTTTCTCAAAAATCTGTCGTTCCGAGTCGGCCTTAAATTGTAGGTCCCACCACTCCTGTATAAAATTAACACATACAACATAAGTGGTGTGAGAAGCTAGGTCGTAATCCTGAGAAAAGGGTTGTGATGACAAATTATGTATGTATGTATGTATGTATGTATGTATGTATGTATGTATGTATGTATGTATGTATGTATGTATGTATGTATGTATGTATGTATGTATTGAAACGATAATAAATAAAATTTCGTAAATCATGTTGCCATGATCGCGGTAAATTTCATTGAAATAAATAAATTTATCTTATCAATCAATGCAGAAGGTGATTGACGAACACTTTTTATGTGTTTGATTGTCGTACTTTTATGGTAAATATTTCATTTTTTATTCTATTTGTCTGTCAATAAAAGATAAGAATTACATTTCCATTGTAAGAAATGTTGAAATGAAATTCGGCAAAAATATGATGATTTCTTCAAACTTTTGAAATCCTTTAAAGAAATAAATGTATGGTGCCACAACAGCACACAGCTTTCAATCAATTGTCATTACCATGTGTTATTTTTCAATTTATAAAACTTTTTGTTGTAACACACACATACGCGCCTTAAATGCGTTATTAAAATAGCAACGTATGTTGCCATAGTTTAAATATTATTTCTTAATATAATTTTTTATATTTCCTGGTATGTTTTTTTTTTACTTTCTTTTTGAGCAATTTCTGCAGCATGAAATATTAAAAGAAT
The DNA here is from genome assembly GCA_936449025.2 of Sarcophaga subvicina. NCBI lineage: Eukaryota > Metazoa > Arthropoda > Insecta > Diptera > Sarcophagidae > Sarcophaga > Sarcophaga subvicina. Next base: position 30,889,667 of record OW388081.2, read on the forward strand.
TTCTTTTGCTTTATTCTCAACTACAATATTATATCATAAACGTTTTCGTAAAAAAAAACTTCCGTTGAGTTCTTAAAATGTTTCTTCCTTCTTACGGACATGTTGCTACAGTCGGGAAATTTTCTCTCGTTCTTTTTTGTGATTTACTTCCACTAAATTTGTTGCATTAATATGTTCCGGTAAGTTTACAAGTCTAAAAAGTAGTTTCTTTTACCAACAACTACATTTGCTAACGTCAAATTTTTCCCGTTTTTTCTTCTGTTAAAAATTTCCTATGTCTACTTATCCTCAAGATTTTTCTTCTTTTTTTTTGAATATTTTTTTTTTTCAATTTAAACATCAGTAATGTAGGGTTGAAAACCTATACTTATGCATACGTTTATAAGGTTTATGTGCAGATAAATTAGATGTGTATGTACGAACGTACATATGTATATACTTACATATGTAGATATACAGAGATACATGACTTTGCAAGTACTTTGGCAAAAGACACTCACACTTTATAGTGGCACTTTTAAGCAAATATTTTCTACATTATAGTCCTTTAACATTATTTCCGAGCAATTTCTAAGATTATATATGTATGCGCTGTAGATAGCAACGAAGTTGTACAGTGGCGTATAGAGAGGGTTAATTCCTTCTCTGAATTTGGTTTTGGCGAATAGCTTTAAGTTTCTATTTGTATACCCTTTTGTATGAAATTTTCATCATCATCATAGTCTAGTAGGTAGTGTGTTGGCTTATTAGACGTAAAGCCAGGGTTCGAGCCCCAGGCCAGACATCAAAACAAAATACAAAAACTATTTCTTCGGCGATTTCCTCTCAGCAGATTTCTGGCAAAACCTCTGAGAAAAAATATAATTGCCATGAAAATTTCTCAAAAATCTGTTGTTCGGAGTTGACTTTAAAACTGTAGGTCCCACCACTCATGATAAAATTAACACACACAACATAAGCGGTTTGAGAAACTAAGTCGTAATCCTGACTGAAGGGTTGTAATGACTAATTATGTTGTGTATGTATGTTGCGAATTTAAAAAATTCAATCAATTTTAGTAGGCAAAGTTTCTCTCCTCTAAGCACTGATGCATTATCATAGAAAGCGTTGCTTATAGGCAACCACAAATTTCTGTTTACACAGAAAAATCTTCTCCTTTATTACACCATATAGCGTTTAAATATTTGCACAGAAACAACGTCTTTTGAATGTATATGGTGTGCAATGGTAAGGAACATTTTGCTGACAAAATCCTACTCTTTGTCAAGAGGCGGCACAGCCTACGTGGTCTTTTCAATATTTTTTACTCTTTTTTTTTGTTCTTATATTGTCTGACGGGCAAGAATCCCTCCTTTGCTGGTATAATTTTCAAAATTCGAAAACCACGATTTACATTGATTTCACCTCCATGGTGGTAGGTTATAACAATTAATTTTGCTATGACTTTGGTATCTATTGAACTACTTGAAAAAGAAAATTTCGTTTGAACATGTTAATATGAAAGTCGCCGGTGGTCTAGAGGTTAGTGTGGTGGTATATTAGACGTGCGGCCACGATTCAAGCCCGCGGTCAAATATATTTAACAAAACGAAATACGAAAAAATATTTCCTCAGACTTCCTCTCAGCAGATTTCTGCCAAAAAATCTGAGAGAAAAGTAAAATTGTGATGCAAAGTTTCTCAAAAATTTGTCATTCGGAGTTGACTTTAAAGTGTAGGTCCTGCCACTCGTGTATAAAATTCAGCCACAAAACATAAGTGGTATGAGAAGCGGGGTCGCAATGCTGACGCAATGCTGTCTCCTCGAACGGCACAGTTTTGAGAAACTTTTAATGGCAATTTAATTTTATTCTCAGTGACTTTGCCAGAAAACTGCTGAAAAGAAATCGCCGAAGAAATATTTTGTTTTATATGCTGTTCTGTATGGGATGTATGATGTGGGATTTGAATCAAGGCATCATGTTTAACTAAACTCCTACGGTTTCTGTGATAAATATCACGCACTTTATTTTTTTTTAAATCAAAGACAGAAAGCGCTCAAAGAAAATCTCTTGTCAAACATCTATTATTTGAATTCAGCGGAATTTCGAATGCTTTTGCAATTGCAGGCTTATATCCAGCTTTCGATCAAGGTTATGCTGATATTACATACATACATACATACATACATACATACATACATACATACATAATTGGCCATTACAACCTTTCAGTCAGGAACACGGCCTAGTTTCTTACGGCACTCAAGTTGTGTGTGTTAATTTTATACATGAATGGGGGGCCCTACAGTTTAAAGTCGACTCCGAACGACAGATTTTTGAGAAACTTTTCATGGCAATTTTTATTTACTCCAGTAGAGTTTTGCCAGAAATCTGCAGAGAGGAAGTCGCTGAAGAAATATTTTTTCATATTTCGTTTTGATATCTGACCTACGGTATGCTGAGTCGTTCTAAAATTATTGCTTTCTCATAGAACGTGCTTTTTTTATTAGGTATCCTAGGAAGGCTTTCATAGGTTTCATATAAACAACACTTTGAAATTTGATTCTATTAGCATTCGAATTGAAATGTTTACTGTTTTTTTACCTGACACTGTAGTTACACACACTGATAAACATTTTTATTGTAAGCGTATTAACTTTTTCATCATCTTCCGGTTTAACTTACGTCTCCACTTCACTACCTCTTACAATAAGAGCGTAATGGAAGGATATGAAACAAACAAAAAAGGTTATTTTTCCTTTCTTTAAGAATTTTTCGTTTAGTTTCTCAAACTGAAAATTGAATACGTTTAGAGGTTATTTCTTTATATTTTTCGTTTTCATTTCCTTCTTCTCGCTCGTCTCGCAGTATTTTATTTCTATATTTAAGCCACAAAATTGAAATACATGACAAAGAGAAAAAAGTAAAAGAAAAGAAAACTAAAAGAAGCTGAGAAGAAGAGTTTAAAGTCGTTAGAACTTCTTACTTTTTTTTTTGTTTTTTTTTTGCACTTTGCTTGTCATGTATCCTTATGTGTAATATAACATACATTAAGTGGAAAATAAGGTGATACACAGGTTTCGTATATCATACATACGATATTTTACACAAAAACGCTTATAGAGAGAGGTAACTGCTGTTATCCCTTCCTTATAACTTCTTTAACGATTTGCTAGTGATTATTCACTTCTTTCCTTCCACTCCGCTGTTGTACTCTTAATAGAATTTTTTGTTTGTTTTTTTTCAATTTACTTAAGCAGTTTTACGCTTGAACGCCACATTATATTGTTAAATGTTAATGCGTGTAGCAGCAGCAACATGTAATAGAAGCTCATGTACACCACCACCTAAACGTATGAGTAACAGAAATATTGCTTATACGTCTGGGAGTAACGAAGAGGTTTTTATTGAAATTTTGTGCCTCAAAAAAATAAAAGAAGCTAAAGAAGGGATAGATGGCGATATAGAGATACGTGTAGCATTAAAACCACAAAATCCTTACGACAAATTGTATAAATTTCAACACTAATGTTATTTCAAGATATTCCATTAAAACTTGAATTTCAGGCTATAAAGCAGAAAATTAACAAAAAAAAAATGAAAAAACGAAATGTGTATTCAATGAAATTGATGTGTAACATTAGAAGACAAGAGATGGGTGGCTAAATGAATTATTTTTCAAATATTGAAATTGTCGTTTCATTTATTATTTTGACAATTGGTTTTGGTAAAAGGGAATCTCTTTAAAATTCATTAAAAATGCAATGCTACCATAGCTGCCAGATTTGACGATTTATTGCCATTTTGACGATTTTGAACTCCAAAAATATCATATTGACGATTTGACCATTTTTAATGCCCTTATTTTGACGATTTTTGGAAATTAAAAATTTACATAATTTTCTTAATTTTGGTACATTCAAAGCCACTTTAAGCTTTGTATTTGATTTGCAAATTTGTGATTAGTTATAACGAGGAGTGAGGTATTATATTTTGAACTTATTTGCGAACAATTTTTTCCGTAAAATTTTTCTGTATTTTATGCCTTTTTCATCCCTTAAAAGCCAAAAAATTAAAACCTCTGCCGAGATGATGGCCTTAGCAGCTAGTGCTCTTTAAATGAATATAATCGTTGGATTTAATCCCTTGGATTTATATGAATAAATAATAATAATAATAATAATAAAACCTCTGCACGTAGGGAGTTCCACATACGAATAGTTCGACTAAAGACCGAATTTTGTCTGTAATGCAGTGTGCGATATACTAGTCAATCGACCACATACGAATGTGCTCGCCTAGAAAGACGAGTGTAACGTTTCGGGAACAAGTCCCCTTATTTCGCTCGAGCTAAATCCGTTGTAATAGCGATAGAACAGTGAATCACAACCCATATTGCAACGATGCTCCAACGAATCAGAAGTGTTCGATACCCTACCAACATTAACGAGCAACTTTGCCCACTCCTGTACGCGGTCGAGATGTCTCAAAATAAACGTTGAGGCACCGGCCTATACGTGAGAGTTGTATTCCATTCTCTTTCGGTGGTGTTAATAGTAAGAAGATCAGATGAAGTGAAGTATTTCTTGCACTGTCTTAAGAAGCTACGGCACTGTGTCGGTTCTAACGAACATCACACTGAAACTGCTCCCAAATCTGAGATTGTTTATTAAACTCTTCGTCTCAACGAATTCGTGATATTTTCTTCCGTATGGCATATGGTACTTTTTGTTGAAACATTTTGGTACGTTATACGGTTCGTTATCCTTAGGGAAGAAAATCTACTGCCAATGGAATCAAACAGCGATTGTCCACTCTACCAAATCCTCAGTTCTATTGGTTCGCATTCACTTATGGCATCAAAAACAGTTTTGGAGTTGAAAATAATTTGATGGACTTACGAAACATATTCCTCAGGCAGCATGAATTTTATTAATAAAAGCAAGCACTGTTGCTATGAAGTCGCAGTAGTCTAATAGGTAGTGTGTTGGCTTATTAGACGTAATGTCCGGAAATGAAATATAAAAAAAATATTTCTTTGGTAATTTCCTCTCAGCAGATTTCTGGCAAAAACTCTGAGAGTAAATAGACCTGCCATGAAAAAGTTTCTCAAAAATCTGTCGTTCGGAGTCGATGTCAAACTGCAGGTCCCGCCACTCACGTATAAAATTAACACACACAACATGAGTGGTGTGAGAAGCTAGGCCGTAATCCTGACTGAAGGGTTGTAATGGCCAATTATGTATGTATGTTATGTATGTATTGTTGGTTTGGTATGCTATTCATTGTGAAACGGCAAACATTACTGTGCACTTATGACAACGCATATGACAGGACTCTTCGATTTATACTGAAAAAAAAATGCACACCGGAAAACCAAATTGAATTGCACTTAACTGTGCAAAGTTGGAAAGATTGTGGAATACGAAGATGTGGCCATCTATGTTGCCTATAAACTAAATAAAGAATGGTTTTCTCCCGATTTTTATAGGCCAAAATTATTAATCAAATTTGAGGTTATACCTTAAAATTCCAAAGAAAAAAGTAGTTTGTCCATATTTTTAAAAACTTTTAGAACATTTATGTCGATCGTTCTGAATCTTCTTTAGAATAGGAATAAGAATCGTTGATATTTATTATACTCTTAAAATATATCAAAAAATCCTATAAATTTTATAAAAAACTTATAATGAATTATAAAAAAAAATATGAGACATATAGGTTACAGAATAACATGTAGGATTCTGCTCAAAATCCATCCGAACTTAGAATTCATATTGAATAGACATTAATAGACTGGCATACAGCAAGTGAATGACCAACTAAAATAGATCATAAGCCGGTATAACATTTCCAATATTGACAAAATTTATAATTTTTTTCGTTGTAATCGCATTGTCATTTACATTGGCAATCAACAAGCAACAAATAAAGAAGATTGGGAAAAAAAATAAAACATAACCTCCAACTGAGCTGACATCAGTTTACAATTGACCTCTTTAGCCTGGTACATATCATATGCATCATCCCTAAGTTGCACACTCAAGGCTTTCTTTCAAGATTTCTTGCACCCATCGAAATGCTGGTATAAGTCAGTTTACTGTCAAAGTCTGCGTCTAGATATTTTGCGCCTGTTTTCCGTAAGATCAGCATCTTGTTTTATGCTTTTTAGTTTTTTTTTAGTTGCCAGAAATTTTATTTCAAATTTGTACACTTAACGAACAGGCGAGGCTAAGAGTTTATAAAAATCAAACGAGTTTCGACCAAGTGTTGGTTTAGATAAGGAAAGTTTGATAAATTTTCTGAAATTATTTGTCACATTACGAATTAAACAATTTCGAAATCTTAGGTTAGGTTAGGTTAGAGCATGTGTACTTGTCAATTAAGACACGTACAGTACCCGGAGGTCGAATTGACCCATTGTACATAACGTCCTTAAAAAGGAGGGATAATAGGAAACAAAAATGAGAGGATGTTGGAAAGGGGAGAATGGGACGCGAAGGACTTACGCAGACCAAAAACAAAACAAAAAGGGAGAGCGTGACTACACTGATGAAGCACTAGTACTTCTCAACCAGCTCAAGCCATTCATTATTGGCTTTGATGTCAACTCTCGACGCAGAAATCAAACCCTCAAAGAAGCCCCTGCCAAAGGTCCTGCAGCTCAACCTACCAAGGGCTGGGCAGTTACAGAGGAGGTGCTCGACAGTCTCCAACTCCTCCTCATCGCAGCATACCCTGCAATAGTCCGGCTGGGATCTGTTCCAAATCTCCGTCAGCGACCTAATCTAGCAGTGCCCCGTGATAAATCCGATATCTAATCTTAAGCAGCTTGTCAACACAGGCTCTTCACCTATGTTTTCTTAAAACGTTTACAAAATTTATGATTTTCCTACAGTTGCTGTAATACAAACTGTCGCTGAACAATTTTAATGGAAAAATAATTTTTTTTGCAATTTCTTATTGAAATAATTGCCTTCAAAAACAACAATAAAACCGATTTTCCTAGAATACAACAACTGCATGAAATAAAAAATGAAAGAACACCCGACTCTTAAATGCAAATACCATTGAAAATTGATGACTGATGTCTATCGTAACTTTTGTAATTTAATTTCAGTCATACTCTCAGGGAAATGAAATTGCAAACAGTATGGCTCTGGCCATAAAACAAAAGGCAATTCGTGAACAAGTCAAGATTGTATTTCGGTAAAATTACAAAAGTTTCTTCTTTCAATTCATTTCATTTCATATTCGCAAGTACTTTTCATTTAATACCCGCAGTCAAATGGCATAAAAGCAAATTGACAATAAGCAATGGATTTAAAAAAACAAAAGGAATACAATTAAAAAATACTATATTCGCCATGTATAATCAAAAAAAAATACAAAATACAAAAAAAAGGAAAAATCAATTACAGGTCAGGTCAATTTGAGTGTGTGTAGGTGAGGGTAATTGAAAGGGCTTAATGAAACTCAAGACATTTACAGAAGCTGCCAAACGAACGCTCATGATTTACCTCAAAAAGCAATTGTAATGCCGAAATAAAGAATTATTTTTATAGTTTTCATTTGCCAGCGTATTTCTTTCGTTTTATTTTAATTTTTTAAATGACATTTTAATGAAAACATAATTTCTGTGGAAATGTGAAGTTATTACTTTTTATGAATTTCCCTTTGGCAGCATTCGCCCGAATACGTAAATTCAGTTCATATAAAACGAAAGCAATTTTAATTAGTAAGTCTGCAATATGGCTTATGGTTTTTACAATTTTCTTCTTAATGGATTTTCTTTTTAAACTTAATTTTTTTCCTTAAAATATTTCATATTTAAAGCAAAAGTCGCCATAGCCTTAGTCCTTAGGAGGGATGGAATGCATGCAAACAAGGTAAAGTTTCTGACTGTGGTCAATGTGGCGACTACCAGGACATTCCTTATCCTGCTGTATTCAAGTTGACGCGCAGTAGCAGCCGCTAGATGTTAACTAATGCATGCAGCGAAGTCCAATCCTCTGGTAGTTAAATCTGGGTTGTGCGTAGGGCTTGGAACCCACCGCGCAAAAACTTCATCCAATGAAAACCACAACAATAGCCTCTAAAAAGATCCCCTCAAAAGTTGACGACCACGGCAAATGGAACGTCCGCACCCTTCACAGGGTAGGCGCTTCTGCCTGGCTGGCGGATGCCCTCTTTAAATGTAGGACGGACATCACTGCCATACAGGAAATGCAATGGATAGGTCAAGGATGCAAAAGGCTGGCATCTTGCGATGTGTATTACAGCTGCCAGGTTGATAAGCACGAATTCGGATGCGGATTTGTGGTTAATAAGAGACTTTGCTACCTTGTCTCTGGGTTCACGCCTGTGAACGAAAGAATAGCCATAATCCGCATCAGGGCACAATTCTACAACATTAGCATTATTTGTCCTCACGCCTACGGAAGAAACGGACGATGTGTTTAAGGATGCCTTCTACGCTAAACTCGAGGACGTTTGTGATAAGTGCCCGGCACATGACACCAAAATCGTCCTCGTAGATTTTAATGCGAAGGTCGGGCGAGAAGGTATTTTGGCCCCACTGTCGGACTGATCGATTTCGCCGCAGCGCGTAACATGGTAGTATGTAGCAGCAGTTTCAGCATCTCGACATTCACAAGGCCACTTCGATATCCCCCGATCGATCAATGTCCAACCAGATTGATCATATTGTGATTGACGGAAGACACGTATCCAGTGTACTATATGTACTAAAGGTCCAGACATCGACTCGGACCACTTCCTTGTGCATTAGCGCTTCTAGTGTATTGCGAAAGCTGGATACTAAGAAGCTGCAATCACAAAGGACAGCTGAGGCGTTCTCCGCTCAACTCTCGGATAAGCTCCGTCGTTCCCCATCTAATCTCAACAACATTGGCCGACAGTGGATCAACATCCCCCACTCCTTGCGTACTGCTGCAGCAACCAGCGTTACCGTTGGAAATTTTGAAGAAGTCGCACAAAAAGGGGATTTTTGAAAAAAAGTCGCACATAAAGGGTATTTTGGCAGTAAAAAGGGGCAACATTTTTAAAAGAAAAGAAAATGAACTAATACAGATAAAAAATAAATTTTTATTGGATTTTGTAATGTACATTCACAAACATGTAATAAGTTTATTTTTTAATAATTTTTCCAATTTTTTATAATAGAAACAAATTTTTAGCCAAAAATTAATAAGCCTAAACAAAAATTCTAATTTTTTTTTAAATTATTTGTTCTGTTTTATTTCTAGATAGAATTTCATTCAAATTTATGAACGTTAGGACATTTAAACTTCAAAAATAAAAAAATGCATTTTTAAATTTATAAAAATTCCATTAAATAAAACTTTTTTTTGCTAACCCACTATATAATAATACAAAACACAAAACAAAACTATTATTATAACTAAAAAACAGTTCATTAAAGATAAATAAAAAATTATACAAAATTGCGTATTTTGTAACAAATTAAAAAAAAAAATAACAAAAAATATAATATATATTTTAAAATAAAAATACAATTCAAAATTATACAAAATTACTAATTACATTTCAAATAATTAATATGATAAGACTTAGAGTACATAGTATTTGGAAAATTTTTGTATTAAACAAACTGAGATCATAAAGTTAAACATAAATACTAATTTTGTTACAACGGTTCATTTTAGAAGTAAATAGAAACACTTTGTAATAAGTTAAATATGATATATAGTTGTACATTTTATATTATGTTATTTATTTATATGTCATAATATATCACAATTTTATGAAAAAATATATCATAATGGCAGGCACATTTTTTATAACTTTATTGTGCAGGCATGGAAAATAAAAATTCTGAAATTTACATTTTTTCAAAACAACAAAAATAATCAAATTACATAAACTAGATTATAGATTATTCAATAGACTAATCAATATAATAGTTTATAAGTTATTTAATACACCAGTCCATAAACTAGTAGTAGTCTATAAAATAGTCGATCGAATAAACCATTGACAAATACAGTTGATTAATTCATGGTCTATTTAAAAAAACTAGTTCAAATGCTATTTAAAAGACCACAGAAGTCAATAGACTGGTCAATATATTATATCATATACTAGTATAATATATTTACTACTCTATAGACTACTATACATATATGTGGACTGGTCTTTTAAATAGCCTTTGATCTAGTTTCTTAAATAGTCTATGAACTAGTCTACTAGTCTTTGAACTGGTGTATTAAATAACCTATAAATCTATTCTCTATTGACTAATATATTAACAAGTCCATAAACTAGTCTGTGTAATTTATTCGTAGTTCTATGAAATACTTAGAAATTAGGATGCAGCGATATTTCTCAATGTCAAAAAGGACTATATTACTTAATTTTCCATGATTGTTTTGGTTTATATATTTTACAAAATGAGTTTTTATATGTATTTCACAGTTATATATATAAAATTATAATATATTAAATTATTTTTTTGATAAATTAATTCTGTACTTTTTTATAAGTTCATCGTCAGGCACCCAATTTTCCAGGTTCATGTGTCCACTTTTTCGATAACTTATTTTTCATTAATGTTAGTTTCGAAAAAATTATTTCTGCCGACGCACTACTATGTGGCAGAGTAAATACGTAAGTAACAAATTCATATAAATTAGGATACAAATAATTATTAAGCCTATTTTTTTAATTACCCATTTTATGCCAAATTCTTCTGGATTTGTAATTTTAAAGATATTTTCATATGATATATCATTCATTTTGGTTTCTAATATTTTTTATTCTTATATAAATATATCAGGTTTACTTTTTCTAAAAAAGGGAAAAAAGGGTCAAAAATCTTGAAAAGTGTCAGATTTAGTTCATTTTAGTAAGGGGGCACAAAAAGTGGCAGGGTCACTGAAAAAGTGTCAAATTGGGACTTTAGTCGCTCAACGGTAACGCTGGCAGCAACAATCCTTGTTTTCAAGCGCCCACCCCAACGAAATCAATGGTACGATGAGGAGTGTCGCGAAGCGTCTGCAGCGAAAAACGCCGCATACAAGAAAACGTTGCAGTCAGCCGCTACGCGAGCCATTGTCGAGAATAAATCCGAAGGTGAACAATCTTCGGGCAAATATTTTCGAATTAGAAATTCAACTAATTCATCCTCACCACCCAGAGAAAACAGCATTCATAACGAACATCATGGAAAGATCTTGGTAAAGAGTAGCCCTTATGGTGCGACAGTTCCTTTCTGTTATACCCAATACAACCACCCAATAGGTTTTGTGCTGAAGTCATCGTTTCTAAATAACGTTTGAAGTGAACCCTATAATCCTAGAACTTGGCTAACAAGGAAAATTTTAAACTAAAACAAGGAAAATACATTCGAAAAGCCAAATATTTCATTAAAAATGCATACAATTCTGCTGTTCTGACGAAACGCAGAATATCGTCCAATGTTAGTAAAGATGACTTAGTGGCTATTACATCAAAAGCAATCAGCTCCATCTATTTTTCTCCGAAATGCAGTAACGTCGCACTATAACCTCAAAACCTCACCTTACAGACTTGAGGATCTGGCTATGGTGGCGTATGTGCCACTAAAGGAACTGGCCGGCTTAATTCGAAGCTCGGGGTGGTTTAAGCCCAACACTACCGGATCATAAAAAGTGGGCTTACTCACACTGGGTAACACAATGGACCAAAAGGCCACCTAGTAAACTTGCCTGTGAACGGTAAGCTAGATAGGATAGACTGATGCGAGACCATTTAAAACCATCAAACTAGGTAAGAGTATCCAATTTCTTCCATCTTCCCTTTTTCCGGAAACGTTGGAGGCTCTCTTCTGGCTGTTCACCGCTGAACATTTACGATTCCACTATTGCTGCTGCCTATTTGATTCACTTTGGCCGTACTAATCTCGAACTGAGTACTTACAACTATCAGTTAGTATTGTTATGTCCTGTCCCCAGTTGTTCTAGTCCAAATTTACTTGAGCGTATATTGGGAGAATGCTCTAACTCTGCCTAGGGTGACAGTTAAGAAAGGAGCTCTCAACTACTCCATCTGTCATGTTATCCTTAGTACTACCCTTAGTATTTAAGCCTAATGCCTTTTCTCTACCGCTTCTAGCACCTCTGTAGATTCGATTTCAGCGGTTATTTCGGTGTACATGTGCTAGTTCTACTCATTTTGCCTTCGATTTGTATGTAATCTTCAGATATTTTTTAAAACAAACACAGTGCTCCTGCATAAAGAAGCACAATTTAAAATGCACTACAGAAAGCAGCAGTTATTGCTCGGAGACCTCAAGAATAAGATTAAAGTTTACCGAGCACCGTCTGTGTCTTAATAACTGAAACAATATGTGGGCGAGAGGAATTCGTATGTAGCCTGTCTTTAAAAGGGGTCATTACCACAGATGTGGGTTGTACTTATCTAACGTTTGTCTACCGATTATTAAATGCCAATGAAGAGGCAATTTATGCTTGGCTACTACCCCAAATATTCTGATAGAGTTGCAGAATCATAGTTTTAAACTGAACTTGTTTGAAAACTCTACAATGACGGGACTCTAAGGGACTTTTTCGCACGTTTGGTATTTTGTTGGCATGGAAGTTTGGTTCAAAACTACAAACTCAATGAACAGGCCAGGCCAAGAGCTTATAAAAATGAAGAGAGCTTCGACACAGTGTTGATAAAAAGAGGAAAAAGATGTTTGTTTTTATAATTAAAAAGCAGGCATACTTTGTCTTATGTTTTCACATGTAATGATTGACAAGCAGTTATGAAAACTTTTAAATTTTAAAATGGCCCTATTAACTCTCCATCACTGTATATTACAAATTGTTTACATGAATTTTTAATACCTTAATTTCAAATTATAATTTTTATTTTAAACACACATTTATTACTTTCAGCCATTTGAATACCTTGCCTTTATGCTGGACAGACATACTGTAACGTCCATATTAAAAATCATTCAAATGTAATGGCAGTCAATCAATATTGTCTGTCCATTTAAGGTGCTTTAAAAACGCTTTAAGTTCTAAATCGGCATATTTATATGCCAACAATTTCATTTGCCAAGACCTCAAATTGACCCCATTTAGTTTGTCTGAGAGTTTTGAAATGTTTCATTGAAAATCATCCTCTTAAGTTCATTGAAATTGAAAACCTTTTTTTGAGTAGACCATTTATATTCAATGTTATACAGTATTTTTGTGTGTTACAAATGTTCCCCTTTTTTTTGTTTGGTTTGAAGTCTTTCTTAAATTTTTTGACTTTTTTTGTTGAAGACATTTCGTTTGAGGTCAAGCATAAGAAATTGAAAATTACATACGTATGGCCTATAAAAATCCAAATTTTATATGAATTAGGGAAGACTACATATTTCAAACACCGATACGCTTGTCTTATTATTTATTCATATGGATGTTGAATATAATTTGATGCAAAAAAATTTGTAAGAAAGTCAAGTTTCTGTCATGACTTTGTTTTCGTTAAAAGTGTAAAAATAAGTCTGAAGGTATTTGTTATATAATTTTGGAAAATACTGCGAAAAGAATTTATTATTCATTACTCTTGAAATTCCTTTAAGAAACATATGACCAGTACAGCAAAGGGCCAATACAAGTAATGCAATCAACATCCGGCTTCATCATTTCAAACCAGAAATCTACAGATAGTTTTATTTCCTTTTCTAGTTGTCTACTGTCGCATTAAGTGTCCAAATATAATTGACCATCTGGAAGACCAGCTGCTGAAAAAACTGATGTGAGTTGGCATACCACCTACCGTCGTTTGCATTTGAATGTTGGATCAAGATCTAAACTTCACAATGGCTGTCTGCACAAACAGAATTTTCGAATTTAGTGTGAAGGACAAGCATTACTTTAGCAGGCTGTGTGTTTTCCACAGTTCTAACTCCAGGTCAGATATCCCGAACGAAACGAAATATAAGAAAATATTTCTTCGGCGACTTCCTCTCAGCGGGATTTGTGGCAAAAATTCTGAAAAGCTCCTTAAAAACCTGTCGTTCGGTGTTGACTTTAAACTGTTGGTCTTGCCACTTGCGGATAAAATTAACACACCCAACATAAGGGTTGTAAGAACCTAGGTTGTAATCCCAATTGAAGGATTGTAATAACCAATTAAGTTAAGTAAGAGCAAGCATTCAAAGGCTATTTAGTAACTTCCAAAGCAAGATATCATAAATCTGCTAGGAGTTTGAAGTCGCCGTAGTCTAGTAGGTAGTGTGTTGGCTTATTAGACGTAAAGGCCACGGTCAGATATCAAAATGAAATAAAAGAAAATATTTCATCGGCCACTTCTTCTCAGCAGACTTCTGGCAAAAACTCTCGGAGAGTAAATAAAATTGCCATGAAAAGTTTCTCAAAAATCTGTCGTTCGAAGTCGGCTTTAAACTGTAGGTCCCGCCACTCATATATTAAACTAACACACACTGCATGAGTGTTGTGAAAAGCTCGATCGTAATCCTGACTGAAGGGTTGTAATAACCAATTATGTATGTATGTAAGTAGAGTCTCTCATATATAAGGAAAAGCCTGCCACGATTCTAGCTCGGTAAGGCAGCATTACAACTGATATTGTTGAGAGATATCGGCCAAGATGCCTGTTTCTACGGCATAGTTGTGCACAACGTTGCTATAAAAGAATCTTAAAAAAATAAATTGCAGTTCAGCTATTTTAACACGTTAATATTTCAAACAGTTTAGCACTTGATCTGATTGTTGTTTATTTAAATTTTCAAAACCCAAGTTACCAAGTTATTTATAGCCATTAAAATTTGTATCGGTATCAAGCAACATTTTTATGTTTACATATGCAAGCGAATTTGACGTACCAAATTGGTTATAACAATCATCAGTAATAAACGTGATCTCTTTCTATTTATGTATGTTTATGAGAAGAGATTAAATCCTACAATTATTTGCCTTTAAAAAAATAAACTTTTAAAACCGTATTTAAATATCCATCAAAAGAAAGGAATTAAGCTTGTCTTCAAACGATCTACACGACATTTTTTTATTACAAAAGTTCCACTTGAAATCGATTTATTTTTTTTTTTTCAATCAAATACAGATTGTCCCTGTAAATCAATCTCTTTTTAAATGCATTTAAATGTATAAGTTTCCTTCAATAATTCACTTCCGTTTTTATTACGCAGCACTAAAACGTATTTAGACGTACTGTTACTGTACGATAGATAGGAAACCTATTGTACTACAAAATATAAAACCGATAAAAATATTTGTTCACCTTGTCTTGTTTTGTTACATGCGCTTGCCAGCTTTAATACATACAGTGCGTACAAAAAGTTTATTCACTTATACATTTTTTAATAGAGGCCAATTTATGGCTGTCAACAAAGTCGACTCCGAACTGCAAGTTTTTTGAGAAACTTTTCATGGCAATTTTATTTACTTTCAGAGCTTTTGCGAGAAATCTGCTGCGAAGCGATATTTTTTGTATGTCATTTAGTTGGAGATGTCTGATTTGGGGTTTGAACCGAAGCCTTACGTCTAATAAGCCAACACACTACCTACTGGACTACGGCGACTACAACTTCTGAATTTTAACAGTTGATGAAAGGAAAAATCTTCTTAGAATACACATATGGTCGTATGTCGCGAGAAAACTTTGAGAGCTCATAACTCAAAACACACTTTTTCGACATAGAATGTTATAGAACGGAGGCGTCGATATGTCAAATTAATTGTCATTGTTTCATCGAAATGAGTATTGCAAACTGACCCAAATTTTTATTAAAAAATAATACTCAGCGATGTGGCCTATTTCTGGGTGAATGGATATGTGATCAAATAAAATTGTCAAATTTTTGGCGATAAAAATGTACATGAGATCCAAAAACATCCAATGCATGACGAAAAACTTTGGGCAAGCCATCACTGCCAACGGAGAGCACTATAGACTCATAGCTACCAATGTGTTAAGGCCTAACTGGATGATCTGGATGTCAACAACATATCGTTTTTACCCAGCCAGGGTAATCCCATAATAGACCTCTGACGATTATGAATATCGGTTCTCGATGTGGAGTTCAAGGCTTCAAACAAACAACTTCCCAGACAACTTCAAACAAACAACTTCAACCCGGAGAAGATGTTATTTCGTGTCCAACTTCTCTTTGTTTCCGCATACATACATACATACATAATTGGTCATTACAGCCTTTTAGTCAGGATTACGACATAGTTTCTCACACCACTTATATGAGTGTTAACTTTATAGATGAGTGGCGTGACGTACAATTTAAAGTCGACTCCGAACGGCAAATTTTTGTTATTTGCTCTCAGAGTTTTGCCAGAAATCTGCTGAGAGGAAGTTGCCGAAGAAATATTTTTTTATATCTCATTTTGTTTGAGATGTCTGACCTGGGGTTTGAACCGTGGCCTTGTGGTCTAACAACACCTGCATACCATAATGAGTTACCAGGTGTTTTGAGCCCCAGTAGCGAGTCTGGTCTAACACATAAAAAAATCACATAAAAAACCGAATTATTCACTCTGATCCTTCTTACGAAGTCACAGCCATAGGTGTAGCAGATTGAACGATTAGCACCAACAGTAATTTTATACACCGGACTATTACCCAATTCAACAAGGGCTTCAGTCCTTGTGTTTCCAAGAATATTATCGTTTTCCAAACGATACTGACCAGATGCGGGGTAGATATCTTATGAAACCTATACTGTGGGGACCACTCGTGGATTATACCATATCGATGCCGTTGCTTTCAGAATCGCTTGACTATCGAAGATTACCAAGTACCGATCAATCCCAATATTCTCCCAAAAGGCTCAAGAGAAAAAAATTGATGTGTGAATTACACAAAATTTTATTTTTTTGCTTATGCTTAAAATGCTTAAAAAAATCGATATTTAAGCCGTTCTTGATTTATTTTGTTTAACGATTTAAGACGAGCAATGTAAAAAGCTTACATACATACATAATTGGCCATTACAACCCTTCAGTCAGGATTACGGCCTAGCTTCTCACACCACTCATGTTGTGTGCGTTAATTTTATACGTGAGTGGCGGGACCTACAGTTTAACGTCGACTCCGAACGACAGAATTTTGAGAAACTTTTTCATGGCAGTTTATTTTACTCTCAGAGTTTTTTGCCAGAAATCTGCTGAGAGGAAGTCGCCGAAGAAATATTTTTTTTTTTTCATATTTCATTTTTGATGTCTGACCTGGGATACGAAACCGGGCTTTACGAATAGTAAGCTTAACAACATTAAATTAATATTACTCGCATGAGATAAATACCTTATTTATTTCATACAATTTGTCTTGCATGCTATTAAAATTGTTTATATTTGTTATGCGTAGCGTAACTTAGTGTTACAAATAATTTTTTCACCCACTGTTGTTGTGTTGTTGTTTACATTCATGAAAGTTTATTGCAAATGCACAAACGTATACATTTTCCTATCAATTCTTAATGCATTTTCTGTGTCTGTTATGCAGTTGTTTTGTCCGTTTTTTTTTTTTTTTGCAAAGAAGAAAAATTTTCCATTTTTCTGTTGTCTAATTCTACTTGAAGTTGTTTAAATTTTATCATACAACAGCAGTTGCTACTGTGCT
This sequence comes from Sarcophaga subvicina, assembly GCA_936449025.2. Taxonomy (NCBI): domain Eukaryota; kingdom Metazoa; phylum Arthropoda; class Insecta; order Diptera; family Sarcophagidae; genus Sarcophaga; species Sarcophaga subvicina. The sequence continues at coordinate 30,907,284 of OW388081.2, forward strand.
TGTTATTATATTTATTATTGTACAATTCGTATGTACATATGACTAAACATATGCATGCATATATGCATAAACAATATAATGCATATTCATGTGTTATTTATAATGTTTTTTTCATTTGAATGCACAATCGATGACACAAAATATGTCAATAAAACAAGAGAGATTATTTAACTTTCCGACAGATGGTTTAATGTTCACATACAGAGTTTTCTTGTTTTTCTTTCTTTTTTTCCCTCTCTTTCTCTCTGTATGGGTGTTATCAGATTTTTCTAAAGTTACAGAGAGGTTATGAGGAGTATAGTGTGCCATGGGTTATATCAGGATATGCATTAGATTTAACATTTTCTAATAATGTTTGCAATCAAATGACAGAGATATTGATGTGACATTAAAATGTTTATACTAGAATTAGTAAAGTTTTTTTTTGAAATTTCAAAATAATTTCTCGATTTAAGCTTTTTGAAAATGATGGAACATGGCTTTAAGAAAATTTGCTTTAATTACCCCTTTTGCAGAAAATTTTGTAATTAAAGACAAACTATTTTAAACACCAAAAAAAGAATTTTGATTTATAAAAAGATTTCAAAATGAAATTGAAAAGTATTCCTTTCCATTAAATTTATGCTGCTAATATTTCTTCAAAATAAAACAAATTTCCGTTCCTTTTAGTGTTTCTTTGTTCGTTCATTTCATAGAACATAGAATAAATGAATATATGAATGTCATTTGCTTTTTTAAGTCCTCCCAAAAATGAAACCCCATTAAATATAAGAGAGAAACCATAAATATTAAAAGACAAGAAACACAATTACGGATGTAGCAACTTGAATATATGATACCCTATAGCATAGAATAGAAGGAAGTTGAAAAATATGGTAATGTCCATAATGTGATGCTTTAGAATTAACCGAGATCCTGACTAACTTACTTAATTACTTAATTGGTCACTACAACCCTTCAGTCAGGATTACAGCCTAGCTTCTCACACCACATGTGTTGTGTACGCAAATTTTATTCATAAGTGGCGGGAGCTGCAGTTTAAAGTCGATTACGAATAACAAATTTTTGAGTAACTTTTCACGGCAATTTTATTTACTTGCAGAGTGTTTACTAAAAATCTGCAGAGAGGCAGCCGCCGAAGTAACATTTTTTCATGGCCTCACTTCTAATAAGCCAACACACCACCTATTTGTTTACGGCCACTACTATTCCGATTAACTGGTCTTTGCATTTCAAATTATGTCTGAAAAATTTATGAATTTAAGGATCGTTTCGAGATCTAGTATTTGTCGCTAGTTTCGTTAGAATATCGAGAAATAGTGACTCAAATGAGAGATGTTTGTATCGAGCCTGAGATTGCCTGTAAATATGCTCAAAAACTCAAGAACTACTTTAGAGGTCATTTGCAGGTAAGCGAAGTCTCTCCACATTTGTGACAGAAATATCCCAAGCCACTCATAGACCTGACTAAAGGGTTGTAATGACCACTTATGTATGTATGTTATGCACGTATCTGGTATTTTTCCCATGTTCTGTTAGGGATAAGAATGATGAGTGGTATTAAAAATTTAAATTTTCTTGGGTATTTTCCAGTACTATTCCGAAAGATATTGAAACATGCAACAGATTGACTCATCGTACATCATTCCTAATGTGAGTTCCTGAACGTAATGTTATTAAAGTTAGGAATATGGCTGACGCACTTCCTTCCTCTTTCTGATATTAAAAATAGGACCAGAGTGACCGTTATAAATATATACAGTAGACGATATGAGTTAAACTTGCAGACTGTAATGAAAAAAAAAGAATTGAAGATGACAGAACAATTTCGCTGTAGTTTTTCGGCATTTGTCAACCGGCGGCATAAATTTATTGACAGAATATGTCTAGCCAGAGGTAACTTGGAAAAAACCCAAACAGTCATAAAACTATGATAGACAGGAGTTGGAGATATATTGCGGAATAGGTACATTTCGGTGTTACAACAGGGCTTTAAAGGACATTTGATTCAGATATTGTTTTCAATTACAATTTCATTCTAGAGTAGAGGTAGTAGTAGCGCTATTGTAATAGTCTTTGTATAGCACATAGTCGCTGGTAAGGCTAATAAATTGACACTGAGTATCCTTAACAATAGCAAACATGTAACATTCATTCATTCATTCATTGTTTTAATGATTTCTTGTTAAATGAAGGATGAATGGCAAAACTCAAACCATTGTACCGGAAAAGTTAAAATGGGTACAAACCTTTTTCTCGACATTTTTCCCTTTTTGTTTGCCATTTCTTTTGTCTTCCTTTACAAAAAATGCAAAACATTACTAAAAAAATTTCTCCATAGTTTTCTTGTCTTTTAAGTCCTCTAAAAAAATACGAAAAAAGAAAAAAAAATACTGAATTCATGTGCCGTTGAACAATGAAAACGAATTTCTTTTCTTTCTTTTTTTAATTCATTTTCAGCCATAAATCATTATTTATGCGTCTTCAATGTCAAAATAAATTTCCGCTTAAACAAAGAAAAACAATAAATAGAACAACAATAAAAACAAAACAGAAAAAAATAATCGAAACCAAGTGAAACTAACCTAGAAAGTTAAGACAAGACAAGAAAAAATAAAATAACGATGTTACGGAATATTTATAACAAGGAAAAGATGAGCACTTAATGTCAGTATTAATGAAAAGCAGTGCTAAAGTGGAAAAAGTTAAAACAAAAGAGAAAAAAAACCAAAACAAAAAAATAAGAAATAATTTGAAATACAACGCAAGAGACTTAAACGATGTCTATAGACGTCTAATTTAAGGAAGTTATGAAGCGAATATCGAGAAGAGGGTAACAGCCACGTATTTTTGCACTTCTTTCTAGGAAATCATTTCACATTAAGTCCATATTAGACGAAAGTATACATCGACAGATATATTGCTAAGACCGCGTTACTGTTGTGAGGAATATATGTATGATTAGAGTCAGATCGAACTTCGCTAGCGATTGTAAGTCGATTTACGACTACGTTCGAGCTAAAGGTAAATTATCTTTGTTTCTCACTGAGATGTTTTATTGGGGCGTATCATCCTCTAGTTCCCTTGATATTTCGAATATGTTTGCTGACTTTTTTTAGTCTACTTATAGGCAGTTGGACTCGGGTCCTGATCTGAGTAGCGGCTTTTCGTATCCTTATTCAGTGGGAAGTGTCTCTATTTCTAATATATATTCATTTGATGAGGAGTCTGTTCTTGAGTCTTTATCTGGACTAAAACTTACATACTTGCCGGGCCCTGACGGGGTTACCGGCCTAAATTTTAAGAAAGTGCGCTGTTGTCTTGAGTAGTCCTTTGACCTTTATATTCAATGGGCTTTTGACTGCTGGTCATTTTCCATCTATTTGGAAGAGTTCGTTTATAATTCCTTTGCATAAGTCGGGTAATAAATCCAATGTTTCCAATTACAGGGGTATTGCCAAACTCAGTGCTATGCCCAAGTTGATGGATAAACTGGTGACGGATTATATCTTTTTTAATACGACATCTTTAATATCCCCTTTCCAGCATGGTTTTTTAAAAGGTAGGTCGACTGTCACTAACCTTCTTGAATTTACTACACATGTTTTCAGGGGTTTTCTAGCCAGAGCTCGGACTGATGTAATTTATACTGATTTCAGTAAAGCTTTTGATAGGGTTGATCATAGAATTTTGCTTCTTAAACTTTAATTAATCGGTATTTATGATATTATTCATCGTTGGCCAGACTCCTACCTCTCCCTTAGGACTCAGAGAGTATTGTTTAGGAATGTATTGTCTAAGACTGTATATGTTACTTCTGGTGTTCCGCAGGGTAGCCATTTGGGTCCTTTACTGTTTTTATTGTTTCTTAATGATCTTCCTTGTGCTATTTCTGATTGTAATATTCTGATATATGCTGACGACGTTAAATTATTTTATACTTTTGATGATGATCATGGTCAGGCTGTTTTTCAGTTGATTTGTTTGTAACTTGGCGCATAATTAATTTAATGGATCTTAACTTGAAAAAATGTAAATGCATGGTTTTCTCTCGCGGTGGCGTAATTTCGTCCACTTATGTGATTAATTCTTGCCCTTTGGAAACTGTGACTACATTTCTTGATTTGGGAGTATTATTGGATATGAAACTGTCTTTTATTGAGCATATTAGTATCATGATTGGCAAAGCTCGGGCTGTTCTTGGATTTGTGAAAAGATGGGCCAGGGAATTCATTGATACTTACATAACAAAACTGCTATACATTTCACTTGTTAGACCTATTTTGGAGTATGCGTCTATTATTTGGAATCCATACTATCGTTGTCATAGTGATTTAATAGAGTCTATGCAGAGGCAGTTTTTATTATTCTGTTTACGTGGCTTAGGATGGGATTGTGCCATTGGGTTTCCGTCATATGAGGCTAGATTAGGTTTGATAAAACTTACAACTTTAGAACGTAGAAGGGCTGTTTTAGGGGTTTCTTTTGTTTTTAATCTGGTTAAAGGTGATATCGATTCTGAGTTTTTGCTTTGTAACCTGAATTTCAGTATTCCAGCAAGATTTTCACGGCACGATCGTCATCTTTTTTTAGATTTTTATAGAACGAACTATGGATGTAATTTTCCTTTTCGTAGATTATGTAATGATTTTAACTTATATTATGATTTTATTGATTTTAATTGTGGTGTTTGTAATATAAAACGTAGCTTATATGCTGGCATTATTATATAAAAATGTATTTTCGTTCTTGTCATAGGTAGTTCCTGTTTGTTGTTACTTTATTCAGCTTCGTCCGGACTGTAGTGTGTACGTGTCCCTACGTAATGGGGACGAGCCCTCCGCGGTCGGGTGAGGGTGGGTTAGCGTGAGGCCGGGGACGTTCGGAAAAAAAAGAACAGAACTTAATTACGTCTTAATCCCATTGTAGTTAATATATTTTTTTGGGTGTACAAACTAAGCTTTGAATATTATCTTTTGCAGAACATATTTTGTTAGTCACTGTCAAAGTCTAAAGCTTCACAACTTAAGATTCTGAATCGCTGGAATCCAAACCATGACATTCGCCAAAATTGAAACCATCAATGATTCTAGGTATCAATACAAAGGCCACAAAACTTGAGGTCTGCATAGCATAGGTCTGAATCTGAGCATCCTTGTCGAATGTCAAACACCATCTAAATCTCAAACATACGAGCTTCGTAAGATGTTTTTGCTTTAAATTAGAACAAGGAAAATGCAAAACGTGCAAATAATTTTAATTGGGTTCTTCATTGAAAAATCGTTTCCCGCAATGAGCGCCATTTCTAGATGAATGAAATTGTTGTGACAATACCAGTCGACATGAAATCCAATACATGTGTACTATGGATACAACCTAGCTTCGCACACCACTCATGTTGTGGTGGAACATATCGACCACAACTGACAGATTTTCGAGAAACTTCATGGCAATTTTAGGTTACTTCCAGCTGAAGAGAAGTGGCCGAAGAAATATTTTTTTTATATTTTGTTTTGTTGTTGCCTGAGTTGGAATTTGAACCAGGGAATAGCCAACTAACTCTGTACCTACTGGACCACAGCGACTATCTGAGTAATTGAACACAAAAATTATAAAATTTTGAACGATACCAACTCAAGAGAGTTAAAAGCGTTCCATAAATCATGAAAGTAGCACTGTTTGATGTGGAATTTGGGCTGCTTGCGTTATCAGTATTCTTTGAGAATAATTTTGCCCAGACTATCTCTGTCATTGATCGATGATAAACAACTTATTTTGGGCTGAAGTTGTGTGATCTGGACCGCAGCAACATATGGTTTTAAAAGGTCGACGTTACGTGCCACAATACTCACGCCACATTGCATAATTGGCACAAGCAATTTGAAGGTAGGATCTCATATCTGTCCTCTCAATATGAACTTTTTGTTGAGACATGAAGAATAAAAAGAGGCCATAACTCGTTATAAGACAATAATTTAAAGGCCTTGTTCTCTTTCTGTTGGGACAGGAAGATTAAAAGGAGGCCGTAACCCATTATAGGGCAACAATTTTAAGGCACGGTCTCATATCTGTCGGCTCAATAAAAACTATTTGCTGAGACAGACAGAAATATTAAAAGGAGGCCATAACCCGTTATAAGGCAATATTTTAAAGGCCCTGTCCTCTTCCTGTAGAGACGGGAAGATTAAAAGGAGGCCGTAACCCATTATAGGGCAGAGTCTCATATCTGTCGGAGACAGGAAGATTAAAAGGAGGCCATAACCTGTTATGAGGCAATAATTTAAAGGCCCTGTCCTTCCCACATAAACTTTTTATTGAGACAGGAAGATTAAAAGGAGGACATAACGCATCACAGGGCAATAATTTGAAATCTCATATCTGTTCGCTCAACATAAACTTCTTGTTGTGACAGAAAGATTAAAAGGAGGCCATAACCCATTGTAGGACAACAATTCATTGCCAAATCTAGATATTAACAGTCAATATACATTTAACAACACGAAAAAGAAAGAAAACTGAAACGAAACGATAAAGTATCATTGAAAATCAGTTCTCTTGCAAAAAACAACAACAACAACAATAATAATAACACAATAATATTAAGATGAAGGAAAAAAATAAACACTCAATAGTGCCAGCAGAACATGAAAAAAACCTGATAATAAAGGCGGCTGCTGTATAGAAAAAGGCTGAGCATAACAAAAGGCCAACAAATAATGAGAAGCAAGAAGGAAAAACAGCAGCCGTAACTGTTTTTATTGTTCAATAAAAAAATTCGCAAGTTTTTACTTGTTTTTCCAACAGATATAAATCATTAAGCAAAGAATTATATAAGAGAGAGGAGAATTATGGGAATATCCAATCGAATCTTTTTCAAGAAGCTAAATAAGACCATAACAAAACAACAAGAACAAAAACAAAAACAAAAATACCATTAATATTTGAAGTAGAGAGAGAGAGAGCGAGAGAAAAATTAAAGAAAATAAAATAAGAAAAAAATTGTATTTATTTATGATTTTAAAATTTGAAAACGGTCGTTTGGCTTTCTTTAGTTTTATTTCTCTCTGCGGTATAAAACATCCATCAGTAGTATGACGTTATCCTGGCAATAAAAACAAAAATTAAGAATTATGCTCTTAACCATCGTTTTATTTTGAATTTTTTTTTTCAAAGATAATAAGAAGATTAAACAACCCAATGTAGTTGATGTCGATACGGGAATTTATTGTTTGTGAAAATGTTTTAAGAGGAGAATTTTATTAAAAAAATATTTTTTTTAAAGTGACTGGATTCATGGATTCATGTACAATAAATTGAAAAATTTAGTTATTCCGTCTTAAATACAGCACAACTTTCACTAGTTCAGTGGACTTTTTTATATGTATATGACGAGTAATTAATTTTTTTCTTAAATTTGTTTGAAAATTTCTGTGCATCTTATATGCTGCAAAAATGTTGGTAATTTTCCTTAACACCGGAACAATTTTCTTTGACAACAGTTAATCTCATAGCCTTATCTTCTTATGCGATATACATACGTCCATAACTATTTATACCCACTTGCAGCGTATAGAAAGCAATGGTACTAAATTCTAGAGCACCTATGGTGCATTCCATAATTATTTTGTTTCCTTTACATGGATACATAAATAATTAGTCATTACAACGATTCAGTCGGACCTACGAACTAGTTTCTCATATTTCTTGTATTGCGTGTGTTAATTTTATACATGGGTGCCAGGACCTACAGTTTAAATTCGGCTCCGAACAACAGATTCTTGAAAAACTTTTTCATGGTAGTTTTATTTTCCCTCAGAGTTTTTGCAGAAATCTGCAGAGAGAAGCAGTCGCCTAAGAAATTTTTTTTCATATTTCGATTTGTTATAGATGTCTGACCTGGGGTTTGCACCATGTCCTCAAGTCTAATAAGCCTAAATACTACCTACTAGACTACGGCGATTAGTAGTAGTCCTTTAACTCCTCTTTTTCTAATCGTTTGTGCCTGGTGTGGCTTACGTATCCTTTCCGTCGGCTGCCTTGAAAATTCAAGCCAATTACATGCATACATAATTCATCATTACAACCCTACAGTCAGGATTACGACCTAGCTTCTCAAACCAGCCATGTTGAGTGTGTTAATTTTATACATGAGGTGCGAGACATACTGATTAAAGCCGACTACGAACGACAAATTTTTGAGCCATTTTTCAAGCCAATTGCAGCTCAAGTTATATCGTACAATAGTCTGCTTAAAACATGCTTGACTCAATCGTAATTCTTTTCTGCCTGGTTTATGCCCATAACTTATATTTGCTGTTGATTTGATTACATCTCTACAAGACAATTGACATCCTGCTGCGCCGCGACATATTTAGAGTGTTCCACATTGTTTAAAGCGGTTTTCAACGTTCTCTACATCTCAGTTACCAAAGTCAAAGAAAGCTTACTATCTGCCACCATTGCATTGTAAAGTAATTTCCATGTTATTGTCATGGGCTTGAAATCGGCATAGTGTAACACAGAGTTAGACATTTAAAGAATTTTCATACTGTAGTGCACCGCGAAATGTGTTGGTTGCTCCACACTGGTCAATGCGATTTTCAACATACTTTGGGTTTTCTATCTGCTGTTGTTGCATTGTCGCCGTAGTCTAGTAGGTATTGTGTTGGCTTATTAGACGTAAAGCCAGGGTTCGAGCCCCAGACCAGACAACAAAACAAAATACAAAAAGTATGGCAAAAACTCTGAGAGTAAAAATAAAAATTGCCATGAAAAGTTTCTCAAAAATCTGTCGTTCGGAATCGACTTTAAACTGTAGGTCCCGCCATTCATGTAACTAGGTCGTAATCCTGACTGAAGGGTTGTAATGACCAATTATGTATGTATGTATGTGCTGTAGCATTGAAAATAATACGCATGTTAAAGGCATTGTCTTGAAGTCGTCGTAGTCTGGTAGGTAGTGTCATGGCTTATTAGTCGAAAATCTGTGGTTCAAACCTCAGCTCAGACATATTAAACAAACCAAATTAAAAAAAATACGTCGTTCGTTGACTTGCTCTCAGCAGTCTTCTGTCAAAAAGTAAATAAAATTGCCATGGAAAGTTTCTTTAATGTGTCGCTCGAAGACAACATAATACTGTAGGTCCCGCTGCGTGTGAATAAAAAAATTGGCAGCTGTGACAAGCTGGGTTGTTGTTGTTGTAACAGTTCTGCTGTTGTCTCCGGAAATATCTGTCTAGGGAAAAACTTCCGGCTGATACAGCTTTCACTGGGAAGACAATCCTTGGCCGATGATGAGTCGAGTGGTTCCGGAGCGAAGAACGACAAGCTGAGTTGTAATTCTCAGTAAAAGGATTATAATGACTACTTAATTATGTAATGTCATGGCCTTAAATCGTAAAGCATTGCTTCAGTATGTCAGGTGTAAATACATGAAAAAACACTTTTAAAATCTTCTCTTTTGCTTGCCTGTGCGTGCTTCAAAAAATTGTTTCTCAAGCACTTAAAGTTTTTAAAGAAAACTTTATTATTTTAATGCTTTACATATCTTTGGCCCATAAATTGGCCCATATTGTATATATTTTCATGGCAATATAAACAGCTGTTAAGCTGAAATTAACACCAACGCTTGTCCTTAATCAAATTGATTTAAGACCATTGCAGAACTTTTCCGTACACTTTTTTGTTTTTTTTTTCTTTGTGTTTGTTTCGGGTCATAAGAGTTTCTTGGTGGTATTTTTTAAATTATTGTATCTCTTACCAAGAAATATAAGAAAACCGTAACACACTTACATACATACATACGCATACAGAAAATTATGCTGCATTTCTAATCCACTTGAAGCTGACAATAAAATTTATGATCATTCTAATAAACATGAAACGACGAAAAGAAATAATGGCATTAACAACAGCAACAACAACAACATGAAAATAAATAATAAAAAAATACAACAACAAAAAATACAACATATCATAATGTCAAGAAGACTTATGTGCTTTTGTTGAAAATGTTATCAATTATTTCGTATCTGTTTTATGCGGTAAAAAGGGGCCAAAGTTTACTAACTCTCCAGCCACTAAAATACTATTTCTTCACTCACCATAGAAATGCTTTGAAAAATGATTTGTTGTGTCGTTTGTATCCCGTTTTTACTTATTGTCCTTAAGCTAAGCTATTTACAGGATATACATGCTACTCATACATCTTGTTTTTTTGCTTTGCTTTGCTTTTACAATTGCTTAGAATCCTTGTGTATATGTGAGAGTATTTGTGTGTTACAGCTTGTTAGTCTATTAACAAAGATAATGATTTGGCACAATTTTAGCCACTGGCTTGTTGCACGTGTACGGATACTTAAGGGAAGAAATAACTTTTTTTTTTTTCGAAATTGCTTGGTTGTGGTTTGATTGTGTGGAAGCAAAGAAATGTTTGAAAAGAAAATAACAGTAGATTTTGCTTTTAATCTTTAAGTTTTACACTTAATTAGTCTTACATGTTGTCTTAATATGCTAGAGCAGCATCCGTTATGATGTAAAATCATTTACACCGTTTCCTGCAACATTTATTCTTATGAAACAATAAAGATTTTATTTAAAATAAAGAAAAAAAATTTTGAATCTTAATGCAGGTTTTCAATGTGGGACAAAAGATTTGGATAGTCTATGTGGATTAAGTCCACCAACTATTATTGTTTTCCTCTTGAGGTAATTTTCAATTTGAATTGAAAGGGACAATAAAGAGAGGCAAAGACTCTTCTTAAACTAAGCCGGCTTGATGCAATCAATTATAATAAGAGGAGATCTGAGCAATGCATCAGACTATCAAGAAATAACTTGAGCTTTATGACACAGTCTTTTGACATAACAACGTAGACTCAGGTTCTTGTTCAGCATGACAGTTATCTCGAGCCCAACATGTAAATTCTCTGTGACGCACAGAGGGGCATTTTGCCTGAAAACCTGGCCATAACTAATAGAAGTATTTTATGAGTTAATGGCTGGAATTTTTTGATAGTGTTAGTGATAATTAGGCCCAAGGATGAACCCAACTGATTTATGTTCAAATCGGTCCGTCATTTCGCCTAGTCCCCATACAAATTCCCCTCGAAATTGCACTTATTTACACAGAATTATGGTAATTATGCAACAATCATGATAAAATTTAGCATGGATCAGTTCTGTATACTAATAAATCATGGTGTAAAGTTTAGTGAAAATCGGATTACATTTGACCCTGGTCCCCATATAAAGTCCCCTTTAGAAATTCACGTTTGCGCTTATAAATGGCTTAAAAACATCGGCATCGCGATGATTTTCAGTATGAACGTGTATTTTGTAAATCTAAATCATATTACAAAATTTTGTTATGGTCGGTCCATAATTGCCCCTAGGTCCAAAATAGGGCCCCTTATGAAAATATGTTTAGCAATTATAATTGGCTTAAAAATTTTATTACCTTGATGAAATTCCACATGAACATGTTTAATATGAATGTGAATCATTTTACTTGATTTTATTATGATATGATCATAAGTGCCCCTAGGTATCACATACGGTCCATTAAGAAAATCTAACATACATCTCATTTTGTTATAATAGTCGATATACATATGTAATTAAGCTTTTAAAGTTCTACGATAATTAATATTTATTCATAATATTTATTTTACAATATTTAATACTTAACTTAAAAGTACTTAAACAGTGAAACTAACTACAATCGTTAAAATCGTTATCATTTTCATCATCAATGTCAGGAGGGAGTAATTTAATAGTATCTGATGAAAATGCTTTTCTATTCCTTAGCGATTTTTGTGTACTGCAGCTTATAAAAGGGTCACTGCTTAAAATTAATCTATTCAGGACATCTCGATTGGTATCGCTTCTACTGAATTCATATAGTTTTATTTCTCATTCTATTGAGAAATAAGGCCATATGGCTTCAATTTTTTTTAATTTTTCCAAAAAATGTAAAATTTTTAAAAAATCGCCAAATATAATTGCCCAAATTTGCTCAAACTTTTTTTTTGTTCCTGAATGTAGAGAGTTCATATCTTCTTGTGGTATATAACATTAAACTACTAAAAACTACTTTCAACTTTAAAATACTTATCTTTTATTAGGAGGGTAAAAAAATGTGAAATTTTTATTATTTTTAAATTTTGAAAGAATAATTTTAACATTAATATATGAGACATATATATATATATATAAAAAAAGCTGAAAGCAGTTGCTCTTACCTTTCAAATAGAAAAATAATCAATATAAAACCTATATTCCTTTAGCCACAAAAAAATATCATATAAACCTATTAAAATTTCAAAAAAATTTGACATCGTTTCAAATCTACAAATCTCTATTTAAAATCGTGAAAATTCACTATATAATGCAGAATTTTGTTGTCTATCGAACTGCATACTCAGTTTCTAAAATTTCTTTCAATTTTTTTCTGCCTTTTTGGCCAGCTTTTCAGGGTAAATGCCACTTAGTGTGACGGTAAGAATGAATCACAGGAACATATTCTTGAAACAAATAGGGCCTCAATGTGTCCCAGATCACGTGTTTATCACTATTAATTCCGAGCAGCATTCTGAACATTCGAAGAAGGATATTTTCTAAATTTAAGTGGCGAAGAATAGATCGTATGGTCGCACTGCTGAGGTACCTTATCATGACAAGTAAATAAAAAAAATGGATCATATTTTGTCTTGGTGTTATTTTTTTCTAAGTTGACGGCCATTTATATAAGCACCTACGTCTCAAAGGAAGTCACCGTGGTCTAGTTAGGTAGTGTGTTGGCTTATTGGACATGAGGCCTGGGTTCAAACGCCCAGGTCAGACATCTCCAACAAAAAACAAAATATGATAAAATATTTCTTCGGCAACTTCCTCTCAGCAGATTTCTGGCAAAAACTCTGAGAGTAAATAAAACTGCCATGAAAAGTTTCTCAAAAATCTGCCATTCGGAGTCGACTTTAAACTGTAGGTCCCACAACTCATGTATAAAAATTAACGCACACACACAAAATGGTGTCCTAGCTGTGCCAGGACAGATTCCATTGCTGTCTTACTGAGAAGTTTGTTTAACTTTATCTTGAAATAGAGTAAAGCTCACAAGATCACAATATTTCAATGGGAAAATTGTTAAACATTTTCTCTAAGACAAGTGGATAGCACGGTAGTCGATTAGATTAAGGAACCTAGGTTCAATTCCCACTAGTAACACTGTTCAATATACAATATATTGAGCACCGGACTTAGTTACTCCATTAGATATAATTTGTAATTGTATTGTAATTAATAAATAGAAAAATTTTCATCTGTACTGTCGGGTTTTCAATTTATTTGTTTGAAAACCTGACAGCTAGGCTGTCAGCTGTTAAATATCTTTCAACTGAAGTGGCATTTATTTAGTGAAAGTCTTGCCATTTATGGATATGAATCGTTAGCAGAACAAGAAGAATATACAATACTTATCGCAAAAGCAGTCTTTCAAACGTGGCCCCTTTACGAGAATTACGGGAGATGATTACGACCATCTTAATTGATCTACTTTGCATGAATTTTAGAATTTATAAATATATATGGGGAGAGTGCAAGTGTTGCATATATGCTTAGCCTTTGCATCATCGCAACATATGCACTGCTGAAAATATCGCTTCTGAATATGAAAGAATAAAGTAAAATGGTCGATTACATGGTGATCCCATAAATTCAGCCTGTGTTGCGGGTCTTCTTAGTGTATTTTATTGACATTTGAGAAATCTCTATAAAATTAGTGTGTTTAAAGCTTAACTTAACATCTTCGAATCTTTAAAATATTTCTTAGAACCTCTATTTCGTTGTAAAATTTCTTGTAAGCTATCCAACGAAAAATATGTCTACCTGAGACCCTCTCACGAAATTACATTCAAATGTCAATTAACTTTTCTAAACAGTTGTTCTTGTACATCAATTACGTTTTTTTTTTATCAATTGCTCATCCTTCTATCGTATTTGATTTCGTTAAATAAGTGTAGGACCATCAGCAATTAAATACCGTCGTGTCTATCATTTCATTCTTAAATTTGTTTTTCTTTTCTTTGGCCCTTTTTTTTAGCGAATTGGAAAATTTTCCATTTGAAATCAATGCCAGTCTAAATATTTGAAATTTAAATAACTTTTGGAATTAATTAAAATTGACCAAAAACCAACAAAATGAAAACATTGGGGGAGGTAAAGTATTTCAGTCCCCTAATTTTTCATCCTCTGGCTGTTTGGTATGACTGTTGTTGGCTTAATATTGCGACGTCTCAAATTGAACTTTGAATCGATTTCTTTTATTTTTTTACCGAAAAGAAAATGAAAGAAATTAATTCGATAGGAATTACAAAAAAATACAAAAGAAAAGGGAAAAAATCAAAGTTTAGTTTATACAGAAATTTAAAGGTTATTTAAACTACAAACATACATACATACATAATTGGTAATTATAATCCTTCTGTCAGGGTTACAACCTAGAATCTCACATCACTTATGTTGTGTGTGTGTGTGTTAATTTTATACATGAGTGGCAGGACCTACTGTTTTAAAGTCGACTCCGAACGACAGATTTTTGAGCAGCTTTTCATGGCAATTTTATTTACTCTCAGAGTTTTTGTCAGATATCTGCTGAGAGAAAGTTGCCGAAATAATATTTTTTAAATTTCATTCTGATGGCTGACCTGGGGTTTGAACAGAGACCTCATGTATACCAAGCCAACACGCTACCTACTGGACTATGACTACAATTTTGTTTTATAAATCTAATAACTTATGACACTCCGTTCTCCGCACCGAAATGTAATTTTCTTTGTCTGTAAAAATGTTTGTACAAAAGCTGGTGAATTATCCTCAGTTCAAGTGCTACAATTCTGCTTATTTATGTATCCATTTAACCAAATGTGGGCTTCAACGGCGAACAAAATTTTGGAACGAAATTCATTATAAATTTGTGCTTCAACACATTGGCCGAGTGGGCAAAGAAACCAACCGAACTCGCTGAGAAAAGGCAACGAAGTGATTGCTGTGGATCTTCTTAAATGTTTGCCTGTACTGTGACTGCAGTTTCCTGAGTGAGTGTCGAACATAATGCACATTATCAGCAGGTGTAAATGTGTTCCGCAAACGATCCATTGTCAGTTAATCGCTCTGTTGATTTCAATGAAAAAAGTTTTTTGCTGTATTTGCTGATTAGTGATTCAAAGTTCAATAGATTGAAGCCTCTTATAGCGGGGTTTTCAGCAGAGACTTCTGAACCATCTTACTGAAGCTACAACTGGCAAATTAGTTGTCATTTATTCAAGCCGTTTAGCCAAATCATCAGAGACTTTTCTAGAAAATTAATTCTGTTCTGATTGAGCTCCTGTCCCTAATTTTAATCGAAAAATCATCTTCAGTGTTGAGACCTCTTTCTGGTAGGATGAATGGGTACTTGAACAAACGACTTCAATATTATCTGATGACTTGGAATATTTCTTTGTGATGACAAAACACAATGACACTTTAAACTACGATTAATATAGCGACTAGAAGAATGGGGGCATAACGCTCTGTGTAGTTTCACACTTTGTCTAATGCGACTACTTGACGCTTGCGGGCGTTATGTGCAATCTAGCAAAGCAAATAACAATGAAAACTATAAAATTTTAATTTCATTATTTAAATGTCTTATAAGATAGTGGATAATAATTAATATCCGTAAAAATCTTGCGAGTATTCCTTTGTAGAACTGTTTTAGGAAAGGCTATTGGATACATACATAGTTAATCATTACAGCCCTTCAGACAGGATTTTATTTATTTTATTTATTTATTTATTTACAGTAAATTTAATACAACAAGAACAAGTCTTCTTTTAAAGTATTGGTTAGTTAATTGTCATATACAAGGCTTTTAAAATAATATAAAAGTAGAAAAAATTTAGTATCAGAAACCTAAGAAATTTAAGAAAAACAAAAGTTAAACTATAGTATACAGAATTTTGTTTTAAAAAGGTAACATTTTCGACAAATATAACATAAAATAACAAAAAAAAAAAAAATAAAAACATAACTACGAAAAGTGCTTAAATATGGCAGTTTTAAAATGGCTTGCATTGGATATTAATTGCAATTGTGAGGGTAGTTGGCTCCAAAGGCGAAAAGACTTAATAAAAAAGTGTTGCTCAGAGGCAGCTTTGGAATATTTTATACAATTTATCTTCTTTCCCCTATTAGATCTTGAAAAATTTATTTTCCGATATAAATAGGGTGGTTGCTGATTATAAAGGGTTCGCCAAATAACCCTTTTTTTGAAAATGCTTTAAAAATACTACTGAATATTTTCTAAAATTTCTTTTTTTATTTGAAAGTACAATCCTTCCGGTTAATAATGGAAAATAATTTCATTCAAATGGCTGCCTCGGCTGGCCATGCAGTAGCCTACATGATTGATCCAATTTTTAATCACATTATCGATTGGGTATTTCACCAATGGCTTCACGAATATTGTCGTTTAAAACGTCAATTGTCTCTGGCTTGTCGGCGTAACACTTATCTTTGATGGCACCCCACAAATAATAGTCCAACGGTGTCAAACCGCGGTTCCGAGGTGGCCAAACGACATCAGCTCTGCGGCTGATAATGCAATCTTCTAAAACAGGGCACAAAACATCTAGTGTAGCTTCGGCTGTGTGGCACGTAGCGCCGTCCTGTTGAAACCAAATGTTGCCAATGTCCTCCTCTTCAATTTTTGTGAACAAAAATTCGTTCAACATGGCTCGATAACGATCGCCATTGACTGTAACGGCCACTCCTTGCTCATTTTCGAAGAAAAATGGCCCAATTATGCCTCTGGACCAAAATCCAAAAGTGACTCGTTTTGGGTGCGTCGGCTTTTCAATGTATGCCTGCGGGTTTTCTGTGCCCCAAATGTGACAATTTTGCTTGTTTACATACCCGCCAAGATCAAAATGAGCTTCATCTAAAAAGATGATTTTTTTTGTCAAAATCTACATCTACTGTAAGTCGATCGCAGGCTCACTTAGCGAATCGAAAACGCATTGGATGGTCAATTGGCTTCAACTCCTGAACCAATTGGACTTTGTATGGCGTCATACCAAGGTCTTTATGCAAAATTCGGTTCAATGATGTCTCCGAAATGTTCAATTGTTGAGAACGATGGTAAATTAATGTTGATGGCGCTTCACGCACACTTTCTGCCACAGCAGCAATATTCTCGGGTGTACGCACTGTTTTTGGATAGTTTATTTTAATTTTTTCACAAGATAACGAACATGCGGAGCTGACGGTGCTTCTCTTCTTCCCAAATCCGTACGCAATTTTCGCACACATTCTGCAACATTACCATTATTTTCAAAGTAATGTCGCAATATTTCCCAGCGTTGTTCAAGCGTATACACAACCATATTCGTTCAGCGGAAGGATAAAACTAATTAATCTGTCTAATCAGACATGAGCTAATTGTTACCATTCACGAAATAAGCACTAGTTGAAATGTCTAGTTAGATGGCGGACACGATAGATAATTCTATGCAAAAGTACTCGGCACTTCAGTACTCGGCACTTCAGTAAATTATCAAACGTGATATTATAAATTTGTTTGGCATAATCTGATATGCTACTATTTTATTTAATACCAAATACATATCGTGCAATATTGTTAAAAGTGACATTAAAACTGCGCATCGCAGCTAGCAAACAGCTCACAACCATAAATTAGATTATGGATTAAATATTGCGTCATCCAAAGATTGCGAAGAATAGCATTTTCAATGTGGCAACTTCAAATATAAACAAAATAAGCAAAGCCACTTTGTTAAAAAAAAACCAATTTAATTGAGTAGTGTTATCGACATTGCTGCGGCACTGCCACATTTTTGAAAAAGTTAACTTGATATTATCTATAGATTGTAATAATGAAACTAAGTTAAAGTTGACTTTAAAGTTTACTTTAGCTAAAATTACCTTTAACTAAACCCAACTTTAAGGCCAAGTTGTAATAATGTCCCTAAATATACTTTTTCTCCCACCCAAGAAAAAAGAAAATCTACCGCTGTGCTAACTGTATGTGTGTTACTGACAACTCATAGATGATGTTGGGTTTGAGTTCTGTTTTTAATGACATTTTGTGGTTTCTAATGAAAAGAACGGTTCACGATGTAACGAAGGCATGTAGAAAATCTTACTGCTGGTGAAGACAGAGAAACAAAAAAAATACATATTTTTACACTTCTTTACTTACATATTCTTTTATTAAATTTTTTGTTTACTTTTAATTTTTCTCTTCTAATAACATGTATGCAAAGAAAAAAACAAGAACGCTATTTCACACGCACTTCATAATTAAATCTCAGGTTTTTTGTACATCTTCAGTTTCTATTCATTATGGTATTATTATCATTAGAATTTTTTTGTTGTTTTGTTTTTTTATACTTTAATTTTTGCTTTCTTTTTGGAGGTATTCATTGCCGGAAAGAAAAGTGAAAAATTAAATAACATTAAATGAATGAAAAAGTAGAAGAAGAAGAAGCGGAAGAAGAAAAAACTGAAATTAGAACGTTTATTACAAACGTAAAATACACCCTCTGTGATATTTTTTTTCCTTTTTTTGTTGTTTGTATTATATTCTATAATATATTTTCAACGCTATTATATATGAAGCTTAGCATCTTATTAAACCATTGTGTGTGTGCTAAAGACATGCTGTGATTTCCTTTTTTTTTCTCTACAATACCAGGGGGTATAACGTGGTTATGGTGGTGGTATATTGCGTTAATTTTTAATTCATTTTTTATTTTTTTACATAAATTTTAAATATTCTTAGTGCGATCGATTTAGTATTCCCTTTTGTAATGTTTGTGTAATGTTTGTACATCAGATACTAGCTAGACGAATTTAATTTTGAAAAACTGTGTCTTGAGGTGGACAGTATTACAAGTTTTGGAAATTTCACGTAGGTTTGCGCTATGTAAAGATTTTTAGTTCGGTTTAGTTAAGAAAAATTTTTTTTATTTTAATGACTGCCTTATTTATAACACTGACATCAACTATATTACACGATACTTTAACTGAAAAAAAATCAAACTTCCTAGAGTATAAAACAACAGTGTTTATACTTTAAGATTTTTACTAGAAATCTGTAACTACTGTCGTGTTTCTTTTGGTCCATTTAATTCCCATCTGGTAACTTTGACAGTCTTAACGAATAGTTTTGTTGTTGTAACTAATCTATGTATGTATCTTTGTACTTTAGTAACTTCTTTGATTTTTGTCGTCATTATTCGTGTTAATGTAACGTTCTCTTTACTTTGTTATTATCTATTTTCCTCGTCCTTTTTTCTCAGCAGAAACGCTGTTGTATTCTAGCATCATTCTGCCACCATATTTTAGCACGTAAATTGACCATATCTTAGACCAGAATCCGTGCTTCAAACCCTTACACAGACATCTCCAACAAAACGAAACATGAAAAAATATTTCTTCGGTGACTTTTCTCAGCAGATTTCTGGTTTATTTAATCTTTTTAAAATTTAAAGTTGACTTTAAACTTTAGATCCCGCCATACAGAAGCTAGGTCGTAAGCCTGACTGATGTGTTGTAATGTCTAATTATTTATGTATGTATGTCATGTATTTGAACGAGAAGAACATCAATAGCTTTAGCCTCCTTTTGTCGGCGGTAACATATTGTTACAAAAATGGAAATGGTGTTACATCGCTTATTATTAAAGTGATAAACAAAAGCTACAAAAAGAAACACTATGGGCTTGTTTACATGATGAACAAACAAACAAAAATATACCAACAACATCAGTATAAAAAAGGCGATAAACAAGTAAACAAACAGGCAACAACAACACTGCAAAGACAAACGTAAACAAAGTACACAGACAACAATAACGTAAACAACACGTCTACATTTAAAGAGATTTCGCGAAGACGAAGTCATTCCCCTTCAAGAGCATTCATCAGACAAAGCAGGCAATGGGGTGAGAAAGAATTCAGTCAGTCTTGTGTAAAGACGCGTTGAGCGTGAAAGAATAATCGTGGTTTGAAGATCTCTGTGAAAAAGATCTGTAGAACAATTGTTATTGTTTACGCAAAAGAGTGAAAAGAAGAATAACCAAACAAAGCAATTGTTGTTGTTTACATCAAGTTGTGAACAGTGGCACACAGAAAAATTATTATTATTTATTATTATTATTATTAAAAAAATTATTTTTATTTGCAATCTACGAACTCATATTTCAAACGTTTGTAAAAGGTAAAAACGTAACAATATTATGATGATTATTATGATTAGACTTTTAAATCTCCAATAGGTTTCGGGTGCCACAAAAGCAAAATGAATGACTAAAAGTGACTGCCTGAAATTTAGGTCTAATGCTAATCACAAACTTCTACACTCGACAGTGTTCAAATTGCGATATCAAACGACTTGCTGCTATTGAAATTTAGGCTTTATTAGATACATACATACATACATACATACATACATACATACATACATACATACATACATACATACATACATACATACATACATAATTGGCCATTACAACCCTTCAGTCAGAATTATGACCAAGCTTCTTACACCACCCATGTTGTGTGTTTTAATTTTATACATGAGTGGCGGGACCTACGGTTTAAAGTCGACTTTACTTTACTTTATTTACTTTCAGAGTTTTTGCCACAAATCGGCTGAGAGGAAGTCGCCGAAGAAATATTTTCTCATATTTAATGTTGTTGGAGATCTATGTCCTGGGCTTTGAACCGTGGCCTTACGATCTAATAAGCCAACACACTACCTACTAGACTACGATGAATTCAAATGCGACTTACATATATATAAAACATGCCTTCAGTGAGTAGATCTTATTATTATGGTTTGAGACCTGGATCATCAACCAGATATTCATATTTCGCAAAACTCTGCACAAGACTCAGGAAAAGCAAGTTGACACAGATTATATAGCCCTAAAAGGATCACATTTTTGCCTTAGTATCTGATCTCGATATTCCTGAGAATCTGATAAGATTTTTTAATGTTGAACAACTATTGCTGCTTCATCCGGATGCTCTTTAAACTTTTCACACTGTATGAAGCTTCCGAAAAGGTATGATTGGGAATGTTTTAGGGATAGTGGAAGTTTATCACAATGGCACTATTTCCTATAAGAGTGTTGAGTTACGTTCCTACTTCTATAATATTTACATCTTTGGGCATATCAATCAAGATGTTAGTCTGCCGGTTTGGGTAAAGCAGTAAATGTTCGGAAAAGGTAGTTTATGCTGTCGACAAACAGAGACAGATGGCGTAACGGATTCCATGTTCCGGCTAAGGACATTGTCAATGAGTTTGGTTCAGCCCGAGGTAGAACGGAGATAAAGTGAAGAATAACGCATGTGAACAGGTTCTTTTGATGCCTTAATAGGCAATTGAGTAACAGTTTTGTGCAACAAAAATAATCCTCGATAAGTTACTTATCCTCCCAGTGCTTCTCTGTGGCACAAATCGCAACAGCTATCTATCTGCCTACAATGGGTCAGTTCGACCTCCGGGTACTATAGTTGTCTTAATTGACAAGTACACGTCCTCTAACCTATCTATCTGCCTTGAGAGATTCAGGAGAGAAGAATTGCGAATTGATGATGATTTCCGGTTTGGAGGCCGGAACAATGAGTCCTTCAATGATATGAACCTTATTCAGTGCATTTACATACAGCAGCTATGCTGGCTTGCCCATATCATACGGATGGAACTGCAAATTCCAGGAACTATGTGCGGGAATCCGTGATCTTTACGTTAAAGGAAGCCTTTGCCTGCATTGGAAGGTCCAAAATGAGAAAAGTGAAGGAAGGCGCAAAGCAAATTGTGCCTAAAAAGAAGCGACATCCGACAAACAGATTTCTAAAGTCAAGTTAGTAATGAAGTTAGTATCTCAAGTGATTTCAAGCGTTTCTTATTTATTTTATTTATTTATTTATTTATTTTATTTGCCTATGGAAATATTCCTTTCAGGCAATTTATTAAAGTTACAATTGTAAATTTAAATTTATATCAATTTTAAAAACTATGAATTTAAATATATAATTACATTATTTTTTATAACATTATTTGATGACGAAAAATCTATTAGCATATACAATTTATTAAATTCTTTACACATTCTCCTTATTGGATCAGCACCAGCGTAGTTGGATCTAAAAAATTGTATTGATAATGGGGAAAAATGACGTGACGGACGTTGAGGAACATTAAACGTGATATTATGGATTAAAAAACTGGAGCCTATATCACCAGTAATTACATTGAATATGAATGAGATATTTAACATAGTTCTGCGGCTTTTAAGTGTCGGAAGTTTAATTAAAGCTAGTCTGGCAGAATAAGAAGGTAAACTTGTAGGATTAAAATTCAGTCCTCGGAGACAAAACATCAGAAATTGCTTTTGTACAGATTCGATGACGTCGGAATATTTTTTATATAGAGGATCCCATATTATGGAACCATATTCGAGTATAGGCCTTACAAGAGATGTGTAGAGCGATTTAGTAACATACGGATCGTTAAATTCTTTTGCCCACCGTTTTATAAAACCAAGAACGCTTCTAGCTTTATTTACAGTCATAGTTATGTGCGGGATAAAATTTAGTTTGGGATCAAGTAGAACTCCTAGATCCAGGAAGTTATCTACAAGCTCAAGCTCGTATCCATCAAAAGCATAGTTTGCAGGAATCGGATTCTTTCTTACAAATCTCATGTATTTACATTTTTTGAGATTAAGCTGCATTAGATTTAAATTACACCATAAATGAAACGAATTTAGGTCATTTTGAAGAAGTTTCTGATCGGAACTTTGGCGATAACTTAAGAAAATTTTTACGTCATCAGCGTACATTAGGATATTGGAATAGTGAATCGTTTCAGGTAAGTCGTTAATAAACAATGAAAACAGAAGCGGTCCAAGATGGCTACCCTGAGGTACCCCAGAAAGGACATCAATACTTCTGGAGCAGCAGTTTTTAAAAAGTACGGTTTGTTTTCTGTTAGTTAAATACGAGTAAATCCATTTTAGACTAAGATCGGAAAATCCCAATAAATAAAGTTTCTTCCTCAAAAGTACATGATTGACTTTATCGAAGGCCTTGCTGAAATCCGTATAGATAACGCCTGTTTGTTGCTGATGAAAAAATCCTTGATACACAACTGTTGAGAGATGAAGCAGGTTTGTTGTAGTAGAACACTTTTTCCTAAAACCGTGCTGATAAGGAGATATCAAGTTAGAAACTTGATAACATAAATCATCTGTAACCATTTTTTCAAACAGTTTTGGAATTATGCTCAGTTTTGCAATACCACGATAATTTGTAACATCGGATCTATTTCCTGATTTGAACAAAGGAATAATGAATGAATCCTTCCAAACATTAGGAAAATAACCACATATAATCGATTTATTAAATAAGTATGATAGTGGAACAGCTATAGAGTCGGCACAATTAATTAAGATGCTACTAGGAATGTTATCAGGTCCAAAGTTATAGGAGAATTTTAGTTTTCTCAATTCCATAGAAATAGTAGGAACGTTGATTAAATTTATTGATACTGTGGAATTTGTATTTATTTTAATGTGATAATCAGTGGAATCATTATAAGTTGCATCCGAATAAGTTGTGGAAAAGAAGCTGGCAAATAAATTGCTTATAATGCTGTCATCACTAGATTCAATCTGCTGAAATCTCATAGAAGATGGAAAACCAGTTACTTTTTTCTTTGAGTTCACAAATTTAAAAAACGATTTTGGATTACGCTTAAAGTTGTATTTCATTGTATTTACATATTTATCGTAACATGATTTATTAAGTATTGTGTATTCCGCCCGGGTAACAGAATATCTTATATAATCCATATAACAACCAGATTGTTTAAACTTTTTATAGTATTTATTCTTCTTATTTTTTACACGAGCCAGTTGTTTATTATTCCATGGAGGACCGGATAATTGTCTAGATATTTGCTTTGGAACACATAAATTCAAAAAGGTATTAACCTTAGAGTAAAAGGCTTTAGACATATCATCAACATTAGTATAGCATGAAAAAAAGGAGTGCCAATCCGTATTGATTAGGAGTTCATTTAACATATTATAGTTGGTGTGCTTAAATGAAAAAACTTTCTCATTTTTGCTACACGAAGGCATCGATAAATTAAGTGGAATGGATGTTTTTAATACGAGCGTTGGATGATAACAATCTTCTGGACTGGTAATAGGGAACGAGCGTTTAATAAAGCTATTAGTCACCTCATTTACGAATATTAAATCCAATATTTTGAAATTAATGTTTGGAATGCCATTAATTTGGAACAGACCCAAATCATACAAAATATTAAAAAATTCGTCGAAATTTGAATTCTGCTTCATTTGAATGAAATAACCATCGTCTGGTAAGTATTTCCATTGAATTGAAGGTAGATTAAAATCACCGAGGACAAAAATAAAATCACCGTCTTTTGAAGAATGAGCAACAGTACTTATAGCTTCTGCATGTTTTATGTATACAGCTTGTGGAGAAGATGGCGGAATATATGAACAGGTAATAAAAATACGATGACCATTCATTTTTATAGAAACAGCTATAAATTCAATATCGTGAGGTGTATCAGTTACTAAAAGCTCAGATGGTAAATTACATGAAATAGCAATAAGGACACCTCCTCCTGTAGTTTCATTGCCACGATCACGACGAAAGATGTTAAATTTGTTACAAAGTATTTCAGTATTCAAAAAATTATCATTTAACCACGTCTCCGTAAATACTAATATTTGCTGATCGATGTTAAAACTATTCGTGTATAATGTAGTAAGTTTTGTTCTCAAGCCACGAACATTTTGATAAGCGATGGACATAAAATCATCAGTTAGTTTTTTGGAACAAACGATTCACGTTGTGGAAGTACGGCAATACTTTGGGGTCTAGCTTTATAGATATATTCCCGAACTAGAGTATTTGTTGGCCAGAAATTCGGATTAATTAGAGTCTCAAAAATATCCGTAGAAATAGTAATTTTAAATGATGAGATAGATCTAGGTTGAGAAAAATTAAATTTCTGTATTGATATATCCGCATCACTACCAATAGCATTTCTTATGTAAAAATCAACAGATTCCGATGTTGTATCGTAATGTAAGCGCGAAACGAAAATTGTCTTTTTTGGAGGAACTGCTCGTAGAGGAATATACCTGGAATCACTATTTATGGATCCGGGAGGATTAATATTTATAAATTGTGGAGGATTGATTACATTAGGATATAAATTAGTACTATTTAATTCAGTAATATTGGAAGAAGGAACAATGCAATCGGATTCACGATATAAATTATTACTATTCAATTCAGTAATATTGGAGAATTGAACATTACCATCGGATGCAGAATTACATGGGGGCGCAGAAACATTTTCTTGGTCGTCACGTTTATCTTTATTCATATTTCTTGCCGACTTACGACGTTTTGGAGAGGACTGTGGGGGAGATTTTAAATTATCCAAAGATTTAAAATCATCAAATAATTTTCCATATGCCGAAATGCGGTCATTTAATTTATTTGCCTCTTTTTGAAGTTCGGTGAATTTGTTTTTAGTCTCTTGAAAAAAACGGTAATAATTTACTCCGATTTTTCTACAATTTTCGCAACACCAATGCAGACCTTTATTTTTAGAAACGGCTTCAGCAACGAGTCCTGAAAGACCACTACATTTAAAATGACAACATTCGTGACACAGCCAACAAACAATCATTCTTTCATCATCGTTTTTTATATTACAATTTTTTACTAAGCAAGCCATTTTCAAAATTAATTATTTAATGTTTCGCTCAGTGTAGAATAAGTATGAAGTAGATGGCAACTCTATAATTCAGCTGTAGTTATTGTTTCTATGTTCAATTGGTGTAAAAAAAACGGTTTAAACTGTTCCGATCTTAGTTATTGTTTGTGTATTTGATTTTGTTTTGTTTTGATCTTTATTTCAATATCTTTTCTTTTCTTTATATTCAATTTGCATATGTTTCGTATTGTTTTGTTTTAAATTTTTATTGTTTGTTTATTTGTATGTTTTTTTGTTGGGAGAAATCAGCTGACTGTGAATTGATTGTTATTGTTTTGAATTTATTGTTGTCCTTTTGTAATTCTGTTTTGTTTATTGTTATCGTTTTGTATTTCTGTTTTATTAAATATTATCACATTGGCGCGAACTGTTTTTACACAAAATTGTTGTTTCAAATTGTTTTATATATTGTTTATGTTTTGTTTAGTATATAGAATTAATCTTTAATCTTTTTTTAATGTTGTTATGTAGGTGTTAGGATTAATAGGATTAAAAATACTGTGTAAGTTTGTTGTTGTTTTAATTGCAGTTGTCTGATTTTGTAGATGAGTCATCAAAAATAAGAATAATATTGTCCGTTGTATATTAGTTTTTGTAAATTTTGAATATTGCAGAATATTCTATATTCTGTTGCTATGCGTTCTTTTTTCAATTTGATAAATTTCAAATTGTTATTGTGCACTGTAGAATTGATTTATTTTTATGTTGAGATTTAAATTTATTTTATTTTAGTCCAATCTTTAACTTCTTAGCATCGAAACCTTGAACACATCAAGTTAAGATTCAATGATAAACATAACTTGAAAGGTGTTTAAGGTAAATGAGTTTCTAAAGCAAGGTTTACTTTTCAAATTCAAATTGAGGGAACGGAATTTTCAAATTCAATATCCTGGGCTGTTTTTAATACAAATGTCATAAAATATAGTTTCCTTATATGTCTGCCGCTCAGAGAATGCCGCGGTAAACCATAATAAAAGTCTTGAATAACTTTATTTAAGTGGCCGTACAAATGTTTTTTGGAAACCATCTATTAGAAGTAATACAACGTAATTCATGTATTGTAGGAATTTTGATTTGATCTATTAACTTTACCTTTTATGTTGCACAACCAGAAATATAAGTTATTGCCTTTATCTTTATGGCTTTAGGGCTTCAGACAATATTCCTAATAAAAGGCAACATTTTTGCAACTTTGTTTTTCTGCTTCATTTCCTTTAACTTCAAACATTTAATACCAAACAAAAAAAAACAGCAACAATTTGGCCAAATAAGCATGTTTAAACTTGTAGTCAACCAGTAAAAATCATAAATTTTTTAATGCCATACATATCCTTGGGGAAAACATAATTTCTGGAAAACTTATAATTTTTCGGGCTCATTTACAAAAACGTACAACAAACAGAGAAAATACTTCACAGTTTCAAGACGTTGCAAAAAGAAACTTCAAAGTAAGTTTCGATGAATTTTTTTTTTGTTTTTGCTGATATTGGCAGAGTTTCCTTTATATATTTTTTTGTTTGTTTTAAATAAAGATCTCTGAAAATGTGTGCAACATTCTTCAACGTATAGAAGAAGAGCAAATGTTGCAACTAAAATCAGGCCATAATATGATGAGGTATGTAGCTTCCAAAAAGAAAAAAAAAATTAAAACTTTTTGAAGGAATTTATTGAATATTGTTACACTATCATTAACGGCAAAACAGTGAGAAGGTAAACGTAGTGCCATTGCTACTACCACTCCATAACTTTTGTTTGTTTACTTTTAAAACTTGAACATATTTTATATGGCGTAGAAGAAAAGGCAATAAAAAAGAAAGAAAAAAATCTTTCAAAAAGTTGAAGTGGAAAGCAGGAAAACAAAGCAAAGAAAGAGAAAAAAAGCGAAAACTTTCTCTACTAAAGATTGTTATTTTCTGGAAATTATTCCGTATATTTTTGCTTTTATTTTCCATAAGAATACTTTTTAAGCATATACAGCAGATATTAATATGCGCCACTAAATTATAACTTTCTTTTAAAGTTAAAATACGGCAGGAGTGTAACAAACAAACAAACAAGCAAGCATAAGAGGAAAAGAAAAACTAAAAGGTCCAAACAGCTTTTAAAACAATTGAAAAAAAATTGAAAATTAATTTCTTGTGAAATTATTTAAAAGCAAAGCATACATTTAGGAGTTAAAGCCAAAGAAAAGTTAAAGCATATTTTAAGAATTAAATGTAAAACTCTGTACTTAAAGGCGACTAATATGGATATCTTTTAACCATTAAAAATTATACTGGGTTCCCGAGAGAGTGGGATTTTTGTAGTGCTGTTAAATATTGAGTAGTGGGTATCGAGTATTCACCAAATTTTTGGATACTCAATACTAAAAAGTAAGTACTCAATACTTTTGAGTTACATAAATAAGCACAACATAATTTGTTTAAATTTATATAGACAGACGTTTTCATATGTGTGAAACTAATGAAATATATTCAATTTCAAGCTTTCTTGATCCTCGATTCAAATTAAAATCATTTAGTGATGAAAATGCTTTAAATATTTGTAAATCTAAAATTAATATCCTTTTGGAAGAGATGGACACAAATGAAGAAATTGAATTAGACAATTTATTAGAGGAGGTTTTAAGTGACAAATCTATTTGGGATGACTTTGACAAAGAATCAAATGCAAATAAGAATAATATCAAAAAATCATTTGCTGAATTGGAACAATATATAAATGAGAACAGAAAGAAGTTCCATTTAGAATGGTGGAAAATGAATGAAAATAAATATCCCTTTTTAGCTAAACTTGCTAACAAATATTTGCCTATTGTGGCAACGTCAGTCCCTAGTGAATGAGAGTATTTTCAAAAGCTGGTAAGATCCTGGCAGAAAGGCGCAATTCACTAAAAAGTGAAAATGTTGAAAAATTATTATTTTTGCATTTCAATGATTTCTAACAAACACAAAGCTGTTTCAATCAAATTTTTCTTATGGTGAGAAACATTTTCAATTCTTCTTTGCCAAATGAAATCTTTCTTACCTGTAGTAAATTTTGACATATACCACTAATCATTCAAGAACTTCTGCATTTTTAACAAAAGAACCACTTTGTGTACGCTAAATTGATTTTTTACATATAATTCTAAAACAAATTTTGAATTTGTAACTTAATTTGTAAAATATTTTATTTTATAGTTTTCAAAATTTTCATTTCATTTGTCAAAAATGTATGTCGCCCAATGAGCTGGTATTAACTTATAAATGTCAAAAATTTACTTTTTGGAGTAAATTGCTACCGTTTGGCACACACTCAAAGTACAAATTTTTTAATTAATTTAATTTTTTAATTAATTAACGTTGAAATAAAAGTTAACTTTTCTAATTTATTTATTTTTTATAATAAAAAGCAAATAAACAGAAAAATACCACGTTTTTAAATTTAAAAAGCCGTTAAAAGTATCGAGTAGTATTGAGTACCCAAATGAAAAGTATTGAGTAGTATCGAATAGTGAAAAGTAGTAGACTGTTACAGCACTAGATTTTTGGTATTGTTATTAAAATCTCATTCTTCCGCGAAAAAAAAAATTAAAAACATTATTGACACATTTTGCTATTCTATTACAAAAACGGGAAGAATTATTAGGGAAGTTTACAAGGATGATTCTGTGACTAATGAAAAATGGTTTGATCGCCTTCAATCTAGTAATTGTGACGGCAAAAATGCATTCGGCTCTGGTCGATTAAATATATGGATTGGAACTAAAAAAGTACATGACACCATGAACGCGAACACTATTTAAAGAAAAATGGATATAGAAAAGACATCGAAGACCTTAGCACTAATGTAAGCCTTTGGAGAACAAAAGCTGGCAAACGAACTTCTATAGGGTCTATTTTTAAGCACTTACGTACATAATTAGTCATTACAACACTTCAATCAGAATTGCGACCTAGCTTCTCACACCACTTATGCTGTGTGTGTTAATTTTAACCATAAGTGGCGGAACCTACAGTTTAAAGCCGATTCCGAATGACAGATTTTTGAGAAACTTTTCATGGCAATTTTATTTACTCTCAGACTTTTTGTCAGAAATGTGCTGAGAGAAAGACACCGAAGAATTATTTTTTATATTTCGTGTTGTTTGAGATGTCTGACCAGGGGTTTCAGCCGTGGCCTCATGTCTAATATGCCAACATACTACCTACTAGACAGTGAAGTAACAGTAACAATGAAGTGCATTCGAAATTGCCAATTTTCAATGAGCTTGGCACATTCATCAGGCTGAATATGACCGATAGCATAGGTTATATTGGTTTTAAGCATCACTTTGGCTTGTGGCTTACAAGCATACATATATACACCTGTAACGCCACAAGAGAAAATAGAATGGTATCAAATTGCACGATTTCAGTGGCTAGTTTACAACATCTCTACATGAGATGATCTTACTCTCAAATCGCTCGTATACAATATGACAGGAGTTGTGTGGCACATGGTGTGGTTTCAAATATGCTAATTTTACTCATCTAGAAATGTGCCACATAGGTGAAGATGATTTTTTATTGAATAAATTATCGACAGCTTTTAACTGCTTCACAGTCCATTCAACGAACAAAGATCGTTGTCTGTGATCAGCCAACCTGATTAGACAAACAAACTGAATAAATGATAAATGAAGTGGTCAAAACAGATTGCCTACAAGTCGAGAAGTCCAGGTTCGAATCCCAATGGAGCTAAATAAAAGAAAAAACAACTGTTCATCGCGGTTTTCGAATTTCAAATTAAGTGGCCTCACACCACTCCAATACAATTTATCTACGAAGGTCCTTCACCACATGGAAGTGGAATAATTGGAAGGAGTTGTTTCTAGGCAACGCACAAATGGGTATCCTAGGGAATGCTAGAACTTGTTACAGCAGACCTATCACTTGCTTAGCTGCAACAACAATAAATAGATTAAAAAGAATGGAAACAATGCGTTACGGAATCCATATACGCCCAAGAGAAAAGGTACTGGGAAAAAAATATTGACGAACAAGATAAGCCTTATCAACTGTCAAAATTAGAAAGTCCATAATGGAAGAGCCCTTTGCATTTCTCAGTTCTGGATTGGTTATGTTTACTATAAACTAATATGTGGATGAGGATAAAGATGCGTCAGCTGTCAGAGATTTAGGTGACCATGTGACATGGATTTCAGGTCATGCCAGCTTATCGTTGAGATGTTTAATGCTAAAATTGTATGGTAGCAGTGAAGTAGCAAATGGCTAAAGTTCCAATAGAACTCCGAAGATTGAAAAAAGGGAAGCAGAGAGATCATCGGCCTTAAATTTATTCAATTTGATTATAAAAAAGTTTCTTTTTTATTCAAATTTCTAAACGAATTTTCTTGAGAACCCAATATCTATTTCAGATATTTTAATGCTTTCATAATTCTATTGGCCAGTTTTAACTCACTAAACTATAAATCATTTTGCTGGAAAATATGTTTATTGGCCAAACCCAAGAAGTAAAAAAAGTTGAAAAAAGCAAAAATATTTTTCTTCTTTTTTGAATTTCCCTTTTGTTTTGTGATTTATTATTACACACACAAAAAGGCAAAATTTATTCTTTTTTTAGTTTTTGTTATTTTCTTATTTTTTTTTTTTATTTTCAAATTTCTTATTTTTTTTTTTTTTTTTGGATTAAAACCTAAAAAATCTACGTATTATTTTAAATATTGCTGTCTGTGTTGGGCATTTCATTATTGTATTATTATTACGATTGAGAAATTTTGCAAAACAAATAAAAAAATTAGATTTATTCGTTTTTAAATACATTTAAGCCTGTGGGCATATCTTTTGCTTTTGTGCACCAGCATTATAAAATAAAAGTTTTTTAACTACTAAAAAAAATGGCAACAAAATTTGGCAGAATACAAGAAATATTAGAATAAAAA
Organism: Sarcophaga subvicina; assembly: GCA_936449025.2. NCBI lineage: Eukaryota > Metazoa > Arthropoda > Insecta > Diptera > Sarcophagidae > Sarcophaga > Sarcophaga subvicina. Next base: position 30,939,119 of record OW388081.2, read on the forward strand.
TGTCATCCTTTATCATCAGTTAATGTACCTTTTATTTAAACATTTTTGCCAAAAAAAATCATCTTAAGAAAACTTTTGACCACTTTATACTGTGTTTTTTTCTCTATTTTAAAAGACATTAAATCAACCTAATTAGGGATACACTTAAGAGTTAAGAGGAAAACTTTTTATATTGAATTGTTAAACATTATGTCCGAATATTGTCATATTTAATCAACTGTAAATAACTAATAACAATAATCGATTAAAAACTTTACATTAAAAATAATGACAGTTTGACCATAATCATTAAAAAAAATTCAATTATATTGTTACGTTTTTAGCTTTTTAAAAATGTTTAAAATATGAGTTCGTAGATTGCAAATAAAAATAAAAATAAATTTGTATTTTGTTTTAATTTTTCTTTTATTGTTCGCACAATTCTGTGTGACAATGTCTACAACTTGATGTAAACAACAACGATTTCTTTATTGGTTATTCTTCTTTACACTATTTTGCTTAAACAATAACAATTGTGCGACAGATCTTTATCACAGAGATCTTCAAACCACGATTATTCTTTTCACACTCAACGCGTCTTCACACAAGACTGACTGAATTCTTTCTCACCCCCATTGCATGCTTTGTCCTGCCTTTTATACCGCAGAGTAAACAGTCTGATGAATGCTCTTAAAGGAAAATGAATTTGCTTTCGCGAAATCTTTATAAATGTAGACATGTTGTTTACGTTATTGTTGTTTGTGTATTTTGTTTACGTTTGTCCTTGCAGTGTTGTTGTTGCATGTTTGCTTACTTGTTTATCCCTTTTTTTATATTGATGTTGTTGATATATTTTTGTTTATTTGTTGATCATGTAGACAAGTCCATTGCTTTTGTTTATTATTTTAATGGTAAACGATGTAACACCATTTCCATTTTCGTAACAATATTCTACTCCACTAATCCCTACTCGAAGGATAAATGAAATAAAACAAATTTATATATAAAAACGCAGAAATTAAAGTCGAATATGAGTTAAAATTTAAACCACAATAGAACATGTTCGGCGTTACATACATAGTTGGTTATCAAAAGCGTATAGTCAGGATTACAAACTAGCTTCTTACACTACTCATGTTAATTACTTACTTAGTTGGTGTATATGTACAACTCTTTAGTCAGGATTAGAACCTATTTTCTCATCCAAGCTCTGAGTGAGTAGAGGAACCAATGATTGCACATGAACTTATAACGATAGATTTAAAAAACTCAAGACAATTTTATTTACTCTCAGAATGCTAAGAGAAAGTCACCGAGGAAAGATTTTCTCATATTTCATTTTGTTCAAGATATCTAAGCTGGTGCTTGAACCACGGGTTTTAGTTCAATCAGCCAACATACTTGCTACTTCTGGCATCAAGTAATGGCAGTCATAATACAAGGAACTACAAGTTGTGTATCTCTGGCCAAGTGGAATCTGTGAAGAATTCAAAATATGTATACCAAGACTCAAACGAAGCCTTTGAAGAAGTTTAAGTTCACTTCAAGGATGCGTGAAGTCGCTGTAGTTTAGTAGGTAATGTGTTTGCTTATTAGACTTGAGGCCGCAGTTCAACCACTTCGTCAGACATCTCCAACTCGACGAAATATACCTTCGGCGCTTTCAAAAACTCTGAGAGTGAATAAAAATTGCAATGAAAACGTTTCTCAAAAATCTATCGTTCGGAGTAGACTTTAAACTGTAGGCCCCGCCACATATTCATATGTCAAAAATCAAAACAAATAACATAAGTTGTGTGAAAAGCGAGGTCGTAATCCTGACTGAAGGGTTGTAATGACCAATGTATGTATTCTAGAATACGACATGGTTTTTCACACCTTCCATGTTGAGTGCGGTTTTTTGATCCACACGGGCGGGACCTTCAATTTAATTTGGTATTCTTACATCACCCTTAGAGCTTTTGCCAGAAGACAACTGAGAGCGATCGCTGATGGAAATATATTTTATTTTGAGTGTCAAGACTCTCAAGTTCTGCTATAGTAAGCCAAAAGATTACTTGCCATATAGAAAACATTAAAAAAGGAAAAGAGTAATAAGTATAATGCTTGAAGGCATATACAAGGATGACTTTTGAAGGAAATATAAACCTCTGACCAAAATTACTTTGGTAAAGCGACGCTTATGGCCTGGCCAAAGTCGATTTGGATAGATAATGTCGTTAGCCCTAACCCCATAATAAACAGTGACTTTTTTGGGAACAGAGATCAGCAATGAATAGTTTTTTCGCTACTCATAAGCACTCATGAAATTTTGAATATGAGTGAGTCAACAATATTGAAATTCAAGTACTCTGATTCATTCGTTCTCCCTACAACATTGATTTATAAGTACAAGTTGCAATGAGTATGAGTAAAACGTTCGAAATATGTTTGATTAATATTCCTACTTATTCAGATTCATAACTTTAGAAAAATACTTATAATACTCATAAATGATTCGACTCGTGTTACTCGAATCATTCATCAAAATTTACAGTCTTAGTTGTTGTTGCATTTACAAAAAAAGAAGAAAGAAAAAGTCAAAGATAGCAAGCAAACCAAACATATAACCTTCTAGTGAGTATACTTGTGTTCGCACGCGAATCATACTTTTTTTGTGATTCTTGTATATGTTGAGTCATGGTGAGTCGAAATCAACAACATCATGCGTATTGTTAAGTATGAGTACGATGAATACTTCAAACTTTGAATATGAGTAGTATGAGTATGATATTAAAATAAGTATGAAAGCGTATAAGTATCAGAAATTATGAATATGATTCGATTCTACTCATCTTTTTTAATACTCTTATTGCTGATCTCTATTTGGGATACACTCTCAGATATTCTGGGATCTCATATGAATTGGTATCATGCCAAGTTCTACAATTTTGATTGTTCTCTTACCCATTCATCCAGAAATAGGACTCCTCGTTGAATTTATTTTATGCTGAAAATAATGTGTACATTCGGCGAACGCATGTCAACGCCTATGTGATTTGGTGATTTAGCAAAACAGACTGAATAACCGAAAATCAGTTTAAAAGATGTATCTACAACAAGAAGGTCGTTATCAAGAGTCAAAGTTCGGAAGTCAATACTGAAAGTCCATATCTGGAAGGCTCAATAAAAAATGTCATCTTCTTGTAAAAGGTAGAATGCTGTGAGATGGCAGAGTCACATTAACAAAAAAAAAGGGTGTCAGGAAAATTATGTTTTTGTAAACCTATAATAGAGTTGACACTCTTGAAGGCTTAAACTGAATGTCACACATTATTGTTCATTGCCTTGAAAGCAGAGCGAGCAGATTTGCAATAACAAAAAAAGCTTTAAAACCAGAGAGTGCAAGGGTAAGGTAAAGCTATTGATTTGTTTAAATTGATGTAGTTTGTTAGGTTCCAAATGGACTCACATAAGAGCATACGGTGGCTTTTTGGCGAATAGAGTGGCTATTGTCCTAATATTGTCATTTGTACTGAGATTAAGTGGATTGCTATGTAAATATGCAAAATCAACAGGTAGTTTTAGATGGCAGCTCCTTCAACAACCGCATAAACTGATAAACAAGTGATACGGTGCTGTGCGATATAAACGATGCAAGCATTTAAAGGTTTTAAAATCAAATACCTGCCAAGCATGAAATCGGAATCTACAGGAAAGAAGAAAGAAAACCCAACAAGGAAGTTCCCTAGAAAACAAAAAATTTTAAGAGAAAGCAAAGACAAGTGTAGATCCTTAAGATCCTATAATAATTTAAATGCAATATAAATTATTTTCAGTTTATTTTCTATCTTGAGATTGAGTTTAAATTGATGAAACTTTAATAAAATTCTTTTGATTTTCAAGTAAAGGGTCCGCCAAATAACTTTTGTTTTTGAAAATGCTTTAAAAAAAACTACTGAATATTTTTTCAAATTTCTTTTTTTATTTGAAAGCACATACTGAAGTTAATAACGGAAAATAGTTTCATTCAAATGGCTGCTTCGGCTGGCCATGCAGTAGCCTACACGATCGGTCCAATTTTTAAGCACATTATCGATTGTGTGCAGCTGTATTTCACCAATGGCTTCACGAATATTGTCCTTTAAAGCGTCAATTGTCTCTGGCTTGCGTGCGGATTTTCTGTGCCCCAAATGCGACAATTTTGCTTGTTTACATACCCGCCAAGATCAAAATGAGCTTCATCTGAAAAGATGATGTTTTTGCCAAAATCGGCATCTTCTGTAAGTCGATCGCAGGCCCACTTAGCGAAGCGAAAACGCATTGGATGGTCAATTGGCCTTGGCCTTTGTATGGCGTCATACCAATGTCTTTATGCAAAATTCGTCTCAATGATGTCTCCGAAATGTTCAATTGTTGAGCACGAATTGGTGTTGATGGCGCTTCACGCACACTTTCTGCCACAGCAGCAATATTCTCGGGTGTACGCACTGTTTTTGGGTTTTCACGCTTTGGTTTATCGATGAGGATGCCAGTTTATTTCACTTTTTTCACAAGATAACGAACATACGGAGCTGACGGTGCTTTTCTTTCGCACACATTCTGCAACATTACCATGATTTTCAAAGTAATGTCGCAATATTTCCCAGCGTTGTTCAAGCGTATACACAACCATATTCGTTCAGCGGAAGGATAAAACTATTTATCTGTCAAATCAGACATGAGCTAAGTGTTACCATTCACGAAATAAGCACTAGTTGAAAAAAAAACGTTAGATGGCGGACCCGATAGTTTTCTTCAAGACTACAAGGTAACATACATATACCCGTGTATGCAAGAATGCATTAATCATTTCCGTAAGAACTTGACTAGGCCAACAACTTATGTTGGGTCTCATTTGCTTTTAATGTGCTCATATAGGGTTTTTATGGAAATTTTTCGGATTTAATTTTTTATGCCCCTTTCTATTAAACATTTTCTTTTGACGTTTTCATAGGTAGGTAATATAATTTGCATAATTCCTTAGATGGTTATGAAGCAAAAGAAAAAAATGAAAAAAATGGAAATAGAGATGGAAATGGCAAGAAATGATTGTCAAAACATTTATCTTTCTGACAGTTTTTGTGTTTTTTGTTTAAATGTAACTGTCAAGCATATTTTTTTCTTCTTGTTGCCAAAAAAAAAACAACAACAGCATTAAGTAAATCCCAAAACTGGAAAACGTGAAGAGGGACCAGCAAAATGGTTTACCAAGGTGTTAAATTTATTAAAATAAGATTTTTTCATTTCTCTTTACATTTTCTCTTTCCTTTAGACCATGCAAGTAGTATTTATTAAATGTTTTCTTAAAAAAAAAAAAAATAAGAAAAAATATTTGATTTAAATTCTTAATGGTTTGTCATCTCAGGATTCGTATTTTTCTTTTCACCATTCAGTGGGTTAAGCTAAAACTTCTGAAAAAATAAATGGAGTAAGAAGGAAAACTTACCTTGTATGGGCACATAAATATTTAAATACAAACAATCTTCGGATTGATTTTGTAAATATGGCAGTAAACGTTTTAAATACTCCAGACGTCCCTTTGGCATACGTTCCAAAGCCGCTGTTTGATTGGCAATATCGGGTAAACGTTGTGGGCAAACAGGACTGAATCTGTAAAGAAAGGAAAAACATTCAATATTTATTGTTTATTCCATCCTTGTTTTTTTTTTAACAAAAAAATATTTCCTTTTTTCTTAGCATTTCGTTTATAAAACTATGTTTGAAAGTAAAACGTTATTGATGTGTAAATATTTATTAATTTTTGTTTGCCTAACTCTCTTCCTTTCACCTATTTTTTCCATTGTTTTCTTTGTTATCCTTCTTCTCTACGAAAGTTTCCTGTTTAAATATGTTCTGTGTAACAATTTTTTTCTTCTCCTTTGTTTTATTTTTTTTTTTTGATAGTTTCTTTAGATATTCAAATGGGTAACTGTGTTAACAACGAGATAAATTAAGTTTGTTTGAATTTTATAAAAAGTCTGTGTATGTATGTGTGTGTGTGTGTTCTGTTGTAAACTTTTTCTATTGTCACAGCCTTTGGAAATTTGTTAATATTTGAAGGCATTCGAAAAGTAGGTTAAACTTTATAAGAATGATTTGATTTCATTCTCTCTCATTCTCTTTCTTTCTCTCTCTCTTATCATGACATTATAGGAAATATGCTACATGGCGTATGAGTGATGCTTAGTCAGTATTTTAAAAATTAAAAAAAAAAATGTAGCATACTTTAGAACACAGGTTGTGTGTTTTAAAAGTTTAAATTTAAAATACAATAAAACAAAAACAGTTTGAAATTTTGTCAAATTTATTCTTTTGTTGTGAAGTGCAATTGTTCCAGTTAAAAATGGAATATGATTTAATTCATATGGCTGCCGCAGCTGGCCTTACAGTACGTCATTCGATCCGACCAATTTTCCTGCACTTTTTCGAGTGTATGGAGTCATATCTTGGCAATGGCATCACGAATGTTAGCCTTCAAACTCTCAATTATCTCTGGTTCGGCGTCATAAGACATTTCTTTAACGGCTCCACACAGATAATAGTTCTACGGTGTCAAATCGTTTGACATCACAATTTCGGCTAATTAAACGAGCTTCAAACGTTTGAGGTAATAAATCATTTGTGGCGTAAGATGTGCGGCAAGTTACACCATCCTGTTGAATAAAAAACTTCGTTCACATCAATACTACGAAGAGCGGGTACAAAAAAAGCGGTTATTATGGTATTATAGGTGTATAGGTTATAAGTGTCTCCATTGACCGTAATAGTTGCACCATCGTAATTTTCAAAGGAATATGTGCCAAGTCGCCTCAAGCAGTCACTCGTAATTGTTGGATTGGCTTCTGTAGGAATACGTGTCAGTTTTCTGAGCCCCAAATATGGCAATTTTGCTTATTAACGTATCCACCAATATGAAAATGAGCTTCATCCGAAAAGATGATTTTTTTTTCGCAAAAATGTTTAAAACCAATTTGCCTTTGTTTTGGAAATAAATTTCCAATAAATCCCAACGTTGTTCAAGCGTAAATCGATTCATTACCTTCAGTGGAGATAATATACTGAATTTTGTGACAAAATAGAATGCCAGAAGTATTACCAGATTCGAATTTACCGATGGTTTAAATTTAAACCGATAGAGAGCCCACCCGATATAAAGCTTACTCTTTTTTAAACTATTTTTGAGGTGATGGCTTCTACTCATGTAGTGCATTGTGTTGGTTGGAATGAGTAAACTGTGTTATGGGAAGAAATTGTTTTTGGATATTAAGTTTGTATCTAATAAGCGGCAGCAAAAGGTTCTGAAGATGGAGAGTTAAGCATACGTTAAACATACATACATTCATACATAATTAGTCTTTACAACCCTTCAGTCAGTATTACGATCGAGCTTCTAACACCACTTATGTTGCGTGTGTTAATTTTATACATGAGTGGCGGTACGTACAGTTTAAATTCGACTCTGGACGACAAATTTTTGAGGAACTTTGCGTGGTAATTTTTTATTTACTAACAGAGTTTTTACCAGAAATCTGCTGATTTCGTTTTGTTGGAGATATCTGCCTTATTGTTTGAATCATGGCCTCGCATCTAATAAGCCAATACACTACTTACCACTAAGATGGGTCTGGCTGTAAGTTATCGACAGGTAGAGACGTGCGGCGTATTGATTCTTAGATTACGGCCGATAACTATACTTTTGAAATAGTCAAGGAATTTGTTTATCTTGGCTCCGCCGTTACCACCAAAAATGATGTCAGTCTGGAGATCAAGCGCAGGATCACTCTTGCTAACACGTGCTACTATGGTCTCAATAGACAATTGTGTAGCAGAGACCTCTCTCGTACGACAAAACTTACACTCTACAAGACGCTCATCCTCCCCGTTCTTCTTTATGACGCAGAAGCATGGACCTTATTAAGCATTGATGCAGCAGCCTTGAGGGTGTTCGAGAGAAAAGTACTGCTTAAGATCTTCGGTCCAGTGCGAGTTGGTGATGATTACCGCATCCTTATCAGCGAGGTGTACGAGCTCTTTAAAGACATGGACGTTGTGCAGCGTATTAACATCCAGCGGCTGCGCTGGCTCGGCCATGTCGGAGTATGCTCCGGCGAGACGGGTATTTTATGCGGGGATATGTGAAAGTCGGCGAAGAGGACGACCTTGTATCCATTGGACGTACCAAATCGAGGAAGCCCTGTCGTCGATTGGTGTGACCAACTGGCGTAGGCGTGCAAGAAGCAGAGGCGCCTGGAAGGATGTGTTGCGGCAGGTCGAAATCCGTTAATCGGGTTGTTAATGACCAAATAAGTAAGTAAGTACTACTTACTAGACTACGGCGACTATTAACTCATACAGATGGTGAAGCAAAGGAACGAATTCTGTCTGTAATTGGGCATTGTGCGATCCACTGCCCAAAAAGTGTACGCATAAAGCTTTTCCATATTTAAAAATGGAAGAAACCACAAGTGAAAGATGGCTTTTGCAAGGCATGTGTAGTTTTGTAAAGCGGTTTTAAGTTCGTTTTGCCAAATTACCAGCTACTGTTTGGTGTGGATTTTGGGCTGCCGGCGTCATGGAACTATATTTCTTTGAGAATAATGTTGGCCTTGCCATCATTGTCAACTATAGGTGGATAATTATTTTTTTGACCTAAATTGTATTGACTTTAATCTAATGTGGATGTGATGTGAATTGGCCACCGAGTTCGTGTTATTTGGGTCGGTTAGAATTTATCTTGTGGAGTTTTCTTAAGTCGCAAATCACTGCAGTCCTCATAGTTAACAATACCCATGCAATCGGTCAAATTCAGCCTGATTTATGCACTAGATGCGAGCAAAATTCGACATTTCGAATGCAATACAGATTTCCCTATACCCATTAATAAATTCTAAAGGGAACGTATCACTTCTCTTGGAGAGAAATTTTCATGAATATCTAGACGAAGTCTAATATGTAGTGTGGTGGCTTTTAGACGTGAGGCCACGATTCAAACCCCAGGTCAGACATTTCCAACGGAACAAAAAACGAAAAATTATTTTTCGGCCAATGCCTCTTAACAGATTTCTGGCAAAATCTCTCGGAGAACAAATAAAATTGCAATGAAAAGTTTCTAAAAAATTTAAATTTCGGAATCGACTTTAATCTGTAGATGCCGCGACTCATGCATCAAATTAACACACACAACATGGGTGGTATGAGAAGGGATGTAATGACCAATTATGTATGTATGTATGTAAACATACTGCTACAATTGACATAAGTACACCCTCTACCCAGTCATATATGAATCAATAAGTAGTTCAAGCGAATAAATTTCAATGATATCTCATACACATTTTCTATTATTGAAATTTAAAATAGGCAATGCTTAATGAAAGACCCGATATTTATAGAATGTGGTGTCTTTTTTTATATCATTTATTTTTATTTTTTTTATTTCATCGTTCTTACTTTTAATTAAAAGTGAATAATTTATTCAAAGCAAATTGCTTTTTAAATAAAAAATATTGCAGCTTAAGATGCCTTTTTATTCCAATAAAATAAAAATACAACACAGACACACACACACACAGATTTCAAGCAATAATTTTAATGGCATTTGAATTTTAAATTGTTTATAAATTGTGGTCTTAAATTAGTCAGAATATAAAAACTGATGCTGTTCTAATGCCAATTATATACATATACTTTTATAAGCTGTGATCTTATGTACATATATACATATACATACATATATGTATATATATATACATACATATATGTATATATGTCAACATATGTGTCTTTGTATCTGTGGTAGAGTGTTATAAACAGTTTTAATATTTGATTTATGCTGTATTTGTTTTAAACATCTTTCAATACGTTTGGGTTTTTCACTTTTAAATTGTCAAAGGATTAATACTCGAATATATTTAAATAAATACACTCTCATTTGTATATACAAAATACTGGATACATATATACATATACATGTATGTGTGTATATTTAAATCTCATTTTCAAACACATGCATGCATGATTTTCAACAATAATGCCTGTTAAACGTATAATTTCCCTTTTAAATCCTTTTGAATTTCGAATGGAGAACTTATGTTCCTTTCTTACTTGATGGTTGCTATTGTCAAAATCAAAATGTCGACAAAAGTGTTATTGTGGCAATGTGGGCAAAAAAGGTTTACGAAATAATACTCCTTGCCTTCTAGGCCTTAGACTGGCATTAGATTATTTGCTAAAATAAATCATAAACTATGATATCAAAAGTCTACTCTATTGAAACTCTATTAAATAATTTTCAACAATAAATTCCATTCCAGAGAAAGACCAAAAAAAAAAAACAAAGAAATACAAACTATTTTCGGTTGCTTCAACAGAACTTAATTTCATTACATTTTATTTAATTTGAATATTGAAGTTGGTTATTGATAAACGTATGAAGAATATACTCGGAATCGAATACATAAAATATTTCTTTAAATGGAATAAATTAGGATTGTTGGCATATAGAGATAGAGAGAGAGAGAGGATATTAAATTAAATGAATTGAAAATCATGGTATGTACTCTTTAGTTTTCTCAATAATTTGTGGCTTGCAAATGGTTTTTGATTTGTGATTTGATTTTGATTTGAATTTAATACAGCTTATGGCAATGTTCGGTTCATTGTATTATAATTCAAATCGTTTTATAATTGATTGATCTTTCAATGTGCATGACAGACATCTCTAACAAAACAAAATTTGAAAAAATATTTCTTCGGCCATTTTCTTTTAGCAGATTTCTGGCAAAAATTTAGGGAGAAAAATAAAATTTCCATGAAAAGTTTCTCAACAAAGCTGTCATTCGGAATCGACTTTAAACTTAAGAACCCGCCACTGATGTATAATATTATTACACTCAACATGTGTGGTGTGAAAAGCTAGATCATAATCCTAACTAAAAGGGTTGTAATCACCAATTATGTAAGTATCTGTAGTTTATAGGGTGGCCCAAATAAAAGTATAAATTTAAAAATACAATAAAACAACAACGTTTTGCAATTTTTTCAAATTTATTTTTTTGCTGTGAAGTACAATTGTTGCGCTTATAAATTTAATATCATTTCATTCATATGGCCAACGCGGCTGGTCTCACTGTCCCACATTCAATCGAACCAAATTTCGAGCACTTTATCAAGTGTAAGGGATCGTATCTCGTCAATGGCATCACAAATGTTGGCCTTTAAATGCTCAATTTGTCGTCGTAACACTTTTCTTTAACGTCGCCCCACAGAAAATAGTCCAACGGTGCCAAATCGCAGCTTATTGGCGGCCAATTGATATCACCATTTCGGCTAATTAAATGGCTATCAAACGATTAACACAATAAATCAATTGTGGCATGAGATGTGTGGCAAGTTGCGTCATTCTGTTGAATCCAAACATTGTTCACATCAATATCATGAAGAGTACAAAAAATTTGTTATCATGTATCGCACCATGATGGTGTTTCCAGTGGCCGTATTCATCATTTTCTAAGAAATGTGGGCCAATTTATTTATTTCCGCTCCACAAGCCGCATCAAGCAGTCACTCGCAGTAGGTGCATTGGTTTCTATAGGGTCACGTGTGAGTTTCTTATTAAATTACCCACCAAAATGAAAATGAGCTTCATTCGGAAAGATTATTTTTTTTTTTTTGCAAAATCGAAATCATCGCGCAGTTTTTCGTTGGCCCTAATAGCGAAGCGAAAACGAAGCGGATGGTCATGCGGCTGCAACTCCCAATAGAACTTTATAAGGCGTCATATCAAGATCTTTTTGCAAAATTCAACGTAATCTGGTGCATGAACTGTTGAATTCTTGAGAACGATGACGAGTTGATGGATTCTCACGCACACTCTCAACCACAGCTTCGATATTTTCGGGTGTACGTACTGTACAAGCACGCTCATGTGTTGGCGCATCAACAATAAACCAGTTTCAGAAATTTTAGCAATAAACTTCCATATAACGAGAACTGTTGGTCCTTCTCGGCGACAAAATTTTGTACGAAATTTTCATGCAATTTCCTACCAATTTGCCTTTGTTTTGGAAATAAATTTCCAATAAATTCCAAAGTTGCTCAAGCGTAAATCGATTCATTACGTTCAGTGAAGATAATATACTGAATTTTGTGATAGAATGGAATAACATAAGTATTGCCAGATTCGAAATATCGGATGTTTCAAATTTGAACCGGTAGATGCGCCACCATATATATCCATGCTAAGCGAATGATGCCTTAATGTAAATAAGCACAGTGTATCTGTAGCGAACATAATTGCTTCGCTTGTACATACATACATAAATGGCCATTACCACCCTTCAGCCAGGATTACGGCCTAGCTTCTCACACCGCTCATGATGTGCGTGTTTATTTTATACATAAGTGGCGGTACCTACAGTTTAACGTCGACTCAGAACGACAGATTTTTGAGAAACTTTTCATGACAATTTTATTCACTCTCAGAGTTTTTGCCAGAAATCTGCTGAGAGGAAGTCGCCGAAGAAATATTTTCAATGGCGTTCATACCTGGGGTATGAACCGTGGCCTTGCGTCTAATAAGCCAACACAATACCTAATAGACTATGGCGCTTCTGTAGGGCTTTAATCGAAATTCGTTTAGAAAATTGGAAACTGTTGGAAACTAATATGAAGACATGTTTCCAATTCTATTTCCATCACTATCCAATTGAACTGAACTTAATATTTTAATATTTATTTAAATATGTTTTAGTTAAATAGTCTTTAAATCATCATTATCATCTGAATAGTTAAATTGCGTATATACATAAATATACATAAATGATACTTTATCTAAATAATACCGCCGGTAAAATTCAAATCTGATAACAAAAATTTATTGAGCTCAACTTATTTAGAAAGTTGTTATGGAAAATCAATTAATATTAATGCTGTATTAAAACTAAACCCGAATCATTAAATGCTTGCTCAAATGTTTAACTCATTATCGATTTAATTTGCAAATATTATTAAACATACATACAACGTTTGTAATATGACCCAAGAGCAAAATATCATTTACAATTTCTAACTAAAGCAGTTTAAATTTTATGGGCATTATTGTTATTACAATATTAAGAGTATTTGATTTTTATTTTATTATATAAATATGTATGTATGTATGTATGGTATACTAGATGATGTTGCATAATTGTCGTCCACTGAGACAATTTAGTTTTTTTTTTTAATTTTTAGATTCTCGTCTTTTTTTTTTAGACAAGAATAAAATTAAATTTAATTGCCAAATAATAATAATTGATGAAAAGTTATGCTCAGCAATTAAATTTAAATTGTTTACATTGCATGTAATTCGAAAAGAAACTTTTTGTTGAGGCAAAGAAAAGTTTTCAATGAAAATTAAGGTACAAACATTTGGTTGAATTAATTAGATTAAAGATTAAACTAGAAAAGATATCCGCATTTAAAATGAAATCATATTCGGAACCTCAGCATCAAAAACCCGCTTCGCCAGAACATCATCTTTCAAAGAAATAACATGACAAGGTCAGAGCAGTCGCTAGATGTTAATGTCCTGCACAATGTCCATGTTGTTGAGGAGTTCATAAAGCTCTTTATTAGATTGGATCCGGCAGCCATCGTCAATTCGCACTGTACTGAAAATCTAACGCGGAACTTTTCTCGAGAATACTCTCAATAATGCTGCATCGGTACTTAATGGTGTCCAGGCTTATCTAACGTAAAGAAGCAAGCATGAGCAACTTATAAAATAAAAGTTTTTATCATAGGAGATCTTTTCTAGTTAATGGCCTTTTGAGGCCAGAGATCAGCAAGGAATATTCAAAAAGATGAGTAGAATCTAATCATATTTATTTTAATACCATACTCATACTACTCATACTCACAGTTTGAACTACCCATCATATTCATACTGAACAACACGTAAGATGTTGTTGATTTCGACTCTCCATGACTCAACATTGACAAGAAACACAAAATAAGTATGATTCCCGTACGAACACTCAAATGCTCACTAGAAGGTTGTGTGTTTTCTCTGCTTGCTGTCTTTGCCTTTTTTCTTGTTTTGTAAATGCAACAACAACTAGGACTGTAATTTTTGATGAATGATTCGAATCATTCGAATCACTCGAATCATTTATGAGTAGTATAAGTATTTTTCTTAAGTTATGAATCTAAATAAGTAGGCTTATGAATCAAACATATTTCGGATGGTATGAGTTTGATGTCAAAGTTGTATGCATACCCATTGCAACCTGTACTTATAAATCAACGCTGTGGTGAGTACAAAAGAATCAGAGTAGTTAAATTTCAATTTTGTTGACTCAATTATATACAAAATTTCATGAGTGCTTATGAGTAGCGAAAAAACAATTCATTGCTGATCTCTGATTGAGACCATGTAGCACTTGTTGATAAGAGTGCTCCTACGCTTGATCATCATTTTTGCTGATAACTACGGAACCAAGATAAATAAATTTTACTGACAACATCGAAAGTATAGTTATCCTAATTAATATGGGATTCGATACGCCACATTTCTCTACTTGTCGATAACATATACTTTTTTGCGCTCATTGACTGCTAGACCCATTTTGATAGACTCCCGTTCAATGACGTTAAAGATGGCAATAACATCAAACCATTTGTAACGCGAATTTTTAGTGGCAATGAAAAGTTGATGTCGCTATAGTCTAGTAGGTATTTTGTCGTGTTTGACCACGATTCAAACACCAGGACAGACATCTCCAACAAAACAGCAGATTTCTGACAAAAACTCTAAGAGTAAATACAATTTCCATGAGAAAATTTATCGTTCGGAGTAGACTTTAAACTGTAGGTCCCAACAAGACAGTGTAGACTCAGAGTACAGTTCTTCAGAAAGTGTGTAGTTATCGGAACACATTCTTGGCATCTGTAAGGAATTAATGCATTCCAAAAGGCAGCAATTGAATGCATACCAAATGCTGGAGGGGGATCTGGCATAGCTGACAACGAGCAACACATTCAAGTCAGGTATGTCAGGCTTGGAGAAGACATTATAACGATACCCTGTAAGGTACAGTCGCAGTACTAACGTAACTCTGCTCCATGCAAGCCAGAAGAATTAGTTCTGATCTAGACTGTCAACAATTATTGAAAGTGAATTAATTAATTCAATTAAAATGAATATAATTGATCGATAGAAAACGAGTCGTGTTTCATCATGACAACGTCAGAAGTCTTTTATATCTTTTATCTTTTTTTGCCACATAGCGTGCGACTTGAACATTGGGATTTTGAATGTTATCGATAACTGCAGAACTCTCTTAAATGTGGAAATTAAAGTTATTTAGAGTTCTGCTATAGCATTAGTTTTTAAGTTTAGAAAACCTAGACTATACTGCTAAAGTAATAGCCTTAAAAAATGTTATCGAAGAATATGTTATCGATACAGTTAACCGTAGATCGAGCTTTGTATCAAAAATTTTACATTTCAATTTTTTAGACTACATAACTTTAATTCAGAAAAAGTTTGATGCCTGATATTTTTGTAATTCGTTAGTATTGTTATCGCCATTATTTTAAAGCAAATAAAAAAAGAAAACTTCAAAAAGGGGTTAGAAAATTCAAAAACTTCTTAATTCTGGCTTATGTATCATTTTTGATACATACGACTTTTCTAGTGATTCTTTGGTGTTGTGTATGTAATTTTTTTAAGATTTAAAAGATTTTGTGAAGTTTTATCGTAAATAATACATTATTTATTGTATTTGAGAAGGAAGTGAAAGTTATGTAAGTGTGAGACGAAAGTGAAAAGATTGAATTTTCTATTCCTGATATGTTATTGATATTGATTGAAGTAGTCGTAGTCTAGTATGTAGCGTGTTACCTTATTAGACGTCAGACCAAGGTTCAAACCTGAGGCCAGTCATTTCCAATTTATAACGAAAGGTTGTAATGACCGATTATATATTAATTATATATATAATATATAATATTTCAGTCAACTACGTACGTATGAGATATCAGAATCATTCGCTTTGATAATGATATATTTACACCTATTACGCCTTTTCGTACAATGAGCTGAAAGTCTTGCAGCCTTTAATAATCATGCTTAAAGTCTTTTTGTTGAAATTCGAATGAAAAGGATTTTTTTTCTAAAAAAAATATATACATATTTATCTTAATTTTTTTTTTTTAGAAAATTTTAACCATTTTCATAAAACTTTTATCACACAACTTGTATTTAATACTGTATAAACAGTTTGAAATTAGCTATCAGACTTTCAGAGCACCCCATATATCCTTTTATAAGATTTTTAACAATTTTATTTTTTGTTCGCCTAAAAGGTAAGAAATTAAAGAAAATATATTTAAATAATGTTGCTTATGTTTTTATGTCTCTCTTTGGTATACACTGAGCGCCATAAGTGAGTTAACACTTTTGTTCTTGAGTATAAAACAGTTTTGTTCTTACGTATAAAAAAGTTCCTTTATCATAAATTGTTGTTTTTGTTTTAACATTTTATAATTAAGAAATTAACGTTTTTATTTTTGGAAATTTATTCGACTATATCCTAAGAAAATGAATTATTTCAGTGCTGTTTACTCACTTCTGGCGCTCAGTATATTTTCATCTCAAATTAAAGTGGTTTAGCATCAGAATTCAAAAACATTTTAGTTTTATTGTGGAAACTGAAAATTACCTCCAGAGATGTTAATTGAAATTTGATACTTAATGATGGAGTACTTACAGTGATTGTTAGGGAAATTAATTTAAGGATATTTATATAAATCAAGCTTCATAAAGAGATTTACGGAGTAACGCTTGGTATTGATTTATGTTTTCTTTCCTTTTGTTTTGTTTTATCACCTTTTCAACTCACATTTAATTTTGTCGCTGTAGATTAGTAACTAAGTAACTACACCGAAGTCTAATTTTCAGTTTTAGATTTAAGTACATGCGACATGCTCTGGGAAACCAGAGAGGAATCAAAGAGAGAGCATTGTTATTGGCATAACATCTATTGCAACAGGAATTTTTTTTACCTCACAGTACGTTGACAACAAATATTTCTAACGAATCACAAGAATGGTGTGTACCATCAGGTTTCA
Source organism: Sarcophaga subvicina (assembly GCA_936449025.2). Classification (NCBI taxonomy): domain Eukaryota; kingdom Metazoa; phylum Arthropoda; class Insecta; order Diptera; family Sarcophagidae; genus Sarcophaga; species Sarcophaga subvicina. The sequence goes on from OW388081.2 coordinate 30,956,234, forward strand.
GCCAGCCCTCATCTGAGAGTGTTACTGATGCGAGTGACAATAAGCAGTCCTGCCTAAGCAATTGGAAACTTATAAATCGCCACAAAGCAGGGTGCTGTGATGTCAAATTATTACCATTTAGAAAGAAATAAAACCAAACTGACATCAAGTGCTTGATTTTTATGTAAAAAACCATGCCAATGTATATCATGTCAAAATTTTTGGCGTAAATTTCACAAAAGCAATAACAAAATGTATTAATGTAAAAAAGTTTTATTAAAATGAATAAAAATATGAACATTTTTTAACAAAATCTATCAATAATCGTGATAACGCCATGTACTACAAGTATGTATTAAAAGTAATACATAAGCTAGAATTATGAAGTTTTTTTAAGGCTCGATCTACAGTTAAGGTTTAATAATAAGTTCGTTTCAAATTTGTAATGAAACTCTTGAGAACACAATGTACCGCACATTTTTATTTTAATTTAAATATTTTTTTAATATAATATGCGAGGGTGGATATATACTTTTTTTTTGTATAAAATTAAATACATTTATTCTGCTAAAACTTTTCATTAAAAAAATTTAAAAAACAATCCAAAAAATATTTTACCTTATTTAAATTAATATTTCCCTTACAGGGGGAAAAATATTCATTAGCTAATTAACTTATGAATATTTTTGCTCTCTTTCCTTTTTTTCATAAAAAACACGAATACTTTTACGAAATATTTTCATTCTTTCACAAATAGGTGTGATTCCTATGAAAAAAAAATTATAAAAATTTCTTCCTTTGTTTAAAGGAGCATTTGTCAAAAAATTATGTATTAAGAAAGTTAATGGTAACCTTTTTTTTTGTTGTTTAAACCCCCTGAAAAAAAAAATGGAAGCCAATGTCATCGTAAGTTGTCTACGCCTACGGCTGAGTGAATGATTGTGGGTTTATTTAATTTTTTTTCTTGTTTCGCTTTATCACTTGAAAAGTGAAACAAACTTTTTTTTTTGGCATTTTTAAGGCGACATTTTTGTTTTTTTTTTAAATCCTTTTTTTCATTTCCACGCCATTGTTTATGCAAAAATGAGTGTGTTTGATTGCTTTCTTCTTCTTCGAATGTTACTTTCTGACCTTTTTTGTTTAAGAAAATTTACCTTCTTTTTTCGGTTTCTTTTGTTTTTCCATTTTCCGTCTCTTAAAATATTAGAAAATTAACCTTTCAAGAAATGGTTTTAAATACTTTGCTTGGGTTTTCTTTTTTGCCTTTTTTTAAAAAAAATATTATCTTTTGATATTTTTCTTTCCTTTTCTTTTCTTTTATTTCAATCAGTTTCACTTTTGTTTTTCGTATTGCTTTGGCTTTATGTCAGGTTTATTTAACACAGAATTTATTCATGTGCGTTAAAGATTTACCTTTCACTTAAGAGGTTAAAACAAAAAATAAACAAAAAAGAGAAACAAAATTTATTTTCTCTTTAATTGTGTTTTAGTTGACATTTACATAAATTTAATCAAGAGTTTGTTAGCTGGTCCAGGTCCAGCTCCTGCTCAATCTCCAGGCAATACATGTAATTGAACATTTAAGAGACCTTTGTTAACATTGCCAATAATTTTGATTTTTTCCCTGTAGTGAGAGTAAATGTCTTTCCCATCCAATACAATACCTTACAGCATTTCCTCTTTTGCTAGCCTTGAAACAAAAAAAAACGTTAATGAAATGTGATTGATGTATATAACTTAAGGCTAATTTTGCCCTTAACGAATATTTCATTATCGTGTGGTGTAGCTGACAGATTTTCCTTTGACGCTTAAAAAATTCGTAATTAAATTATATAAATATAAATGAAGGATTTTTAGGGGAATTTAGTAAACGAAACTCATTAAAATTATGTGCATTTTAACAAGTTGTCCTTATTTAATATAATCGTAATACAATACTTCATTAAATATTCAAATAAATTCTTTAAACAGCAGATAATAAAAAGTGGCGGTGCAAATAATAGCACAATTTAAATTACTTAACCAAAGAAAAAGTGTATGTTTCTCAAGTCTATCTATTAAAGTTATCGCGAATTATATTGAAACTATTATTATACTGCAAACTCTTACTGTCGAGTAGGCAGGGTTTAGGTTTAGGTTAGAGGACGTGTACTTGTCAAATGAGACAAGTAGAGTACCTGGAGGTCAAGTTGACCCATTCTACAAAACGTTCTTAAGATGAGGGTATACTAGAGGGGAGGAATTAGGAAAGGGAAAATATGAAGCGGAGGAATTACATAGACATCGGTTTATCGGTTTAATCTACCGGTTTAAACTTGAACCATCCAATATTTCGAATCTCACAATACTTATCCCATTCTATCCTATCACAAAAATCAGTATATAACCTCCACTAAACGTAATAAATCGATTTACGCATGAGCAACATTGGAATTTATTGGAAATGTATTTCCAAAACGTAGGAATTTGCATGAAAATTTCGTACAAAATTTGGTCGCCGAGAAGGATCAACAGTACCCGGTATACGCAAGTTTGTTGCGAAAGTTCGTGAAACCGGTTTCATTGTTGAGGCGCCAAGACGTGAGCGTGCTTGTACAGTGCGAACACCTGAAAGTATCGAAGCTGTGGCTGAGAGTGTGCGTCAACATCAACTCGTCATCGTTTTCAGGAATTGAACATTTCACTCAACAGTTTACGTTGAATTTTTAGTAAAGATCTTGGTATGCCGCCTTACAAAGTTCAATTCAAGACTTCAAGATTTGAAGCCGTATGACCGTCCACTTCATTTTTGCTTCGGTAGATGGGCCAACAAACAACAGCATGATGATGTCGATTTTGTCAAAAAAAAAAATCATCTTTTCGAATGAAGCTCATTTTCATCTTGGTGGGTATGTTAATAAGCAAAATTTCCGTCTTTGAGGCACAGAAAACCGACACGTAGTCTTACAGAAGCCAATGCATCCCTTACGAGTGACTGTTCGGTGCGGCTTGTCGAGTGAGGGCATCATTTGCCCATATTTCTTTGAAAATGAAGACGGCTCAACCATTACGCTTAATGGAGAAACATATGATGCCATGATAGCCGATTTTCTTGTATCTGCTCTTCATGGTATTAAAACAAACGATATTTGGCTGGTGCAACTTGCCACACATCTCATGCCACAATCGATTTATTAATTTATATAGTTCGCTTCTAAAAACCATTAAACGGTTTAATGACGAATGTCTACAAGAGTAAAGAAAATTGTAGAATTTGTATCGTCTCGAATGAAATCCAAGAGCGTTCAGTGAATCCAAAAAAAGTCACAGTTTGTTGTTGATTTTGGTGTGGCGGCGTCATCAGTCTTTATTTCTTTGAGAATGTATTGGCCAGGCTATTACTGTTAACGGTGAGAACTATAGACCGAGGATTACCCACTTCCTTTAGCCTAAATTATATGATCTGGACATAAACGATCTGATCGTTTAAACAGAACATCCCTTCGTGCCACATAGCTCATGCCATGATATTCTGCACGAGGTATTTGAGGTGGTAGTCATCTCACGTGAAGCCGATTTGATCCCATTATGTCGCATATGTGTAAGCGAATAAATCACAAATAAAAGGAAACAAAATTTAAATGCTATCTCACACACCCTTTGTTTTATTTAACGTTGGCGGCTAATAGAGAAGTAAAGTGAAGTGGATACGAATCAACAAGTTTTACAATTTCAGGACTTATGCATCTCCTCTTCAAGATAATAAGACTCTGTTGACTAATTTCTTTAGCCTAATCATCCGGTCTCCTAATTGATTATTGAAAATTTTTGGGATTTTCCTTTCAAAAAAATTTAGCATTAAAAAGGTGCTAAAACTCTCAGGTCTAGATCAGCTATGTAAAGTTTGGAGCCTATAGCCTTTCTCTGCATAATCAGACTTCCTGAAGTTGACAATACGGCGAGAGATGCATGTGATTCTTATTAATTCTTACTGACCAAACATACATAACATAATTGGTCATTACATGCCTTTAGTCAGGATTACAACCTAGCTTCTTACATCACTTATGTTGTGTGTGTTAATTGTATACATGAGTGCTGGGGCCTACAATTTACAGTCGACTCTGAACGACAGTTTTTCTTGAGAAACTTTTTAATGGCAATTTTATTTTACTCTCAGAGTGTTTGCGAAAAATCTGCTGAGAGAAAGTCGCCAAAGAAATATTTTTTTTTATATTTCGTTTTGCTGTTTGACCTGGAGTTTGAACCATGGCCTCCTGCCTAATAAGGCAACACTCTACCTACTAGAGTACGACGACTAACATTAACCAAAACAAATCCCAAATGCAGTGACAGATTGAAGTGATGAGACGGAGGAATAGTACATTTTCGTTCACTTAAGAACAAAATTATGCTTAAAACTCATCGTACAATGAAACATTGAGTTTCACATACTCCTCAGAACTGTAGGCGATGCCGTTTAAAGTATATATAAATGTAATCCTCTCGACGCAGACGTGGGCATCCAAGGAATTGCCGGCAATGGACAACGGCTGCTACATCTTAACCTAATCGTGTAGAATAACTTACTTAATGTAAGAAATTTTTATCGGGACTGAAAATAATTTGTACTTTTCAAAATATTTAAAACCAAAAAAAAGGAAAGGTAATTTCAGTTAAATAATTTATTTTAATGATAATAATAATAAAAAGAGAAAACAAAATAACTCTTTTATTTTATAAATAAGCTAAGAAATTATTAGTTTTTCTTTTTTTCTTGTTGCTTCCTTAAAAAAAAAACATTTTAAAAAATCTGATTTTTAAGGATATTAAAATGAAAACAAATAAAATTTTATGCCTTTTTCCCTGAGAGTCAACAATCTAAAGGAAAATCTAAAAGTTATTTGCCAAAATAAAATTGAAAATAAAAATAAATAAAAATTATTTTCTTATAATCCTGAAAAAACAACCAAACAAATGGTACAACACAACGTTTAGTTGTACAAAATATTCGAAAGGAAACAAAACAAGTAAAAATAAACAAAAATTACCAACATGAACAAACAAATGGCTATGACACGTCCTGCTTAAACGTCTCCTTGTGCATATAGGCACATTCACCTGATAACCAAATGAAAACAACAACATAGTGTGGCTTAAATTGCAAAGTCTGTATTCGTTTCCAGAGAAATAGAAGATACAAAAATAGAAATCAAAATAAATTGGGAGCCAGGCAAAAAAAAATTATTGTCCGTACAAGTCTCTGATACTGCAATTTCGACAAGACAAACAACCGCAGACGTACACCCCAGATGCTGCACAGTGTAATGCTATGGTAAAAGTAAAGGCGATTATAAATTAAATTTTTTAATGCACATTCATTTACTATTTCATTTGGAAGGTTATGGTATGTAAAGTTTAATTTTTCTAATTTCACCAGCTAATCAGATGTTATGTCTACTCTGGTAGGTGTTAGAGTGATCGTCTTGCAAATTGTCCATGGTTAAACGAACATACTCCAGCAAAAAAAAAAAAAAAATCTGAATGTGTTTCCGCAGGAATAATTTCTAAAATTCCTCTCCCATACCATTAACTCCTCAGATCAAACCTTGCTAGATCTCCAAAGGTGATCATATCAACAATAAATAAATTATTGTCGGATCTTCTACAAAGCGCTTCTTATTTTTAAATTAAATAAAACAACGGGTGTGTGAAATCTAATATCATCAAAATTTGTTATTCGTTTGCCAGACCAATTGATGCCATTCAGTATGGAGTACGGCTTTTCTGTGTTGTGGCATTCGAAAGGTTTAATTTTCCTTAACCCGGGGGCATAACATGAATTTGAACGATGGCATGGTTTATGCAGGATTTGAGAATAGTTGTGGTTTGTAGCTTATTCGCATACATCTGCACCATAAGAAAACACTACAAGAAAAAAGAAAAACGGATTCAGATCGTACGATCTCGTAGTGAATGCTTTGAAGTCGCTTGCTCAGGCTATCCACTATGGCATGAGCTGTGTTGCACATAGCGCTATCCTGTTCAAAGCACATGTCTTTGGTATGCAGAACCTCCACTTCAAGTCAAAAGAAGTTGGTAATCATCGACAGTGATGGCCTGGCCAATGTCATTCTGAAAGAAATATGGACCGATCCACACCAAATAGTGAATTTTATGAGGTGTAATGGAAATGACACTTTTGTTTTCTCACGTACCTATTCATCTAGAAAATATTGTTTTTCCACGTACCTATTCATCACTATAAATGATTTTCAAGAGGGTCTTGCAGAGCTATTTTTTGAAAAGGACATCATATAGAAATTCTTACTATTTATGTCAGACAAAGATTTATAAGACGGACAGTCTACAATCAATCGGTGAACCAGATTGGAATGACATAAACTGTGAAATATCGGGCGGTATACAGTTAAAGTGGCCGTAGCCTAGTAGTTAGTGTGTTGGTTTCTTAGACGTGAGGACGCGGTTCAAACCCCAGGTCAGACATCCTTAACAAAATGGAATATGAAAAAACATTTCTTCGTCGACTTTCCCTCAGCAGATGCCTGGCAAAAAATTTGAGAGCAAATAAAATTGCCAAGAAAAGCTTCTCAAAAATCTTTCGTTCGGAGTTGACTTTACACTATAGGTTACACCACTCATATATAAAACACAACATAACAGGCTTGACAAGCTAGATTGTAATCCTGACTATGTAATGGCCAATTATGTATATATTGTTACGAAAATGGAAACGATGTACCACACAAACAAATACAACGAACTTGCTCGCATATACCAACAACATCAGTATGAAAGAAAAGAAGACAGACAAATAAGAAAGAAAGAAACAACAAACAACGTAAGCAGAATACACAAACAACAATGAAGTAGAGATAGAGTTCTCGAGAAGGCGAAGTCACGAACATTCTAATTCAAGAACCTTCATCAGACTGCTTACGTGAGCATATAAAAAGGCAAGACAAAGCGGGCAATGAGTAGTAAGAATCCAGTCAGTCTTGTGAAAAGATGCGTTGCGTGTGAAAAAAAAACAGTCGTGGTTTGAAGATCTCCGTTGAAAAGATCTGTGTTGTAAGTAAAGAATAGCAACGAACAAGCAATTATTGTTGTGTTCATCAGGTTGTAAATAGTGTCACACAAAAGTAGTGAGAACAATAAAAAATTTAATTGAAATTAAACACCAATTTATTTTTATTTTATTTGCAATCAACGAACTCATATTCTAAACGTTTTTAAAAGGATCAAAACGTAGCAATATGTTGGTATGTATGTAGACAGTTGACAGAAATATTGAAATGTTTCTTCCACCTCTAAGGTTATCATTCAGTCGAATTTCGATTATCTTATTGAAGGGTTTCGTACCTCTTATCTACAAAGCAGTTTCTACTTCTGCAGTTTCTTCTTCACGGTTTTTTAAAGCTTTTCTGTCTTCATCTCGAGATTCATTTGAGGTTTCATGCGATAGCATTCATGCCGGCATGTTTGCTGTGGAAAATATCTTCCATTCGCATAATGGAATTCTGTTTCATTAATTGCCTTAAGACGTTTGTGCCTTTTAAAACCTCAACCATATAGTGAGAGCACAAGCTCCTTTCAAACTGTACTGTAACATAAACGAGAATATAAAACTAAATATCATATAATTTTACCCTCAATTCTGTTCGTCCTAAATTGTCACACTGTTAGTTCTGTTTTCATTTGTTGTTTATCCTTAGCCATAAGACATATAAGAAATAAATAAAATCTTTGGGCTTGTTGAACATGCAAAATTAGTTTACGATCCATTAAAAAAATAAAAAATAAAAAAATTAAATTTGTCTGCCAGCATATAGAAATTGAAATGCCTTTTACTGTTGTTATTACATTGTAATTTCATTTTCAATTTTAAATTCAATTTCATTTCGATTTAAAAATATTTTCTTCAACCATTTCTTTGGTTAGTGGCTGGCTGGGCTGGCTAAGAAGCTTAATGAAATAAAATTTAATTTAAAAAAGAAAATAAAAATTAATTTTAATTTTCTCAAGAGTATCATTTCCTTCAGCATAAGTATTAATGATAATATTTTTCTTAAGTTTTCAATTCGTTTTTTATACGGCAACTTTCATTTGGCATTAGTTTCGTTCATTTCGTTTTCATCAACATCAATAGTTTCGTTCATGTTCATCGCCCACAAAAGTTCTTTCGAAACAAGATTTTAATTTTTCTCTTCTAATATCTCTCGAATACATGTTGCAGTAACCACTACTATTCGGTTGGAATCTTTTTTTGCTTTTGTTATTAGTATTTAAACATCTTCCTGTAGCCTCTGGCTTTAATTTCATTTGAAGCAGCCAAACGACTGTTTTCTTGTTGCCAGCCAATACGTTACTTGTATGTACGTTCCATGCTTTCTGTTGGTTTTATCCATATTATCTGCTGCTGCTGCTGCTGCTACATTTGGAAAATTATTAAACTTTTCTTTCAAAGTGCCATAAATGCATTCATTTTTAAAGTGAAGTCCTTTACTATTCTCTCGTTTTATGTCCACATTTTTTATTTCCCCTTTTCTTTTTTTTTTGTAGGAAATAGAAAATCTTATTACGATATTTACTTGGAGTTTTTTCAATGAAATTTGGAATAGACCGCAGTGATGGTAAGTAAAATAGCAGCTGTTAGATGCGACAAAAGCATTTCAGGAACGAGAGATCATGCTACTGAGAATTAGAATTCTTATGCTAAAATGCATCTTGGAAAATAATTAAACTGGAAATGGGTGGCACATATCTAAGGGACTCTAATCAACTTCTTCGGGTCCTGCTCATACATATATAACTGGTCGTTACAACCCATCAGTCAGGATTACGTCCTAGCTTTTCATACTTCTTATATTGCCTGTGTTTATTTTATACAGATTTTTGACAAAAACTTTGAGAGTAAATAAAATTAACATGAAAAGCTTCTCAAAAATCTGTCATTCGGAGTCGACTTTAAACTGTAGGTCCCACCAATCATGTATAAAATTAACACACACATGGTGTGAGAAACTAGGTCGTAATCCTGACTGAAGGGTTGTAATGATCAATTATGTATGTATTTTGTACATGAGAGGCGCGACCTACAGTTTAAAGTCGACTCCGGATGATTTTTTTTTTGAGAAACATTTTCATGGCAATTTTATTAGCCTCCGAGTTTTTGCCAGAAATCTGCTGAGAGGTGGTCACCGAAGAAACATTTTTTCGTATTTCGTTTTGATGTCTGACCTGAGGTTTAAACCGTGGCTTCACGTCAAATAAGCCAACAAACTACCTACTAGACTGCGGAGACTAGGCTAGATACCAAACGGCACCCAAAAACTGACTTTTTCGAAATGTATTAGACGCTCTTGGATCTCATTGGGATTGAAATACTGGATGCTATGGTGAAAATCTCGACTATTGACCACACAATACCTTTATGATAACGGCTTACACCTTAGGTTTATATTGATGAATCCAGATCAAGCAACATAGTCGTATATGGAATCATTTTAGAACAACTGAACATTAGATTGTCACTTGCACTATTAGATTATTGCAGCCATTTTCAGGCTGAAATAATGCCTCTTTAAATTGCCGTTAAGGACACGGAATCGATACAACATCTTTTATGCAAGTGCCCTACACTTCAGGACAGACGTCATAGGTTTTTGGGTATCAGACCGTTTGAAGATCTGGACAAGTTTGGCGAACGTGCCACTGAGAGAACTAACCAGATTCAGTTTAAAACCACCACTAACAGATCATGGCAAGAGGAATTACATCTCATTGCCTAACACATGGGGCTATAAAGTCCACCGAGTGAACTTGTCCGAGAACGGCATTAGATCCCTACACCACATCTAAGATTGTACAAGAATTCCGGGTGTCTGTGGAAGAGATAGCGTGATATTCGACAGTTACCCTGATTTGGGTTGCTGGACACAGGGACATCGATGGTGAAAACATCGCAAAGAAATGGTCTCAAGAAAACTGCGTTTATTGACAAAGATAAGATGGGAGACAGCAGACAGATCTGGTTCGATCTGGATATATGCAGAGCAGAATTTACATTGCACCGAGCAAGATTCGATATAAAGAACCTCATAGCCGTTATAACAGCACACTGGCCTCCAAGTGTTCATGCCAAGAGATTGGGAATACCTTCTAACGACTTCTGTAGAAGCTGCAACGACAAGCAAGAGGAGAAGACCACAGAACATCAGGAACCTTATAGCAGTTATAACAGGGTTTTGGATTCTGGTTATTCATACCAGGAAACTGAAAATACCTTATAAAGTCGTCTGCAGGAGCTGCAACGACGTGAAAAAAGAGGAGAGAACAGAACATATTCTCTGTAATTGCACGGTGCTTTGCGTCCTAAGAAGAAGAATTCTTAAACACACAGAATTAAGTGACTAAGCACGTCTAGCCAAAAGCGATTTTAGAAAAATTCACATCTTATTAGGACTCTGGGATGGTTGAGAGTTGCCAACCGGAAGCTGTAAATACATATATGACGGATAGGTAATAACGCTGTTTCAATTGGACTTTGTACGACCCAAGTAAGCTGCATAAGTAAGCCATTGAGATTTTAGTTTAGGTTGGAGGATTTGTACTTGTAAAATGATACAAGTATTGTACCCGGAGGTCAAGTTAACCCATTGTACAAACGTCCTTAAGATGAGAGGATAATAATTAGAGGGGATAGGATAAAGGAGAGGAAGTAGGAATAATCTAAACTAACCTAAAACATCTTTTCATTTATAATCAAAGATTTATTCCACCTTGAGCCAATTTAACAACCAGTCCTTTTTTATTTTAATTCCTCTAATCTATGATTCAAATAAAATGAAAATAAAGAAACCAAAAACTGTTGCCTAATTTCATAAAGAAATGTTGCCTTTTCCGTTGCCATTAAATTTGTCATTTATTGTTCCGCGTTTGGCAAAAGCCCATTAAATAACGTTGACCATAAGCTTCATACGTGTTATTGCCCAATAACAGCTTGGTAGCTGTGCCCTTTTGCTTAACCAAACTGTTATACATAAAAATCAGTTATACCAGTACTTTCATTGCTAATCTTTCTTTCATTTTTTCTATTTTTTTCAGTTTTTGTGGGTAAATGCTACGCATTCATTAAGATTTTATTAGACCGGTCGTTAATTCCAAGTTTTTCTATGTAAGTTTTTGTTTTTTTTTTTTTGCTTTTATGACTAAAACATCGACTCTGGTTGGATTATGATTATTGTACTTTCTCTATGGCAAGCATAAAGACTTACATACATACATACATAGAATACAATGAATGTTTGTTTCCATGAACCACCACAATTTTGGAGAAGCATTTTTATTTTTTATTTTTTATTTTTTTATTTTTACCCACAAAATATTCTATGCAATCGCATTAAAAGCATTTACAAGCTGGCTATTAAAGTCTTAACAAAATGGTTATATTTCTTATATAAAACAGGACTAATGTTCCAAACCACCATATGTAGGTATGTTTGTACGTGTGTAAATGCGTTATTTTTTCCACTCGTAAAAAAACCTGAGTTAAAGCAAAAATTTTACACTTCGTTTGTAATGATTTTGCTTTTTTGGTTTCTTTTTTTTTTGTTTTTATATGCCCTCGCATATCGATTTTTTTGATACAATTTCCTTGCTTGGCTTGGTGTTATAAAAATAATGTTTAAACGTAGAATGGGGAAATAATAAAAGAGCGCTTTCAAAAAATAAACATTTTTATTTATACCGCCATACTGTAAGACATTCTGAACAACTTTAACATACTTTTAGATGAAGAAAAGCACTAGAATCTTCAAAATCTAGTTTAAAGTCGTAGTTATTGATTTAACCCTGGACGGTTACTGTTCGTCGAATCGACGAAGCTCATTTACTCTTTATCATGTAACTCTTTTATGTTTGACCAAATTTCGCTCTTTTTTTCAAAAACGTTAGTTGATAATGAAAGTCAGTAGACGAAAGAAAATTTTTTTTCGTCGAATCAACAAAGAGTAACTGACTTACTGTACAAAAATGACCATCCAGGATTAAGAAAATTTGTAGCCAGGGTACATTTACTCACTACAAGCTTTTGTTATCAACCAACATTGTTGATAAATAGAGCGAAATTTGGTCAAACATAAAAGAATTATATGATAAAGAGTAAATGAGCCGAACAGTAACCAATTAGGGTTAAAGTGTTCATCGATTCAACGAAGAATAACCTTAATGTACAAAAATGAAGAGTAACCGTCCAGGGTTAAAAGAATGTCTACAAACCACATTCTAAAATCGAATCGAAATTAATTTGCTATTAAGCAACAATTTTTTCATCACTGTTAGTCACTTAATCTATAGCAGAGAGATCAGCAATGAATCATTTTTTCGCTACTCATAAGCACTCATAAAATTTTTAATATAAGTGAGTCAACAATATTGTAACTTAATTACTCTGATTATATATATATTATATATATATAAGTACAGGTTGCAATGAGTATGAGTATGATGCTGACATCAAACTCATACCATTCGAAATATGATTGATTCATATGTATGTCTACTCATTTAGATTCATAACATTAGAAAAATACTTATAATACATATATCAGTCTTGACATATATCGGTACGAGGGTTGTTCTCATTCCTAAATAGTGAAGAATTTAATTTGATGATTGCCTTCACTCACCGAATTAAATTGCAGAATGATCAGAAATGGAATATAAAATGGGTAGAGTGGCAGCAGCTCTCGACACACATCTACACATTTAGAAGTTTCCGAGCACACTGGGAAATTTTTTGGGGCTAATTTCTCAGCTGGTGTAGCTTACTATCCCAATCCATAAAACTGGATCTGATAAAATATCCCGTATCCCATATCACTCAACCCTTGCCTATTTAAGTGCTAGACAGAATTGTTGCAAACATATTATGGTGGCTTCCAACTACATAGAAATTATTGGGCAGCAGACAGCATTGGTTTATGAAAGGTAAATCTACAATCGACAGTCTACTGTACATATACCACCGAATTGCAGAGTCTCTTTCGTATCGCAACCAATTAACAATAATATAACTAGATTTTCAAAAAGCTTTTGATAATATTGATCCCCATCCCATCATTGATCAGTTAATTGCTTGGAAAGTTGGCCCAAGAATGATTAATTACATAATAAACTTTATGAAAAATCGGAAATTTATACTGAGAGTCTTATCCTCTTTACCCCAGGAGTACCCCAGGGATCACCACTTTCCGTTGTTCTTTTTCTTATAGCCTACAATAACCTATGTAGAATAATTTCTATGCACCGAGAAATAGACTTTATAACATATGCTGACGACATCAATCTTTTAGTAAAATTAGGTAAGACAAAAATTATTTCTTTAATCAGATATTTACTAGGAGCTTTTCCAACCTCAGGAACAAATTCCTTATATGCAGAAGCTGACATTCTACCTCTAGAAATCTAAAGAGATACATATATTAACTACAAAGCTTTATCGAACACTTCATCTTCCTCCTTGACACTTCATCACCACTGAACAAACTAGCATTAGCAATTAAAAAACGCAGGAAAATAGCAGTAATACCATCTACTATCTGCAGAATCAATGCCAATTCGAATTTACTCCGCATTCCAACTACTAAACTCTATTACAGAGAGAATCTTTGTCTGCCATGGACCATGCATAAAGATATCATCGACCTATCTTTATTTTAATTTTCCAAAAATCGAAGCTGGTTGTGTCGGACTACCACTACCACATTCTTGAAGTGGAAGGTTCGTGTTCTCGCCTTCTCGAGAACTCTATCGCGACCACATTGTTGCTTGAGCATTCTGCACACTTTTCTATCCTTTTTTTCTCTCATGCTTGTTGTTGTTGGTTTACATGGAACGTGTTTGATGTATTTGTTAGTGTGTATTTGTGTCTTGTGTATTGTGTACACATTGCCTCTTGTAAAGCGGCGCAACGGACCAAAACGTTTCATTGTTAACTGAAGTACCATTACTTAATTCCTCATGAATTTCAAGCTATCTTCACATGAACGTCGGAACCTACGGTTTGATATCGACTCCAAACAACCGATGTGAGAAAATTTTCATGGCAATTCTGTTTTTTTTTTTTTGTCGAAGTACTGCTGCGCGGAAATGGATAAAAGAATGATTTTTTTCGTATTTTGTTTTGTTCGAAATATGTGGCTGGAATTGAACCACAAGCTGTCATCTAAGAAGACAACACATTAACTACCAGACAGCGGTAATTACAAAACTATCGGCCTTGCAGGACTGTCAGTTGTTAAATGTCTGTCATCTGAAGTGTTACTTATTTAGTGAAAGATTTGTCATTTACGAAAAATAATCATTTACCAATCGGAAAACGCTTAAAATTATAGCATAAATGGTGAGACTTAAAAGTGATCATTACCAAGCATTATAATCATAATAATCGATCTACTGTGCATGGAATTGGCATGATTATAAAAAAATGTCAAGGAAGCGGAAGTGTTGCAAACAACTTTTAATATCACTTTTGTTAGTGAAAGTATAGTTTGACAACATGAATTTGTCGACCCAAAGACGTACTCAACAATTGGGCTTTATTTACGGCTCAATATGATGCATTTTGGATTCTCTATACGTGTAACGTTCACTTTATGCAAAAATTAATTAAAGACTGGCCATTCATAATGCCTTAGATATGTTGACTACATGACAAATCGACAACCTATCGTATTTCAAACAATATTTTTTTCATTTCTCACATGTAAATAAACACAATTGCCCCATATAGTTACATAGAAAAATTGCATACCATGTAGAAAAATTGACGATTTGGTATGGCTCGAGATATAACGAGCAAGTATTTTTTGAAAATGACCCTGAAAGAATAGTCAGTTTAGAACATAATATTTCCAATACTTGAAGTCGCCGTAGTCTAGTAGGTAGTGTGTTGGCTTATTAGACGTAAAGCCAGGGTTCGAGCCCCAGGCCAGACATCAAAACAAAATACAAAAAATATTTCTTCGGCGACTTCTTCTCAGCAGATTTCTGGCAAAAACTCTGAGAGTAAATAAAATTGCCATGAAAAGTTTCTCAAAAATCTGTCGTTCGGAGTCGATTTTAAACTGTACGTCCCACCACTCATGTGTAAAATTAACACACACAACATAAGTGGTGTGAGAAACTAGGTCGTAATCCTGACTGAAGGGTTGTAATGACCAATTATGTATGTAACTCCAATACTTTTTAGACAGCATCTGTATACCTGTTTCACAACAAGACGGTGCACAAGGGTATTTTGGTTGAAAAAAATATATTTTTTGACAATTATTTCGTGATTAAGAAAGATTCATAACTTTTTAATAAAAAGTAAGATTTTGTCTTAGAAGAGATCCATTGAAGTTATATAAATTTTGTTTAACGAACTTAACTTATGGGAGTTTTCATGGAACTCAGAAGGAAGTGCATAAATGAATTAGTAACTGATAACTTTGTAAAGTTGTTTTAATTAAAACACAGCATCTCTTTATTAATTTGAAAAAATAGTACCTCGGATTCTCTTGCAGACTTTTACCGGCAGCTGCGATGTTTTCGGCATATTATTGGCTTCGTCGACGTACAGCTGTTGTTCGATTGCTTACTGAACCGGGGGATGCAATATTTAAAAACTACATTGCGAAGACACGCGGAAACAATGCAGCTCCCATTTAACGACTTTTGCCGTGTTTGCAGATGGAAGCAGAGGAAGAGGAGAATGTTATCCACTTTCTTTGTTAATGCCCAGATATAGGTTATTTGGCTCTCCAAGCCTTGTCAGCTTGACGTAGCTATAGTCTATTGATGTCAAGGATATTGCTTCGTTTATCAAGCTTTCGGGCTGATTCTCTAGCGTGGTGTAGTCGTGCTTCAAATGTGCAGCCCTTGCGCTGACTGGTTTAGAGGACCTGGGTTATTACAGGGACTGCGTTCAGCTGTGGCGTCACAACGGGCCGCTATGCGTGCTCAAGTGATCTTTTGGTCAAAGCTACCACTCTAACCTAACCTAGCCTAACATTGCGAAAAGTCTTCCCTGAAACGCGATTAATGACGATCATTAAATTGATGAAGATCGCAGAATGCTGCCATTTTGATAGGCCCACATTGGTGATTATAATCTTTCAATCAGGATTACGACGTAGCTCCTCACACCACTTATGTTGTGTGCATTAATTTTATACCTGAGTGGCCGGACCTACAGTTTAAAGTAGACTACGAACGACAGATTGTTGAGAAACTTTTCATGGCAATTTTATTTGCTCTCAGAGTTTTTTCCAGAAGTTTGCTGAGAAGAAGTCGCCGAAGAAATATTTGCATATATGATGTCTGACCTGGGGTTTGAACACACTACCTCCTAGCCTACGGCGACTTCTAGATAGACCTCTTTCATTATTTGCACGTGACAAAATAGACGGAATATATGAGAATTAATTTGACAGATGCAGCTTTAACAAGACCGCCGTTCAACTGTCAAAGTTGCAAAGTTCCTGTTGAAAGATTTGATATTATTTTTGGTCCAAAAATTTCTAGAACTCTACTGCTTATTTTGTATTGGCTTTCGTTGTCCACTATATAGTTTTTTTATTGTAATTTGTTATATTTCCATAATTCCTATGTGGCTTTTCTTAATGTTTGTTTTTCTAGTTCGTATTTCATATTTCAAGAAATTTCAACAGTATATTGTTCATAGTGGAATACTTTATTTTATAAACGACATAGTGTATCCTGCATACAAATTTCATTAAAAAGATTAATAATTTCACAATTCATAAAAATAAATTTAAAAAATAAGGTATTCAATCATTCGTTTTAATAGCTGCTATTACTCATATTAAAAACGCAATATTATACATGAACTCCTTTCAAATTATTTAATTACTTAATTTTAATTACAAGGTTAACAGAGAAAAAAACCGAACTGAATTCCCACAATTAGCCAAAAATTTCGAAACTTTTATAGCCAGTAATGTAGACAGTAAAAGGAACGAAAACGACAATAGTTTCACGCAAGCAAACAATTATTATTAAATTATTATGGCCCATATGCAAATTAACGGCAAATTTGACTATGGCATATTTAATTACCCGTAAGTATGCTACAAATAATTTCACACAAACTTTATACAAACTAACATAATAAATCATGACACATGCTTTTTGTTAAAGCATAACTTAAGGTGCAAATAAAATATAACAAAGTGTAGCATAGGGAAAGGCATTCATTAAAATGCAGAAACCATAAACTGTTTGTAAAGGAATTAAAACTTTTGCATGATTTCAGAAGAACATTAGATATGTGTTACCAAAAAAAAAACCATGAGAATATTAAGAAGAGAAGAATGAAAAACAAAAATAATGTTTCACTTACCTGTCTGCCTTTTTGACGCCTGACCACATGGCTGCCGACACTGGTGGCATAAATCTTAAATTGCCGACAGGTGGTGAGGCATAAGGTATGCCACGATAGGCCTCCACCGGATCTAAATGGCGTCCATCTAATTGTACAATTACACCCGATAAAGCACCATTGCGTGTATGTATAATACGTGATGAAAGTTGTGAAGGTAATTGGTCATTTTGATTGTTGTGGTTGTTGTTGTTGCTGTTGCTGTTACTGTTTTGGCGACTGCTACGCGAATTTGATAAGGAAGATGATGATGACGATAACGATAACGACGATGACGATAATGATGCAGACGTTAAGGATGATGTAGATGATGACGATATAAGTGACAATGAGGAACTAGAACTACTGCTGCTAACACCACCAACACTATTTACAGCTGTCAATGCCAAAGATGGCACTGTATTTGATAACATAGAGTTGGCTAATGATGATGATGACCCCGCTGACAATGCTGACGCTGATGCTGATGATGTTGTAGCTGCTGCTAATAAAGCTGATGTTCTTAAATTTAAATTATTTGTATTTAAATTGTTGTTATTATTACTACTACTTAGAGAACCTTTATTGTTATTATTATTGTTGTTGTTGTTATTATTATTGTTACTATTACTAATGCCAGTGGCAGAGACAATGCTACCGTGTTGTAGACATTGTAAAACAATTACTATCGTTAGTAATACTGTAGTGATATTGCAGCAGGATATTAAGGTGGTGTTGAACGTTGAAAAAATTGATTTTCTTCTGCTACGTTTTGCCACCAGACACTGGGATTTTATTCGTTTTCCACCAACAGCTGTTAAAGCTTCTGGCTGCTCTTGGGTTTGTGTTGTCAGTAGAGGAATAACTTTCTTTAGCGTTGCATTTATATGTTGTTGCATAGAACAATGCAACATAATCATTATGTTTACGGTTGCTTAAGCAACCGTTTCTTCTAAATAAAGGCAACTTTATTTTGTAAAATTTTTTGTATTCCGACTCGATTTTTATTTTTTCGTACTTTTTCGTTTGGTGGAACAATTGTTTTTGTTCTTCTTCTTTTGTAATTTTCTTTACTTTTGTTTTTCTTAAATACTTGCGTTGTTATAGTAATTTTTGATAAATAAAAGAAGAGCAGTGTGGATGATTAGTGTATGGGTATGTAGGTTTTATAATGCTGCCCTTATGTCTGTGTTCTAATTTCGGTTTGTTTTTTGCTTTGTTTCGTTTTGAAAGTTTTTTTTTTGTTTAACAAAAATTAAGCTGTTGTTGTCATATGCTGCAAGTAGATTTTTGTAAATTTCATTTATAAAATGTTGCCAGTAAATTATGTTGTTGCCAATATTGTTATTTGCCTTATAGTGAGTGTTTGTTCCTTTTTTTTCTTAGGCACTCTGCTATGTGCTGGCAGTGCTGGCAGCGTGTTAAGCACTTAAAAATGTTATTCGCTGAAGAGGCACTTAAAAGGCTTTTTTTTGCCTTTTTTCTCTTCTTTTTTCTTTTTGGTCGTTGTTATATTGTATTGTGCTCTGTATGTGTAGTTTTTTTTAGAGATTTTTGTTGTCTTTTAGCATTTGTTTGCCTAAGAACACTCATGTAACTCTTCAAATAATGTACTCATATGTATGCATAGAGTTGTGTTACTACTACTCTCCACTGTACAATATAGGCCTCTTTGCATGAGCTCATATGTATAATATCCCTCACTTACACACACACACACACTCTCTCTCTATCTCCCTCTCTTGAAGAGATTTCGAGTTGTGAGTATGTGTTGTCAAACACTTATACTTTCTTTATAGTTTCAGTATGTATTCGTATAGAGTTCGCGCCATGTAGGAGTATAGAAGGCAACACTAGGATTTTCTTAATTCCGGGTTTTTGTTATAGTTGTTGGTAGACAGACTACAATGTTGCAATCCATATAACTATACATAGTCAGTTGTTGTTTCCTTTTTTTCAATACACATAAGAGAACAAAAACAAAAAAATTTTACAAAATGTGTGAAAAACTTAAAGTGGCAAATAAAACAATTTTTTCATTTTTTGATTTTTTTTTTGTTTTTTTTTACGTCGTCCTTTTTTTTCTTCTTCAATTTAATGCAGCAACTGTAGGAAATTGCCTACATTTGCATGCACCTGCTGCTGTTGCTGTACGTGTTATAGAATGACATGTTTTCTGAAGAGTTAAAACAGTGTGCATATCCTCTGTTTTTTTATTATAACTTCTATAACGTTTAGCACTTTCGTTTATTTACTTTCGTTTGGTTTTTTTTCTGTTCCAAATAATACACTTTCATTTTAGTTTTCTGTTGCTGTTGCTGTTGCTGTGTAGTTGTTAAATTGTTTTCACATTTTCACATGTAAAGCTCATATGCTACTACACCTTCTTTTAGTACTACTAGTACCTCTACTCATTCGTTTGGCCCTTAAAGTGTTTATACCTTTTGCTTTTGTTTACATTATTATTGCCTGTATTATTGTTGTTTTTGTTGTTGTTGTCTGCTGCAGGCCTTTAAGCTATGTGGCATTATATGAGCAACTTAATATTGTTTTTGTTATTAACGTTGCTGTTGTTTTTCCATAATTTTTTTTTCGTTTTTCTTTTTTTTTTTCTTCTAAATTAACAATGCTTACATACCCATACATTCACAAACATGCCTTTACTCTCTCTCTCTCTCTCTCTCTCTGTCTGTCTCAGCATGTAGATTCTAACAGCAGGAACATTGTGGCATGCAGCAAGAAAGTACAAAGCAACAAGAAAAATTGTTCTTCTATATGAAAATGTTAAATTAAAACACCTGTCAGGAAGAAAAAAAAGAAGAAAAAATGAGCGTGAAACGTTTTTATTAAGTTGCGTTAAATATTCTTTGATAAGCTGTTATAATTCTATTTTTTTTATTTTTTGAGTTAATTTAACTCAGCTTAAATTAAATTGATTAAAATACATTAAATTTTTTAAAGAAATTCTGGTTTAATTTCTACAGATCAGAGATTTATGAAGGCCTTCCCAGCAGTAATCTGATTCGTTTTTTTTTATGTCCTTGAAGGAAATAATATTGTTACCAGGAATGCTTTTTTATTATAAATTCAAAAACAAAATTTTATCATACTACAGGCTGCTTTTTTAAGAGCTTCAAAAATTTAATTATTACAAGATTAAAATTTTTTTTATTTTTTTTCAAGTTTAAAATTTATATGTTAAAAATTTCAATATACAGCGGCCTGAAAATTAGCTACCAATGTTGCAAGAACTGATAGTTTGTAGGCATAAACCAAAGAGTTGAAATAGCCTCATAAAAATTAATCCATCAAAGCTGTTAACCAGTGCATAGGCAAGATGCACAATCTTCTTGACGTTTACCTGATGAATTTTTGGTTGGTCATTACAACCCTTTAGGATTACGACCTAGCTTCTCACACCACTTATGTTGTGTGTGTTAATTTTATACATGACTGGCGGGAACTACAGTTTAAAATCGATTCCGAACTATAGATTTTAGAGAAACTTTTCATGGCAATTTTTTTGCTCTCAGAGTTTTTGCCAGAAATCTGCTGAGAGGAGGTCATCGAAGAAATATTTTTTCGTATTTTGTTTTGATGTCTAAGCTGGGGTTTGAACCTAGGCCTCACGTTTGTTAAGCCAACACACTACCTACTAGACCACGACGACTTTTTTGGAAAACAATCAGCATAGTTTGATATCGATCGGTACTCACTGTAACGGCAGGTTCTTTCTCATAAAGACCAACGATTCTCTTGACTTTTTGTGCATAGCACCATTTGGGTTATTGTATCTAACTTACATTAAAAGTTAACAAACTGAATAACAAGTTGCCACTCTATTTAATAATAATTCGATTATAATTTACAAAGTATTCGTGTGATTTATACGAGATATCCACAGTGTTACGCCTAGTTGTTAAAAACTGTTGACGAAATTCGACTTTGTGTTAGGGTTGATAACAGTTTATTGGCGACATTCATTCCTATACTATCCCTCACAACACAATGTCCATTTAAAAATTCATAATATTCACAATAATCTAGAAATTCTTCAAGGTCCTTTATTCCGACATGTAGTGTCCATTCTCCATCACATTCAACATGAAAAAATAACTCAAGTGAAGCCCTGCTGCATAGTAGAATTTCTTCGAACTCTCACCACACCACTCTTATTATAGCTGTTAACCTGTTGACGAGTCTTCTACCAAAATCAAAAGTCAGTCCCTTCGCCGAGCAGCTCTGCTACCTTCAGTCAATAGGAAGCCAAAAGTACAGCTTCGTGCTATCCAAAGAAACAATCGAGTCTTCCAACGGGTACTACCGAACTTTTACAGCTTATAAATTATAATTATAATTTCAAAAGTCGTGACAGACATTTAAACGATGTTATATTCCACTCGTAATGGCATCAATAGGTCTTTTAAACGAATCGAAAATTTTTAATGATATTTCTTACAGACACTCCTTTTTTTCAATTTAAAGAAGGGATGAGCTTCATGAAGAATCCAATAATTATATCTCGTCCTTGCTGCTTACATTGAAGTACATACATACATACATACATCCTGCAGTCAGGATTACGAGCTAGTTTCTCACAGCACTTACATTAGTTGTGTGTTAAGTTTATATATGAGTGGCGGGGGACTTACAGTTTAAAGTCAAGTCCGAACGACAGATTTTTGAGAAACTTTTTCATGGCAATTTTTATTTGTCCATAGACTTTTTGGCAGAAGACTGCTGAGAGGTAGTAGCCAAAGAAATATTTATTCATATTTCGCTTAGTTGCAGATGTCAGGGCTAGGGTTTGAACCGAGCCTCATGTCTAAAAAGTCAACACAATACATACTAGATTACGGCAACTACTTGGACATACGATATGGAATTCTACGTATAGAAATATCCATACTCTATATTTATTTGATCCACGAAAGCCTGTAAGTAAGTATTCAGAAACTCTTTAAAAATCGTTCATTACAACAGAATAATTTTGTTTTCCTAAAAAGAAAACACAAAGACTTTGTTGCTAATCTTTTAAATCGCACAGAAATCAAGTTTAATATCCGTTTTAAACGGATGTGTGTCAACGTTCCTACCGAAAATAAATTTCTTATCATTTACAAAATGATCTCAGAACTCATATTGCCGTGAACAAACAAACAAACAACGTAAATCTACATACTAAATAAGTGCTTAGAGGTAAATTATTTCCAACTCTTAATGTAATTTACCTTAATTTTTCTTATTCTTGCCATCATCTTCTTCTTCTGCTTCTACTGCCAAATCTACTTAAAGACAACTTAATTTGTTGTTTTGAAGACCGTAACAAATAAACAAACAAACATACACTAACACAACGACCATTAGACATTGGATGTTAAAGTAAAAAGTCTTTAACGCACATACATAGACAGCAAAGGAAAGCAAAGCCATCTACTGAGAGAAGAAATAAAAAAGGAAATAAACAGCAGACACTATTACACTGTTCTACGCTGTTTAACTTACTTTTAATATTATACATACATACATACATGCAGACATATATCAGCATATAAGCATATATACAAATACAGACACATAAAATAGTAAATAAATGATGCTGAAAAATACTCATATTATTTTAGTATTTGTTTTAATTTCTATACTATTTCAAGCCAAAGGAAAAAAAAATACTGAAAATATCTAAACATTCGTATGTTTTTGTGAATGTCTTATGCAGAAGCATTAATTGCGTAATTAGTTACTCACTTTAGCTCTGTGCCTCCACTCACTGACAGTGACTAACATGTTTAGTCATCTGTATGTATTAATGACATCATCATCAACATTATGCCAGTGTTATAGGAGGATTAAATTAAAATCCAAAACAATGAAAAGTATCACAGCTAAAGCATACAAAACATTAGAAATAGAAAATTTCCGTGCAAACGGTTGACAGTTAAAAATTAATTTGAAATGAAATGAAACTTGTAATGCTATTAAGGCTCAGAATCAGGCTATAATGTCAGTAGGGATAATTAAAAACAGAATTAGAAAGTCACTTGCATGCTAAACTATTAAAACGATATTTAAATTTATAAATTTAGTGTGATAACTTCTGCAAGAAGAGTGTTCTATATATCTAAGGACAAGAGCAATATACTGGCCAATTGACCACAAGATTATGTGGTCTGTAAGACAAACTGATATTATGTAAATGCCACTACAAGCTATGACCTAGCTTCTGACACCACTTATGTTGTGTTTGTTAATTTCATACATGAGTGGCCGGACCTACAGCTTAAAATCGACTCGGAACGACAGATTTTGTAGAAACTTTTCATAGCAATTTTATTTACTCTCCGAGTTTTTGCCTGAAATCTGCTGAGAGGAAGTCGCCGAAGAAATCTTTGGATTTGAACCGTGGCCTTACATTTAATAAGCCAACACACTATCTACTAGATTATGGCAACTACAAGACTATACTTCACAGGATCACACATCATTTCTGTAGTCAGTCTTCATTTACTTTCATTGCAAAATGAAAAATACCACAAATATTATTACTTTAGTTATTAAGGAATGTGAACGAAAAAATTTTACCCTAATGCCAGCCTTATAGCTTGTTGCTGTGCTGAGCAAAATATTTACCGATGATTAGCTTTTAGTACACATCGTCCTATGTAAACACACGCGCAAAGCATCAAATGCAGCAATTTGTCAAAAATAGAATACATGGGTGTATACACATACATACATACATAATTGGTTACATTACAACCCTTCAGTCAGAATTACGACCTAGCTTCTCACACCACTTTTGTTGTGTGCGTTAATTTTATACACGAGTGGCGCGGAACCTACTGTATAAAGTCAATTCCGTACGACAGATTTTTGAGAAACTTTTCATGGTAATTTGTATTTACTTTCCAAGTTTTTGCCAGATACCTGGGTGTTTATGGAAGTCATTATTTTAACGGCAGCGCGACAACAAGCAAAGGTTCTGTTGCTTGGCTTTTGCTTTAATTTCTATGTTTATTTGCAGCAACAAGACCCTGCTCATAGTGAGAGGATTTGTGGTGACAATGCGAGAATTAAGGCTGTAAATACAATAGCCTTCATTAAATAGAGGTTTTAAAAACGCGATATATGCAATATAACGCAACAAAACGTTTTAGTGGCACAATTGATAACATGTTTCTTTTTTATTTGTGTTGCTTATGCTTTGCTGATGCTGTCTGTATTATAATTCACACGCATGCAGCTTACCTTAGGCTGCAATTGCAAAATTGTTGTGCTTGCTGCGTTGCGTTTATTGTGTTTATATCATAAAAATTTAAATTCATATTAACCCTGGACGGTTACTGTTCGTCGAATCGTCGAAGCTCATTTACTCTTTATCATATAACTCTTTTATTTTTAACTAAATTTCGCTCGTTTTTTCAACAATGTTAGTTGATAATGAAGGCTTGCAGTCAGTAGACGAAAAAAAAATTTTTTTTGTTCGTCGATTCAACGAAGAGTAACCTTACTGTACAAAAATGATCATCCAGAATTAAAAATACGGATGGCCAGAGTACGTTTACTCACTACAAGCTTTCGTTATCAACCAACATTGTTGATAAAAAAGACCGAAATTTGATCAAACATAAAATAATTATATGATAAAGAGTAAATGAGCTTCGTCGATTCGACGAACAGTAACCAATTAGGGTTAAAGTGTTCGTCGATTTAACGAAGAGTAACCTTAATGTACAAAAATGAAGAGTAACCGTCCAGGGTTAAAATACAGAAATATTGTAGGAATAAATGACAGTTGATAACGACCATCTTGTTGAAACTACATTTGTCATATTAGTTGACATTTATTCAGTTTTTTTTTTCTGAAATCTTCATTCATCATGTATGATTGATAATAAAATTGTTTTATCAAATTGGATGTTTGACTCATTTTACTATCGCCATAATCGTTCTACAGAGATTGTAATCACTACCCAGTCCACTGATTCAGTAAACGATCGACCAATAGCCGTACCGTAACGAAAGTGCGAGTGTGTGGCAGAATTCGATACAATCGGTTTCGCGTTGCTCACAAAAGCGTCGTAACTCACTGCAACTGATTCAGGAATTAAACGTAAACGACCACATACAACTACATGTGTTCGCTGAATGGGCTTTGAAGCAGACATTTAATCGATGTTACATTCCACAAATAAAGTCTACGTAGTCTAGAAGGTAGTGTGTTGGCTTATTAAATGTGAGGCCATGATCCAGGCCAGATATCTCGAACAAAAGGAAATATGAAAAAAAACTTTCGTCGGCGTCTTCCTCTCAGCAGACTGCTGGCAAAGACTCTGAGAGTAAATAAAATTGCAATGAAAAAGTTTCTCAGAAATCTGTCATTCGGAGTCGAGTTTAAACTGTAGGTATGGCCGCTCATGTATAGAATTAACACACCCGACATAAATGGTGTTAGAAGCTAGGTCTCGTAATCCTGACTGAAGGGTTATAATGACCAATTATGTATGTATGTATATTCCATAGATAATGCCATCAATAGACCTATAAAATGAAAATCAAAATTGTCAATGCGATCTGTTATTATGATTCTTAGTGATCCGATATAAATATGTATCCTTTAAAAATGCTCAATTTGAAGGCAAATAATTTGCACACATCTGTTCAAGCTTTGCCAAACAAAATTTGCTTCAAAAAATGTCTCATTTTCCCATTTACCATCAAATTGTAAGCACTTCCCATCATGACATGCATATATTTTACTTCTGCGCCACCTTTTAGTAGAATATCTTTAAAATATTTCATCCATATTAACATTATCATGCCTAAAATTAAAATTCTTTTCCTCTAATTAAGGCGTTTATAATGACAAAAATGATGGTTACTATGAAATGTGGAGGGAGAATGTTTTCTTATAAAATTTGTAAATTTTATTACAAGATTTCAGAATTTGTTTGGGTTTTTAGATATTTTTCAGTAAAAAATGTTTGCCAAAAATGTCTTGACAAAAGAAAAGGGAATTAAAAATAACTTCAGATATTTAATTTTTAATTAGCTAAAGATTATTTAAATCATAATCATCTAATATGCCGTACATTTGTATAGAATTTGCCTGATTTAATTAAATCAAATGTTTGAAATTCCTTTTAAATATTTAAAAAAAAGTTTTTCACTTCCTTCAAAAGTAATTATTCTGACAGGCAGAAAAGGAGAGAGAAATTAATTAAAATAATATGCGGGGAAAAGCAAACAAACCCTAAGAAATTAGAAGAGAAATTGTTTTTTTTTTTTTTTTTTAACACGACAGATATCTGATACGGTAGTATCATCTAAAAGTTAGAAAATTAATTATTACAAAAATTTTAGTGTGAGAAAAGTAAATTATTTTTAATTTTCTTGTTTGGTTTGTATAATTTCTAAAACTTTTTATATACAAACAATGTATAACCGCAGAACTACGCAATAAATTCGAATTAAAAACATTTAAATATGATACACTGAGATCTGTCAAAAGCAAAACTAATGTACGTACATATGTATATATGTATGTATATACGTTTTAGTTATAAACATTTAAAATACGACATACTTTTGCAATCAAACTTTTACATTAAACAGCAAAATATATCATATTCATTAAATTTGGTATCAATTTCAGTTTAAGGCAAAGCCAACAACTTCTATTGATTTTTTCATTATGGTCTTCCTACATCAATACTTAAATGTATAAAATTAACACACACATGTTACATATATACTGGTGTTTTGCTTTTACATCGCTTAACATTAAAATTATAAACAAAAGCTACAAAAACAAAACAATGCAGTAAACTAACATGTTTACAAATTATCGTGCTGCTTGTGGTAAAACAACAAATACCAGCATAAAACAAAATTGTAAACAAGTAAACAAAAATCCACAAAAAATACTACAAGAATAAATGTAAACAAAATACACAAACACCAATAATGAATGTAAGCAACAATGTTTACATTTATAGAGATTTCGAGAAGTCAAAGTCACGAAAATTCGCTTTCAAGAACATTCATCGGCCAGATAAAAGGCAAGGCAACGCAGGCGAGTGAGTTAGTGAAGTTCAGCTAGTCTTGTGTGAAGACGCGGTGTATTTGAAGAGAGTAATCGTGGTTTGAAGACCTCCGTTACAAAGATTTGTCGAATAATTGTCTAGTAATTGTTATTGTTTACGCAAAGGATATAAACAGAGGAATAACAAAGAAAAGCAATTGTTGTTGTTTACATCAAGTTGTGAACAATGGCACACAGAATTGTGCGAATACTAAAGAATTTTAATTAAAACTAAACTTAAATTTATTTTTAACAGTATGTATGTATGTATGTACGCCATTATGTGTGGCAGTAATGGTTTCTCTGAGTGGAACCCATTCGAACTGTCTAATCTTACATGACACTTGCGCATAAATCCGGATGAACTTGTGCGATTATATGGGTTATGTTGGGCTTAAGGGCCGCAGTGGTTTATGGCTTTTCACATCTGATGTTTGGCACGATATTGAATTTCATGTGCATTTCTTCCAGAAGTTAATCTAATCGCTGCGGATGATTTATCAACGAAAATTGGGATCAGTTACAAATTGCTCCAGAGACAATTCAGCGAGCACACCTTGGTGTCTATACACGTTTACCTTCGGTTCCTCGGTCATTTGAATTGTGTACGGGTGCAGGCACAAGTCACAACGTAAAGTTGGGGTTTGAGAAAATTCGATTCGAGGAATCGACTGCCTCGGATTCTCCTACATACTCTCTCAGACAGTGGTTATGTTTTGGGCATATTTTTCGCTTCCTTGACATCCATGTGTTAGTTGGACTGGAATTTGTGTTTTATATTGCAAAAAGTCTTGGTAGGACGATAAAGGCATTTGTACGTTGCCCGAATACTCGAAAACTCATTTTGATAAAACAATTTTAATTATTTGCATGTGTTGTTGAATGCTATATTCGTTCATGGTTATTTACCAAAACAAACTGAATAAATAACTACTAGTTTAACTAATGTAACTTAAACAAGATGGCCGTTATCAACTGTTAAGGCTCGATGATCCTTGTTGCAAAAAAGACTCATGGAATCAACACTTCAAACCAGTCTGCAGAGAGAGTCACCATAAAATGTGTTTGGCAACAGACTTTTTAATGAAGTCCATGCTAAGACCTAGGTAGACCCCCAATAACTATGGCAGCATTCTATTGGAAGTGTGTGTGCAGAATTGAGCAGATTATGCAACGCTTACCCTGAACTTTGTTACATACGATCAAATAGTGTTATTAGCATTTGCGAAAAGTGTTAGAGGAGCAGAACTTTGAATCTGTATGCATTTTGCATAAGATTTCCTCTCTAAGAATATATTTATGCTAGACTAACCAAATATTTCGGCTTCCAATCGGCTCCACGTTTATAAAAGTTTGCTTGGGCATACAGAGGAGGATTGTTTCTTACTTCACCTATCGACGATTTCTAGACGCTGCTGCTTCTATAGCCAATTGACTTCTTTATTATGGGTTTTTTGGTTTACTAGGATACGTAATCATGGCGATATTCTCGGCAAAGTTTCAAAGATGAAATAGTTCCTATAGCCGATTACTGTATTACCAGTAACATGTTCAAGATAAACGTCAATTAATACACAGGTTGGAGTCATGCAATCCCATCCATGGCTTTGTTATCAGAGTTCTTACAGATTTTTCAAAGATATACTATAGTACTGGATTTGATGCTTTCTCAGACAATGATAATGTCATCACAACAGTCATCACAACAGTCTTCCTTATGACTCAAGATTTAAGACATTCAGACGGATATATTTTGCCACAAAGGAAACCTATTGTACTTCGAATTTTTCAACTGACAATGTGTTGTCGTAGGTGATTTGTTTCACTGCTAACGCTAGTATTCCATGAGTTGAGAACATATACACAACATTCATACAATTTGTCCCATGGCTAACAATAAAAGGGGAGCTAGAAGATTTATTCACTGCTGTACTTCCAGGATGACAAACCAAAAATTTTAACACGAGCTTAATGAAATTAAAGTTCACGGTAATAAACTGCTCGGCCCTCGTATGTTATATTTGATATCCGTTATTTATATTATTTCGGTTCAATTTGAATTCTCGTTTATTAAAGTATTTTTCTCAACAATTTCGTTTTTTTACTTCGATATGGAATTTTTTTTATACTATTTACACATCCTTTTCATATAGTATTTCCGTTTCCTTGGTTATAAACATTTTTGGAAGAAAGTTTGTTTTCGTTTTCATAATAATGTTTGTTTCCTTCTCTCTCTCTTTTTTTTTGTGCTCATACGAATATTTTATGCCTCCAGTAGTTGTAGGTTTTGCGGTTGTGTACAGGGTGGCTCATATGTTGTGTAATTAATATGGTGATATGGATTGTAACGGGTGATTTTTTAGCTATTATCTTTCTGGCAACACTGATTTAAACTGCTCACACACGTTTCGTGTTTTGTTTCACTGTCAAACATCTTCAGTGTGGTCTATAATTTAACCATGAATCGTCTTACAAACGAACAACGCTTGCAAATCATTGAATTTTATTACCAAAATGCGTGCTCTGTTAAGAAAGTTCATCGCGAGCTTCTTCCATTTTATGGTGAGTTTAATCGACCCACTGAAGCGGCTATTGTGACTAAATTTCGCACCAAATTTACATTGTTGGACATTAAACCACCAACACGCTTACGTAGAGTGCGAACTGAATAAAATATCGCAGCTGTATAGGCCAGTGTTAATGATGACCAACAATTATCGATTCGTCGCCATTCGCAGCAATTGGGCCTCTGTTAATCAACAACGTGGAAAATTTTGCGGAAGGATTTAGGTGTGAATCCTTTCAAAATACAGCTGGTGCAAGAATTGAGGCCGAACGACCTACCGCAACGCAGAATTTTTGGCGAATGGGCACTTGGAAAGTTGGCCGAAGATCCACTTCTTTATCGAAAAATTGTGTTCAGCGACGAAGCTCATTTTTGGCTCAATGGATACGTAAATAAACAGGATTGTCGATTTTGGAGTGAAGATCAGCCAGAAGCATTGCAAAATCATCCAGAAAAAGTCACAGTTTGGTGCGTTTTATGGGCTGGTGGCATCATTGGACCGTACTTCTTCAAAGATGCTGCGAATCGTAACATAACAGTGAATGGTGAGCGCTACGTGCTCCATGCCACACAGCACGCGTAACAATGGACTTATTGAGAGGCGAGTGCGGTGAACATTTTATTTCACGTTCGGGACCTGTCAATTGGCCGCCTAGATCGTGCGATTTAACGCCTTTAGACTATTTTTTGTGGGCTATGTTAAAGCTCATGTCTGTACAGACAAGCCCGCTTTAATTGACGCATTGGAAGACAACATTGAAGCATTTATTCGTGAGATACCAGCCGAAATGCTGGAAAGAGTATGCCAAAATTGGACTAAGCGGATGGACCATTTGAGGCGCAGTCGTGGTCAACATTTGCATGAAATAATCTTCAAACATTAAATTATATGGACCGTACTATCGATTCAAATAAAGATTTCATGCATTTTTCTGAATCATATGTGTCTTTTTTTTGAAAAATTTTCATATAGCTCTTAAAAAATCACCCATTATATTAAATAGTAATAGACAGAAGTAGTAGGTTACATTAGTAGCATTCAATTGAAAAAGATTCTCAGCTGTGTGGCAATATTTTACACCTCCTTTGCTTAGACATTTATAGCCTTAAAGCCTGTATTTATGCGTTTAATACGCAGACAAAATAATTTACGTCTTCCGCCAACTTAAGCTGTGTGGAAAGTATGAAAAAAGAAAATCTAACTGAAAGAAACACCAGCAGCAATATTTGTTCTGAACAACTTAAATGCGAGCAAAATGGAAAATGCAAAGAAAATTGTATTTCCTTACAGAAGATTTGTAATATTAAGGAAATTCAATCTAATGCCTACGCTTAATGTCTTTGATATTTAGTTTCTGCGCCATCAAATATTTGTTTGTCTACTTGTACAGCCTGCCACTAACACACAGCCAGACAGACAGACAGCGCAACATATAGGGGTGTGAGTATTTGTTACTGTATGTATCCTGTCATTTAGTTTGTTGACTGTCTGGTAAGCCCGGTTAACTCAAGCAAACGTAATTTATTTTCATTATATTTTAAAATGAAATTTACTTGTAAAACGAGATATTAAAACACGATTTAGAAACACTTGAGTCTTAACGTTGGCATTGTTGCGAACTGTAAAAGTGAAGATAAAACCGAATTAAGTTTTTCTGTCTCTCTTCCTGTCTTGCTCTCCATTAAAAAGTGCCAACAGAAAATGCTATTAAAATAATAATAATACGTAGAGATGGAATTGAAGAAAAATAAATTAAAAAGTACTTAGAATTGTTAAGGTTGTATAAACATATTCAATTAAAAAAGTTTTACCTGCTTTCGAATATTATTAATCATACGCTTCAATGGCAAAAGAAAAAAAAATCGTTTTTTTTTTATTATAATAACTGTACTCTTTACTGTTGGCAGATATTTGTGAATTTTGAAAGTGAAATCGAGTTTCTGCATAAAAAATAGTCAGATGTCATATGTCAATTGACAGGAGAAGCTCTACGTTATCTGTTAGAAGGCGGAGAATTTAAAAATTTCCGAATTTCCGAATTTGTTTTCCAATTACATACATAATTGATCATTACAACCCTTTAGTCAGAATTAGTACTTAGTTTCTCACACCACTTATGTTGTGTGCGTTAATTTTATACATGATTGGCGGGACCTACAGTTTAAAGTCGACTCCGAACGACAGATTTTTGAGAAACTTTTCATGGCAATCTTATTTACTCCCACATTTTTTTGCCAGAAATCTGCTGTGAGAAAGGCACCGAAGGAATTCTTTTTCATATTTCGTTTTGATGTCTGACCTGACGTTTGAAACGTGGCCTCACATCTAACAAGCCAACACACTACCTACTACACCACGCCAACTGTTTACCAATTAATTTCTCCAAAAAGAAATATTGCCTAAGAAACACTTGAGAAAAATCCACTGGGAGTTGTCAGAGTGAACCCATACATACTGTTGTGAAGATGTGATTTGCCTACCAAAGTCTCTACAGCCTTAATACCTTTGCACAAACGGTTGCGCTATATGACTCCAAGAGATTATTTAGGAAATCATTTGGTGGAACGGTTACATAGTCGTTCAACCTCAAGCAAAAGACAATTGAAAAACTTGGCGGCAAATATTAACAGAAAGTGCTCAACAATACTGGTACATTCTTATCCTCGTGCTATTTTTCCAGTGTATGGGGTCGTATCTCGGCAATGGCATCACTATCTTTGGCCTTCAAATAACCAATTGTCACTGGTTTGTCGGTATAACACTTTCTTTAACATCGCCCCCTGCAGAATATAGTCCAACGGTGTCAAATCTCAGCTTCTTGGCTGCCAATTGACATCATCAAGTCGACTAATTAAACGGCCATCAAACGTTTGACGCAATAAATCGATTGTGGCATGAGATGTGTGGTAAGTTGCATCATTCTGTTGAAACCAAACATCGTTCATATCAATATCATGAAGAAAGAGTACAAAAAATCGATCACCATTGACCGTAATGGTTGCGGCGTCCTCATTTCCAAAGAAATATGAGCCAATGATGCATCCGCTCTACAAGCCATAGCAAACAGTCACTCGTAATTGCTGCTTTGGCCACGTGTGGTTTTTCCGAGCTCCAAATACGGCAATTTTATTTGTTAACATATCCACCGAGATGAAAATTAGCTTCATCCGAAAAGATGATTTTTTTTTTGCAAAATCAATATCATCGCGCAGTTTCTCGTTGGCCCTTCTAGCGAAGCCAAAACAAAGCGGGTGGTCATTCGGCTTCAACTCTTGAACCAATTGAACTTTGTAAGGCGTCATACCAATAAATTCGACATAAATTTGTGCGTGAAATGTTCCATTCACGAGAACGATGACGAGTTGATGTTGATGGATTCTCACGCAGACTTTCTGCCACAGCTGCGATATTTTCGTGTATAGCACTGCACGTCTGGGCGCATCAACAATAAAACCTGTTTCCGAAACTTGAGCAATAAACTTCGGTATATCGAGCACTTCTTTGCGACCTAATTTTGTACGGCATTTTCGTACTAATTGCCTTCGTTTTGGAAACAAATTTCCAATAAATCACAACGTTGCTCAAGCGTAAGTCGATTCATTACGTTCCGTGGAGGTAATATACTGAATTTTGTGAAGGCCAGATGCGAAATAACCGATGGTTCAAATTTAAACCGAGGGATGGCCTTTTCGATATATTAAAGTCGTTACTTCTTTCAAATCAGTTTCAAATATTTTCTGCCATTTTATCGTATGTAGCATAAATTGTCGGTGAATATGTTCTTAAAATAAAAAATCTCTTGCGTATGTATATTAATGCTTAATACAATACAAATTTAAATCTAAATTTTATTACAAACACCATTAAATTATACGATATACACAGAAATTAATAAGATTTCCTGTATTTAACTTTCCATTGAAATATAAAAAAAATTGTCTTTGAATGATTCAATTTATTACCGCCAACAATAAATTTAATGACATGAATTCATCATTTATTTAAACGATTTGTTGTGTGTATATATTGCTCTTAATTTAATGGTATTAACTTGTAAGCGAATAAGAAGATTTACGATTTGTTGGATTACATTAAACAAATACTATAAATAACCGAAAATTAAAACAAAAACAATAAAATTGAACTCAGAGCATTGGAAACAGTGAATCAGATAAGAATGTGAAATTGAAAGGCTGTCAAAATAAAATAATTAAATTTTCGTTTCCTATTTATAACTGCCATTTTTGGAAAATTAATGGCAAATATTACTGATTTGCCACAAATTATAAATGATGGCAGATTTCTATTTTATTTAATATATATGTATGTATACATATATATGTATGTATACAATTGAAATTAATTGTTTTAAATCTTATTTAAACTTCAACATGGTGGTGATCAATAGAGTTTCGAAGATAATCATATTTTCCGTTTCCAAAATTTAAATTAAATCCAAATGTACATCCAATTACTATAATTTAGGTGGGCAATCTATCTCCTTAAATAATAATCATCAATTATTTCGAATCTAGAAGTCGCCATAGTCTAATATGTCGTGTGTCATCTTATTAGACGTCAGGCCACGGTTCAAACCCCAGCTCAGACATCTCCAAGAAAACGTAAATATGAAAAATATTTCTTTGGCGACTTCCTCTCAGCAGATTTCTGCCAATAACTCTGAGAGTAAATAAAATTCCCATGAAAAGTTTCTGAAAAAAATCTGTCATTCGGAGTCGACTTTACACTGTAGGTCCCGCCACTCATGTATAAAATTAATAAATGGTGTGAGAAACTAGGTCGTAATCCTGACTGAAGGGTTGTAATGACCAATTAGGTATGTATGTAATTATTTCGAATCTGGCAATACTTGTCATTTTATTCTAACAAATACATTATATATCTCCTCTCAAAGTGAAGGCGCACCAACCAGTTACTTGGACTTGGTCGTAACATCATTACGATCACAGTGGCCATGCTTACAGGTCACTGTGTTATGGGTAGACACGCGGAAAGAATGCGGATGCCATTTAACGACTTCCGCCGTGGATGCCGATCCGCTGAGGAAGAGGAGACTGTTATCCACTTTCTTTATCAATGCCCATCTCTTGCGAGGTGCAGATATAGTTTATTTGGCTCTCCAACCCTTGTCAGCTTGACGGAGCTATCGTCCATTGATGTCAAGGATATAGCCTCGTTTATCAAGGTTTCTGGCTCGTTTTCCAGCGTGGGGTAGCCGTGTTTTAAAATGTGCGGCCCTTACGCTGACCATCTTCTCCCTCCTTGGTTCGGAGGAACTTAGTCAGTGCAAAGACTGCGTTCACTTGTGGCATCACAACGGGCCACTATGCGTGCTCAATGCATACTTTTGGTATGAAAGCTACCGCACTAACCTACCTACCTACCTTCCTCTGAACGTAATGAATCGACTTGAGCAACGTTGAGATTTATTGGATATTTATTTCGAAAACGAAGGCAATTAGTCAGAAATTGTACGACAATGTCATATAAAATTTGATTGCTCGGTATACGCAATTTTATTGCTAAAGTTCCTGAAAGTTCGTTTTATTATTGATGCGCCAAGACGTGAGCGTGCTTGTACAGTACGTACACCCGAAAATATCTAAGCTGTGACTGAGAATGTGCATGAGGAGAATCCATTAATATCAACTCGTCATCGTTCTCTAGAATTGATCATTTTACGCTCCAGTTTACAACGAATTATGCAAAAAGACCTCGATGTGACGCCTTACGATGTTCAATTAGTTTATGAGTTGAAGTCGTTTTCGCTTCGCTATATGAGCCAAAGAGAAACTGTACAATGATGTCGATTTTGCCAAAAAAAAAAAAGATCATCTTTACGGATGAAGCTCATTTTCATCTTAGTGTGTACGATAATAAGCAAAATTGCCGTATGTGGGACTCAGAAAAACCCACACGTGATCTTACAGTAGCCAATGCAGCCATTACGAGTGACTGTTTGGTACGGCTTGTGGGGCATTGACCATAATAATTCGCCATTAATTAGTGATTAAAACATTTTTTCACATCACCCAGTTTTTATGTGTTCATTTTATGCATGAGTGTTGTAAACAGCAGTTTAACGTCGTCTAAGAACGACGGATTTGAAAAACTTTTCATAGCAATTTTATTTACTGTCAAAGCTGAGACTGTAAAAGACTGCTGAGAGAAAATCGTTGAAAGAAATATTTGTTCATATTTCGTTTAGTTCGAAATGTCTGAGCTGGGCTTAAAGTCACAGGCCAATAAGTCCAATAAGCCAACATACTACTAGCCTAAGGCGACTTCAACACAAAACTAAGCACACAACTCAATATAGCTTTGCAAACAATGCAAAACCAGTACTGACACAAAAGGAAACTAAGCTGAAGGCTTGATTGAAGTCGCTGTAATGTAGTCGGTACTGTGTTGGCCTATAAGACATGGGGCCGTGTTTTAAACCCCAGTCGAGACATCTCACTAAAACCAAATATTATTTCTTTGGCGACTTCTTCCCAGCAAATTTCTGACAAAAACTTTGAAAATAAATAAAAGTCCGATGAAAAATTTCTTAAAAAATCTGTCGTTCATAGTGAACTTTAAACTGTAGGTCCCGCAGCTTTTGTATAAAATTAACACTCACAACATAAGAGGCGTAAGAACATACATAATTGGTCAGTAGAACCCTTCAGTCAGGATTACGACCTAGTTTCTCACACCACTTATGTTGGGTGCGTTAATTTTATACATGAGTGGTGGGACCTACAGTTTAAAGTCGACTCCGAATGCCAGATTTTTGAGAAACTTTTCATGGCAATTTTATTTTCTCTCAGAGTTTTTGACAGAAATCTGCTGAGAAGAAGTCGCCGATGAAATAGTTTTTGTATTTTGTTTTGATGTCTGGCCTGGGACTCGAACTCTGGCTTTACGTCTAATAAGCCAACACACTTAAGCGACTTAAGGCGTAAGAATCTAGGTCGTAATCCTGACTGAAGTAAGTGAGTTTGATGAAATTAGAAAAAATTTTACATTTTAAGCTTCTACAACCTGGTTAAACCTTTGATTCTGATTAACAGCTAATGAGTGTGTTGTGTTCCATCAAGAGAACGCATAATCCCTTAATTTGTTTTCAATCTTTATAAAGCTCTTTTAATGATTTAAATTTATATTCCATTTAATTCAGGCCAGGGTGCACTGGTAGTCTAGTGGATAGTGTGCTAGACTATTAGCGTGAGAGTCGTAGGTTCGATTCCCACCAGAGACTCTGGTCTGTGACACTACATCGAGCATATGGTCAAGTTACTCCGCTCGTATATACAGTATAATTTCGATATTCCGGACACCTGCAAATCCGGACACTGCGGTAATCCGGACACTTATTTTATTACAACAGTAGACTCCGTAATCCGGACACCATCAATTTTTTCTGCCTCAATAATTCGCACAGTACTTAAACCTATTGCTTTTGCACAAAAATTTCACTGTCTATTTTTAGTTTAGTTTCTTAGGAATTTGTACATTGATGCAAATATCCTTACAAAATATTTTAATATAATTTTGTATGATGAAGAATGGGACTCAGATGATGAAATACCTCTGTCAAGGCTAAGACGCAGAGATTCCACCGAACTAGTTGATTTACTTAGCACCTGATATTTATAATTCTAATGAGGTTACCGAATGCTTGAATGATGAAATTGAGACTACTGACGATGAGACTGATGAAAATGATGAGCTTGAATCATTTAATGAAGAATGTTGCAATAATGTTCCAAAAATACAGCATTCTCCAGCCACATCTGCCCTTAATATTTGTATAAAATATTGCGAAGAACTGCAAATTCCTGCTGGGGATATTTTAAAACTTTTAAGCCTCAGAGAAATTGCATACAAAGAGCAAAATGAAATTAAACTTCGTCAGATAAAAATGTCTGACTATTTGTGCAACAAATAATGAAAAATATTTTATAAAAATGATTTTAATTTACTGGCATATTAATTTGAATGTAAACATTTCATTTTAAAGTGAATATCTTGTAAATTTCTAAATTATTTCTTTTGTTTCGGAAATTCGGACACTTCAACGTTTCGGACACCATATGGTTTTTAATTGTTCGGATTATCGAGATTATACTGTAATTAGAATATAATTTGTAATTATATTGTAATTAATAAATAAAATAATTCAGACCAAAAGTACATAGTTGGCAATAATCATCTTACAGTGCTTGCAGTTGACAGTGATTGCCTGGCCAACGTTGTTCTGAAATAAATATGAACCGATAACGACGCCATTGAAAAACCATGACTTTTACGATGCGCAGTGAACTCTCTTGGATCTCATATGTCCCAGATAGCGTTCCAAATTCAATACAACTTTTCACCACAAAGCCTTCAATTTGTTCGGTATGGAAATAGATAAAATTCCATGAAAATCGTACAATTAGATCTTTGAACAGATTGTAGGTTGTACTACAACTTAATATGCCATAACTCATAACACATTTATAAAGGGTGTTTTTTATAGAGGTATAGAACTTTAAGTTGGCATTACTTTTCAAGATGGCGACCGATTTAACAGCTGTCAAGTGATTTATTCCCAGTTTGGTTTGGCTATTCAACATGAATAGACTCACGCCTGGACAACGCTTGCAAATAGTGCAATTTTATTTCGAAAATAATGGTTCCGTGCGGAAAACGTATCGCGCACTACGTCCATTTTATCGTCGACAAAATCGTCCATCAGAGCAGTTAATTCGATTAACCATGGAACGTTTTCGCACCACGTTTACTCTTATTGATAACTCGCATCCCCAGAGGCGCTGTACGGTGCGTACAGTAGAAGCTATTGCTGCTGTAGAGCGTAGCATTGAGGAAGACCCGAATGAGTGCATCCGCCATCGAGCACAGGAATTGGATCTGTGTCCATCCACTTTATGGAAGATTTTGCGGAAGGATCTTGGTTTGCGTGCTTACAAAATCCAACTCGTGCAAGATTTGAAGCCAAACGATCATCAAGTAAGGCGTAGATTCGTCGAATGGGCCCAAAACGA
Source organism: Sarcophaga subvicina (assembly GCA_936449025.2). Taxonomy (NCBI): domain Eukaryota; kingdom Metazoa; phylum Arthropoda; class Insecta; order Diptera; family Sarcophagidae; genus Sarcophaga; species Sarcophaga subvicina. Next base: position 30,995,342 of record OW388081.2, read on the forward strand.
GATTACCGTTGTTCCCGATTTTCATAAGCGAATTTTGTTTAGCGATGAAGCGCACTTCTGGTTGAATGGCTACGTCAACAAACAAAACTGCCGCATTTCGAGTGAAGGTAATCCTCAAGTGTATGTGGAAACACCGTTACATCCAGAAAAACTGACTCTTTGGTGCGCTTTATGGGCTGGTGGAATCATTGGTCCGTACTTTTTCAAAAACGATGGTGGCCAGAACGTTACAGTCAAGGGTGATCGGTATAGAGCCATGATTACTAACTTTTTCATTCCTGAATTGAATAACCATGATGTCCAGGAGATGTGGTTTCAACAAGACGGCTCAACATGTCATACAGCTTGTGCCACAATAGATTTATTGAAAGACACGTTTGGTGACCGCCTAATTTCACGTTTTGGACCTGTGAATTAGCCCCCAAGATCTTGTGATTTAACACCTCTAGACTACTTTCTGTGGGGCTATGTAAAGTCATTGGTCTATGCGGTATGCAAACGCTTGACCATTTGGAAGACAACATTCGCCGTATTATTGCCGATATACGGCCACAAATGTTGGAAAAAGTCATCGAAAATTGGACGTCCAGATTGGACTACATCCGCGCCAGCCGTGGCGTTCATATGCCAGAAATCATATTTAAAATGTAATGCCACAAGATTATCTTTCGGATAAATAAAATTCATGTCAATCGAATAATCCATCGTTGTTTTATTGCAACTTAAAGTTCTATACCTCTGTAAAAAACACCCTTACCTTAACATTTTTGGCTTTGAACTTAGCCGTACATAGAAATCAGGTCCTTAATTAAAACCAAATGTTACGCATTAGACAAATTTTGGAAAATTTTTGAAACCTTATGTATGTATGTTTCTTTTAAGTATTTGATATTTAAATGAAAACTTTCATGAGGAAAAACGACATTTATTTTAATGTGCAGATAACACCTAATAACGTGTCATTTACATGAAATATAGAACCAGTGACATGTGCTTTATTATACCATTTTAAGCAAACTTACTACCTGTCTATACATACTATACAATAGAATTCTCCTTCTGCCGTATATATTTAAACTCAAAAAGTGGGTTTTTTGAAATATTCGAAACTCATGCTGTCAGTTTTTAAAAATGCTCTAATTTTGAATACAATTGTTACCATAAAATAACAGATAACAACTGAAGATAAATTTGGTACTAGAAATAGTCTTTTGCCCTTAAGTGAAAATGAATTTATTAGTTTTGCTTGTTTCATATACTATATGAGCACTCTGGAAAGAAAATTTTTTTACTTTTTTTTTGCTCTTCTCTTTGTTACTCAAAACTTTTTTTTGTTACACAAAAATTTTATAACAATTATCAAATTATAACAGAGTAAACATATGTGTACTATACTACAGATTTGTTTAATAGTGTATGTACATATGTATGTTTAAAAAAAATATTTTGTTTTTTGCTGGTGTAGTCTATATTGTTATCGGTTTTTGTTCTGTTGCTTTAGATGTGTTGTGAACTACTATGTTACCTTTTTTCCTATCAACAACATCATCATCGTCATCATCTGTTCATCCTTTCCTCATCTGAGTTGTTTTTTTCTTCTGAAAACAAAGTTCCTAAAAATTTTTTTTGTTTTATTTTGAAATTTTGGTTAAAATTCACACAATGTGTGCTCACAATTTATGCTGGCTTTTTATGTTTTTTTTTTTTTGCATTTAAAATAGTTTTGATATCGAAAGTAAATGGAAAATGCCCGTAGTCATCCATTACCATCTTAGAGTCAATGGCAACATATTCGTTATTATTATCTATATGTTTACTACAGTCTTGTGTTGTTGGCACCCAAATTCAAAAAAAAATTATCTCTTCATATTGGACTAGAAGCGATTCGTACCTACCTACAAATTTCGTCATTACAACCCTTCAATCAGGCATACGACTTAGCTTTTCACATCACTTAATTTGTGTATGTTAAAATATCATACATGAGTGATGGGACCTACAGTTTAAAGTCGACACCAAACAACAGAGATTTGGGAATCTTTTCTTGACAATTTTATTTATTTTATTACAGAGTTTTTACCAGAAATCTGCTGAGTGGATGTTGCCCAAGAAATATTTGTTCATATTTCGTTTTGTTGGGAGATGTCTGATCTGGGGGTTTGAACCGTGGCCTCATGTCTAATAAGCCAACACGCAAATTCCAGAAGCGATTTCTACCCTGAACAAATTTCTTTGAGTCTACAATGCCGGTTACTTCTAAAATCTTCTAAAATCCCTTCCCACTGAAATTACCCAGCAAAAAAGTCAGCCTGTCTTAATATTCTTTTACATAAATAAGGCATCTGTTTCTATACATACATAATTGGTCATTACAACCCTTCAGATTACAACCTAGCTTCTCACACCACTTATGTTGTGTGTGTTAATTTTATAAATAAGTGGCGGGACTTACTATACAGGTTAAAGTCGATTCCGCACAAAAGATTTTTTTAAGAAACTTTTCATGGCAATGTTATTTACTCTCAGAGTTTTAGTCAGAAATCTGCTGAGAGGAAGTCGCCGAAGAAATATTTTTTTTTTCGTTTTTATGTCTGACCGGGGGCTCGAACCCTGGCTTTACGTCTTATAAGCTAACACACTATCTTCTAGACTATGGCGACTTCAATTTGTATACAATGGAAGCTCATAACGTAGATTGGAAGGCATGTTTATGATACAAATGTTGTGACTTCTCATCAGCCAGAGAGCAATTGATCTGATCTAGATACGAGGTATACTTTAAATTCCATTACGAGATTATAGGCCTCATAGTAAAGGACATTAAATAAGAAACATTATATAAATAAATGTCTGATTGGACTTGACCGAAAAGCAGACGCACTTTGCGGGGCGCATCTCGAAAGCAATGCCATCATTCTTTGAAATACTGAACTAACTGTCAAATCCTAAGATATCAGAGGTTACTGGACTCGAAAACATGCATTCTGAGCTTTACAATATGGTTGGGAGCCAATCGTAAAAGGTGTGACAATCATAGTAAGGAGGTTGTGAATGCAAAAGTCCAACTCGAAATGTTAGAAACAGGATGTGGTGCTTATGATACTGGAAATAATTGTAGGGGTATAACGCTACTGAATGCGTTTAATACTGAATCGCATACTCACAACAGTGAAAACCATACTACGAAAAGAACTGTTAGGATTTAGCTGCCGTTTATCAGCTTTAAACTCTTGCTTATAGGTCTTAAACGTGCAGCTTACTGCCGTAAATATTAGTTTATTTTGTAGACAAAATGCAGAGTATTATTATTTTCTTTTTCTGAGACCGACTCTCTGGAGATGACCCCTATTCATGCGGTGCATTTTGTTGGAATACAGGAAAGTTAGTTTATAGGAGAAAGGCAAGAGGGGATATTGGCGACAATTGTTTTTCCAAGACCGGTGTGTATAGCTTCATCACTTTTTTTCGAAAATTGCTGTTTCAGTAATAATTCTCACTTTCTTTTTTCTGTTGTGACATGTTGTCACATATACATACATACATAATTGTTCATTACAACCCTTCAGTCAGGATTACGACCTAGCTTCTCACAACACTTATGTTGTGTGTGTTCATTTTATATATGAGTCATGAGTGGCGGGACCCTTTAAAGTCGACTCCGAACGTCAGATTTTTAAGACACTTTTCATGGCAATTTTATTTACTCTCAGAGTTTTTGCCAGAAATCTGCTGAGTGGAAGTCGCCGAAAAATATTTTTCATATTTTCGTTTTGCTATCTGACCTAAGGTTTGAACCGTGGCCTTACGTCTAAAAAGCCGATATACTACCTACTAGACCACGGCCTCGGTACTTGAAGTTCAGCACACTACCAACTCGGTCATTGGGGCAATAAGGTTGGAAATTTGCGCCTTTTGTCACCAGCTTAGGTATAGCATTGCTTTTAGTTTATGTGTTGAAACAAATAGGCTCCAAATTTGTTGAAATTCTATTTGGCTTTTCTAACATGGCTTTGAGGATATCCAAAGGAGACTTCACAGTCTGAGTAAAAACTTCTGAAAAAGTAGGGCTAAGGACTAAGGCGAAGCAGACCATATTAATACGCCCAATAAGCAGATAAACGGACATGTGATAAATAAACAAACAACAATTCGTTCAATAAAGAATATACAATTCAGAATACACGAATTCATACTTGTATTAACGAATTTTGTTATTATTTAACTCCCGTGAAGCATTATGCATTCTCAGCACAGCTTGGAGAACTTCACTCGATTTTTCAAAAATTTCCATACGCTTATGAGAAATCTAAAAATTTATAAAAGTTTTCTTTAAATGTATCCAGCGACTAGTGAACGTGGAAAACTAAATTCTCTAAAAAAAACAGAAAAACTTTTTGGTTATTTACCCTCCTGCCATAATGGGAGTTTTGAAAAATATTTTTTTTTATTTTTTTTATTATTATTCCACTCTAAATACATACGAAATGTGAAAGTTATGTAGTCTGGATTTATTTAATTTTTTTTTTCTCTTTTTTATTCTGATTTTTTTTTTGGCATAAGTGCAATGACTGTTACTGCAATTCCCCTTTATTTTCAGAATACGTATACATATGTATGTATGTCAGTGTATGGAATTTCTGTTGTAACAAGTTTTTGACAAAAAAAAAATACATACAAAATACGGTTGAAAAGAGAAATATTACAAGCCACATAAAACTATAACAACAGCAACAATGTTAATGGAAATGTTATACATGTTGTATTGTATATAAATGAACCGTATAAATGAATGTATGTGCACTGATGTAGAATGGTATATCGACATATTTTCTCAATGAAAAGAAATCGTGTCAAGTATAGAGGATGTCGAAAAGAATTTTTGAGATGAATTGAAAAAAAAAATAACTCAATATTTTTAAGCATTACGAGAAAATTTAAGTTGAATAATTACACGATTCGAAATCGAAAATACAACAAAGTAACTTTGTTGAGAAGAACTCAAAAATATTTTTTTATATTTCTCGAACCCCTCAAATTTGTTTAATTTGACAAAAAAGGTATTTTGAATCTTTTCACACAAAATTATTGATTATCCAAATATTTTTTAACCTATTTTCAAAATCCAAAGTGTTTTGAAAAGGGGACAGATGAGCCTTTAAAACGGTATACATCAACATTATATTCAAACTTATATGTTATGAGTTTTGATGGGGTAAACTTGGAAAATATGATTTTTTTCATATTTGTTCAAGTTTGGCCATTCTTAATTGCAAAATTTAAGTAGAAAATATAAAACAAGTGATAACATTCTGAAAAAGCATTATCTTGTGGAGAGATTGACGCTCCGTTTGATCAAATCGGACAAAAATTACCATAGTTATTATCCAAGTAGTATAACAGTTGTGTTATATCTTTTATAAGGTGACATATTATCAAATGAACTTTCTCTTCAAAAATTTTCAAAAGTTTTGATGGACCTTGATTGTTTACCTCAAAATGTGTCAATTTCACGTTTGGGCGACTACCAGAAGTTGGCTAAGATTTATGTTTTTTGCAAATATTATTATTTCGCTTTCCGCAAACATTGGCCAACTTCTGGTGGTCGCTCAAACGTGAAATTGGTACATTTTTCGATAAACAATCAAGATCCATCAAAAATTCTGAACATTTTTGAACTAAAAGTTCATTTGAAAAAAATATATATGAAAAATATATCTCGACTGTTAGACTCTTTAAATAATAACTACGATAATTTTTGTTCAACTTGATCAAACGAAATGTCAATCTCTTCACCAGATAATGCACTTTCAGAATGTCATCACTTATTTCATATTTTTTAATTAAAGTTTGCTACTATGAACGGACAAACTTGAAAAAATACGGAAAAAATCGCATTTGTCAAGTTTACCTCTTCAAACCCCATGGCATATTAAGTCAAATAATATATACATAAACATATATGTATATCGTTTTAAAGGCCCATCCCTCCCCTTTCTAATAAGGTTTAAATTTTGGACATCAGTTCAGAAATGTTTGTGTAATTAATAAATTTCTGCGTAAAGTCAAAAAAAAAACAGTTTTTGTTAAATGAAACATGTTTGGATAAAAAATAAATAAATAAAAAAAATATTTATACACAACAAAACTCACAATCTACACTACGTCACTAGCTAGGTGTATTTCATTTTTTTTATTTTATCGCTTAGTGTTATTTATGTATGTATATACATGGCGTATACGTAATATAATTGTAAAAATATGAAGTACACGCACTATTATGCTTTGGTTGAAGTAAAAAAAAATTAAAAAATAGAAATTTTTGTAAATTTTCGAATTTCCAGATCCCATTGCCAGCGCTATTGTATCAAATTAAATTAAAATTAAAGGATTTCCCCATTACTTTAGTTTTTAGTTTCTTTTTCAACATTTATTATTTTATATTATATTATATTATATTATATTATATTATATTATATTATATTATATTTATTATATTATATTATATTATATTATATTATATTATATTATATTATATTTTATTTTATTATATTATATTATATTATGTTATATTATATTATATTATATTATATTATATTATATTATATTATATTATATTATATTATATTATATTATATTATATTATATTATATTATATAATATTATATTATATTATATTATATTATATTATATTATATTATATTATATTATATTATATTATATTATATTATATTATATTATATTATATTATATTATATTATATTATATTATATTATATTATATTATATTATATTATATTATATTATATTATATTAATAGTAAAGTAATGCTAAACTGGTAGCCGCTTTAATGGGTTCTATAAGGTTCCATTGTAACACCAATATTATGTACTCCGTTACAATTATAGCTCCTGGTTGGCATATCTCTCAACCATCTCTACAGTCTTATGAAGATGTGGAGTTTTCCCTAATCACCCTTGGCTAGACACATTTTGTCACTAAATTCTGGGCGTCCTAAAATGCGTCTTCCTATGTTCCCAAACGCCGGACAGTGACAGTGTTCTGTTGTGTTCTCTTCTTTTTGGCCGTTCAGCTTCTGCAGAAGTTGTTATAAGATCTTGCCAGTCTCTTGACGTGCACTCTTACAGCTAGAGCCAGTGTCTCGTTATCAGTGCTATGAGGTTCCTTAGATGGGATCTTGATAGGTTCAATGCAAATTCTGATCTGCATATATCCAAGGCGAACCAGACCTTTTTGGTGTCTATACACGTTCCTCCTTATCTTTGCCAATGAACGGAGCTTTTGTAAGACCATTTCTAGCCTCTCTGCAGAGGCAAAAATTAATCAATCAAATCAATTCATTTAAATTTTCTTTAGCACTTGCAAGTGCGTCGGCATTGTTGTTACCTTGGATGTCCCTGTGTCCAGCAACCCAAATGAGGGAAACCATCGAATGTCTCTCTCTCTCTTACAAAGACACCCGGCATTCTTGGACAATATTAGATGAGGTTTAATGTATCAGACATGTATCTAATGCCGCTCACAGGCAAATTCCCTCGGTGGCGCCCTTATGGCCCAATGTGTTAGCCAGTGTGAGGTAAGTCCCCCTTGTTGTGAACTGTTAGTGTTTAGTTTGAACCACCACGAACTGCAGATGAAACCGGACAGTTCTCTTAGTGGCATTTTCGCCACCATGGTCAGATATTCAAACGTTCTGTTACCAAAAAATCGATAAAGTCTGTCCTGAAGTGCAGGCAATCGCATATAAGGTATTGCACCTATTCCGATTTCTTGGCGGCACTTTTATTAACCATATTTCAGCCCAAAATGTACTACAATAGTCTGATAGTATAAGAGATGATCTAATATTCCGGTTTTCTTAAAAGATTCCATTTTCGAATTTGTTGCGTGATCTGGATCCATTAGTATAATCCTGAATGAAATTTTTCGAGAAGAATTGTAAAAGAATCTTTCCGCTGTCGCTGATATCCAAGGCTTAGGCGTGACCAACGGTTCTGTGCTTTCATACCAGTCTCATTGCAGTGTTCGCAGAAACTTGTTACAATTTCAATCTTTTCCCGATTTATTCAAAATTTTGCAGACTTCTGTCTGTCTTTGCCCAAGGGGACCCATATAATTAAAAACCTTTCAGCGGATCCTCCCCATCCCGCAGTAGTGGAGGATGACACTGCAGTGATCAGGAAGTCAGCAAGTATAGGATATAAACATCATAACTAGCTTACTTATCCAACTCTGAGCCATCAGTGTTTATTTTCAAAGAATTTACAGGTTTTCAACAGTGTCTAAGCACCCGTTCAGGTATTTATGTGGGACCGTATTAAATTTTCCCCACAACAATAGAAGAAATCTGAACAGCATATGAACTCTCAAAGACTGTATTAAATTTCTATTTTCATTTATAATTTCCCAAAATTTTTAATTAATTTTCTTACCTTAAAAACCTTTCATTCCAAAGCAAAACAAAATTTTAATTCTTCATTTACTACACAATTTAAAACCCACATGAATTTCTTTCTCTGAACACTAAAATAATCAACCAAAAACCTTTAACACCCATCATCACACATTAACAATATGGCCATAAACAAACAACATGACAACGTTAAAACTGAATATTTAAGTTTCCAAGAAAACAGAATTTGAAAATAGATTCCCTTTACTTTGCTTTCGACACATATTCTGTGATATGGAAATGCTCAAAAAGTTTATGAACTCAATTTGAAAATCCTGCATTTGTAATTCTCCCCAAGTGTCTGCATTGGATTTTATAACTCATCTCTCTGAAATAAACACAAACAAAAAAGACATCAAAACTTAAATTGTCGACACAACCAGAACGTATGTACATATGTCTGATGTTGGCATTTAAAATATGGGGGGTATTTCGTGGAAGGAATGAAGGCAATAAACGTTAATTGAAATTTTTTTTAACGAAACATTGACATTTTTGCTGTAAAAGTGAAAAGTTAAACAAATTTTGAGAGTTACTTGAAGTGTGGAAATCGATAATTTCTAGTTAAAGAGACAGGTTTTTAGCTTTCCTAAAGACTTTATTAAAATGTGTTCTCACAGATAAAATACGATCGAAATTTTTTGAGTGTTCTTGTGATTTGGATTTGGGTTTGTTTAAGCTTTGTCTCTAAATACCACTGTATGTATATGAATCATGGACTGCTATATCGCGAGACATGCATTCAAGCAATGCTTTAAAAATTAGGATCAGTTAACAGCTGCTCCAAAGCCCATTCAGCGCACACACGACTTTGTCTACCAACAGTTTCTGGGTGAGTTAAATTTTGTACGAGTGCAGACCTAAATCATGACATAAAATTTCCAAGTTGAGAACTTGCGAGCAAATTTTTACTGAAATCCTCGGATACTTATTCAATATCACTGCCATCAGTGATGTTTTCAACAGAACCTGCATTTCGCCGACGTGCGAATGGTCATTTCGGTAGGATGACTATGGCGATTGTAAAGCGGGCGAAGTGAGCAGTTCGTTGCCTGAACAAAACGTCAAATTTAATGACACAATTTTTTTTTTTATTTGCACATGTTGCGATTTAAAACAACAAACTAAATTAATGACAACCTAGTTTAAGTTGCCATAGTTTAATAGGTAGTTTGTTGGCTTATTATACGGAGGCCCATGGTTCAAACCACAATTCAGATATCTCGAACAAAACAAAATATTTAAAAAAAATATTTCTTTTGACAAAATCTAGGAGTATAAATAAAATTTCCATGAAAAGTTTCCTAAAAACCTGTTATTCGAAGTCGTCTTACAACTGTAGGTTCCGGCATTCATAAACAAAATTAACGCACACAACGTGAATCGCATGAGAATCTAGGTTGTTGTTCTTATTAAAGGGTTGTAATGACCAACTAAGTAAGTAAGTTTGTGTACCCCATTATTACAGTTTTCGCGGATGTCCAATACCTGGAGTTGTCTAGAGCAAGCCAACAGATGTGAGGTTCATTCTTTGTTAATGGCTAGCCGGGGTTCATTATTCCATCTTTACTGTGGGAATGAGTGAAGCTAGTTTGAGATCATTTACTATCCCCTTTGCAGATGAAAGTACGCCAATTTCATGTATAAATTCATTCGTTACACTGTCTCACTGTTATATGATCCAGGAATATCGGGGGAATATGTCCAAAGAGGGACACTCGATATCCTTATATAATCTGAGACTTACTAAACATATATCCTTGGAACCCAATAAGCGCTTTACTTTCAATACATTTGTAGATATGTCCACTCAATACACTGTGATAGTGGATTCGCACAGCGGTAACATTTCTAGTCACAATTTATGGTTAAATAATACAGCAGTAATCGTATGCTGTAAGGAAGAATCTAAGATTACGCATACAATTTTGTTGCATGACATAGCTCAGGCGGTGATTCATTGGACTACGAAATGTTTACTATTTTCAGTAGTGGATTTATATTATTTCCTTTAGTTTTTCAAACTTTTTATAACTCTTTGTTGAATAGATTTGACTTTTGTATATCCTTGAAGGGTCAAGCTTACCGAAACATAAATAATCCACACCGTAAACGATTTTTAGAACCAATTTTCTTTACATTTTCAAGTTATATGAGACACTAGCACCAGATTGCCTACATAATGTATTTGAAGAATGCATTAATACGACCCCTAAAGTGCTTGCAAACTAAAGGCTTTTTAAGTGTGCTTTAAGGATATTTGAAATTCCTTTTCCTGTTACTTATAAAACTCACCAAGTCTGTTAAGTTTTTTTTTTTTTAAGGAAATGAAAAGCATTTCTTGGTTAGATGCGTAATTGGGCCACAAAAACACAGTGATCTCATAAACATGCACTCGCTGAGAACATACAAAAGGAAAAATGCTTTTAAAGCAAAAAAAATAAGCAAAAAAAACTTACAGGAACGCATGTGTTTCCTTAAAAGCCTTTTTCCCTCAGTAAGAACACGAAGGAGCAAAGAGACAAAAAATAACAACAACAAAAGACAAGAATCAAGAGAAAATAATAATGAAAACTTCCGCAATAGGACGACATGATACTTGTAGTTGTAGTCGTAGTCGTAGTTGCTTAATTTAATGTTACTACAATTTTGCCATGAGACATACGTACCAAGTACGTAGTGGGGCTTGCTTTTTTGAGACTCTTGATAAAATGCCAATAATTTTTGCTAAAAATTTCCGAAAAAAAAGAAGAAAGACTAAAGAGCACCAAGAATTATAATAGAAAACTTTGCTAAACGTTACGAAACCATAAACTTAAAATATGGCTTAAAGATAAACAAATCATTGATATATTTAATGCAGGGACATGGCCTTTATTTTGCCTATAAAATGTATGGGAAATTGAGAAATTGATATAACACCGTCTGCAGTATTTAAAGACGAAAAAAAGAAGAAAAAATTCTTATCAGTTTTCACACAAGTATTAAATTTAAATGCCTTAATATGACTTTAAGCCATAAAAAAAGACTGCCGGAGTATTTACAGCAGAAACTTATGTTTTTATATGCAGGACTAGTACTGGCTGCCTTACGCATAAAACGTTGCCTGCATTTAAAACAAATTAATTGCTTAGCATTTATTTAAGCCATAAAGCAGCGTAACACTAGCCCGGGTAGATTGTGGTCCGTTGAAGAACACAAAACAGAAGGCAAGAAATTAGCCAAGTTTTTTCTGAACAGCCAGCAGCAAAAAGATACCAGACTTTTATGTTTCATACTTAAGTTCTTTGTTTTTTATTTCAATTTTTTTTCTCGTTTTTTTTTTCTTGTTTTTCTTTTTGTTTTAATGCCTTTCATTTGGATAAACAAAAAGGTAATAAAAAAGGTTTTTCATTATGTAAGCAAAAGTACAATTAATTAGCTGCACCAGTAGCAGTAGCTGAAGAGCTAAGAACGCACTTAAAAACTTAAACTGGCAGAGAAAGAAAAAGGGCCCCATTAAATTTCCAGGCCAGCGCCCTAAGAACCATATTGAAATTTTTAATTTATACTCACAGTTTCTTTTGTTCTGTTCTTATGCAAAATAAAAACGAAAAAAAAAACTTCACACTGTATTCCTCTGTTCATGCACAGTAGGATTGTGATCTGGGGCTTATTTGTCCTGCGGTTACATAGCAAGCTTAGGGAAGAAAATATGCTCAATAATGAAATTTCTGTAAATAGGCCAACAATTGAGAAAAGGTAATAAAATACATGGCTATCTCGAATACATTTCTATGGAACAAAGTAATCATCATTGCATTTTGAGGACGATGGCAATCATGATAACAGATGTTCTTAAGACTACAACATCTTAAGCAACATCTTGGTGCAACATGTAAAAATCAGACTAAGTGTCATAATAGTGCGTTGGCTTATTAGCCGTAAGGCCACGGTTCAAACACCAGGTCAGACATCAAATCGAAAATATAAAAAAAATATTTCTTCGGCGACTTCCTCTCAGCAGATTTCTGGCATATTAAATTGCCATGAAAAGTTTTTCAAAAATCTGTCGTTTGGAGTCGACTTTAAACTGTAGGTCCAGCCACTCATGTATTAAATTAACACACCCACAACATAAGTGGTGTGAGAAGAAAGGTCGTAACCCTGACTGAAGGGTTGTAATGACCAATTATGTTTGTATGTATGTCATAAGAGCAAGGAAGTATAGAAACTACATGATGCCTTAACTCACTTTCGAATCCTAAAACAAAAATACCGAACATACCTTCCCAGAGAACCTCATATAACTAATCACAGAGGGATCTTAATTTTTCATCAAAATTGTAACTATAATCTTACAGTGTCCCTTAGAGCATCCGTTTACTGTTGCATTATTTATGCACAAATAGTGACTAGAAATGCTAACGCTGTGCGAATCCACTGTCAGAGTATATCGATTGGAGATATCTGCAAATATATTGAAAGTAAAGCGATTATTGGGTTCATAGGATATGTGTTTAGCAAATCTAAGATTATACAAGCATGTCGACACTCGTCCCTAGAGGAAATAGTGAGATAGTGTGATGAGTTCCTGGATCATGTAAGCTCTTGCTTACGTGAACTTTGTTGATAACAATACTGTTGATGTCTTTACAAGAGACAGTGTAGCAAACGAGTTCATACGTGAAATTGGCATACTTTCACCTGAAAAGGGGATAGTAAATGATCTCAAACTAGCTTCACTCATTCCCACAGTAAAGATGGAAAAATGAACCGCGGATAGTAATGAACAAAGAAGCAATCTTATAGCAATTATAACATCATACTGATCTTTCTCCAGGGATTAAAGTTCTGCGCAAAATGTACTAATGGGGAATACAAACTTACTTACTTAGTTGGTTATTCCAAGACTTTAGTCAGGGTTACAACTTGGCTTCTCACGAGACTCATGTTATGTGTGTTAATTTTACTCTTGAATGGTGGAACCTACAGTTTAAGACGACTTCGAACAGGTTTTTGAGAAACTTTTCATGGCAATTTAAGTTACTCTCGGAGACCTTTTGCCAGAAATCTGCTGTGAAGAAGCCGCCAAAGAAGTATTTTTTTCATATTTCGTTTTGTTCATGGTGTCTGAGCTGGGGTTAGGAACACATACAACCTACTGTGGTTCCTCCATCAAGAACCATTGTAAACAACATTGTATGATTTAGATGGCATCTGATGAGGGTAACGCTACATTTGTACGAGACTGTCTGGGAAACTGAGTCAGCTAGACGGTGGAAATAAAATAACTCCATTATGATTGCCAGAAAGATAAAATCTACTTCGATGATGGAGCCAAAATCTTTTAATGCAATGGTAATGCGATTTTGGAAGAATATTTTTGGCGAAAGGAAAGATGGATAAACAATGTTGAAATGATTTAACTTTTGGTACTTTTGCGGTAGTAGTCTTTGCCTCGCTCCAATCAAATTAAAGTGATTTGAAGTGATTAAACTTTTGGTAGTCTATCATGTCCGCAAGAGATTTGTGTTTTTTGATGGTAAATGCCGTACTGCCAGGGCATTGTACATTTAAAAAACATACAGTATGTAGCATATATAAATTTCCAAAGTCAATTATAGCAGTCGGGAAACTGGGGACACTGTAATATTTGTATTACCTTACATTTGATTATATTCTCTAAAAGTAAGAGGACAATTTAAGAGAAATTTCGTAAAGTTTGCTCTTCTGTCAAAATAACTGTAAATTTAATTTTAAATATCTTGTAATTTATGCATTGCAAAAATAAGTTTAAATAGGAGAACAAGTGCTTATAAATCATTTACTGATAAAAATAATTTAATTTTTTTGTTTTGTCTAAAGATTAAATTGTGAAAAGTAAGTTTGTTAGTAGCTTTATAACTAAGAAAAAGAAATTGTAATACAAAATTAGTTTTAACTTTGAATAGGACGATGTTAAATTTTTAAAAATAATTTGCAAATTTAAGCAATTTTCTGCTGAAGAACGAGGAGCTATCATTAATCTGTATAAAGATGGCCATAATATGCGTTATACAGGAGAAAAGTTTGGAAAATCTCATACAGCAGTTCGCAAACTTATCCTTGCCAATGAAAAGGAAAACAGAGTTTGTGCCAAAAAAAAAGACCAGGACGTCCTAAAGAAAGCAGCGAAAGAGTCGATAGAAGACTTCAGGAAATTTCCGAAGTCAATCCACTACTTTCTGTGCCAGAAATTCGGTCACAGCTGCTAAGTGAAGGAAAGGATGCCCTATCAACCTACACTATACGAACCAAGTGGTAAACATGAACGTGTGGCTCGAAAAATTCCATACGTTAGCAAAATAAATATTAGGAAAAGAATGCAGTTTTAGGAAGAGTACATACTAAAGCTTCGAGAATTTTGGTATAGACGAATCAATGATAAAATTAAATTATTCTCCTGGCATGGTCCATGTATGGCGCAAACCAAATGATGCATTGTCTTACAAGTGTACCTTGTCGACTGTAAAATCGATTGAAAAGGGTTTAATGATATGGGGATGTCTTTCATCGAGGAGCGTTGGTAAAATAATAATCTTAGAAGGAAAAGTAAATGCATTATTACATTTAAATATATTACAAGACACAGCCATTCCGGAAGGAAATCGCCTAATAGGTGAACATTTTTTATTCCAACAGGACAATGCTCCTATATATACCGCCAAAAAGGTTGTCGAATTTTTAGCGGAGCAAAATGTAACTGTTTTGAAGTGGCCTCCCCAAAGCCCTGACCTCTCCCCTATAGAAAACACTTGGGCAATGTTGAAAATTCATATTTCCGAGCCAGCTCCACAAAACCTTAGCCAGTTGAAGGATTGTATTATTTGAAGCTGGAATCGAATCACTTCTGAAGAAAGCTTAAAGTTAGTAGACACAATGCAAGACAGACTTTCCACGATGTCTCTTCCCTCCGTTGGACACTGCTGTTATTAAAGGAAATGGAAACTTATTTTTGCAACATTTTATTTTTAGTCATTTTATGTTTTTATTTTCATTACACACATGAAAGTTGTTTTTGTTAAAATTTTTATTTATTTTTTTTATAGGTACTAGAGTTAGTGTATAATTTAAGTGAAAAAAATATTTGAGAAAAATAAATATAGAATAACTACACTTATATGTATGTTCTTTTTGGAAACTTATTTATGCCGCATACTGTATGTGTTAGGGATCACAGCAAGTCCACTATTCAGATGCTGTGATGAAAAAACGGAGTTCCAGAGTTGATACTTGCTGCCTAGGCACCGTTAATTGATTTTAGAAGTAAAATTCTGGGTGCTTATCGAATATTAGACGGGGAATAATCCTTACCCATAATGGACAGCGTCCTGACGGTGCGGCCATTAAAATAAATCTTTGGATTGATAAACAAAATTTGAAAGTAATTCTTACGTCATACGAACGAAATTTTCTTCTGGTAACATGTGTTTATAACCGAAAAGGCCTCCTATATTTTTATGTAGCATGCAAAATATTTTTCACTTTTAAATCTGTACAGAACATTTAGAGTTTTTATTTCAAAATAAATACAAAAATTCTTTAAAAGAAGCACAATAAAAGTAAAGAACGCTCTCTAACTAAAACAAACATAAAACTTTTTCCCTGATTACCTGTGAAATTTTATACAAATTTTTGTTTTTTCTGTTCTTCTTCCTCTTCATCTTTTATAAATATGTTTCCTTGTTTCTTTACATTTCACAATGTATATGAAAATTTATATAATTTTTTTTTTTTGGAAAAACAAAAAGGAAAAGTTTTGCTGTCATACACACACACAAGGTATTGAGTAAGGAGGACTATTGGTACGTAGTATGGCATGTATGTATGTAAATTGTAACACATGTGATTAAAACATTATTAGGGTGGTGCATGAAATTAGAAGTAAAAATAAGATTTTTTGCAATGAATCCTTATGATTGCCTTGCTTGCAAAGGTAACAAACCCTAAAAGTATGCTGCACCTTAAACAAATATTTTTTTTAATGTATGTGTGTGTGTGTTTTGTTTTCCATGTGTTAGTGTTGTTTAAATAACTTGGTAAATAAACATTAAGATTTTATTTTTTTTATTTGTGCTGTTGTTGTTGTTGTTGTTATCGCTTTTGTAACTATAAAATTACTTGCGAACAATAAGTGAAAATTCTTACTTTTGCTAAGAGAAAAACAAAAAACAGAAAACAAAAAACAAAAAACAGAAAAATAATGTTTCTTTAATAAATTAAAATCTGTTTTTATAGAGAAATTATTTCTGTTTTTTCCCTGAAACTTTTAATTGAAGTTTTCAATTTGAATTGCTTTTTGGAGGCCAGAGAACGATTTATTCACAAATTATACTTGAATGCAGACAACTTGATGAAAAGAAATATAAAAAGGTAAAATTAATTACAATCACGGTACTTTTATGAATAAGAAATAAAACAGTTTTGTACGCTAAGCGCAAAAGCATTACTTACAGGAAATGATTTTATTTTTTAACAAATGTCGATGAGACGTATCTGAAAAGAGGAGAAGTGATATAAAAAAATTATTTCAAATATTATTTTGCACGAATTCTTTTTATTAGTCATTTGAATTATTTAATAAATATATGAGATATGGTCACCACACCTATGGATAGCCTACTTGGATCCTATTATAGATCCTGTGCCTATTATACCAAATGTTTATAATTTCTCTCTACTATTTCTGAGACATCTTGACAACCTTACCTCTAGCTAAACAAGTTCTGGCGAAAACTAGATACATACACTGGTCAATACAACCGTTCATTCGAGATTACAACCTAGCTTCTCACATGACTTTTGTTGTGTGTGTTAATTTTATACATGAGTGGCGGGACCTACAGTTTAAAGTCGACTCCGAACGACAGATTCTTTTGAGAAACTTATCATGGCAATTTTATTTACTCTCAGAGTTTTTGCCAGAAATCTGCTGAGAGGAAGTCGCCGAAGAAATACTTTTTGTATTTTATTTTGATGTCTGGCCTGGGGCTTGAACCCTGGCTTTTCGTCTAATAAGCCGTTCTATAGTATTTTGATTCCTCGAACGATTGTAATGATAAATATAAGGTTTCTACAGGGATTCTTTTTAAGAGCTTTCAATCTTTAAATTTCAATATAAGGATCTGTGTATGATACCATTATGAGTGGAACATAAGATTATTCAAACGTCCGCCAAGACTTCTTTGGATGGAGTGTATCCGAAAAGTTCAATTTCCGTGAACCTGACTCAAAAATCAGGCAGAATTTGATTGATGGCATGGGATATGTTGAATATGAGGACGGCTATGGTTTGTGGCTTGAGGAAAATGCTACCAGAAAAAGTCTAACCTAATGATGCGTTGATCGATGACGCGGAACACATTTTTTTGATTGTGAGAGATGGAGTTTAGAAAGAACGAATCTAGAGTGCAAAGACGGCGTCTGTACTGTCGAAAACTTTTGCGATATACTTCTGAGCAGCGAAGAAAATTGAAATAGCATAGCTAGTTACACTGAAGCCTTGCTGAGATCTAAGAAGCATGACTTGGATGAGACAATTAGAATGGATGTTTAAACACCACATATTTTGTTGCGCAATCCTGACGCGGATATGGTTATAAAGGGCCAAATGACCAGAGGGACTCCACTTTGAAGTAATACTGCAGTAGTTCCCAAGTTGGCACAAAGAGTTCAAAGGAGGAGGGGGAGATTTAGTGAGTGAGGGCCCTACACACGGGGGATAGTGACGACTTCCCCTAAGGTGCGGTTAGGTATATTTAGTATAAATTTACAAATTCCAGCGCAGACACTTCGAACAAAGGGGAATATTAAGGGCGACTTCCAATCAGAAAATTTCCGGAAAAAACTCTAATTGTAAATAAAATTGCCATGAAAATTTTCTGAAATCTTTTGTTCGAAATAGACGTTAAATAGTTGGTCCCGGTATTAATGTATAAAATTAACATATAGAACAGGGGAGGTGTGAATATATAAATTTTAATTCTGACTCGAGGGCTGTCATTCATTTTTGTACATTAAGGTTACTCATCGTTGAATCGACGAAAAATTTAACCCTGAATGGTTACTGTTTGTGAATCGACGAAGCTCGTTTACTCTTTATCATATAATTCTAATATGTTTGGCCAAATTTCGCTCTTTTTTTCAACAACTTAGTTGATAACGAAAGCCTGCAGTGAGTAAACGTACTCTGGCCACCCATTTTTTAATCCTGGATGATCATTTTTGTACAGTAAGGTTACTCTTCGTTGAATCGATGAACAATTTATACAAAAAAAAAAAAAAAAAATACGTCTGCTCACTGCAATCTTTCGTTATCAACTAACGTTGCTAAAAAAGAGAGCGAAATTTGGTCAAAAATAAAAGAATTATATGATAAAGAGTAAATGAGCTTCGTCGATTCGATGAACAGTAACTGTTCAGGGTTAAGTAAGAGAAACTTACTTACTTACTTATAAACATGATAAATTCCTGTATCACTTCATAGTAAACACTGACTGACTGAAATTTGGAAATAAATACAAGTCATTAATTTGCGCTGCCTTTTCTATTATGCGCTTATTGCCTTCAGTGAAAATAACCAATTATTTCACTCTCATAGAGATATCAACCTTAATACTTATCTCTTTAGCCGGATCTATATTTATACGTATTTTCTACAATTTCTTCATTCATTCTTAGAATATAAATGATTGCAGTCCAGTATCTGTGGACAACAGGCAATAATTTTGCATTATAAAGGCAATTTCTTTTGTTTTAAAAAATTCCTCATTTTCTTAAGAATTTCTCAGAATAAATCTAAGAAAACATTGTAATAATTTACTGTGTGTTGTTCTTGTTTTTTTTTTCTCTTTTTGTATTCCTCTGCAAGTTGCCATGACTTTTTTTTAATTTTTTTCTTGCTTGTATTCGACAATTATTTTCTTGTAAAATATGTTTTTCCTTGGAATTGAGTTGTTGTTGTGCTATAGTTTGTTGTTGTTTACGGTTTTTATTTGGCTTTCACATTTTATGTCTAATTTATTTGTAATTTATTTTCATACATTCTCTCAACTCTCAACTCTCAACATTTTGTAAATGTGGCGTCAACGTTCTGTCAGTAGTCTATTAAGATTTGTGTCTTAAGATTAAGACAAAACGCTTAAGAAAATACAAAAAAAAAAATGAGGGAACAAATAAAAATAAAAACTAAACAATAAACAAACAGAGAACTTGACCAAGATTTTAAATAAGAAAACAACAACAACAACAAGATAAACAAACAAATATTTGTTAAGAAAGTTTAATAATAGAAACCAAATCTTTCTTTTTTTTAGAAATAAAACCATGCATCCAACAAGCAATCTCATGCGAAAGAAAAAGCTTTTAAAAATTAAAGGAAAAAGTAAGAGAAAAACTTCCAAATTGTATAGAAATAAATATTTATTTTTTTATTTATTTATTTTTTTAGAAAATAAAAAATAATTTGTTTGTAATATAATTTGCATAAAATTTTCTAATGCCATGAATGGACGCAGACACAAGGCATTGAAACTTTTCTTTCCACAATTTTACTTGTTTTTTTTCTTCCTATTTTTTCATAGAATAAATGGAAAGTTCTCAAGTTTTTCTATTGAAAGGTACAAAAGATATAAAAATTTGGTTTTATTTTCACTTACAACACTGTTGTAAGAAATAAAAGCGTCTCTACTTCTTTGATTGTACAATAACACTTCATGTATAGGGTAAGCCATTTAAAAGTTTAAATTTAAAAATGCAATAAAATAAAAACGGTTTGAAATTTTTCCCAATTTATGTTTTTGTTGTAAAGTACAATTGTACCGTTTAGAAATGAAATATTATATCATTCATATGGCCAACGCGGCTGACCTCACAGTATCTGATATGATCGAATAAGTTTTCGTACACTTTTTCGAGTGCATGGACTTGTATCTCAGCAATGGCATCAAGAATGTTGGCTTACAAATGTCCCATTGTTTCTGGTTTGTCGTTATAATAATTTTCTTTAACGATGCCCCGCAGAAAATAGTTCAACGGTGTCAAATCGAAGCTTCTTGGCAGCCAATTGACATCATCATTTCAGCTAATTAAACGGCCATTAAACGTTTGACGCAATAAATCGATTGTGACATGAGATGTGTGGCAAGCTGCACCATTATGTTGAAACCAAACATTGGCCACATCAATATCATAAAGAGCGGGTACAAAAGTCTTTCCATTTTCAAAGAAATATAGGCCAATGACACCTTCGCTCCACAAGCCGCATCAAACAGTCACTCTTAATGAGTTGCATTGGCTTCTGTAAGACCACATCCGATTTTTCTGAGCCCCAAATATGGCAATTTTGCTTGTTAACGTATCCACCAAGATGAAAATTAGCTTTATCCGAAAAGATGATTTTTTTGGCAAAATATCGTTGGCCCAATAAATTCCAACGTCGTTCAAGCATAAATCTATTCATTACGATCAGTGGAGTTAATATACTGAATTTTGTGACAGAACAAAATGACATAAGTATTGCCAGATTTTAAATAACCGATGGCTTAAATTTAAACTGACATATGGCCCACCCGATACATAAGTACAGTAGTCCATGCAAGAAGTACTGGGCCTCAACAAAAAGTTTAAATGTATTCCTATTTTGTGTATCCTTTTGAAATGGACTAGTCAAGTTAGCAGTTTTTAGGTTTGTTAAGGGAGAGCAGTTGGACCATCTGCTCCCATCTCCCCAATCAAACATCCAATAGAAAAAATATTTATTTCATCAAATTCCTCTAGGCAATCTTCTGCCAGAAACTCTGGGAATAAATAAAATTTCCATGAAAATATCTCATATCTAACATTCAGAATCTATGTTAAACAGTAGATCCCGTCAATCATGGATACAATTAACACAACAATTACAACAACATAAGTGGTCTGAAAAGCTAGGTTAAAGTATTGACTAAAGAGTTATAGTGACCAATTAAGTAAGAATATATAAATGTTCGTTAAGTCCACAATGTTTGGTAAAAAGGCCGATTGCTTAAGAGTGATGCAAGGCAATTGCCAAGAGTACAGATTGATAAGAGTCTTCGACTCTCCCGATATAGTAACTATCCTAATGCTGTACTGAAGTTGCCGCAGTCTAGTAGGTAGTGTGTTGGCTTATTAGACGTGAGGCCGCGGTTCAAATCCCAGGCTACACATTTCCAACAAAACTATGCTCAACAGATTTCTGGCAAAAACTTTGAGAGTTAATAAAAATGTTCATGAAAAGTTTTTAAAAAATCTGTTGGGCGTCGACTTTAAACTGTAGGTCCCGCCACTCACGTATAAAATTAACGCACATAACATGAGTGGTGTGAGAAGCTAGGCCGTAATCCTAACTGAAGGGTTGTAATAACCAATTATGTATGTATGTACTGATAACATATTTGCCCGCCATATTGCTCTGAATTTCTGTGATAATTTGAGCCACTATAAGCTAACTAATTGAGCTCCAAATAGCTAAGTTTTGGGATTGCAATTTAATTGTAGTCAAATGGTATTGCCTTATGGTATTTTCTGTATACATATTGAATTAAACACCATTTCAGCACAACTGCTTATGGTACATATTTGTGATTGAAAAATGTCTGCAAGATTCTTACTTTGGAGTTAAGTTGCAAATGGATAATCTGGCTCGATTGTAAAAAACTTTTTTCTCACTTTTAATAACTAAGGAACATGAATTACACATTCGACTTAAAATTCGAATTAAAATATGTTGTTAAACCCAGTATTCTTTTCAGTAAACCTCTTGGCAGAAGAAGCCTGCATTGTTTCCTTGTCTTTAATAATTTTTTATTGTTCTAGTCAAGCAGGTGTTGGCCCCCCGATTACTCGTTATAGTGATGAGGAATTTTGCTGATTGTTTATTCTTGCCTCTTTGTGCATATAAAATTGCACACAATGATTGTTAAGCCGATATAATAGCACAAAAAATTCTGAAACACACGTCATCACATATCAATACTGAAACAATGCTGAAAATATATTGAAACTATTAATTTCGTTTCCGTTAAAGTGTGTTTTTATTGATTTGTGTTTCATTTCAAAATGCCATCAATTTTAATTATTTAAAAACACTTCCTATTAAATGTAACACCATTAATGGAATCCATCCAATAATGCTGTAGAGCTGCTGGCAATTTGCAATTGCGTTTTTATTAATTGCATAATAAATATCAACATTAAACTATACATTACACAAATATGCACAATAACACTAATTATTACACCATGAACCATGGCCATATAATTTTCGTTTTAAATTCATATTTATTTTTTCTCCCTCCTTTCTTTAATGGTACATAAATACTCTTCTATTTCCATAAAAAAAAAATATTTCATTACTAACGTTGTAAATATTTATTAAACAGAAAAAAAAAGAGAGTGAAAAAAGAAAAAAACATTTACTTTATATTCGCACTCACTTGCTTACTCACTCATTGTCACTTTAAAATTAACGGTTTTATATCATAACGTCAAGTTTAACACCTACTCTCTTATCTATACATACTACATAGTAAGTGTACGAGGTAGCACTGTGAAAAAAACTGTACTTATCATTCAGTTATTTAATGTAATTATTATTAAATTAATTGCTCATAAATGTTGTTGTTTTTGTTGTTGTCGTTTTTTTCTTATTATTTTTATTAAATGTAATTTGTACTTGGCAATTATAAAATAAATAAATTTTTTGTGCTGTTTTACATATCACAGCATTACTGAGAAGAGGCAGTATATTGAGTTTATCATGAGATATGCTACAACTTAGGTTAGCACAGAGATTAATAATTTCTTACTACCTCACTGAGATTTTGGAAAATATCACACTGTTGTACCTTTATGAAATCGAGAGCTAACCTATGGCACAGCAATATCCCTCGTGATGTTGAACAATAAAATTCACTCAGGTCTCAACCACATACATTTACATTACAACCCTGTAGTTAGGCTTACAACCTAGCATCTGACACAACTTATGTTGTGTATGTTAATTTTATCTAAAAGCGGTAGAACCTACAGTTTAAAGTCAACTGTCCGAATGACAGATTTTGGAGACATTTTTCATGGCAATTTTATATAATTTCAGATTTTTTTGTCACAAACCTGCTGAGAGGAAGTTACCGAAGAAATATATATATATAATATAATAATATTCATACTTCGTTTTGTTTCAGATGATTGACTCGGAGTTTGAACCGTGGCCGCACGGAGACTTTTGAGTTGCCAATTATCTATATCTGCCCTAATCGGATAAATCAACTTCAATCGTTCAGTAATGTCGTACAAAACATGTTTCAAAGTAAACTTTTGTTATGATAGGATGTCTTATGTCTAATAAGGCGATTTGAGTAAAATACAAAACTTTATAAAATTATTAAATTAATATTATTAAGCCGAAGCACCCAAAACGAGTCAGTGTTTGGTGCGGATTTTAGTCCAGAGGCATAATTGGGCCATTTTTCTTCGAAAATGAGCAAGGAGTGGCCGTTACAGTCAATGGCGATCGTTATCGGGTCATGTTGAACGAATTTTTGTTCAGAAAAATTGAAGAGGAGGACATTGGCAACATTTGGTTTCGACAGGATGGCGCTACGTGCCACACAGTCGAAGCTACACTCGATGTTTTGCTACCGGTTTTTGAAGATCGCATTATCAGCCGCAGAGCTGATGTCGTTTGGCAACCTCGAAGTTGCGATTTTACAAAGTTGGACTATTATTTGTGGGGTGCCGTCAAAGATAAGTGTTACGCCGACAAGCCAGAGACAATTGACGCTTTAAAGGACAATATTGGTGAAGCCATCGGTGAAATGCAGCTGCACACAATCGATAATGTGCTTAAAAATTGGACCGATCGTGTAGGCTACTGTATGGCCAGCCGAGGCAGCCATTTGAATGAAATTATTTTCTATTATTAACCGGAAGGATTGTACTTTCAAATAAAAAAAATTTTGAGAAAATAATCAGTAGTTTTTTTTAAAGCATTTTCAAAAAAAAAAGTTATTTGGCGGACCCTTTACATTATAAAAATATGTTGGGTATTATAGGAAGTATAAACTGGTATATCAACCTTGCATGACTGTATGAGTTTGTATAGGCAGTCAAACCAACTACGTCTACCCTAAGAGGCAGCAGTTTGATGCTTATTTTAGAAGCAAAAGAAAAAGAAAGAAGAAGCGCCACAGCAACTTCATCATTAAGAGACACTCAAAGCTACCACGAGACATTCTGGCAAAACGTGTAACTGCGAATGCGACAATTAATTTAAGCCTTACATGAGCGTAGAAGTATAGAAGCTAGGATCATACCAATCACACCAATGGAATTAATTTAAGCTAATCGTGCTTAAGAGATAGTCGCTGTAAAGAATGCCGTCTTCATTGCCATTTTTACATAGACTTGTTGTCTTGCAGGATCAAACATCTGACATTGCAACATCCAAGTTTTGTTTTTTTCCACTCAGGATACTTATTCATGAAATGCATTGTGTTGGAACTGGAAAAATAAATAAATGATATTATTGAAATCAAAGTGAAACTTCAGATTTGAATATGTTTGTATTGTAAGTGGTAAAAAAAAGCCTTCTTCGGGAAGAGTATTACACTAATAGATAATGCAGCTAAAGAAGTAACTAATGGCCTTTGATTCGGGTGCCAATATTTCAATCAAACGCAGTAATTGGCGAACACTGAATACACATTTTTGAAGATTTCCATGAAGAAAAGCCAAGCTAAGATTTAATATCTACCCTTACCTTCTAAGTTATGGAGCGTATTTATCTGTCCTTCAATAAAATATATTGTTGTTGGTTCTTGAAGTCGTCTAGTAGATAGTGAATAGGCTTATTAGACGTAAGAACACGATTAAAACCTCAAGATAGACATTAAAACGAAAATATGAAAAAATATTTCTTTGACTTCTGCCTCTCAGCAGATTTCTAGCAAAGGCTCTGAGATTAAATAAAATTGCCATGAAAAGTTTCTCAAAAAATCTGTCTTTCGGAGTTGACTTTAAACTGTAGGTCTCACCACTCATATATAAAATTAACACACACAAAATAAGTGGCGTGAGCAACTAGGTCGTAATCCTGACTAAAGCGTTGCAATATATGTAACTGTTGTCGGTTATTGACTTACAACGTATTCTTTGTGAACTTGGTATTTAATACATCACCATAATTGCAAGACGATTCAAAGAAAAATTACTTAATAGAGCTTCATAACAGCCTTAACTAACTACGACTTAACTTACATAGTTTTTTTCTTTATTCCTTAATACAATTACAACATCATGTCAAGTATATCCTTGACATAAATATGATTGCGAAAAAAATGTATCATGAAATTTAAAATATTATGTACTTATGATGATGATGATGATGATAATTTAAAATACCTACATAATATACATGCACATCTACATACATATAAAATATACAACATTTATGTATAATATGTCTGCTTGAATTATAAAATATAAATTTGTGTTGTTTTGCGAATTAACGTTGGCATATTAATTATGCACACTTCAATAAACCATATTCGATTTTATTAAACATTAAAAAAAAACTAAAATTAAAAAAAAAATAAATGAAAATAAATTGTGTTAAACCATATTGTGTGAAATGCCAAAGTGCAGAAGCTTGAATACAAAACAACAACAAAAAATTATAAAATATTTACACAGGGTCATATACATACATATGCAGCATAACCTTGTTAGTTTGCATAACAACAACTTCAATTGCAAATATTTCATTTATTGACCTGCTAATTCAAACACAACATTTGGGACTTAAATATCGAAAAGTGTGAAATCTATTTGAAGTTAAAAAAGTTGATTTAAAAAACTACAAACTGGAAGAGATTTTTCATTTAAGTGAAGTTTCAACAGATGTAAAATGTTATGTTGGTAGATCATATTGTTACCGAAAATGGAACTGTTTTACATCGTTTAACATTAAAATGATAAACAAAAGCTACAAAAACAAAAACAATGAACTTGTTTACATGATAAACAAGTAAACAAAAATATACGAACAACACCAGTATAAAAAAGGGAGATAAACAAGTAAACAAAAATACACAAACAACAATGGAACAACGATATTTACATTTATGGAAATCTCGAGAGGGCGAAGCCGCGAGCATTCGACTTCAAGATCATTCATCAGACTGTTTACGTCAGCATATAAAAGGCAAGACAAAGCAGCCAACGAATTCAGTAAAAATTCAGTCAGTCTTGTGTAAAGACGCGTTGCTTGTGAAGAGAATAAATGTGATTTGACGATCTCAGTTATAAAGATCTGTAGATCTGTAAAGAAGAATAACAAACAAAGCAATTGTTGTTGTTTACATCAAGTTGTGAACAGTGGCACACAGGATTGTGCGGCCAATAAAGAATTTATTTAAAACTAAACACAAATTTCTTTTCATTTTATTTGCAATCTATGAACTTGTATTTTAAACGTTTTGAAAAGGTAAAAACGTAACAACATATTTAAAACTTAACCCATATTTCTAATTAAACTAACAGGTGAAATTTTTGCAGTTAGATTCAACAGTAAGAAAAATATAAGATTTGCCATTTCACCAAGGATGCGCTAGGAGATGTACAACAGTAGCAAATTATTGAATTTTATTATCAGAATTTATGCTGCTTGGGATGTGTGTTTTAATAGAACAGGTTTCTTTAGCAATGAAAATGCAAAGTGCGCCGTTTGTAACGGTTTATAAAAGAAACAGCACTAATTCACTTCTATTCTTTGATATCATGGCCATGTGTTCCATTCATTTCCCTTCGAAAGGCATACCGTTAGATTTGGCATTCCATCAAACAACTTTTGCAGGAGATGTTGGCGTGAGGAAGAGAAAGAGACTGTTTTTCACTTTCTGTTTCAGAACTTTGCTCTCTCCGCGTTCATGGGGTTCCCTTTCCCAGAGATGGGCGAATTCTTTACTGACCGGTATTTTGTGCTTTCACAAAGTAGTTCCCATATCCTTTACTGTACAACATTTTCTAGAGATGAGCGAATTCCTTACTGTCGGGTATTCGGTGCGTTCACGAAGTAGTTCCCATAACGTTTTCTGTAGAACCAATCTTGTCAGAGAGCTTATTTAATTTTTTATTATTGAATACCATCTCTATATCCAGGAAGGGGCCAAGGTATTTGCCATCCTAACCAGCATTATCATATGAAACACGCTACCAACGAACTTCTCTTTACAGTGTGGATACGAAATTACCACTTAAGGTTTAATGTAGACTGATGTCAATGTCGTCCTCAGGAAAAAGAGGAAGGACTAACAGATCTATAAACCTCGATATAAAGAGCATTTTAAATCGCCACCTTTCCGATGGCAAGTGATTCAATCGGAGGTTGTCGACAAATATCTTCCTAAAGAGTTAGGTGTACTCCAGCCTCAGGTGTTATAGAAAGACTGGATATATTCCATTCCATGTTAGTGCTGAGAGCGGTAAAGGCTCAATAACCAGTTTGGAGAGAGATAGGGTAGGACATGACGACTAAAGAATTCAGTCCTATAGGACATCATCTCAGCACTAATACATACATATACATAATTGGCCATTACAACGATTCAGTCAGGATTACAACCTAGCTTCTCACACCACCCATGTTGTGTGTGTTAATTATATATATAAGTGGCGGCACATACAGTTTAAAATCGACTCCGAACGACAGATTTTTGAGAAAATGTTCATGGTAATTTTTATTTTACTCTCAGAGATTTTGCCAGAAATCTGCTGGGAGGAAGTTGCCGCTTTGTTAGAGATATCTGTTGGAAATATTTTAACCACGGCCTCACGTCTAATAAGCTGACACACTACCTACTAGACTACGGCGATTTCATTTCCTTCGCTATTACATACTTTATGATGAGAGTTCACATCAACAATAATGTTCTAGAAGTTGCCACAATGTAGGAAAATATTGTTAAGCAATTTTGAATATTATTGTCGTATCGTTGTGAGTGTGTTTTGGCCTACTAGGCGAAGGATTCGAGTTTAAAGCTCAGCGGTAACTTTTTAAGAAAAGAAATATTAAAGATTGCTGCAATAGCAAGATTTATTTGAGACTCAGACTGGTTTCCCTTAGGCAATGCATGATTCTCGGTTCGAATATTAATTGTGGGCCTAAACGCTGCCCTTTAAGATGAATCTGCAACTAAACGCTCATGAAGGGATCACCTACTGTAGGCATTCATTGCTAGATGAGCGAAACTCTCTGGCCAATATTGTCAAATTTTAGACCATCTTCTCAATGTTAATCAAAGCTCTTATTAGTTTAACATAAAACTGCTGTGAAGCCAAGAAGTTTTCTGTTTAATTTCAATTTTAATTGTTTTTTCTAAACCCTAAACCCAATACTAAACGCTTGGCTTCAATTTTCGTGGCTGGTTGCACTTTTTTCTTATTAAAAAATTGTGAGGACCAGTTTATTAATTTAATTTTTTTTCTTTTTTTTTTTTATTAAAAAACAGCTTCTAAAAATAATTCTAAAAACATTTAAAATCTATTTTTTTCGTCTTCAAGAAAACCTCCAATTCACCACAATCTTAACAATTATTTGGCCGTAGAATCCTCTTATAAATTTTGCAACTACTCAAGGCTTCAACAAACAAGTGGGCTGTGGCTCTTGATGTTACTTAACTGAGTTAAAATTTTGCTTGTTACTGCGTTGCGTTTGTCTTGAATGACCTTTTCGCCGTAATTTTAATTAAAAACAAAGAGTAAAAGTCACGTTCTAGTGCCTGTTGGTTTATTGCCTAAAATACTGTAAGTTTATGAATGTTAAGCAATGTCTTCTGTTTTTCTTGTTTATTTTTTTTTATTATTTTTGAAGGATGATAAGAAGCAACGGATTTTGTTTATATAAGAGAAATAAGTCCTTCGAAAGTTTGCATAACTGATGGTGCCATAATAAAACCTATTTTTACAATTTAGTTTGGGAGAGAAATTAAAGTTGAGGTTGATTTTTTTTCTTCATTTTTTACTTCTGTTTAACGCTGTAATAATCTTAAGGAAGTGTTAAGTAATAAAGACAGCAAAAAAAAAGTAGTAAAGAAATTAGAAACTTTTTTTTACGAAAGTATACGTCAGAGTTAGAATTTTTTTATACTTGTTGGTTAATTTAATTAAGGGGAACTCTTATCAAGTTATTATTCGTATGAAGATTAACCACCAAGTATGGTTAGAGGAGGTTAAACCGGCAGCCATCTTACCGAGCACAATTTACTTGGGTCCTCTCAGGTCCGGTTTTAATACCTATATTAGCTTATCCGTTATAATTATAGCTCGTGGTTGGTATCTTTTAACCTCTCTTATAAATGTAGGTATTTTTCTGTAATCGCCTTTGGCTAGTCACATTTTGTAACCAAATCCAAGGTTTATGCATTTCTAGGTGTCTAAGAATTCTACTATTCAGGTTCCCAAGCGCCGGACAATAGCAAAAACGATTTTCAAGGGTCTCGTCTTCTTCCTTGCAATGACCCAGATCAATATGGGTCTCTACAAGTGGGTTCTTTAATCCATCCTATCTTTGTCAATGAATAGAGTTTTTATGGGATCATTTGTTTACCTCTTTGTAGAGGAATGCCTATCTCATGCCAGCTTTGGCAAGGCGTTGGTCTTTTGTTGGTCTTCAAGTGCAAACAGCCAAAGTCCATGGTCCTGTTATCAGTGCTATGAGGTTCTTAAAATGGAATCTTGATAGGTTCAATTGGAAATTCTGTTCTACATATACTCACAACGGGTCAGATTTGTTGGGTGTTTCTAAAAGTCGTTTCATTAACACATCCTACCTTTGCAAACGAAAGGAGTTTTTGTAAGACCACTTGTATTGCCTCTCTGTAGAGGAGCATCTATCACAGACAGCAATTCATTTTAATTTTCCATGGCACTGCCAAGTGCGTTGCCCTATTTGTGACCTTCGATGTGCCTGTGTCCAGGATCCTAAATGTATGTAACCGTTGGCTGTCTCGCTATCTCCTCCAGAGACACCCGACAGTCTTAGACAATCTGAGATGTGATGTAAACATTCTCTAGGATACTAAGGGCTGTATGTATATATGTATGTAATACATACATAATTGGTCATTACAAACCTTCAGTCAGGGTCACAACCTAGTTTCTCACACTCAACTCTCAACTCTCAACATATGTTGTGTGTGTTAATTTTATACTTGAGTAGCGGGATCTACAATTTAAATTCGATTTCAGACGACAAATTGTTAGAGAAGCTCAGAGCCATTATTACAACTTGCCGTTAACTGAAGGGAGGATTTTAACGGGCAAATAAATTGTTTTTCATTACTATAAGTGGACATTAATTAGAAGTGAACGTTAAGCTGAAGGGATAAAGAGATCATCCTACCCGTAACTTTTAAAGTTAATTTTATGTTTGAACTTGCCATACATATATGTATATTATTTTCAATATGGCAACTTCAAATATAAACAAAATGAGCATATACAAAAAAAAAACGATGACCGTCGTTGCCACTACGTTTAAAAACAACTTGTTTAATTGGGCAGTGTTATCTACATTGCTCCGGCATTGCCATATTTTTGAAAAAGTTTACTTTATTTTATCATTAGGTTGTAATAACGAAAGGAAGTTAAAGGTGACTTTAAAGTTCACTTTAGCTAAAGTTACCTTTAACTAAACCCAACTTTAACGGGAAGTTGTAATAATGGCCCTCAGAGTTTTTACTGAGAGGAAGTCGCTGAAGAAATATTTTCTTCATATTTCGTTCTGTTGGAGACGTCTGAACTGTGGTTTGAACAGTGGCCACACGTCTTATAAGTCAATACCCTAGACTATGGGTACTACTTTACTGCCGGTAAATATGTGACACAATCTGATACCAAATTGGCATGGCGGCAATTTTAATAGCCATTATGTCAGTCTGTAAAGTACTGCAATAACCCGGCATAGCAAGGGACAATCTAAGATTCAGTTGTTCTGAAATGATTTCACATCCGACTTTGGTCAAGTTCTATTCAAGTATGAATAGAAATTTATTGCTTTAACATCAGAAATCCCTTTCTTTATAAATAAATATGAGACTTTTTCATTTCTCTTAATATTATAAATTTATTTTTTTATTACTTCACGTAAAATATAATAAAAATTCATCAAATTTTTTCAAATGAAATATGTATGTCTGTACCATAAAGGCGCTCTTGTTGAATTTTATTTGATTTTACGGTCTCTGTTACTTCATACAAAATAAAATATTTTTATTTCATATTTTTGCTGCCATAAAATATTAAAACGCATATACGAACAGCCAGCAAGTCGGTTATAAAGATAAGATTTTCGAAGAAATAGTGGCTGGCGCATACACGAAATGAAAACTGATGGCAAAAATGAAAATATAAAATAAAATAATAACAATAAATATTCTTTTTGCAATTCTTTTAATGACCGATAACACGTTATAAGAAGCAATTATTATTTGTGGCACAAGCTGAAATAATAAAATTCAGAATATTGGCTTTACCTAGCAAAACAATAACTCCGTGTGGAATTTGATTTTATTTGGTTTGATGAGTTAATATACGAAGTGTTCATAAGGAATTGGTAAATATATAAAGAGATAATAGAAGAAAAAGGAACAGCACAGGAGATTTGCTTAGAGGCAATTTTTTGTAGGCGTAAATACAATGGAAACTGCTAATACTAGAAAAATTTTGTATATCTTTAAGCCTTTCGAGGAATTGCAGACAGTAAAAGCATTTATAAATACAGCCAACCCTCCTATAATGCGGAGAGTGCGTACCGCGTTGTATGGAAACCGCGCTATAAGAAACTCGGATTTAATCGTACAAACCAGGCTAATTCGTAGTGCGTTCTATGGAAACCGTCTACCGCGTTGTATGAAAACCGCGTTATAAGAAACTCGGAATTAGTACAAATCACATCATTCGTACCGCGTTATATGGAGACCAAGACAAGACAAATTATAAATTATTTTTATTGAATTAAAGAGTTCATATAAGGATTGATTAAAAAAAACTGAACTAAAAGACTGTTTTCCAACAAAAAAAAGAAAGACTTTTGTAAAATTATGTAATTTTGAACATTCATCCACACTGTCAGATATCAGATGCAGAAAAATTTTCAGAAAGACTTGGTCACCAACAAAACGTATGTACTTTGAAAGAGCTCTGAGATGACTGAAACCGATGTGTATACGGCTATGAGCTAGGGTGGCATGTTTATATAAACATGTTGTTTATATATCTCGGCTGTGCATTTGCGTTGAAAATAAAACTGATATTAAACTCTCTTACAATATCTAGTTACTAGAGACATTATTAGGAAGGAACTTATGGGATGTTGTTGAATGGAAACCGCGCTGTAAGAGTACAGCGTTATAGGAGGGCTGTCGCAATTTCAGCTCCACTTTGTGTGGAAACCGCGTTTATGGAAATCGCATTCTGAAAGTACCGCGTTATAGGAAGGCTGTCGCAATTTACGCTCCGCGTTATATGGAAACCGCGTTCTGAGAGTACCGCGTTATAGGTGATTTTTGGTACGGTTATGCTTATGAAGTCGCCGTGGTCTAGTTGGTAGTGTGTTCGCCTCTGAACGAAAGAAATATGAAAAAATATTTCTTCGGCGACATCCTCTCAGCAGATTTCTGGCAAAAAATCTAAGAGTAAATAAAATTGCCATGAAAAGCTTCTCAAAAATCTGCCGTTCGGAGTCGACTTTAAACTGTAGGCCTCGCCACTCATGCATAAAAATTAACGCACACAACATAAGTGGTGTGAGAAAGTAGGTCATAATCTTGACTAAAGATTTGTAATGAACAATTATGTATGTATGTATGCTCACAGTATATTTAGATATATCATAGTACAACGAGCATACGATATCTTTATTGTACTTAATCTCAATATCCCATAATGTCTCCTCCAAGGCTATTGCCCTGACAAACTACAGAATGTTACTTGCAACCATATGTTTTCTTTTGGTATGCATTAATGCCCAAAAATTTCCAGGTTACTGTTCTGATGATGCACTCTCATCACCACAGTATCTACATACATATTGAGTTCTAGATGATCCCCATTTTGAACAAACGTACTTTGATTCTACAGTTCCCAAGCAAAAGGCTATTTACTAATCTTAGTTTATTTCTCAACAGTCTGATTCATGGCTCAAATCTTTTAGAATATAAATTCAGATTGGTTCAAATCCATTTGGCTTGAGTAAGTCTTAGCATATATTTATTATCTCCTTTGATGAGTATATCCCTTCAAAGATTTCTTTCCACTCCACAGAAAAATACTCTCCCAAGCAGGTGTAAGCTAACTCCCCTTTATTGCCACCAATTTTTCATGTCATGAGTAACCCTTTATTACTTAGCTTATTCAGCTTTTACAGAGAATTCCATACTATTTTCAAGTTAATCTCATGAAAACCGAGTGCTTGGAGTGTGGTCTGACTGTTAGATACATAGTATTACGATGTCACATCTTTAGTGCTCTTTGTCCAAGTTGACTTGGGCAAATGTTTCGTTAAATTAAACACATATTTCGTTGAATTGATCACATATTTCGTAAGTATTGATGTTTGCTTGGAAGACATTTGCGAGTTTCCCTATGAGTTTGGGAAATTTCATTCTGGAACCTAAAACTTTCACTCCAGCTGCAATATCTGTTCGCAATCCATCTGTATATAGCAGAATGAACCCTTTAGGAACATGTTTACGTTGACTCTGATATACCAACACAGGCTAGCGTCTTTTTCATTTTTACTCTATTTGAGCGGCATTTATATGTCTGGACACGGCAGGAATATTGATTAGACACTCGACATTGCTAATGGATTTGGTAACTTTTGGGAGCAATGATGACTACATAATATACCATGCTCTCTCGATGAAGTTCAAAATAAAGAAAAATGTGACTTGGTATACAATGCCGCGTAGAACTTAACGGACGAGACTGAATGAAACTGTGTGGCCATAAGGCTACTGGTTCATTTCGATGTCTTCTCTGGAAGAGATATAAACATAATTTGTGATAGTCACGTAGCTATCACGGCACTGAGTTTTCATATTATGGCCACTTAGGACGGTTTGGGGCAGTCTCGAGACAAGATGCTCATCATACGAGTACTTGCATACAACGGTATTCCGAAAAACTGTAAAGCTGGCCAGGTGTTGCAAAACAATTTAATTTTCGAAAGAATTCTCTACATTTATAATCTGTTAGATGAGAATATTAACAGATTCTGTTAATGTTCAAGTTAAGGTTGCAAACTTTTTTCAAGTCTTGAAAGAGGAAGCTCGCGAAATCTGCTCACAATCCAAAGAACCACGAACTGCTTTGTTGTTGAAATCATTACAAAGCACTCACTTCTGGCTACTCATAACATTTCTACAGGAGTTGTAGAGATAAGAAAGTGGAGAAAACTAGTTATCGCCTCATTGTATACATGTCCAGCGCTATGTCGTATGTGTAAAAAGCATCCGATCTGCAATGATGCAGATTATCTCATTGATTTATCAAGAAAAGACAATGGGGTTGAAAGATGCTTTTTCTGAACGCTTGGGGAAATCACAATGAGGCGTACTTAGCATAAGTTTTACCTGCCTGCCGTAGTATGGAAAATAGTAAATCAGAATATAAAGTAACGTTATTAGGTTAAAACCAATTTACAGAACATATAGAATTGAAATAAATTTTTAAAAAAATATTTACAAATTTTGTTTAAAACCTTTAAACTTCAATTCCTCACTGCTCATAAAGATCTATGCATGTGTGTATGTACATGAGTGCGGTGGTCTATCTGCCATTGTATTTTGAGCACATACAATTCAATAATAAAAATAATAATAATCTGATGATAACTAAACACGTATACACAACGTCTATGGGGAAATAAATACCATACAAAGCCGTATTGTTTGTTTGGTATTTCTCTCTCTCTACCTACAACTCGCTTCTAGTTAATGTAGTTGTAGTTTATATGAGAGTATATTTTTGTTATTGGTTTTTGTTGTTATCATTATGGCTGTGCTATCTTTGCAAATTATTACGTTTATTCCATCTGTGTGTGTGTATACATATTTTTATAAAATTGTTTGTATGCGTGCATATGTGTGTTTGCTTGTTTTGTTTGTATGTGTACACAATGAAGTGATTAAATTTGCCGGAAATACATTTTCTCTATCAATATTTATAGAAAATAACACTGCCATTGCCACCATTTGCACTCTGGCCACCACACAACAAACATTACTTTTAGTATTCAATTGGGCTGCACTGACTTTAGAGAATTTTCTTTTTTTTATTATTTTCGCCTCCTCTAACGGCCATTATGTTATTACGTTTGCTGCTAAAAGTTGAAGTTGTAGAATTAAAGAATAACTAATAAAACAATTATGTTTCATTTTAGTTCTTTAAGGATTAACTTTTTGCTTCATTTTATATTTATTGTGCGATTTATATAAGGATTAAAATGTTATTTTAAGATTATAGATTAAAACTGAGTGGAAATAATTAGAGAAGGTGAGTTTTCGTATTATAAAATTGTAGTCAATTAAAGCTACATAAATAATGCAGAGCATCAGATAATCATAAAATACATGAATACCGAACTACCTACAGCGAACACCCTTTGGCTATATTCTGGGAGTAAAGAACTCTGTTTTAGTCCTTCAAAAATCCAAGCATGTATTATAATTGAATCTCTGAACATCGCATTAAATTGGGCAGCAAAAGGTTGTGTTCGGTTATGTTAGGTTGGAGTGGTAGCCTTGATACCAAAAGCTCACTTGAGCACCCATAACGGCCCGTTGTGACGACACAGGTGAACGCAGTCCCTGTACTTATCAAGTTCTATCAAACTAGGGAAGAAGAAGAGCGCTAGGGCTGCACATTATAAGCCGAAAAACCAGCCCGAAAGTTTGGTAAACGATAGATGATAGTTCCGTCAAGCTGACAAGAAATGAGGAGCCAAATAACCTATATCTGCACCTCGCAAGAGATGAGCTCTTACAAAGAAAGTGAATAACAGTCTTGTCTTCCTCAGCGGATCAGCACCCACGGCAGAAGTCGTTAAATGTGAGCTGCATCCTTTCAGCGTGTGTATCCATAACGCAATGACCTGTAAGCATGGCCACAGTGATTGAGATGATGCCACGACCCAGTCGGAGTAACTGGTTGGTGCGCCTTCTCTCCATCAAGGGTCAAGTGAGTCTAGCGGTTGCACAGGACTCCTCATTGACCCTGGATAGATTGGCGTCAGGAAGGAATTTAAACGCAATGACCAATTTCACCGAAGTAAGTGGCATAACCAAGTCAATTGAAAAGGATTCCGAAAGGAGTGCACCAGCGCTGGCGAGCTTGTCTGCCCTGCATTTTCCCGGAATATTACTGTGCCCAGACACCCAGACCAGTGAGACACTGAAGCGTCCAGAAAGAAGGTCGACACAGCGGCGACATTCCCTAACGATCCTGGAGTTATTCACAACGCTTGGAGAGATCTTATGGCGGCCCGATCAGAGAAGACCGAGACGTGGGTGAAAGGAGCACCGTTGACGAGGATTCATTGAGTAGCCCGGCAAATGGCCATTACCTCCGCCTGAAACACGATACAATAATTCGGCAGTCAGAGAGCAATGTTCAGGTCCAGTTTCCCAGAGTAGACTCCGCTACCAACCTCATTATCGAGTTTAGAACCGTCGGTGTATATATCCAGGAGTTTCGGTGGACGATCATGTCACTGTCCCAGTCCTCCCTACTCGGGGTCAGAAAGTGATGTCCCTGTCAAGACAATACTCCGTAGGGAGATAATCGATATTCCAAGGGGCCACAGAATCAACTTCCACAATAGAGAAGTGACCAGAAGGGACGATACGTCAACGAGACAGGGCATTGAGTCTAGTTGCAGCGAACTTAGCTACCTGCTTAGCGAGAAGCACAGTAAGAAGCCAGTTAAGCATTTGTTTGTTTGTTTTTGTGGGGGTGATGAAATGCTTCATCCCTTTATAATCACCAGGTTCGGTAGGCGTAACTCCAGTGCACTTACATATAAACAAGAACCTCCCAACTGTACAATCTAAAGGCAGTAAAGCAAGCCATAAAAAAGGCTAAAGACTATAGGTCTCATTACTCTTTTCTAGTAACGCATTTAAGAACTACTTTTTCCATTCTATCAGAGGCATAGTGTGCTTTCACAAAAAAAGGTACCTTTTAGCAGATCCAAATTCACTACGAAGACTAATAGGACTTTCCCCTCATCATAGTGTTAATGTTAGTAATGTTAATTCCCAGCCTTAAGGTAACTGGATATCAGTCCAGTCCAGTCCGTAAAGAAACCTGCTTTATGCATTTAAGCATTGCAAAAGTGACGAATCCAAGAAGGCGCTACGTGCCATACCGCTTATGCCACATTCGATATTCTGCACGAGCAATTTCAGCGCATGGTCATCTCCTGTGGAGGTCGTTTGAACAGGTCACAGAGGTTGTGCGTTTTGATCCTGTTAGAATTTTTCTTGTGAGGTTTTCTTGATTCGCAGATGTATGCCAATAAGTCACAAAACACTCAGAGCTAACATACTTCACTACATTGGTAAAATTCAACCTGACTTATACATTAAAATGGAAAACTTAGACATTTTGAATGCCAAGCTGTGGTGTAGTTATATTCCACACATGAAGGCATGAAGGTAGGTCTTTCAAACGAATAAAAACTGTCAATGATATCTCAAACAGGCTTGGCTGTATTTAAATTCAAACATAATAAGCGCAAAAACAGAAGTTTTTTAAATTTTTATTACCTCGAAAATCATGAACGCAATTTTTTTTTAACTCGGGCTTGTAGTCCAGCATTTAAACAACATACTTATTTAATTGGTGATTACAACACTTTCGTCAGGATTGCAACCCTGCTGCTTACTCCACTTGTGTTGTGAGCATATACATATGTATACAAACATTCATAGGAATAGTCATTACAACCCTTTAGTTAGGATTACGACCTAGTTTCTCACACCACTTATGTCGTGCACGTTAACTTTTTATACATGAGTGGCGGGATCTGCAGTTTAAAGTCGACTCCGAACGACAGATTTTTAAGGAACTTTCCATGGCAATTTTATTTATTCTCAGAGTTTTTGCCAGAAAATTGCTGAGAGGAAGAACCATGTTTGAACCTTGGGTTCACGTAGCCCATGACTATGGTGAAATAGAAATACTGATTTTTATAAAGCTTCCTGCATTCATTTTGAAACTGAAGTAGATTTAAACTGTCAACCAGATTGTGATTAAAATTGTTCCTGGGGAAAAATATTGATTTTTTTGTCCTAGTTAAACTCGGTTATTGAATTCTAATTGATTTAAATTTCAGTTTTATTTTTTAATTATTATATTCTATTATATTTTATTATTTTTTTTTACGAATTGTTTTTATTGTGTATTCATATTTTTTTTTTTTAAATGTTTATTTTAATATCACGAGTACATTTTTTTAAAATATTTTTCATTATTTGTAACGCCTTAAGCCTGGTTAATAATCACAATTTTTTTTTATTTTTTATTCTATTTTAGATTTAAATAATACATCCAACGTTTTTACACAATTTTCAATAGAATGAAAATATATTTTTTTTTTTGTGCAAAAAACTGTGAATTGAAATAATAAAACAGTGGAGGATTAAAGAATTTTAACAGGGCTTTAATTTATAATTCAATTTCATATTAAAAAAATTACACTTTAACAGTCTTCTGTTATACTAAGAACTTTTATTTTTTTCTCAGGCTAATGCAAATGGTTGTAAAAAATATAAATCAGAAAATGTAAAAAAGTCCCCATGCTTTATGAAGGCCCTAAAATACTTCTCCTACTGTATCCTCCAATTAAAATCAGCACTCACATGCTGTATTGTAAATTACAAATGAATATATAAACATACATATGTATGCAAGTGTGTATTCCTAGTGCAATCTGTATTTGTGTAAAATTCATTTGTCTGTGAGTGTTTTCTGTATAGGAAATAATGCTTAGGAATTAATGCTTGAAGCTTTTCATGCGTTTAGGCTAAATGAAAACAAAAGACTTAAACATAGAAAATCTTTAATTCTGTGAAAATGGTGTAGGAGTGAAAAATTGTTGTGAAGCAGAGTTCTGGGATTATAAACAAAACTGTAATCCATGAAGAAGCATTTGAGATTGTAAGGTTCAGTAGCACTACGGCGTGTATATACCACTTTTTGGGGGTTATCTATTCGATTATCCATTTATTCCTTTCAATAATTCAATAATTCAGACATGGCTAACCGCTGTTGAATATCTTCCATTTGAAGTATAAATTGTAGTATGGGTCACCTAACAACTAAACATAGTTCAAAAGTGGTCAGTAAAGGCAATGTATAGTTTGCTGTGGATAATCTGATCGTAACATACGCAATTTGTCTTTACAACCCTTCAGTAAAGATTACGACCTAGCTTCTCACACCACCAATGTTGTCCGTGACATGAATGGCAGGACCTACAGATTAAAGTCGACTTCGCACGACAGATTTTTGAGAAATTTTTCGTGGCAATTTCGTTGGAATTATCCGATTCCCATCTATTAAATTTTTTAATTGCGCTTTAATCCAGATAAAGTCTGACACACGCAATAAGTAAAACTGGTAAGCAGTTAAAGGAACAGCAACTTTCAAAATTTTTGTTCAACAAGAAGGCCCATTTTTTCACTCGGTGCTTACCATGGTCTAGCAGGTAATGAAATTCAAATCCCAGTTTAGTCGTCTAAAGCAAAAAATTCTTCTGTGAATTCCTCTCCGCAGAAACTGAAAATTAATACACACAAAATAAATGGTGTGAGAAATTAAGCCGTAATTTTGATTAAAGTGTTGTAATGACCAATTATTTATTCATACAAAATTGTCACATTTACGATTAGAAGACTTGTTAACATAAAACGTTCGCTGTATGACCAAACTCAGATTTAAACTTTATTGTCAGAAAATTATGTGTTCATTGATATTAAAAACATATTTTTTCGTTTTCTAATGATTTAAACCTATGTCATTTGATATTCTGTAATCGATATGTTAGTTTCCTCATCTAGTAGACGAGTGCTCAGAGTTCAAACTTGAGGACGAAAGAAAAAAAATTTTAAATAATATTTCATTCGATAACCCCTTTCTAAGGCAAAAACTCAGACTGTAAAAAAAAAATAAGAAGAAAATATAGGGTCAGCGAGACCCTATCTTATCAAACTAAATCTTCCCATATCTGCCATTCAGAGTCGACTGTTGATATTGCTGCCCATGGATCACATTACCACACACACAAGTTGTGTTACTTTATGTTTATGTAAATATGGTGTATACAGCAACTAAACCTAAAAGCTAAAGGGAATAATTTTAATCTTAAGTGAACCTATATATGTACATTCATGCACACACATTTCCGTCAGGATTACGACCTAGCTATTCACACTACTTGTTGTTACGTTTTTACTTTTTAAAAACGTTTAAAATATGAGTTCGTAGATTGTAAATAAAATAAAAATAAATTTGTGTTTAGTTTTAATTAAAATTCTTTATTATTCGCACAATTCTGTGTGCCACTGGTCACAACTTGATGTAAACAACAACAATTGCTTTTCTTCGTTATTCCTCTGTTTATATCCTTTGCATAAACAATAACAATTACACATACATACACATAATTGGTCATTACAACCCTTCAGCCAGGATTACGGTCTAGTTTCTCAAACCATTTATGTTGTGTGTGTTAATTTTATACATGAGTGGCGGGACCTACAGTTGAAAGTCGACTTCGAATGACAGATTTTTTCAGAAACTTTTCATGAGAATTTTATTTATTCGCAGAGTTTTTGCCAGAAATCTGCTGAGAGGAAGCCGCCGAAGAAATACTTTTTGTATTTTATTTTGATGTCTGCCCTGGGTGTCGAACCCTGGCTTTTCGTCTAATAAGCCAACACACTACCTACTAGAACACGGCGACTTCAATAACAATTACAATTATTAGACAATTATTCGACAGATCTTCAAACAACGATTACTCTCTTCAAATGCTCTACATCTGCCTGAACTTCACTAATTGAGTCAGCTGCTTTATCTTGCCTTTTATATCGCAACGTAAACAATCTAATGAATGTTCTTGAACTCGAATGTTCGTGGCTTCGTTTTCTCGAAATCTCTATAAATGTAAACATTGTTGTTTACGTTTATTATTGTAGTATTGTTGTTACATTTTTGTTTACTTGTTTATCATATTTTTATGCTGGTGTTTGTTGTTATATTAAGCAGTACGATAATTTTTAAACAGGTTTGTTTACTGCATTGTTTTGTTTTCGTAGCTTTTGTTTATAGTTTTAATGTTAAACAATGTAAAAGCAAAACACCACTAAATAGATTTTTCATTTTCATAACATTATGTTGTGTGTGTTAATGTTTTTTCCCCGCCACTTATGCCCTAAAGCTTAAAATTTACTCCAAAAGTTAGATTTTTGAGCAGCTTTTCATGACAAATGTATCTACTCTCAGAGTTTTTGCCAGAAATCTTTTGAGAGGAAGTTGCCCGAAGAAATATTTTTGTATATTTCATTTTGTTGGAGATATCTGATCTGGGGTTTGAAGCGTGGTCTCATGTCTAATAAGCCTACACAGTACCTACTATACCTAAATCTATAATCATAGAATAGTTGATAGCAGATTCCAAAATAAAAAAGAGTAATTGTCTACAGGGTGGCTGATATGTATTGAAACCAACTTCAGGTTGTTATCATTTGTAAACCGCTCGTCTGACAGCTGACAGGTTTATTCCAGTGACAGTTCATTTTATTATTTACAAGCTTACAAAAGCATTTTGATCTATTGCACTCAGAAAAAAAGTTATTCGTGATGGAATTCAAGCGTGATAGTGTGATTGCTTTATATTTGGCTGGTAAACCACAGGTGGCTATCGTTAGAGCCATTCAGCATTTAAATGTGAATAAATCTTTTGTTTGTCGTACCATTGCTGGTTACCGTGATACTGGCAGTGATGCATCGCGTCCAAAAAGTGGACGAAAAAAAACGGTAACAACACCAGAAATGATCCGAAAAGTGAAGGCCAATTTGATCGAAAGCCACGCCGCAGTGGTAGAAAAATTGCTCGTGAGCTGAACAAAAAAAGTTAGACTGGAAAGAGCCAAGGAGTTACTTCGCTTGCACGAAAGTGGCCAGTTACCGATGAGAAGCCATTTAAAATTGAGCAATTTGTGAACAAACAAAATGATCGGGTTTACTTGCCAAAGAGGTCAGCTGAAAATTTACACCTGCGATTGGCCACCAGAACTCAAGCACCGCCGATGGTAATGGTGTGGGCCGCCGTAACGGCCGATGGTCGCTCCCCGCTCGTATTCATCGACCGTGGGGTCAAAATAAATGCCGAATATTATCGGGAAAATATCTTAAAGACAGTATTGAAGCCCTGGACAGACAAACATTTCGGCCGCAGACCATGGACATTCCAACAGGACTCAGCACCACCGCATGCAGCACGCGTCAACCGAGAATGACTTAAAAAGGAGGTTCCTCGCTGCATTTCTACCGCACAATGGCCACCAAAATCTCCGGATCTCAATCCGTTGGACTTTTGCGCCTGGGGCATTTTAAGTAAGGTTCTCACTAAAAAAATACCAAAGTGTCGATCATCTCAAGACTGCGCTTTGCCGGGAATGGGCCAAAATACCGCAGAGCCACTTTCGTGCAGCCTTTGATGGCTTTGTCGACCGTTTGAAGGCCATAATTCGTACCAAAGGTGGCCAATTCGAACAAATCTAAACTGATTGTAAAATTTGATGTTACTTCCAACATTTTTTGCTTTTGAACAATAAAATTAAAAGAATATAGCGCTTTACTTTGTTGCATTATATATCAGCCACCCTGTAGTAATTTCTCGTTTTAATTATATCGCCTTATAACCGTACTAAAGGATATAAAATACAGACAGAAGTGTTAAAAACAAAGAAGGAAAAAGAAAGTATGCTGGAAACGGAAAACAAATTAATGGCATCTGTTGTTTAATACTCCATACTTCTATATGATTATATTCCCGTGTTTGTTTTTGTTTTTATTTTTGTTTCTGTTCCTATTGTTGTTCTTGTTAGTTTTCCTGTTTGAAATTTTGTTTGTTTTTGTTGCCATTCCTAATGCTGTTTATGC
This sequence comes from Sarcophaga subvicina, assembly GCA_936449025.2. Taxonomy (NCBI): domain Eukaryota; kingdom Metazoa; phylum Arthropoda; class Insecta; order Diptera; family Sarcophagidae; genus Sarcophaga; species Sarcophaga subvicina. The sequence goes on from OW388081.2 coordinate 31,039,088, forward strand.
TCCATGCTGTGCATTGCTGTTTGTTGTGCCACTTATAATTCATTTTATTTCGAATATGTATGTATGAATATACAGACGTATACGTAATATGTGTTAATACATACTTGTGTACACAAGTCCATGTATAAGTATGCGTATTTTAACTTTTTGTTATTTTTATAGAATAATTTAACTTTTGCACTGTTAAACAAACAGTTTTCCATGATTATAGAAATGTTAAGCTTTATTTATGTTTTCGTTTATGAGTTTTATTTCGAATAAAAATAGAAAAATAGAGAAATGAAAGAGGAAAAACATAATTAAAGAAGAATATTAAAGATATGTTCTCTACAGTCATCTTATGGTCCTAAATTCTATTTTATAAAAAGCTTTTTCGTTTGTTTTATGTGGAAATTTGTTAGCAATTTGTGAAATATTACAGTAGATTTCATCCTGTTTTAATCTAAAACGAAATGGTTGGTCTAGGTTTATACAGATCTTCGTTAAGGACGGAAAGTAAAAATGTAAAGAAAATGAGAAAACTTGGCAATTAGATTATCAGTTTAAGAGTTAATTGTCGTGTCCTTAAGCCACTGAAATGTCACAACTTACTAGGGGGTTAACTGTTCTATGCTTTGACGAATTTACGATTCGGACTCTTATATTTAGCCAAGCAACTTAAAAGATTTGATGACGTTTATAGGATATTCATCCAGATTGGAAAATCATATTCAGATCACTACTCAAATAGTTCCACTTTGACTTCCTATTACATCTGTGTTGGTAGCAGTAACTCTCAATATAGTTATCTTTTGGGTCAAAGTGGACTATAGACATGCTGCATCACGTTTGCATACAGTACAGAAACCACTGCAGTTCATTACAGACGGAGATCATGGAAACAGTCAAATCAACGCAAAATTTTTGGTTCATGAATTTTTTTTTCTGAAAATCTTATCATTTTCTTGAACAACCAGGCGGCTTTCAAGTCTCTGATAATTGGTATCCATTCTTGCCCATAATTAACGCAGAATCCTTAGAGATATTTCGCATTAAATTATCGGCTTGAAAGATTTCTGTTGTTTAGGTACCAAGAAAAAAAAAAAAAAAGAATTTGTTTTGCCAATTAAGTGGCTACAACTGGTAGAGAGCTCTGGGTATTCTCGGGATGTTGTACAAAAGGAATTAACTTATTGGTGGGTTTTGTTTGATTAATCTGGATATGAAGAAAAGTGAATAATTTCATTCTTTGAAATTTCTACTGTAGTTGTTACGAATCACTATTGTACGGCAATGGATCTCAAAAGGAGGAGGGAACTTCATTTGTTAAAGCCCAACGCTTACCAATAGGAAACGCATATTCTTGGTTACTCATTTCTTACCGTTTCCGAAAAATATCGATTTGGACGACATGTAGTTTCAACAACACATGCAAGCAACAATCGTTTCATTGCAGCAAGTATTTCCAAAACGAGATACCTCAAGAAATTTTCATATCATTTGGTCACCAAATTTCATGGGCTTTAAAGCAGTGATATTTTTACGTTAAATGTATATTTGCGTGTAAACCATAAACAATTCATGATCTTAAATTCAAATCCAATGTGTTCAATCGCTGTAATACAATCACATGTCGAAAATTTCATGGAGTACTACCTGCCATTAGAACTTTGGTTTCCATACTTAATTGGAATATATTGTCACGAAAATGGAAATGGTGTTTTGCTTTCACATCGTTTAAACTATAAAGAAAAGCTACAAAAACAAAAACAATGTACTTGTTTACATGATAAACAAGTAAACAAAAATATAGCAACAAAAAACAGTATTAAAAAAGAGATAAGCAAGTAAACAAAAAGCCAACAACAACATCGCAAGGACAAAAGTAAACAAAATACACAAACAACAATAACGTAAAAAACATGTTTACATTTATAGAGATTTCGAGAAGGCAAAGTCATTCTCCTTCAAGAGCCTACATTAGACTGTTTACCATGCGATATAATAGACAAGACAAAGCAGGCAATGCAGCCAGTAAAAATTCAGTCAGTCTTGTGTGAAGACATGGTATTTGAAGAAAGTAATCGTGGTTTGAAGACCTCCGTTATAAAGATCTATCGAACAAATTGACAAATTGTTATTGTTTGCATAAGACAGTGCAAAGAGGAATAACCAAACAAAGCAATTGTTGTTGTTAACATCAAGTTGTGAACAGTGGCATACAGAATTGTGCGAAGAATAGAGAATTTCATTAGAACTGAAAACAAATTTATTTTTATTTTTGTTTGCAATCTACAAGCTTATATTTTAATTGTTTTTAAAAGGTAAAAACGTAACAATATTTTCATTACAATCCTATGAAAAGGAGGTCAAAACTCCTTATCTCTCATTTTTATTTTAAAATAATAGAAAGTATATTCTTACTAAAAAACCTGTTTAGTCGTTAAACTAAACCCATAATAAAGTAAATGCCTAACATATTCGAGGGTTAAATGTCCAATCCGCTTGAAGTTAATAAAGTTATAGTGCGGAAGAAGAATAGAAGATGGTTATGGATTTATTATCTACACTGTAAACTACTCAAAAAAAATAAAATAAATTTTCTTTGCCAGCGAAAAGCATTTTAAAGGTTCGTCCTTTAACCCTTTTTCATAAATATTTAACACTCGTTTGGCTAAATAACTCTGCATAATAATAATAATTTTGTGTTATTTTAAATTTACTAATTAACAAAACTTTTACGAGGGAATAAATTTTCTATTTCATCAACGCTATTAACAACTAAACGCCAACATTTATCAGCAAAAATGCTCAGTAATAACCACAATAATATGCCAATGCCAGTAGTAGCAGAATAAGAAAAATTAAAATTGAAACTTCTTTGAAGAATTCTAACAAAATTTTATAGTTTTAGGTCATAAAAATTCTTGGCATTATCATAATGTTTAGATATGAATGAGTTGTAAAAAAGGGAGACAGATAGAGAGAGAGAAAGACAGACAGACAGCAGGAATAAATAAGTGTCGGCTTTAATAAGCTTAATTAGAATAGTGTTTAGGAAAAAAATGTAGTAAAATATTCACAAAAGTATGCCATTACATACCATGATATCCTGTAGATATCCTGCTATCCTGCCTCCCTCTCTCTCTCTCTCTATTTCGGTACATCAAACCACTTTATAGAGGTGTTAACCCTTTTTGTTTGCTTCTTGTTGTCTACTTAAAGGTTTGTTTTGTTAACCTTATTATACATATTTATGGCTTTTGTTGTTGTTTTTATTATTGTTGGTTAAATTGGTATTTCGCCTGTGTTTTATTGCCACTGTGGTCGTTAAGAACTTCTTCGAATACTTGTGCTCTAACATGACTACCATTTGGCTTTCACAACTTTTTGTTTTTGTTTGTTTTTCTTTTCTGACTTTGCCAATGTCTTCTTGGTAATTATTGTTAATTTAAATAAAATTATTAAAATTTTTGAGTTCAAATTATTATGGTTTTTCAGACATTAAGAAAAGTAAAGTTTTTTGTTTTTATTATTATGAACGTCAAGTAAGCAATGAAAAACGTAAAAACTTAAGATAAATGTGATAACGTAATTAAGTTTATGGCAAAAAGTTTTCTGTAATTAAAACTAAACGCATAATTCCAAAAACATATAAATGTTGCCTTTTTTCATTTTTTGTATTCCAAAATTTTGTGATTGGCAATTAAATAGCATGAGAATGAATGAAATTTCATAATTTTTTAATGGAAATAAAAAAAAAAAATTTTTATGGAAATTAAAAATTATGTCAAGAACATAATGAAAACCAAGTACTGTACACTTTTTAAATATGTGTAGTCGATATGTCCTTACCCCAGCAAGTTCCACACTTTTTGGTTTACAGCTACTATTCCATTAATACACTACGAAATGAGTATTGCTCTTCTCATCTCAACAGCCACCCAGCATTACCTAGCTTTGTGTTAATACTGGCTTTGGCAACATTTGCGCAAATTCACTTGAGTCACTAATCATCTCTTTCCCACACAGCTATCATACGTGATCCCCTTTTCCATTTATTTCCTTTTCAACGAGATTCTCATACATGCATACATAATTTGGTCATTGCAACTCTTCAGTCAGGATTGCAACCTAGCTTCTCACGCCACTTATGTTGCGTATGTTACTTCTTCTACATGAGTGGTGGAACCTACAATTTAATGTCGACTTCGAATAACAGATTTTTGAGAAGTTTTCCACGGCAATTCTATTTACTCTTAGACCGTTTGCCACAGGCTTGATGAGGAGCCTAAAGCCATACATTTCTTGTTTTTTTCGAGACGTTAGAATTGAGGTTAGAACTCACAAGACCCCATACAGTAAGTCCATACACCACCAACCAGACTACAATAATAATTTCTGTGCATCTACATTTTTTTAAACCTATAAATAAGTTGTACTGAAATCAGATGATCTATTTCCAAGGACAGTTTGCTTCCTTTTAGTTGATTAACACTTAAGTGTTGTTTTCTGAGAGGCGTTAAGTCTACATGGGTACCCAATAAATACTCCAGAGATTCATCATGGCGGTGTTTGATTAGTCAACTTAGTTTAGTAAGTAGTGTATTGCTTATTAGACGTAAAGCCACGTTTCAAACCCCATGTCAGATATCTCCAGCAAAACGAAATATGAAAAAAATATTTCTCAATAGATTTCTGGAAAAAAACTCTGAGAGTAAATAAAATTGCCATTAAAGTTTTACAAAAATCTGACGTTTGGAGTCGACTTTAAACTGTTGGTTCCGCCACTTATGAATAAAATTAACAAACATAACATAAGTGATGTAAGAAGCTAGTTCGCAATCCTGACTGAAGCGGTTGTAATGACAAATTATATATGTGTGTTCTTCGAGTCTACAGTACTCGGTTCATATTTTTGGGCGCATAACTCAAACCTGTTTACATGGTAATTACCCAATAGAACTTTAGATTCTCTCATCCAAATCAGTGTTCCTAGACACAACGTCGTGAAAGCCACCTTCAAAGCTATTCAGACAACTCATTGTCCTGAATTTTCGCATAAACTGGGATCTAGCAAAAGGTGACTCTAGGATCATACGATTAATCAGGTCACGATTACACTGTTAATCTCCATTTAGACATGACTTCAATTATTCTAAGTGTAGTCCTCAAAAGAAATATTTCTTCGGCGACGGACTTTCAGTAGATTTCTGGCAAAATATCTGAGGATAAATAAAGCCGCCATGAAAAGTTTCTCAAAAATTTTTCATTCGGAGTCGAATGTCTGTAGGTCGCGCCATTCACGTATAAAATTAATACATACAACGTAAGTGGTGTGAGAAACTAGTTCGTAAGCCTATCTGAAGGATTGTATTGACCAATTAAGCAAATAGGTATGTAAGTAGTTTGCAGGGCTTTCGTGAACATTCATATGTATAATGCGTTAAAATTCAATAGCTTTCCAGCATTGTTGTGGGACTGTTTCGCATTGTCACAGTTCTTCAAACGAAAATTCCGCCTCTGTATCTTATTCAAATCCACAGAGGCTGTGAGAAGAGCGCAAACACGATAAACTGATACTTTCCATACACATACATACAAAATTGGTCATTACAACCCTTCAGTCCGGATTACGACCTAGCTTCTCACACCACTTATGTTGTGTGCGTTAAAACTTCATACATGAGTAGTGGGACCTACAGTTTGAAGTAGATTCCGATACACTTTTCATGGCAATTTTATTTACTTTCAGAGTTTTTACCAGAAATCTGCTGAGAGGAAGTCGCCGAAGAAATATTTCTTTAAATTTGGTTTTGATGTCTAACCTGGCGTTTGAACCGTGGCCTTGCGTCTAATAAGCCAACACACTACCTATTAGACTACGGCGACTTAAATTACTCCATACACAGTAAATAAAAAACACAGGAGCTTGTAAATTTAAGGCCGTATACTTCCTTTCGGAATAATTTTTTTAAAAACTTAACCGAAACCATAAATACCCATAACTAATGGCAACTAATTATGTCAACATAATAAATAAATAAAAAAAATTTCTTTATTTTTCAGCACCTGTTCACCTGGATATCCAAATTAATTTCTAATAAAAGAAACCCTCACGCCAACAAAAAATAATTCATTAATCATACCATTACTAAAGCCCTTAAAACTAAAGATTATTTAAGACTGTTACTAATTCTTAGCTGCAGGTTATTTACATAATTATAACATATTTTTTTTTCTAAATTTCCTTCATTTTTGGGGTCACAAAAGAAAGGAAAAAAAACCAACGAAAATGTAGATAATACATACATACCTTTCAGCAAAATAATTCCTTAGAAAAAAAAATATTAATGCAGCCTTTCGCTCGTTCCACTATTTTGGAGAGAAACAGGAAAAAAAATTGTTGCCAAAAAACTAAAAAGAATTTTCTCATTAAGCAAATATTTTCCTTGGACGTAGATAAATAAACCACAACATTTGCGGTTTAATTCATAGAGAACATATGCACACGCACACTACCTCTCTCTCTCTTTCTCCATATTTCTCTCTCTTTCTCTATCTCTCTCTCTCACACTCTGCGAAAGTGAAAAAGTAGCACAATAGAGTGTATGTAAAAATGGTAAAACTTCTGAGCCCTATGTTAGGTTTAGGCGTAAATGAAATCTACATTGGAAATAATGTAACATACCTTTAGGATATGCTGCGAGAGTGTGTATGTGTGTTAATGTTTAAGAAGGCTTGCTAGACTTTAATATAAAGGACGATACGAAAAACTTTTGACATGTGCATGTCATCGTTGGTAGAGGGTTGGCAAGTTTCAAAGTCACACAAACATTTTGATCGTTTATGTACAATATTTTAATGTAAAAATAAAAAAGAGTCAGTTTAACCCATTAAGAACCCTAGAAGAGATTGATATTGACGAAATCCGACACACACCGTGGTTCGAAAATTTGTATTGAAATGTCATGAAAATTTTTATTTTTATTGGCTATCCTAAAGGGGATTGGTTGTTTTCAACATACTACGATACATGTAGAAGGCGCCGTAGTGTAGTAAGTAGTGTGTTGGCTTATTAGACGTGAGGCCAGGATTTAAACCCCAGGTCAGACATCAAATATGAAAAAATATTTCTTCGGCGACTTCCTCTCAGCAGTTTACTGGCAAAAACTCCGAGAGTAAATAAAAAATTGCTATGAAAAGTTTCTTAAACATTGTCGTTCGTAGTCGCCTTTCAAAAACTGTAGGTCCCGCCACTCATGTACAAAATTAACACACACAACATGAGTAGTGTGAGAAACTAGGTCGTAGTCCTGACTAAAGGGTTGTAATGACCAATTATGTATGTATGTATGTACAATACATGTACCTTTTAAAATATATATTTTTCGAAACCAAGTTTGTTAATTCTACTCCAAAGGAGCTTTAAAAAATATGTGTGGCACCACTTCTTGTGTTTATGGCACTATATCTAACATAACCTAACCTAACTTAGATATCATATTAGCGTAGGTTAAAGTGGATGCCGCCTCTAAAAGTTCCATTGTCGCACCAATGGTACCTTTTCCTTCATTCTCAACTATCCTGATAGTTTTACAGAAGGTTGGATTTTACCCAAATGACCCTAAGCTTGACACGTTCTGTCAATATATTCTGGGTGCACAAGAATCCTTCGTCGCTGGTTTCCATGTGCCGGACAATGAAAGAGAAGATGTGCTGTTGTTTTTTATTCTTCCGCGTCATTAACCCTTGTGCAGTAGTTGTTGTGTAGTAAAGGGTCCGCCAAATAACTTTTTCTTTTTGAAAATGCTTTAAAAAAAATTACTGAATATTTTCTCAAATATCTTTTTTTATTTGAAAGTACAATCCTTCCGGTTAACAATGGAAAATAATTTCATTCAAATGGCTGCCTCGGCTGGCCATGAAGTGGCCTACACCAGAAGATAAAGCTCATTTTGATCTTGGCAGGTATATAAACAAGCAGGTATGTAAGCAAGCATACATTGAAAAGCCGACGCACCCAAAACGAGTCACTGTTTGGTGCGGTGGCCGTTACAGTCAATGGCGATCGTTATCGGGCCATGTTGAACGAATTTTTGTTCACAAAAATTGAAGAGGAGGATGTTGGCAACATTTGGTTTCAACAGGACGGCGCTACATGCCACACAGCCGAAGATACACTCGATGTTTTGCGTCCTGTTTTTGAAGATCGCATTATCAGCCGCAGAGCTGATGTCGTTTGGTCACCTCGGAGCTGCGATTTGACACCGTTGGACTATTATTTGTGGGGTGCCGTCAAAGATAAGTGTTGCGCCGACAAGCCAGAGACAATTGACGCTTTAAAGGACAATATTCGTGAAGCCATTGGTGAAATACAGCTGCACACATTCGATAATGTGCTTAAAAATTGGACCGATTGTGTAGACTACTGCATGGCCAGCCGAGTCAGCCATTTGAATGAAATTATTTTCCACTATTAACCGGAAGGATTGTACTTTCAAATAAAAAAAGAAATTTGAGAAAATATTCAGTAGTTTTTTTTAAAGCATTTTCGGAAAAAAATTATTTGGTGGACCCTTTATTATTACTTACCCCTCCCCCTTTAGGCGACTGACAATCTAACGTATGAATTAATTAGAGTTGTAGGATCATTTGGTAGTGCGTTTTTGTTATCTACAAAGCATTCGTCGTCTATTATCTCGCTATTTCCTACAGAGACGCCTGACGTTCTTGTGTTATTTTATACGCACCGTATCTGCTCTCTATGGATCTCGTCTCAACTTGTGCTCTCTGATACCAAATTTGCACAGCGGCTGTCTTTATAGACATTACTTAAATCCTAATAGTGATACAGTAATCGCGTAATTAAATCCTCATTCGAATTTGTCGAATTTATAATCAGGTCTGGAAAAGTGTTCAGAGCTTAACACGATCATAGCTTCCATATTTCCATGCTCTTGTCGTCTCATTACCGCATTCGCAATTACTTGTATCACCAACATGTCTGGTGGTAGCGAGTTAATATGGTAAATGGCTTGAATGTCTTAAGTAATAAAGCAGACATAGCGATCATGATCATAAGCACTCACACCGGGTTTGGTGATTATTTTTCTCGTGAAAACTATGGTCCCATAGAATAGAGTTTGTTGGTTTAATTACAAAGTCGCCTAGTTAGGATCCTTATATAGTGTTGGTATACCAGTTTAGACCTCTGATAGTATCTAATCCGTCCTTCAACAATAATTTATGATTGGAATTTCCCAAACATCCTGATAATTTCATGAAGATGTTATAAATTTTACCCAAATCACCTTAGGCTTGACACGTTCTATCATAACAAAAGTTTACTTTGCAACATTAATTGGAAAATACGATATAATTGAGAGGGTAAACTTGATTTAACCGATAATGGCAGATAACATGAAAGTTGCCCAAATACGAGCCAACTCGATTTTGGGACTGTGTTGGCTTCTTAGACGAGTACGTACGTAATTGATCATTAAAAACCTTTAGTCGGGATTACGACCAAGTGTCTCAAATCACATATTATGTTGTGTGTGTAAATTTTAAACATGATTGGTGGGATCTACAGTTTAAAGTCGACCTCGAACGGCAGACTTGGGAGAAACTCTTCATGGCAATTTTATTTACTCTCAGAGTTTTTGACAGAAATCTGCTGATTTTTTCTTCATATGTCTGACATGGGGCCTCACTTTTAATAAGCCAACACATTACCTGCTAGACTACGCTTAGACATCTAGAACGAAAGGAAATATGATCAAAAATATTTGTTCGGCGATTTGCACTCAACAGTCTTCTGGCAATAACTGTAGAAGTAAATAAAACGGACATGAAAATTTTAGTAAAATCTATCGTTCGGAGGAGCCTTTCGCTGTAGGTACCAACAATCATGGATAAAATTAATACAGATACAACATGGGTGGTGTGAGAAGCTAAGTGGTAATCCTGACTAAAGGGTTGTAATGACCCATTGAATAAGTTGAAACGGTAGTTCAAATTCGCGAAAGAAATCAATAAAAATGTATATAAAAATTTGATGAAGTGTTTGACAAAATCAATAAAAGAGATTGCTGTGTGCAATTTGATGGATAAACGGACTACTGCTGTACCATATCTTATTTAAATATGCTTAGAAGGGAGTGTTTTGTACAATTCCAGATATAAAAGGCGAAATAAATGATTTTAAATTGCTTAATAAATAATGAACGAAATTTAAAATTTGTCGATTTGATCAATAAATAAAACGATTCAGCATTATTTTGTATATTTCTAAGAAAACAGCATGACTTTTCAAATGTATCTGCTTCTTCATATAATTTTACATGAATTATTTAAACGAAAGAAAAGAAAACAACTATTTGCATTTACCATATTAATATTTGCTTTACCACAAACATTTCTTTTTTGCAATTAAAAGCTAACAAACCTTTTTAATTAAAACCGAAAATATTTTCTCAAATATTTGCTTTTTGTAACTCACCATCAGGAAACCCCAATATTCTCATGTGAGCCATTTATTCTATTTTTGAAAATAAGCAATTAATGACAACCACAATTGTTTGTCTTATTCTCAACACAAACACACTCTCTCACACACATACTTATATTGTAATATTGTATAGACACATACACATATTTCTGTTTCACTTACATATGTGAATATGTACATTTACTACGGCAAAATTAACTGATAAAACCTCTCGTTTAGAAATTATCCTTTTGCAGAAGCAAAGTAAAAACCATAAAAATTCCCCAAACTTACCGCAAAAAGCTCAAGAATGCTTTGTTTAAATGAAAATGTATACGTATTCATTTGAAAATTAAACCATTTTAACCGCAATGCATTATCGTATGTTTGTTTACACACACATTCACGTTCAATCACTCCTACCCATTAATCGTTCGAATCAAATGAATTCCATTTAGTTGAACTGAAAGAAAAAGATTACTTTCACAAACGCACACACATACACACACAATAAATGAAATTCCAGAAAAGAAAATAATCAATAAACTATGATCTTAGGCTGGTAATAAACACAAATAATTAAGAAAATTAATTGATTATTGTGATGATAAAAATCGAATTTTATGTGGGTTTTATTTCAATTTCACTTCATTTAGTCGTTTAGTATGTGCAAAGTGTTAATGAAATTTTATGGAAAAATATTAGGGCCACACAAAAAAAGATTTTTAAATCGTTATTGGAATTTAATATTTTTATATTGTTTGTATGCAAAAACAAACTCTAATCCAGAAATAATATATAGGGGCTTCAGAACTCCCTGCGACTGTTGATAACAGTCGTCTTGTCGAAGGCACATCCCTGAACATAACGTTACAATCCTTAAATCAGGATTAAGACTCAGCTTCTTACACGACTTATGTTGTGTGTGTTAATTTTTATACATGAACGGCGGAACCTACAGTTTAAAGTTGACTTCGAATGACAGAATTTTCAATAAACTTTTCATGATAATTTTATTTATTCTCAGGGTTTTTTCCAGAAATCTGCTGCGAGGTAGTCACCGATATGTTTTCATATCTCGTTTTGTCGGAGATGTCTGACTTAAAAAAATATTAACTCGAATTTTCTTGCAGACTCTTACGGGCAGGTACGATGTTTTCGTACAACTGTTGGTCGATTGTTTACTGCACCGGGCGATTCAATATTTAGAAACTACATTGTGAACTGTCTTCTCGGTAGCACGATTATTGCGATCATTAAATTGATGAAGACCGCAGAATGTTGCCTGAGGTTAGGTTAGGTTAGCGTGGTAGCTTTAATTTACCTAAAAGCTCACTTGAGCACGCATAGCGGTCCGTTGTGATGCCACAGGTGAACGCAGACTCTACACTGACCAAGTTCCTCCGATCCAAGGAGGGGGAAGTTGTTCAGCGCAAGAGCTGCACGAATGTTGTCTTAATAAAACATCAATTTTGATAGACACACTTACATAATTGGTCATTACAATCCTTCAGTCAGGCTAACGACCTAGCTTCTCATGCCACTTATATTGTGTGCGTTAATTTTTATACATGAGTGGAGGGACCTACAGTTTAAAATCGAATCTGAACGATAGATTTTGGAGCAATCTTTTCATGGCAATTTTATTTACTCTCAGAGTTTTTTTCCAGAAATCTGCTGGGAAATATTTTTTCATATTTCGTTTTGTTGGGAATGTTTGACCTGGGGTTTGAACCGTCGCCTCACGTCTAATAACCCAACACACTACCACCTAGACTTCGGCGACATGCACCGCGAAATTAGTTGTCATTTATTCAGTTTGTTTTATCAAATTACCAAGACGTTTGTTCCCTGAATGGTCTCGAGAGCAGTTGGCAACTGACCCTAATTTCTATCAAAAAATCATTTTCAGCGATGAGTCCATTATGGACTCATCCATTCTGGATGAATAACTACATGGACAAATGAAATTGTCGAATGTAGGACGATAGCAACACACATAAGACCTAAGAGCGTCCAATGCATTCCAAAAAAATTAGAATTTTCAGCAGGCAGCGTCGTCGATCCATATTTCTCTGATAGCATAATTGATAGGACTTCGCTATTTACCGCGAGCACTATGGCTCGTTGGTTACCAATTTCTTTTGACCTCAACGGCTCTACGTGGCACAAACCTCATAGTGCACAGTTGCATATCGCGCGCAAGCGATTTGAGGGTGTCATCTGACGTGAAGATAATGTGAACGCACCACCGATATTATGTGATTTCACTCTGCTGGAGTTCTTCTTCTGGGGTTTTTTCAAGCTGCTGGTACATATATGCGAATAAGCTACAAACCCCTGTGTTCCTCAAATCCAACATAACCCATGCCGTCGGTTATGTTTATGCACCAGAGAGGCATGCAAATAAGACAAAGAAAATGATATTGAACTTGAAAAGGTACTGAAGACATTATATCTAATGACTGCGATAAAGAGTGTGCTGCATTGAAGCCGCCGTAGTTTAGTAGTTATTGTGTTGGCTTATTAGACGTGAGGCCACTGTTCAAACCTTTGGTTAGACATTTCGAACAAAACGAAATATGAAAAAATATTTCTTTGGCGTCTTCCTCTCAGCAGATTTTTGGCAAAAACTCTGTGAGTAAATAAAAAATTGCCATGAAGTTCGGAGTCCACCTTAAACTGTAGGTCTCACCATTCATATCTAAAATTAACACATACAACATAAGTGGCGTAATAATCCTGACTGAAGAGGTTGTAATGACCAATTATGTACGTATGTACATTGGACAGGAAAAGCAATATATTTTGTCAAAAAAAGTTCCCACAGGCTTAATACTCCTGCACAAAGTCCCGATATGACTTCAAGAGAGTATTTAGGAGATCCTTTGAAAGAACGGTTACGTAATCGCTAAACCTCAAACAAAACTCAACCGAAAACTTGCTCATGAAGCCACCAGAAAACACTAAGCAAAACTTGTACATACAATTCCAAATTGGTTAAATGGAGTGCTTGACCTTAAGGGATGTTCTACTAAATACAAGGGATAACATTTTCATATATTAGGCCTTTGAATTTTTTTAATTTACTCAGGGTTCTCCTTGTGGGTACCTATGGAGTCATCTGAAACTTTTCCTTATTTTTCTCTTGTTTTATGAAAAACATTAAAAAATTGTGTGTTTTATAATAAAACAGTAATAAATTAATAAAATAAATATAAAAACTATAAATTTTTATACCAAATTTTGGCTGTGAAATTGCTAAAATATATTGCCGTTATAAGACTTTTGCTGTCCACTATATGTTCTTCGAGTCTACCGTACTCGGTTCATATTTTTGGGCGCATAACTTAAACCTGTTTACATTATAATTACACAATAGAACTTTAGTTCTAGTGTGTCTATGCATAGCGTCGTGAAAGCCACCCGCAAAGCCATTCAGACTACTTATGGTCCTGAATTTTCGCATAAACTGGGATCCAGCAAAAACTGACTCGAGGAGGTAATAATCAGCCATTCGATTAGTCAGGTCACGATGACGCTGTTGATCTATATTTAGACTTGCCTTCAATTATTCTAAGTGTAGTCCGCAAAAGAAATATTTCTTCGGCGACTTCCTCTCGCAGATTTCTGGCATAAACTCAGTAAGTAAATAAAAATTTGCCATGCAAAATTTCTCAAAAATCTGTCATTAGGAGTCGACTTTAAACTGTCGGTCCCACCAATCATGTATGAAATTAACACACACAACATAAGTGGTGTGAGGAGCTATGCCGTAATCCTAACTGAAAGGTTGTAATGACCAATTATGTATGTACATGTATGTATGTATATATGTGCTACATTAATTTATTGGCTTATGGAGTACGCAGACGTTATTTACTTTGCTTAGAAGTTAAATGTTGATTTTGTTTCACAAGAGTTCTAAATTAGCCTGCAGGTTAGAACAAACAGACTTGTCAAACTTACTTACAGTTCAATATATTTTTCACATTCGATTTTTCTACAACTCTCTCCATAATTTTCTATTGCTTGTTAGATACTCTGCATATTTCAATCCAACGACGAATTGTGAGAATTCGCTTGGTAATATCCACCAATTGTGAGCAATACCTGATTTAGACTTTAATTGAGTTTAATTATTGGTTACCATATTCTCCGTATTTATGTCAGTCTAATATTTACGATCTCTTTTGGTGTTTTTAATCTCTTCTTTACTACAACAAACTCTTCAAATCATAAAGACAAACAAGTAGAAAACAAAATCGACCATTAACAATCAAATGCGGCAAATTTGCTAAAAAGAAAGAAAATCAATACTTGGCAACAATTCCATTGAATATCTTCATTACATTTTTTAATAAAAATCATTTTATAAAATTTAATTATGTGAGCTTTAAATTTTTAAATATTTAGTTTGAAATCGAAAGATTGTGTTAAAAATTCCACAGCATTATTACGATTATTCGCACGCAAATAATTTGTTTAAAAGTGTTGTTTTGTTGGGAATTCCTTTCAATTTGAAGGTTAAATAAGATTTTTCAGTGTGTTTTTATTCGGTGCCTGAGCATTTATAAATCAAAACAGCCTACAGATGTGTTTCTCACCCAAGTCCCTTAAGGCATATTTCCTGGAAAATTCATTTAAGTAATGTAAGGCCATGTTATTGCATTTAAAATTCAGAAAAGAATTAAAACTTAACTTTAAAATGTTTCTCTACAATTATGTCACTAAGACTGTGTTGGATGAGAATGATTTTAAATAATTAAAATTCCCAGGAACAACAGAAACACATCTATACAGAAGACGAAGGACAATATTAAACACAATATTTCGTTTTTAGGTGCAATTTGGACTCAAATAGTTAAGAAAAATCGTTTCATAAATTCCCATTTTAGACTTTAAGAATTATACACACCTATACGTGTGCGTACAAATTTCCTATTATTCCCATGTGTAGGTGTAATACATGCACAATGAATGTATTTGTGCTTGTATATCGATTAAGGATTGTAGCACGCTGGGAATCAAATAAACTAATCAAATGCCAAACGAAAGTTAAAACTTGTTAAACGGCCAACCATATTGACATTAGCATAACAATTACAGATGTTTAAATGACAGTTACAAGTCACTAAATACATACATATGTATACACATAAGCACAATACATATACTCACACATATACAAACACGTATATTCCTTGAATCTGGCACAAACCTTCTCTACTTCTCTGTTCGATAAATTTATTGTCAATGAAAGTGCAGAGTTAAACAAGTGTCACACATTCATGCGTTCAGTGACAGTTGGACAAAAGAATCGTTTGAAAGATATACTGGGGGCTAGAATCGAAGAAAATTTATTGCCATTTTGTTTGTCAACATTTTGTTAAAAGCAGGTAAATATACTCTCGCATTGATTTGCAGCGATAGCGTTGGAAAAAGATTTATGAACTTGACTATTGTATGAGTACAGCTGCTTTGCTAGAGAAAATTTAAGAAAAATTTATTAAACCTGCATAAATTAATAGAAACTTAAGTACATTTTTTTAATATGGATCAAATTGTTCAATGGTTTAATAACCTATGAGAATAACACCACTATCCATGCATAAAAAAATTGGAGGCCACACTCACCGCAAGAGCTTACCAGACGAAATTTAAATTTAACAGGCAAACTGTAGAATTTCTAATGAGAGCTTTAAAATTTAAAAAGTCGAAGACTATATAGAAATGTCCTCTCTCATCTCTTCTATTCAATGTAGTCATCGCAAAATTTATCGCAAGCGGTTATCAGATGTAGTTAAAAAAAAACACAAACTGCAGAATTTCACACGACAGCTTTAAAATTAAGAAATTCGGGGTCAATATCGTGATCATGCAGAAATGTAGTCGCCATAGTCTAGTAGGTGCTGTGTTCCCTTATTAGACGTAAGGCATCGGTTCAAAGCCCAGTTCAGACATGTTCAACTAAACGAAACATTAAGAAATATTTCTTCCGCGACTTCCTCTCAGCAGATTTCTGGCAAAAACTCTGAGAGTAAATAAAATTTCTCAAAAATCTGTCGTTCGGAGTCGACTTTAAAATGTAGGTCCCTCCACTTATGTATAAAAATTAATTCACACAACATAAGTAGTGTGAAAAGCTAGATCGTAATCCTGACTAAAGGGTGGTAATGACCAATTATGTATGTTGTGAATGAAACCCACTAATGGTGAAGTTAGCTTAACAACGAAGCCACGAATGGAGGGATTGATTTAAGGAAGCTGACATTGGACAAGTCTATCTGAACTTGTCGATGGATGTACTATTTTTCCTATACATACAGACATACATAATTGGTCATTACAATCCTTCAGTAAAGATTACGACCTAGCTTCTCATACCCTTAAGTCGCGTGTGTTGTTATTTATTGTCAGAGTTTTTGTCGGAAATCTGCTAAGAGCCAGCCGCCGAAAAAAATATTTTTCATATTTCGTTTTGTTGCAGATGTCTGACCAGGGGTTTGAAACGTGGCCTCAAGTCTAAGAAGCCAACACACTAATTATTAGACTACGATGTCTTTACATTGTATGACTGATGATTTTTTTTAAGCATATGGGTTTCGAAAATATAAAACAAAAGGCATAAAAAATTTGCAATTTGGCCTTTTTTTCCCAGCAACACATACTGAAAATGTGGGTATCGTCAAATAGAATTAACTATCACGACTTTGGTGGTCAATGGACTGTTTCTAAACATCTGATTATTTACTCTTCAAACTCGCCTGTAAATATGTTTATTGTATAGGGTGAGTTTGATGTGTGACAACGCCTAACACAAATTATATATCAATTAAGGTCAATTTTTCTATGTAAGGTAAAAATAGTCAGTAATCATCGCACGTTACCTTGCTCCATTAACTGTATCATTGCAATTTTTATTATTATGTTGCAGTCAGTTTCGCCTACATTTTCGAGTTGACGACTATTCTTGCAAAGTCTGTATTAATAAGTCCCTTAAAATTAATTTTTTACAATAATTTCTAATTAAATTTCAATCAAGTTTTATGCCAATTTATTTACGAAAATCAAAACCAACTAAATTTATTTTCCTAACCCTTAGCAAATTTTTAAATATAAAATCAACACACATATAAATAAACCCATGTGATTGCTGTTATTGTTTACCAACAAAATAATTCTTAACACAAAACTTCTGCTGACAGTTTAATTTTATGCCCAATAATACTGCCTAAAAGCAAAAATCATTTTATTTTTATCCTCTTTCTTTCACTTCTATTTTCTTCTTCTATTGTATGTATTTAAAGGCTTTGATTTTTAATTAAAGAAAATTTTTTTAAAGAAAGAAGGGATAAAGAGAAAAAGAAAAGAATAAAAGAAAGAAAATCCTTTTTTATATTTTTAAATTGCAATGTTAAGAAAGAATTTATGGGTTTTTTTTCACCAGCATATATACTCTTGTATTGAATTAAAGTCTACACAAAGAAATGTGTGTCCTTGGAAAATCCATAAACATTTCACCATAATACAATTGGAATGTTTTCAAAAAAAAATGAGAATATGGTTGAATGAGAAAAAACAAAACGAAAAAAAGGGAGACAAAAAAAACAAAATAAATAGCGAAGGGAATAATGGAGAGAAAAACAATGGAGAGAAATTCTTCTACTTAACACATATACATGCATATACACATACAAATATACAGAAATATTCAAGTGCTTTTCCCAGACAAGAAAAAAAACACTTTAATATTGTAAAGAGTTCCTATAAACAAATTCAAATACACACACACACATTCATATGGACTTACAGACAGTTATAAAACTATGAGACATTTTGCATGAACAAGAAAGAATATGGCGAATATTGATTTGAATTTTTAAAACGACTTTAATGAGTTCAACCTTGAATTAAGAAATAATAACTTAAAGTATACTCAACAACTATTTGAGTATTGCAAATTTTGCGACCACCACGCTCTCCTTTACGAATATCCATATCGGAAAAGTGATATGGATAATTGGCGTCTAGAAAATTCTGTTGAATTCTTTACCACTAGTACTGTTTGCTGTCTTTATGTCGATCATACATACATACATAATAGGTCATTACAACCCTTCTGCCAGGATTACAACCTAGCTTCTCACATGTATTAATTATTATGTGTTAATTCAAGTGTCATAAGTGGTGGAACCAACAGTTTAGAGTCGATTCCGAACGTCTTTTTCTTTTTCATGGCAATTTTATTTACTTTCTGAGTTTTTGCCAGAAATCGGCATATTTCGTTTTTGTTGGTTATGTGTGACCTAGGGTTTGAACCGAGGCCTCATGTCTAATAAGCCAACACACTACCTTCTAGACTACGACGACTCCATGTACTCCATAGTACAGTTTTTAAGAAGGAGATAAGATCAGTCATTTGATTTCAGCGTTTTCTGGCAAACGCTTTTGATCCACTCTTGGGTCCATAACAGATGCAAAGAATGCTATGTCCGCTAATGTCCGTCAATAATAATCACTGTTTGGAGGCATAAGCCAAACTACCTAAAGATGAAGTTACAGTATGTGCCATACAATTACAATCAGTCCGTTCTTTCTTGTTAAGAAGAGTATTCGCTATAGACTTAATAGTTCCCAGAGCGGTAGATCAAACCCACATGATGAGAAGAAAAAAAAAAAGAATACGATCCTCAGACTCTAATTATTTTATACTAGACTGCACAAAAATCATTCGGACGATGCTATTATTATGCTTCAGGCTTTGGTATTTGAAGTAAACAGCTTCAACTACAGAACTATTTGCCTAATATTCATAAGTCGTTGAACGCTGGCTTCCCAATCATCCAACACCAACTGAATAATAACTACGACATTTATCTGTTCACCCCTTAGAATATACGCCGCAGCGGGATGATGTCAGATCTTGTCGCTCGCGGAGCAGAATATCATAAGTCGACGTATCATGCAATCAGATACAAATGTGCTGTTTCTGTAAGACAAATGGTTTCACACGTTCGTCTGTATGCATGGCAAACAAGATCACTCAATTTTGTGAAACCATTATTCTAACAGAAACAGGCTTTTTAATACGTTTCCTCATAATATACAGGCCGTAAGTCGTTGACTGCCAAGCGCTTGTCTCCAGCCATTGTGTACCTCAACAAAGAAGAAGAAAATTTTTCGACAAAAACTATAGCAAGTGATGACCATTTATACCTTATAAGAATACTTTAATTAAGAAAATTAGAGCTACTGGAGCATCAGAAAATCAGCAATAATACACGACAAGCCATAATACTCGCCAAAACCCATTGTAAATAAAAATAAATTCAAATGGAAAAAAACTAACCTACAAGTATAGCAGCATTGCGTTACATCAAGAGTTCATATGTATACATTAAAATATCCAGGACCCATAGGCGGGTACCAATATTAAAGAATATTCAAAGAAATCCTTGAAAAAAAACTAATCTAACTTTGTATCAGGATTTCTACATTTCAATGTAAAATGACTCATATTTCACACAAACAGAAAGAAACACTTAATCGTACACCAATACACACTCATAGATATTTCCATTTTAATACTTCTCTTCCTCTATACTGGTAGTGATGTTTTTAATGAATTTACGACGAGCTCCGAATCACTTACTGAACTTAAAGCACGATAGCCATTTGCAAGTCTTTGGACTTTGGTTGAAATCATAGTTTTTAATTTATATGTATCGAAGCACATTGATAAAGTCCAATGGACCGATTGTCATGCCTGAATTCCGAATTAATGATTTCGAATACTAGGACTTATTCGTGTCTAGGAACTTTTTCAAATTGTCCATGTATCTTGGACAAAAAGTAACAACGAGAATTACATATGATTACTATAAGCATTTACCAGGCACAGTTGCTATTAAAGAGGCTGTAGAATAACTTAGCTGAGCTGCAATAGCTGAAGAGTTTAATCGAGTTTATTCGAATAATATGTGTCCTGGAAATATAAAGCCACATGAGCTTGTAGGAGCTAACAATACCTTACGGGTTTAGCTCTATTTGAAAGAAGTACATGAGCCTCTGCTCTATAGACAATCTAAGAATAGTAGGTGGTCGGCTAGGGGGTAACTACCGAATAGACAGGCAGTAATGACCGCACTATCTCGACTATAAATACACGCACTCTTTGATGAAAATGATTATGGTTAATGTAGTCTTACTTGTGTCTGCTATTAATTGACATTGTTTCATAAAATCAGAGACTAAGGACTAACTGCTATTGGATTGTAATTCGCACTCCAAAAGATGTTTATCCATTATTATCTATTCTAACCTCCTATAACGTCTGATAAGTTTTAGAAATTGGAAAGAAAATCCGAAGAGAATCAAATAAATGCCTATTTTTTTATTATTTAAAGATTATTTCTCATAAATATTACGCGTGATAAGCGGAAGCTGTATTGTTTTCTTCCAGGACTGGCATTGTGCATGAGAGATTTTACGTATTATTGACAAAAATATTCTAATGAAGTTACATTACATGCTCTTAAGGGCCAATAATGTGCTCCAAAATTCGCACCTTGTGTCTTGTGGAATATGCAGTCGTCTTGTTGAAACCCCATGCTAATCTAACAAAAATCTTTCTACTTGGGAAATAAGGTAACCTTACTTGATCTACTGATATTCTGAGATTTTCAACTTTTTTGAAGAAGTGTAGCCGAATAATATCGCCAATCCACAAAGCGCTACTTATTTACTTAATTACATACATGCATAATTGGTCAATACAACCCTTTAGTCAGGATTACAACTTAGCTTCTCACACTACCTATAGTGTGTGTGTTAATTTTATCCATAAGTGGCGGAACCTGGAATTTAAATTTAATTCCGAAAGGCAGCTTTCTGAGAAAATTTTCATAACAATTTTATTTACTCTGAGAGTTTTTGCCGGAAATCTGCTGAGAGGAAAGTCGCCGAAGAAATATTTGTTTATAATTCGTTTTGGTGTCTGAACTGGGGTTTAAACCGTGGCCTCACATCTAATAAGCCAACACACTACCTACTAGACTACGGTGACTTTAGAAATTGTACTTAATTGGTTATTACAAAATTTTAGTAGGTTTACAACCTAGCTTATTGCCCTACAAATGTTGGTTATTTTAAATTTATCGATAACTGGCGAGAACTACAGTTAAACGGCAACTCAGAACAACAGATGTAAGAAGTTTTTCGTGGAACTTTCACCTACTCCTAGATTTTTTGAGTCTCCTGAGCTGAGGTTTAAATCTCGGGTTTTCGTCTAATAAGCAAACAAACTCTTCACTCGGCAAGTGCGACTTTATGCTGAAGATAATTTTTCAATTGAAACATAGCGTATGAAAAACTATGGAGTCGTCGTAGTCTAGTCTTATTTGATGCAGGGCCTCGTCTCCAACCTCAGGTCAGACGACTTGCTCGACTTCCTCTGAGCAGATTTCTGACAAAAACTCTGAGAGTAAATAAAATTGTTATGAAAATTTTCTCAGAAAGCTGTCTTTCGGAATTAAATTTAAATTCCAGGTTCCGCCACTTATGGATAAAATTAATACACACAACGTGAGTGGTGTGAGCTAGGCCGTAATCCTGACTGAAGGGTTGTAATGGCCAATTATGTATGTATGTATGCAAAATTGTACAAATCGTTTTTATTCTATGCGATAGAAGTGGTAACTTTTACAAAGAGTTGTTAATGAGGCTGTTCATATCTTCTTCGTGGTTTCCAGGTAACAGAGTAAGCCTGTCTGACTGTTCATATCACTTGTCTTATTTTTTAATCTAAAATTAAATTTATTCGGCATACAATTGATTCCAGAAGTCATGCACACATAATATCGACGCCTCTACTTAGAATACACATATAGTCGTATATCGCGTGAAAACTTTGAGAGCTCAAAACTCAAAACACACTTTTTCGACTTATAATGTTATAGAACGGATGCGTCGATATATACTTAGCTACCCTGTGTTGTTAATATGATTGTAGCGTAGGGTGTCAGTTGTATTGCATGACTGTATATAACTAGTTTTTTTATCCTTTTTACTTGTTTTGTGTCACTCAATATTGGCACAATACGAAAAAAACAGAAATCAAGGAATTGAAAGTACAATCCAATACTGTCGCAAAACAAGAAGCAAAATGAAGAAAAAAAAAATTGAGCGAATTGGTGTCAACAGCATCAAAAAGTGTTGAAAAACAAAGAGAAATCCAAAGAAGGCAAAAAAAAATCATTTACAATGACAATAAGGAAAAAAATATCATTTACCAATTTTATATTGTTTCGTTTTCATTTTGAGTTTAACAAATGCACTCATACACAGGCACACAAAAGTACGCATACATATATACCAAGGCATGTGTGATACAAAACTCATAAATGAAAGCAATTCGAATATCGTGAACTGTTATGACAATACATGCATGAATATGCCACAAATACATACGGTTACAGAGAAATACAAACACATAAACATACACATACAAGAACAAAAGAAATTCGTATAGGAATTGAAAACGATGTAATAAAATGGTAAAGTGAAGTTGAAAAATGGAAAAAATGGGAAAAGAAAAGTGAAAAACGCTGAGAAAAAAATTGTTCTTTAAAGTTTTTTGTATTCAATGCCTAGCACATGGAGCCACAAGAATGCTGTCGCACATGAAAATTTAAAAATTCACCAAAGCCCCACATACATATACACTTACACTGCTGGAAAGTGAAAATACTGCCTTTACATGGAAGCTCTATGGGGGAAACAACTAAATTGGATGTAACCCTTTAAAATATCTGAAGTGTGGCATACGCCATTTCATTTTATGGACGAGACAATATTATTACGAAAAAATTTCATTTTCTACCCAAACCTTTGAAATTTACATTGTGTCATATAGACATATGTACATACATACGCACATACATCGGTATTACAGATTCGAAAATGAAATTCATTTTGCGGTCATGTAAAGATTTAATTTTAAACAATTTATTAAAAATTCTTTGGGGTTACAAAAAAGAAATGAAATTTTATTGGAAAATATGGCGAATGAATGAAATCTTAAATTGCATGTGACTTGTTACTTCATTATATTGAAGTCCGCAGTAATATTGAATGAATTGTTTATGAATTTAGGTTTTTAATTTACATTTTAGAAATTCTGATTTGAATAACACAATTTAAAAGAGCACTCGCACATCGGACCTAGTGGGTTGGATTGCTATTGGATTAAGGATTCCAAAATAGATTTCCTTTCTGCCGGACGTTACCTAAGACCAGAGACAGAGGCTACGATGCTAATTTTCTTTTTTTTAAATTAGCAAATCAAAGTGCTCTTTATAAATCAGGCAAAATTGAACAAAAATGCACCTTGTGGTGGAAATTGCCTAGTGGGCTGAAAAGCCATAGTCAAAGGATTCTAAAACAGGTTTCCTTACGGTCGTGCTTTATTTGGGACTAGAGATATGGGCGACAAAGCTAATTGTTTCTTAAAATGAGAAAAAAAATTTCTACATAAAACCGCCAAAATTGGGGATGTCTTACATTTTTTTGTCAATGACTTTCATTTTTTTGCGCGATTGCTTGAATTTTTTTGTTTGTTTTTTTGGTCGATAACATGCATTTTTTAGTCGACGACATGTAGTTTTTGGTCGATGATTTGCAATTTCTTTGGTAGATGACTTGGATATAATGGTCGATAACTTCCATTTTTTGGTCGATAAATTGTATTTTTTTTAGTCAATGACTAGCATTTCTTTGGTCGATGACTAGCATTTTTGGTCGATGATAAAGATGATCAGAAACCATAAATATTGCTCGTTCGTAACAAAAATTGTTTTGTAATCCTTGATACAAGGTTTATTCAGCTAACTAGGTCTATTTCCTCCCCAGTTTCATTTTTTTATCCGATTTTGATCAATTTCTTCTCGTCGTACTATTAAAAATCAACAAAGCCCTGTAAGTTGGGGCAATAAATTTCCCAATTTTCATATTTCTCTTGCAATACTAATATTATTTACACCTACAATACCTATGTTTTACGCTTTTTTTCCTTCAATTTCAGAAAGGTTAACTTGGAAATTTACAATTCATTTGCAAACATTTTCTTCCAGTAATTACTCAACGCAAAAAAGCAAATTCCCTTCACTCTCAAAGGCTAAATACAGCAAAATAAACAAAAATAATAAGAGGGGGTTAAACGCCAAAAAGTATACTCCAATGAGTTTTAATACTTCCGTAACAAGCAATATAGGGAGAGGGGCTATAGCAACAAAATAATGTTATTTTATGTTCTCAATTTGAAAATGTCGTCATGGTATTATTGTCATCAAAGTGTTTATATATTTGTATGAGATGTGTATGTATAGGAATGTGTGTGTGTGTGTTTAAAACAGAGTATTAATTTTGGGTTCTGGTTGTCTGTATGCATAAGAGCGTGAATATGTTGTTAAACAGGCTTTTTTTCGTGCTTGTTTTGTAATGGGAGTAATAATTTGCGCAAGGGTGTGCTTATGGATATATCTAAGAGTGTAAGCGTGTGTGAGTTTGTACTGTATAATCTATCCCTGTAGATGTAAGTATTAGAACACATTATACAGGAATTTTCCTTTGGGATTACATATTGTCATTTCGTAATACGCACACTTGCTTATTTATTCAGTTTGTTGCCAGTATCTCTTTTTTTTTTTTGGTGTCTGCCTATCTAACAGTTGTTACACCCTTAGAGCCTGTATTATCGCATTTAGCGATCAGTAGACCATAAAATTTTATACCAAAAAAAGTGAAACTTTTTTTTCTCATAAATCCCTTCTAATATGGTCCTCTTTACGAATCCTTTTTTTCTTTGAAAAATTTAATTCCTTTGTAAAAGTGATTGTAAATGAGGCTTTTAGGTAGAAGTGCAGAAAATGTTTAAATGATTTAAAAATAATTTTAAACACATGTTGAAAAAAAATAAATAAATACAAAAATAGAACATATACTTGGAGTATAGGGATTATTGAAGGGTCAAAAAAATTTGAATTTTTTATTAAAAAAAATTTAATTTTTCTTTATTTTGCATAAAAAATTAAAATTTTCTTTAAATGTATTCCTTTTATCTGACGACCATCGTAGCAACCCAAAAACCTTTAAACAATTTCCCCATCTATTTGTTTGTTTTTTCTTTTTTCCCTCTGGCAACTTATTTTCAACTGAAACTAAAATGAAAGACAATTTAAGAAATCAGTTGTTTACACCACTAGTTTCGAAATTGTTTGTTTTTTTTTTGTCAAACTTTTGTTGATGCCACTACCCTTTATAAAACGTTTTACGAGTTTTCTTTGTCACAAAAATGATTTAAAGTTGCATTTGTACCAGTCAGAGACTATGTGTCAACCAATTAACTATAATTAGGTGTAGAACAGCATCACAGTTGCTAGCTACCAGTGCAAATACGGAACTGAATGTAAAGCAAAGCACCTACACTGGTTGGTATGAGTTGTTGTTGTCGTCGTTTGATAAGCTGGTGGTAACAATACTATTATGACAGTTGCTTGTGTAGAAGGGAAGTGATAAATTAAAAAAAAGTGTTCTGTGATTAGGGATATTTTGTACAGTTTAGTAGCACACTGTAGAACTTAAGGCTTTCAGTTTTCAACATAAAATTTGTAAACAATATTGCATGGAGGGAGAGAAAAATTACTGCAATATTGTCATTCAAACTCTTTAAGCCTTCAATAGATGGAGAAATTAAAGAAAAGCAATGGCTGCCTTCCAAAATGTATCAATACAAAGTTTGTATGCAGTTCTACTACTGTATATAAACTATGTAGATATGCAAAGTAACCATACAATGCATCAACTATGAATCCGATACCTCATTGCTTTTTGACTGCGTTAAAAATACACATTGACGACGTTTTGAAATATAATACATTGTATATATTTTGTACAGCGGCTTTATGAAACACGATACTTTGTTCAAACACAAAGCAACTAACATTTGGAAGGCAGCCAATTAAACAATTTTTAATTAATAGGTTACACAGAGTTTGGCCAGAAATATTGACAACTTTTGACGAAACATACATAATTGATCATTACAATCCTTTAGTCAGCATTACGACATAGCTTCTCACACCACTCATATTGTGTCTGTTTAATTTTATAAATGAGTGGCGGGACCTACAGTTTAAAGTCGGCACCGAACGACAGAATTTTGTAAAACTTTAAAGGCAATTTTGTTTGCTCTCAGCGTTCTTACCAGAAATCTGCTGAGTGGAAGTTGCCAAAGAAATATTTTTTTATATTTTCGTTTTGATAATTAACCTGGATTTTGAGCCATGGCCTTACGTCTAATAAGCCAACACACTACCTATTAGACTACGGCAAGTTCTTTTTATAAAATTTTATTTTTAAATAGTAAATGTAATCAATGCATCAAACATATTTGGCTCTGTTCAGAAGTTCTGCATTTGACACGAATGTCAAAGTCTTCACAAGCTGTCAAAAACATGCAGACTGCAATTCAAACCAAGAAAATAATTCAAAATTATTGGCAGTTATTCATGTAAAAATTTCAGAATAATTTCAAGTAGTACTCGTCCAAGATCGAGGAAATTGAACAATAGCTTGTCATACTTGATATATTTTTGGGATCACATAAAACGATCATTTTGCAATCAAATCAATTCAAAATGCAAAAATTGTACATAAAAAGCGGCTAACCGGCAGAACGTCAAGGCTAATTTGACAATCATCGAGACAAAGAAATTCTTTGTTTTTAGAAAAACCCGAAGAGAGCCATTTTTTAGTGGCTGCAAAAATCTCTTCAGAATATCACACAATATATTCTGAAGATATTTACAAAATAACGTTGAAAATCTAATCACTGTTCGATAGAAGGCTAAAACACTAAAACTAAACCCTCAACCTCGTTGTTGTCATAAGAAAATAATGAAGCCTTCATGTGACCGGATTTCCACAGACAGTGTAAAGACAAGTGAAACGAGAAAACATTTCTTTATCCACTGGATACATATCCAAGTACATATGGTAGGCAAAAGAAGCACTATGGCCTCTATCAAACAGTTAAGCTTACTGCTCTGTGATACTAAGTGAGCTAAAGATGGTTTCAGTATTCGAACCATATTGGGCTTCACTTCTCTATAATTTTTAAGGGGACCTAAACTAAACTCAATTGATTCATTGATTCACACCTGTGGACAGTCAGACAGCAATCAAAGCACTGGGATGCCAATTTGTCAAATCAAAGGGCGTCAGGAGTTGCATGGACTCTCTGCATCGTATACGTCGACACAACACCCGCCTATACTGGGTTCTGGGCCTCTGTGGCATAGAGAGGAACGAAAAGGACGAACTGTTATGGAAGGAATTGGTGATGTCTGAGAAGTAGACGATAGGGCGAATATATGTTATACTTTTCCAAGTTGGAAAAAGCAGCATAGAATTCACCAAACCATAGGTGGTCCCACATACCAGTGGACAACAGGGAAGCCAAGGAACTACTTGAGTTCGACAAGAGGACGGTCCGCACCTATAACAAGAATTCTAAAGGGTTTCGCTAACAAGCTGATTATGTCCTACCAAGATTCCCGCATAAGATGCCATGATGTAGAGAAAACGAATTCCGTGCAACACCTTTTATGCGAGTGCCTTGCACCCCAGAAAAGATGCCATTTTGGGTGACAAAAGCTGTAAAGATCTGGTCATGTTGGCGAACGTGCCACTAAAGAAACTGGTAGGTTTCATACGAAGCTCTGGGTGGCTCAATGCCACCACAAACGGCTGATGACAAGGGGACTTACGTCACAATGGATCATATGGCCACCGAGTAAACTTGCCTGTGCACGGCAAGCTACTCGCTAACCTAACATAACCTAATCGTTAGATTATCATCAATCACATTAGCAGTGACCAATCCAATAGAATATTAATCAATGCGGTCTTAAACTAAATCATCAAGGGAGATAGTTCTCCAGATATGTAATTGGGAAGGAATTTAACCTGCGCTAATACGCTAGGTTTAGATATGTTAAAGTAATTGTAGAAGTAATTTTCAGTAATTCAAAGATCCTATCAGAGGCTTAAGGCAAACACAAAATTTTTAAAGTCTTAGGTGGGCTTATTTATTCATTAAATCGCTTAATTTCACATCCATCAAAACCAGAATGTGTCATTGGATTTATGTATGTCAACAGAAGCATTGTGACGTAAGCTGCTATAAAAGAATAACTAACCTGGTTTGCAAAGAGTTTTTATTATTTGATAGTCTGAAGATATTTACCTGCAACAGAAGATATAAATTCATTAAAATCAGGAGTAAAAAATATGTTTATTTTTTAAAAAAACAGAAAATATCGCATAATAATTATGTTAACATAAAAAGAAAAATCATAAAATTGGTTTATTAATGTCAAAATATATTTATTTTGTATTCTAAAAGATTTACAACAATCTAACGAATGACAATTGAAATTTTGTTTGATTTAATGAACCAAACAAATAACCTGTAATAGAATCCCAGCTAATATAGACATCATAAACTGTAATAATAAAAATTTTCTTTTCTATTCTAATAATTTTACATAAATAATTTCGTGTGTATAATAACAACAAATCAGAACCTCTGTTGTATGTATATATAAACCACAAGTCAAAGGCATACAAAAACTCTGAAATTTATGGGTCTATGAAATCATAGATGAAACCATTATAAATCACACAAACCACATTACAAAGCCATACACACGTATTAAAACCAATATAACACAGGGATACATAATATTTATACATAAATATTATAACATACTTATTTGTAACAAATAATAAAATATATGAAGCATAACAAAAGGCGCCAAAACCACATTCACCTTGAATATTGACAGAAAAAAAAATTGCTTTTCTCCATAAGTTTAAATGTGTTGTCAGTTTTCACATAAAAAAAACCAAAAAAAAATCGAACAATTTATGCAAAAAAAATAAAACTTTTCTGAATTTAGATTTGTTATGCTGCTGAAGTCAACTGAAGAAGTTTGTTTTTTTTTTTGAAGAGCAAAATAAATTTGAAATTAACATTTGATTGTGATTGCAAATATTTTCCAACCATAAATTGTATGAATATTTAATCATGTTTTATGAATTTTATTTAAAAATTAATGCGTACATAGTAAATATTTTTATAAGGCATACATAATTTACGCTAGAATTAACAAGAAATGTAAAAAATGTATTACAATACTTGTACACAATTTATTACTTATTTAAGGCGAATTATATTTGCATTTGATGTCGTATTTTTTATTACGAAATTGAACTAAATTTTGTATAATAAAAAATTTTTAAATCCATTATTACAACTTGCCGTTAAAGTTGGGTTTATCTAAAGGTAACTTAAGCTAACGTGAACTTTAAAGTCACCTCTAACTTCTTTTCGCTATTACAACCTAATGATAAAATAAAGTTAACTTTTACAAGAATATGGCAGTGCCGGATAACACTGCTCAATTAAATAAATTTTTTTTAAATTTTGTGGCAACGACGGGCTTGGTTTTTTGTTGTAACGGGTGATTTTTTAGCTATTATCTCTTTGGCAACACTGGTTTAAACAGCTCACACACGTTTCGTGTTTTGTTTCACTGTCAAACATCTTCAGCTTGGTCTATAATTTAACCATGAATCGTCTTACAAACGAACAACGCTTGCAAATCATTGAATTTTATTATCAAAATGCGTGCTCTGTTAAGAAAGTCCATCGCGCGCTTCTTCCATTTTATGGTCAGTTTAATCGACCCACTGAAGCGGCTATTCGGGCTATTGTGACTAAATTTCGCACCAAATTTACATTGTTGGACATTAAACCACCAACACGCTTACGTAGAGTGCGAACTGAAGAAAATATCGCAGCTGTATCGGCCAGTGTTAATGATGACCATCAATTATCGATTCGTCGCCGTTCGCAGCAATTGGGCCTCTGTTACTCAACAAAGTGGAAAATTTTGCAGAAGGATTTAGGTGTGAAGCCTTTCGAAATACAGCTGGTGCAAGAATTGAAGCCGGTGGGCTGGTGGCATCATTGGACCGTACTTTTTCAAATATGCTGCGAATCGTAACGTAACTGTGAATGGTGAGCGCTACTGTGAGATGATATCCAACTTTTTTTTTGCCCAAAATGCAAGAGCTTGACTTGCATGACATGTGGTTTCAACAAGACGGTGCCCCATGCCTAACACCGCGCGTAACAATGGACTTATTGAGAGGCGAGTTCGGTCAACATTTTATTTCACGTTCCACATCATGCGATTTAACGCCTTTAGACAATTTTTTGTGGGGCTATGTTAAAGCTCATGTCTATACAGACAAGCCCGCTTCAATTGACGCATTGGAAGACAACATTGAAGCATTTATTCGTGAGATATCGGCCGAAATGTTGCATAGAGTATGCCAAAATTGGACTAAGCGGATGGACCATTTGAGGCGCAGTCGCGGTCAACATTTGCATGAAATAATCTTCAAACATTAAACTATATGGACCGTACTATCGATACAAATAAAGATTTCATGCATTTTTCTGAATTTTAGGTGTTTTTTTTTGAAAAATTTTCATACAGCTCTTAAAAAATCACCCATTATATGCTAATTTTGTTTATATTTGAAGTTGCCATATTGAAAATAATATGTAATATGACAAGTTCAAACATCTTTGCCTTTTTTCATAATGTCAGGCTCGAGGATTGAACTCTCTATTAAGCCAATAAAATACTACTACGGCGACCGCACTTATCAAATCTTGTGATCAAACTTGTTTTTTTTTTACCAAAACCATATTAAATTTCTAACAAGAGTTTTATTATCAGATATCAAAATTAACACACACAAGTGTTATGAGAAAGTAGGCCGTAATCCTGATTGAAGGATTGCATTGAGTCGACTTTGAACTGTAGATCCCACCACATATATGTATTTATGTGTGAATCAACACACACAACATAAGTGGTGTGACAACCTAGGTCGTAAGCCTGATTGAAGGTTGTAATGACCAATTATGTATGTATGTAGACTTTTATGTTGCATTCGAACGATTTTCTATGCAATATTTACTAGCTCCTGGCAAATCGTAGCAATACTGTGCGTAACAGTCATCAGTGTCAACCCAAAAATGTCTAGGTTTTTGGAGATACCACCTCTGTTTCCCTAGGCCATCTAATTGATTCAGCCTTTTGATATTCTGTTGGCTTAAAAGGAAAAACAAAAAAAAAAACGAAACAACTTTATGTTAAAAAATTACACCAGATACAGATCTGTTATCATTATTAGTGTTTTTGAAAAATATTTGACTGCCTTTTTTGCAGCAAAAATGTTTATAAAAATTTAAATTTAATCTTGAAATGTATTTTAATATTGTATTTTAAATAAAGTGTATAACAAGGCCATTAAAAATAATTAAGAAAATATCCAAAAAAAAAAACTTAATAACGTGAAAGAGATTATTTGCCATTAGAAAAGAAAAAAAATACGAGCCTCTTGTTAATTTCGTACAAAAAATATTATGTTTAATAAACAGTGTAGCTTCAAATAATAGCACCAGTTAAATGAGGAAAGTTAAACGAAGCTTTCGGTATACGATGACGTTTAATTGCTCTAGATCTCGGTATAATAGACTATCCATCCGCTTAACAACAAAAAACCTTAATTAATTAAATTAATGGTAGGAAATGAGTAGTCTAGTAGGCAGTGTGTTGGCTTATTAGACGTGAGGCTTTGGTTTAAACCCCAGGTCAGATATCTCCAACTGAACGAAATATCGGCGACTTCCTCTCAGCTGATTTCTGGCAAAAACTCTGAGAGTAAATAGATTTTCCATGAATAGTTTCTCTTTTTAGGTCCCGCCACTCATGTATAAAATTAACGCTCACAACATAAGTGCTGTGAGACGCTAGGTTGTAATCCTGTCTAAAGGGTTGTAATGATCAATTATGTATGTATGCATAGTAGGAAATGAATAGGAATGACATATGTACGTTCGCACTTACACTACATATTGAAGGCAATCCAGAAAATCTAGAAGTTTGAAGCGAACCATCGGACTTGAAACAGATAACAAGAGACAATCAAAGTCAATATTAGTGTGGCAAATATCAGATTATAAGGCCAGCCAAACGAACATGGAAATAACTTATGCTATCTACGTAGTATGGTTACAGAAAATGGCGGTACAGGAGCAAACGCAAACTACAGCGTCAAAAAAGAAAGACGTATTAAGTATGAAGAAATTCACTTATATTTTGACAAATTCAACTTATAATAGTTAATGCACGTGTAATGTCTTCCGACTAGGATTAAGAACAATTACGAAAAGACTACAGCTGTTATCATAGCTGTCAGATTTGACGATTTATCGTCATTTTGACGATTTTGAGCTCCAAAAATATCGTATTGACGATTTGACGATTTATGCCCTTATTTTGACGATTTTTAAAAATTAAAAATTTACATCATATTCTTTACTTTAGTACATTAAAAGCCACTTTAAGCCACTGTAAGTATTATACAAATTGAAGTTACTTTCGAATACCTGTGATGATTTTTCTGTATTTTATTCCGTTTTAACCCCTTAAAAGCCAAAAATTACAACTCCTAAATAACCTCGTAGTTGAGAATAATTTATCACTAGTCGTTGCAGGCAATTTTAATAATTCAAGTATAGCTTCTATTATTACCATCGGAAGAACAAAGGCAAGCGCCGTTATTTTTTTTCGTACGACCAACACTCAGGGAATGGATGGCATTGTGTTTGAAATAATATGAAAATATGTTATGGGAAGAAGGAAAGAGAGAACAGCGTTTATGGACACTAGCCTTGTATATTTTTATACCATAAGTAACAGGAAAGGCCTCTGCAGGAATTGAGTTCCACATACGAATAGAGCGACTAAAAAACGTACTTTTTCTGTAATGGAGTGTGCGATCCATTGGCCAATCGACCACATACAGATGTCCTGGCCGAGAAAGACGAGCGATACGTAGGAATATATGATTTTCGGGAACAAGTCCCCTTACTTCGTTCGAGCAAAATCCTTTTGTACTAGTGATAGAATAGTGAAACACAAATCACATTGCAACGGTGCACCAATGATTCAATGGAGTAGGATACACTACCGCCATTAACGAGCTACTACGGCCTCTCCTGTACGCGGTCGAGAAACTTCAAAATAGACGTTGAGGCACCAACCTCTTAAATAATATAAATAAAATCTTAAGAAGGAAATGAAGGAAATGAAAAATGTGTCGGTTGCAGCCAACATTACACTGAATGCTCAGAATGCTCAGAATATCAAGAGCGTCTGTCTCCTTAGTATTTACACCACCCATAGATTAAGATGATGTAATATTATTGCTGCCTTTATCTGTCACTAAACAACATAGGCTCTACTGCATTATGTGTTGGATATTCTGTTCCACAGAATTAATAACACAGATCTTACAGTATTTAGAGACACATGACAATGACAAGAACAGAGCTAACTTACTTGAAAAGACCGATAAATAAAAGCAATACACTGTATAAATGGAGTCGCTGTAATCCAGTAGATAGTGTGTTGAGATAGAGAGCGCTGGTGGTTCAACCACATCTAAAAACGAAACGATATATGAAAAAAAATTTTCTCTGCAAGTCTGCTGGTATAAACTGGGGGAAAAAAGGTTTCTCCAATCTGTCGTTCGGAGTCCGCTTTAAACTGTAGGTCCCAACACTTATGTATGCAAAAAAATTTAACACACACAATATAAGTGGTGTAAGAAGCTACATAGGTTGTAATCCAGACTGAATGATTGTAATTACCAATAATGCATGTATGTTCAACCACCGGCTCAGACACTGAAGAATGAAAGGATAGATGAAAAAAATACTTCCTTCGATAACCAGTCAGACTCAGCAGTCTGCTGGCAAAAATTATCAGGAAAAGTTTTTCCAATCTGTGGGTTGCAGTCGACATTAAATAGTATGCATAAAATTAACATTCATACATAGCATGAGTGGTGTGAGAAGCTAGGTTGTAATCCTGACTAAGAGGGTTGTAATGACCAATCAAATAAGGAAACCGTAAAAGTTTGCAGTTCTGGAAACCTTATACCATAAAAAGCAAGATGCAGATGCTATTACAGTCATCGCAAATGTAGACTTTTTCATATGCTTAAAATATATATATTTTTTTTTTTTGTAATAAAAACCGCATTTAGATTTAGTATTTTACGAGCATAAAGTTTTCACAAAATCTTTCATTTTTTTTCATTTTCATAATCATAATTTAAAAACTCTGCATGAGCGTAAGCGGCCATAAAACAAAAATTCATATACTCATACACATGCATACATACATATGTACGTAGTATGTAGGGAGACGTTTTTTTTTTGGTTTTTAATAAAGTCTTATCAAAGAAAAAACAGGCATACTGGTGTTGAATGTTTAAGAAAGCAAAGAAAAAAAAGAAAAAAGGAGGAAAAGGAAAAGAGCATCGCCATAAAAGAAGAAGAAACATTTGAATGTGTTGACTTTTTCTCATACATGTTGTCTTCATGCTCTTTATGCATGCTGCCTGCCATAAATGAAACTTAAAATGAAACAAACGAATATGAAAAGTGTATATGAAAATTATTTAAAAATGAAATTCCTCTTGCAAGGATTTTCAAAAATCAACATAAACAAACATTCTAAAACAAAGCCAAACACACACAGCAACACCAACATCAACGAAATCATTTTAAAACTGGAAAAAGAAACGAAAACAATTTTTATAAAACAAAACAGCAACCAACGGCAAAAATCCACAACAAGAAAAATAAAAACAAAGCCAACATTTAAGCATCCTTAATGGTAGCATGAGAGGTCATAACAATTTTTCAAATTGAGCCAACAAACAAATCTCAAAATGTTATTCCCCCCTCCCTACGTCCATCATGCAACATACACAAATGCAAACTCATCCACTGTATGTATGTACATACATATGGTGTACGAACAAGGATAATAGGATACACCATATGACATATACATACATAGAGTCTAAAAATAATAACAAAAGATACATATACCAGCGCAAACAACGTGGGGTGTTATGTTTATGTACGAGGTTCGTAAGTGTTAAATCTTAAAATGAAATATACTTAACTAAACTTTACCAACTACCTCCATGCCTGTGGAAGTTTTTATGTTTGGTTCCAGCTTTTATTGTCTCTTACTTTGTTGTCATATTTATATCCCAAGAAATAGCCAGTGGCCTTAAAAGTAACATATCACTTCAAGGCAAACACTTTTATGCTGATGTTGTTGGCAGTGATGAGTACTACCGTATTGGTTAAGGATACAGTGGATATGTATAACAATAACTTAGCAATTTATTTTTATAAATTTTATTGAAACTCTTAAATCTGTAATGCATACATACATATATGCTGTAAAGAAAAACAAATCCAATGAAATCCTTTTTTTTATTTTTCAACACAATTTTAACAAGTAAAACAAACACAAAAGTATTCTTGCCTGAAAGCAGACAACGTGTTTGTGGTAGTTTAAGATATCATACATGCTCATGGATGCTGTAGGGTATACAAAAATGTAAAGGGTCCGCCAAATATCTTTTTTTTTTTTGAAAATGCTTAAAAAAACTGAATATTTTCTTAAATTTCTTTTTTTATTTGAAAGTACAATCCTTCCGGTTAATAATGGAAAATAATTTCATTCAAATGGCTGCCTCGGCTGGCCATGCAGTAGCCTACACGATCGGTCCAATTTTTAAGCACATTATCGATTGTGTGCAGCTGTATTTCCCCAATGGCTTCACGAATATTGTCCTTTAAGGCGTCAATTGTCTCTGGCTTGTCGGCGTAACACTTATCTTTGACGGCACCCCACAAATAATAGTCCAACGGTGTCAAATCGCAGCTCCGAGGTGGCCAAACGACATCAGCTCTGCGGCTGATAATGCGATTTTCAAAAACAGGGCGCGCAACATCGAGTGTAGCTTCTGCTGTGTTCAACGTAGCGCCGTCCTGCTGAAACCAAATGTTGCAAATATCCTCCTCTTCAATTTTTGTGAACAAAAATTGGTTCAATATGGCCCGATAACGATCGCCATTGACTGTAACGGCCACTCCTTGCTCACTTTCGAAGAAAAATGGCCCAATTATGCCTGTGGACCAAAATCCGCACAAAACTGTGACTCGTTTTGGGTGCGTCGGCTTTTCAATGTATGCGTGCGGATTTTCTGTGCCCCAAATGCGACAATTTTGCTTGTTTATATACCCGCCAAGATCAAAATGAGCTTCATCTGAAAATTTGATTTAGAAAGCTACAGTCGATCAAGCACGATTACTTTCAGAAGAATCGTGACGTATGGCAATGCTAAAAATGCTTTGCACGATATGGCATTTCACCAGAAAACAACTAACAACTAAAGTCTAGTGGGTAGTGTGCTAGACTATTATCGTGAGGGTCGTGGGTTCGACCCCCACCAGAGACTCTGGTCTGTGAAACTAATCACTAATTAGTAAATAAATAAATAAATAACCTGCAACGCCTGCCAATCAATGAATTTTATTATCAACATTCATGCCATGTGAGAACAAGTAACCCCAGACTGTTCTGCAGCTGCAAAAATGCAGTGCTGTGTGCGGTTTTTACTTCTTCAACAATGATGACAATCCCAACGTTTCACGCAATAGAGAGTAAGGTGGCGTGCATGATTACTGACTTTTCCTTAATCAAAATAGAAGAATAGGACCTGACTGTCATGTGGTTTGATGAGCGTGCACGTAAGTAGATAGTAGAAAATATCACAAGGAAGTGTATAAGTGTAATGCAAAATAGGAAATGAGTACAAAATTCAGGCAAAGATGCACAATAAGCCTATGAAACAGGGCATTACAATGATATGTACCTTATCACGAAGAAGATTTCAGGTCACAGTTATCGCAATAGCAAGCCTCTGCGAAACAATCAGAGAGATTTGATCAAGTTACAGCAGTTGGAGATCGAATGATTCACCATCCGCAACATTACATAACATCAATGCATTGTAAAATACAAAAAGCAGACAGACGTACCATTACAAAATCATCTACAGAAACAATAGTAAACCTTCAGGCAATGAGAATGTTATAAATAAACCCTTAATAAAATGAGAAAGTTCCATATGATGTAAGGAACGGTCCTGGAATTAACTTTTCGAAGAAACCTACAAGATTGTTCCAATTGGATAGTCATACACTACTAAGCATACGTACAGAATTGGGCATTACAAGTCTTTAGTTAGGATTAGGCCCTAGCTTCTTAAAGCACTAATGTTGTGTGTGTGTTAATTTTATAAATGAGTGGCGGGACCTACAGTTTAAAGTCGACTCCGAACGACAGTTTGTTTTTGACAAAATTTTCATGGCAATTTAACTTACTTGCCGAGTATTTTTGCCAAAAATCTGCTGAGAGGAAGTCGCCGAACAAATATATCTTCATATTTCGTTTTGTTGTAGATGTCTGATCTGGGGTTTGAAGCGTGGCCTAAGGTCTATTAAGACAATATACTACCTCCTAGACTATAGCGACTTCATAAGCGCGTTTTAACAAATTAAAGCCTACGTACTGTGCAATCGCTACCACAGTCGAACCTCAGCTAAGACAAACAAACCAACATGCATTGATCACATCAAAAGTTTAAGAGTCATTGTTGAACAGTCAGTTTAAAGGGGGTCCATACTTTTAATTCGTACTTCAAACGAGCTTTTGATAGTATCTATGCGATGTCAAGGCATCGTGGTATTTCGTGGAGACTTCATGTTTGGTTGGACTACTATATACCGATTAGGCTGAAGATACCGTCTGACTTATAACTTTTCTAGAATACAGTAAAAAACCCAATGAATTGCTACAAGTATATCTAATGCTGGCTTACATATCATCATGGACAAATCAAAATTAATGCGTAGAATTTCAGCATTTTGTAAGCAGTATCTTAGTGAGCATCACATTAGGACTTAAGAAATCGTACGTGAGGCCGATTTAACCAATATTAACGATTGTATTTGTTGACACCAGAAGAGTTCCATCTATTACGAGGCACACAATGCCGCATATTTTGTATGTGTGTAGCGGCTCTTAACCCACATTGGCGCACAAACATATCTTATTTCAATTAATTTTCTTAGATTGTTTGTTTAAAATGTATGTGTGTTGTGGCATGGAACCATTTCATGTCCCTCATAACTGACCCAATACCAGGCCAACAGAACATACATACTTACATACACATGTTCTTATGTGTTCGTATGAACATCTAGGATTTATGCCAAAAGATTTGCGTGTAAATTTTATGGAGCAAAAAGTTAAACTTAAACTCACTACAACATTTAATACTGCAAACATATTTGTACGGATGTGAATAACTTAAACAAGTAAAAACAACAACAAAAAATACTGACTGTAACAGAAGACAGAAAAAGTGAAAAATAGAAATGGAAAGTGAAGCCTATGGTATGGTATGGTATGGTATGGTATGGTATGGTATTTATGTCGAAAGAAAACATTCAGTTACGCATCAGATCCTCTAAAGCTTTGGGCTATAGATGACCATTAAGCTTAAATGGATTTTTTCTCTCTCCTTCGTTTTTTTTTCTGTTTTTATTGTTGTTTGTTTATTTTAATAACCAAGAAGCAGAAAAAAAGACATCAAATTGGAAACTGAAATAATATTGAGTTATCAATAGTTTAGAAACATGACTAAAACAACAAGAGTATTAAGAATGCTAAGGAGTAAGTAAGAAAAATTTTGGGAATATTTTTATATTTAAAAATTTTGTCATGATTGAAAACAATACATTCATACACTCATGATTGGTTATTACAAACCTTCAGTCAGGATTACGACCTATTTTCACACACAACATACATACACACAGTTACTAAAGTATACATACGATTAAAAAATTTCAGAAATTTTTTACCAATCCGTTTTCGTTGTAAATCTTTATAGTTTCTTCGATTTTAAGACGGTATTTTGCATTGGTTAAAAAAATTCTGAAATTGAACTGAATTGTGGCCCTGCACGGGTCCACAAAAGTATACATCCGATTAACAAATTTCACAAAATTCTGAACCAATGCAAAAACCGTCTTAAAATCGAAGAAAGATGTCAGACAATTATAAAGATTTTCAACGAAAACGGACTGGTTAAAAAA
The DNA here is from genome assembly GCA_936449025.2 of Sarcophaga subvicina. Taxonomy (NCBI): domain Eukaryota; kingdom Metazoa; phylum Arthropoda; class Insecta; order Diptera; family Sarcophagidae; genus Sarcophaga; species Sarcophaga subvicina. Next base: position 31,078,804 of record OW388081.2, read on the forward strand.
TTTCTGAAATTTGTTAACCGTATGTATGAGTATATGTTAATTTTATATATGAGTGACAGGACCTACAGTTTACAGTCGACTCCGAACGACGGATTTTTGAGAATTTTTTCATGGCAATTTTATGTACTCTCAGAGTTGCCAGAAATCAAGTGAGAAGAAGTAGACTAAGAAATATTTTTCAATATTTAGTTCTAGATGTCTGATCTGACCTAATAAGCCAACACACTACCTATTAGACTACGGGCACTACTATCCTGATTAACTGCTTTTTGCATTTCAAATTAAGTCTGAAATATGAATAAAATCTGCTGAGAGGAAGTAGCCGAAGAAATATTTTTTTTAATATTTCGTTTTATTGGAGATGTCAGACCTAGGGTTTGAACCATGACCTCATGTCTAATAAGCTAACACATTACCTAATAGACTATAGCGAGTTATGCTATTTGAAGGTATCTTGCTAGTCCGAAATTTGAGAAAGAGTATTTGAAAACTACTTTAAAAGGATCAGCTGCTGCAACTAATCCAGAGTCAAACATTAAAATATTATTGTATACAATGGCTCGATCAGAACGAAATATGAAAGGAATGTTACTTTCAACCACTTGCTCTCAGTCTTCTAGCAAAACCTTTGAGAGTAAATAAAACTGACGTAAAAAGTTTCTCAAATCCGGCCTTCGCAGTCCTTTTGTTCGAGATGTCTGACCTGGGATTTGAACCGTGACCTCATGTCTAATAAGCCACAACACTACCTACTAGACTACGGCAACTACAAATTAAAACATAGGCAGCTTTTAATGAAAGACCCCTTTCTTTATTAGGCATTAGAACTCGAACAACATTTTCTTCAATTTTAAATACAGCCTAAAATTACTTCACATTAGTATTAGTTTTTATAAAGAAATTAATGTGTGCACAAATTTATTCGTGCGCTCTCCTCATATTATGGCTCATATTAAATTAATTCGATTTGATCGCATTCTTTGTTTGAGTGTGAATTTCTCTTTTAATGTCTCTGGAGAAATTAGAAAATGAAAACAGAATTCAAAAATATATTTTTGCTGTAGCAATTTTATTTATTTTAACATTTCCTGGGAATTGTGATTCAATATTTCGCAATAAACAGTAGCATTCGAATAAAGGTAATTGATTTCTGGCTGTTAAATTAAAGTATGTGGAAGGAAGTAGAAAAAATTTTAAATAAATAATGAAAAAAAAAGTAATGAAGCTATAGATTAAGTAGTTGTTGAAAATATATGTTTGCCACCGTGGTTTTTCAGAGAAAAATATATTCTTTAAAGAAAGTCTTGTAAATTGGGAAAGAAGTTGCTTACAGGTTACATATCTAGGTTAAAGATATTACATGAGAATAAGTTTTGAATACGTGATCGGTTTACATAGTCGCCGTAGTCTATTATCCAGTGTATTGGCTTATTAAACGTGTAACCACACTTCAAACCCCAGATCAGACATCTCCATCAAAACGAAATATGAAAAAATATTTCTTCGACTTTGTAATGCCAAATACTGTCTAGTCAATGTTGATGAACATTGGTACTTAGAATGTATATTAAATCATATGCTTTCATTTAAACCCCATAACATAAATATGTACCGGGTTGTCCATTTGTCTTTCACTTGAAGTGTCATTTATTCACTGAAACTTTTGTAATTCATGAATATGAATCGCATAAGAAGGAAAGAACGCATAAAAAAATTAGAACTTACAAGAGTACTCCAAAGTGTCTACATTTTGAGAACTTATGGTTGTTAGAAACAATCAGAGTAAAGAAACTGAAATCGTTGCATATACAGTCAGGCCTGTACATCGTCGCAATGTACGCTCTCCCGATAGTTTCGCTACTGTTAGAGAAAGTGTAACTGATAACCCGAATTAGTCGGTCCTACGGCATTCTCACCAACTGAGTCTATCTTATGGCTCATTATAACGTAGTTTGTATCTGGCTTTGTCCACTGCATCTATTAGAAGTCCAACACACAACACCTAGATGCTGGCTAAACTGTCACAGTGCCGTAGATATACTTATTGGGTGCTAGAATAACAAATTTTTAATTTCCAGCAATGAAGTTCATTTCGCGATAGCATATTACATCACCGTAGTCGTCGTAGTCTAGTAGGTACTGTGTTGGCTTATTAGACGTAAGGCCATGGTTCAAACCCCGAAATATAAAAACAAAACAAACAAAAAATAACAAACAAAACGAAAATATAAAAAAAAATTTCTTCGGAGACTTCCTCTCAGCAGATTTCTGGCAAAAATTCTGTGAATAAATAAAATTGCCATGTAAAAGTTTCTCAAAAATCTATCATTCAGAGTCGACTTTAAACTGTAGGTCCCGCCACTTATGTATAAAATTAACGCACACAACATTAGTGGTGTGATAGGCAAGGTCGTAATCCTGACTGAAGTGTTGTAATGACCAATTATGTATGCATGTATGTATGTGTCGTAAGCCTGTAAATTGTGTTGGCTTATTTGACGAGAGCCAGTGAAGAGCCTCAGCTTAAATATTGCGATAAAACAAAATGTGAAAGCAATATTTCTTTCAGCATTTTCCTCTAAATCTTCTAACAAAACCTCTGCGAGTAAATACAAAATATTCTCAAATTTGTCGTTCAGAGTTGATGATAACATTAATATACACACACATGGATAGTGTAAGAAGCTAGGTTGTAATCTTGACTAAAGTGTGGTGATCACCCCAATTAAGTAAGTAAGTATCTTATGTAAATCCGTCTTCAATTAACTTGAGAAAACTGGCTATCGACATCTAAAGCACTAAATTTGGAAACCAATCATTGGAGCGTCTGATACCATGTGTCAGAGAGTAACGTCAGCACGTCTAAAATTAAAGAGATTATTAGTTACTGATTAGATTGTTTAAGTCTAGAAATTTGCGTTATTATAACAGTCCATCAAATTCCGGACCAACAAACAAAACAATTCAATTGAAAATTTTCAACATGCCATGTAGATTCATAATTTAATTTATTGAGTGGAATTTAAAAACATGATAAAATAAGTATGAATGTTTTTTGACTTCTTCAATATGCAAAATAAAAAAAAAAACCTTCAAATTGTCACTGTTTAGCAGCAATGAAACATAAATTACTCGGTGAAATAGCAATGAAATCATATAAAAATTTTCCTCATAAATATGAAATGAAAAAAAACAAGAGTTATACGAGCAAAACGAGAGAAAAATATCGAATTAGAATACAAACACAAAAACAATCATAAACTAGGAAAACAAGACGGCAAGAGCAGGCAACGAGTCCAAACACTTCTTTTGCTAAGTCTATGGCATTACCAGCAATAGAACGTGATGTTTTTATGGCAGCTGTTTTATTATTTTTTTTTTGTTTTTTTTTTTATTTCATAACTCAAATACTGCTACTGATACTGCTGCTGCTGCTGCTGCTATTCGATGTGTCAAAGATTTTATTCCAATTTATAGCAATGAATTGCTGTTTTCCAGTTTTACCATTTAAATACGATAGGCAGGGGAATAAAATGGGTAAAAAGGCTGTAAAGGCCATCAATTTATTTACATTTTTTCTTTGTCAATTTCCTTATCTTTTTTTATTTTCTTCTCCAACATTTTTATTGAATTTAAAGAATTTTTCCCCTTTTTTTCCTGTTTACATGGCATTTTCGAAATATTTTTTTTTACGATACGAACTTTAATAAGAAAAAAATATAGGATTTGTAGGTGGCAGAATCATGATCATTTGTTTAAATTATTGTTGTTGTTGCTAGTATTGGCAGCCTTATTTATAGGTTTAGTAAACTAAAACCACCCTCTAGCACAAATAACAGCCACATTATTATGCCATAACTAAACGTGTCTGTAAATATCTGTGTCTCAATAGCACTTTTTTATTGTAGGCCAAGCAATTTGTTAAAGAATAAAGACAATTTTACCTGTCGTTCACATGACATATGAATAAGCATTTTTTTATTCCATTCCATTCCATTCTATCTTTTATTTATACATCATAATGGCCTCTTGTATGAGTATTTATTTATTTTGTTTTATTCTTTTACATTTTCTTCTTTTCCTTCTCTACACTTTGTTGTTATTCTAACCATTACATTTAGAAATTATAAACATACATACATTCATACATACATACATGCATACATATAAAGTTTTGTCTGTTGTAGCACTTGATATCCGGCCACATATTTCATATACAGAGACATACTTTTAGTTACGCTTTGGTTAAATAGAAATACCATCACGTCTGTACATATTGAGTCAGATAGTTGCTCTTGTTTTCCTTTAATAGTTGATTTTATTTTTTATTTCCTTCATAGCTTTCTTCTTCTTTTCTTTTGGTTCTATTCTCCGGCTTATTGCCATAAATCGTTTTAATCGTATTATTGGGTTTTATTTGACTTGCTTAACTTTTATGAGAAAGGCGGCTCAGTTTTTTTTTTTAGTAGAATTTCGAAAACAATTTGTTTCTGTTTTTTCACTCATTGAAATTTATGAGAGCATAAGTCAACCTAGAACCATGCACTTGACAAATAGGCCCCTAATCGTTAAATTGTTGTTGTTCTTTAAGCTCTCCATTAGTGGACTCTTTCGTTTGGCCATTTTCGCTTTGGTATCATGAGACTCCAATTAAATATAGTCTCTACCGTAGAGCCCAAATTCAAAGTTTTTTACAAGGCTTGTAACGAATTCCATTATTAACCATAGATTGCTCCTTAAAACAACTTCAAAATTCCAGCTATGCATCACTTTTGATACATACTTGTATTTCATAGAATTTTCGGAATTATTGATAAATTTTGTTATAAGATTTAAATGTTTTTATTTATTTTAATTCATTTTAATAAAACTATTTTATATTCTAACATTTTATTATCACTTTTATGAAATGTACGCCAAAATTTTTGACATGATGTACATTGTAGCATGGGATTTTAAGTAAAAATTACAAATTTTATGTCAGCTTGGTTTTATTTTTTTTTCTAAATGGTAATAATTTGACATCTAGCGCCCTTGCTTTGTGGCGATTTATAAGTTTCCAAATGTTTAGATGGGTCAGCTTATTGTCACTCCCATCAGTAATGATCCCAATCGAGGGCTTGCTGAAACCTGATGGCACAAACCATTTTTAAATTTCTTTAGCAAAATTTATTGTCAAGGTCATGTGAGGTAAAAAAGTTTCCTGTTGCAATAGAACATCGATTATGTCAATAACAATGTCACTCCCATCAGTAATGATCCCAACCGAGGGCTAGCTGGAACTTGATGGCACAAACCATTGTTAAATTTCTTTAGAAAAATTTATTGTCAAGGTCATGTGAGGTAAAAAAGTTTCCAGCTGCAATAGAACATCGATTATGTCAATAACAATGTTCTCTCTTTCATTCCTCTCTGGTGTCCCGGATACAAGTTTCCCCAAATACGGCTAAAAGAAACTAAAACTGCCAATTCGATTCCGGTGGACCATGAAATTAATAACCACCTTAAAAGTCAATTAGTTACTAATCTATAGCGACAAAAGTATTGGGATTATTTTTTGGAAATTTATAATAACTTCCGTGTAGCATGTTATCAAAGCGAAAGATTCTGTTATCTCATGCATATCTGTAATATCAATGAAATAAAACTTAGGACGAAACACATTTTCTAATGTTTGTCTGTCACGGAAGGTAAATATGAGAAGAGCAGTAAGAAAGACTCTACAACATTTTATGTGATAGCTGCTAGCAATCTGCATGAAAATTGGTAATAATTTTTCTTCCCAAACTACTAATACGGTTCCAAGTACTACCATCTTTTTCGATTAACGTCCTATCGTCATGTTTGCGACAGATTTTTTTAAGAAACTTTTCATGGCAATTTTATTTACTCTCAGAGTTCTTGTCGCCGAAGAAATACTTTTTGTATTTTGTTTTCATGTCTGTGGGGGAAGTCATTATAGGGCGCCATAATTGCAGAACTAGACGAAAACCAAGCTTCTATATATTTAGTTCTTATAAAGACACATATTTGTCGCAGAACATTTTCTTCCTGTTTTGTCAATTTTAATTCTTCTCGGAATAAAAATATCTATATATATAAGTTAAGAGCATTAAGTATTATTGCTTTAGAATTGTGTTTCTTAGGATAATGTCCTAAAAACACAAAAGTAAAGTCATCTCCTGATAGTTTCGTTTCAAAAAATAGTCTGAGCAAAAGTTATAACACGAGTAATTGAATCACTAACATGATATTTTGTTCTTTCAGTCATCTATTCCAAATCGAAATTTGTTTAAATTTAAATTTAGCCAGGCTTTTTTAATTCTTTCGAAAAATAAGACATAGAGACCGCCGTTTTTATTAATTTTTGCTTCAAATACGCTTCTCAAAATTATTTCATGTATATGATGTCCACATGGTAGCCATAAAAGCGGCTTTTGTAAAAGATTTTCCACGTTCCATTTATACAACCAGTGTTTACAGCTGTTGTATCAGAAACAATAGGGTTTATGTTGTCTTGAACGCCCCATTCCTGAATGGCATTACACACAGCTGATGCCTGTTCTCATCCAGTTCCACTTTCCAAAGCAGAAACTTGGAGCAAGTTTTCAGTGTGCCCGCCATATATAATAATTGGAAACCTAACCACATTTTCACTTCCAGTTAACTCTGGTAATATTTTGCCGTACGAATGTAAACACATAACATTAAAGGTACTAATGTCGAAGTTTTTTTTCAACTCAAACATATGATTGTGTGGTATTTTTTCTCGGGCTGCTCGAATAGAATTTTTATTAATTATATAGTTTTGAGCCTCAAACTCTAATGCCGCAATAACTGCAATGATAATATGTACAGCTTTTCAGTTACTTATCATGTTGGCATACAAAGCAAGGGCTAGCATAAAAATAAACCGTGGACATGTAGAAATTTTTTGAAATATTGCCTTTATTTTGTTAAATATAGGATTAAGAAAAAATGGTCAAGGGGAAAAATGTTTAAAACTTTATAGGAAACATCTTCCTCTTACAACATTTTTTAATAAAATTAATAGTTTTGAAGTTATAAGTCACGAAACTTAACTTGGATTTTCCTAAATTTCATCGGTCTTGCGGCACGTCTTATCCCCAACTGATTGATCTGAAACTTTGACAATGTCATTTTTATTGCCCATAATCACCAAACTGGGGGATGAGACTAGAAAAATTTCGACAAAAAAAATAATCCATATAGCTAAGAGTCACCCTAATGTACATATTTAATAGGTTACTACGATCTTTCTTTGTAAACTGGAAATGCTGAGCTGAAGTTTGAAACTTGGTCTGACGTCTAATAAGCTAACATAGTACATACTAGACTACGACTACTTCAATCAATATCAAAAACAGAAAATTCAACTTTTTCACTTTCATCCAACACTTAACTTTCAATTCCTTATCAAATATCATAAATATTTTATCGGGTCCGCCATCTAACGTTTTTTTTTTTCCACTAGTGCTTATTTCCTGAATGGTAACACTTAGCTCATGTTTGATTTGACAGATAATTAGTTTTATCCTTCCGCTGAACGAATATGTTTGTGAATACGCTTGAACAACGCTGGGAAATATTGCGACATTACTTTGAAAATCATGGTAATGTTGCAGAATGTGTGCGAAAAAAAATTATCTTTTCAGATGAAGCTCATTTTGATCTTGGCGGGTATGTAAACAAGCAAAATTGTGGCATTTGGGGCACAGAAAACCCGCACGCATACATTGAAAAGCCGACGCATCCAAAACGACTTACTGTTTGATGCGGATTTTGGTCCAGAGGCATAATTGGGCTATTTTTCTTCGAAAATGAGCAAGGAATGGCCGTTACAGTAAATGGCGATCGTTATCGGGCCATGTTGAACGATTTTTTGTTCACAAAAATTGAAGAGGAGGATGTTGGCAACATTTGGTTTCAACAGGACGGTGCTACGTGCTACACAGCCGAAGCTACACTCGATGTTTTGCGCCCTGTTTTTGAAGATCGCATTATCAGCCGCAGAGCCGATGTCGTTTGGCCACCTCGGAGCTGCGATTTGACACCGTTGGACTATTATTTGTGGGGTGCCGTCAAAGATAAGTGTTACGCCGACAAGCCAGAGACAATTGACGCTTTAAAGGACAATATTCGTGAATCCATTGGTGAAATACAGCTGCACACAATCGATAATGTGCTTAAAAATTGGACCGATCGTGTAGGCTACTGCATGGCCAGCCGAGGCAGTCATTTGAATGAAATTATTTTCCATTATTAACCGGAAGGATTGTACTTTAAAATAAAAAATAAATTTGAGAAAATATTCAGTAGTTTTTTTTAAAGCGTTTAAAAAAAAAAAGTCATTTGGCGGACCCTTTATTATTCCCAATAAAACTTCACAAAATCTTCTGAAAATTTAAAAAATTACATACAACACCAAGGAATCCCTAGTCGTATGTATCAAAAATGATACATAAGCCAGAATTATGAAGTTTTTGCATTTTTTAAGACCTGCCCAAAATTTTATTTTTTTATTTGGTTTAAAATAACGCAATCACAATACTAATGAATTCAAAAAATATCAGGCATCTCACTTTTTCTGAATTAAAGTTGAATCGTCTCAAAAATTGAAATGTATCATATTTGATACAAAGATCGATTAAATCAGAGATATCGAATAGCTTGCTGAAAATATATACTCTGTTTTCGTTAGACGGCCATCAGTGGGCAAACGTAGTCTAGTAGGTAGTGTGTTGGCTTATTATTGGACGTGAAGTTCAAATGGGTTCAAATCCCAAGTCACACATTTCCAACATATCGAAATATGAAGACAATATTTCTTCGGCGAGTTGCTCTCAACAGATTACAGGCAGAAGCTCTGAGAGTAAGTAATATTTCCATGAAAGGCTTCTTAAAAATCCACTTATGTCCAAAAATTAACACTTCCCGACTGAAGGGTTGTAATGAACAATTGTTTATATCACTTACGTCCAAGAACTTTGCGTGTCTCGCTATGATGCAATGTTGAGCGGTTGCAAAAAAAAAGTATATACACTGATGCTTTTCATCCTCACCAGAAACCCCGTGTGTCTGGCTATTCTGTGATTATTACCAGCCTCAAAGTTTAAGTTTCAAAACTTTCAAAGCCGTTGAAACCCAAAAGATGATGTCTCTCCTTATAAGCACATGGCCTTTTACATTGTCTTGTATACTCCTGTACCCCAGAAGTGAACATAAATGATCCGAATATTAAACTATTAAGACATCTTAATAAGAGACAAATCAAAAGCGAAGAAAGCTTCAGTTCTCATAAGCAGGGACCTAAAGCTCTCAATGTTTTACCGGCTGTCCGTATAGCTTTTGGAAGAAAAAACTTCCGTCTTACCCGGTCTGCACCTTGTTAATTTGCAACAATTTCTGACTGGCAAACACGGATTGATCCAGAAGGCTGTATTCAGTTCAAACTCTGAATAAAATACTTCAAACACATCTCGCATATTGAACTGGTGAAATAGCTCCCAGCGTAGAACAACCGTATGATTACAAACCAAATATCAGCAAAAATTTAGATCGACCCGTACCTTAATGTAGTGTTGACCTTGATCGACTATTAATTTTCTTAGTAAGACTTAATACAAGAAAAATATCCGTAAATAGGTTTGTTAAAGTTTATTTACTTCTGCTTACGTGTAACCCATGCATTGTAATTTCCTTCTTTACCATTCAGGCCATTTACGTAAGATAGGTTGTAATCTTGACTAAAGGATGGTAATCTCGAATTTAGTAAGTATCTAATGTAAACGCATTTTTACTTACAGAATTGGTCATTACAAGCTTTCAGTCAGGATTATGGCCCAGCTTTTAGTTTTATACATGAGTGGCGGGACCTAATGCTTAAAGTCGACTCCGAACGACAGATTATTTGAGAAAGTTGTCTTGGGCAATTTTATTTACTCTCAAAGTTTTTGTCAGAAATCTGCTTAGAGGAAGTCGCCGAAGAAATATTTTTTTCCATATTTCGTTTTGATGTCTGACCTGGGATACGAATCCGGTCTTTACGTCTAATAAGCCAACACACTACCTACTAGACTACGGCAACATCGACTGCGGCGGAGTGCCTTCTGAATATTGTCTTAAAAATCATCGAGGTATCGATGGAAGTTCCTATATTTTTTTTTCTGTTTTTTGAATAATTTGGTCAGGATGTTGTTCACACTGACATCACACAGTAGTCGTGTTCACTACTAATTCTGTCATAAAGAATTTGTAAAATAGATTGGTTATACACTGCCTGAGCAACAATTTTCTGGGGAACTCTTTCCATCTTAGTGCTCTCCATATTGCACTACGTTTTATGGTGTCGAATGCCTTTTTAAAATCAATACAAATAATACACGTATAAGGGAAAACGCTCTTTGATGGATTATTCGTTTATAATTCTTAAAGTATTGGCAGCAGAAACCTACTTAACTGATTCCTTTCAGCATTGGTATGAGAAACCATTGCGTTTATATCCTTGGCTGTGCGTTTTATTATGTATTTGTACCCTATTTCCTGCATACTTTACACTTACATGCTCTTTAACAATTTTACGATGTTGTTTTATTTGAATTTTATCACAATTTTCTTTTGACTTCGTTTTTATTTTTTTACAACATGACCCCTTTTTATCGTGCCTACTCAACAATACTGTTACTTTTGTTGTTGTTGTTGGTTAGTTGCCTTTTACCAATATTTAACGTTCCATTTTATTATTGCTATTGCTGCTGTTGCTGTTGCTGTTGCTGTGTTGGCTGTGTTCATGTTACTATGATAATGTTGTTGTTGTTGTTGTTGGTGTCATTGTTAGTAAAAGATAATTTTTCAAATTGATGTCTGTCATGTGGTCTTGATAGCTTTTCTTCAACCCTATGCTGTATAGCATTCAGGAACAGGGTGTCTTAAAAATAAGTTTATATTTGGAGAATCGATTCAATACTAAATTGAGACAATATTTCTCATGGACATTTCCCTCCAATGGCGTCAACAAAGTCGGTTCATTTGTTTGAACTTTAGGGAATTATATCGCAACTGCTTCGTGGCCAAATCCTCTTCAATGGTGTCAATAAAATCGGCTTATTTGTGTGCTTCTCAACTGCTTTGTCACCAAATATATATAGAAGACTTCCAGGGAAATCTAGTAGGTGCATTTTAAAAGTGTGTCATTGAATGTATACGACAATGATTATAAAATCATTACAGGGCCAGACTGAACAAACTTGAAAACAGTTCAGATGGTGCTACATAAATAGCATAAATTGACTTAGCATTACCACCTGAGTATGAGAATCTGCTCTCCGGCTGCTTTTGAAGTTCTACAGAATTTGAGTCTGTCGCACCAGCTAGTGAAGACTAGACCTAGCAATAATATTTGACAGTTGAGCTACTAATCGTGCATTTCGCTCCTACAATAAAGTCGACTGAAGTTTAATATGGTAATGTCTGGCAAAGCCGAGTGGGCTAGGATCCCAGATCATGTGGGAATTCAGGCTAGGATAGATATTTCTAGAAGGCTGATATGAGCCGAAGCTGTATGAAATATAAAAGAAGTCTGCAAGCTTATACGCGATTTAAAAAGCAAGCATGCAGGACAGAAATATGCAGACACTGTGATGAGGAGAGCACTAGTGGCCGTAGTCTAGTAGATAGTGTGTTGGCTTATTAGAGGTGAGGTCACGGTTCAAAACTCTGGTCAGACATCTCCAATAAAACGAAATATAAAAAAATATTTCTTCGGTGACTTCCTCTCAGCAGATTTCTGGCAAAAACTCTGAGAGTTGTGGACAGCCGTGCAGATCTAAAAAGCCTTGGATGTTATTTACACGACATGTCGAACAGGAATATAGAAAAATCCCACTGATACACAAAAAATAAGTGGTGGTGTGAAAAGCTAGGTCGTAATCCTGACTAAAGGATTTTAATGATGTATGTATGTGATAATATATATACACGGAAACCTTGCCGTTTAAATATATTTCAGAAAGAAAAACCCGGTTATTTATGATGTTGCTGACATCGAACAACTTTTTGAGATTCCTCAAGGCAAGGGACTTGAGGAATATAATTTAGAACAACCTTAGAGAGAGAGAGAGAGAGAGAGAGATCTTTCACTGACATTACTTTAATAGCTATCAAGTTTTTCCTCCTTCTGCATTTTCAATGATTGAGTTTCGCGTGTTATTTTTTGCAACATTCGTGAAATGCTACAAAGAAACTTTCTTTTTAAACACCCTGTAAATATATGTGTGTATACTAACGCCAAGAAATTTGTTTTTTAGTTCTTTTTATTCTGTATTGTGTTGTATTGCTAGGCACATTCTCATTCTCATTCACAATAATACTTGCTGGTTACTGTTGTTGTCTCTTGTTGTAGTCAGTCTTATACTACATTCTACTTTGTCTTCATTGTTGATTGTTGATTCTTTCAATGAACAATTTTTTCTTTCTTCTTCTTATATTGTGCTACAGTTGCTGCTACTGTCTCCGTTGTTACTTGTATTGTGTTGTTGTTGTGTTGTTATGTTATTGATGTTATTATGCTGCCTCATTTCTTGTCATCTTCTATTTGTTTTTTTTTTAGTATTTTACTCTGTGTTATATTTTTTATTTTGCTTTTCCATCTTTTTCTTGTTGCTACTACCTTAATTGAGCTGTATGTTGTTAAAGGTAAAATATTGGTACATATTTATTAATGTCCTTTGAGTGCTTTACAACAAATATAGGCAGTAGTAAAGAGAGAAAGAACGAAGATAAAACGGTAGTTCTAATTTGGCTAAAACAATCTGCCAGCCAGCAATCTGTTAAATCTGTATAACCATATTTAAGTGGCATGTCTAATGAGTTTAGTTTCGTAACTCTAAAGGCAAGAAAATATGCAACGCAACCTAATGCTTGGTATACAAATGCTAACGAAGTTTTGATTGCAGGATATGGACATCTTGTTGGTTAATGGTTTTTTTCTGCTTTTAATGGAGAATTTATTGTTGAAAACTTTAAATCATAAAATATTGTGTGTTTTTTGTCTTTCCTTCTGTTGCATCATTTGTTTTATATTTTTTTTAAAGAGGCTTGCAGCTAACTCTCGAAAGGCCTAATTGTTCAAAAGGTATGATAAGATATTTTGGCTTTTAAACATTATCATCATTTATCATATGGCCGGTATTGTAAGGGTAGAACAAAAAAAAATATTGTTTTATTGCAGCTGCTTCTGTCCTTAGTAAATGAAATGAAAGTTAAAGTGTAACAAAAACACAAGCTAGTAGATCATAAGCTTACAACTCTGTTCTGGCAGACTAAGTGTTTATTCTCAGAAATGGAATCTGCAGCCTTATTTCTTCTCATTTAACAATACATACATACATAATTGGTCATTACAACACTTCAAGTCAGGATTACGATCGAGCTTCTCACACCACTTTTATTGTGTGTGTTAATTTTATACATGAGTGGCGGGACCTACAGTTTAAAGTCGATTCCGAATGACAGATTTTTTTGAGAAACCTTTTCATGGCATTTTTTTTACCCTCAGAGTTTTTGCCAGAAATCTGCTGAGAGGAAGTTGCCGAAGAAATACTTTTTTGTATTTTGTCTTGATGTCTGACCTGGGGTTTGAACACTGGCTTTACGTCTAATAAGCCAACACACTACCTACTAGACTACGGCCAAAATACGCCAAATACGAGCACTTACGTTCTATGTATGTATTTGACTCGAAATTAATACTTGCTGTCGCCTTGTACGGTTGCAGATTATGCAGAAATTAAGGGCAGTAAGCAGGCGTATGAGGTTACAAGTGTAGGAGTGGGAAGGGTATACCCAGTGAAAAAGACGCGTACACTTCTCTCAATCCCAAAGGATTTAAGGTGATGTAAAGTTTTGTAAGGTAATTTGCTTCTGATAATCTATAAAAAAGCCTAAGTGTGGTAAACGCCTTTCTGCCCAGCTTAAAATTCTGCCCTGTAGAGAAAAAGGTCTTTTTTTTAAATTTTTATTTTATTTGGTTGTGTAATTTAAAGCTCAATTAACAAATTTCCATAAACTTCATTTAAATCCTCTGTAAAACATTGTAAGGTTAGGATACGTTGTGTTTTTATGAAATTCAATTTAAAACCTCTCGATATCATGAAACTTTCAAAATCAGTCGCACTATAATTGTTGTTTTACAATCGATATTGACCTTTTCATATTTAATTAATACTGACCACATGCAAGAGCATGTTTTTTTATATAAAAATCATAACAGAGAATCTATATTAAATAATATAATATCTACACATACAATATGTTTCTTTTGTTCATACACAAATATTATGTGCAGCATTCATATCGTCACCTGAAATGCAAAACAATGGATCATCAAAAAAATGAAAATCGGGTTTTTGATTGAATATGATGTATTAGAAATAAATAACGATTTTATAAAGAAAATTTAAAATAACATATCATCAAGTACACAATATTTATATACCAAAACAACGTATCATCACATTTGTAACAAGTATAAACACAACTTAAAATTTTCTTTTTTTTCTAACAAAGTAGTGCTTATGGAATTATGGAATTTTCTTTTGTTTATATGTGAGTTTTGTGATATTAATGTAAAAATTAGTAAAAAAAAAGTTAATAAATATTGGTGAAAATATACAAAATGTGTTCTAATATTGAAAATAATTACAATGAAAATGTGAAAATATCTAAGAAAAGTAAAAATAAAAGAGAAAATAGTAAATTAAGTCGGATGTGTGGATTGAAATATGAAGGTATTTCTCAGGGAAATGTTTGTAAGATAATTATTATTATATTATTATATATTCCGATGGATGTTTCTATCGGTTATCCATTGCTTAAATTTCTGTATGTATTGAGAAAAATCTTACAATTGAACATAAGTATTTAATTGTAGGACATACCCAAATTGAATGCGATTCCACGCATACAATTATTCAACGAAAAATTAACAATAAACAAATACATTTGCCATCACAACTAGTGTCTTTCATAAGAGATTCGCGAACAAAACCATTTCCATTTAATGTTCATCATCTGCAATACGATTATTTTCTCGATTATGAAGCAATTCCAAAATTGTACTCCTCAATTAGGCCAAGTAAAATATACGTTATCCCAAAATAAACTTAAATAAAATTTGCTTTTGTATAAACATATGTGTAAAGTCTGGAGACCCTATGGTAAATATGATTCCTGCTTTGGCGTACGATTCAACGGGAACTATTTATTTTAAAACTTGTTTCGCAGACGATTACCAGCCAATTCCAAACTGAACGCCAAAATATTCAATGTCACTAAACCAAAACAATTGCATACCCAAAGAATACCGATTTCCAAAAAGAAATGGCAACATTTGCAAGACTTAAAAACTTTGATTCCAGCACACTGTCATTTATTTTATGATAACATACCCTTTAAATAATAACCTATTTCCTAATGTTAATTCTTATTTATAAAAAACTAAATAATTTTGCCTTTATCATGTTTACTTAGTATGTAAACTACAATGTGTTTAGAAAAAAACCTTAAATGAATTACATTTTTTGTTTAGTTAAACCGCACTTTATACAAAGAACTCCATTGCCTTTTATTGAACCTCATTTAATCGCTTTTCGATTTTTTTTCGCATTTTTCCACTTCATATTAAAATTTGTTTATTGATGATACGTCATTTTGTTTCAGAAAATTTAAATTCAAAATAACGTAACAAACATAACTTCAAAACGTTTTTGAAAAATATTATTTTTGCTTCTGGAATTGATCTCATATCCTTTTTTGAGCTTAGCTACAAAATTTTTCATTTCTAGATGCAATATTTTCCATTTTATAACGTTTTTTGCTTCTCCTGTAAAATTGTGAAAAGTGATGATACGTTATTTTGCATTTTAGGTGACGATATGTATATTATTTTAAATATAAATAAATTTCCATACACATGAACAATAACACAGATCTAGGAAAACTGTAACATGAAATAATACAAATGAATACCACATACATGTATGATTGTATGACATGCATACAGTATTCGCTGGAAAAATGGTATGTTTTTAAAATTGCGAAAAAAAAAAATTTATTTGCAAAAGATTTGACAGAAAAAAAAATTTAAGTCACGAGAGTTGTTTATTTATTTTACGTGGGATAAAGATTTTTCGAGTTACTTCTGTTGCTTTTTAGTTGTTTAATTTTGCCGTATGTTAGATTTTGTTTTACCAGAGTTCGTTTACAGTGTTCTGAGATTTTGTCGCCCCGGGTGATTACTTCCTTGTAATGCTGTCCGCAGATTTTCGTAACGTATGCCCAAACCACTTATACCTACTATTTGTTATTTGGCGGGTTTCTTTTTCCTTCCTTCATTCTGTTCCACAGCCCTTTATGTGAAATTATGAATTACCAAAGCTCACGACATGTTAAACGTAAGCATTTATGCTTATAGTTTCCGGAATATTGCGGTTGTCATTTTCAATTATTCACTGTTATGTAGTAAAGTATACTTTACACAGGCATTGTCCCCTCTATGTAGAAGTGCATTCAGTAGAATGATATGTGTCTTCACGGTAACCTTCACTTACTGGTTATTACAACCTTTCAGCCAGGATTATAACCCAGTTTCTCTCACTACTTACATATATTGTCTGTGTTAGTTTTATACAGGAGCGGTAGAATCCACACTTTAATGTCGACTCCGACTGACAGATTTTTTTTGAGAAACTTTTTCATGCCAATTTTTTATTTACTGTCAGAGTTTTTATCAGAAATCTGCTGAGAGGTAGTCGCCGAAGAAATATTTTTTGTGTTTTGTTTTGATGTCTGGCCTGGGGCTCGAACCCTGGCTTTACGTCTAATAAGCCAACACACTACCTACTACTGTCACCAAAGTGGCATTATAGTGCTGAAAAACCTTAAAGAAAAAGCTCTGTTAAAGGTGGCTAAACAAAAAAGAAAATTGCCATGAAAAGTTTCTCAAAAATCTGTCGTTCGGATTCGACTTTAAATTGTAGGTCCCACCACTCATGTATAAAATAAACACACTCAACATAAGTGGTGTGAGAAACTAGGTCGTAGTCCTTACTGAAGGGTTGTAATGACCAATTATGTATGTATGTAATGTCACTTTGGTTTACCATCTCGTTTTCAGCGCATATTAAAGCCTTATCAAAAGCTTCTACAGCCTCCTTGGGTTTAATTGTAATTTCAGGCTGAAATATAAACGAATCATCATCATCGTTGGTATCATCCTGAAAATCAATACTTCCTACTTCTGCCTTATTTCTGGAGGAAAACACTTATGGGAATATTATCATCGGGGTAATCTATGACCGAAACTAAACTTAAATACTTTTCCAATAGTTTAAAATTTGTTTCGAAATTCAACTCTATGCTGAGTCAAAAAAATTAATTGCATCTTTTATAGTTAACATCTTAATAGAATCTAACAATTCTGTTTGGTTTCCAGCCACTAATGCCAAGAGACTGTTTCTATAATACAGTTTTGTTATTTTAAAACCACCTGGTCCATGAACGATATGACGTTAGGTGGCAAAAAGATTGCACAAATAAATCCGTCACCAGAAATCATTTGGGATTCAGCCGGATGTCTGATTGTCTATTAACAGAAGGGCTTTTACCGGTAGCCCCTTTTTAGTCAGGAACTCAGTAACCTAAAGCCAAAAATTATAACAAAGTTTTCAGTTTTAAATTTGGCCGTTGAAATCTACCTCTTTAACAAAACATTGATGAAACCAGTCATAAAAAATGTTTGTCATCCATGCTGACTTGGAGAATTTGTAATTCACTGGATATGTAAAGGTTTTGAAACTTCGTAGATTTTTAGATTTTACAATTACCAGTAAATTAAGTTTGTGAGTCCCTGATGCATTTGAACAGTGAAAAACAGATTAAAAAAACAAAAAAAAAAGTGTTCACGTTTTAGAGCTTTCAGATTTTGTTCACGTTTTAGAATACTCTGTGGAAAAATAAATTTGTTCACGTTTCTGCGACGTTCACACTTTCGAGTGTTCACGTTTTCGCGAGTTCACTGTATTTCGTTCTGGTACAGATGTCTGACCTGGGGGTTTGAACTGTGGCGTCAAGTCTAATAAGCCATCACACTGCCTACTAGACTACGGCGACTTCGAATATAACGCATACAAAATATAACGAATGCGTTGTATGTGGTTTTTATATAATCAGGAGTAAGGAGGCGGGAACTACAGTTTAACGAATTTGGGAAGAATATTTTTCAGCTTTTTTCTTAACAGTCGGTACTGAGGTTGAATCTCGAAATTCGAGTCTAGATAGCCAACACATTAGCTTACGGCATTCAATCGCATCCTTACACGACTTGTACGTGATTTTTTCGATATGTATTTTACATTTGATTTTTTCGACATGTAGTTTACATCTGACTCATTACGATAAGCAACAAAATGGTATTTTGACAGACGACTTATATTTATTGCTATTAAAGGACACAACATTTGTAATTTTACATTAGAGTACACGAATGTATAAAATAAGAAATCGAATTTAAAGTACAAATCGCGAAGAAGCTTTGAAGACAAAAACGGAGGACCAGTAAATCCAATATTTTTTATGATTCATCCAGACAAGCATGTATAAAATAATGATAATAATAAATAACAGTAATTATCTAACAAACATTGTAACAAAATATATAAAAATATAATTATTTTGGCAAAAACATCTCAAATCTCTTGTTCGTAGACGTTGTTAAAATATAAGTCCCGCCGCCAAGGACAAAATTAACACTCATGGTTGGTGTCCTGACTAAAAGGTTGTAAATATCAATTAAATAAGTAAGCAATATTTAACGTTAATTTTCTAACAAACCTCGTAAACAATTTGGATCGTGAAGCAAAATCTTGAAAAAATATATAAAAAAGCCTGCCATTAGTAAAATGTAGGTTGTATTATTGTTTTCTCCACCACTGTTAATATTTTCAAGTAAACATTTGTACGTTATGTATACATATACAAGCAACTCTTAACACACATGAATGTACATATAGACAATATGTATGGCTATATGCGTATATATATGTATCACTTTCATCAGTATGATGAGATAACTGTTACATATAAACACCTAAACTAGAACAAGGCCACACACAACACAAGCAACATAATGTTGTAGAAAAAAAAAACACAGTAAAAACAAAAAAAACACACACACAGTTTCTCTCTTAATATAAAATAGAGAAACTCATATTAATGTGTTGCACCTCTGCTTTTTTTCTACTGTTTTGTTTTGGTGCAAACATATATGAAAATAGTTTAGAAATAAAGACATAAAAAATGGAAAAAAATGGAAGAAGAAGAAGAAATATTTATAAACATTATTTGAAAAGTTTTAATTAGTTTCGTAATGTTTTACTCTGCTTTTTCGTAGGCAATTCTAATAAATTTTTGTTTAAATAAGTTACAAAAAGGTTAAAAAAACCTGAAATGAAAACGTTTTTGCCAAACAAAAATTAATAGTTTTTAGGTTTTTTTTTTTGTTAAAAAGTTTTAAGGCCATAAGAATATTTTATAAACAAACAAAACAACAGGGTTTTTTAGCCTTGGATTTTTAATTTTAAATGATATAAACTTTAAGCAGTTAAAGTGCAGATTTAAAAGGGTATATACATACATACACACATAATTGGTCATTACAACCCTTCAGTCAGGATTACAACCAACACTACTTATGTTTCGTGAGATAATTTTATACATAAGGACGGCAGATTCTCGAGAAACATTTTCATTGCAATTTTTACTTACTCTCAGAGTTTTTGCCAGAAATCTGAAGAGTGGTAGTCGCTGCACGTGAAGACAATATCACAGGTGCCAAAATTGTTGAAATATCAGGGAGCGGGCAATACATATGCGAACTTTTAAAATAATTCCATTTGATGCCAAGATCATCGGCTTTGACCCATTGGACTTTTTTTTTGTGTGGAATACATGAAGCCTCCTTGTTATATGGACGATCCGATCACAATTCTTGTCTTGAAATCCAACATTACATATGCTATTGGTGAGGTAACTGCCTGATACCTTTAAAAATGAGGAGGCGTGTTACACTTATATGAAATAATCTTTAGTTAGTAGGAAAATATATGCAAGATTCCCAAAAATGTTGAAAAGTTTAAGAATGCTTTCTAATCACTCCAGGAAGCATAACACCGGAGAATAGTGGTTAAACTTGGTGTTTACACCAATTTGTGGTCTACAATAAATCGATTTCAGCTATAATTATGAGAGAGTAGCTCATTGCCTGGAGTAAGACCAATGTAATTAGATTCACGCTATAAAATAATAGGAATTATTATCATAGTTTTCAAATCTTGAAAATCAAGAAGATTCCATTTCGTCCAATAAGAATTAATAGAATGAAAAGGAAATCACAGCCTTATTACAGCTTTATTTTTTTTAAGTCCTTATGAAACCATAAATTCGTTCAACAAACACAAGCTAAGCTATCTTCTATTTATTTTCTTTATTTTTTGAGTAATAATAAAGGAAGAGGGTGATAATTTTATTCTCATCTTTTTATTCACGTCGTTACATCTCAAGCTAAAGCCGTAATGCATTCGAAATAGTGTTCTCTCATGAAGAGTAATGACCACCATGTACAGGCAAATAATATCTCATGATTATAAAATAACTAAATCGGTCGTGTTGCGCCATCTATCCGAGGCCAACGTCAGTATTATGCTATCTACATCAGTTTGAAGAGAGAAGCCACAGAAAATATCAGTTCAGTGCCTATCTAAGCAGCTGTTTAATATTGAGTGATAGTATAGAAATGTTTCGCTATCCCTATTAGACATATCGTGTAAACACCATACACGTCTCTTAGATCTGCTTGACTATCCATAAGTTTTCGAATATCTCTACCATATGTACATACATACATTCATGCATACATAATTGGTCATTACAACCCTTCAGTTAGAAATACGACCTAGGCTCTCCCACCACTTATGTTGTGTTTGTTAATTTTACACATGATTGGCGGGACCTACAGTTTAAAGTCGACTTCGAACGCCTTATACTTAACTGATCACACATTTCAACAGTATTATTAGATTAGATTTATAAAAAAGAGAAGCTATAGGAATGAGACTTTAAACGAATGGCCATGTAAATTATCAGAATGTGTTAAAGCATAAACCTATTGACGAAGGTTATCCTATAATACTTTTACGTTTTTACCCTTTTAAAAACGTTTAAAATAGGAGTTTGAAGATTGTAAATAAAATAAAAATAAATTTGTGTTTAGTTTCAAATAAATTCTTTATTTTTAGCACAATTCTGTGTGCCACTGTTCACAACTTGATGTAAGCAACAACAATTGCTTGGTTTGTTATTTTTCTTTACACTCATTTGCGTAAACACTAACAATTGTTCGGCATATCTTTATAACGGAAATTTTCAAACCACGATTATTCTCTGCACATGAAACGCGTCTTTACACAAGACTGACTGAATTTTTACTGAACCCGTTGCCTGCTTTATCTTGACTTTTATATGCCAAGGTAAACAGTTTGTTGAATGATCTTGATGTCGAATGTTCGTAAACATCGTTGTTTCATTGTTATTTGTGTATGTATTTTGTTTACATTGTTTGTTGTTGCATTTTTGTTTACTGGTTTATCCCCTTTTTTTCTGATGTTTTTGGTATATTTTTGTTTACTAGCATTTTTTACATGATAAAGAAGTTCATTGTTTTTGTTTTTTGTAGCTTTTGTTTATCATTGTAAATACAAGCAGCAAAGTAATATCCCACCATTACCATCACTGGTACAAAAAAAAAATAATTTTCATTTAAAAATTTCCTCCATTTTTCAATTTTACTTTGATTTCCGTCAACGGTTTATTCTTTTTTATTTAATATTTTTCCTTAAGTAACAGTATTAATATTTAATATTTGCCTGGCTGCTTGAAGAGCATAGCAGCAGCATATTTGCTGAAGCGGCAGCTGTTTTAATACTTTCATAAAATAATCACAATCTTTACTAGCGCTAATGCTACTAAAAAGGTTAAACTTGCTTGGTTTTATTAGTTCAAGCGAAAACTGTTTAGAAAAGTGAATTGAAATATGTATTCAGATAACTATGGTGGCAAAAAGGGGTTGGCTTGCCTTATCCTGCTTTGTCTTTGTCTGCAATGAAATTTAAATTATTTTGCCATCCTTTAAAAAAACAAGAAAAAAAGTGGCAAACTGGCAAACTGGCGTAAAAGCAAATGAAGAAACAAAACGATGAAGAAAAAAAAATTCAAAATAATGGCTGTTCGTTTGGCCTTGTTAATGACAAACAATGGCTGTTGGCTTAAAGGCGTCAGTTGTTGTTTGAAAATCTTTATTTTTTTCTATTTTGTTATAATATTTATTATTGTTGTTGTTGTTGTTTTGATTTCTGTTGAGACTTTTTATTGTTATTTCTTAAAATGCTTAGCATATTATAGCTGAGGTCAAGAGTAGGCAATAATATAATTTGCCCCTTAAAACTAAAAGCTAAACGAAATAATGTTAATTTAGGAGACAAAATAAATTAAAGAAAAGTTTAAAACATTTTAAAATTTATTTTACACACAGAACTTATTGATATTTTTATGGCTATGAAACTAAATTTAAATTAAAATTACTTTGAAAATATCATTCCGACGGTTGCGAATAATAAAATAACATTTTTTTTTTGAGACTTGCCAAAAAGCCTTAGGACCCTTAAGATCGAAAGATTTTGCTGAACAATGTGATATTACAACAATACTCTAATGAATATCAAAATTGTCACTAATAAGTACAGTTTCAAAATAGACTTCGAAACTCTTGAAAATGCAGCTCTTTTTTAAAATATTTTTTTTAAATATATTTACTGTCTTATGCATATGTAGGCCAGGTTAGGTGGCGCATGCCCTCGAATGAAAAGGTCCTACTTAGGCCAGCATTTAGGCCCATTATAATATCACAATACATTCTACCCAGGGGTCAACCATTCGTTAGAGAAAAAGCATTCCGAGTTCAAAATAAATCTTACTTTTGCAATAATTTTTATATTAGAAAGCTCGGTCAAAGAGGCCATATATCTCTGTTCCTTTATGGTAAAAATCATTAGTCGGAATGCAAGTCTTCCGGCATGCGTACGAAAAGGACAGTGGCCTGTAAGAATTGCCATTGTAGGGACGTAAGTGACTCAGTTCTTTCCTTATCCATACGTGCCCAGCAGAGTCTGGTAATGTTGCACGTACCCTCCTCCTGCCATCGAGATTGAGCCTCCTCTTAAATCAAGTGGACAATATCCAAATTAACACAGGCAATGGGAATACGTATGCCATATAAGATGTCCCAGATTGCCAGCTCCGTAACGGTTCTGGCCAGCTCATCTGCAATGCAATTTCCAACGATATCGCTGTGTCCCGGAGCCCATATAAGAGTTACCTTTAAAGATCGAACTTCGAAACTACGTTCGGTAGGGACTTAATTGAAGCCTAGCTATCCGAGTAAATCAGAAGATTGTGTATATTATTAAGGTTCACTTGGATACGGTGATAATTTTATCTATCAGTCGCAAGAGATATATTTTAATGTCGACTATAATTGAATGAATTAGTTTATCATGATCATCGTGAAGTGGTGCCATTATACCATTCTCAATCTAATATGGTGTCCTCTCCAGGTCCATTGCCAGACTTCAGAATTCTGCTCGGTGTCGAAAACAGCAATTCCCTGCCCAGAAATATCCCATATGAGATGCATTAATGTCACACAAACGTCAAGAGTGTGTTCAACTGATTCATTCTAATCAACACAGTATTTATATGTTGGATTCTAGACAATTCGTACTCTGAACACTGTACTACAACACCCTGTCAAAAGATCGAATACCAACGTGGTGTTATTCCTGTATAGTCTGATGCATGACTCAAATCTCCATTTATTGTAATTTTCCAACGAAATTTTCGATTGCCTTAAACATTTTAAAATTATTTATTTTTGCCTATTTTTCCTTTCCTTTAAGTATACCTTTTCGTTGAGTATACTTTTCAGATCATTTGTCCCCACTCCACAGAGAGAATCTGGACGCATCAGCGTCTTCGGCTCTCCCCTTCTCTAAAGCTCATTTGCGTGCTTATTGTCGCAAATTGCAACATGATCTGAGACTCAGCAGAGGGTAACCATATTTTCCCTACTTAACTGATGTAGCTCCGCGGTTCTATCATTGATTTAATCTTCTAAGAGCTGAGTGCTCGAATAGCAGCCTGACAGCTATAGTGTATTGCTCTGTTCTGAACTTTCGATTTCAAATGAAATGAACATATCTTTCGATCTTACACAGAAGACTTAAATTGTTTTCTTTAGGAAGTTTTTTTCGTTCTTGTGAATGGTATGCATAAGCTCTTTGCCGGATTTCGACTGTTTATGTTACATACATACATACATACATAATTGGCCATTACAACCCTTCAGTCAGGATTACGGCCTGGCTTCTCACACAACTCATGTTGTGTATGTTAATTTTATAAATGAGTGGTTTGAGTAACTTTTCATGGCAATTTTTATTTACTCTCAGAGTTTTTGCCAGAAATCTGCTGAGAGGAAGTCGCTGAAGAAATACTTTTTGTATTCTTGTTTTGATGTCTGGCCTGGGGCTCGAACCCTGGCTATACGTCTAATAAGCTAACACACTTCCTACTAGACTGAGGCGACTTCTACTTATGACTGTTTATGTTGCTAGATTTAATTGACCCCCTATCCTCATTACTGTCTGGGAAATGTGTTTGCAACTTCTGTTCTGCCCTTTCTAATTTGCTTTTTTGCCTTCTAAGTAACTCTAGCTCCCTGAAACCTTTTTTGCAAGAGCTTCATATACATTCTTGCTACTTCTAGTGGAGATTCTATACTCAGTGCTTTTACCAATAGATTGCGGAGAAGTGTGTCGTCAAAAAAATATTTTTCTCAAGATGCGTGGGCTGATGCTTGGAGGCATTACAATAAATTGTCTGAGTAAAAGTGCTTTAAAATTGCCCTTAAAATTTGTATTTGTTAATATGTTTTCAAAATACAATATAACATCGTATTTAATGTAGTTCGACCCATATTTCCATTTTTCTTTAAACCTCAAAAGATTTTATTTTTCTTTTTAAAAAATTAAAACAAAATTATCCTATATCTGTAGGGTAACATGATGAATTCAGTTCATTGTCGTCATCTTTATTTTAATGTATTTGTGTGCTGCTTTTGGTTTTTGTTTTACAAGATATTTTACACACACACTCTTTCAATGCGTTCACATAATGAATGAAAAGAAAAATGACATTGGCTTTCATGCAATGCTTAATTTAGAGAAAGAAAATAAAATATATGAACAACAACACCCATGTATAATACAGTGAGAACCATGTTAGTTAATATGTATAAAGGATTTAATAGTTCATAATGTTATACATCAAAGCAAAAGTCTTTATTTTAATTTTTTTTGTACTGCAAATACAAGGAACAAAGAGGCACTGGACCAATGTAAATTTTCTTTTGATGTCTTATGGTATATACTTGTGTTTGTTTATCATTCTTTAAAATTCATTTTCATTTTAGAATTTTCATAATTTTCGTAGAAGCTTTTAAAATGAACTTAAATACAAGTAGTACAACAAAATTTAATTAAACTCCAATTGCTTTCAGAAAAAAAAAGTCTCTTGCCTTTTTAAAATATTTTTAAGTACATATTTTCATTTATTCGTTGTCCTTTGTGGTACTTTTTCTTTAAGGGTGTGCCTTTTGACACCGCTTTTTCATACGCACAATTCAAAAGTAATTTTTTTTTTCATTTCTTCCCTTTTAAGATTATTTCCGCCTCATTTTGTTATGCTATGGCCACTTATTTTGTATCAATTATTTGCAGCTTTTGTTAGATTTAAACTTTTCTCCTTCTGCCACTTGTCTTCTTTTTTATTTTATTTCAATTGTGCCAGAGGAAGAGAAAGAGAGACAGATACACTATATTACAGAAGTATATTCTTATCTCTGCCAGATACGAATGTACCTTAAATGTTAGAAGGCACAACAATTGCAACATACCCTATAAGCAGAATTTTTTGTTATCCTGTTTTTGAATAAAATTAATTTAAGAAATTGATAAATTGATAAAAATAAATATTGGATTATTCTAAGTAACACATACATACATATGTACATACATAATTGGTCATTACAACCCTTCAGTCAGGATTAGGACGTAGTTCCTCACATCACTTATGTTGTGTGCGTTAATTTTTATACATGAGTGGCGGGACATACAGTTTAAAGTCTATTCCGAGAAACTTTTCATGCCAATTTTATTTACTCTCAGAGTTTTCATATTTCGTTTAGTTGGAGATGCCTGGCCTCACGTCAAATAAGTCAACGCACTGCCTTTGAGATCACGGCGACTTCACTTACTAACCCATGGTAAGAGAAAACTTAAGGAGCCTTGAAGAAGGCACTACAAACAAACAATGTAATGAAAGCAGCTATCTTTCCTAATTATAAAGACGCGACTATTACTTTTACGCTGAACGCTATAAATAAGAAGCGGAAAAAGTTTTTTTACAACTCAAAACCAATTTAGTTTATAAGGTTAGGTTAGGTTAGGTTAGAGGACGTGTACTTGTCAATTAAGACAAGTACAGTACCCGGAGGTCGAATTGACCCATTGTACAACGTCCTAGTTTCTCACACCACTTATGTTGTGTGTGTTAATTTTATACATGAGTGGTGGGACCTACACTTTAAAGTCGACTCCGAACGACAGATTTTTATTTATTGAGAAATTTTTCATGGGAATTTTTTTACTCTCACAGTTTTTGCCAGAAATCTACTGAGAGGAAGTCGCCGAAAAAATACTTTTTGCATTTTGTCTTTGATGACTGGCCTGGGGCTCGAACCCAGGCTTTTGCGTCTAATAAGCCAACACACTACCTACTAGACTACGGCGACTTAAATTTAGTTTATAACGACAGCTTAAAAGTCATTCACCTTCAGTGGTGGCCAAAGAACTTTTCTTTATAATTTCTTCAAAAGGACTTTATTTTAAACATTTCAGCAAATACTGACGGGGTTTAGACCGCTGTTGATGGAACAAAAAATCAACTGAAATCCTTAGTTTCGGAGCCCGACTAAATACGATAGTTGTTCATTACAATCCTTGATTAATAGTTCGTATAAATTATACATGAAGTAGACAGCAAGGAGCCCTTTTTCTCCACTGAATAGTGCTGGACATTAGAGATCAGCAATGAATCATTTTTTCGCTACTCATAAGCACTCATGAAATTTTGAATATAAGTGAGTCAACAACATTGAAACTTAATTACTCTGATTCATTCGTATTCAGTATAACCTTGATTTATAAGTACAAGTTGCCATGAGTATGAGTACAACGCTGACATCGAACTCATACCATTCGAAATATGTTTGATTCATATGTCTACTCATTCAGATTCATAAATTTAGAAGAATATTTATAATACACATACATGATTCAAGTGATTCGAATCATTAATCAAAATTTACAGTCTTAGTTGTTGTTGCATTTACAAAAAAAGAAAAAAGAAAAAGGCAAAGACAGCAAGCAAAGCAAACACACAACCTTCTAGTGAGTATTTTAGTGTTCGTAGGCGCATCATACTTATTTTGTGCTTCTTGTAAATGTTGAGTCATGGAGAGTTGAAATCAACAGCATTATACGTGTTCTTAAGTATGAGTACGATGAGTACTTCAAACTTTGAAAATGAGTAGTATGAGTATGATATTAAAATAAGTATGAATGCGTATAAGTAACAGAAGTTATGAGTATGATTCGGTTCTACTCATCTTTTTGAATAATCATTGCTGATCTCTGCTGGATCAATCTACAATAAACTGTAACGTCTTCAGATGCATTGCACGCCTTGTATTTCATGCCTATTGTTATCGTCTCAAATTCCACAATTTTGTTTGTTCACATATCCATTCGTTGGGAAATGGAACTGATCGTTAAAGATAGTTGGCCGATGAAAATTTCGGGCCGTTGACGACTGCTATGATAGTTCACCATCAGTGCTTGGGTCAGTTCACTAAAATTCACCAAGTTGTAGTCTGCGCAATTACCTCAGATTCTCCTGCATACTCTCAATGTTTTCGACAGGATCTTGCCTTTCATCGATGTACCGGTGTTGGTCGAGCGTTTATTCTTTATAACGACTTTATTGAACCTGTTGTTTGCGTCTATTTCTGCAACAAAGTCCAAATCTGTAGAAGCCAGCATACAGTAAGACCCCGCTTAAAGCGGGGGATATGTTGCAATAAGTTCCAGCGCTAAACGAAACAGCGTTAAACGAGGCAACTTAGCACGTAAATATATATACGCCTAGTAACGTTGACGACAACTAATAAGTCAACTGTGACGCAGGAAAGATGCGTTCGTACTGTAATTGCGACTTCGGAAAATATAGTTGGAATCTTTATTCTGGACAGACTAATAAAAGTGTGTTGAAAAGGATACATAGTATAAAACGTATCTATATAGTGTACCGCTTCTGGTTAGTGCATGGCGGTTTCATTTGCACACATATATATTTAGGGGAATCCCAATACTACCGCATATGTACAGTGATTGCGACTTCGAAAAATACAGTTGGAATATTTATTCTGGACAGACTAACAAAAGTGTGTTGAAAAAGATACATAGTACATATACCGTTGCTATATAGTGCACCGCTTTTGGTTGCACACATATACAACAAGTATCAATACAGTGTGTGATTTATGGGAATCCCAATACTACTGCGAAATACTGAAACAGCGTTAAGCGGAGCAGAGATAAGCGTAGTCTTAATGTATTCATAAAAAGGAACTGGTAAACGGCATAAAAATGAACATACAAATCTAAACAAAACTACTTTAAAACAAATTATGAGATAGGGCATCCAAAGACAGTCCTTACCGATTGAAAATTTCTTAATTGACTTGACTTTTATAAAAGAGAGAATGATGAAAAATGAACACAGAAAATATTTTAAAAAGAAAATGGTCAAAAGTTACGACATAATAATACGCACTCAACAAATTGTGCCTCAAATCATAATGTTGCGTAACTGTATTGTAACTGATAAGCGAATATTTCTATGCTAATTCAAGGAAAATAAAAACCGAAACAGAAACTGAAACTGAATGCCAAGCAAATTGAGAAGAAAGAAAGCAAAAAAAATATTTTCTTTCATAGACCATTCCTTATGGGTCAACAAAATAATGTGAAATGTATTCAATGGACGGCAGGCAGGCTAACAGGCAGGCAAGCAGTCACTTTAAGTGTTAAATATTAAATGAAAAATACATTTTTACACTTGCCGTGGCAACAAAATTGCCTTTAATTAGAAAAAATATATATATGTATTCTTAGAGGAGTTGGGCAATTGAATACAAATGAAATAATTATACAGATTAAGTGTGCTTGACTTTTAAGAAGGAGAGACTAATTAAAAAAACGAAAAAAAGGAAAAGACTTAAATAGTCCTTGTAGAAGAATGCTACGCTGGAAATTGGAAAAAGAGATGAAAACATTTTTTCTGTTATTATTACTATTTATTTAATTAAAGATTTTAATATAATAGGCCATTGAAATTTTGAAAAATATTTTGAAATTTTCAATCAAATGCTTACAATCACTTTATTCCATGTAAACTATATTCTCGAATTTATTTTTCTATTTAATAGTTATTGTTGACTTTGCTGTTGCTTAAATGTGGCTTAATTATGAATATTAAAATAAATAATTATGGATTTTATTGAATTCCATGAAAATTATTTAAATGAATTCCATGAAAATGGAAACGAAAATGAAAACCACAGAAACAATCTCTATTTTCATGTGAAGTTTATTTGGAACTTTAAAATTGATGTTTGACGCGATAATTGAATAAGGCTGCAGCATTAAGGAATATGGTTACAGTACCATACGACGGTAAGATGGTCGATGTCACTGCGGAATATAATCCGATTGGTTGTAATTTCTTTGGATGGGAAAAGATCACCTTTACAACATTTTAATATTTGATAATAGCTATAAGATGAATACACTCTATTACAAATTACAGCTATCTTAAACGGCCTCAGCTTATCATAAATTATATATGACCATAGGCGCTTGCATTAACTTATTGGAGGCATTAAGGTTGGAGGATGATTGCAACATTATATACATATAATGACTTAATTGGTTATTACATTACCTTTCGGCAGGATTACGACCTTGCTTCTTACACCAACCATGTTGAGCGTGTTAATTTTATACTACTACAACTATTTGTTTGGAAGATTGCTACACCAACGATTACGACCTCATCTGCCTACGATCTGAACATAGAAAAGAACATAGAATGGTGCAATTGGAACAGGCAGAGGCGAAACTTGATCGATGAGATAGGTCACAAGAATATTTTTAACGGATCAAATCCCTGGAGCCTAATTTACCTCACCTCTACCTAAAATTCATTTCTAATATAGCACGTACCCCCGTTTCGTTGGCTTTGAGCTCCAGATTGCCTAATACTATGTTCAGATATGCACTTTTATTGCGTAGATCACAATAAACGCCATTATTGAGCTCAATATTTTATATAACGTTTCAATTAATAATTGCGCAATAAATACGCAAATTGTTATAATATTGAGTAAAACTTAAAATTAATTGAACACAACAAACAAAAAAAAACACAACAAAATAAAAACAATGTTGTTGAAACAACCAGCTGTTTTGCTTACCAGCTGTCAAATGAATATTGAATTCAATTAATCGAATATTGTATTCAATTAATCGAATATTGACTCAATAAAAGTGCATATCTGAACACAGTATAAATCAGCTCAATGAAATTTGTTATCACCAGCTATAGTGCTTGTCATTGCCGTTCTCAAAGAAAAAATGGCCTGCCATTAAACCTCCAGCCTTTGTACAATGGGTCAAATCGACCTCCGGGTACTGTACTTGTCTAAATTGACAAGTACACGTCCTCTAACCTTAACCTCCATCCAAAAATTCACATATTGGACGCTCTTGCATCTCATGACAATTTTGTTTGTTCACTATGCATTCATCAAAAAATGGGCGATCTGAGATCTTTTGTGTGGTCCTTTACCTTCTGCCGAAGGTTCAGCCGAATTTTGTGCGGCTGCAGACCTAAGTAAAGGCTCAAAATTCGAAATTCGATTCTTGTGAACGATATGAAATCAACTGCCTTGGATATTCCTGAGCACACTTACGGACAATGGCAATATTTTCGGCAGATGTTGCACTTCGTCAACGTACATGTGTTGGTAGATCATTAACTGAATTAGTGAATTTGAATTTATCCTCCAGATTGTAAATCCTCAGCAGTAGGATTTCCCCGATTGTTAAATAGTGAGTTGCCCGAACAGGATATTTGCGTCCATGGTAATTTGGCAAAACAGACTGAACAAATGACAACTAATTTTGGAAATGTAGCTTCAAAATATTGGTCATCATTAACTGTTAACTTTCGGCAATAACTGTTGGCAGACCCAACTCTATAATGATTATTTTACGACTCAACTCATTGTCATTAAAAGTCTCCATAGTCTAGTAGGTTGTGTATTGTATTATTAAATATGAGGCCTCGGTTCAGACATCTCCAACAAAACGAAATACAAAAAAATATTTCTTCGACGGCTTACTCTCGGCAGATTTCTGGCAAAAACTCGGAGTGTAATTAAAATTAACATGAAAATTTTCTCGAAAAATCTGTCGTTTGAAGTCGTGTGCGATAAAAAATAAATTATTCGCTCCCTTGAACAATTTGTCAATCTGTGATACTTATGATATTAATTGCCTCTCATCCTTTACTTTTTGAAAAGCCTTTGGAAAGTAAACAGTTTTTTGGCAGCTGTGTTAGCTTTGTAAGAAATTTCAATTAAATTTTATAATATTTTTTTAAATAGATTTCTAAGTTAATGTTTTGTATTAGCTTTTGATAGATTTCAATAGTGTATGCCTTGACTTCCTTATAAAATATCCTTAGTATTTATTAATAATTCATAAAATTTATTGTGCCATTCAAACAACATGCCATACATTACAGGTAAATTCTTAAGATTTATTCGTAATTTACAAATGTTCAAACAATAATTTAGATTTCATGCTGTTTTAATAAATATTTTAAATATTTTAAACATTTTCTAAAGTTTTATTGGAATTTATTTTCCTAATTTTTTATTTTCTACAAAAGCCATGTCACCAACAGACTCAACAAACAGTTATTCATTTCAAAAAAAAATTATATGAATTAAATGCCACATAGAAATACATACTTGCAAATATAACAACAACAACATATTTATATATGTATAGTATTATGTATATGGTATATATACAATGTTATCATGCAAACATAATATTATGGTTGGTGGTATAATTTTTCATTATCAAAGCAAATAAAAATATTTTTCATTCATTTGTACGAGTATCGTTGAGATATTGTTGGCATAGCTGTGTTACAACTAGTGTTCAACAATATTATTTCATTAGAAACTTTTCCATAAATGGTAATAAATATATATACATGTAGTGGTAAATGAAATACTCATACATATTTTATTGTATGTATTCTACATATATAATATACACAGTATATCAAAAATAATTGTAAATATGTATACATACATAACATAATTGGTCATCACAACTCTTCAGTCAGGATTACGTCCTAGTTTCTCACTTGATTTATGTTGTATGTGTTAGTTTCATAAATGAGTGGCGGGACCTATAGTTTAAAGTCGACTCCGAACAACAGATTTCTTTTGAGAAACTTTTCATGGCAATTTTATTTACTCTCAGATTGTTTGCCATAAATCTGTTGAGAGGAAGTTGCCGAAGAAATATTTTTTCAAATTTCGTTTTGATGTCTTACCTGGGGTTTGAATCGTGGTCTTATGTCTAATAAGCCAACACACGACCTACTAGACTACGGCGACGATCATTAAAAATGTTGTTTTTAAAATTCAAATCCAGGTCACCTAAAACATTTTCTTGTACATTTCACTTACTTAAACCATTACAATGGGGAGGAATACGACAGCTTATGCTATCAGAGTCTAAGAAGCTTTTATGAACCTAGGCTCTCGCATCTGGTAAAGCGGTGTTACCGCCCAATACATTAATAACAGACTCGAAAAGGCAATGAATGCACATGGCATAATTCACACGATGTGTAGTTTCTCCGAACTCTGTACCAAATGAAGTCTTTTTTGGCTAACTAAGCATCAAACTCCTATAAAATTCGATAGCGTCGTCGTTTTACATGACACATTTGACGGAAAGGCGGAACTACAAAGGTCTAAGGCTTCTTGACAGTGCCGTACACGCCTATAGTAAAACAGAACAGAAACAGTATTTTGCACTAATGTCCTCAAGCTTGTGGTAGGTAGGAAGGTGTTTTGAACAAAATGTATATCTTTCTGAGGTCACCGTAGTCTAGTAGGTATTTTCTTGGCTTATTAGACGTAAGGAGACAGTTCCAACCCCTGGTCAGACGTCTCGAACATAAAGAAATACGAAAAATTAATTCTTCGGCAACTTCCTCTCAGCAGAATTCTGGCAAAAACTCCGAGAGTAAATTAAATTGCCACGAAAAAGTTTCTCAAAAATCTTTCGTTCGTAGTCGATTTTAAACAGTAGTAACACGTCGTCGTTTCATAGGCCCCAACTGAAGGAAAGGCGGAACTACAAAGGTCAAAGGCATGTTAATAATCCCATACACGCCTATACAATGCAAACAGGAAAGTCCATTAAAGTCCTCAGTGATCTGGAAGATAGAAAGCTGTTTTCAATAAAATGTATACCTTTCGGAAGTCGCCGTAGTCTAGTAGGTGTATGTGTTGGCGTATTAGACGTGAGGACGCAGTTCAAATCCCAGGTCAGACATCTCTAACAAAATGAAATCTGAAAAAAATATTTCTTCGACAACTTTTTCGCAGCAGATTTCTGACAAAAACTCTGAGAGTAAATAAAATTGCCATCAAAAGTTTCTAAAAAACCTGTCTTTCGGAATCGGGACTGTAGGTCCCCGCTATTTATGGATAAAAATTAACAATATACTATATATTTGGTGTGCGAAACTAGATTGTAATCCAGGCTAAAGGGTTGTACTGACCAATGGTGAAATGTATAGGGGCATGATGACAAATTTTTCATGCCTGAATTAGCTGGTATTGCTGTTACTGACACGAACTGCTATTGATTAACTCAAATAAAATTCTGTATAAGGAGTAATTTCTGATTATAATCCAATTAATTGGTTTTCAAGATCATGTGATTTAAGAATGGGAAAATTGAACTGCTAGAAACCAAAATTGATAAAGGTTTTGGTGTAATACGTTCAAATATGCTGCAAAAATTTGCACAACTTACAGTTGACGAAATCAATAATTTTATACAATTTTCTATCCAATTAAAGCCATGTCATTTGATATTAAAGATACATTTCTTTATTTTAATAGGGTCTTTACTGTTCTGCGATTGTGGTGGAATATTCTTTACATTAGGGTTATCTTCCCAATAACACCACTATAGGAAATCGGATTTTAAACTCGAGTTAAATATTTTTATTTTGATATTTAATTCATATTTGATATTTGGGTTCAGTATAATACGTTGTTCAGATATGCACATTTATACGCAAATTGTTATAATATTGAGTAAGACTTAAAATGCAGCACTGTCATAAGTGTGTTTAGTGAGCATATTACAATTAACTTAACACGTTCTGTTGATATTTGACAATTCAAATTTCAACAACGACAAACAAAAATAAAAAAACAAAATTAAAACAATTGGGCAATTCACACAAGCCTTTGTATCGTTGTATTCATTGTATTGTTGGACGAATATACAACAGTGTATGCTTGTTGTTGATAATTTTCATTTAAAAATCCGATACACTTATACACATTTTTTCATATGTTTTTAAAAGTTGTATTGGTCTCGTGCTATCAGTTGATGTAATATGTCAGTAATCAAGAAGAATAATAAAAATACAAAATATTTTCTATGTAACTTGAGTCAACAATTAACATTTCAAAATTATAATTGTTCGCAGAGATAATTAATAATTCACTTTTTCCATTTATTTTTAATTTTTTTTTGCTTGAAAATAAAATTATAAATACAGGTATTCTTCTTCTTATCGTTTTTTTAACGTTTGTAATACGAAATACACAATACAGCATAACAATGAGAGCTCACAAACAAAAAGTGTATTCAATACAGCATACACGATACAAAGTCGTTGTTGAGTACAAATGTTGTTGAAACAACATTATTTTTGTTTTGTTCGTTGTTTTTTTGTTTTGTTGTTTTTTTTTGTTTGTTTGTCGTTGTTGATATTTGAATTGTCAAATATCAATAGAAAGTGTTCGGAACGTACTTATGACAGTGCTGTATTTCAAATTTTAATCAATATTATAACAATTTATGAATTTATTGAGCAATAATTAATTGACATTTTATATGAAATATTGAGATCAATAATGCCGTTTATTGCGATTTACTCAATATAAGTGCATGTCTGAACATAGTATTAGGTTTTATTGCCATAAAAATTACGATTTTGTTACTGTATTTAATCTATAGTGCACCAGCGTTTAGAATAAAAAAATTCTAGAATACATAATTTTATGTAAAAATGTAGCCTCTTACGTAGGCGAATAATAATGAAATATTTAACTGAGATTTCAGATGTTCGATGTAATAAATATTTTATAACCGCTTTGCTATTTATTTAACCACAAGTGCCAATAAAAGAGCACAACGTTATTTATCGGCATTGTTTTAAACAAACATACTTATAAGTATGTATACAATATTGTTTTTTTTTTACATTTGTATGTAGGTGTTCCTGTAAATCTATATGGATGTGTGTATACATTTATTTGTCTAACAATTTAATGGTTTTTTCTCGTTTTTTTTATTCCATTTCCTTTTTCCTGCTTTTGTCACCATTTTATGACAGTTTTTGAGTACGAGTAAATATCTATACCAGATATGTAAGTGTATACATACATATCGTATAAGAGAGCATATGTTTGTGTTAGTATGCAAGAGTGAGTGTGTTGTGTTGTGTATATGTATGTTTATTTTCAATTAATCATAATCAAATAAACAAACAAAGTAGGAAACATGACAATATCAAGGTCCTTTTATATTGTTGAAGATAATAAAAACAACCACATATGCAAACAAGCAATTATGCACACACACACATACGTATGTACATACATACTTATACATAGTTATGCTAACACAAATATATGTGCGCAAGTGTTAATATTTATTGTAAATAAAAATATTTCTTTAGTTTGAAAGGTAAAGTTGGAAAATTGATTTCTTTGTTTTCCATTAATTTTAAATTCATTTGAATTATGGTTTTCCCAAAAACAAGTGATAAAATATTATTCAAATTCTGTTAAGACACCAGCCAATCACTCAACGATGATATTTTGAAAATCAAATTAAAAAATAACAATACAAAGCCAATGGAAATATTCGAAATTAAATTAAAATTATGGTTTTATGGTGATACTGTAGTTATAATGGAATATGGCGAGCATTTAGAGAAGAAACTGGACAAATAGATAAAATCGTTGGAAATTAATTACGTACATATGCACATACATAATTGGTCATTACAACTCTTCAGTCAGGATTACGACCTAGCTTCTCATACCACTCATGTTGTGTGTGTGTTAATTTTATACATGAGTGGCATGGAACCTACAGTTTAAAGTCGACTTCGAACAACAGATTTTTGAGAAACTTTTCATGGCAATTTTAATTTACTCTCAGAAATTTTGCCAGAAACTTGCTGAGAGTAAGTCAGCGAAGAAAATTTTTTCATATTTCGTTTTCATGGAGATGTCTGACCATGGCTAACATGCCAACACATTACCTACTAGACTCCATCGAATTTTTTGAAAATTTTTAACGACATAATTAAATTATCTTATTCAACAAGTAAATATTTGCTACACGGAACCCGATTATGTGATTACTGACGATCCTGATGAATTCGCCGTAGTCTAGTAGGTAAAGCATTGGCTTATTAGGAATGACCCCTCGATTCAAACCCCAGGTGAGACATCTGACAAAATATTTCTTCTTAGCAGATTTCTGGCAAAAACTCTTAGAGCAAATAAAATTGCCTTAAAAAAGCTTTTCAAAAATCTGTAGTTCGGATTCGACTTTAAACTGTAAGTCTCGTCTCTCATATGTATAAAATTAACACACACAACATAAGTGGCGTGAGAAGCTAGGTCGTAATCCTGACTAAAGGGTTGTTGCATTTACTAGGCTTACAAAAATCTTATGCTCACTTAACTTTGTCCACACTTAACAAGGTAGGTATCTTCCCCAAGACTGAGTCATTTCAAAGTGCCATACGGACTTTATCAAATTTAGCGTTCCTAGTATTCATTGATGAGATTTCAATTGCGGTTCCATTTCAAAATATAAGACCCAAACACTCTGTCGAATCAAAATCAACATCAGATAGTTGCTCGTTGTGGATTAATTTATTTGTCATTTAATGCATGAGCATTTTCTGATGCCACTTAACTATTCTCCGCTTAATCGGAGAAGATTATTTTTTTCGAAAAATTGTCATGGCCTGCATATGTCATATTCTGCTGGTTTGAGGCCTTTTGTCAAAATTTCTTGGCTACTATTTCGTGAAATTTTAAGTTGTCGAGAACAAAGCGGAATTCCTGTTCTTAGGTTATAGGTGACCCGCTCGTTTCAAAATATCGAGCAATATGTTGACTTACAAAAATCTTGCTGTCCATACCACTTCAGTTTCCTCAAATTGTTTGATCACCACTCTTCGTGGTTGATACACGTACTGCGACCTAGCTTCTCACACCACTGATATTGTGTGCGTTAATTTTATACATGAGTGGCGGGATCTACAGTTTAAAGTTGATTCCGAACGACAGATTTTTTGAGAAACTCTCCAGAGTTTTTGCCAGAAATCTGCTGAGAGGAAGCAGCCGAAGAACCAGTTTTTCAAATATTTTCGTGTTGATGTCTGACCTGGGGTTTGAAACGTGGCCTCATGTCTAATAAGCCAACACATTACCTACTAGACTACACCAACTGGACTCATTAGCTGTAAGTTTTCAACTCAAAATTCTGTGAAAATTGCGAGCGATCTCGGCGTAAGTTTCTAAATTTTTGTCAAAATTTTTGCAATTATAAAGCAACAAGTGACAGCTGTTGTTATTTGCACAATAAAAATTACAATTAATTTAAAAAGTTTTTTCTTATTGAAACACTCTTTATGATATTCACTCCGAAGCATGATTTCTAATGCTTAATTACCGGAGCTTAATGCTTAATTTACGTTACAAGCATATTAAATTAATAAAAAAAATCTGATCAGTAGTGATATTTGACAGAAAAATTACGTCATTCAAAATTATTTTGATAGCCTTTCCTTTTAAAACAATGATTATCATTTTAGTAAAGCTACAGTTAGTAATAAAATTAAATCGTACATAATACCACACACGTGTGCTTAAAAAATACACTCAAAACAAGAGAAAAAAAAATTTTTATTTCAAGCATGGTAATAAAATCATAGAGAACTATCTCCTCAGCACTGAATGTAATTTCCTTGGTTTTTCTGTTTGTTACCAGTTTTGCCTTTTGCCGAGTTTAAAGGACAAAGTTTTCTTGTTCATATTAGAAACGCGTGTGTACATTTTATATTATGCGTCATGGGGGTGTTGTTTTGTTTTGTTATGATAACGAAGGAAAACAATACAAACAAGAAGATTTTATTTGAAAAGCAATTGGTATCTGTATGGATTTTATTACTGCGGAAATCATAAAAACGGGAAATTTTTTAATATTTTTATTTCTTTCTTAAGAATGAGACTTAGCATATAGGTGTTGGATTTATATCTCTATCTACCACGGGTTGAGAATGAAAACCGTTAAATGGAATATGCAGCAGATGGAATAATATCTTCTATCTTAAGTAACCAGACAGACCTTCAGAGTAAATATTGCTTTAAAACATTCAGTTTTCTGTACGCCTACATACATACATACATACATTATTGGCCAGTACACCCCTTCAGTCAAGATTACGACCTCGCTTCTCACACCATTTATGCTGTGTGTGTTAATTTTATCCCTAAACGGCGGAACCTCCAATATAAAGTCGATTCCGAACGAAGTTTCTCTTTTCACGGCAAGTTTTATTTACTCTCAGAATTTTTTCCAGAAATCTGCTGACAGGTAGTCGCCGTAGAAATATTTCTTTATAATTTGTTTTGATGGATACATCTGATCTGGGGTTTGAAGCGTGGCCAATCAGTTCTCTGTATTCATTTAAGTTTTTTCATGAAGTTGTCTTCCGCCAGACAGTGCATCCGTAGTTTTTAACGGATCTCACATAGGCAGTGAATGCCCATAAAGTAATACCCTATCATAGTCACAATTTTACTACATGATCCAAAGATTCCAACATCAAGCGCCCGAAGTATGAGATTCCTTGCGAAGATTGCCGAAAATACCACTGACCGCTCACTTTTTCAGTGAAGTACGGCCGGAGAGAATGCATAGAAACAGATAATTGGACGCAAGTTGTACAGTCCCTTTATTTATTTATACAGTCTCTTTATTTGGACATAAACAGACCCGCTTAACGCTGTATCACTACTATGCAGTTGTATTGGGATTCCACTAAATCGCACACTGTATTGATACTTGTTGTATATGTATGCAAATGAAACCGCCATGCACTAACCAGAAGCGGTGCACTATATAGCGACGTTTTATACTATGTAACCTTTTCAACACACTTTTGTTAGTCTGTCCAGAATAAAGATTCCAACTATATTTTTCGAAGTCGCAATTACAGTACGAACGCATCTTTCCTACGTCACAGTTGATTTATTAGTTGTCGTCAACGTTACTAGACGTATACATATTTACGTGCTAAGTTGCCTCGTTTAACGCTGTTTCATTTAGCGCTGGAACTTATTGGAACGTATCCCCCGCGTTAAGCGGGATCTTACTGTAGTAGTTTAGGATATATTGAGATCCTAAGCAGAATTCCAGTGAATAAACTCCCCGGCAAGAAATTACTGGCGAAATGCTTTAAACAGAGAAAAGCAGCGTCTTCGCTTTACATTTGATACTTCAAGGTGGTGGATTAAATTTTATGATTCGAACTAGGAATTCCAGGTCTAACAATATGGCGTTTGCCGACAATGTCTTTCAAATTCTGGATAAAGATTCTTTGCTAATATTTTCCTGCAGCCAGTCTAATCACTGCAACTTGTTATCGATAAAACTGGGTAACTCCTGTTAAGTAATTAGATTTTCCTTAAAAATTTCCAGATTTACTGGAACAGCCAAGCTGCAATCAAATGCTTGAACGTCCGCTCTCTTCAATGAAAGTGAGTGTCAGTTTGATGGATTGCAGAAGTTAAAAATATTGTTTGAATTTACGTTGCTGATGAACTGGCTTGGTTAAGCACAAAGCTTGCAATTTTCGTCCTGTCATTTGCGAAAAGTGTGGCCGTTACTCAGTTAAGATGGCTATTCTCCGGTCGTTGTACATGAAGCTTCAACTTCGTTGAGGGTATGTATGGTGGCACAAATAATTATCTTTTTCTCTTGAATAGTATAGCCATCTATCGCGATGTAGTGGTTCTTATGGACCTCTCGCCATTTGTTCCCATGACCTATGCTGAAGCTATGAAATGGAGGCGGAGGAGCGAACTGCTATAAGGCGGATATTCTTGGCAACACGTGCCATCTTTGAGCAATATTTGCAAAATACGTACCATTTGATATAAGCTGATGACATAAGAATGGGCCTAGGTTCTGACTTTATAGTGAGAGTTCGTCACCTAATTTAGCAAACCCCACGGTAAACTTGAAGGCGAACATAAAACGGGAATAAAAAATTTTCTTGATATATTGCATCACAGGCTTCTGGTAATTTTTCTTTTCAATAGAAATTTATCAAGTGTGGTAAGTTTCAAAAAACTTGTATTCGATAACGGAACCACAAGTCTTTAGAAGATGAAAGCATTGTAGTCGACAATAGCCTGTACTGTCACATTTTTTTTGTTCAACTACAGTCTTGATGCAATTGCTGATATTGCTATGCCTCTCTAGGCCAACGATAGTGAGCGTTGACGGCTGAATGAAGAAGATGAGCCATTCAACATGTCTATGGAAGTTGAAATATTAAAATATACTAAGAAAGGCATAAGATGATATCGCTAGAAAGGCTATTGAGGGGAAATTGCAGAATAATAAACTCCAACTCATGTAAAAGTTGCTGAACGCATATTTTCCCTAGAAATCTACTATTAGAACTTTCACAGAAGCCCTATTATGGACATAAGCTAACTGAAGGAAAATTTAAAAGAAGAATAATGTAAAAAGATATTCTTATTTAAGACAATATATTTAAAAAAAATTACATATTAATGCGTACATGTATGTAAAGATTCTAAAGAATAAATTAAAAAATTAACAGGAAGTCATTAAAAATAATATCCTGTAATTGCTTCTGGGAAGTTCAATCATTTATAATCGTTTATAATAAAAGAATGTGTAAAGCATTTCATATGAATAATGAAGATTTAAAAAATGATAAACAAAATTTTACACTTAATCTTCACATACATACATATATTGGAAATTGTGAAATATTTTATGTGGCATTTTTATCTTTTATTTTATTTTTTTATTTTATTTTCCAAATATTCACTTACAAATGTTTTGTTGTTTTTCATGTGCCATTTTCTCTGTTAGTATTTCAGAAATAAATTTTTATTTAATATTGTTGTACAGCCGTTAATGGTTTTTTTTTATATTGAAAAAATTGCGGATTTTTTTATACGCCAAAATACTGTCGCTTAAAGTACTTTCACTTTAAATGCTCCCTGGAGAGGTAGAAAGGTTAATACCTTATAAAAAAAAAATTTTCACGTTAATAAAATAAAAATAAAAAATAACGTCAATTCTGTGGCTCTTAAATGTCAACAACTTCAATAACGATATAAAAAAATGTTTGTGAATGTGTAGGATGGCGAACTGATAAAAAAGTATGGGGTCTTCAACTAAAGAAGAGATTAAGTGAGGCGGTATTTTAATTTTATTGTAAAGGGTCCGCCAAATAACTTTTTTCTTTTTTTTTGAAAATGCTTTAAAAAAAACTACTGAATATTTTCTCAAATTTCTTTTTTATTTGAAAGTACACACCTTCCGGTTAATAATGGAAAATAATTTCATGCAAATGGCTGCCTTGACTGGCCATGCAGTGTCCAACATGATCGGTACAATTTTTAGGCACATTATCGATTGTGTGCAGCTGTATTTCACCAATGGCCGATCAAGGTTAATATCACAATGCGGCATGATATTCGCTTATGAAACACAACCTGGCAAAAGCAACTGTGATCAGAGAGTCAAATAAACTTTTTGAAATTTTAAAAAAATTTACGCTGACATTAGACATAGAAAAGCATTTAATTCACTACCCACGTTAACAACGAAGCAACTCTCACTCTATTTATTAAAGTCAAACATCTTGGAATCGAAGGATCCTTATCAAGTCCGACATCGGAATCTTATCAGATCATGTTGTATCCTACATTGTACCGTTGACTACCCGCTTACTGTATTACCATTTAGACTATAATACTGGCTGTAAAGACTTCTGCCTAGCTAATCAACAGACAACAACGCATGCAACGTCTACTATAGTGTAGGTTTCTGAAAACTTTGGCATTGAAGTTAAAATCAAGGCTGGCACAATTGGTAATTCAAAGGATTTCTTACCTGAGAATGGGATTTCTCTACAGAAAAGCAAGCAAATCTCATCTCTCATTTGTAAAAGAGAAATTAGAATTTGCACCAATCTGTACAGAGACCAGAGACATTTGGTTCGATATACTTGATATACGAAGAACAAAATTAATGCCTTAATTAGGCAGAATCCATGATATACCCAGAGTCTAGGAATATGTCACAGAGACTTCGATAGTAATTGCAATGAAGATAAAGAATAAGAAAATACAAAGCTTCTCTCATTCTCCGATGTTTGAAAACTTAAGAACAAGCAATTTTGGGCATTGTATTGAGGGAATATAGTTTTTATCATACTTTCTGTAGTTTTCAGCTGCCCCCTTTCTGGAGATTCAAGTGACATTAGCAAGCA
The DNA here is from genome assembly GCA_936449025.2 of Sarcophaga subvicina. Lineage (NCBI taxonomy): Eukaryota > Metazoa > Arthropoda > Insecta > Diptera > Sarcophagidae > Sarcophaga > Sarcophaga subvicina. The sequence continues at coordinate 31,122,142 of OW388081.2, forward strand.
GCACAATATAAGATGCTGAAAAATTTAGATAATGGATGAACGAGCACCGAAAAACATTGCTTAAGCACCAGTACAGGAATACCAGAAGATTTGTTTATGCTAAGTAAGTAAGTAAGTGTAAGCAACAGTGGAAGTATTTACTAAGAAAGAAGAAACGATGCCGCTCAACATAGATTTTTCAATTTCACCAGGGGACATGCAGAAGCAAACTAAGTAAGAAGTTTTGGGATTTTGTCTTCGAAAATATTTTGTCAAATAAAGTGAACCATAAGCTGAACTTCTTTTACTCATGCTATGAATATTGTTGCGGAAAATCTGTTGGAGAAACTGCAATAATGTAATTTCAATTGGCCGATCAATGTCAATGCAGATTAATAGACAGTGTACGATTAGTTAGCTGTTCTGATGACCTTCTTTCATACTGGACTGAACTCTTCAATATAAAAATTGCAGCAGTAATAAGACTCAATTTGTAATCGAATTGGTTTCCTATAGATAAGAATGGGTTGACTATTAATTGGCAAATTTCTGACAGAAACATCTGAGAATAAATAAAGTTCCCAAGAAAAGTCTCTCAAAATTTTGTTGATTGAAGTCAACCTGACATTGTACGTCGTGGCACTCATGTATCGGGTCCGCCATCTAACGTTTTTTTTCAACTGGTGCTTATTTCGTGAATGGTAACACTTAGCTCATGTCTGATTTGACAGATAATTAGTTTTACCCTTCCGCTGAACGAATATGGTTATCCAATGCGTTTTCGCTTCGCTAAGTGGGCCTGCGATCGACTTACAGAAGATGTCAATTTTGGTAAAAAAAAATCATCTTTTCAGATGAAGCTCATTTTGATCTTGGCGGGTATGTAAACAAGCAAAATTGTCGCATTTGGGGCACAGAAAACCCGCACGCATACATTGAAAAGCCGACGCACCCAAAACAAGTCACTGTTTGGTGCGGATTTTGGTCCAGAGGCCATTTTTCTTCGAAAATGAGCAAGGAGTGGCCGTTACAGTTATCGGACCATGTTGAACAAATTTTTGTTCACAAAAATTGAAGAGGAGGATATTGGCAACATTTGGTTTCAACAGGACGGCGCTACGTGCGATACTGCTACAGCTACACTCGATGTTTTGCGCCCTATTTTTGAAGATCGCATTATCAGCCGCAGAGCTGATGTCGTTTGGCCACCTCGGAGCTGCGATTTGACACCGTTGGATTATTATTTGTGGGGTGCCGTCAAAGATAAATATTACGCCGACAAGCTAGGGACAATTGACGCTTTAAAGGACAATATTCGTGAAGCCATTGGTAAAATACAGCTGCACACAATCGATAATGTGCTTAAAAATTGTACCGATGGTGTAGACTACTGCATGGCCAGCCGAGGCAGCCATTTGAATGAAATTATTTTCCATTATTAACCGGAAGGATTGTACTTTCAAATAAAAAAAGAAATTTGAGAAACTATTCAGTATGTTTTTTTTAAAGCATTTTCAAAAAAAAAGTTATTTGACGAACCCTTTATAAAATTAACACTTACAACATAGGTGGTGTAAGAAGATGGGTTGTAACTCTGACTGAAAGATCGTAATGACCAATTACTTATGTATGTATCACAATAGGCCTCAGTTTAAATTGGACCTTGTCCTAGTGTAACCAAAGCAAGTTGAGTTGGCATGAAGGAAAAAAAATTTGAAATCGAGAGATGGGACATGAGAAGTCATAACCAGACATCGTGAATACTTTGATACTTAGCGATGTACTACCGAAAGTTGTATCATAAGGATGTGGAATTTGTTCTTTGTTGGAATTATCAAAAAATGCAGTTATTTAGATTTATTAACTGCAAATGTAAATGCATATTTGCTGGTCCAATAATTGTAGTAGTAAGTGGAGATTGTCAGTTTCAAAATTAATTTTATATTTCTCTCATTTCTGTTAATTGTAAATAAATTTATTTTAATTAACCTTATCAGTAACAACCTTCAATTAATTACTTCAGAAAATTTTAACAATCAGAATTTATTCGTCTCCATTACTCGACCATACCATATTTATTGATGCATTTAAAATTATTAAACCCATTAGCTGTTGTAATTTCAACACACACATTCTCACATACACACACACATAAATGACATAAAAATAAGCACTTGTTTGTTGTACACTTTTTCACTTCATCTCTTTTATATCCGTTTTGTTTTCATATATATTTTGTTTTACTTGGCTTTTTGTTGTTGTGAACCTTTCATAAATGTGCAATGGCAACATTATAAAAAGTGCATAGAAAGGAAAGAATTATTACAAACATACCATAACAACAATGGCAGCTGTTGTTGCAGCAACAAACTGCAATAGCATTAACAGCAATAGCAGCAACAAACGAAAAAAATAGAAAGAAAAAAAAACGCAATCATAACATCATTTTCAAAAAGTCATTTGCATACATTCACTTATCCGGCACTCTTACCCTGTGTTCCACTGTCATTCATGGTTGTTGTTCATGCTCATAACATTTGTGCAGCGTTAATTAATTTTCAATTTTTTACACGACTATTGCAACGCGTTCTTTCTATTTTTTTTTTTCCTTTTTCCATACATTTCATACACAAACATACATACATACATACATACATACATCGTATGGCAGTGTAAATTTATAAATACACAGCCATTGTTAACAAATTGTATATACCGGTATACCGGTTACGTCATGTTTGAAATAGTATATGATGCCGCCACTACAAGTACCACCAACTATAGAAGGCAGCAGTTGCTCGCATAGTGTGTTAGTGGCAACATATACATAAAACAAGTGAAATTAATTGCCTGTGTTTTCTACCACCACCAATACCACAGCTATGTGTACCATACTATGCCATGGCGAGTATGCCACGGTAACAGCCACCATAATAAAATCGTATTCAATCGACCAATTTTAAAGGCAGACAAAATATAACAATTTACACGCCAATACAACATAAGCATGTGATGTGGCACGATGTAAGTAATTTTCTGTTCTCTTCTGTTCTCTTTTTTATTTGACATTTTTGTTAGCCATGAAACTAGGTTTTGATAATGTTATGTTATGTACTTCAGATTCGTTTTTTTGTTTTTGTTTTTATTTTCATTTTTTAATATGAGGCAGGAGGTGAGAATATCTGTAACACATGTCATATAAATCTGTTACAAGTGTAAAATCCATAATACAACCAAAACAAATCATTTGACCCTGTTACACAGAAATGAAGCATGTAAACAATAAAATATGTAGCTAAAGTCTCTGGAAAGGTTCCTAATTCATACGTGTGTTTAATTATATATCGGGTGGATTATTTAACGGTTTAAATTTGAATTTGGCAATACTTATGTCATTATATTCTGTCAGAAAATTCAGCATATTATCTTCACTAAACGTAAAGAATAAATTTACGCTTTATTGGGCCAACGAGAAACTCTACGATGATGACGATTTTGCCAAAAAAAAATTCATCTTTTCCGATGAATCTTATTTTCATCTTGGTGTGTACGTTAATAAGCAAATTGCTTTATTCGGGGCTCAGGAAACCCACATATGCTTTTACTGAAGCCAATGCACCCATTAAGAGTCACTGTTTGGTGCGGCTTGTGGAGCGAAGGCATCATTGGCCCATATTTCTTTGAAAATGAGCACCTATCGCACCATGATAACCGATTTTTTTGTTCCCACTCATCATGGTATTGATGTGAAAGATATTCGATTTCAACAGGATGGTGCAACTTGCCATACATCTAATGTCACAAACGATTTATTGCGTCAAACGTTTGATGGCCGTTTAAGTAGCCGAAATGATGATGTCAATTGACCACCAAGAAGTTGTGATTTGACGTCGGTGGTCTATTTTCTGTGGGAAGCCGTTAAAGAAAAGTGTTATGCCGACAAACCAGAGACAATTGAGCATTTGAAGGACAACATTCCTGATACCATACATTCGATCCCATACATTCGAAAATGTGCACGCAAATTATTCCAATCGAATGAGGTACTGTGGGGCCAGTCGCGGCAGCCGTATGAATAAAATAATATTCCATTTCTAACTGGAATAACTTTAAAAGAAAGAATTAAATTTGGAAAAATTTCAAACCGTTTTTGTTTTATTGAATTTTTAAATTTATACTTCTAAATGGCCCACCCTATAAAATGGAAATAAATCAAAAAAAAAGCAATTGGAAAACAGAAAAATTTTTGTTTTTCCAATAGGCCTTCTTATAGGATAATTTTTCATTGCTAAAGATCATCTTGTTAAAGCTTCATTTCTCAAAGTAGTTGTGATTTATTCAGTGTGTTTTGTCAAATTCCCAATAAACGACCACAAATAACGATATGTATTCGCTGAAAGAATTCTGGAGCAGTTTACAGCTGACCCTAATTTTCATCGGAACATCCTTTTCGGCAATAAGATCCAATTCTCGATAAATGAGTATGTCAACAAAACAAATTGTCGAATTTGACTTACTCAATTCATTACGAATAAGTCGCGGTTTGGACTGGTGATCTGGTATCATATCTACTTAACTACTGGTGATCTGGTATCATATCTACTTAACTACAACGTTGATCCTGCCATTACTGATAATAAACCAAATTCTGCCGACCTAAATTCAATGATTTCAACATCAATCACATATGTTCCAACGGCGCTATATGCCTCACAATTCACACATCATTGGATATTCCTCACAATCAACTTGAGAGTATAGTAATTTAATTTGGCCACCGAGATCATACGATTTTAAACTGTAAGACTTTTTCTTGTATGGTTTTCTTAACTGCAGGTGTATGCGAATGAGCCACAAAGCTTCCCAAAGCCAAAATAGCCCATTTTTTAATTACGTTCAGTTATTTAAAAAAAGAATTGAAATGATACTCTCACTAAATACTTTTGTGTTATTAATTTGTCTGTCAATACTTATTCCGAACCCTGCTAATAATTGCATTCGAATATTATACGCACGAAGAGGCATGATTGGAATTAACGTTCGAATGCAGGAGAAAAGCAGCATAATAAGAAATATTTTTTTTACATTTTTACTACTTATACTTCAGATATAAATCTGAAATCCAAAAAACCCAAACTATTTCTCTCAGTAACATGAGGACCTTAATTCTGTTTTTTTTCGAACGTCCCGGCCTCACAATAACCCACCCTCACCCGACCGCTGAGGGCTCGTCCCCATTACGTAGGGACACATACACAGAACAGTCCGGACTGTAGCGTGTAAGGGAAAAGTAATGGCAACGCGAACATAGATCAGCTACAGAACTTAATCACAAGCTGAATAAAGTAACAATAAACAGGAACTACCTATGACAAGAACGAAAATACATTTTTATATAATAATGCCAGCATATAAGCTACGTTTTATATTACAAACACTACAATTAAAATCAATAAAATCATAATATAAGTAAAATCATTACATAATCTACGAAAAGAAAAATTACATCCATAGTTCGTTCAATAAAAATCTAAAGAAAGAGGACGATAGTGCCGTGAAAATCTTGCTGGAATACTGAAATTCAGGTTACAAAGCAAAAACTCCGAATCGATATCACCTTTAACCAGATTAAAAACAAAACAAACCTCTAAAACAGCCCTTCTACGTTCTAAAGTTGGAAGTTTTATCAAACCTAATTTAGCCTCATATGACGGAAACACATTGGCACAATCCCATCCTAAGCCACGTAAACAGAATAATAAAAACTGCTTCTGTACAGACTCTATTAAAACACTATGACAACGATAGTATGGATTCCAAATAATAGACGAATACTCCAAAATAGGTCTACAAAGTGAAATGTATAGCAGTCTTGCTATATAAGGATCAATGAATTCCCTGGCCCATCTCTTCACAAAACCAAGAACAGCCCGAGCCTTTCCAATCATCATACTAATATGATCAATAAAAGACAATTTCATATCCAATAATACTCCCAAATCAAGAAATGTAGTCACAGTTTCCAAAGGGCAAGAATTAATCACATAAGTGGACGAAATTACGCCACCACGAGAAAAAACCATGCATTACATTTTTTCAAGTTAAGATTCATTAAATTAATTCTGCACCAAGTTACAAACAAATCAGTATTTCGCTGAAGAACAGCCTGGCCATGATCATCATCAAAAGTATAAAATAATTTAACATCGTCAGCATACATCAGAATATTACAATCAGAAATAGCACAAGGAAGATCATTAAGAAACAATAAGAACAGTAAAGGACCCAAATGGCTGCCCTGCGGAACACCAGAAGTAACATATACAGTCTTAGATAATACATTCCTAAACAATACCCTCTGAGTCCTAGGGGAAAGGTAGGATGAATAATATCAGGAATACCAATTAATTAAAGTTTAAGAAGCAAAATTCTATGATCAACTCTATCAAAAGCTTTACTGAAATCAGTATAAATTACATCAGTCCGAGCTATTGGCAAGAAAACCCCTGAAAACATGTGTAGTAAATTCAAGAAGATTAGTGACAGTCGACCTACCTTTTAAAAAACCATGCTGGAAAGGGGATATTAAAGATCTCGTATTAAATAAGAGATAATCCGTCACCAGTTTTTCCATCAACTTGGGAATAGCACTGAGTTTGGCAATGCCCCTGTAATTGGAAATATTGGATTTATTACCCGACTTATGCAAAGGAATTATAAGCGAACTCTTCCAAATAGATAGAAAATGACCAACCCTTAGAAGCCCATTGAATATAAAGGTCAAAGGACCACTCAAGACAACAGAGCACTTTCTTAAAATACAGGCCGGTACCCCGTCAGGGCCCGACAAGTATGTAAGTTTTAGTCCAGACAAAGACTCAAGAACAGACTCCTCATCAAATGAATACATATATTAGAAATAGAGACTCTTCCCACTGAATAAGGATACGATAAGTTGTGTAAAAATATAAAGACGGATTGAAATTAATTAAAAATATTTTTGTTGTCTAGATTCAAGTTAATAATGTTCACAATCTCTTAAAATTATGTGCCATACAAGCAACACTCAAAGGTACAATTTCAGACAGTTGCTATAGTGTGGCAATGAAAGCCATCAGCCATGCTAAAAAATTATTTTATTTCATTTGTAAATTTATTTAAATTATGGCTCATAATTTTTCTACCTGTATTACCAAGTGCTCCTATATACTAACGCACAATTACCCACACAAATGCCCATAAAAATTTATTCAATTAACTATAATGGTGATAAGAAATACAACCAAAAAAATAAATGTTCAAAACATGGAAAAAAATATGATTTTTTTTAAAGAAAATTATTCATATCCATACAAAATTATTTCGTTTATTTATTACATTTTAGCATGAAACGAATTCTTTTGTATTCACATTTAAGCTGTTATTATACAAAAAATAAAAACAACACGAGAAAAATCGTGGTAAAAAACTTTTGACTCAAAAGCGCATACAAGTAAAATTTATTTATAAAACACTGTTTGTATGGTATATACATACATGGTCGTCTGTATTTGAATGATGTTAATTGTTGTTGTGTGCACATACTCGAATAATCATTTATAACAATTATGGCATTTGAGTGATTTATTAAAAAAAAAAAATAAAAAAAACACAACAATACGCAGACATTCTTTACTTTTTTCGCTTTGACAATAGCGAATTAAAAGTGTATTGCACGAATGAAAAAAAAAGAAAAGAAAAAAATTAATTGAAATAAGCAAAAATTATAGAAATTGTTTATGACAATTAAATATTAATTGTATGCCAAACAATTAAACAATACAAATCGATATACTGCAAATGGAAAATTTATCAATTAAAAAAACAAAAATAATATTTCTTAACAAATTTTTTTTTAACTTTAACGCATTGCCAAATTTAAGTAGAAATTACCTTCATTCTCTAAAAAGGGAAAGCAATTCTAACATACACAAAATTTTACTTTTTAAATATCACCAAACCTCAAGGGTAGCCCTTGGTTGAATGCCATAAAAGAAATGTAATGATTATCATCATTCATATCAAGACGGTAACCAATTCCATACTAAACCCTATCAAAATGTATACAAAGGAAGAATTCGAATCAAAGTCATAGTAAAATATCCTGAGGTCAAGTAAACGCACTGTAATTGCTGCGATTAGTGAGGCCTTATCGAATAAAACCAATTGAAAACAAGCCACACGATCATAATAAAGTACTAAGAGAACACAGTTTATTCGTTTAAATCCTGTTTGGATGAAAAATGTCGTGAATATAAAAGCGTTGTCTTCTAGCTGGACAATATTAGAAATTAGTTGTTGAAAAATTTTAACTCAGCTAACAACGAATCATGACCAGGCATGCCCATCTCTAATAATAATGGGTGATTTTTTAAGAGCTATAGGAAAATTTTTCAAAAAAAAACACATAAAATTCAGAAAAATTCATGAAATGTTTATTTGAATCGATAGTACGGTCCATATAATTTAATGTTTGAAGATTATTTCTTGCAAATGTTGACTGCAACTGCGCCTCAAATGGTCCATCCGCTTAGTCTAATTTTGGCATACTCTTTCCAACATTTCGGCCGGTATCCCACGAATAAATGCTTCAATGTTATCTTCCAATGCGTCAATTGAAACGGGCTTGTCTGTATAGACATTAGCTTAAACATAGCCCCACAATAAATAGTCTAAAGGCGTTAAATAGCACGATCTAGGCGGCCAATTGACCTGTCCCGAACGTGAAATTAAATGTTCACCGAACTCGCCTCTCAATAAGTCCATTGTTACGAGTGCTGTGTGGCATGTGGCACCGTCTTGTTGAAACCACATGTCATGCAAGTCAAGGTCTTGCATTTTGGACAAAAAAAGTTGGATATCATCTCACGGTAGCGTTTACCATTCACAGTTACGTTACGATTCGCAGCATCTTTGAAGAAGTACGGTCCAATGATGCCACCAGCCCATAAACCGCACCAAACTGTGACTTTTTCTGCATGCATTGGTAGCTTTTGCAATGCTTCTGGCTGATCTTCACTCCAAAATCGACAATTAATTCTGCTTATTTACGTATCCATTGACCCAAAAATGAGCTTCGTCGCTGAACACAATTTTTCGATAAAGAAGTGGACCAACTTTCCAAGAGCCCATTCACCAAAAATTCTGCGTTGCGGTAGGTCGTTCGGCTTCAATTCTTGCACCAGCTGTATTTTGAAAGGCTTCACACGTTGACAAATTTTCCACGTTGTTGAGTAACAGAGGCCCAATTGCTGCGAACGGCGACGAATCGATAATTGATGGTCATCATTAACACTGGCCTATACAGCTGCGATATTTTATTCAGTTCGCACTCTACGTAAGCGTGTTGGTGGTTTAATGTTCAACAATGTAAATTTGGTGCGAAATTTAGTCACAATAGCCCGAATAGCCGCTTCAGTGTGTCGATTAAACTGACCATAAAATGGAAGAAGCGCGCGATGAACTTTGTTAACAGAGCACGCATTTTGATAATAAAATTCAATGATTTGCAAGCGTTGTTCGTTTGTAAGACGATTCATGGTTAAATTATAGACCAAACTGAAGATGGTTAGGTTAGAGGACGTGTACTTGTCAATAAAGACAGCACAGTACCCGGAGGTCGAATTGACCCATTGTACAACGTCCTTACGGAGGGAAGGGATTAAAAAGGAGAGGATGTGGGAAAGGGGAGAATGGGAAGTGGAGGAATTACACAGATAAGAAACTGAAGATGTTTGACAGTGAAACACAATACGAAAGGTGCGTGAGCTGTTTAAGCCAAAAAGATAATGGCTACAAAATCACCAGTTATTTGTTTCGATTGCAGTACAACTTTTTCAATGCTTTCGCTTTACTACTGTACTGAAGTGTATGAAATTAGCTGTCTTCCTTACTTGGCGTGAAATTAGCTGTTATTTTAGTTGAGAAACTATCTCTGATGCTGGGATGGAAAAGGCCTAGTCCCCGATTACAATTCTTAAGTCATCATAACAATCTAGCAATCTAGCTCCTCCCATCAGCCAAGTTGTGTGTGTTAGTGCCAACACGTCTACACTGAACAGCAGATTTAAGAAGCTTTTCATGGCAATTTTTTTCGTCTCTGAATTTTTGACACAAGACTGCTGTGATGAAGTCGCCAGCAGAAATATTTTTTTTTAATTTGGTTTTATTCATGATGTCTGAGCTGAGGTTTAAACCACAGGCTCTCGTCCAATAAGGTAACACACTACCTACTAAAATATAACGACTTCGTTGCTTTATTGCTGTCTACGTTTTTCGTAAAGTATTGAGAAAGATATGATGCCTCAAGCTAAAACTGATTCACTGCATCTATACAGCAGTTGTCATAACTAAGTTACCATATGTACATATGTTTCTTAAGGAGGGAATTTGTCGGTCTATTGATTAACTTCAACTCGATTTGGCGGAAACGAAAAACCGCCTGATATGCATAACTGAAACTTCTTGAGCCCTACTGCGTATGAAAAAGTGGAGTTATTTTGCAGCCGTACAGCCTAAATTTCTGTTGTAATTTACATGAGAAACCAACTTCATTGTAAAACCCTTAACTGCGCATCAAGTTAAATGTTTGTAAATGTTACGAGTTTCTTCGTGTCTCGTGCGATGCTTTTAGTACTGTTGACACGTTACCCTATCGAGGAATTCCACGATATATATTACAAATGGAAGGGATTGGAAATCTGACGTGCCGTACAGATTTTTATCTGCTTTGTAGTTTGAAGTTGAATGAATCATATTTTTGGAGACGTTGTAAGTCTCATTATAGGAATCATTACAGAGTCTACAAGGGAAAGTATTGTTTATAGAGGCTGCTAGGGTAATAATTACAGTGGAATATATTCTGGTATACTGTGTGGCAGCCAGGAGGTTATAAAGGCATTGGATATGATAGATCGGTACAATATTCACATAATGTGGATGCCCTAGGAAAGTGTAGACAGAATGAATTGGCATGGTATGGTATCGGGTCCGCCATCTAACGTTTTTTTCAACTGGTGCTTATTTCGTGAATGATACCACTTAGCTCATGTCTGATTTGACAGATAATTAGTTTTATCCTTCCGCTGAACGAATATGGTTGTGTATACGCTTGAGCAACGCTGGGAAATATTGCGACATTACTTTGAAAATCATGGTGATGTTGCAGAATGTGTGCGAAAATTGCGTACGGATGTTGGAAGAAGAGAAGCACCGTCAGCTCCGTATGTTCGTTATCTTGTGAAAAAAGTGAAATAAACTGGCATCCTCATCGATAAACCAAAGCGTGAAAAGCCAAAAACAGTGCGTACACGCGAGAATATTGCTGCTGTGGCAGAAAGTGTGCATGAAGCGCCATCAACATCAATTCACCATCGTTCTCAACAATTGAACATTTCGGAGACATCATTGAGACGAATTTTGCATAAAGACCTTGGTATGACGCCATACAAAGTCCAATTGATTCAGGAGTTGAAGCCAATTGACCAGCCAATGCGTTTTCTCTTCGCTAAGTGGGCCTGCGATCGACTTACAGAAGATGCCGATTTTGGCAAAAAAAATCATCTTTTCAGATGAAGCTCATTTTGATCTTGGCGGGTATGTAAACAAGCAAAATTGTCGCATTTGGGACACAGAAAACCCGCACACATACATTAAAAGCCGACGCACCCAAATCGAGTCACTGTTTGGTTCGGATTTTGGTCCAGAGGCATAATTGGGCCATTTTTCTTCGAAAATGAGCAAGGAGTGGCCGTTACAGTCAATGGAGATCGTTATCGGGCCATGTTGAACAAATTTTAGTTCACAAAAATTGAAGAGGAGGACATTGGCAACATTTGGTTTCAACAGGACGGCGCTACGTGCCACACAGCCAAAGCTACACTCGATGTTTTGCGCCCTGTTTTTGAAGATCGCATTATCAGCCGCAGAGCTGATGTCGTTGGGCCACCTCAGAGCTGCGATTTGACACCGTTGGACTATTATTTGTGGGGTGCCGTCAAAGATAAGTGTTACGCCGACAAGCCAGAGACAATTGACGCTTTAAAGGACAATATTCGTGAAGCCATTGGTGAAATACAGATGCACATAATCGATAATGTGCTTAAAAATTGGACCAATCGTGTAGGCTACTGCATGGCCAGCCGAGGCAGCCATTTGAATGAAATTATTATCCATTATTAACCGGAAGGATTGTACTTTCAACTAAATAAAGAAATTTGAGAAAATATTCATTAGTTTTTTTTTAAAGCATTTCCAAAAAAAAAGTTATTTTGCGGACCCTTTATCAGCACAGAAACTTATTGCAAATTTTTTACATTTAAAATTTCATTGAGAACTGGAAAGCTTAGCCACATGGTCACAAGGTAATAGCTAACGAGTAATTCAAAAAAGATAAATAAAATCAAAAATAAGTATTGAGTGAGCGAGAGGAAAGTGTGTTGAAGTCTTTAGAGCACTATGGTCACTCATGCGTCGCCAATGACTTGCAAGAGATGCGGACATGACGTAGAAGATTAAAGAATTTTTCATTTGTAGAAAAAATAACTTCTACTATGCAATTGAACTCACTTCTGTTACGTGGCTTTCTCAGGAGCTCCACAGGCCTCACGAATTAGAGAAAGAGATATTTTTGTGGTAGCACATTGTTTGAAATAGGTTGTTACAGATGATATGTAATTTATTTTGAATACATTTTTTCGAAATAAACGTATTAAGCTACACATTTTTTTACACATTCATACCCATACTCACACATAGCAGCAGACTTAATTTTCCTGTTGTATGAACCTTAAATTTATAAAACGTTCTCATACTCATTTTCCTTCCAAAAATGAATTTCACTTCTATCATTAACACTTAGTGGTTGCTGTGTGTTTTTACACTTTTTCCTTTACCTGATAGAATTTTAATGACTACAACAATTTGACCCATTCTCTTTGCTTTGTAACAACACTTTAAATAAATATTTAAAATTGTTTGAAGTATGGAAAAAGTATTCCATACTTAACCTTCAACACCTTTGTTGATAGCAGACTGACTAAATAAGCGAAAATATAATAGAAAACCCCTAGTACTTTAACCTGTCTACAGATTGCCTATCAAAGAAAAGAAAACAAAGAGAGAGAGACAGAGAGAGAGACAAAGAAGAGGTTAAAAGTAGTACTGAAATTTGAAATATTTAAATACATTAATTTCAAATATAAAATAAAGTCTAGAGAAATAAAATGAAGTAAAAAATATAAATCATCAAAGGGCCAACAAAACTGAACAACAACAACGATGAAATATTTATACTTCCACAGCTAACAGCCCCCCAAACCACGCTTTTTAATTTTTGAACAATTACTGGCTGGCTGTACAAGTAAATGTGAAAGAGTGTTTTTTGAGAGTAAAGTAGGATAACATGGCAGCAGCTGTAAATATAAATAACTGTAATATTCCATTGCCGCCACTACCACCATTAACATCATTACTAACCGCATATAATTTATCTTTCCTTTCTGTTGAGTTCGTTTTTCATTTTTTTTTTTTTTTTTTGTTTTCATTCTGACCGTCTTTCGAACGTATCAACGCTCATCAACGCTTTTATTAACACTGTGCTACATTAAGCTGCTGCCACCATTACCCACATCTACAACAAAGTTACAAAACTTGTTGGGCAGTCAAATCTCTAACGAAACACAGAAGACCATCATTTTGTTGAAAGCAGATCCAACAAAAAATCAAGAAAATTTAAAGAAAACATAGAAAAAAAAACTCAAGTTTTAGAATATTTTGCATAAATAAACTACAGTCCAAATAGCAGTAGCAGTTATAGTAAGTAAATGAAAGAATCAAAGAAAAATAATGGTAGAATAATACAGTAAAAGCTATTGAAAATGGATGTTGGATTCTAAGGTCTTAGGTCCAGTTTCGGATTCGAATGAAAAATAATTTTTTCATTGTATTTTTCAAATATTAATGAAATTAAAAGGCTTCCATCCAAACAATCCATACGAGATATCTTCTGATTACTTATCCACCAAAGAGGTCCAGATCAGTAAGAAAAGTATCACAAAGCAAACTATACCATCTCTCACCATTTTAACTAAGATTTCTCGCCTTTGTAGTTGAGCATTTCATCTTCTACCTAACACCATATAAGAACTTAATATAGAGAATTCAGTAGTTTAGTAGGTAGTATGTTGGCTTATTAGACGTGAGACCACGGTTCAAACCCTAGCCCATACATCTCCAACAACAAACGAAATATAAAAAAAAATTATTTCATTGGCTACTGCCTATCAGCAGTCTCTGCGAGCAAAAAATAACATTGCCTTGAAAAAGTTCTCAAAAAAATCTGTCGTTCGGAATCGACTTTAAACTGTAGGTCCCGCCACAAGTATAAAATTAACATAGGTGGTGTAAGAAACTGGGTTGTAATCCTGACTGAAGGGTTGCAATGACCAATTGTGTATGTATGTATGTATCAGAGATTAGCAATGAGTATTCAAAAATATGAGTAGATTCGAATCATACTCATAATTTCTGATACTTATACGCATTCACACTTAGTTTAATATCATACTCATACTACTCATATTCAAAGTTTGAAGTACTCATCGTACTCATACTTAACAATACGCATGATGTTGTTGTTTTCGACTCTCTATTACTCAACATTTACAAGAATCGCAATATAAGTATGATTCGCGTACGAACACTACAATACTCACTAGAAGGTTGTATGTTTGCTTTGCTTGATGTCTTTGCTTTTTTCTTTTTTCTTTTTTTGTAAATGCAACAACAACTAAGACTGTGAATTTTGATAAATGATTCGAATCACTCGAATCATTTATGAGTATTATAAGTACCTTTGTAAATTTATGAATCTGAATGAGTAGGCGTGTGAATCAAACTTATTTCGAATGTTATGAGTTTGATGTCAACGTTGTACCCATACTCATTGCAACCTGTACTTATAAACGTTGTAGTGAGTACGAATCAGAGTAGTTGAATTTCAATACTGTTGACTCACTCATACTTAGAATTTCATGAGAACTTATGATTCATTGCTGAGCTCTGTATATATAGGATTCGTCTGAATTCCAAATGGACGGCCATAGACAATTACCTTTGCCGAATAAGCTGTAGAGCAGTTGGCAACTGAGACTAATTCAGATCGCAAAATAATTATCAGCATGAATGATCAATTTCTTAATGAATATTTACGTGAGTTAACAAAACTGTCGGACTGAAAACGATAATAATCCACTTGAGCTCCAAGAACTTGCGACGCATTTCGAATTTTGAGATGATGGCTGCATCGACCAATATTTCTTTGAGAGCGAAGATGCATAGGCCATAACTGTTAACGAAAATCGTTTTAGTTCGTCGATTACCTATTTCCTTTAGTCTGAATTGGATGATCTAAACACCTAGAACAAGTAGTTTTTATACTATAGTGCTACGTACCACACAGCTCATGCCATGTTGGATATTTTACATGAGCGATTTGAGGACAAGGTTACCTCACATAGAGGTGATGTGAAGCGGCAATGGAGATTGTACGATTAAACGGTGATTTCTTAAGTCACACATGTATGCGAATAAGCCTTACACCACAGTCAGCCTAAAAGCCAACATAAGTCATGACATCAGTTAAATTCAATCTGATTTGTGCACCATTTCGATTGCACAAAAGCTACTGGCAATTATCAACATGTGTCTCAGGGTCCTATGGCTGATATTCTAGTTTAATAACATCACCAACACGAAGTTCAGAAGCTTAAACAACGATAAACTCTTACTGAAACAATTTGAATGGAGAAACTGAAGGTATGTTGACCATATCATCAGGAGGAAGCATGATTCTGTTACAAGGATGAAACATCAGGCGAAAAACAATAGCAAATGTCCATGACGTCCAGTTGAGGACAGACGCAGGAACACCTCTACCTTGTTTCTGTAAGTAATGACAATTTCTTTGAATAAATAAATTTAATCATGCCGCCTGAAGACAACTTACAATTAAACATTTGCTCGTTGTGAATGCATTTTTCTGTCATGGATTGCATGACAACTTTCTGAGCCTTAAATTCGATGAATCTTTGGTATCACTAAGCCATAGAAATGTGCTTCATTGGAGAATGGCAAAATTCGGATTGACATCAATTGGCGACATTACTTCTTGAATCCGTTATCGACGTTTTCCATGGCTTACAGGTTTGAGATCCTGAGTAAGATGACTTTTGTATGCGTGTAGGCGGAGCAGGTCAAATTTTGTCAATATTCGTTGTGTAGTGCTTTGCAAAACTTTCGGAGTCTTCTGCGATACTCTGGTTTACAGCAGCAATCTTTTCAAGATACTGACCGATACACTATGTGGCATTTACCCTGAAAAGCTGGCCAAAAAGGCAAAAATGAATTTAAAGAAATTTAAGAAACTGAGTATGCAGTTCGACAGACAACAAAATTCTGCATTATATAGTGAATTTTCACGACTTTAAATTGAGATTTATAGATTTGAGACAATGTCAAATTCATGAAAGTGAAGGAAATTAAATGCGTTTTTGGTGTTTTTTTGAAATTTTAATAGGTTTATATGATATTTTTTGTGGCTAAAGGAAAAGAGGTTTTATACTGTTTTTTTTATTTGAAAGGTATGAGCAACTGCTACTATACAATAGTGCTACGTATCACACAATATATTGGATATATGTATATATATATATATCTCATATATTAATGTCAAAATTATTCGTTCAAAATTTAAAAATAATAAAAATTTCACATATTTTTACCCTCCATAAAAAAGATAAGGATTTTAAAGGTTTTTAGTAGTCTAATGTTATATACCACAAGAAGATATGAACTCTCTACATTCAGGAACAAAAAAAATTTGCGCAAATTTGCGCAATTATTTTTGGCGATTTTTTGAAAATTTTACTTTTTTTGAAAAAATAAAAAAATTAGACGCAGTGTAATAAAGCCATAGGCAATAAAGCCATATGGCGTACGAATTATGCGAGGAAATAGGGTAGAAGCGATACCAATCGAGATGTCCTGAATAGGTTACTTTTAAGCAGTCACCCTTTTATAAGCTACAGTACACAAAAATCGCGAAGGAATAGAAAAGCATTTTCATCAGATACTATTAAATTACTCCTTCCTGATGACATTGATGATGAAAATGATAACGATTTTAACGATTGTAGTTAGTTTCACTTTTTAAGTATTTTTAAGTTAAGTATTAAATAATGTAAAATAAATATTATTAATAAATATTAATTATCGTAGAAGTTTAAAAACTTAATTACATATATTTATCGACTATTCTAAAAATATGTGATGTATGTTTAATTTTCTTAATGGACCGTACCTAGGGGTACCTAGGGGCATTTATGATCCGATCATAATAAAATGTGATCATAAATGATTCACATTCATATTAAACATGTTCATGTCGAATATCATCGAGGTAATCAAATTTTTAAGCCAATTATAATTGCTAAACATATTTTCTTTACACGTTCATACCGAATTTCATCACGATACCGATGTTTTTAAGCCATTAATAAGCGCAAACGTGAATTTCTAAAGGAGACTTTATAAGGGGACCAGGGTCAAAATGATCCGATTAATTATCACTAACACTATCAAAAAATTCCAGCCATTAACTCATAAAACACTTCTATTAATTGTGGCCCGGTTTTCAGGCAAAATGCCACATAGTGCGATATGTTAATGCACTGGTGCCGTCTCAGAATGGCTGCCTTCCAAAATGTATCAATACAAATTTTGTATGCAGTTCTACTACTGTATATAAACTATGTAGATATGCAAAGTAACCAAACAATGCATCAACTATAAATCCGATGCCTGATTGCTTTTTGACTGCGTTAAAAATACACATTGACTACGTTTTGAAATAGAATACATTGTATATATTTTGTACAGCGGCATTATGAAACACGATACTTTGTTCAAACACAAAGCAACTAACATTTTGGAAGGCAGCCAATACTTAACTTAATTGGTCATTATAATACTTTAGTCAGGATTACAACCCATCTTCTCATACCACCCATTTTGTATGTGTCAATTTTACGCATGAGCGGCGGGACCTACAGTTTTAAGTTGACTCCGATCGACAGAGTTATGAGAAACTCTTCATGGCAATTATATTTACTCTCAAAGTTTTTGCCAGGAATCTGCTGAGAGGAAGTCGCCTAAGAAATATTTTTTTATATTTTTTATTTTTTTTTTTTGTTGGAGATTTCTAACCTGAGGTTTGAGCCGTGGCCTCACGCCTAATGAGCCAAAAAAACTACCTACTAGACTTCGACGTAAATAAATACAATTTAAAATAATCCAACTAAAGAATCTGGAAAACTCTAAACTTAAATAAGAACTCTTTAAGATATTCTCTGTAAACTCTTTCAGACATTTTCCTTTACGTAATATAAGTTTTCTTTTACTGTGTACAAATTTACTTTGAGCAGCAAGAGGAAAAAGCTTAAATGTAGACTACTTTGGTTTGCCAAATAAATTTACAAGTTTATCTTAATGGCGACTTATAAAAAAAAAATAACCAGAATTTATGTTTTAATCTCAATATTGATGAGTATAGTGATTATGCTTCTAAAAAGAAAATATCCAATGACTACTAAATATTTAATAAAGTGTTGCTAAATTAGTGACTGGTGTCTGTAATGGTAATGGCTACTCTGTTACAATCATTAGCATCATGATGAATTAATGAAAACTAATGCTCTGTGAAAAATAAGACAATTTTTATAATTTTTGTTCGAAATTAAAACAGAAGCAGGGAAATATAATTGAATTGTAATAGATGTTCAGATGCGGTAAACATAAGTTTGGAGTTTTTTTTTTAATTCGTGTGGAAATATGTTTACAGCTTGGAAGAAACAAATAAAGGGTCCACAAAATAACTTTTTTTTGAAAATGCTTAAATAAAACTACTGAATATTTTCTCAAATTTCTTTTTTTAATTGAAAGTACAATCCTTCCGGTTAATAATGGAAAATAATTTCATTCAAATGGCTGCCTCGGCTGGCCATGCAGTAGCCTACACCAGAACATGCCGATTTTGGCAAAAAAAAAATCATCTTTTCAGATGAAGCTCATTTTGATCTTGGCGGGTATGTAAACAAGCAAAATTGTCGCATTTGGGGCACAGAAAACTCGCAAGCATACATTGAAAAGCCGACGCACCCAAAACGAGTCACTGTTTGGTGCGGATTTTTGTCCAGAGGCTCATTCTTCGAAAATGAGCAAGGAGTGGCCGCTACAGACAATGGCGATCGTTATCGAGCCATGTTGAACGAATTTTTGTTCACAAAAACTGAAGAGGAGGATATTGCAACATTTGGTTTCAACAAGACTGCGCTACGTGCCACACAGCCGAAGCTACACTCGATGTTTTGCGCCCTGTTTTTGAAGATCGCATTATCAGCCGCAGAGCTGATGTCGTTTGTCCACCTGGGAGCTGCGATTTGACACCGTTGGACTATTATTTGTGGGGTGCCGTCAGAGATAAGTGTTACGCCGACAAGCCAGAGACAATTGACGCTTGAAAGGAAGCCATTTGAAGCCATTGGTTAAATACAGCTGCACACAATCGATAATGTGCTTAAAAATTGGACCGATCGTTTAGGCTACTGCATGGCCAGCCGAGGCAGCCATTTGAATGAAATTATTTTCCATTATTAACCGGAAGGATTGTACTTTCAAATAAACAAAGAAATTTGAGAAAATATTCAGTAGTTTTTTTAAGCATTTTCAAAAAAAAAGTTATTTGGCGGACTCTTTGCAAATAGGCAACACGATTTTCTTATTTTATTGCAATACTGCCTACACAATTGATTAGCCAGTAGTACTATATGACCTTCTAAGAGCACTTACTTTTTTATTGCCACTCTTAAAGCGGAAGTATTTAACAACGTATTCAAATTTAAGGTTTATAAACTCTACTACTTCTTCTCTCCCTATCACAATCTATGTAGTTTCCTTGTTGCCACACAATGCCTTACAGATGTAGCAGCCATTCCCTGCACATTAGTTTCGTATTTCTACAACAACAAAACGGCTGCCTTCGCACTCGATTTCTACAGGACTGATGAATCTAAGAAGTATAATGAGAACGTTTTTTAATGTCCAGCTCTCATTCTAAGGCTAGCTTGGTACGTCATCCTTAACTTCCCTGAGGAAATTGTTTGAAATAAAATGGCATGGCTTTGACTAGCACAGACAGAACAACAATTCCCAATTACATGTATCAACGCATGTCCCTTATGAAATGTGACTCATGAAGAAGGGGTTTAAATCAGAAATATTACGCAATTACAAGTGGTCGTGGAAAGAGTGTACCAAACTCACAAAGAGTATCACAAACGTATAATTGGGATACTGGGCGGATTCTCACATTAACGCATAATTGTCTTACAGGTTTAAGGATATGTAAGTCGAGACGACTTCGGATTTCTTACGCAGATGATCGTGATGCCTTTAAACGTGGCAATAGGACTGTACAAGGACTCTACATAGAAATATTAGAAACCACTGTATTCCTCCGACTACCAGTCCATAATACGATACTTTTAGCGGAACTACATGCCATTAGGGAAAGTATGATCGGGTTCAGTGATATTTTTTTACATATGACGTAAAGGGATTTAAACAACTAGAGAAATAGCATCCAGGTATGTGAAAAGATTACACCAGGCATGGAATGTATATGAAGACCTAATCATCAGAGAGTGAACGAATATACTCATTAAAAGAGCCAAAAGCTTTGATAACCTAATGCCTTTCACTGCATTGAAGACCCAGCCGCGAAAGCGGTCAGAAACGTCGCATTGAATATTGTAAAACAACAATACAGTAGGCAGAATTACAAAGATACTCTGATGAGTGGAAAACCGTGAGCATTTCACCGAATAAGCATACCCCTCCTTATATAAACACCTGCACTGTATTGGCATTGTGAAGAAAGATGTTTGCAGGGCATGTTGTGTAGACATCGAAATTATAAATACTCATCTTTTGCGACCTCGAGATCACAATATTTTAGGAATGATATTTTACCAGACATAAATTATCCCTCGGGTGCCCTGGTAGTCTAGTGGGTGGTGTGCTAGACTATTAGCGTGAGGGTCGTGGGATCGATTCCCACCAAAGACTCTGGTCTATGACACTACACTGAGCATGTAATTGTATTGTAATAAATAAATAAATAAATATTCCCAATAGACTGACAGAAGCTAATAAAGTTTATCCGAAATGGAGACTTTCTACAGAAAGTGAGGTTGTCATACGTTAAAGGTAAGTGCACAACAAGACTATAAATGGCTTTGATGTTTTTCCCAGAAATCAGTTAAGAGGAAGCCGCCAAGCAATAATTTTTTTCATATTTCGTTTTGTTGGAAATGTCTCGAATTGTGGCCTCACTTCTAATAAGCCAATACACCATCTACTAGACTACGGCGACTAATCATAACAGACCCCTGAAAATGTATCTGAGAAGTTTCACTCCTAATTTTTTAAATTATTTTGTATGTTTACTAGTAGGCTTGTGTTATACATATACGACCTTAGAAAAATACTTTATTTACATACATTTGTCTATCTGTCAACCGCTATCTAGGGCAGTGGGGGGTTCTCTTTTAGTTCTAATTTAATTGAAAGATTTTCTCTTCGTTCCACTTAAGAAAAAAAGACATAAAATTGGATAAAGAAATAGGAAATCAATTAAAAACTGAACCACGAAATTACTATTCAATCCATCAAGTAATGACGGAAAGTTTATCAGATTGAATTGAAATGACCCAATAAAAAAATATAACAGTTCATGCTTTTAATGTCACGTTTAAGATTTTATGCTCTTCTTGTATTAGAAGGCCAATACAATACCCATAAAAGTGTTGCTGATTGGAATTCATCATCATCTTACTACACTCCCATAGTAATTAAATAATGGTTTTACTGCATATACTAATAAAAAATAAGATATACAGTGAGCATCAAAAGAAATTGTACACTAAGTATAAAATTCCAACAAACACCAAACTCAACTTACTTTCACCACTTAAGGAGAGTGCCCGAAAAAATTTCAAAATATTTCGAAATTTTTTGTAATTTTTTTTTTCAATTTTAAAAATTGCCAAAGGAACAATTTTAAAATAAAAATAACGGTAATTAATTAAAGTCTTTTTTTTTGTACACATTCTTTTAACGCCCACTGTACATGCACTCATATAATAGGTAAATTAAATAAACATGATTTGTCTATAAAATATATAACACTTGAAAGTTCGAAGTTCTCTTTTTTTCTTTTTTTTTCTCTACGTCTGTCATCTTGAGAATGTCGGTCGGGCTTATATTTACTAGCACTTGGAAAAACTTTTCCATTATTTCCTTAATCAATGTTTTATTGTCTTTCCGTTTTTTTCTGTTCTTGTTTTAGACCTTTCTATCATTCCAAGAGCCAAGTTAAAGTAAGTCTAATACAGATACTCTTAATTCAAAACAACAAAACAATAAAACTTTTATTTCCAGTTTCTTTTTTTTTCATTCCCAATTTTCTTTCTTCAAGTCCTGGCTTTCTTTTATTACTTTTCCGAGTAAGTAATTACTGTGAATGTAGTCAAGAGTAATAAAAAGAAGGACATGTTCTTTAAATAGTTTCATAATTTATTTTCTATATGTTATGGCCTTTAACTGGTCAAAATATGGAAATGTTTGAAAAGAATTGCTCGAATTTTCATTTTGAAAAATAATACAAAAGTAAAAGAAATAAATATACAGGGATTCTCAACTCTATCACACAAATTGAATTAAATTTTCAAATTCAATAAGTATGGAAATTTATACTTATTGCTACGCTTGATAATGTTGCTGATAAAATTTTATGACTTTTTTAAGTTATCTCATAAGGACAGAGAAGTCCAAAATGCTGTGACACATCATACGAGTTTAGTAAGCACTTTAGTAAGAATAAATTCAGATGGGTGTAAGCCGTTACTGAATCTTATTTTAACCATGGATCGAGCTTTGTTTCAAAAAAGATAGATTTCAATTTCTGTGACGATATAACTTTAATTCAGAAAAAGTCAGATGTATGATAATTATTGAATTCGTTAGTATTGTTATCGCCATTATTTTAAACTAAATTAAAAAAGAAAATTTTAAACAGGACTTAAAAAAATTCAAAAACTTCATAATCCTGGATTATGTATCGCTTTTCATATATACGAATTTCCTAGGGATTCTTTGGTGTTGTGTATGTAATTTTTTAAAGTTTTCAAAAGATTTTGTGAAGTTTTATCGGGAATAATACATTATTTATGGTATTTGATAGGGAATTGAAAGTCAAGTGTGGGATGAAAGTGAATAAGTTGAATTTTCTGTTTTTGGTATACGCATGATATTGATAGAAGTAATCGTAATCCAGTATGAAGCGTGTTAGTTTAGTAGACGTCAGACCAAAGTTCAGACCTCAGGTCAGACGTTTCCAATTTACACCGAAAGATTGTAATGCCTGATTATGTCTGTATGTAAGTATATAATATTTCTGCTGCGTCTTATGAAGTGACGAAAGTATTGGCAGCAACAAACCTGACAATAGGATGTTTATCCCCAAAGATGGTGCTACTTGGAACAGACAACCATATGCATTTAGTAGTCTGGGAGTAGAAAATATTGTCAATTTTCAAGCAGCAGCTATTTCTTAAAATGTTGTAGAGTCCTTCATACTGCTCTTCTTATATTTATCTCACGAGACAGACAAACATTAAAAAAAAGTGTTTCGTCCTATGTTTTATTTCATTGATGTAACAGAAGGATAATATTTCTGTGAACTACTACTACTACTACTTACAGTCGTATTTGGGAAAACCTGAGAGGAATCAAAGAGAGAGCACTGTTCTATTGACATAATCGATGTTCTATTGCAATGGGAAACTGTTTTATCTCTAATGACGTTGATAACAAATTTCTCTAACGAAATAGAACAATGGTTTATGTAATCAGGTTTCAGCCAGCCATCAATTGAGAGCGTTACTGATGTGAGTGACATTAAGCTGCCACATCTAAACAATTGGAAATCGCCACAAAGCAAGGGCGATAGATGTCAAATTATTACCATTTGGAAAAAAATAAAACCATGCTGCATGTACAGCATGTCTAGAATTTTGGAGTAAATTTCATAAAAGTGATAATAAAATGTAATAATTTAAAATAATTTTATTAAAACGAATTAAAATAAATAAAAATATTTCAGTTCGACTTTAACTGTTGAAGTGAAGAGACGTATAATACAAGTGCACTTAATATTTACCGTTTGTTTTTCCTTTTCTCTCCTCTGTTATTATTATTGATAATAATAGCATGGATAAACCACCAGATATTGGAGGGATATACAAACCTCCAATTGTTATAGACAATAATAAAACTTTAAACTTAACTACTCCTGGGCCAAAGTATTTGGTCATGTCAAGAGTAAAAAGTGATGATAACCTCTCGAAGGTATCACCCTTTTTAATTAAAAAAGTAATTGACTCGATTTGTGAAGGTGAAGTAATTAGTTGCAACAAGTTAAGAAATGGCACAATCTTAATTAAAACTAAAAATGAGTACCAAGCATGCAAATTAGTGAAATTATGTTCACTTTCCGCTTCGATTGAGGTGACTGTTTCTGAACACAACTCGCTCAACTACTCAAAAGGGGTTATATATTGTAACGATCTGCGGGGAATTCCTGAAGAAGAAATTCTCGAAGAATTAAAGGGAAAAAACGTAAGTAAGGTCGAAAAGATAAAACGAAAATCCCCTAACGGTATTTTAGAAGAGACTGGCCTGATAATTCTTACCTTTACCACTACCACCTTGCCAACTGTAATCTCAATCGGTTACGAAAATGTAAGAATCCGCACATATATTCCCCTTCCCCTCCGTTGTAAGAACTGCTTACGTTACGGGCATATAGCTAAATCATGCAAACACGCCAGGTTATGTTTCAATTGTTCAAAAGAATACCATATTTCCGAAGACTCTGAAGAAGTATGCGAATCAACAAGATGTTGCATTAACTGCAAAGAACAAAACGAAGTCTATGACCATGCCACAATCGATAAAAAATGTCCGACTTTTCTCAAAGAAAAAGAAATTCAAGCAATCATTACGCTTGAGAAGGTAAGCAAAAGGAAAGCAGTCAACATATTCAAAGAACGCCATCCCAATATTCATAAATCATATTCCTCAACTCTGAAAACCCAAACCTCTTTAAATGTAGTACCTTCCCATCAAACACTAACAACACAAGTCAAATATAACAATTTTACATACAACAACAACATTGCAAATAAAAATAATAATAACACAAATCAGCTGACATCAGATAAAAACACACCACGTGCTTTAATTGATTACTCCACTGTAATCTCCGATATAGAAATCTCAGACGCTGAATTAAATGATATAGAACTAAGGAGCAGTTCATCTCTCTTAACATCAGATGTACTTCCAAACCAACCGTCAACGAGCAACGCATTTCTATTACCTAAGAATACATCGAAGAAGAATATACAAAATATTAAGAGAAAATTAACAAGCTCACGTAAAAAGAGATAAATAACTTCCCTTAATACTTCTCTTAAAAAATGTTACCGATCATAACAATCTTCTTAAATATCATTAATACTCTTTTTTTCTCCATATTACTGAACCTTACATATAGCATATCAATTACAACAAACATTAAATTCTCTAAGTTACACTCTTTTACTAACTCAATATATAATTATGAATTTATAAAAATTACAATTATCACAATCTCTTTATATACACTCTTTATATCAATAAGATTTTTTGATTTATTTCTCTTAAAGTCGCTCTTAGTCGTTACTATAACTAAATCTGAACAAGAAACAGGAAAAATATTAAATATCTCACTTATTTTAAGAGTAATGATATCATATGTCTTGAATAATGTAAATACATTTCTTTTTAAAATTCTTGTAATTAAATTTAATTTACACTCCACTACATCTTCATATGTACAAAAAGAATTTATTAGTAAGTTTAATTTGCATTACCCAAAACAGTATGAGTATACTCTTAATATAAACTATAAATGACTAGTAGAATAATACAATGGAATATGAATGGTTATCTTAACAATTACAATAATCTGCTATTACTAATAAATCAATATTCCCCTCAAATCATTGCCTTACAAGGAACTCATCTTCATTCCCTATCAAACATTCCTATCCCAATTAATTATAATTTTGTATATTCAACAAATTCTTCTACCAACAATTCAATAGAACACAGACTTATTACACTCTTCTTAAGTAAACCTACACAAATTATTTATAATTCGAATATAGACAAATTAGATCCATTTGCTCTTACTTGTATATCACTATGCTTAACATCTCTTAAAATTAGTATAAAATTCGAAACTTTTACCTATTTTTTAATATATAACAAAATTATTCTCTTTAAAGATAACTTTCCAATATTTACAAACTTAATATTTGCAAATTATATTAAAGAACATATTATAACCAATATATATCAGATAATGTATATGCAATGTTTGGAATCTACTTTTTTAAATATGTATGTCTTATCTTCTTATTACTTTAAACAATGATACTAAAAATTTTGCAATGGAACATTAATGGTTATACTAATAATTACATAGAACTGCAGGAACTGATCAAAGCTCATTCCCCTAACATAATCTGTCTCCAAGAAACCCATATCCACTCCCGCCTCAATATTCCTATTCCTATTAACTATTTTATGTACGATCTTAACACCTCTTCTACGAGATACGGTGGTGTGGCCATTTTGGTGCATAAGTCCTTGGAACATAAACTGACCTTTACCTCGGATGATTTTGATGTCATCGGCATGGAGATTAAATCGAGGATGAAATTAAATTTATATAATGTGTATTTTTCTCCGACTACGAATTTTGATAGAAGTGTCCTTGAAAGTTTATTCAGTGATTATTCTCCTTCAGTAATTGTTGGTGATTTTAACAGTGCACATAGGAGCTGGGGCTCTTCTTCTGATAACCACAGGGGCCGCCTACTGTTCAAATTTTTAAACGAATCCGACCTGATTCTGCTGAATGATGGTTCGCCTACTCATTTAAATACTCATGGAAATTTTTCCCATATTGACTTAAGCTTCTGTTCACCTATTCTGGTTCCTCATGCCTCCTGGGATACCGAGGAGAATCTCTTTGGGAGTGACCACTTTCCGATCATCATCTCACTTTTTTCTGAAACTACAATACATAGGGAAATTAGAAGACCTACATTCAGAACCGATCTAGCAAATTGGGAGAAGTTTCAGGAACTCTGCGCGGCCTTTAATAGATCTAGACCAGTGGTTGATAATATTAATAGGGAAACAGCGAATATTTATAGGATTATACTGCAATCGGCCAATTATTCCATTCCACAGTCACGTGGAAGAGAGAAAAAGGTCCCTTGGTGGAACCAAGAGTTAGGGAGACTGAAGGTAGAAAAGAATAAATTGTGGAGATTGTTTAAGAAAAATATGATACAGGAAAACCTGCTTCTGTATAAAAGAGCTAATGCAAGATACAAGAGAAGCATTAAACTTGCAAAACGGGAATCTATCTTTAACTTAACTTCTGCAATCACACCTAGGACTCCCATTGGAAAAGTATGGACAAACATAAGAAACTTTACAGGATACAGAGCAACACATGAATCCATTGCATATCGTCATTGGTGGATAGAGCAAAATTGTACACAGATTATAAAGATATAGGCAATGAATTCGGCAAATATTGGTCTGCGAACTCAGAGGATATGAATTTTTCCGTTAACTTTAGGCTTAAGAAACGAAGTCTTATGGATAACCCCCCCATTATTATAACGTGTCCGAAAGCAAGAAAAATGGAATCTAAAATAAATTTTTTGGAATTTAACTCAACTCTAGAGAAATTACGTGGAAAGACTCCAGGAAAGGACAGGATATCATATCTGATGCTGAGAATGTTACCCTACGACTTGAAATTGCGAATTATCAACTTATATAATGCAATCTTTGAAAACTATATCCCACAACAATTTAAGAACAGCGTAGTAGTTCCTATTTTAAAGCCTGGAAAGGACAAGACTATTATAACATCATACCGACCGATTTCTTTGAACTCGTGTCTGGCTAAGGTATTGGACAAGATAGTAGCGAAAAGGTTGTGGTGGTTTGTCATGAGCAATAAACTACTTAGCAACCGCCAATTTGGCTTTAAGAAGGGTAGCTCGACAACTGATGCTCTACTTTTTGTAGACTATCAAATTGCCAACGCTCTCTCACTACGTAAGCATATTACCATTATTTCCTTGGATTTTGAGCGTGCATTTGAGAAGGTAGGCATACATTCAGTGCTGGAACAATTATACCAATGGGGAGTTGGCCCGAATATTATAAAATATGTGAGTAATTTTATGTCCAGTAGAAAAATTATAGTACGAATTAACCACCTATACTCCAATTCTTTTCCACTATATAATGGAGTCCCCCAGGGTTCTCCTTTATCTGTTATCATTTTTCTTATAGCATATAATCGACTATGCTCGATTTTATCACTTCACAAGGAAATTGACTTCTGCGCCTACGCTGATGATTTTAACCTCATCATTAAATCTTCTAAAAATAAAAACCTAATACTAGACCTTGACAATGTATTCGCTGATATTACCGAATGGTGTGATACTTCTGGTGCTTCACTATCCACTTCAAAGTGCAAATACTTACACATATGTCGCCTAAGAGACTGTAGCTGTGAAATTAGGTCCACAGTTATCTCCATCTCGAGGGTTGAATGTCTCCGTATTCTGGGTATATTTATGAATAAACGCTATAATTGGAAGGACCACATACTTTATTTACAAACCTCTTTATCACAACGAATGAACATTTTGAAATGTCTGTCTAATCCTAAGTGGAATTCTAACTCAATCGTACTCCTTTCCGTAATGAGAGCACTAATTCTTTCAAAAATCAATTATGGTCTACAATTTTTCGGTTATACTTCCAAATCACAATTAGCTAGAATTGACAGAATTATTAATTCCTGTATAAGAATAGCATTGGGCACTCTACGATCCTCCCCAATTGCGAACATTCGATATGAGGCTAAGATTAGATCCTTGGTCAATCAAAGGGACATGCTTACTACAAGATTATGTCGTATCTTAATTTTCGGTGGTAATGGCCCATTAAGACATATAGCTAAAAAGGTAAGACGTTCCAGGAAAATTCCGAGAGTACCATCTATTCTTTATCGAGTGATACGGAATAGCGATGATCTTAATCTACCTAAGAATATTCCCACACAAATTTGTGAACTTCCACCATGGTCACTGGATCCCTCATCTATTGATTTTACTCTTCAGAAATACCCGAAAACTGATACTTCCCCAACTCAATATAGGAAGATGTTTGCAGAGCTAAGGGAAAGACTTTCTGACCATATATTTATATACACAGATGGTTCGAAATTGAATAACTCTGTTGCATTCAGCATCACGACGGATAACAGTGTCTTAAAAATAGCTAAACTTGATGAATATGGCTCAAACTTCTCAGCTGAGATTATTGCAATATATGAGGCATGTATGTTGGTGAGAGGGATAAGTAGTAGATTTGCTATTTGTACTGACTCTCTTTCGTCACTAAGGTCAGTTCTTAATGTATCTAATACTGGGTTTTATCCATCTTCTATCAGAACGATCTTGATTGAGAAATTTCCCAATCTCAAACTAATTTGGGTTCCTAGTCATTGTGGGATTACAGGAAATGAATTTGCTGATCATTCGGCAAGAAATGCAATAAGACAGGCTTTGTTTTATACGGATAATTTGAACTGGATAGATTTGGCAAGGCAAATCGATGGGCACTACATGAGAATGGATAGAGATGAAACGTTCAATTCTACTTCCTTTTGGTATAAAGCGGTGAACACTGAGAGGATTTCTATTTACGACTATTTGGATGAATATACTAGTAATTTTTACAGGATTGAGAGCATTAAACTACTTCGGCTCAGAGTGGGTCATACCAAGATTTCTCATGGATTTCTGTTCAATGCTAATTTTACCCCCTTTTGCGATTGTTCTGACACGACTCCACCGACACTTAATCATATTTTATGTGATTGCCCTCTATTGACGAACATAAGACTTTCCATCTATCATGATACTAATCCCCTAACCTCCCTATCCAATCCTACAACTGAAAACACAGCTAAATTAATAAAATTCCTCAAAACTACAAAATTGTTTTACGATATATAAATATTAATTACCTTACTAAACTTATACTTGCTACTCTATTATGTACAATCTTAATTGTAGTTATAAGGTATATTTAACTTTGTGGAGCTGAAGGCCTCAGATGCTATTGCTCTTAGTATTCTTTATCTTATAATTTTAATTATAAGCTAAATATGTAAATAAATAAATAAATAAAATAAAAATATTTAAATTTCTTAACAAAATCTATCAATAATCGTGACAATTCTATGTATTACAAGTATGTATCAAAAGTGATACATAAGCTAAAATTATGAAGTTCTTTTAAGGCTCGATCTACGGTTAAATAAAGTCGCTTATCCATTAATAATTCTTACAAAATACAGGCCCAATTTTAAAGTAACATAAACAGCGTAGATGGGATGGTAGATGGGTCTGACAGTAAATGAGGGCAAAACACAGTTTATGTTGTCGACAAGTAGGGACATGCAGCATGTTGGTTCCTAGATTACGGCCGATAGCTGTACTTTCGGTATAGTCAAGGAATTTGTTTATCTTGTCTCTTTCGTTATCGCTAAAAATGATGTCAGTCTGGAGATCAAACGCAGAATCATTCTTTCCAACAGGTGCCGCTTTGATCTTAATAGGCAATGGAGTATCAGAGACCTCTCTCATACGACAAAACTAACACTCTACAAGACGCTCATCCTCCCCGTGCTTCTTTATGTCGCAGAAGCATGGACCTTATTAAGCACTGACACTGCAGCCTTGAAAGTATTCGAGAGAAAAGTCCTACGTAAGATCTTAGGTCCAGTTCGGGTTGGTCCAGTGCGAGAGACCTCTCTCGTACGACAAAACTAATACTCTACAAGACGCTCATTCTCTCCGTGCTTCTTTATTACGCAGAGGCATGGACATCATTAAGCACTAATGCAGCAGCCTTGAAAGTATTCAAGAGAAAATTCCTACGTAAGATCTTCGGTCCAGTGTGAGTTGGCGATGATTGTCGCATCCGATCCAACAATGCGCTGTATGAGTTCCTCAACGATATGGGCGTTGTGCAGCGTCTTAACATCCATCGGCTGCGTTGGCTCGGCCATGTCGTTCGAATGGAGGAGAATGCTTCGATGAGACGGGTATTTGATCCGGTATTTGAAATTTGCGGATGTCGGCGAAGAGGACGACCAAATCGAGGAAGACTTGTCATCAATTGATGTGACCAACTGGCGTAGGTGCTCAAGAAGCAGAGGCGCCTGAAAAGATGTGTTAAGACAGGCTGAAATCCATTAATCGGGTTGTTAATTCAGTAAGTAAGTATTATAGGAAGAACAGAAACTATAGTACTTAATTCTTTCTGTACATTCTATTTAGATGTAAATCTTATCGTCTTAGGGCCTACGATAGAGTGGCTCAATCTCAAAGCAAAAAAATCGTAAGAAAGATAGGAAATGTTTTCTGATAAAGAAATGAACTGAAATTAAAAATTTCTTACAGCAAATGTTTATCAGGTGCATGCCAAACAATGTTTTAATAAAGCCTAGCAATAGACAGTGAAGTCGCAGTGGTCTAGTGGGTAGTGTGTTGGCTTATTAGACATGAGGCCATAGCTGCCAGATAAATGAGGCACAAAAACGTCAAATATTTGAAAAAAATCGTCAAAATCGTCAAAGACGTTTATTGAAATCGTCAAAAAATCGTCAGAAGAAATAAATAAATTAATTTAAAATTCTTAAAAACCAAAATTATTTCTTTATTGTATTAAAACATATAAAAGTCAATGTAAAAAAATTTGTTAGACATTAAAAGCTAGTGTCTCTCATCTTCGTTTATTAATTTTTTTTCTCGACCGTGTATAGTAGAGGCCATAGTAGCTCGTTAATGACGGTAGTGTATCCAACTGCATTGAATCATTGGAACATCGTTGCAATGTGGCTTGTGTTTCACTGTTCTATCGCTACTACAAAAGGATTTTGCTGGAACGAAATATGGGGAATTGTTGCCGAAAATCGTAACGTACGTAACGCTCGTCTTTTTCGACCAGCACATCCGTATGTGGTCGATTGGCCAGTGGATAGCACATTGCATTACAGAAAAAATACGTTTATTAGTCGGACTATTCGTATGTGGAACTCAATTTCTGGAGAGGTCTTTGCTGTTACTTATGGAATAAAAATATACAAGCCAGTGTCCATAAACACTGTCCTCTCTTTCCTTCTTCCCATAACACGTTTTCATAGTTTGCTTCAATGTTGGGCGTACGAAAAAAAAAAATAACGGCGGTTGCCGTTGTTCTTTCGTTGGTAATACAAGAAGCTATATTCGAATTTTTAAAATTATCTGCAACGACAAGTGATAAATTATTCTCAACTACGAGGTTATTTAGGAGTGGTAATTTTTTGGCTTTTATGGGATTAAAAAGGTATAAATACAGAAAAATCATCACAGGTATTCGAAAGTAACTTAAAAATATAATACTTTACTCCTTGTTATTACCAACATAAATTTCCAATGGTAACAATTGCACAGTAAATGCAAAGCTTAAAGTGGCTTTTAATATACTAAAGTACAGAATATGATGTAAATTTTTATTTTTAAAAATCGTCAAAATAAGGGCATAAACCGTCAAATCGTCAATATGATATTTTTGGAGTTCAAAATCGTCAAAATGACAATAAATCGTCAAATATGGCAGCTATGCGTGAGGCCACGGTTCAAACGCCAGGTCAGACATGTCCAATAAAACGAAAAATGAAAGAATATTTCTTCGCCGACTTTCTCTCAACAGATTTCTGACAAAAACACTGATAGTAAATAAAATTGCCTGAAAACGTTTCTCCTAAATCTGTCGCTCGCAGTCGACTTTAAACTGTAGGTACAGTCTGGCAATCATTGTGATGGGGAGTCAATAAGAGAGCACATAGACTTTTCGGCGGAAAAGTGCAGATTGTCTAGAGGCATATGGGCAAATAAGAAATGTTACTTTGAAAACATAGGATCTTTCAATAGCGACTACCATTTTGTTGAAGCTAAATCTGCTAAATTAGTTCTCTATGTTTTCAACTTATATTCATTGAATAGGCTCTAGAGAAGCTGCCAATTAACTTCGAATTGTCATCGAAAGGTCATCTTCAGCGATGAGGTCTATTTCTGGAGGAATAGGCATGTCTGTTTTCGGTTGATACTAATCGCCTTGCGATTTTATTTTGGCGGCATCAACGGTCCATATTTCATTGAGGCCGACATTGGCCAGGCCATTACTGTCGCATGGCTCAACGATTCTCGACTTCTTTTGCACTGCATTGTGGTTGCACCAAGACGGCGGAATATGTCACACAGTTGGCACGAGTACTTTAAAGGCATGGTTATCCCATGTGAAGATAATGTGAACTATTCTCTGAGATTGTACGCCTTGGTCGGGTTAGACTTTTTCTTATGCAAATAAGTTACAAACTATAGCAGTCCTTAATGCTAACATAACCCAAATTCAAATTCATTTTGATTTATGCCTCAGAATTAAGAAAAACTGATACACTCCTGTCAGAGGAACTGTTGGGAAAATTAGAACGATGTCTTTTTCATCAGATAATAGCACTCTTTGCTTTTGATATGTAAGAAATGAATGAATAGCATTGTAATTGAGGAATTTTTTTTTTTTTTTTTAATTATTTTCTCATTCAACCTTTTCATCATCCGTAAATATATTTCATGAACATGTCATTAATTTTTAATTTATTTTGTTTGTCTTCTCAGTCTTTCAGGCTCTGAACTCGGGGATCTATGTATTGTTTGAGTTGAACGTTAAGCAATTTAACTGTAAAGATGTATATATGTGCGAAATAACCCTTTATCATTAAGGGAAATAAAAAAAAAGATATATAACATGGAAATTTCTCCCTTTTAATTATACTGTATAAGTATGTAGGCAATGAAGGAGAGAAGAAGCATACAGCACGAAAAGTGAAATTTTGCAATATTAAGAGAACAATTTCATTTGAAATTAAATCACCAACTCATTAACGTCTTTATTGTGTGTAATTTTTTTCTGTTTGTTTTCTTTGTTTTTTTTTTGTTTTTGTTTTAATGTAAGCAATAAAGTAGGAGTGAAATTTTTTTTTACCATAACAATCTATGTGAGCTTTTACTGTTAAAGTAATGGTAGTAAATTTCAACATGAATTATATTGAAAGAATTAAAAGCAAAAGAAAACTGCCATATAGTCTTGCATATGCTTAAGCCCTAAGGGTTAAATAATTACATAAAACATAAGGCCTATAATTTTTCCCTTATTTTTCACACTCACTTTCTCTCTCTCTCTCTGACTGTGTGTTTTTACATACAATTTTTCTTTTCCTTCATTATTTTTAACTTCTTTGTTTGTACAATATTTCAACACGAAACAGTTTTAATGATTAATTTAATTGGATTTTTGTATGACAGCAAAATGATATTAAAAATCCAAAAGAAAAACACAAACAAACATTTGCATGTGTTTTTTTCTTTAACAGGGCAACGTAAAACCAAAAAACAAAAATTAATTTTTTTTTCACATACATACAAAGGAACAAGTCGTTAATTTAATTTTTATACATTTTAATTGTTGACTTAAACTTACACATGTTTTGTGTAAAGAAGAAACAAAAAAAAAAAGAGTATGAAATTACAACAACAACAAAAACAGTTTTATCATGTAAAAAAGATAAAAGTTAACATACCACATTGTACCACAATCATGGCTATAATTATACACTTTAAAAACAATTGAATTTTCCAAAAAACAAAAAAAACACAGCAAAAATGAATTTAAAATGAAAAAAGAAACGAAGTTAAAAAAAATATAATTTTAAGCCGGATTTTGGTTAAACGCCATTCAATATTTTGTCGCGCTCAACGTTATTGACAACGAATATTTAATTCCATCGTTTTTCTCTTCTTTTTTTTGTATTTGTAGAGAAAAAGTTTTAATTTTTTTGCAATGGATTTGAAGCTGTAGTTTGATGCATAATAAAGACAAACAATTTAAAGTCATAAAAAATTTGTTCCATAATATGGAGCGCAATCAACGGACTAAAGCAATACAAGAGTAAATTTTACTACTCCATAAAGTAAATCTCACACTTTACACTACTCTCTCTTAGATTCCGAAAATTTATCTCTGTACGTATTAAATACCTGCATCATCTCATCAGGCCTTAAAGCGATTTGGCAACGCACAAGGTTCAAATGAATCAGTAATTTGTATCGAATAAATTGATTAACGAGTTGGTAATTATAAAAATTACCAGTAAATCTTTAGTCGCCATTGTTTTATTAGACGTAAGGCCACAGTTCAAAACTTCAGGTCAGACATCAAAACGAAATATGAGCAAATATTTCGTCTCAACAGATTTCTCGCAAAAAATCTGAAAGTAAACAAAAAAATTCCCATGAAAAGTTTCTCAAAAAATCTATCCTTCGGAGTCGACTTTATATTGTAGATCCCACCACTCATGTATAAAATTAACGCACTCAACATAAGTGGTGTGAGAAGTTAGGTCGTAATCCTGACTGAGGGGTTGTAATTACCAATTATGTGTGTATGTATGTACTATATACTAGTAAATCTGATTTAGAATTTATTAACCTGCGCATGAACACAGCGACAAATATTGCCAACTAGAATGTATCAACGTTCTGCGAAATATTAAGCTGTGACCACCTTTGCCAGGTATCCAACTCATATTAGTTAGCAAGGGTCTTACTTCGCTCTACACTAGTACCCAAGAAGGTCAATAACGATCTGCATGCCCGCGCACTATATGTCGATCATATTAGTAGCGTAGTACTATTCATCAAACAGTCTTTAGAGTAGATATATCCCCTATACCCATTACATATCGACGACTCCGTTCTATAACATTCTAAGTCGAAAAAGTGTGTTTTGAGTTATGAGCTCTCAAAGTTTTCACGCGACATACGACCGGCGCATCTTAACCAAATTTTGACAGTATTTAAGAACGTAGCATTTAAAAATTACAACGCTTCAGTCAGGATTACGACCTAGCTTCTCACACCACTTATGTTGCGTGCGTTAATTTTATACGTGAGTGGCGGGGCCTAAAATTTAAAGTCGACTCCGAACGACAGATTTTTGAGAAACTTTCCATGGCAATTTTATTTTACTCTCAGAGAAATATATTCTAATTTCGTTTTGACGTCTGACCTGGGGTTTGAACCCTGGCTTTACGTCTAATAAGCCAACACACTATATACTAGACTACGGCGACTTCGCCATCGGTACTCATTTCTTCAAAAACAACGTTTTATAGGCCATCACTGTCAACAACACTATACGTTCCCACGACAATCGGATCTTCGCTTCGGAATGACCCGATCCATCATCGGCCAAGTATTGTCAACCCAGCAAAAGCTGTATCAACCGGAAGGGAGATCCTTTCGGAGACAAGAGCAGAACTGTTACAACAACAACAAGTACTATATACTGATGAAGAAGTTGGTAATCTTCTTTTGGCATGAATTGAATGATCTGGACACCAACGACATGTGGTTTCAACAGGATGACGCCACCTGTCACACAGCTCATGACACATTGATTATCTCACAAGGAGGTGATGCGAACTAGCCAACGTTATCATGGAATTTAATCCCGTTGAACTTTTTATGCAGCGTTTCAATATAAGACATGCCATTGGCATGAACAAGTCATGGACAATTCGTGTTATATGCCACACATAATTGCATCAATAATGATATTTCCATTATCCGTTGTCAAAATTTGAAAGTTCCTGGTGAAAGACAAGATGTTTGCATGTAATAAACATATGGAATAAAACACGTGACTAGTTAATGTTAACAGATTAGTCGGGTTAAATACGTTGTGGATATTTAAAAATGAAATTACCATTATTGACTGACTATTTTAGCATATAATGACGCATTTTTTTTAATTTTCTTATACAATTTGTTATGGGCATACATTGTGAGCTAGAAATTACGTTTTCATTTTTTAATTATCTAAGATGAGAGCTAAAAAAAAAGAAACCAACAATAAATAAATGGTGGCATGAAATCGTGATTTGTTTGCTTTAAAATAAATAATTGCACGCATATATTATTTTTTAGTTACTCTGTTCAATTTCAGCTCCTCTTTGTGGTGTTATTTAATTAAAATTAACAAAACAAAAAACCAAAGGACTTTTAACAGTTCCCTTATTTCAATGTGATGGTCTTTTACAAGGGGTGTTATGAAAAAGAAAGAAAATCTTATGCCATTAGTTAGGATTATAAAATACCCTACGAAGTGGTTGTATGGTATGAAGCATTATTTCATTTATTGGTATAAACGGTTACCAATGCCATTATAGTTTCAATGCCACTACTTACACAGTTGTAGGGTACAAATAATAAAATAACAGAAATTAAATTAAAAAAATTCTTTCCCTTGATTTATATCGCTTTTCGGCCTTTTCTTTTGTAAATTTATTTCAAAGGGCATTTGTTTTAAAGCAAATATGGCTGTACAAACATTAAATCTACAAAATAAACTATTTTTTATTGTTTTCCAAATGAAACGACGAACACAATTTTAATTAAATAGTTTAACAAAAAAATATTTAAATATTGAAATATACTACAAGAGCCAGAATAACGCATATGCAACTACAGCTTTCGAAAGGGGAATGCTCAATATTTTAGGAATACTTTACAAGAAAATAATTTTTAATACAAAACTAACATGATTCTGTGAAAGATGGCTTTTTTCTGACACCAATTAAAACTTATATTGTCTATCAAATAATTTATTTAATTGGATGCTTTGGTAGCATGGTGTGTAGTGTGCTAGAATATTAGCGTGAGGATTCCCGTCCCAGAGATTCTGATCTGTTACATTTCACCGAGCATATGGTCGAAGTTACTCAGCTTGTATATAATTATGTTGTTACGTTTTTACGTTTTAAAAACGTTTAAAATGTGAGCTCGATGATTGCGGTTAAAATAATAATAAATTTGTGTTTAGTTTTAATTAAATTCTTTATTGTTCGCACAATTCTGTGTGGCACTGTTCACAACTTAATGTAAACAACAATTGTTTTGTTTGTTTTTCTTCTTTACACTCTTTTGCGTAAACAATAACAATTGTTGGACAGATCTTTATAATGCTGTAGTTGCCAACACGTAACGTAACGTACCGTAGCGCACGTTCGCTTTTTAGCATATGGAGAACAATGTAAACGATTACCGAAACGTTCTCTCTCGTTAGCAAAACGGAACGATCTGTATAAAACAGAATTCTCCCACGTTTTTACATAACATTTGAACATGAGAGATGATGAGCAGTTTACCACGAAAAAAAAAAAAATATTGTAACCAACATTTGTGAAAAATTATCAAATATGACCAAAATTAAATACACAGTTTTTTATTTTTTTTTCAAATTTAAATTATAATTGAGAACAAAAGAAACAAAAAATAACAAAATAAAATTATAGTCTTACTAATTAATTAATTTTAACAAACAAAACAAATGCTATTTTCATAAGAAAAATAATAACCAAATCCGGAATAATCTACACATTGAACAAAAAACGGCAACACTGATGATGAGTCTGTATACCAATTTCTTTGCATTGTGTTGTGTTCGTTTGTGTGTTGCTTTGTGTTCTGTTTCGTTTTTATTTACATTCTTAGTTGACATATGTCCCATTTTGAACGTTTCTATAACTACACAAACGTTTTTAAGGCTACGTACGTTACGATTTTACGTTTCTTACGCTTCGGTAACCAAGGCATAACGGGTATCTTCAAACCAAAATTATTCTCTTCACACGCAACGCGTCTTCACACAAGACGGACTGAATTTTTACTGATCATGTTGCCTGCTCATTCTTGCCTTTTATATCGCAGGGTAAACAGTCTGATGGATGCTTTTGAAGGCAAATGACATCCTGTACTCGGAATCTCTATAAATGTAAACAACATGTTTATTTTTGCTTGTTGTTGTATTTCTTTTTACATTTATTCTTTAAGTTTTTTGTTGTTGCATTCCTGATTATCATGTAAACAAGTTCATTGTTTTCGTTTTTGTAGCTTTTATTTACAATTTAAACGATGTGAAAACAAAACAACATTTCTATTTTCGTAACAATACATATATAATTTGTAATTGTATTCTTATTAATAAATTTATTGAAAAAGTTAGAAGTCGCCATAGTCTAGTAGGTAGTGTGTTGACTTATTAGGCGTAAAGCCCGGGTTCGTATCCCAAAACGAAATATGAAAAAAAATATATCTTCGGCGAATTCCTGTCAGCAGATTTCTGGCAAAAACTCTGAGGGTAAATAAACCTGCCATGAAGAAGTTTCTCAAAAAAATCTGTAGTTCGGAGTCGACGTTAAACTGTAGCTCCCGCCACTCACGTATAATATTAACTCACACAACATGAGTGGTGTGATAAGCTAGGCCGTAAACCTGACTGAAGGATTCATTTTTCTTTCTTTATTCTCTCTTCTATTAAAGATGTGTAAGGTAACAATACATATGTACATACACATACATAATTGGTCATTACAACCTTGCTGTCAGGATTTAATTTGACTTACTTGCTTACTAAATCACAAACGTTTGATATTTAGACTGAATTGAAGTCAAATGTTATGTCTTAAAAGACATTCTGCATCGTGGCACTCCCATCGGCGTTTATACTATCGTTACATTGTCATAATGTCGTAGAGTTCACATAGCCTCTTATTCATTCGATGACTAACATCGCATTCATATCATGATATGTTAATCGTTTACGTAAGCTAATGATTTCTGGTTAACTTAGTGCTCATAATGTTAACTTCTACATTGAACATGACTTCTTTTAAAATATTAAAAACATAACACAATAAAGTATCAACCTTTTTGAAATCTGGTAGTGTGTTGGTATTATTAAACGAACACCCATGCTTCAACTCCTGACTGAGACATCTGGAACAAAACGAAATACATACGAAAAAATTTTTTTTTCGGCGGCGTCCTCTCGGAAGTCTTTTGGCAAAAACTTTTTGAATAAAATATAGTTGTCAAGAAAAGTTTCTCAAAAACTTGTCATTTGCAGTCGATTTTAAAATTAACACATAAAACATTAATGGTGTGTGATACATACATGCATACATAATTAGTCATTACAACCTTTCAGTCAGGATTATGGACCTAGTTCCTCACACCACTTATGTTGTGTGTGTCCTCATGTATAAAGGACGGGACCTATAGTTTAAAGTCAACTCTGAACGACAAATTTTTGAGAAATTTTTAATGGCAATTTTATCTTTTGCTCTCAGAGTTTTTGCCAGAAATCTGCTGAGAAGTCACGGAAGAAATTTGAACCGTGGCCTTACGTCTAATAAGCCAACACACTACCTACTAGACTACGGCGACTTCATGCGGCGTGAATGTTGTGTGTTACTAGATTTTAATCCATTGAATCACTCTGAGCTCCGAATGAAACTGAGCAGTTCATTTAGTGGTACGTTCGCCACTGTTCCCAGATCTTCAAACGTTCTTTCACCCAAAAACCGATAATGTAGGTTTTGAAGTGCAGGACGCTCTTGGCAGCTCCTGCAATAATCCTGTCGGGGCAGATTAAGCTTGTCAGCGAAACTGGCAATAGCGTAGTGTCTTGCTAGAGTTCCTGTGAGAGTGCGAACTCAAGCAGTCCCCTTGTTTTGTTGCTGTCCACTGCTAGATATAGCAGTTTTGAAATTCGGCAACCAGGTATGTTAGACCAACTATGGTTTGTTGAATTCCATGCTGTTTTTTCCAATTTTAAAAAGTATTTTTGTAGGGGCGCATATACTATTTGCTCAGTCGTCTCTTCACCAGACATCTTAGATTCCTTCCGTGCCAGTTAGTCCGCTTTTTCGAACCCAGTAGAGGCGAATGTTGTGTCAACTTATACAGTGTAGAGAGTGTAACACAATTCTCAAATTTGATTTTGTGTTGTTATGAATGTTAATAAAATTGACACTAAAAAAGCAAACAACACCAGAATCACTGTTTGAATGGCTTAAAGTGCGCACAAATTTACGCTCTCCTTAGTTAAGTAATTGAAGCCTTTTAAATTTTAATAAACGAAAATAATAAAGAAGGCTTTTTGACCACACTACACTATATTACAACGTCTATACCATTAGGGTTTGCATATTATTTTTTAGTTTATATTTTTTAATTAAATTTCTTTTAATTTTATTTCATCATAACTCTTGTCTCATTTATTTAGCGTTTATGAAGTACAAAAAAAATAAAACACTTTTAACCCAAAGCGATATTCTTAAAACCGACAACACTCTTACAAAAAAGTATAATTTATGACAATGATGGATTTGTTAATGAGTTGTTTTTAACAGGCACACGTACAAACTAATTAATTAAAATGCCTAATTATGATAAATGTCAGAGTGTTCTAAATGGCAACCGCAATGTCATAAACAATAATTTTGAGTATGGCTAAAATACAATACAATGTACATGTACAAACATTGAAATGTTAGAGGCAACAACAAAATAACAAGTTAAATAGATGTATTGTTAATTAAAACGCAATATTTAACACGGGTTAAATCTGTTAGGCAATATAGTTTACGAAAATAAAATTAACAAAAAAATAAAAATATTTGTTTCTGTTATAAATTTTTCAAGGCTTTTAGAATAAAATTATAAAAAAAATAAATAAAAACCTAATGGCTTATTAAACAATTTTAAAACAATTTTTTAAAATAATAAAAAAAAATAAAAAAAAAATTTCAAAAATCAAATAAAATTCTACACACTGTTGTGGTTGTGTTTAGTTGCTCTCAAATACTCAGTTTATTTGTATTGTTTTAGTTTAACGAACATGTTTTAGTTTGCTAGCAAATAAACTTGTTAACAAGTGCGTTAGTGTAGGTGTATGGCTGTGTTAAACAGAAACTCAATGAGAGAGACATACACAGAAATAAACAGTGCTTGTGAATGTTTTTTCTTTATTTTTTTATAACGTATACGCCTAAGGGGCTTTTTTAACATTGCATGTTAAACGCTCTCACTGTTTTACACAAAATACACACACACAAACACACAGCCGCATGCACATGCTGAAACAAATAAAATTCATTTACTCAACTCTTATACAGCAAGAGTTATAGTAGATGTTGTTGTTTGTGTTATTGTTGTTCATTGTGAAATAAATATCACTCATACGCTACACATGTCAAAGCAAGCATTTAATGTACGCTCGAATAAATTTTAATTTTAAAATGTCATACAAAATTATAATTGCTTTTACGTTTATACTTTTTTAGTTGTTGTTGTTGTTCTTGTTATTTTCTGTCTGTTTCTCCTTCTCTTTTTGAATTGCTATTATTGTACAATGAAAACAATTTCCATTAAACTTTGTTTTGCTTTCTCTTATAAACAAATTAAATATATTTTCATAATGTTAATAAAAATGTTTGTTTGTTTATTTGTTTGTTTGTAATTAATAATAAAAATTCTTTTATAAAATAGAAAAAAATATACAGGAATATTTCTAAAATAATTAAAATAATTTCATTTGACTTCTTTGTTTCGCTTGATTTATTTAAACGTAAAGCGTAAGCTTTGTTGGTATTTTTGTATACACAAATATTAACATTATTAATATACATATGTATGTACATACATACATACATATTTCAATTTTTATTGCATGTCAAATATAGCGAATAATTTTTAATATTTTTTAGATTTCTTTGAAATAAAATCAAACAAAAGACAGTCAATATAAGAATCGTTATGACATTTTAAAACCAAGCAAAAGTACGAGCACACGAGAAAAAAAGTTAAATGTATATCCGGTGTTGGTTTCATAGCTTGAGAAATTTAAATTTGAATACAAGCTATATACATACATACATACATAATTGGTCATTACAACCCTTCAGCCAAGGTTACGACCTAGCTTCTCACACCACTTATGTAGTGTGTGTTAATTTTATACATGAGTGGCGAGACCTATTGTTTAAACCCGATTCCGAACGACAGATTTTTGAGAAAATTGTTCATGGCAATTTTATTTACTCTCAAAATTTTTGATGGAACTCTGCTGAAAGGAAGTCGCCGAAGAAATATTTTTTCATATTTTGTTTTGATGGAGATGTCTGACCAGGGGTTTGAATTGAAGACACGCTGCCTATTAGACTGCGGCGAATATAAGACAGAAGTTTCGAAACAAAAATATTTTATTATAAGTTTGTGGATAATTCCATGGCATTTACTTTTTAATATGATATCCGTCAAATTTCCGTTGACTCCATGGATTAGTCAATTTTTTACTATATTTTCCAAAAAATCTGACTGTACGTCGTCTGTGAAGTTATTAAACGTGAGGCCAAGGTTCAAACATGTCCAGGTCAGACATCTCCCACAAAACGTAATGTGAAAAAATATTTCATCGTTGAGTAAATAAAATTTTCATGAAAAAGTTTCTTAAAAATCTGTCATTTGGTGTGCACTTTAAACTATCGGCCACGCCAAACATGTGTGTAATTAACATACACAACTGAAATGGTGTGAGGAGCTAAGTCGTAATATCCAATTATGTATGTAAGCTGTCAATACTTCAATGACTCAACATAACTTCATAAAAAGGCATCCAGAAGAGGTAAATCATATCAACGTGCTGGCCAGTGAATAATGCGACTTCTAGAGAGAAAAATGTTACCAAATTTATTACACTGTTGAGTGCGTTGTTTGGCAATTTATATCGTTGATGTTAAATGAATATTTTTGGGAAACAAAAATTCGACAGCTAATATCTATGTAACATAAAATCTATGTAGCGATGGTCAAATTGCAAAGGCAAGTTTATATTGGTTGATGATACTGCGGTAACATAATATATATGTATAAGAGGGCGGTATATTAATTAGTTTATAAGCTTTTAAGAAATTACATTATTTTTTGTTTTTCTAATAGATTATAAAACTGATGGAAACTTTAAAAAACAATGCAAGAAATTTATGAGATTCAATTTTGGTTTATATTTTCGGTATCTCACTAATAGCTGTTGTAAAGTTACCTTGGAGATTTGGTAATTGGGGACAAGCCTTCGCATATCCCCTTATATAATAGTTTAGTAGGGTTCAATCGTATTATTTTGAGTGTTAAAGGACTCCTTGAAAACATGAGATTCACAACAAGTTCACAGTATGGCGAGTTGTATATAACATGTACCACAGTGTGAGGTAAAAAGAGTAAATCAGTAATCTTCTTACAATACCTCGCTTCTTTAGTTACAAGGCGGCGATAATAAATGTATTTGGAGAACAGAAGTTTAATGATGCAGCCGGGCGGCAAAACGCTTCCATCAGAGAATCAAAGAGGGTACATAGTAGCTCTTGGACTATTTCTAGCTGCTCATCATACAATATTCCAGAATTGTATGTGCTGCATTTGCTACATCCTTGAATATAATTTTTCTATGGAAACACATTTTCCATACCGCGGGATTATTTTTTTACTAAAAAATATTAAATGGTTTGCAAGCTCTGGTGTCATTG
The DNA here is from genome assembly GCA_936449025.2 of Sarcophaga subvicina. Classification (NCBI taxonomy): domain Eukaryota; kingdom Metazoa; phylum Arthropoda; class Insecta; order Diptera; family Sarcophagidae; genus Sarcophaga; species Sarcophaga subvicina. Next base: position 31,167,023 of record OW388081.2, read on the forward strand.
GTTTATCCTGCCATGCTTTTAAATGATATTTTTCTTTTTTTTTTTGAAGTGTAAAGTCTTATACCGTTAACGTGCTAATAAACTTGTTTGATGTTTTTGCAAATCACTTCAATTAAATGGAATTATTTCATTGGAAATCATTAAGTAATTGGCAGTGAGTGTTACAGTTACAGCTTTGTGGAAATAAAAGAGAAATGAAGAGAGGAAAAAAAAGAAACTCTTTCAATTAAAATAATTAAAAATAAGACAAGTAACAATAAAACTCAACGTAGAACATTCAAAACAACATCAAACGGTTGCTAATTTAAGTGATTACTAACGGAGAAATTAAATAATTTAAAAAAAACTAATGTTTGATAAACTTTAATAACAATTCACTCGTATTATTTCATTTTAATAAGACAATAATTTCTGTAATTTCTGTAGCATGTAGCATTAGAAATAAATTTTTGTTCTTTATCCCTTTTATTTGTCTACAACAACAACAATTTAATACCTTTTTTGTTCCATTATTATATGGTTTCTTTAGGCAAGAAAGAAAAGAAAAAGAGTCAAAATGATGTTCAGACTTAAAAGAAATACTTATCGCAAGCCAAAAATATTTTTTTTTATTTTTTAATTTAAAAAATCTGTTATACTCTGCACCTTTCTATTATATTTTTTTCTTCGAATGTGCATAATTAAATATAATTTGTTGAACTTTCATTATTTAACGTTTTGGAAAAAAAATTTTTTAAAAATTCTGCGAATAGTCAAAGTCAATTTAAATGGAATTTTTAATAACCCACACGCAACATTTGTTATTCTTGCGCACATGCAGTGTATAACCCACCAGCCTAGAAATTGTAACAAAAAAATTCTGTTTCTTTATAAGCCAATGTATTGTTTGAGTTTTTTTGTAGCTACGTGGGTAATAAATTATCGAGAAATGTAAATTTTTTTATTTCGTATGTATTTCAAATTTATTTGGTATTTAATATAAAAAAATTTCTTTAAAAGCAACAACATTCTTCACTTAATACAATACAAATTAAATCCATATTAATATTTATTATTGTTGGAGATAATTCTCTTGGCCTTGTCAAGCATTAATTGATTTCAACTTAATTTTGTACAACTAAATTATTTTTTGTTTGTCGATTTTTTTATGACAATTCTACACCAAAGAAAATATGAATTTGAATTTGCCACAACACTAAGCACGGGCCAAAACTCTTTTCAAGAAATTTTCCATGACTTTTTCAAAGGCATGCGACTGACTGTCTTTCAACGATGATGCTTGGATCTTAGAGTTGAGCTCTTGTTTATTTGCATAAAGGCACATGGCATTAAATCGCATGATCCTGATAAGAGAATTTGTTCTAGAAAAAACCTACAAACAAAACTGAAAGACACTGAATCCGCCTTTTACGAAGGATAAGACACAAGTTGCCGTAGTCTAGTAGACGTGAGGCCATGAAAGCAAAATATGAAAGAATATTTCTAGCTGCGAGTGTGTTGGCTTATTAGACGTGAGGCCATCTCCAAAAACGAAATGTGAACAAATATTTCTTCGGCGACTTGCACTCAGCAGATACTCTGACAGTAAAATAAAATTTTTATAAAAAGGTTTCTCAAAAATATGTCATTCGGAGGCGACATTAAACTATAGGTCCGCGCCACTCATATATAAATTTAACACACATAACTTAAGTGATGTCAAAAGTTAGGTGGTAATCCCGATTGAAGAATTGTAATGACTAATTTTGTACATATGTATGTATGTATGTAAGTCTTCATTCGGAAATCTTTTAAGCCTCCAGGAATTTCTCTTGTATCGGAACTTTCACCAGGGTTTTTCGAACGTTCACAGCCGATAACGGCAATCTGTTTGAAGCTACATCTGTCAAACTAATAGTTATTTAATTAGTTTGTTTGCCATTTACAAAGATATGTGTTTGCTGAATTCGGTCCATAGCAATTGACAGCTGAACTGATTTCCACCGAACAATCGTTTTCAGTGATGAGACCCTTTTCCGGGTGAATGGATACGTGAACAAACGAAATCATCACATTTTGGACAATACCAATATGCATCAGATAAATGAGCGTCTAATGCGTTCCACAAAAGTCACTGTTTAGCGTGGATTTTACGCTGGCGGCGTCTTCGGTTTATTTTTCTATGAAAACAATATGGGTTGATGATTACCTAGTCTTTTGGGGGCTGAATTGGATGATATCGATACCAAAGACATGGATGGCGCACACGTGATACACATCTCATTCAACATTTTAAATATTTTGCACGAGCTTTTTAAGAATATGCTCATCTCATGTGAAGGTGATTTGAACTGGACACTGAGATCGTTCTATTTGAACCCTCTAGACTTTTTCTGGTCTAGTGGGTAGTGTGTTAGACTATTAGCGTGAGGGTTGTGGGCTCGATTCCCATCAGAGACTCTGGTCTGTTACACTACATCGAGCGTATGATCGAAGTTACTCAGCTCTTATATAATTCGAATATAATTTGTAATTGTATTGTAATTAATAAATAAAATAAAACAAAGACACAAACCCCAGCGGTCTTCAAAGCATGCGATCGATCAAATGTTACTTGATTTATACGCCAGAGAATTTGAAAATTATTTTGGACGCGTTCAATGCTGAGAATCCTTGGTAGACATTTGAAAGATGTTTTATTCCACAAATAATGGCATCAAGAGGTGGTTCAAACAAATATAAAAATTTCGATGATATCTCACACAGACTTTGTTTATTTTTTTAATTTATAGATGCGAAGCGTCTCATAGAAGTATGCTAATATAAACATTAAAGTGCATAGAAGAAAATGAAAAACAAATTAGTTTTACTTATGGATTGCTTTTATAACACTTTGAAGACCTGTCACGAATGTCACAGTTTGTTTGTATTGGGGATGGGAATTATTGATTTCCGCTTTAAAATATCTTATTAGAATGGTTTAAATTTGTCAGTTATATGCCAAGTGAAGTCGCCGTGGTCTAGTAGGTAGTGTGTTGGCTTATTAGACGTGAGGCGTCGGTTCAAACCCCAGGTCAGGCATCTCCAACTTAACGAAATTTAAAAAAAATATTTCTTCGGCGACTTCCTCTCAGCAGAGTGTAAGCTCTGAGCTCTGAGTGTAAATAAAATTGCCATTAAAAGTATCTCAAAAATCTGTCGTTCGGAGTCGACTTTAAATTGTAGGTCCCTCCACTCATGTACAAAAATTAACGCACACAACATAAGTGGTGTGAGAAACTAGGTTGTAATCCTGACTAAAGGGTTGTAACGACCAATTATTACCATTATTTCATTTATTATTCATTATATTTAATTTTTTACAGTCAACCGAAATTACTTCTTTCCAATTCAATTTCAATTATAATCCTTTACTGCCAATTGTACGTTTCCCTTGAAATAAGCTGTTTTGAAAATCATTTTAAAAATATATTTTTTTAGGTTTTAATCTATAAAATAAAAAACAACAATGCACAAATACAACAAACTCTCAAATATTTAATCCATAATATTTTTTTTTGTAAAATTTCAAATGTCAAGCGAAACTGAACGATACACAATTTAATCCCCCCCATATGAATTACTGCGACAGACAGGCATTTAAATGAATTAAAATATAATACAACAAAAGAATTTGCAGAAAAAATAAAAGCAACAACAAATAAAATTAAAATGTATTATATAAAATTGTTATTGTAATTACCTTTCAATTAATTGCTACGCAGGCAATACAAATATCTTGGGAATATCCACATACAAAAGGCTAAACAACCTTTAAATTGTCAAGTGTTTGGAGAGGTTGTTATAGATGTTGAGCTCGTTGTTGTATTTTTAAGAAGGTTTTTGCGAACATTAATTATCAATCTTATGTTGCCATGAAAATTAAACTGAAGTAACAATGAATTAATCACACTTAATTACAACACAATTTATAACACTTCACTTAAGGGAAAAAAATACGCCCATACTGTGATGATGAAATTGACTTTTTAGAGATAATATAGTACAGTTAAGCAACTGGATTTTTTTTTATTTTTTACTTTTGGCTTGTATTCTTGTTGTAGTCGTTGTTTCTCTACAACTTTTTATAAAGGCTTTGCCATGATTCTTCACTTTAAGCTTGCTGTTGTGTTTTTTTTTGTATGCTTTTTTTAATCCTTATTGTTGCTATAGAGTTTTTTGATTTGTTTTAAACGCCTTGATTTGCTGGTTTCAAACTTTTGCTGAACTTTTCTTTATTTTTTTACACACGAAAATTTTGCAGACGACTTAATAAATTGGCGATGCATAAACCATAAAACTTATATTCACCAGTCAATTGTATTTAAAAAAAAGGCTTCTTTCATGTTTTTGGGCCTCACACTTTATTAATTATTTTTATTTCTTCTTATTTTTATTTTTTTTTTAAATTTTTTTAATTTTAAACAATACACTTGAATTTGGTTTTTTATCCTGAGTTTTTATTTTAAATTTAAATTTTTTTTTTCGATGAATTTTATTTATTTAAATTTGTTTTTATTGTGGTTTAATTTTTAATAAGTTGTTTTTAATTTAATCTCTTGATAAATTAATATTTATTTTTTTTTTTTAATTCACTTTAAATTTTTTTTTAAATTATAATTTTTTTTATATTTTTATATACTTTTTAGTTTTTTCTAACACCATATTCTTTATAAATTTGTTTCTATTTTTTATTTCTTATGCTTGGCAGTATTTTTTCTATTACATTTTCTTTTTTATTTGTGATGTTTGAATCTGAAAGAATAGAAAAACAAAATTCATGTAATATTAAACCATCACCAGAATTTGCACCTTAAATATGCAAATTAAGTATGCTTGTTTCATTAGATGTTTAAAAAAACCTTGTACAAAAACAAAAAAAAAGATGAAACTGTCAACTTCAAGTGACAAGCATCACTCTTCCAACACACCTCGCTATCGATGGGAAGCAACGAAAAATGAATCATTAGAAATAAATAAAAGTTTGTTCTTTTAATATTAAACATGAGGGTGCATTACAAAATTTGAATAAGCTGTTATACTATTCTGTTTTACAGTAATACAAATAAAATAAATAACTACCGTTACTACGAATTTATTAATCCTTTGTCTTAGTTAACAAGTGTAAAGTTTTATTTTGATAACAAAAAAATATTTTGTGTATAGTACCCTCGATCGTGCTACAGTGTACCACTTACTTACTTGCTTAACTGGTCATTATTTAGGATTACTACCTAGCTTCTCACACTGCACCCAATGCATGATACATGACTGGTGGTGCCTACAGTTTAAAGTCGGATCAGAACGACAGATTTTTTATGTGAAACTTTTCAGGGCAATTTTTATGAGAGAAAGTCACCGGAGAAATAGTTTTTCACGTTTCGTTTTATTGGAGATGTCTGAAAATGGGATTTGAACTGTGGCCTTACATCTAATAAGCCAACACACTACCTACTACACTATGGAGACTTTAATTTCCAGATATATATCTATTAAATAATTCGCTTTCCATCTGCTATTTTATATTCAGATTTCATCGCATACTGCTCTACGCAAATTGAAAATGTCGATAAAATCATTGAAAGAATTAAGATCAGCACATGAGTAGCATTAATAGCCAGCATGCTAGATGGCTAGGCATTAATATCGAAACAGTTTTCAATCCTATGAAGTAAGCTTGAACCTTCTTCTTCTATGTATACAATTAAGACACACAAACGTAAGTGGTGCATGAAGCTAGGCCGAAATTCTGACTGAATTATGTATGTATGTATGTAATATATCAGAATTAATTTCTGAAATTGTAGGAATACCTAGTTTTGTGCTTATAGGTAACACCGTTGCAACGTACACATTTTTTTATACGGCAATGCCAGTTTAAATGCCCGACTATCTGACGGAACAACAAATGCAATTTGTCTTCACCGTAACCACTACCACCCAGAGTAGTGCCATATGTTCTGAATACTGGCGGTTTCGAATCGGAATATATTGGAAAACATATTGTGTGCGGCCAATCAACTACATTCAAAAACTTATCGTTTGTCCAAAGCAAGGGGTGTAATTGAAAATGTATACGGTATTATGACAGCCTACATAACACAATAATGGGACAATTGAAGAGACGATTTTATTTTAGATGACTTTATGTAGAATTTCAAAGTTATATGTCGTTGATTGTTTTTACAATCACTTACAATGTGGATCAATTAAATGTTTATCCAAACATTAGAAAAATGTTTGTCGTTTTCTATTCACACTTTGTTCGCAATGAACATACATTTTTTTTTATTAATAAATAATTTTATTTTCTTAAAATTATTTCACATTCGGTCTCCTCCTTAAAATTATTTTCTTCAAATAATTGTGTGTCGAGATTATTTGATGTTTTTGGTACCATATTTCCCAAATCTTAATGTACCGTTGGTCTAGTTGATAGTGTGTTGGCTTATTAGACATGAGGCCACGGTTCATACTACAGACAACAAAACGAAATATGACATCTCAGCAGATTTTTGGCACAATCTGAGAGTAAATAAAAATTGCCATAAAAAGTTTCTCAGAAACAAACTGACGTTGTGCGTCAACTTAAACTGTAGGTCTCGTCACTAATGTATTAAATTAACACACACAATATGAGTGGTGTAAGAAGCTATTTCGTAATCCTAACTGAATGGTATAATGACTAATAATGTTATGTATGTAATGTACCGTTATTGTTGCTATTGCTATTTCTATTGGGTTTCGTTTTCAACTACACTAAACGTATATCCATGTTGTATTAGTAGTTTATTTAATAGTTCAACAGTAATATTTATGTAGTGGTTCCATTGGTACGGATTACGCCATCCTATGGCCACAGTAAAGAACAATAATATAAAAAAAATTGCTTGTCCACGTTAAACAATTTTTTTTTATTTCATAGCTCTTGTAAAAACGTTTTGCTGAAAGACCTCGTAAATATTAATTTAATTCTAAGGATATTTTATTATAGGATTTGATTTCACCAAACGTTTCTTTTTTTTTTGTTATGATAGTCCTTTAAATTTGCATTTATTTGTCGCAAGTCCCATACATCGTGGTTGGGGTCTGGAGGGATATTTTTTTTCTTTATTGTTTTTAAGATGAAAACAATTTCTTTATTTCAAAAACATCAAAGACTTTTAAAGTCTTCAATAGTTTCTTATTAAGTTTACATTTCAGAATCGCACTTCCCTTGCAAAGCATTTAGGACTCTTTGATTGGGGTTTTTGATAATCTTTAATTCTAAAGACCTTTTTTTTTTTAGTCTTGCATGTTAAAATCTTTTAAATATGCTTTTTCCATTACAGTTTTTCATTTTCATTTGGCTTTCAAAAGCTTTAGAATATATTTTTTTCACATCACTTTCAATTACAATATTTTAAAATTTCTTGAATATCTTCATTTAGAACAGATTCCATTTTTATTATGAAATCGTATTTATAAAATTTAAAGAACATTTTGATTTTTCATAATGCTTTAAATGGCTGGCTTTCATCTTTGAAAATTTAAATTTAAATTTTTCATTTTACGAACCACACTTCCATTAGCATGTTTTTAAACAGCACTGTGTGTAAGTGTCACTTAAAAAGAGAAACACTGTGTTACACACTAATGCATATGTATGTACATAATGTAAGAAAATAAATTTATGTATTAGCGTAAGCACACACACACAGATACAAACGCATACAATAAGCATTTTTTAAGCATTCATCAAACATTCTGTTCCATGCTCAGTGAAATGCATACACACACTCTCATTTACGTTCGTGGCATAAAACCACGCATTAATGTTCAAAAGCCGCAATAGAATAGCTCCTCTAAGTAACGAAGCAAGTATTTACATGATTTTGTTTTTATTGTATATATTATTATTATTGTTGTTGTTGTTGTTATTATTAAAATTTTTTTTATTTCTGTAAAATATTTTCAATTTATTCCTTTTAATATTTTGTTTTTCTGTTGTTTCAAGGGCGTTGTTTTATTATTTTGTTTTTTTTTTAAAGAAAATTTATTCTCCATTATTTTTGTTTTGTTTTTTTATTTAAATTTTCTTTCAATTTAAATTTGTTTTATTTTCCTTTTTCTTTGAAATCTTATACTTTTTTCATTCTCTTTTATTTATTTTCTTAAATTTTAATTTATTCACCTTTTTTTCAACTTTTCAAGCTGAGATATTTTTCCTTGTTTGCTTAAAAGCCGAATGCCAAACAAACGGGAAAAACTCTTTCCTTTTTCACATTGAATTTTAATAACCGAGACCGTAAAACTTTCAAGCGCGTACAGAATTTAATTTAAACTTGTATTTCGCTTTCCTTTTTTAAGCCTTCGATGGCTATTATTTTCCTTTCGCTTACACTCCGTTTGTTATTTCGCTTTGTATAGGCTTTTCAATTAAAATTTTTTTCCTCTTTTTTTTTGGATTTGATTTTTTGTTTTTATTTTTCTTTGTTTTTTTCGTTTAAAAATGCCAACCGTTACCAATCAACACAAATATCGAACGTAAACTGATATTAAAATTGTAAACTTTTTCCAGAGATTGTATTCATGTTAATTTGTATTTAAGTTTTCCAAGGAAATTTATATGTTTTTCTTTCTCTGCTCTTTGTTTTTGAGAGCGCTTTGTTAAGGCTACACTAGCGCCAGTGTTAACCTAAGTTACTAAAAAATTACCGTTGTAAAGCGCCTGTGCTGTGTATTGTCATTGGAAAAATAATTATTCAAAGAGAAATGAGAAATATCCTCTATACGAACAATTACTGGGAACAGTTTGCCTTTCAAGGTAAGAGAAAATATCCTTAAATGGTTATTTTCTCTCAATTCCTTTCAACAAAAGAACAACCTGTGGAGTTATGTTGCCGGTGTTAATAAAATAAAAAGTTTAAACAGCACGTTATTAGAGATGGCAAAAATGGAAAACGTGTAGATAATGATTTTATCAATAGTATTTGATTTTATTATAGTATCGGGTCCGCCATCCAGCGTTTTTTTTTTCAACTAGTGCTTATTTCGTTAATGGTAACACTTAGCTCATGTCTGATTTGACAGATAATTAGTTATATCCTTCCGCTGAACGAATATGGTTGTGTATACGCTTGAACAACGCTGGGAAATATTGCGACATTACTTTGAAAACCATGGTAATGTTGCAGAATGTGTGCGAAAATTGCGTACGGATTTTGGAAGAAGAGAAGCACCGACAGCTCCGTTCGTTATCTTGTGAAAAAAGTGAAATAAACTGGCATCCTCATCGATAAACCAAAGCGTGAAAAGCCAAAAACAGTGCGTACATCCGAGAATATTGCTGCTGTGGCAGAAAGTGTGCGTGAAGCGCCATCAACATCAATTCACCGTCGTTCTCAACAATTTAACATTTCGGAGATATCATTGAGACGAATTTTGCATAAAGACCTTGGTATAACGCCATACAAAGTCCAATTGGTTCAGGAGTTGAAGCCAATTGACCATCCAATGCGTTTTCGCTTCGCTAAGTGGGCATGCGATCGACTTACAGAAGATACCGATTTTGGCAAAAAAAATCATCATTTCAGATGAAGCTTATTTTGATCTTGGCGGGTATGTAAACAAGCAAAATTATCGCATTTGGGGCACAGAAAACCCGCACGCATACATTGAATAGCCGACGCAATCAAAACGAGTCACAGTTTGGTGCGGATTTTGGTCCAGAGGCATAATTGGGCCATTTTTCTTCGAAAATGAGCAAAGAGTGGCCGTTACAGTTAATGGCGATCGTTATCGGGCCATGTTGAACGAATTTTTGTTCACAAAAATTGAAGAGCAGGATATTGGCAACATTTGGTTTCAACAGGACGGCGCTACGTGCCACACAGCCTCAAGCTACACTCGATGTTTTGCGCCCTGTTTTTGAAGATCGCATTATCAGCCGCAGAGCTGATGTCGTTTGGCCACCTCGGAACTGCGATTTGACACCGTTGGACTATTATTTGTGGGGTGCCGTCGAAGATAAGTGTTACGCCGACAAGCCAGAGACAATTGACGCTTTAAAGGACAATATTCGTTAAGCCATTTGTGAAAAATTTGCTTAAAATTTGGACTGATCGTGTAGGCTACTGCATGGCCAGCCGAGGCAGCCATTTGCATGAAATTATGTTCCATTATTAACCGGAAGGATTGTACTTTCAAATAAAAAAAGAAATTTGATAAAATATATATATATAAATAAATATATATATTAAATATATATATATTAATATAATATATTTAAAGCATTTTCAAAAAGAAAAAATTTATTTGGCGGACCCTTTATTTGAAGCGCGATAAAGTCATTATTCAATGCATTTAGAAAAACTCATTCAATTACGTTTTGCAGGCCGCTGCAGAGTGTAAATTTAGGCCATTGAGACAGTCCTGCAGGTAGGAACAGCTCCAGTCCTTAGACCACGTGAGGCTCATTGTGATATCACAGTTTTCTATTTTCTACTAATCTCGGAACAATTTGCAGCATCAGATGATGCGCCGCATATTGCCAATGTCAATGTGTTTGACAGTTCGTTTAGATCATAAATACAGTAGATCGTCTATATAGCAAAGTTGTAACCAGTATCGACCACCTACATACATATCATGAAAAGAAGACACAATAACCGTCGATCTTAAAATTGCATTCGTCTCATCGAATGCACTCGCTATATGGATATACTGGAGAAATCAATATCAATAATTGTAACCCTGAAAATCTTTCCCATAAGCCTGAATGTCAGACTTTATCATGGTTGCCCCCTACCGCCTTTGCTACAAGTTCATTGGAAGTATTATAATGAGAGAAAAACCAGAGAGAACGTAATCTACATGCAGGGGAGACTCGTATAACTTCAATAATATGAAGTCTAAACTAACGTGAAGTGAATGCTGATGCGGCAATATGTAGGGTCAAGTCAAAAATACTCAAAGCCATGGCCGTGAGATATAGCACGATTAATACTTCACAGTACAGCAGCAATAGATAGAGAACTTGCTATCATTTTTCTATCTGGTGGGTAATATTAGTCGCCGTAGGCATCAGGTCAAACCCCTGGTCAGACATCTCCAACAAAATGAAATATGAAAACATACATATATCTCCGGCGACTTCCTCTCAACAGTTTTCTGGCAAGAACTCTGAGAGTAAATAAGATTGCCATGAAAAAGCTTCTTAAAAATCAAACCATCGGAATCGACTTTAAACTGTAGGTCCCATCACTCATGTATAAAATTAACACACACAACATTAGTGGTGTGAGAAGCTAGGTCGTAATCATAACTGAAGGGTAATGAGCAATTAAACATGTATGTTTGTATTATTAGAATGAACGGAGGCTCCAGAGAGAACATTAAGAGCTGCATTAAAACGACTTGACAAGCCTGTGGCTAATTACACCCACTGGGGAACTCGCGGAAGAAAACATTATTAAAGTTTGTGTAAAGTCAGTCACCCTAGATGGATGCGAATCGTGGAATATAGCCTCAGGACAATCTAGATTATTCCAACGGATTTTTGCCTATCAACAGCTATTCTCAATTCGGGGCATAAACATACTAAAATTGAGATCGAGATAGAAAATTATTGTGCGATACTATCGCGGCTGCAATTGATAGGAGTCCAATGGATTTTTTTTACTCCATTCTAGGCACAAGCATACTAAAATTTAGTTGGAGGTAGAAAACTATTAAGGCCAGACTCTTGTGCAATATAATCAGGACTGCAATTGATAGGAATTCGGAGGGGAAGTGTGGCCAAACCACATCTGGCAACAATGATAAATAAATGCAGCGTATAGAAGAGAATGCAGCTCAATTGTTGATATCCAATGCTATAGAATTTTTATACAAAACCTATTACATTGTAAGCTTATTAAAAGGATGTTTAGGTGCCCTGGTAGTCTAGTGGGTAGTGTGCTAGACTATTAGTGTGAGGGTCGTGGGTTCGATTCCCACCAGAGACTCCGGTGGTCAAGTTACTCCGCTTTCTGTAAATCTGTTTTTTTTATTTGTTTGTTAGCCAATCACGCCTGAACGCCTGGCTATAAATCTTTTCAAAATTTTGACCAAAAGGGGAGAAAAATGGGACAAAGGGAGGAAAAATGGGCAAAAGTATTAGTACTTTTATGCATAAATGCTGTATTTTATCTGTTTTATGGGTAATTTTTTACGATTTAGCTTGGTTAAGTTCCCCCAATAACTATTGGAGGTGTTCCGTTTATAAAGTTGCACCAAAAGGGGTCCAAAAAGGGGAAAGGGGCGAAAAACGGGCAAATTGAGTGTATTTATATTTAGGACTTAGAGTATTCAAAAAACTGGGTTGTTTGTTAAACCGGTTTCGAATAATTTGAAAATTGCATTTTTTAAGAAACCGATAAACCGGTTTTTTATTTATTGTTATTTTTAATGCAAAAATGACCCAATAATAATTTTTTTTTAAATTTAAAGAAAAATTTATACAATAGGGTGTCCCATGGCCACCTTTTTTGTAGAAATACCTCCCAAACGATGCCAGTTAATGCACTGATTACGAGAAAAAAAATATTTTTTTTGTAATAGTATTATGGTATTATGTTGTTTTTTTTTTAACTTTTCTCGAGAACGTTTTAAAGTTTTGAATTTCAATACAAAACAATTAAAAATCACATTTAAAAATATTGTTTACAATTCTAAATTGATTTTTATAAAAATCTAGCATTTGCTATGATCATTAATAAGTCTCAGGGCCAAACATTGAAGGTGGCTGGTTTAAATTTGGAGACACCATGTTTTTCTCATGGTCAATTGTATGTAGCCTGCTCACGGGTACCAAGTGGGACAAATTTATATATTTTTACCCCAACTGGTAAAACAGCTAATATTGTGTATAGAAGCGTTTTATCAAAATAATAATACTATTTAATTTGATTGTAGAATAAGTTTATATTGCATTTATTTAATAGTTATATGTATGTATGTACTCAATATTCCTATAAGTAACGGGTGATTTTTTAGCTATTATCTTTTTGGCAACACTGGTTTAAACAGCTCACGCACGTTTCGTGTTTTGTTTCACTGTCCAACATCTTCAGTTTGGTCCATAATTTAACCATGAATCGTCTTACAAACGAACAACGCTTGCAAATCATTGAATTTTATTATCAAAATGCGTGCTCTGTTAAGAAAGTTCATCGCGCGCTTCTTTCATTTTATGGTCAGTTTAATCGACCCACTGAAGCGGCTATTTGAATATTGTGACTAAATTTCGCACCAAATTTACATCGTTGGACATTAAACCACCAACACGCTTACGTAGAGTGCGAACTGAAGAAAATATCGCAGCTGTATCGGCCACTGTTAATGATGACCATCAATTATCGATTCGTCGCCGTTCGCAGCAATTGGGCCTCTGTTACTCAACAATGGGTAAAATTTTGCGGAAGGATTTAGCCTTTCAAAATACAGCTGGTGCAAGAACTGAAGCCGAACGACCTACCGCAACGCAGAATTTTTGGTGAATGGGCTCTTGGAAAGCTGGCCAAAGACCCACTTCTTTATCGAAAAATTGTGTTCAGCGACGAAGTTCATTTTTGGCTCATTGGATACGTAAATAAGCAGAATTGTCAATTTTGGAGTGAAGATCAGCATTGCAAAAGCTACCAATGCATCCAGAAAAAGTCACAGTTTGGTGCGGTTTATGGGCTGGTGGCATCATTGGACTGTACTTCTTCAAAGATGCTGCGAATCGTAACGTAACTGTGAGTGGTGAGCGCTACCGTGAGATGATATTCAACTTTTTTTGCCCAAAATGCAAGAGCTTCACTTCCACGACATGTGGTTTCAACAAGACGGTGCCACATGCCACACAGCACGCGTAACAATGGACTTATTGAGAGGCGAGTTCGGTGAACATTTTATTTCACTTTCGGGACCGGCCTATTGGCCGCCTAGATCGTGCGATTTAACGCCTTTAGACTATTTTTTGTGGGGCTATGTTAAAGCTCATGTCTATACAGACAAGCCCGCTTCAATTGACGCATTATTGAAAGACAACATTGAAGCATTTATTCGTGAGATACCGGCCGAAATGTTGGAAAGAGTATAACAAAATTGGACTAAGCGGATGGACCATTTGAGGCGCAGTCGCGGTCAACATTTGCATGAAATAATCTTCAAACATTAAATTATATGTACCGTACTATCGATTCAAATAAAGATTTCATGAATTTTTCTGTTTTATGTGTTTTTTTTTCGAAAAATTTTCCTATAGCTCTTAAAAAATCACCCATTATTAATAATAGAATAAGTTTATTTTTTGTATTTTTAATATACATACGTATATACTTAAGTTACTGATTTTTGTATTTTTTTAAGTGTTAATAATAAAAAATTTTAAATTTCTTCAACAACAACAAATAATCACTGTTTTTTTTAATTTACAAACATTTTTCATTTTTTAGACTAATCCAAACTATATAACCCGCGCAACGCCTGGTACAATCTGATAGTTAGAATATAATTTGTAATTGTATTTGAATTAATAAATAAATAAACGGATTTTCAATTTAACAGCGTTCGGTGGCAACCCTCAACAGCTGTAAATAATCTGTTATGTACACTTCATGTTAAATTACATTTTATTGAATCCTGTAAGATTTTATATACGTAGTTGAAGGATGAAAATTTTTTTTTTTTTAACTTTTACAACTTAAGAGAAGAACTTGCTATTTTCAAATATATTTGCTAACTATAACATGTGTTCGCTTTCTTATTACAAAACCCCAAAGCTCTTGCACTATATTATCACATCATGTGAATAAGATAACAAACATATCAAATAAAATTATTAACCCAATGACTGACATGAAATCCACAAAATATTTGTTTAGTAGAGAACATCACCAATAAACTTCTGGTTTGCGTTCTAAATGTTCAATTCTGAAGGCTTTTAAAGCTTTACAGAAACACATTTTTTTAACATTTTCCTACATTTGATAACATTTATGTTAATAAACTTTTAAAATATTTCTTACAATTCAATTGTGAATGTTTAAACAATTTATTATTTTGTTAATAATCCATCGGGAAATATAATGTGTTCAATGGTTGTTGTCCACATTTTGTATGTATTTCGAGATGCTATTTTTAAACACTTGGCTTACATGCAGTGAGTAAATAAGAAATATTTTCTGTATTTTTCAGTTTTGCCGTGCACTATACGTTATTATTGCAATTCTTCAAAAATATTTCATTGTTAAGATTTCAAACTATTGATTGAATTTTTCTTAGAATTTATATTTTATTTATAGTCGTACATCTCACCCTTTTCAATTGCAAGAGAGTCTGCATATGTTTCCATTTAAAGGTATTTTCTGGGGGCTTTAATTTTTAAGAATTAAAAGAATTCTTTAATACATACACAAACATACAAGAAATATATTCTGTCCGTTAGCGTTGACATCAAGCAAGAAGACTCGAAAGACAGGATTTTCCAACAGGGTTTTATGAGCTTTGACAGTTGATAACGGCCATCTTGTTGGGGCTTCAATTGTTAATTAATTATGGACGAATGCAAATCAACACCACGTGTTTTATCAAAATTGTTTTAGGCACCGTACCAAGCGCTTCATTTCGAAAAATTATGTTCAGCAATGAGGCCGACTTCTGGCCGAATGAATACGTGATCGAACAAAATTGTCGAATTTGGGTCGGTACAGCTTAAAATGATATCTAATTTTTCTAATGCATCCCGATAAAGTCACTGTTAGACATGGGTTTTGGGACGGCGGCATCATCGGTCAATATTTCTTTGAGAACAACTTTGGCGAGGTTATTACTGTCAACAGCAAGTAGTCAAGGTCGGTGACTACCAACTGAATTGGATGATCTGACCTGAATTTGATGATCCGGACACCTTATCGGCGATATCTACCAAGTTCTTTTGGCCTGAATTGAATGATTTCAATATAATCAGAATATAGTTTCAACAGGACGGCGCTACGTGCCACATAACATTTCACATTGGATATTCTGCACTAGTGATTTGGGAACATGGTCAGCTCACATAGAGACAATGTGAACAGGTCATCGCAATGATGTTTTCTTAATTCGCATGTGTATGCGAATAAGCCACAAACCACAGTGATCATTAATGCTAACATAACCCATGGCATCGGTCAAATTCAGTGTGATTTATGCGCCAGAGCCATGGAAAAATAGACATTTCGTATATTTTTGAGGCTGCCGGACAAAAACTGGGTGCATATTGGAAATTGGAATTTCTGGAAAAAAAATTCGTAGAAACCACATCTTACAACACTTCATTCATAGAGTTATCCCTGTACACGTTTTGAATTTGTCTTCAGATATTCTACTTACTTATTATACGTTTATACAATGGCTTAAATTGACCTCTGGGTACTGTACATGTCTCATTTGACAAGTACACGTCCTCTAACCTATTATACGTAGTCGCTGTAGTCTAGTAGGCAGCGTTGGCTTATTAGAAGTGAGGCCACGGTTCAAACCCTAGTTCAAGCATCTCTAGGAAAGCGAAATATGAAAAGAAAAATATTTCTTCGGCGACTTTTTCTCAGGAGATCTATGGAAAAAACTCTGTGATTAAAAAAAACTGCCATGAAAACGATTCTCTAAAATCTGTCGTTCGTAGTCGTCTTTAAACTGTAGGTCCCGCCACTCATATATAAAATTAATACACACAATATAAGTGGTGAGAGCATCTAGGTCGTAATTCTGACTGAAGGGTTGTAATGACCAGTTATGTACGATGTATCAGACATCAGCAATGAGTATTCAAAAAGATGAGTAGATTCGAATCATACTTATAATTTCTGATACTTATACGCATTCATATTTATTTTAATATCATATTCATACTACTCATATTCAAAGTTTGAAGTACTCATCGTACTCATACTTAATAATACGTATGATGTTGCTGATTTCGACTCTCCATGACTTAACACTTACAAGAATCACAAAATAAGTATTATTCGCGTATGAACACTACACAATACTCACTAGAAGGTTGTGTGTTTGCTTTGCTTGCTGTCATTGTCTTTTTTCTTTTTTTGTAAATACAACAACAACTACCACTGTAAATTTAGATGAATGATTCGAGTCACTCGAATCATTTATGAGTATTATAAGTATTCTTCTAAATTTATGAATCTGAATGAGTAGTCGTATGAATCAAACATATTTCGAATGGTATGAGTTCGATGTCAACGTTGTACTCATACTCATTGCAACCTGTACTTATAAATCAATGTTGTAGTGAGTACGAATGAATCAGAGTAGTTGAATTTCAATACTGTTGACTCACTTATATTCAAAATTTCATGAGTATTTATGAGTAGCGCAAAAACGTGATCTCTGCTATGCACGTATGCATTTTACTAATTTGGAAATAAACACAATATTTACAGAAGCGGCGGCATGATGATGTAGCGGTTAAAACGGATAAAACCTAGTGTTCCTAGTGTTCGAAATCACGAGAAGATATAAAAGCTTTCATCATGGTTTTAGAATTTGTAAATGAACACATCTCTGCCTTCCAAGGGAATATAAAGTCAACATCATATATCGAAGCATGGTCCGGCCGCCACTTGGGAAAGAATCTAACGATATAGTTGACAAAGCACCTTACCTCTAGACCATGTATCATTACCCAATAAATTTTATTAGGATATTGTTTCTCTAAACAACCATAGTTGATAAACTAATCACTTTAGAACCTGCATAGTTGCAAAAGCATATTTCTTCCAACATTTTCTCCTTTATGATTCCAAAATTGCTCAGATCTCGGTACATAGAACCCAAAACAAAAAACACTTTTTATGGCTTTTTAAGGAATTAAATGCATTTTTTTTTCTTTATTATAATAAAATCATTTATAAAATTCTTTAAGCGTGTCCTATAATAAATTCATGATCTCCAAATCCATGATTCCTACGCAGTTCCAAAAAAAAAAAGAAAACAAGGACAGAATTTTACGTTTTTTTACTACAAAAATGTCATTTCAAAAGCAACATTTTTTTTAAAATCCTCAAAAAAAAATGGGGGAAGAAAATAAAAGCAGCTTACGCTACCAATACCGAGAAAAAATTCAAAAATTTAAAAATAATTTTACACACACGCACACAATATGGGATTGAAAAGCAATGTGGGTATTGCGATTATTATAAGCATTTGTTGATGTGACGAAAATAAAAATTAAGAACGCCAATCGGCTAATAATAAATACACATAATGGCATACGTTTAAACGTATTACAATATAATAATAAAACAAAAACAACATTACAGATGGTATAGGCTGACTAGAGAATACCCTGTAGATGAATATTAAATAAGTTTCTTGTAAAAGAGATCGACATTTAATAGTAGGTGAACCAATTACGCATGATAGGATTAGATGTGGAAGATTAGTTGGCGTGTCGTTACACCACTGATCCTCAGACCTAAAAACAAAATCAGATTGACTAGCCTCAACTGCTGTACACAGCACAGCAGTTTGGCCCTACATCATACGTATCTTCCCTCAAACTGAGCTGAATTTGAGCCTGAAAGTTTAGTTAGTGAAGGTATTGTCAGCAAGCGTCAGTTTTGTTAAACTCTTAAGCAAGAATGAGTACAGGAAGTCTGCGACCATATGAAATGTATTATGTTCTCTTTCTCTGCCAGAGATCTATAATGTCTGCTGAAGTTATTAGAAGCTAAACGAAGCATGCTTATTCATTACCAAGTAGATAAAATATGGGGGCAGAAATGTCTCTACGATTCAGTTTGAGTGGTTGATTGATACAGATTCTATCCAACCTAGATCAGGTGAATCTGTGAGAGTATCGGTTCAGTATTTATCAGCATCTAATTGATAACCTTACTTCTGAGATTGTATAACGCCAGTGAGAGGTATACATATTGTCTTAAGAGCAAATGGTATGCATTTGGTAGAAGTGTGCCTGCTTTAGCTGTAGCCGTAGTCGCCAGAGTCTAGTAAGTAGTGTGTTGACTTATTAGACGTGAGACCACGGTTCAAACCCCAGATCAAACATCTAAAATAAAAACGAAATATTAAAAAATAGATTGCCTCTCAGCAGATTTCTGCCAATAACTCTAACAGTAAATAAAATTGTCAAGAAAAGTTTCTGAAAAAAATGTGTCTTTCGAAGTCGACTTTAAACTGTAGGTCCCACCACTCGTGTTAAAAATTAACGTACACAACATAAATGGTGAGAGAAACTACGTCGTAATCCTGACTGAAGGGTTGTAATGACCAATTATGTAAGTATGTATATATGTATATCTGCTTTAGAAATATTTTGGTTATTTAATTACGTAAATCTAATTAACTCCTGCTCCATTAACTCATTTAACTCGTATCAAAATGACCAAATACACATATGAAACAGACCCAAAAAAACTGCTGCAAGGCTAGCTCAAAAGTAAGGCACCATATGGTAACCAGAGGTCAGAGATTCGAATCATACTCATAATTTCTGATACTTATATACGCATTCATAATTATTTTAATATTATACACATACTACTCATATTCAAAGTTTGAAGTACTCATCGTACTCATACTTAACAATACGTATGATGTTGTTGATCTCGACTCTCCAAGACTCAATATTTACAAGACTCACAAAATAAGTATGATTCGCGTACGAAAACTACAATACTCATTAGAAAGTTGTGTATTTGCTTTGCTTGCTATCTTTGTCTTTTTCTTTCTTCTTTTCTTGTAAATGCAACAACAACTAAGCCTGTAAATCGAATCATTTATGAGTATTATAAGTATTTTTCTAAATTTATGAATCGGAATGAATCAAACATATTTCGAATGGTATGAGTTGTAGTTGAATTTCAATACTGTTGACTCAGTCATGCTCAAAATTTCATGAGTACTTATGAGTAGCGAAAAAACGATTCATTGCTGATCTCCGTTGCTAACCAATTAAGAGTTTAAGGTTGACCTTAAATGTAGTTTGCCTTTCAGAGAAGGGAAAGATACCAGCAGGAGAAAATCAATGACTTTGAATTAATTCTGCCTGGAATATATTACAGACCTCTGGGCGTCATACATTAAGTATTTCGCAGAGCAATTTTTACCATCAATCTCATCCTTAAGTTTAGAACCTAAGGAAATTGCTACCGGGATCCTGTATATGATCATTTAAAGTTGGCATAATTTGTTCTTGACATTAGAAAAAGACAATTTTTTTTAAAGCGAAATCATTATGTCGTATGAATGATAAGAAGAGATTTGCTAGCGATGGCCAATAATTTTCATAAATTTATATACGTAGCTATAAAGTATTACAATAAACGCTGTTAGAGCCATTATTACAACTTGCCGTTAACTAAAGGGAGGATTTTAACCGGCAGATACATTGTTTTTCATTATTATAAGTGGACAATAAGGTAGAAGTGAGCGTTAAGCTAAATGGAGGGTCATTCTACCTTTAATTTTTAAAGTTAAGTTTATATTTAAACTTGCCATATTATATATTATTTTCAATATGCCAACTTCAAATATAAACAAAATGATGAAACACAACAACAAAAAGAGGCCCTTCGTTGACACTGCTTTAAAAAACACATGTTTAATTGAACAGTTTTACCGACATTGCTCCGGCACCGCCATATTTTTGAAAAATGAAACTTTTTATTTTATTATTAGTTTGTATTAACGAAAAGAAGTTAAAGGTGACTTTAAAGTTCACTTTAGCTAAAGTTACCTTTAACTAAACCCAACTTTAACGGCAAGTTGTAATAATGACACTCAAACTGTTAAAAATATCTCAGTTTTTTTGTAGTTGTTCAGCCAAATCATTTTAATCAATTTCAAATGAAATATTTTAAAATATTAAAAATGATTGCATATGGGGAGACCACCTATGGTTGTGTAGTGTACCTATAGTATGTACAATATATGTGCAAAAATACGTTGCAAATACAAAGTGGATGGGACATGCAACATCGGCAATTTAAGGCATTATTACTATGATCACAGTCAAATACAGAAGAGTTCATAATCATTTTGTGAGATTTAAGAAAAATATCACAAAAAAAGTGAATGCAAAAAGCAAAAGTAAATACCGAACAACAACTGCAACAACATCAACAATAATAGGCACAAGTGTAACAGATATATTGTAGCTGCTGCAGCAACAACAAGTACCCCATTATGTGTATTGTAAGTATATTTGATATAAACGGCCAGATGTTTTAAGCATGAGATGTCGCTAAAAGTTTAAAGGCTTGCAAATAAATCTTTAATGTTTTTTTGTTATACAAATACTTTTCCGTGCCAAACACAAGGTCAGGCCCTAACATCGCGAAAATTTTGAAAATATTTAAAAAGAAAAAATTGCTTTCCCATTATATGCTGATAAATTAGCAAAAAAAAAAAATAATTGTTGCCAAATAACAATCGTATTCCCGATTTTTAACAATTTTTCAGACGAATAACTGAACAACGATATTTTTATCAATTTCTAGTTTTGAAAGTAGTAGGGCCTTTTTAATTTTGAGTATTTTTTTACACACTTTAACTCATATGCAACATAAAAAACAAAAACCAAAAAACACTATTAGGGTAGATCACATTTTAGTAAATAATGTTATCCCATGTAAATATAAGAACCTTGCACCACAACCTAATTGATTTTAATATTTATATACGGAATGTCATAAGTAAACTTTACTTAAGAGGATATCAAAAATATAAATACTTTTCTTCAATTTTTACCATATTCCTTCTACAATGACTTTTATAACACTATGCGACAAAATAAAAAAATTTAAATACTCCCAGCTAATGGCATAGTGTAAGTTGTGAGTTTTGTTGATTAGAACTCAAAAATATTTTTTTATATTTCTTGGACCCTTCAAACTGGTTTTATTTGACAAAAACTGTTTTTTGGACTTTAAGCACAAATTTATTGATTGCACAAAAATTTCTGACCAAAATTTAAACCTTATTAGAAAGGAGAGAAATGGGCCTTTAAAACGATATACATATGTATATGTATGCATTATTTGACTTAATCTGCTATGAGGTTTGATGAGATATTTTTCATATTTTTTCAACTTTGTCCGTTCAGAGTAGCAAAGTTTAATTAAAAAATATGAAATAAGTGATGACATTCTGAAAGTACATTATCTTGTGAAGAGATTGATACTTCGTCTGATCAAATCGGGCAAAAATTACCGTAGTTATTACTTAAAGAGTTTAACAGTCGAGTTATATTTTTCATATTTACAATGTTTTAGTTCAAAAATTTTCCTAATTTTTGATGGATCTTCATTGTTTATCGGAAAATGTGTCAATTTCACGTTTGAGCGACCACCAGAAGTTGGCCAATGTTTGCGCAAAGCGAAATAATAATATTTGCAAAAAACATAAATAAATCTAAAACAAGTTTGGACGGTTCGAGAAATATAAAAAAAAATATTTTTAAGTTCTACTCAACAAAACTCACAACATACACGATGTCATTAGCTGGGCGTATTTTGACTGTGGCACCGTGTAATTATACGCTAAAAGGTGGCTCTCTGCTGTACAACTCAGAATATTTAGATTGTTATAAAAGAAACATGATTGGCGGATTTGTACCTAGTTCGGACGTGAACTTCGAAGCGCCTTGACATACAAACATTCATATATAAGTTAATTTAGGATTGCGACCTGGCTCCTCACATCACTTATGTATGTGTGCGTTAATTTTGTACAATATTGGCAGGTCCTACAATTAAAATTCGACTCCGGAAAACAGATTGTTGAGAAAGGTTTTCAAGACAATTTTATTTGCCCCCCGAGATTTTGCCAGAAATCTGCTGAGAGGAAGTTACCGAAGAAATATTTTTTTCATATTTCATTTTGATGTCTGACCTGTGATTTGAACCGTGGCCCCACGTCTAATAAGTCAATACACTATATGTTACACTACGGCGACTTTAAGAGCCTTTACATTGATCAAATGGGTGGATATGTTAGAGGAGAACAGAAGAGTTCAGAGAGCCATAGCACGACACAGAGTTTGGGTACGTATTTGTAGCCACCTTAAGTTTTAATCATCTCTAGGTTCACTTGATTAGACGAACGTCTAATAACAATGGGCTCAGGGCAATTCTCGTCAGCCTTATATGTGCTAATGCTCCGACGAAGGACAAGAATGAGAACACTAAAGAGCGCCTAAAACAGAATGTAAAAACGTTTTAAAAACTTTTATTAAAAAAATTGCCAGAGAAAATATTTTTAGCCAGCATCCGACAACAGAAAGAGACTACAAAATATGACAAAGTAATGTGGTTGTCTTATGGTTGATCCACGAAATAATAAATTCTTAACATTGTTGTGAATGAGAAGCTTTGTTTCATCATGTTATACTTATGTTCTCTCCGCGAAGCATACATTAGTTAGTCGCAACCATGATTTACTTGCGGTTGAGCATAGCCAGTAATGCGAGGATTATCTCACGAAGAACTGTACACGCAGCATACAGCTGCAACTTTCTAAATGCTATTAAGCTCTCCTCATCATCGTGATATTGGCGCACAGTGTCAACGTACAACCACGACAAAATTTGGTTTTAAGAAAGCTTTGGAACTACTAGGAATGCTGTGGAGCTACTGCAACAAAAATCATGACAGGCGTGACAACTCCTCAGCCTATAGCAAAGCTTGGAGAAAAGGAGAGAGTAAAAACGAATTTTTCAGAACAGAAGAGTAAGGAATGGAACGACGGAAGTGTGAGGTGATCGGGAATCGAAAAAAAATGGAAAACAAATAAGGTTTGATACGGGTATTTTTTTCTGCCGAGATGAACAAGTCTGGTGATTGCCCTAGAGAACGTGCCGAGGATCTGCAGTGCACATTTTTCCTCTGATTTCGTTCCTATTCAAACAAGACAAGTTTAGAATGCCAAAATTACGACTTAAAAATAACAAAGCTACTGTCGTCAACGAATTGCCGATTGTTTTCTTGAAGGCTGAAGGCAGTGGATTGTTGAGGTATATGCTTGATCTCATTAGCAATTTTATTGAAATGAACAGAAAGAAACTCTCCAAATGCTGGTTGCCATTTCCAACGTACAGATAGTCTACACCATTTAGTCATCATGTGAACGTTGATAAACACTATTAAAAAAGACTTGACTTATTTATCTATATTGATACAGTTACAAATGAAACGAGTGACTTTAGTTTAGAAATAAAACCAGACAATTGGTCAATTCACATGACTTTCTATTGTGTATGTTGTATTGAATACGCTTTTTGTTTGTGAGCGCTCATTGTTATGCTGTATTGTGTATTTCGTATTCCAAACATCGAAAACCGATAAGAAGAACAATACCAGTATTCATAATTTTATTTTTTAAGCAACAAAATGAAAAATATTACGGAAAAACGTAAATTAATTAATTATCTGTGCGAACACAATAATTTTGAAATGTTAATTGTTGACTCAAGTTACAGAGAAAATATTTTATATTTTTATTCTTCTTCTTGATTACTGGCATTTACATAAACTGATAGCACGAAACCAATACAACTTTTAAATACATATGAAAATTATCAACAACAAACATACACTGTTGTATATTCGTCCAACAATACACGTAATACAATGATACAAGGGCTTGTGTGGATTGCCCAAATAATTAATTTAATTTTATATAATTTCAAAGACCTGTATCTACCAATCAAAATTACACTGTACACGATCCTGATACTAGCTGTGATGTTATAAAGTAATGTCTTTGACAGAAAAATGTTTCGTGAAATGTCTACATTGGCGACGAGTGTATGCCTCCAATTAATGATGGGATGTATGAACTTTGTTCGAAAATTGTTGTGGTTAGACGCATTAAAGTTCAACGTTTACGTTGGTTTCGACATTTTCGGCAAAAATATTTCACGAAAGGAAGTCACAGAAAAGGACGACCGAAACTCTTATGAAAGGACGACACTTAAGACTTTCTTCAAACTGGGAAAATCAATAATTTTGATCTTCACTGTTAAAAGAAAGAAGAACTGAGTTCCATAATGATAATACCAAGACAATCACTTTTTCTCTGACCCATCATTAGTGCTCGGCGCTCGGGGCTGGAAATATTTGTTGCAACCACCCAGGCTATGCATCATTTTACATTTACATTTGCTTAAGCATTTCAAATTTAAAGTTATCTTTAGACACGTATCAAATGTATCACCCTAATGTATAGACATAACATGATATAAAGAATGTTAGCACGCGCTAGGGGTTTATTTGGCATTTTTATGTTGTGGTTAATGTTGCTCTTATTGTTGATATTAATGCTGTAGTTATTACTGCTGCGGCTTGGTATGTATTCTCAATGTTTTACGCATGTTGTTTTCAATGTTTTTTTCATGATTTTGTTTTTGCCATTATTTTTGTATTTTATTTATATTTTCCTTTTTTATTTTTTTCAATTTGAACGATTTAACTCATGGTATTTATATACTCACTGACAAGAAAATATTTCTTGTATTGTACATACATACATACATATGTATGTAGTTTTTATTAGGGGAGAATTGCATAAGCAATATACATATGTACATACATATACATGAAATGAGCATCCATTACGTTACATATTTAGTGATGCAGAAGATGTTGCATTTTGAGTTTTCTTACTCCAAAAGTTTTTCACTAAAATTTCTAAAATGCTGATAAACGTTCCCCTTCAATTTCTTTAAATGTTTTTCCCCCCAATAAAATGCGTATGTCAGAAATGGAAGAAAAGAAAACAATTTTGTTTTTTAGAAATTTTGCAAATTTATTGACTTTAAAACTCTTACCATTTTAAAAATAACAACAAACAACATTCAAAATCCTCACAACATAAACACAACAAACTTAGTTCATTCACCGATGCTGCCACTACTTATGGCATATTTATGTAATTCGAAATGTATTTGTGGATTCCCCTCTTCAACTAAAAATTTTTTATAGCCATAGCGTAGCCATCACACAATCACAATCACATCAACGTTGATTTTGAAGGGTATGCTTTCAAGCAGAAAAATATAAACAAAAATATACGTACGTATTCTGGCAACTTGCAAGCGAAACCCTTTCCCTGAAAACATATAGAAAATGTTGAATGTAAAACTTATGTAAAGACCCGACCATAAATTTGTGTACAACTGAACACATGTGAATGTTCAGTTCGTCTTTTGAAGAACTTTTTAATTTCAATATTTTTGAAAAACAACAAAATATAAATGCAATTGCTTTAGCAACACATTTTGGCCGAATATTCGTTAAAGCTCACTCAAATGATATACAAATTCAAATAAATCATATGACACGGAGGTTAAAATAACCTTCAAACCACTTTGTTGAAGTCGCCGTGGTCTAGTAGGTAGTGTGTTGGCTTATTAGACGTGAGGCCTTGGTTCAAACCCCAGGTCAGGCATCTCCAACTAAACGAAATATTATTTTCGGCGACTTCCTCTCAGCAGATTTCTAGCAAAAACCTTGAAAGTATACAAAATTGCCATGAAAAGTTTCTCAAAAATTTGTCGTTCGGAGTCGACTTTAAACTGTAGGTCCCACCAAACATGTGTAAATATTAACAAACACAACATAAGTGGTGTTAGAAACTAGATCGTAATCCTGACTAAAGGGTTGTAATGACTAATTATGTATGTCCAAAAGGAGAGAGGGAGAGAGTGAGAGAGGATAATAAAGGAGATAGGACAAAGGAGAAAACTTTGGCAATGGCGAATAAGGAGACGAAGGAAATACAGAAACCACACACACACAAGAGAGCGCAACTACAACATTGAAGACCTCGCACTTCTCAACCATCTCAACCTATTAATGAATCTATGGAGAGCCTTATTGTCGGCACTCGACAACGAATTCAAATCTTCTCTCTGACCAGGGTCTTCAACCTCAACCTACTAAGTGCTGGACAGTTACAGGGGAAGTGTTCCACAAATCTTAATTAATACTTTTTCATAATATACGAGTATTGCGGTGTAGTATAGTGGTGGTTGTAGTGTTAAAAGTGCTGGCCTACAAACAGGAACTTAAATGGTCCATACAGAGTCACCTCTGACCCTTGAGTCCCCAGAGAGGAGGATAACGTCAACAACGAACAAGTTTTGAGTAAGACTGGCTCGCATTTAGAAGAGTAGACAATTGTTTTGCTTTGCTGCTAAGAAATTAATATCGGGTTAAAAATAGTTTCAGAACGGCCGGTCTAACAGATCTCTTGGTTGTTATATACCTTGATCTAGTGAAAGGTTTACTATCCATACCATGTATGGATCGCATAATAACCCAAGAATGGATCAAAACAGAAAAAGAATAAAAGAAAAAGAAATAGAATAGAATATAATAGAGAAGAATGGTTATTCGAATGTTGTAACTTTTCGATCATTAAAGGGCCAGGCAGTGGAAACTTCAAAATGTAAGCGATATATACATAGTTTCTATTAGACAGAATATAGCTGCCGTGAAGTCTCTATTCAATCCCCTGGTCGGACATCTCCAACAGAACGAAATATGAGATAATATTTCTTCGGCAGATTTCTGGCTAAAATTCTGAGGGTAAATAAAATTGTCATGAAAAAGTCACTCCAGAATTTGTTGTTGGGAGTCGACTTTATACTGTAGGCACCGCCACTCGTGTGTAAAATTAACACACGCAATATATGTGGTGTGAGAAGCTATGTAGGTCGTAATTCTGAAGGAAGGGATGTAATGATCAATTGTGTTGCGTTAGTTTAGAGAAACTGAGGACGATAATCTACATTTTTCGATATCAAAATATTCTCAGCAATTGGATTTGAATCTCCACCCATACACCCAATGATTAAAACCAGTCAGCTTTTCAAGACATCTTAGATATGCTAATTGGATGCTAA
Source organism: Sarcophaga subvicina (assembly GCA_936449025.2). Taxonomy (NCBI): domain Eukaryota; kingdom Metazoa; phylum Arthropoda; class Insecta; order Diptera; family Sarcophagidae; genus Sarcophaga; species Sarcophaga subvicina. The sequence goes on from OW388081.2 coordinate 31,194,978, forward strand.
AATATTAAAATTTTTGTAAATCATAAAATCAAAATTTGTCGCTAATTGTGCTCGAAGAACCTATAAACACCCCCTAAAATTTTTTTTGTACTTTACGATCTGGAGTTATTTTTGAGTGGTAATTTTACAAAAATAACCCTGGAAGAACACATAATGTCAATTCAGCTCATAATGGTCGCATGATAATTGAATTTTATTCAACTGAAATTAAAGATTATGGACTGGACGGCATGTGGTTGCAATAAGACAGTGGCATGAGTTACGTGCTCTTAATTGCATGAAAAATTTCCAGAAAAAGTTATTTTATGCAAAATTATTAGATCTAAGTCGTCGTCCCATGTCTTACCGATTAGTTGCCTAATGTGGGAGCATTTGAAACCTAACATTCGTCAAGTTATCGCCCAGACAACTACCGAAATGTGCGGAGTAGTAAACGAGAACAACATCTAAAGATTGGTGGCGGCAACCAAACCAGAGGCGGTCATTTAAGTGATATTGTATGTCATTTACGAAGTCAGGGTTTAAGCTTTATAATGAAATTAAATTTCCATGTTACACTAAGCTTTACTTTTGAAATCAAAAAATCCGTAGCCCTTATTTGCGGGTATATTCAAATATTTTATACGCCTGAATTGTTAAGTAATACATAACCCAATGGCAGCAGTGCATGAATATGTAAATATCTTCTTATTTTATTTAAAATACTCCGTATTCCCAGCGAACAGTTGTCTTCTAAAGCGGAGTTTTTTCTATTGATGTCAGCATATCATGAAGATTTGCTAGCCCTGCACTTTTTTAAAGAATAACTTAATACGACTAGCCACATTAGGAGACTAACCAAGCTAGGAGAAGCAATTACTATTCCACTGCCCATATGCTTGGAAAGCTTAATTGTAGCTTTACCTGGCTACCTCAGATTGAAATCTCCAAAATATTTTTAATGAAACCAATAAGCCGTTTAACGAACTCTTAACAGAACTGTAGATTACTTGTATCGTACATATGTAGCTGACGCAATTCAACAATAACTTCCTTCTTAATTTATTTGTCATTACAATCCTTTAGTCATGATAATAACCTAACAATTGTGTGTGCATTAAATTTATCCTTGAGTGGTGGCACCTACAGTTTCAAGTCGACTTGGAAAAAGAGATTTTTGGGAAACTTTTCATGGCAATTTTATTTACTCTCAGAGATTTTGCAATAGACTGCAGAGAAAAAGTCTTCGAGAGAATAATTTTTTAATATCTCGTTTTCATCGCGATACCTGAACCAGGGGTTGAACCCAGGGTTCTCGTTTAACAAGCCAATTAGGATAAACAAAACTACTGTTCAAACGAGTAATACATGACCTTCCTATTATTTAAAAAATTCGGTTTTTTATCGAATAATATTCCTTGGGTCTCAATAATATTACTACGTATTCAGTTATCATTGAAAACTTTTACCGTCAAGGGTTTTAAAAAGTTTAAAAAAGTAAATGAATTTGTGGAAAATCAAAAAAGAAAAAAAACTTTCCCTTGTACTCGTGCAGGGGCAAATTAAACACAAATTGATTTAAAGCAAATGAAACCAAAAACAAAAAGAAATAAAAAGAAAAGCTTCAATATAAATAACTTGGCTTTTTTACAAGGTTGGTTGTCTATAAATGTATGTATGTAAACCACTGTATTTAAATAAAATACAATACACAATAAAACTTTAATTTGCATTGAAACCACAACATTTTCTTGTTGAGCTTTTGTTTAAAAAAACCCCCCAAAAAAATGCCAAAAAAATGAAAAATTCTAAAAAAATAACAAAAAAAACACAACAGAAAAATGCTTGATTTGTTTAAATTTACAACACAAGCATTGTTGGCTGATGTTGCAGCAATGATTGTTCATCCATTTAACCTTTGAACCATTGAAAGAAATATAAACTACCGATATAACATACTATGCAACACACAATATATACAGTGAACAGCAAAAGTCTTAGTACGGTAATATATTTCAACAAAAAAGTCTCCACAGGCTTAATACTCCTGCACAAAGTCCCGATATGACTTCAAGAGAGTATTTAGGAGAACATTTGAAAGAACGGTTACGTAATCGCTAAATCTCAAGCAAAAGTCAACCGAAAAACTTGCTCATGGTGCCACTAGAAAACACTAAACAAAACTTATATCTTCAATTACAAATGGGTTAAATGGAGTGCTTGACCTTAAGCGATACTCTACTAAATACAAGGGATTACATTTTCATATGTTAGGCCTTTGAATTTTAAATTTACTCAGGGTTCTCCTTAAGGGTATCTATGGAGTCAACTGAAACGTTTCCTTATTTTTCTCTTGTTTTATGAAAAAACATTAAAAAATTGTTTATTTTATAATAAAACAGAAATAAATTAAAAAAATAAATATGAAAACTTTAATTTTTTTTATACAAACTGTTGGTTAAAATTCATGAAATTGTCAAAAAATATATTGTCGTACTGAGCTGATGGCCTTAGCAGCTAGTGCTCTTTAACTGAATATAATCCTTGGATTTAATCCCTTGGATTTATATGAATAAATAATAATAATAATATATTGTCGTACTAAGACTTTTGCTATCCACTGTATGTTTGTATCGAACATTGAGAAGTAGGAAAAGGGCAGAAAAACAATACCTCTTTAATATGCAAAAAAAAAAAAATACAATGACTGAGTGCCTGTGCTTGTGACTGTAAGCGACGAATACGAACGATGTGAATGACGTTACAAAATGGTATTGATACTGATGATGATGTATCAATAGAAAATGAAATTTTTTCTCAATTTATCGCTTCACCCGGTGGCATTGTGGTAGAAATGTTTTCATTTTCTTTATATTTGCTTTTGTTATATACTTCCTTAACCTATCCCCCCCCACTCCTTTACTTATTCCACAATCACAAGCGTAACACAAAACAGTTGTATTTCATCAAAAAATACCAAAAATATGCAACAAAAAACAGCAGAAAAACGAAAAATATTAACAATTCGAAAGAAGAAAACTGAAGCAACAAAAAAAAAAATAAAAATGAAAAAAAGAAACAAATAAAAGGAAGCGTCGTAATACATTTCGAAAATTGTAACTAGCGAAAGAACAACAAGAATAATAACAAATAAATAAAATAATATCGCATACATATAGTTTTACAATTCACAATAATATAAAGATAGAGTTATAGATCCATACAATGTATTGTTCTTGGCTCATAGATTGCATATGTATGTACATGCGTATACCATGCATTTCAAAAATAGAGAGAGAAAAAAAAACAACAGAAAAACAACATGTTTTAAAAGCAACATTCGGTTGCAATTTGAATATATATCAGTAGTAGTTGTGGCAGTAGTTGCAGTATAACAAATCATTTGCAATCAAAATAACAACGAAGTGAATGAAAAACTGGCTAAACTAACGATATCCCGCTCTGAGGTGTAACACTAAATGAGACCAACTTTAAATAACACTTCAAAGGTAAATCTAGCAAAAACTATACGTAAACTTTCAATGATTTTCACACGAGTAAAACAGTTAACTTTCTTTGTAAGTAAGAGTAGGTTGTAAGGCCAGCATTTATGTCTATTGTGATACCACAATTAATTCTACCCGGTGATCATACATAACATACATAATTGTTCATTACAACGCTTTAGTCAGGATTACGACCTAGCTTCTAACACCACTTATGTTGTGTGTTAATTTTGTTCATAAGTGGCGGGACCTACAGTTCAAAGAAACCTCCAAATGAGAGATGTTTTGAGAAACTTTTCATTGAAAATTATTATATACTCTCGGAGAGTTTTTGCCAATCTGCTGAGAAGAAGTCGCCGAAGAAATATTTTTTCATATCCTGGTATTTGAATCGTGGCCTCACGTCTAATAAGCCGACACACTACCTACTAGACTACGGCGACTTCAATTATATATACAGGATGGAAAAATTTATTTAAAAGTATCAGGATTTACACAGGGATTCATTCCAAATAATTACCCGACGCAAAAATAACACTTATGCACGAGCCATTGTACGGCATCACTCACGGTCTATTACTATGATATGCTTAATAGGCCACAACTTTTTATTCAAAAATCCAATAAATTTGGACTCAGAATAAATGCCATACAAATTAAATAAATTCATTTAAATTCCAGATCATTATATTGTTCTATCGGGTGAGCCATCTATCGATATAAATTTGAACTATCGGTTATTTCAAATGTGGCCATGCCTATGTCATTCTATTCTGTCACACGTTTAAGCAACGTTGACATTTATTGGGCCAAAGAGAAACTGCACAATGATTTCGATTTTGCCAAAAAAAAAATCATCTTTTCGGATGAAGCTCATTTTCTTTTTGGTGGGTACCGATGATAACCGATTTTTTTGTACCCGCTCTTCGTGGTATTGACGTGAACCATGTTTGGTTTCAACAGGTTGGTGAAACTTGCCACACATCTCATGCCACAATCGGTTTATTGCATCAAGCGTTTGGTGGGCGATTAATTAGCCGAAATGGTGATGTCAATTAGCCGCCAAGAAGCTGCAATTTGACACGGTTGGGCCATTTTCTGTGGGACGCCGTTAAAGAAAAATATTGTGCTGACAAGTCTGAGGCATTTGAGCGTTTGAAGACCAACATTCGTGTCAGTATTATGGACCTAGATTCCCACATTACTTATGTTGTGTGTGTTAAATGAGGAGCGGCAATTTTATGTGATGGCAATTTTATTTTTTGCTTGCAGAGTTTTTGCCAGAAGACTGCTGAGAGGCAGTCGCCGAAATCAATATTGTTTCATATTTTGTTTTTGTTCGAGATGTCTTGGCTGGAGTTTTAACAACGGGTTCATGTCTAATAAGCCTACACATTATCTGCTAGATAATTCCCTAACATAATACGCTAGAGAAAATCAAACCGAGTCTGAAATAAATCTTGATAATGCAACATTCGTTATATTAAAGAGCTCGATCAAAGATGTCAGAAAGTGAGAGGTTAAAAACCTACGTCTCTTTATCATAAATGTGGGGCACTGACATATGAGTTGAAAAATAGTATCACGGCTGTTGCAGAAATCATTTGTCGGTATGCTAAGTCTTTCAACATGCCTACTAAAATGATATTAGCCCGTAACAATCGCCATTGTGCGATGTATCGCCACGCGACTTAAGGACAGAAGTGAGTCGATCTTCTTCTTGTCCATACGTATCCAGCAGAGTCTGGCAATATTTCATGTACCCTCCTGCTGGTAACGAGACAGAGCTGCCCCGTAAAACGAATGGACAATATCCTAATTAACTGAATACAATCGTAATACCTATGGACTGTAACATGTCGGACATTGTGAGCTTGGTACCGGTGCTGGCCAGCTCATTATCAATGCAATTACCAACGATATCCGTATGTCCCGGAAACCATATAAAAGTTGCCTTTGAATGAGCCGAAATTCCCCTGAGAAATCTTCGGCATTCGTTAAACAAGAAGAGATGTTGAGATGTTGTCTTATTATCAGAGTAAATTGCGATATTTTCAGAGTAAATTTCGCCACTCAACAAGCATTGCGTTCTGGGTTACAGCTCATGCTACTCAAACGAACATCGGATCACAGTACGCCAACAAGCAATACCATTTACATGCCAGACAAGCAAATTTCATTGCTACTCAGCCACTAATCACACCGCAATAATCTGTTTATAAGCATGGTTGGAATGGAAGGAATGTGGTAGCTCTGTCTTCCTTAGTTGTTTAGAATTACGGCTTGACTTCTAACAATTCATCCTTTAAGTCTGTGTACATCTTATCCTTGAGTGATGAGAACTACAATTTAAAGTCGAATCAAATCAACGCTTTTGCAGAAACAACTCTGAGAGTAAATGGTCGAAATAATTTTTATCTTCCAACAATTCGAGCATTCGAGCATATCCTTTCCTATTAACAACGCCCCACTATATTACATTGAATTTATTGGGTTGTTCGGAAAGTAATTTCGTTTTTTCCCGACAGAGAATTTAACTGTATTTCATATAGCAAGGCTTGTGTGTGAAAAATTGCAATTAAATATACGCAGTAGGTTTTGGTTGGTGCCCTTTTAAGTATGGAGAGTGATAAGCAGCATTTTCGACTTGGTTTTGAAAGTAGTATTGGTTTCGTGCTATCAGTTTATGTAAATGCCAGTAATCAAGAAGAAAAATAAAAATATAAAATATTTTCTATGTAACTTGGGTCAATTTCAAAATTATAATTGTTCGCACAGACAATTAATTAATTAACTTTTTTCCATAATAATTTTCATTTTATTGCTTGAAAATCAAATTATGAATATTGATCTTCTTCTTCTTATTGTTTTTTGACATTTGAAATACGAAATACACAATACAGCATAGCATTGAGCGTTCACAAACAAAAAGTGTATTCAATACAACATACACGATACAAAGTTGTGTGAATTGGCCAACTGTTTTACTACAGAAAGGGTAAAAATGCTGTTCAAGCCAGAAAGAAATTGGCCGATGTGTATGGAGATGGTGTGTTGACAGTACGCCAGTGCCAGAACTGGTTCGCTAAATTTCGATCCGGTAATTTTGAAGTCGAGGATGCACCACATTCGGGAGGGCCGGTTGAAGCTGATAAAGACGTAAAAAGGCATTAGTTGATGCGAACCGGCGAACAACAATACGTGAGATTGGATTGAGGTTAAATTTATCAAATTCAGTAGTTTACCGACTACTTGATTGATATTATTACGCAAATCAAAACGACCTAATATCGTTTAACAACAAAAACGATAAACAAAAGCCACACGATACAAATACACACTAACACTAAGAATACAATGAACGTGTTGATTATCTAAAGATGCACACACACATATGTACGACGAACCTGGTTGCGCCTGGTACCAACAACAACATGTATGTGACAAAAAGGGAAAGACAACATAAGCAAAGTACACAAACAACAATGTATTAGCAATAGAGCTCTGTAGAAGGCGAGATCGCGAACCTTCCACTTCAAGAATGTTCGTTAGACTGGTTGTGTCGGACTATAAAAGGGCTAGACAAAGCAGGCAGCAGTCAGTAAGAATTCAGTCAGTCTTGTGTGAAGTTGCGTGTGATCAAAATAAGTCGTGGTTGTAAAGATCCCGTGAATACTTGTGTGAACTAGTAAAGTGAATAAACAGATTATTATTGTTATATCGTTAAGTTGTATACGGTGGCACACAACAGTAGTGTAAAGAATAAAAAGTTTAACTGAAATTAAATTAAACACATTTGTTTTTACATTGTTTGCAATTAACGAATTTAAAAAAGGTAAAAACGTAAGAATATTATACAAAAACTGTCTTTCAATTCCACAAAAAAAAAACGAAATTACTTTCCGAACACTCCAATAGTAGCAAGACTGTTTACAGTGTGTGGTGTTTCTTAATTTTTTAAAACTAAAAAAAACATTTTGTCACTAATCTGTGCCACATTTATTGCTCAAATAGATTTGAACATTTCTTAGAATGTTGGTTGGTTACACTTTTTGGAAACAGTTTTTAACCGAAAATATCAAGAGAAATATTGTAAAAATAAACGTAAAATATGTATGTAATACAGAAACAGTAACAATAATGCAAAAACATCAAACTAAACAATCAAATATTCCCACATGTAACAGGGGAGAGAGTGTAACAAAAAAAAAAATTGGTAAAAAAAATAAACAAGTAAAAGGAGGAAAAAAAGGAAAATGAAAAATAATGCAACAAAAAAAAGGACTTTCAGCTGAAAAATTCAGTAAGGCATTGATACATAAACCTACAGAAATAACAATTAATGAAGTACAGTCGATCAAAGTGGAGTATATGATCCGCCAACAAAAAGGAGGGAGCAAGATTGTCGTAAAAGTAAAATAAGTACAAGTTGGAATGCGTGGAAACCATTTAAATTAAAGCATTTGCATGCTACGACATCAGGGACCTTGCGGCCTCTACAGGCAAATGAAGATGTTTGTGAAAGTAACGTTTTGGTTTTGCTAAATTGGATGGCGTAAACATAGAAAAGATTTTAATCATTCGAGTAATTTCTGACAAACAGTCTGGGATTTTAATTCATGTAGAGTTACCTATGATTCTCAGAAAGAATGACACTTAAGTGGAATCCTCAAGACTCAAGAAGCCAAGGAACACCTTAAGACTTTCGTTACTGCAAGTCTTACATGAAAGATGCAAAAATAACAACACTCAACCGGATGGAAATGCTTTGTGGAAGCCATATGTTCCCAAGAGGTGTAAAGGGGAAAAAATTAGCTCACGGGCACTCTAATGATTAACATACCCTGCGCTGGTATTAAATTCGAAATGGAAATTTTCTGTAGGTAGCATAACACCATACACTGCCATTACCCCGAACCCTATGTTGTATTTTATTGTAATGCGATCAGCCCCTAGTTGTTCTCTCATTTTTTTTCTCACGCGGTCTGTGTTACTCTAGTAGACATGGAAAATCCTTTCGTTATTTGTCATGCTTTCTTGGGCGAACTTTAACTCTGCAGAACGCGGCCCCAGGTGGCAGATAAGGGAATGCCTTTCAAATATAAGTGGTAAGACTGGAACTAAATAGCTGGCGTCTCAGAATGAATGACACTTGAGTGGGATCCTCACGACTCAAGAAGCCAAGGAACACCTAGAGACTTTCGATACACCAAGATCTAGGACACTGCAACACTGGATGTCTCTTCTCCCTGCTGGGAGCGGCTAATGCAGTGTCTGTCTTCTGGCCTGCAGGCTAGGAACCTTAAAATCACGTTATAAACGAAATCATCTCGTAAGTTTATTTTGAATTTTGAAACTTTCAACACTGTTTTTGGAGCTATTTTTCAAATCCTGCAAGCCTAGCTCTCTTGATTCTTGGAGTTAAAACAAATTCCGATCTTTAAGCCCAAATATTTAATGAACACTAAAGAGTTTTATGGCCTCAACCAATTCTTCAGCATCTTCCATTCGACTTATAAGAAATAGTTTGTGCTCTGTTTTGAACAGAAATATGTGGGTACGACTTAAACTCTCTCAATTGATTATTTTAGATATTGCCATGTTAATCTAATTTCTTCAGTGTAGAATTCCTCATGAGGAAATCCATACATACATAATTGGTCATTACAACCATTTAATCAGGATTACGACCTAGTTTCTCATACCACTTATGTTGTGTGCGTTAATTTTTTACATGAGTGGCGGGACCAACAGTTTAAAGTCGACTCCGAATGACAGACTCTTGAGTGAAACTTTTCATGGCAATTTTTTTTACTCACAGAGTATTTACCAAAAACCGAACGCGCCAAAGAAATATTTTTTCATATTTCGTTCAGTTGGAGATGCCTGACCTGTGGTTTGAACCGAGGCCTCTCGTCTAATAAGCCAATACAATACCTACTAGATCACGGAAACTTCATGAGAAAATATTATCCTTATTATATCCGAAATAACAACCTGGCCTAGCCAATTAGATAGCATTATTTCTTTATAGACTGTATGTGCCATGGATGCTTATCAGCTGCAATGCGCACTTGCTTGAAGCAGTAGTTTTTACTTAGTTGATGTCCTTTTGCAATTTGTTTGCCTTTCCGGTGGATAGTAAGTCAGGTTTTTATTTGTTTCTCTGGTATTTTAATTTTTAATTTCTTTTCAGGCCTTTCTTCTTAAATTTGGGTATTTAAGAGACTTGTTGCACTAGTAGCAAAATTATGCATGTCTCCTTAAGGCATGCAGTTCTTTGATCTTTAATTACAGTTTTCCCTATATTCGATGTCTATTTCTGTCGTTTTGGGGTATTGGAAGAAACCCGTGGAAGGTATTCTGCATCAAATGATGATTTCCACAATATGACAGTAAGCGACTCCTTTACAGTAGTGTATAATATCTTCCACTCAGCATCAAATGAAAATATTGTGGTCATAAAGGTTGAATTCACAATGGTAGCATAATGTTCTTGAATTCTTTAAGACATATCATCTCTAATTCTGGTCTTCGATCGATTGACTTTCCATACTCTTCCGACATTTGTAATTCCGATCTTGGTTTTCTAAACATCAAGATTTGTATGTCCACGTCAGATGTCTGCAATATAATGTTTATATCCTCATAGTTCAATAGAAATAATTCCGGAGAAAGAGTATCTCTTTTCTAAACTTACTACACAACAGACTATAGTGATAGGGTATAAACTGAAGTCAGTGCCATTTTTTCAATGGTTTGTTGTGAAGTTTTCATTTTAATGCACCATAAAAGTGATTGCGTTTTTATTTTCCCATTTTTTTTTTATTTTTTTCCAATTCTTTTTTTCGTTTTTTTTAATTTTTTTATTTCTTCTTGCTTTTATTAATAAAAAAACCTCCGATCATCGGAAATGGTATTGAGTGTTTTAGTTGAGTTGCAAATCAATAAAAATTGTTTAGAAATATTTATATTTTCATGTGCGTTTACTCTATTGTATTGTTGGATGTTGTATGCTGGATGTTGGATGTTGGATGATGACTGCATCAATTTTAAGTATTTGTGATGATGGCATGGATATGCGGTATCAGTTGTCTAACATCCTGTTGTTGTGTTAAATTTAAAATACAAAAAAAACAAACAAACTACAACAACATCAATTGTTAAAGGAAACAACAGCAGAATATATAATAAAAAAACAAGAGAGAAGGAGAGACAGGGAGAAAAAATAAAATGAAATAAAAAACAAGCAAGAAAATTAAAGACTATATACAGTGGCCATATGGCTTGATTTACAACCGTAACGAAACGAAAAATGTTTGCGGAAAAAATGGAGAGAAATAGGAGAAGAAGTCAATTGAATTTTATGGGCTCTTAAATAAAACAAAAACTTCGAATAAAAACTGTTTTGATCAATTGAATTTAAGTGGTGAAATTCCATAAAAAATGTTTTTATTTTTAACTTTAAAGAATAAGGGAATCATTCAGTTAGAAAGTCCAATTTTAGGCTATTCTATAATAATACGTACATAACTGGTCATTACAATCCTTCAGTCAGGATTACGACCTAGTTTCTCACACCACTTATGTTGTGTGCGTTAATTTTATCCATACGTGGCGGGACCTACAGTTTAAAGTCGCCTCTGAATGAGAGATTTTTTGAGGAACTTTGCAAAGCATTTTTATTTACTCTCAGAGTTTTTGTCAAAAACCTACTGAAAGGAACGCGCCAAAGAAATATTTTTTTCATATTTTTCGTTTTGATGTCTGACGTGGGGTTCGAACAAAGGCCTTTTGCCTAATAAGCCAACATACTACCTGCTAGACTACGGCTACTTCTCAGACGGTCATAACAGTTCAATAAAAATAGAAGATATTGTGGCAAAGGATATGCAAAATGGAAAGTAGTAAACCGAAGAAGTAAACCTTTGCTTTCAAACCATTTAGCGTCTCTAAGCTGCAGGATAAAGCTACCGTTTAAATATTGTTCACGAGAGGACCCTAAGGAAACTAAAAATGTTTACAAGTATCAACCACATTGCTTCTTATCTTCTCAAACAAGTTCAAAACATTCATCTCGAATAGAGAGGTTTGGAAAAGAAATGTAACGCACCTTGAGAACAACTTGCAAGTCAGTTGCAGAGCAATGCATAGGAGGTACATAACAAGATTACCTAACAATGAGACCGCCACTCGAACATTGTGGAACTGTCTGGAGAACATGAATCGGCTAGATAGGGAAAAGTAAGGTTAACGTCTGCTAGGCCCCAGGTCATGCAGGAATTCTTGGCAATAAGCAAACAGACAAGCTTACGAGAAGGGGAGCTCCAACGCCACCAATGGGCCAGAATCCCTCTATGGAATGGGGGCGAATGTTTGTAAAGGTATTGAGTATTGGGAGTCATATACTCTTCTCTTCTTCTCTGTTTGGTAGAAAATTACAATAAGAGGAGATTTGACGCACGCATCAGACTATGCAGAAATTACTTGAGATTGGTAACACGGTACTGTAGACTCAGGGTATACTTATTCTAAATGGCAGCTGTCTCGAGTTTACCGAGTCTATGACGATGAGAATGAATCATTGGAATAAATTTTCAGGACCTATGTGGCATTAATTATAGGGAGAATTACCTAGCCTTGCCTAGCATTTGATAAGAACCCAGATGTTTCTTAATGGAATACATTAATGTCCCACAGATTCCAATAATATGTTCCAATTACTCTTCCTAAACATCATATAATCTACTGGGCTCGAGATAGCCTCCATTCTGAATAAGTGTACTATGTGTCTGCAGCGCCCTGCCAAAATACTGATTATTCGTAGATAGTCTGATGCATGACTCAAATCTCCTTTTTATGGTAATTTTTTAATAAAGGTTTTAATCGCCATTTGGATTGGGAAGAGTCTTATCCTTTCTTTATTTTTTCCCTTTCCAATCAAGGAGTCCCATTTCACAGAAGGAATCGAATTTTGTATCAAATTTCGTTCCACATTTATAGGGGATTGATATGTTACGGTAAGTCGATACAAGGTGCTACTGTTAGTTGGCCAAAAGCAAATATATTGAGTCATCTCAATGCGACACAAACGTCTTCTGACAAAACTCCAACCGTTGAAAAATGGAATTGGTACAAAGCCAGGAAATAGTTGGGAAGTGAGAGAGAGCCACTATATTCCTTAGACGGCCTCTAAGGATTGCAAGATAAAATAAGACTCTGAGCTGAATTAGACAAACGATGCTTAAAAGGGACTTTGACTACACACCATGCAAATCCGACAAATTACAAATATCTTGGCTTAATGGAGACCAAATTGATTTCGCTCTGATAATGCATGCCATTATAGCCTATCCTTCGCCTTAATTCTATTCATTATACAGAAATAGCACAAGGCTTTCAATTCTTGAATAATAAACCTACAGATCTGAATCAACGAATTTGCAAAGAAATTTTCCACTTTAAAACACTTACAAATTAAACATTTTATTACCAATTAAGCACAATATTTTCTTTAGAATTATAAGCAGCCTTTAAATGCAAATAATCGTGCTACAAAAGTAATCCTTAGAACTGCTAAATATGGATTAAATAAAAGAGGAAGCAGAAGAAGAAAAAATATTTTAATTTAATAGAAAGCAATAATTACCAGCGTCAAAACCACAACTGGAGAGGCATTACAAGTGGCAGCAACAACACTGAAAAATGGAATAAAAACGAATAAATCCGCACTCACTAATAGAAAAACGTAGTGATTATACGAAAAAAAAACCTGTTAATAAATTAATAGTGACCCAGAGTAGCTGCAGCATTTACACTCAACAGGCAATTAAAAAAACAAAAATAAAAATTCAAACACTTTTTTATGCTGAATAAAATCATTACTTTTGTGAAGGTAACAAAGTAAGGCCAGCAAACGCGCAGCTTATACACTTTTTGACTGCATTCAACTGCATCACTTGCAGTTGAGTTACAACTGCAACACTTTTAAATAATTTTTCATTTCTCAGAAAACCACAAAAGCTAGTCACAGTATCCATTACTGTTATGCTTTGTGGGAAAAGTAAGCCGCAGTGAATAATCCACAAAAAAAGAACGTGGCTCTTTTCATACAATATCCAATGACTTGGCTTAAAGGTTTTTATAAAATCAAATTACGGAATGCTTACAAAAGTGACGTTAAAAACTGGCATAAAAATTAAAATAATTTTTTCTTTCTTTTTTTTTCATTCCATTTTAGTTGAGAATGTAAAGGGAAGTCAAAAAAAAAAAACTGCACAAAAACCCAAAGTTAAGCTGCACATAATGTGAACATTAACAGCGTAGTACAGCAGATTTAATATTGTGTGCATCGCAACACGTATTCCAACTCGAAAACGGAACAAAGGCTGAGGCAAACAAAACAAAAAAAAAAAAATCTAGGAAATGCTGTAATGAAAAATGATGAAATCTACAAGCCACTGGATGGAGAAATAAATCAAAATATTTCACTTTTTCATTCTCTATTTACGGCCATGCAGCTAATAACAGTGAAGGAGGAAACTGCTATGTTAACAACCAACATAAGTGGCTTAAGATGAGAATGAATCATTGGAATAAATTTTCAGGACCTATGTGGCATTAATTATAGGGAGAATTACCTGGGTGCAGATCAGATCACAAAGCCTTGCCTAGCATTTGATAAGAACCCAGATGTTTCTTAATGGAATACATTAATGTCCCACAGATTGAAGTGCAATTTTGTTTACATTTCTTGAAGTAACCTTGTTAGGATTTTTTCTTTTTATCATGGTTTTCAAATATTAAATATTATTAGGCTTTTATTCCACCAATTAATTTTCTCTGCAATCTATTAGATATCTGACCGTAACCTATCAGGGGAAATAATATCGACAACATAGGTCATAGGCAGGTCATAGGCACCAACAAAGTGATAACTTTATCATTCTAGCATCTGCTACAGTAGAACAATTATGGGGAAATGTCTCTTCTCATCTAATAAGCCAAAACAGATTTCGGAAATTCAACATCCAAAATGTGTTTTGCAATATAAAACCTAGACTATAGACTTAAGTTTTTGTAAGTTATTAAATAGATGCACCGCCGTCTAGTCTAGTAGGTAGTGTGTTGGCTTATTAGACGAAGAGCCAGGGTTCGAGCCCAAGGCCAGACATCAAAATAAAAATACAAAAAGTATTTTCGGCTACTTCCTCTCAGCAGATTTCTGGCAAAAACTCTGAGAGTAAATAAAATTGTCATGAAAAGTTTCTCAAAAATCTGTCGCTCGGAGTCGACTTTAAACTGTAGATCCCGCCACCCATGTATAAAATCGACACACACAACATAAGTGGTGTGAGAAACTAGGTCGCAATCCTGACTGAAGGGTTGTAATGACCAATTATGTATGTATGTATGTAAATAGATGCACACATAGATACACACATAATTGGCTATTACAACCCTTCAGTCAGGATTATGACCTAGCTTCTCACATCACTTATGTTGTGTGTTAATTTTATCCATGTGTCGGGATCTACAGTTAAAAGTCGCCTCCGAGTGAGAGACTTTTTTAAAAACTCTTCATGACAATTTTTATGTACTCTCGGAAAGTTTCTTCCAGAAATCTGCTGAGAGGAAGTCGCCCAAGAAATATTTTTTCAAATTTCGATTTGATCGAGATGTCTGACCTAGGGTTTGAACCATGGCCTCACATCTAATAAGCCAACATACTACCTACTAGACTACGGCGACCTTAATTATATATACAGGATGGGCAAATTTATTTAAAAGTTTCAGAATTTATACATGGATTCACACGTGGATAGTTATCGAAATAATTATCCGTCGCAAAAATAACACTTATCCACCAGCCATTGTACGGGATTACTCACGGTCTATTACTCTGATACGCTTAATAGGCCACAACTTTTATTCAAAAATCCAATAAAGTTGGACTCAGAATAAATGACATACAAATTAAATAAATTCATTTAAATTCCAGATCATTATATTGTTCTATCGGGTGGGCCATCAGTCGGTTTAAATTTGAACCATCGGTTATTTCAAATGTCATTCTATTCTGTTACAAAATTCAGTATATTATCTCCACTGAACGTAATATATCGATTTACGCTTGAGCAAAGGGTTTATTGGGCCAACGAGAAACTGCCCGATGATGGCGATTTTGTCAAAAAAAAAATCGCCTTTTCGGAGGAAGCTCATTTTCATTTTGGTGGGTACGTTAATAAGCAAAATTGCGGTACTTGGGACTCAGAAAAGCCACAACTGTTCTTACAGAAGCCAATGCAGCCATTACGAGTAACTGTTTGGTAAGGCTGGTGGAGCGGAGGCATCATCGACCCTTATTTCTTTGAATATGTGCAATGGAGACACCTATCGCACCATGATAACCGATTTTTTGTATCCTTTCTTCATGGTATTGATGTGAATAATGTTTGGTTTCAACATGATGGTGAAACTTGCCACACATCTCATGCTACAATCGATTTATTGCGTCAAACGTTTGATGGGCGTTTAATTAGCCGAAATGGTGACTTCTATTAGCCGCCCAGAAGCTGCAATTTGACATTGTTGGAATATTTTCTGTGGGGCGACGTAAAAGAAACTTATTATGCCGACAAATCTAAGACATTTGAGCATTTGAAGGCCAACATTTGTATTGCCATTGCTGAGATACGACCCCAGTCACTTGAGAATATACACGAAAATTGGTGCAATTGAATGAGACAGCCTGGTCAACGGTTTGAATATGGTGGATATGCACAGCTGCGTACAATAATTAACACGAACATTAAAAACAAAAAAAATCATTTTTTAACTCTATGTTTTGCTCACTCTAAATAGATTACTTTGGTTCACGCAAGCGTAAGAGACACAAACTGTTTTTTTCTCGTAGCACTTACACGATCGTTAGTTTCTCAAAAATTTGTCGTTCGGAGTCAACTTTAAACTGTAGGTCGCGCCACTCATGTACACAACTAACGCACGCAACATAAGTGGTGTGAGAAGCTAGGTTGTTATCCTGTCTGAAGGGTTGTAATGACCAGTTATGTATGTACTTACACACTCGTGAAACAATGTATTACAGGGAACATCCATGCATCAGGCGCGCCTTGTTTCCTGTAGAAATTTTTTTTTTACTAACAACATACATAGTTAGACTCATTTCAGCACTACTCTTTGTTTTTCCTCTCTCCCAAAATGTATTTAAGTAGATCCACCACAATGCACTGATATCCCCTGAATTTTGTTGTTAAAAAAAGCATCTAAATTTGTAGACAACAACTTTTATTGGATTGGAAGACCAGCCTTTAAATCCGTTAATGCACAATTCAATATGCCATTTAGAGTCCTTATGAATCGCTCAAGAAATATTTTTGCTCCACAAATATGTTGAAATATATTTGACAAGCTAAGCCTATGGAGACATTTCGTAAACAGTCTTGCATTCGTAGGACGATTTTCTCCAATCAAATCATCATTTAAGTTAACCACTTACAAATTTTCTCTGCCACTGCTAAAGGTATTCACCAGCATTAGACATAAACTGGTGAGGATTATGCTTATTTATACAAAAAACTACTCACAGAGTATAGAATTTAACAAGGAAAAGTGTTTCTAACACTGTGTCCACTTCAGTGACAGCCGCGTTAAAAATACTGTTGCAGTCACACAAAGCCAACAAAGACAAAAAGAAAAACGTCCATTTTTTACAGCACCAGCGGTTTTTTTTTAATTTTATTTTCAAGGAAGTAACTTAAAATAAAAAAAAAAATAAACGAATGAAAAAAAGTAACAGCAAGACAGCTTAGAAATTGTAATGCAACCGGTAAATGAAGGTGCCTTAAGTAAAACTTTTGCATTAAAACCCAGCCATTTCTAAGAAGTTATCTCAAACAGTACTTAAGGTTTTTTCTTTCTTCTCTCCGTCTCACTTCGTTTTTATTTGTGAGTTTGTTTGCGTGGTTCTATACTCAAACAATGTAATTCATACGTTTTGTGATCTTTTTTTCTATAAATTTTACTGGCAAAATCTCTACTACGGTGAATGAATTTTTTTTGCACTTTCTCTCACTCGATTCTAACTTTAAGCGCAGGAAGTAGAGACAAATGCAGTGAAAAAAACGAGAAAAAAATTCGCCAAAAGTAGAGATAGAAACGTAAAACGTTGAGGTTGAGGCTTGGCATGAAATATTATACTTTAAGCTCTGGCACATAAACCAGCTGTGGTGTATTCTATACAACTTGAATTGGAAAAAAATGGCAAAAAAAATTTTTGCAAATAATGGAATGAAGAGAACAAAAAACGAAGAAGAAAAAATGAGCAACAATTTAAAAAACAAAATTGTTTGTATTTGAGTTTATTCTACATAGAGGCCAAAAGGACTAAATTGTGACCTGTTTGTTGTGATTGCAGTTTGAAATTTAAAAATTTTAGAAATAAAAAAACGTTTGCTTTGATAGGGTTTTACTTGCATAATTTTTCTTTTGTTTCTAATAAATATTCTGCTTCAGATAATATAAGAATTTATGGTTTAAACTTTTTAATTGTTAGCAAGGCAAGCACAGTATTGACCATAATCTTTACCAAGGCAAAAAGTAAAATAATTCAGGCATTAACTGTTCTCCGATTTCTAAAGGAACAAATTTTTGTAAATTTTGTAGATTTTGTAATAAATTTTTGTAAATAGGCCTTTAATCGCAAATAAAATCTTTTTAGGGGACTGAAATGTTTCCCGACAATTGTATACGGATTCATAGCATAGATTAGGACATGTTAGCTCATACTGGCAGCCACTTTAAGCAGAGTTACTTATCAAACATAACATACATACTGTGCGCGTCAAAATTAAGTAAACACCACATAATCTTGTAAAAAAGGTTTTATTAATAATGCTTTAATGATAGAGTTTAAAAAAATATGTTACATAATTCATTCATAATTTCATCACCGATTAAAGCAATTTGAGATATTTGGCATAAAAAAAACCACCTAAAATATGGCGAAATAAAAACGAAGCCTTCAGCAATAAACATGTTACAAAGACGTTAAAGACCTGCTGAGGATCAGTAATGGTCTGGTGATATATGGCGGCATCAGAGGTTGGTAATCTGGTATTTATAGAATCTACAATGAAAAAGGAAGATTAGCTAGATATTTTGAAGCAAAATGTAGCCCCTAGTGTAGAGAAATTAGAACTATCACAAAACTGGATGTTTCAACAGGACAATGAGCCTACGCATACCTCCAAAATTGTGGAAGAGTGGTTGCTTCACCATTCTCCAAAAATTCTGGATTGTCCACCACAATCCTCAGACAAATCCCATCGAGCACCTGTGGGAATATCTCGACAAAAAAGTTAGAGATAGAAATATTTCTAGCAAGGATCACCTGAAGGCAGTTTTACAGGACGAACGGAATAAAATTCCACCCGATTTTATGAAAAAACTTGTTGATTGAATGCCTAGAAGATTATCAGATTATTTTCAAAAGGATTACAAACAAAATAAAGGGTCAGCCAAATAACTTTTTTTTTGAAAATGCTTTAAAAAACTACTGAATATTTTCTCAAATTTTTTTTTTTATTTGAAAGTACAATCCTTCCGGTTAATAACGGAAAATAATTTCATTTAAATGGCTGCCGATGCCGATTTTGGCAAAAAAAAGTCATCTTTCAGGCGGGTTTGTAAACAAGCAAAATTGTCGCATTTGGGGCACAGAAAACCCGCACGCATACATTGAAAAGCCGACGCACCCAAAACGAGTCACTGTTTGGTGCGGATTTTGGTCCACAGGCATAATTGGGCCATTTTTCTTCGAAAATGATCAAGGAGTGGCCGTTACAGTCAATGGCGATCGTTATCGGGCCATGTTGAACGAATTTTTGTTCACAAAAATTGAAGAGGAGGATATTGGCAACATTTGGTTTCAACAGGACGGCGCTACGTACCACACAGCCGAGAAAATATTCAGTAGTTTTTTTAAAGCATTTTCAAAAAAAAGTTATTTGGCGGACCCTTTATTAAATACAATTTTTTAAACAATTTTATTATATCTGTTTACTTTATTTTGATGCAAAAAATATGGTACATTTCCCCTAAAAGTGAATTAATTTGTTAACTTCCTTAGTTTTTCAATTTATTGTTAATGAATTTTATTTTTCTTAAGTTATTTATGAATTATGTAAAATTTTATCCAAAACTTTGTCATCAAAGTAAATATAATAAAACTGTTTTTACAAGATTTTAAGGTGTTTACTTTATTTTGACGCTCACTGTAATTGATAATTACATTTCTGCAGTCAGGATTACGACCTAGCTGATCACATCACTTATGTCGCGTTAATTTTATACATGAGTGGCAGGGCCAACTCGACTCCGAACGACAGTTTCTTGAGAAACTTTTTCATGGCAATTTTATTTACTCAGAGTTTTTGCCAGAACTCCCTAAGAGTAAGAGGAAGTCACCGAAGAAATATTTTTTCATATTTTCCTTTTGACCAGTGGCCTTACGGCGATTTACACAGTCCTTCTCATTTAATATAATTGCCATACGCTCTCATTATCAAGCAATTCCTTATTTTATGCCTTATCTTGGAATTTCCTAAGAAACTCGGAAACTATGTACATCATGCCTTGAGGAAGCTGAATCAGCTAAGTAGGGAAAAGGGTGTTCCCCTCTGCTGGGCCGCAGATCACGAAAAAATTCACGGCAATAAACAGGTAAATGAATTTGCTAGAAAAGTAGCTAATAAGCCGCTGATAGAGCCAAATCTAATCGATTATAAAGACCAAATGGTCTTAAGACAATCAAAGCTTGGATTGGGAAATTACAATAAGAGAAGATTTATGTTTTGCATAAGACTAACCAAAAAGAACCTCAGGTTGGTAACCGTACGGTAGACTGAAATTACATTTGTCTAGGATAGGATAGATCGTATCGAAGCCAACATTTAGATTCGGTGATAATAATTTTCTTGAAACCTATGAGACATTAATATGTCCGAGAAGGGTACAGTGCTGGAAAGGTATAGATAGGCAGGTAAGTTTGGAGGACTACTTTAAAAGACACTCTATTGAGATTGAGGCTAGTAGAATTGCTCATTTGACAACAGTACTATGGCAAGTCTTCAGTAGCATCTTTACGCGATAGTCATTGCTACCTATATTCGTACTGTTGTGTGTATGGACATCTGCTATTGATGTTAGTCGTGTCTATTTGACCATAACCACTGGCTGTCACTGTTTAAACATTCTGTGAATTGTATTTAATGTCCAAAAATGTTTCGACTCAGATCCCAAGTGCCAAGATATTCTGTCGCCTGCACTTCTCCCTTGTTATCACATTCATTGGATCTTCTTATCTTACACAAAGGTTTGGGACGGACAAAGACGTCACTTGTAAACATATTATGGCAGAAGTTCCACTATAATTGGTCCTACGAAAAAGGCTGGCTTAAAAAAATGAAAGAGATGAAAATTTCGGGCAAATGAAGCCATTCGAACTATTAACATACGGCTAAAATTCTTGAACCTAAATCTGATAAAGCACTGTATTAATATGCAGTAAGAGAGTAAGAAAATCTTAAATTTACTTTTACAGAATAATTCATAATACCTCAGAATATTTGCTAACATTCAATACAGGCAATATGCGAACCTACAGTATTCCCTGATACTAAATTTGCTGGGTAACTGTCTTAAAGCTATGATTTCAGCGTGTCTTATACAGCAATAATGTGTTGGTATACCGATAATGTATGTTTCAATTCATCTGAAAGTGTTGCAAATTCGAACTTGTCTTGTGATCTTGAATTATGCCGTCAGAGGAAAGAAAAACTCTTTTCGGAATATATCTACAGCGGGTAGATCTTCATCAACTACGTTTTTATTCTATTGTTGGTTTTTCCTTTGAATATTTTAAATTTGTGCAGCGTTCACAACATATTCCATTCGGAGTTTTTATTTTTCTCATTTTTTAAGGAAGAAAAATCTAAAAGACTTGCAACAACGTTGTCATGTTTATATCTTCTTTTCTAAGGTTTGTAGTACACCCTACAAATCAGCGTAGCACTTTCTGTACAATTTTCTGTAGAATCGTTTATAAATCTATGCAATCCCTGTTAACAAAATTATTCGAAACAAGCAATGGACTTCATATCATGAGTAAAATTTCCATTTAAGTGTAATTGGAACGAATTGGATTCGTTATTAAAGTTTTTAAAGAGCTCTACAGGGAAAATGTTGCTCATAGGCATAGTCCATTTAGATAACGAAGTTATTCTATATCACTTTGGATCTCTTCGTTATTCCTTTACATCACATTTCATTCTATTATAAAGAAACAGAGTTCACGCCGTGACTGTGCGCTAAAGTATCACTAGGGTTGTATATCCACAAATGAGGGATTATGATGATGCAAATCTGGCTGAAGTCAATAAACCTACTTTTGGGAAATGGGATATGCCGAAGATTACAAAAGGTTTATACTCCTTGTGACTTAAATCTTTAGAAAAAGTTGTGTTCAAACTCCTGATATTTGAAGAATCCGAATGGTAATGGAATCTGTCGCTCTGATTCCAACAGACAAAGGTGATACTGGTATCACAAAAAGAACGTATGTAGTGGTTATTTTGCTGTACTACAAGCCCGTATAAGCATAGCACCAACAACGAATATTACATTAAAGTCCCAGCACCAATAGGACTTACTGGGCCAAGTTCCACTACCATTAAGACAAAAGTCCAACATACTTTCACACAGTATTGTGTGTCTAGCCAACGGTGAATAGTAATCTTATCACCTTGGGTCCTAGTATAGTAGACTAATCACCTGCTCAGCTAGAAAATGCGAATAAACAATCAGAAGAAGGCGGAAAATTGTTTCAACAACATTTTATGCATCTAAAAAGCAATGCAAAGGAATACAACAAGAAAACTCTATGTAAAGATGCGATATTCGCAAAGTATACACAATGATAGTCAGAAATCATTAAAAGAAACCATTTTGTAAATTGAGCACCAAATTTAAGGTTAAGTTTTCGAAAGAGCTAAGGAACGTAGGCATGTCACAAATTTTAAAACATATTCTAATGATTTACTTCGAAGTCGTCGGTGGTCTAGTAGGTAGTGTGTTGGCCACGCTTCAAACCCCAGGTCAGACTTCGAAACTAAAATATGAAAAAATATATCTTCGGTGACTTCCTCTCAGCAGATTTGTGGCAAAAAAAAAAAAAACTCTGAGAGCAAATAAAATTGTCATGCAAAGTTTCACAAATATCTGTCATTCGGAGTCGACTTTAAACTGTAGGTCCCGCCACTCATATATAGAATTAACACACACAACACAAATGGTGTGAGAAACTAGGTCCATAATCCTGACTGAAGGGTTGTTATGACCAATTATGTATGTAATGATTTACTTCGCTTTGCTGCAGTTTCATTAAACAAGAATTTGCAGCCTTGTATGTTACTGTACTGTAGCAGGACTGCAGTAGGCCCTGGGCTCTGTTTGCAAAGCTTTGAAGGTGTCGGTCTCTATGTACAAGAATTGAGTATAAGTATGAGGGCGTCTTTTTTTTTTTTTTTTTTTGTTGATTGATTCCTACTCTCTCTCAGAGGGAGATTCTGGTTGCGGACGTTAACATTTCAGTGATTGATAAATAAGGCGGCTTTTTAAATTTTGAAGTTCGAACAAATGTTAATTGGGGTTGTTGTCGCCATTCGTAAAATTTAATCTTACAGAGCGTGTTGTACTCTGTAGGGTATTAAATAGTGAAACTTGACCTCACATCTAAAATTTCCTTTTTTTTTGTCCGCCATTTCTCTGTTTTAGAGAGTTTTCCTTGGTTTTTTTATTAGAAATAAGAAAAAAAGTAGTTTTTGCTGCTTTTGATTGTAGATACAACGTAAATGGCCTTTTTGCATATTTTTTGTTTCTCTGTTTGCAGTTTCAAGTTCAGCATTGAAGTTCAACTATCTGTGGCCAAAAGGAGGACCTAAAAACTTTAACATTTTGTTTCTATTTCTTTATTTGCTTTTTATTTACAGTTAGTTTTTGTTTTGTTTTGCTTATTTTTTGTTTATTTTTTTGTTTTTTTTTTTATTAGTGAAATTGAAATAATTTCTTACTCTAGTTTCGGAAGCTGTTTAAAAATCTATTCAGTATTCGTTGTATTTTTTTCTATTTTTTCTTTTTTTTGTTGTCTTGTTTATAAATATTTTAAATTTGAATGTAAATTTTTGTTGTTGATTCAAAAGGTAAATAAAAGATAATGAGATGAGTAATCAGGGGCAATAAGGATTGACTAAGTAGTGTGATTTTGTACCAAAAAAAAAAGAAAAAAACCTTGAGATACGTTAATATAAATGAAACATTTTAAAACTGTTACGTAAGCATTCTCTTTTCAAAAGAAGAAGATAATTTAATAAGCAACACAAAAACTTTTAAACAAATTTTTAAAAAAATAACTTCAATTGTTTACATCAGAACTAAACCGATATAAAATTGAAAGTTTGTCTAGAAAAAATATAAAAAATTCAACAAATCACCAAAAATTTATAAAACAATACGAGAATCTCTGGTCTCAGGCTTACAAGAAATATGTATGAAAATGAAAAATTTTGAGATGTAAAGATTGAAGAATTTTGTTATAACAAAAGCGGATTGTATTCAGCAATACCCACGATATTTATCCCATAGAATCGTAGCAGTTAAGCAGACATTAAGACATTGATGTTTCAATTGATTGTAATAGAATTGATGTGGATTTTATAGCAGCTCTGAACTTATTAGTCCCTATATTACTTCTAGAATGGTATATAAAACATCGTTAGAAACTTTCTTAGTCTGCAGTGAAACCTAAAAGTAGAGTATAATAGGAATCAAGTAGCCGTAGTCTAGTTGGTAGTATGTTGGCTTATTATACATGAGGCCTCGTTTCAAAACCCAAGTCAGACATCTCCAATAAATGTAAATATGAAAAAATATTTCATCGGCGATTTACTCTCAGCAGATTTTTGGCAAAAGCTCTGAGAGTAAATAAAAAATTACCATGAAAAATTTCTCAAAAATCTATTGTTTGGAGTCGATTTTAAATTATTGGAACCCGACACTCATGTATAAAAATAACACACACATTATAAGTGCTGTGAGCAAGTAGGTTGTAATCATGACTGGCTGGGCTGTAATGACCAATGATGTACAGAAAGCCATGTTGTCCGAAGAGAAGTTAGAAAAAATGTATGAAACAGGAAATAATATTCACTCGGCATAATTTGTTACGTTTTCAAGAAGTTAAGTATTTAGACGTCCATCTTTTATATGATTAAGCAATAGAAAGACGAAAATCTAGTGCAGTTTGAACACTGGTTTTACGTTAAACAGAGTCCATGTGCAGTATAAATTAGTTAAACACCCTTACTTCAAAAATGGTAAGTGTTAGGTGCGCATTGGAGTCCACTTTTACAAAATATGTGAGAATGAAATAAGAAAAGAAAAATATAATTACATTTAATCGTAAACAAATTTAACCAAAGTTTTCCATTTTCTTGTAACGCTTTCCTTTTTTTTTCATTATTGAGGCTAACACTCTGGATTGAGACTAACACTCTGGAAACGACCCCAGTTCATGCAGTGCATTGTGTTGAAATACAGGAAAGATAGTTAATTTTTTTTTAATGACCAGCATACGTACAGTCACAGAAAAAAGTCTACATACACCGCTAAATGTAGACTTTTTTTCCGCTAATTTTTTTGTGGTTTTTTAATAATTTCTAGGTGATATTTCCTTTGATATTCCTTTTTGTCTTCAATCATTTTTAATTGTTTCAATTTGATAAAAGTTACCACTGCATGTAGACTTTTTTCTTTGACTGTATATAACTTCATCACTTTGTTTTCGGAAAATGCCACTTTAGTAATAATTCTCACTTTCTTTTTTCTATTGTGCGTACTCACACATATTGTCAGACAGACATTAGTACAGGGTTTAACGTAAGTTTCGCCATGACGGCATACCCCACGATGCTCAAAGCATGGCTTGAAACAATGCGTCTACAAGCGCCCCACGCACAGTGATGCAACCACATGATATGCATGAGCACACCACTGGTCACATCACCATACGTGAGTACCAATTCGAAGCCTTGCATTTGGACAAAACTTCCCTATTGGTTAGGGGTGGGAGACTATCTAAACTCCGCTTTTTACAGTGGTTGAGAGTGCAGCGCCACAACGAGCTTGTGCTCTTCCCGCGATTTGGATTTAAACCACAGCCACCACGTTGCTCCCACAAGGGGGCCTCACTATTGTTGGGCAGAATCTCTGGGCCTCCCGTCACCCGTGGTACCAGAATTAAGCCTCCGGTCGAGCTACGCAGTCTGCTACCAGTTGAACCCCAAATAGTTCGGGACTGGTGACCCTTTGTTAGACAGACAATCAGACAATCACAAACACCCAGAATCTCTGGAAGGAATCGAATACACTGCATCGGCACTTAAAATTTAGCAAACTACCAACTAAGCGATCGGGGTACCCATGAGGCACTACTCAATTCAGTAAAGAAAACATTCATTTGTATTTTTTTTTTAATTCTTATTTCATTTCATACATATGTATGTATTTAAGAAAAATATTTTTCTTTTATTTCCAAACTAAATTTTTTTCTGACCCTCTCTCTACAATTAACTTCATAGGAAATTAAATTCATTGCTGCTAAAAAAAACCCCAGGCACATGCACATCTCATTCATGTCTCTATCTCTATCTCTCTCTCTCTCTCTTACAGTCTTATTTTGAAAACATTTTATTAAAGTTTTCTTAATTTTTTATTTAAAACAAAATTCTAGTACTTGCACATCTGTTTCACATTAAATATGTCATATCCGTTTCCTGTTCCAGTGCCCTTGACGTTCTGTATTTTTAAAAAGTATTTTTTTTTCAATCAACTTTATGGCTGCATTTTATTCACTAACTTTTACCCTGACTGTTGTTTCTTTCATTCTCCGTTGTCATGGCCACAGCATCATCATCATCATCATCGACAGCCAGTCACTCAGCTACAGATTGTAATTACAAAAAATTATAATAACAATAATAACAACAACAATAGCAAGAAAAACTAAAATTAAAACGAAACAAATAATTCAGAAAGAAATAAAAAAATTTCTATAAAAAAATTCTGTTCTTGCATCCATAACAACAAAACCCCAACCCAATAGACGGTAAAATAATGGCAGAAGCAAGAAAAAAAAATAATAAAACTGACACCCATATACACCAACGATAACAAGGAAACTAAAAACAAGAGGGAGGCAAACAATAAAAACAAGAAATGTGAGAAAAATTATTGAAATTGAAAATGAAAATGAAAAATTAATAACAATAATAAATCGTATCGTATCGTATTATTTTCTATTAAAAAATCTCAAGAGTTCTATTTGTTTTTAATTAAAAAATAATTTGTTGCAGTTTATTAATATTACACAAACACTCAAACACACACATAGACACACTTTACTACATTAGAAAACAAATTAGAAAAATCACCCGAGTAAATCTCATTGACGATTATGTTGCAAAAAATTTTTTTTTGATTTTGAAACATTTCCACTAAAAGTGATTACATTACCAAACTGGTTGATATCAACTCTAGTTGAGCTTCATTTATTGCACATTTGGTATGGCAAGAACAGGAATTTATGAGCCACTATAAGTCAAGTGTTTTTATACAGTGAAATTTGGTTGTAACGAATTACGCAATATTATCATAAAATACTTGGGCAATTCACACAAGCCATTGTATCGTTGTATTGAGTGTATTGTTGAACGAATATACAACAGTGTATGCTTGTTGTTGATAATATTCATATAAAAATCCTAAACACTTATACACATTTTTTCATATGTTTTTAAAAGGTTGTATTGGTTTCGTGCTCAGTTTATGTATATGCCAGTAAGCAAGAAGAAGAATAAAAATACAAAAATTGAAAAAATACAAATAAATTGACTCAACAATTAACATTTCAAAATTATATTGTTCGCTCAAATAATTAATTAATTTACTTGTTCCCGTAATATTATTCATTTTGTTGTTTGAAAATTAAATTATGAATATTGCTATTCCTCTTCTTATCGCTGTTTTGATGTTTGGAATACGAAATACACAATACAGCATAACACTGATCGTTCACAAACAAAAATTGTATTCAATACAACATACGCGATAGAAAGTTGTGTGAATTGGCCAACTATGTTGTGAATATTTTGAAATCAAAAATAAATGATGTTCCTGTAAAGTAGAATGGTAATCTTTACGCATTATTATTGAGTTCCTTAGAAAAAGATGGTGAATAGGCCCCCACACCAATATTCACCATAATTTTCTTTTACCAGTCCTTTTGCTGCTGTTCGCATACATACATCCCTAGTACTGAAAATTCAGTGTGGCTCGAGGTGTGTGAAATGTAGTGCTAACCTGTTGGAACTACAAGTCATCGAGTTGTGTCCCAAATAAGTTGATACTCATTAACCCAAAGTTCTTGACAGTTATGGCCTAGCACACGTCATTCTCAAACATATAAGGTCTAATGGCACCGGTAGCCTAAAATACACATCAAACTGTAAATTTTCCGTATGCACTTGAAGCTCTTGGATTTCATATAGTTAGGTAACACCGCAAATTCGCCAAGATTGTTTTGTTTACGTGCCTATTCATCTAGAATGTGTCTAATTGTTGAAGAAGGTTTTTCGTTGAAAAGTACGGCCTGTCACCAACTGCTCCAAAGACCAATCAGTAATCACATGTCGTTGTTTATGGTCGTTTAATTTCAGTTTCTGGATTAGTTGAATTTTGTATGGACGCAGGTTGAACTAATTACTCAAAATTTGATAAGTTGTGGTCAGCGAAATTGAAATTTCTGGTCAACAAAACGAATAGGCACTCTCACGGTCAACGACTATATTTTGGGTTGATCTTGCATTTCGATAACTTATTAAATTAATGGGCACGAATTTATCCACCACCACTTAGCCAATAGTCCTGTCGTTAGGGCGGAATATAAACAAATGCCAACCACTTCGATACATATATTTCAACAATATGGCCGGTATCAACTGCTAAATATCGAAAGTTCCTACTGAAAGATCCGATATAATCGGGAAACTTAATAATTGTTTAATGCAACTCTTTAGTCAGGTTTACAAACTATAGCCATGAGTGGCTGAACCTGCGGTTTAATGTTGACTTTGAAGGATAGATTTGAGAAAATGACAATTTTATTTTACTCTCAGGTGTTTTGCTTTAGTTCGCTTTATTCAAGATGTCTCCGCCAGGGTTTCAAACATGGACTGTCGTCTAATTAGCCAACACACTGCATACTAGACTATCGTAAAAAGAGGGTAACTTCCAGTGGAAAATGTGTATCTCTTTTTTAGCCAGGGTTAAAAAAAAATGTCAGTGCAATAATTCGCTCAAAATAATACAATTCGTTATAAGCAAATTCTACCGTAAATCGTTATGTGCATGTATAATTGCTTGTGTCTGTGTGCTGTCAAAGTCAACAGTATCCATCATTGCCACACTACTACAGTCGAGCACTGTCCAGTATATTATCACTCCGAATATCAGTTCATGTTATTCATTTTGCTTTGTGTGACTAAATGATTGTTTGTCTGGAGTGTTTCAAATTTTTTCTTTACGAAAAAGAGAAAAAAAACTCATGTTCTTCGAAAAATTATTGCGTCAAATTGTCTCAACGTTTAAGGAAAGAAGAAAAAAAAACTGGTCCGTTAGAAAGTCATAAAGTTTGGTTTGACTATTTTGTGACCATAATTGTTTATGTAGTTTGCTGTCACATGCACAGTGGTTCAGAGGGTACATAAATTCAGTTTTCTTTTCATGTACTGAGAATTAGAAATTTAAATTAATTACAGGTAGTTAAAGCCTATTGATATTATTTGATAAGAGGTATTGTTTGATCTTGCCTTGCATTCGATGTGAGGACATCAGAAGTAATCTTCCTTAATATTTTTTATTTCTTGCTAAAATACCGTTCGAACAGATATTTGAAGATATCGGATGATTACATTTGCCCATTTCATATTCATAAAACTAGTTTGCAAAATATCGGGTGGGCCATCTGTCGGTTTAAATTTGAAACATCGGTTATTTCGAATCTGGCAATAGTTCTGTCATTCCATTCTGTCACAAAATTCAGTATTATTATCTCCACTGAACACAATCTATCGATTTACACTTGAGCAGCATTGGGATTTTTTGGAAATTTCATATTTCTTTGAAAATGAGGACGGCGCAACCATTACGGTCAATGGAGACACTTATCGTACAACGATAATCGATTTTTGTACCCGTTCCTCATGGTATAGATGTGAACGATATTTGGTTTCGACAGAATGGGCTACTTGCCACACATCTCATGAAACAATCGATTTATGGCGTTAAACGTTTAATTAGCCGAAATGGTGATGTTAATTGGCCACCAAGAAACTGCCATTTGACATTGTTGGACTATTTTCTGTGGGACGCCGTTAAGGGAAAGTATTATGACAACCAACCAGAGACAAGGCAAACATTCGTGATGACGTTGCCGAGATACGACTTTATACACTCGAAAAAGCGCACGATAATTGGTCCGATCCAATGAGGTACTGTGAGGCCAGCCGCGGCAGTCATATGAATGAAGTAATATTCCATTTCTAACCGCAACAATTGTACTTCACAACAAAGTAATAAATTGATAAAAAATTTCTAACCGTTTTTGTTTTATTACATTTTTAAATTTAAACTTTTAAATGGCCCACCCCTTACAATAAGATTCAGTGTGAGGCTGGACGCACAAAAAAAAAAATATTTTTTTTTTCAAATATTGTACTCGCACAAGTGCTATTTCGTGACAAAACACCATAGGAAAATTACTGCAACAACAAAAAAATCTGACAAATCACTGTTTATGATTCAAGTCTTCCAAAAACATTAATTTTTCAGTACAATTTCGTCAACAAACTGTTATGCTGCACGACCATTAACCCTTTTGAAGCAACATATTGCAGCAAAACACATTGTTTACTCGTGCTCAGAGAGTGAGTAAACTTTTGAGTACTGCTTGCATCTGTTTTTTTGTTCCCTTAACATGTCCTCTAAATTTCATTTTGTAAAACATTTATTTTTAAAAATCAACAATTTTTTTTCTCTCTTTCTGTCTGCCTCTTACACAAAATGTCTTCGTGTTGTTTGTAAACAATAAATAACAACCCACCATCAATAATATGAAAACGAATACGAAAAAATCTCCAAAAAATGTAAAAGAAGTAAATCGTGTTCGTGTTAGGCCTGGTTCACCCACAGGTTTCTGAAACATTTTTGGTTCGGACAAAATTTTTTTTATATGGAGTTTGACGTTTCTCTCAGAGAGCGAGCGAAATTATTTTGTGCGAACAACTCTCAGTGTGAATTAAATTAATTTTAAATTTGGTCCGAACCATTTTAGAAAAGGTTGCCACACCATATGAAATTTATACAATACACAAATATTTGCAGAAGTTCATCGAAAGGCCCAGGGTCCATGCGATGAAAATTTATAAATGAATCTACGTAATTTAAACGCATTTCGGAAACTAGTGAGTGAAAATACCTTTTGGCTTCTCTTTGTTTCAAAAGTGGTCTTACACCCGTCCTCTTGTTTATCTTTGATTTTCTTTTTTCATAAATATATTTTGCAAGTAATTTTACTTTGGTCACTTCAATGGTGAACAAGAGTAGCAAATGATTTATATCCATTTTATCCATCGCAGAACAAGATGCTTTTACTCTTACCAAATAATTCACCACAAATTCTGTTTATTTTTTGTTATAAATATTAATTTTTTTATTTCTTTATTTTGACACATATATAATTAACTTTCTTAAGTTTATGCAAATATGTATTTACGTCATTTTTAATTAAATATGGCAGCACAGTTTTTACGAACAAAGTTTCTGAAATGGGTGAATCATGTTGCGGAAAACTCTCAGTAAGCAAGAAATTTCTCCGAACCAAAAATGTTTCAGAAACTTGTGGGTGAACCCGCCTTTAGAGTCTTCGCAAAGTATGAGTTAAAAACAAAATGCACAACAACAAAATCTGACATGTTTTTTTTTTTTTTTTTTTTGGTTTATAAACATTTACATCATTATGCCATTGTATGTATTAGAGATAGTACGTGAGCTGAGCAACAACATTGACTACATCACGCACTCTTGTATTGTGTAAGTCTCAGTGACGTTGTTACTTTCTCCGCGCCGCTTACATTTTGTACATCATTATTCCAGAAATCTTTAGGAAAAAAACAAAAAGCATACAAACATGTTAATGTATATGGGAGAGAGTACGTGTAAATAGTCTGTGTTTAACTCATGCTGTTCTTGTTTATTATTATGTGTTACATTTATTTGCAAAATAAATAATGACTGGATTACAAGGACGCTTTAACGTTCGAATATTTAAGAAGAAAATTTTTATACCAAAAATTTTAAACTTTTAGTTTAATCCTCTTTCTCTCGCTCTCACTCACTCTCTCCCTCTGCCCTCTGACAAAGAAAGAAAATTATTCGAACGTTAAAGTCTTTGACAACTGAGTGACATTTGAGCAACTTTTATATTAAAAACTCTCTCCCTTTAAGTTATCTTTAAACAAAAGGAGGACCTTAATTTAATTTCTATAAAAGAAAAGATTTAATTTGTACGAAAAAACAAACAACAGCATTGAATGAAATAAATTTGATATACATAAAGAGAAGTAAATTTAATGAAATTGTTTATAATTGTAGAAGAAGAAAACTCCAACAATGGTTAGTAACAACAGCACACAATAGTAATGACAAAATATTAGATACACATACCTCACTTTGTATTATTTTCAGTTAGGGAGGGAATCCCCAAGATTTGATAGCAAGCCGTGCCATCTTTTTGAAAAGGAAATTGAAAAACAAAAATTATAACTCGAACCCAAAAAAAAAACGCTACTTCGAAAATCTAACGACGCACAGTGAAAATTAGTACGAATTCAGCAGCGACGTAACTTCGAAAAAAACGCCAAAGGAAACGACGCAAAGCGAGGTACGGGTGTATTGAGCATATGATACTATTACATAGCAATGATCATTGCAAAATAATGCAGCATCATGCTATAAACACAATAAACGCAAAGCAGCAAGCACAACAATTTTGTAATTGCAGCGTAAGGCAGCAAAGCTTAAGCAAAACAAATAAAAAACTAAACCGTTCATACATAATGTTTTTAAAACCTCTATTTCAGCATTAATCCTCTCACTGTGAGCAATAATAATTTCATTGCTGCAAATAAACGTAGAAGTTAGCGTAAAAGCAAAGCAACAGAATATTTGCTTTTTGTCGCGCAGCCTTTAAAATAGTCACTTCCCTATACACACTTTATTGTATTTTTGAGAGAATGATGTGTTCGCTGCATTGCTTTTATTGTGTTCAAACATCAAATATTTTTTACTGGATACCCATTTTTACTGGATGTCTGGCATCTGCATTGAAATTGATTTTTCCAACAAACATGCTCGGAGAAGAAATTTTTATCTATGAATTTATTCGGGAAAAGTTGTTGCACACATACATACGTACATTCAGCCAGGATTACAACCTAGCTCCTCACACCACTTATGTTGCGGGTGTTAATTTTATGCATGAGTGGCAGGACCTACTGTTTAAACTCAACTTCAACGACAGATTTTTCATGGCATTTTTATTTACTCTCAGAGTTTTTGCCAGAAATCTGCTGAGAGGAAGTCGCCGAAGATATATATTTTTTTTCATATTTCGTTTTGTTGAACATATCTGCCCTAGCATTTGAACAGTGGCCTCATCTTACTACCTACTAGACCACGGTGACCACGGTTGTTGCATACCGTGCCTTTGATAACCATCGATAACTATATCTGCCCCTTGTTACATATGGTATATACATTCACAATGAAATTGTCTACAAAATGTAACCAAAGGACTAAATTTTTTCGTGAACATTGCTTTTATAAACAATTGCGTTTTTTAGAGAAGAATATGCCGTTTTTACTCGATGTATTTATAGTTTAGGATACACTTCTGTTCTGAAATTGTTATTTTTTAAATAAAATCTATTTTAACTCAATTATTTTTATATTATTTAAAGTATGTGTGCAAGAATTGTTGTTATATTTATTGTACTTTAATAAACCATTTAAAACTATTATTTATACTTACAAACGTATAAAAATATAAATAAATTGGTGCTAAATTATACAAAAATATGAAAATAAATAAATATTGCACAGGCGCTAAAATACCAGGAATTCATTAAAAATAAACATTTAAAATAAAAATAAATTTTGTTAAAAATACATTGTAAAATTTAAGTACAATATTAACGAGAATATTGTGCCAGCATGCGCTACACTATAATAGAGAATATTTTAGTGCTGTATGGATATGTAAGTAACGATGTAACAAACTTGAAAGCAAGATAATTAATTGGAAACACAATAATTATAGAGATGCATTCCTGTCCATAGGATCACTGACAGCCATCTGTCATGACTCAAAGGAAAAGACACGCTTGATCTGGTACACTGTAAGAAATTGACTCTTACTTACTTACATACTTACTTATCAGAAATTATGAGTGTGATTTGAATCTACTCATTTTTTTGAATACTTATCAGCAATGATACTCATATCAGCAATGAGTATTCAAAAAGATGAGTAGATTCAAATCACACTCATAATTTCAGATACTTATACGCATTCATACTTATTTTAATATCATACTCATACTACTCATATTCAAAGTTTTAAGTACTAATCGTACTCATACTTAACAATTCGCATGATGTTGTTGATCTCGACTCTCCAAGACGCAATATTTACAAGAATCACAAAATAAGTATGATTCCCGTACGAACAACACACAATACCCACTAGAAGGTTGTGCGTTTGCTTTGTTTGCTGTGTATGGCGTTTTCGTAAATGCAACAACAACTAAGCCTGTAAATTTTGATGAATGATTCGAATCACTCGAATCATTTATGAGTATTATAAGTATTTTTCTAAATTTATAAATCTGAAGGAGTAGGCATATGCATCAAACATATTTTGAATGTTATGAGTTTGATGTCAACGTTGTACTCATACTCATTGTACTCATACTTATAAACCAACGTTGTTGTGAGTACGAATGAATCGGAGTAGTAAAATTTCAATATTTTTGACTCACTTATATAGCAAATTTCATGAGTACTTATGAGTAGCGAAAAAAACAATTCATTGCTGATCTCTGTTGCATACTTAAATAGGCATTACAAACCATTAGTCAGAATTACAACCTATCTGCTCACACCATGCATGTTGTGTGTGTTTTATCCAAGAGTGGCTGGACCTACAGTTGAAAGTCTACTCCAAACGACAAATTTTTGGGAAACTTTTTTATTGCAATTTTATTTACACTCAAAATTTTCGTCGATTACTGAAATGAAATCGCCGAAGAATTAATTTTTTTACAAATTAACTTAACTGCGGCGATTTCAAATTCAACTGTTAACTCCTCTATTATTTGACTGATAACTTGCCTAGGTATGCTGAACCTAAAATTATTTTTAGTTAAATTTTTTTTTAGCAATTTGAAAAAAACATTCGTTTTGTTTGAACAAAATTCGTTGAGATTTTAAAAAAATTTTAACATTTTAATTTTTTTGAAATTCATTTTTAAATTAATGAAGTATAACCCGCTGCTAGAAATAATTTTTCATGAATTTCTCTAAAATTCTGTGTAGTTTTTACACAACCATATGCATTAGTTTGTTGGTGGCAATACTACAAACATTCAACGCTTTAATATGTGGTCCACTAATAAATCGCATACAACCAATTTGCTTTTGCTGTAGAAAAAAACAATTTTTTCTTTTGGTAGAAAACAAATTTTAAAAATTTATTCTAGAATTTTATTTTTGTACGATTTATTTTTGTTAATGGTATCAAAAATGAAATCCAAATAAAGCATAGTAGATGCAGTAATGCAAATATTTAGTATTCAATACGAGAATTAAATTCTAAAATAAGTTAATACACAGCGTTTACAAATTTTGCACAATTAAAGTAGGAATTTAAATTTAAATGCAAGAATTTCAACAAGATTAATTCGTATATTTAATGAAGTAAAAAAAACGGAATAAAAAGCAAACATAAAATAGAGAATTCATGGTGGGTAAGTATGAAGTTTTACCAAATTTATTATTTTGTTGTGAAGTACAGTTATTACGGTTATTATGGTATTATGGCTGCCGCAGCTGGCCTCACAATATCTCATTCGATCGGATCAATTTTCGTGCACTTTTTCAAGGGTGTGGGAGCGTACTTCGGCAAAAGTGTCATGAATGTTGTCCTCAAAAAGTTCAACTGTCTCTGGTTTGTCAGCATAACACTTTTCTTTAGCAGCGCCCCACAGTAAATAGTCCCACGATGTCAAAACGCAGCTTCTTAACGGCCAATTGATATTACCATTTCAGCTAATTAAACGAGCATCAAACGTATAACGACATAAATCAATTGTGGCATGAGATGTGTGGCAAGTTGCACCATTCTGTTGAAACCAAACAACGTTCACATCAATACCATGAAGAGCGGGTACAAAAAAATTGGTTATCACGGTGCTATAGGTGATCCATTGATCGTAATGGTTGCGCCGTCCTCATTTTCAAAGAAATATGGGTCAATGATGCTCCGCTCCACAAGCCGCACCAAACAGTCACTCTAAGGTGTGCATTGGCTTCTGTAAGACCACGTGAGGGTTTTCTGAGTATCCAATTACGGCAATTTTGCTTATTAACGTACCCACCAAGATAAAAATGAGCTTCAGCCGAGAAGATGATTTTTTTTTGACATAATCGACATCAACATGCAGTTTTTCGTTGGTCCAATAAATACCAACGAATTTTGTGACAGAATAGGATGACATAAGTATTGCCGGTGGATTAAATTTAAACCACTTTTATTTACAGGGTTATCCACAAGTACAGCGACGTATATTTCTGACGACCCCCATCAATTGATTGTTGTTCTCCATTGGTACCTCTTTTGATAAGTAAAAAAAGGAAAGTGAAACGCTCAATCCACTATTGAGTTGGAATTAAAAATTACAAAAAGAAACAAATACGTACTTGATTAAAATTAAAAACTGGGTATAAACTTATTTGATTTGAAATTTGTGATCCTCTTCAAAAATTCAAATTTAACTCGTATGCACTAGTACACTAATTAGGACGCACAGAATTTTATAAAAAAAATTTTTAAATATTTGCTCGTATTTATTACTTTAACATTTCCTCTTTTTTATTAAAAACGTATTCTTAACAGCAACAACAACAATAAAAATATTGTCATAACCTCACTTTAATCAACGTCATAGCCATAAAATATTCCATTAAAAAATACTTAAAACTTATGAAAACGAACGAACCACTTTAATTAAGTTAATTAAAACGCTTTAGGTGTGCTTAATTTTAGAAAAAACACTCTGACAGCAAATTGAATAGAGAGAAGCACTTCTTTAAACACCATTAAGCAAATCGCTGTTATTCTATCATCTTTATTTTTTTTTAATGCACTTTTCACTTCTTTTTCAAGTTCCCTTTAGAAATCATTAAATTCCTCTTATAATTTTAATTTATATTCATTAGAGAATACAGAGAGCAGTGCGAAGCTAATTTCATATCTAATGCCATTAAAAGAATTTACATAAAATCGCTTAAAATATATGAAAAAAGAAAAAAAATAGGAGACTAAAGTGCAATACAGCAATAAAATATAAGCATTTAGTGTTACCAATCATAATGATATTACGTTGCATTTGCATGCACTTAGAGAACTAAAAATATGCAGACTAGGGAGAGAT
Organism: Sarcophaga subvicina; assembly: GCA_936449025.2. NCBI lineage: Eukaryota > Metazoa > Arthropoda > Insecta > Diptera > Sarcophagidae > Sarcophaga > Sarcophaga subvicina. The sequence goes on from OW388081.2 coordinate 31,232,428, forward strand.
GGCAAATGGAGAATGGTAAGTAATTTACTTTTACATTTTCCTAAAGAGACTATGGAAAATTGAGAAAATCTGCACTTGTAATTCAATTATCGAATAATTGCAAGAAAACGAAAACTATGCATTTTAACCTACAGAAAAAAGTACAGTAGTTTACCCATTTAACGAACATTCCATTCAGTGAACATAAAGGGTTCGCCAAATAACTTTTGGTTTTTTGAAAATGCTTAAGAAAAAAAAACTACTGAATATTTTCTCAAATTTCTTTTTTTATTTGAAAGTAAAATTCTTCCGGTTAGTAATGGAAAATAATTTCATACAAATGACTGCCTCGGCTGGCCATGCAGTAGCCTACACGATCGATCCAATTTTTAAGCACATTATCGATTGTGTGCAGCTGTATTTCACCAATGGCTTCACGAATATTCTCCTTTAAAGCGTCAATTGTCTCTGGCTTGTCGGCGTAACACTTATCTTTGAGGGCACCCCACAAATAATAGTCCAACGGTGGCAAATAGCAGCTCCGAGGTGTCCAAACGACATCAGTTCTGCGGCTGATAATGCAATCTTCAAAAACAGGGCGCAAAACATCGAGTATAGCTTCGGCTGTGTGGCACGTAGCGTCGTCCTGTTGAAACCAAATGTTGCCAATATCGTCCTCTTCAATTTTTGTGAACAAAAATTCGTTCAACATGGCCCGATAATGATCGCCATTGACTTTAACGGCTACTCCTTGCTTATTTTCCAAGAAAAATGGCTCAATTATGCCTCTGGACCAAAATCCGCACCAAACAGTGACTCGTTTTGGGTGCGTCGGCTTTTCAATGTATGCGTGCGGGTTTTCTGTGCCCCAAATGCGACAATTTTGCTTGTTTACATACCCGTCAAGATCAAAATGAGCTTCATCTGAGAAGATGATTTTTTGCCAAAATCGGCATCTTCTCGTGTAGGCTACTGCATGGCCAGCCGAGGTACCATTTGAATGAAATTATTTTCCATTATTAACCGGAAGGATTGTACTTTCAAATAAAAAAAGAAATTTTTGGAAATATTCGGTTGTTTTTTTTAAAGCATTTTCAAAAAAAAAGTTATTTGACGGACCCTTTAGCATTTAACGAACAATCAAATTTTTTCTACTGAGTACCTCATATGATGAACAAAAATTTGATTTTTTACACGGTATAACGAACTATTGTGAAATTTTAAATAAATATAACGAAGGCGAAGCACTGGCTGGTAGTGAAATTCATAAGTCTAAAATAAAACACGAAGATGTCATCAAGCAATTCAAAATTTGTATTAACCCTTTCGGTACGGGAGACGATTAGTTAGTTTACAAATACTATAAGAGGTCAGTTTAGCATAGATATGCTTATTAAACATATACATAGCTTTTTTGGTAGTGCCCCTACCCTAGGAAAGAATTTAGGGCACGGGATATATATGTCCCATCAGGAGTTTGGCATGGGACATATAAGTCCCATTAGGCCTAAACCTATAAAAACGCATATAGTAAATCAATATCTGTTTTTATAAGATTTATGAAATTTTATTTATTCTTTCAAAATTCGTTTTGTACATTAAAAAAAAAAATGAAAGGTAAATATTTAAAATTATTTGTGAAACGGCGCAAAACAATCCTTGCGCAATGGAAGTTGACATTCTTGATATAAAGTTTTAGTCCGTTTTTCAATTTTATTTTTTTGGCAACTTGCACATCGACGTCTTGTAGGTCCTTCAATTGGTAAGTGAGTAGCAGATTGAGCATAAATTTTTTTTAGAATGGTAACCAGCATTAGTAAGGCTTCTCCTAACGGCCGCAGTTTTTTGTCCTTCTGCAATGAGACCTTCTGCTAACAGTACTAAAAAGTCAAGAACTGGTTCCTTACGATGTAAATTCATATAAATGATACACGACTTTACAGCTGACATCATCAATAGTCTATAAAAAACTTTCTTCCACCATTTCTGTGATTTACGGTCCAGTTCGTACATTTCGCATAACTGATCAGCTCGGTCTACGCCTCCCATTATATTCCAGTAAAATTTAATCATTTACGGACACTGCACAACTTGAATTTCACCATTATGTTGCTTTTTGTTTATTGATACCATTGTAGCACCATGACAATTGCTAATAGCTGCTACTTCCTATCGTGCCATTTTGTATACATAATTCCAGAACTACACGATTTGAAAATAGCTTCACCCTTCGGTAATTTTTGACAGTTTGGCAAGTTCTTTCTATTAGTCATTACCGTACCTAATGCCGGAAAATTCAAAGTTTCAAGTAGATAAACACTAGTAAAAAAACGATCAAAGCAAAGCGAAACGTGTGGGTGCTTTATGGTCTTGACAAGATTATTTACTACACGTTCTCCAAGAGTGCCAATGGTAGGTCCTTCTTCTCTACCGCAGTAGATGTTAAAATCATATACGTACCCACTGAGAGAATCAGATCTCATCCACATTTTTATTCCACGCTTCGTGGGTTTCAGCAAAGCAAACACTTGATACCACTGCAGTCTTTTTATGACTAAACAGCCTGTGTTATGAAAATACGCAATTTTTCTGTGTTATGAAAATATGTAACTGTTCTTTAGCCTCTAAATAACTAAATGGGACAGCTTTGAATTATTTTACAGTAACAATTTAAAAATAGGAGTCTGTGATCGTTCAGTGGGACACATATGTCCCAATAGATGCGAGAGGGTTAAATGGACTCAACACAACACAGTTTGTAGCGCTTAAAAAATATTACTGTGTGATGTTAGCTACGAAAATTATATTATTTTTTTTTATATAGTGCATGTTAAGTTAACAGAGATTTTTAAGACTGGCTAGCTATTAGATCAACGATTCCAAAACCGGTTTGCTTAAAGACGGGCGTTACTTAAGACCAGAGATATAGGCGATGAAATCAATTTTTTTTCTCCTAACAAAAAAGTGTTCCTACAAATCATACAAATTTGGATAAAAAAGGACCTGGTGGGAGAAATGGACCTAGGTAGCCATAGTCTCAAGGAGTTCAAAATAGGTTCCCTTACGGCCGAGCGTTATTTGGGACCGAAGATATAGGCGTCGAAGCTAATTGTTGTCTTCAAATGAGCAAAATAAAGTCCTCTATATTGTCGGTGTATTGCGTTTTTTTGTACTTTTTGTTCTTGGTTCCCATTTTTTGGGCGATGATTTGCTGTTTTGGTTAATAACTTGCATTTTGCTTCGGTAGATAACTTGCGTTTTTGTTCGTCGATGACATGCATTTTTGTGGTCGATGACTTTTTTATTGTACGTGACTTGCATTTTTTAGTCGATAAAATGGATTTTTCTGGTTGATGATTTGCATTTTTGGGCGATAACTTGAATTTTTTAGTTCGATAACTTGTATTTTCTTAGTAGATGACTTGTATTTTAGGGCGATAACTTGCAGTTTTTGTTGATGATAAAGATATTTGCATATTTGCTTCTGCAACTTCGTCATCGATATTTCCGGTCGTAAATAGATCCCGATAGTAATAAAAACTGTTTTGGAATCCTTGGTCCAACAGCTATCTAGCCGACTAGGCCCGAAAACCGCATCCTTTTAAATTTGATCAAATTTTGCTCGATTTATAATGAGTACTGTTTTTCTCAAAGAAAAAAAGTTAGTAAGTTTTGGAAACAGTAAGAGAACAAGCCGAAACATTTTGCTTCACATTTTATTCCCAGCCTTGAATTCACACTGTCTGCTTGCATTTTCGCGAATACTTGAACAGAGATCCATGAGTATCTACCAAGTCTTAATAGAAAGAAGGAAAAGTGTTTTGGCATAAATTCGTCGAGTTCGATACTCTTTGTATAAAACACTGGCGTTAGTATGAAATATAATTTTTGTTTTCAGCGGAATCGCCTTTAAGTTTTATACAACGTTCCACTATAAACTTTTCAACCAAAATAAATTTGCTTATGAGCAGCTGACTTTTGTGAAGTCAAATCTTATTTCTTCAAGCCATTCGTTTAGTTTGTACGTAAGAAACGGTCACCTGCAGCTAAATCTGAAGAATACAGTAAATATGAATGTCATTCATAGCCAAATTCATTGACTTCATGTACAATGTTACAATTTCCAAGAAATAAGAAAATTTCATGTAAACTTTCATTTATAATATGCATTTAGAAGCCGCACTTTCCTTTACAATTACTTCCTACACAATTACTTACAGCAAACCAGCACCCTGGTGTCAGTGTTCAGCGAAACAAATTACTCAACAATAATTATACAGTTACTCTACCAACCGCTAATAACTTCAACGATAATGTTCAAGATTTTCGGCTAAATTTGAAAACGTGTCGGTAATAAACTCTAACAGGCCTTTCAAATAACCCCTTTAAATATAAATAATACGTTAGCAAAACTTTCCCTCCGTACAGTAATCATAAATTCAATTGAAAGTACAAGCAGATTGTGATTCAAAGTGTGTGTTGATACAATATTTATGGTATATAGACTATATATGTATGACATATATCATGTCGTATTCGAAAGTGGTACTATATAATATACATACATACCTACCATACTTAGAATACGTACATTGTTATTAATTTATAATTGACCAGGCATTAATGTGCTGGGCCTTAAGAAGATATCTTCAAAGCCTTGAAATTACAATTCCATGTTAAGGCAAATTTATTTCAAAAAAGAAACCTTGACGACATCTAACTGAAAGGGTTATGGAAAAAATATTAACACGAAGACTTTGACGAATGAATGCGAAATAACCTGCGACATCTGCGAACCACTTTTTTTACTACTGGAGTAATTATTTTTTAATAACCTTTGTAATACTATGCTCAGATATGCACTTTTATTGAGTCAATATTCGGTTTATTGAGTACAATATTTTAAGTGTTCAGACATAATAATATACGCAGTTCAGCTACTTATTCAATATTCATTTGACCGCTGGTTAAGAAAACAGCTGGTTGTTTCAACAACATTGTTTTGATTTTGTTGTTTTTTTTTTTTGTTTGTCGGTGTTGACATTTGAGTTGTCAAATATCAACAGAAAGTGTTAGGATAATTGTAATATGCGCACCTGAACACACTTTTGACAGTGCTGCATTTTAAGTTTTACTCAATATTATAACAATTTGCGTATTTATTGCGCAATAATTATTTGAAACTTTATATGAATTATTGAGCTCAATAATTTTTAATAATTTTATTGCGATTTACGCAATAAAGGTGCGTATAAGGTTTCCTTTTTGTGTTTGATTTGCATATTATTATTGCAGGGGTGTTTTTTGTGTGAAAGAAATGATTGCGCAGTTATGCGCCTCTTCGGATAGTACTGTGTTATACAGTTCGCTTCTTTCAATTTGCTCTACCATCCACCATGCCCATGTTCCTTTTTGATATTTAAAGAGACTCTCCTTCATTATCTCCTGTATAAATATTGAGTGATTTTAACATTTCTTATGGCCCATGTTGGATTGGAGACGTACCAACCAACTACTCAAACTTGATTGCAAGGTCATCTCGACCACAGTGGCCATGCTCACAGATTACTGCATTATGGGAAGAAATGCGGAAAGACTACAACTCTCTTAGAACGGCTACTGCTGACGAGGCTGTTATCCACTTACCTTGCCAATGCCTATCTCTCAGTAGATTTAGGCTATTTGGCGAGGCTGTGGGTCTGCTGAAGAGGAGGAAACTGTTATCCATTTTCCTTGTCAATGTCAATCTCTCGCGAGGCTTAGATTTAGGTTATTTGGCTCTCCATTGCTTGTCAGCTTAACGGACTTATCCATTAATATCAAGGATATAGCTTCGTTTATAAAACTTTCAGGCTGGTTTCAAGCCTAGGGAAGTCGTGCTGTCCTCGAATGCAGCCCTAGCGCTGACCAATTTCTTCTATGAGTTCGGTTTTTGAGTAACTTTCTTGATGACAATTTTATTTACTCTCAGAGGAACTGTGCTAAGAGGAAGTCGCCTCTTTTCATATTTTCGTTTTGATGTTTGACCTGGGGTTTGAACCATGGCCTCACGTCTAAGAAGCCAACACACAACCTTCTAGACTACGGCGATCCGCCCGCTTATCATACTGACGGACATATTAGATCTAGATAGAGTTTCCTTATGGAGAAATTTTGTCTGATATGACATGCTTATAACCTATTTAGTTTATGAAGATAAAAGAAGTCGCCGTAGTCTAATAGGTAGTGTGTTGGGTTATTAGACGTAAAGCCAGGGTTCGGATCGCATGTCAGGTATCAAAACGAAATATGAAAAAAAATATTTCTTCGGCGATTTCCTCTCAGCAGATTTCTGGCAAAAACTCTGAGAGTAAATAAACCTGCCATGAAAAAGTTTCTCAAAAATCTGTCGTTTGGAGTCGACTTTAAACTGTAAGTCCCGCCACTCACGTATAAAATTAACGCACACAACATGAGTAGTGTGAGAAGCTAGGCCGTAATCCTGACTGAAGGGTTGTAATGGCCAGTTAGGTATGTATGTATGTATGTAGATAAAAGAAAATCTAATTTACTACATCCCGAATGGTGCATTTAACCCGTTAATACAGGCCTTTTAGAGGCCTCCTCAACACTTTTCTTTCATAATGTGTACACAGGCATATGAGTATAATCACATGAACATGAGTTGCTTTTTGCTTGTCATAGTAATTCTACGTACGTGTGTGTCCATTGGGAATATTTTGTTGGTTTAATTTATGATACAAACATGAGTACAGAATGTTTATTTTGTAATTAAATGTAAAGATTTACAACATCAGTGGCGTCTGTTGAAATGTGAAATAATTAATAAAAAAAAACAAAAAACCAGGAGACCACAACATTTCAAAACGAACTAAGGGACTTAGAAGAAAAAAACCTTTTTTAGAAAAGCTTTTGAAAGTAAAGCAAAATAAAGTTTCTTCGAAAAGTTCAGTTTTAAAAATATATTCAAACAGTTTGAGTACCTTTTTTTGCAGAATTTTAGTGTCACTCTAGTGTCACTTTGAAACTTTTTTATGTCTGCCTGTTGCTTATCTGTGGTACAAGGTTTTTTTGGGGTTTCAAATCACTTGCAACGAAAAGGTGATAAAAGAGTCACTTCATGCAGTCATCCTTTAGGATCTCTTTATAAATTTTTGGTACTTCGTTTATTCCTAAGTGGAACGTAGAATTTTTTATTTATTTTAATTTAATTTTTTTTTTCTCAGCAAAAATTAAAACAAACATCACAAGTAAAACATCAAAAACTATAAACTAGAGAGAGAGAGAGAGAGACTCACATAAATCTTTAATCACAGACAATGAAAGCTGCTGTTAAAAGTTTCTTAAACTGAGTAAACAAAATATAAAAACAAGGCAAAAATGAAAATAAAACAAAAACTATATAATCTGTTTGAATAATTGGATAAAAAAATAGAAAAAACAAGATTTAAATCCATACAAATTAAGTTTTTTTTTAAGACATTAGAATGTGGCTTAAGGCCTTAAAGAGTAAGTGCTGTTAAGTCGTACCTCTTATGTGCATAATTCCATGACTTAAGTAAACTTTTTTTTTGTCTTAAATTTCTGATACATTCTGCCATAAAACACCATTAGAAGCCAAGAAAAGTACCAAAAAAAAACAACAAAAAAAAAACAGAAAGTCTACAACTACATAAAATGAAGATTATGCCAAGCGCAGAGCAAAAGTGTATGAACTGAAGACAAGACGCACAAAAATTGTTCGTGAGACAAGACAGGAACATGACATAAATAATGTGGATTAAAGTTTAAAGTTTAAAAGGCGTAAAATAGGCTAATTATGACAATAATCTTCTTAAGCTTAAGGAAAACTTTTCGAAGAAACGTATTTTAAACACACAGCATAATTAAGTGGATGGATAGTGATAGCAAGTCTATAAGGTCAACAAAATAATTATATTTCTCGTTGTTATATAACAGACGAATTTTGTTAAAGCAGAGACTATAAAATGTTATACAGATTGTAGAAAAATTGTCAAATAGTAGTTATTTTTAGTCTCACATCTAATATCTAACATCTGTTAGGTGGCAGCAAATACTAAGTAAACTAGAGAAGCACCTATAGTTGTTTGGAAATTGTCTCTAGCAGTTCTACTTTTAAAATTAAAGTGCCAGCGCAAAATTATTATACCAAAAACATACACATAATTAAGAAAAGTAAATTGAAACGTAAGGTTCAAACCACGGTTCAAACCCCAGGTCAGACATCAAAACGAAATATGAAAATATATTTCTTCGGCAACTTTCTCTCAGCAGATTTCTGGCATTAACTCTGCGAATAAAATAAAATTACCATTAAAAGTTTTCAAAAAAATCTGTCGTTCGGAGTCGACTTTAAAACTGTAGGTCCCGCAACTCGCGTATAAAATTAACGCACAACACGAATGGTGTGAGAAGCTAGGCCGTAATCCTAAGTGAAGGGTTGTAATTTCCAATTGAAACATGGCAGTAACAAAGGCTTTAGAACACATATCATTAGCCTTTAAGTTCCGATATAATTTTGTGGTATCGTTATCTAAAGTTGCGATCACTTTGAGGGCATCAGTAAAGTTCAGTTTATGTTGAACATGTTCTGGCACAAACCAGGCAGGTCTGTCTGAAACCAAAGGCTGTTGTAATGTAATTGTAATGAAAGAGATGAGATAAATATTTCATGTCAATTCTATATTCAAATCGATAACGAAATTCAAATTGGCATCCATATGTGATGTTATAAGTAAAGTTATTGCAATTACTACAAGAGAGAAAATTACTGAATATGCTAACAAAAAATAGGAAGTTTTGTTTTCTTTGAGGTCGCCATAATCTTGTAGGTACTGTATTGGTTTATAAGACGCTAGCCCGTGACTCAAATCCCAGCTCAGATATCTCGGAGAAAATGCGAAATATGAATAAAGAAAAATATTTCTTCGACGAGTTGCACTCAGCAATCTGCTGGCAATAGCTCTAAGAGTTAAAGAAACATTGCCATTAAAAGTTTCTCAAATTTATCGTTCGCTGTCTACCTTAAACTGTAGGTCCCGACACTCATGGATGGTGTGAGAAGCTATGTTGTTGTTTTCAATTGAATACTGCACTGGAACTGCTAACGTGGGAGACGACATCTCTAAGAAACGCTTAGGTAGTCTTTAAAAAGAGACTTGTCCAGCCATTTGCACATATTTATGAAAAAGTATTCAGAATGTATGCTGAACTCTTTGAGGTTGCAAATCACGGCACAGTTTGAACTATGATCAGATGAATGTTTTGTGAAGTAATCCGAATTGAAGTTTAGATCACAGAGCGTATCAATCTTAAATTAATTTTTGATCAAAGTTTCGAAATCTAGTTTACATACATACATACATAATTGGTCATTACAACCATTCAGTCTGGATTACGTCCTAGTTTCTCACACCACTTATGTTATGTGTGTTAATTTTATCCATAAGTGGCGGGACCTACAGTCGACTCCGAATGACAGATTTTTTGAGAAACTTTTCATGGCAATTTTATTTGCTCTCAGAGGTTTTACCCGAATGTTGAGAGAAAGGCGTAGAATAAATATTTTTTCATATTTCGTTTTGTTGGAGATGTCTGAGCTATGGCCTTACGTCTAATAAGCCAACACACTACCTACTAGACTACGACGGCTTCGAAATCTAGTTTTCTCACCGAAAATACTCGATTTACGGTAATTCATTTGGTGATTTTAGAAGCCTGAAGGGGCTTACGAGCGCATCAGGTATAGGGATGGGGCTGTTTGGATGTAATACAAAGATGTCTGTCCCAATGGCTAAATGGCCAATTGTTTATCGAAGTAAAATTCTGCTAATGTAAGTGTGAGCTGGAATGGACCAACAGAGAGACAGCAAACGAGCTCACATACATATACAGGTATGTTTTGCGATAGGAAAAGTTATTGTGTAGGACTTTCGTTGGAGGAATTTCCGAAATTTGATAGTTCATACGGGACTTCTTGTTAAAGCTACATCCTGCCAAATAAGTTGGCATTTTGTCAGTTTGCTTTGTCAAATTAGCATGCACTACTAAAGACAATGAATAAATGGGCTCTGGAGCAGTTGTCAACTGATACGAATTTTAATCGAAAAATCATCTTTAGCTATGAGGCTCATTGCTGGATGAATTGGGTATTTGATCAGACAAAATTGTCAAATATGGGACGAATCTAATTACATGAAATTCATGAGCCTGCTGCGGAGTCATCCGGCCATATTCTTTAGGAACGATTTTGGTCAGGTCATCTTCAAGACCTAAGAGAGTTCAATGCATTTAGAAAAAGTGATTCTTTAGTGTGTATTATCGGCTGGCGCCGTCATATGTTCATCTTTCCTTCATTACGATTTTTGGCTATGTTGTTACTTTCAACGGCGAACACTATTGGTCGACTATTACTAACTTTATTGGCCAGAAGTGAATGATTTGGACACCAACAGTATGTGATTTCAACAGGACAGCGCTACAGCTCCTGTCACATTAAAGTTTCCGCAGGCAATTTGAGGTTAATGCCATCTCAGGTGAAGGTGTTGTGAGGTGTTGCCCACCGAGGTCATGCGATTTGTCCAATGGGGTACTTTTTGTTCTGGGCTTCCTGGTGTTGCAAATAAGTCAAAAATCACAGAGGCCCTCAAAGCCATGATAACCTATTCTATGTGTCAAATTTAGCCTGAATTAAGCGTCTAAGTCATGGAAACTTGGTTGTTTTGAATGCACTCCTTCTAGAGAAGCCCTTGAATTATGTTATATTAGACGTATTACGCCTTAAAACAAACAAAAATGTTAATGATATCTCACACATACCTTCTTTTATTTAAATTTAAAGATAGGAAGCGCTTAATGAAAGACCAGATGGGTTACTAAGTTACTAGCCTTAAATAATTATTCGATTAAATATTTATACTTGGTCTTCTAGTTGAGGAAATTTTCTAAAATTTTTACGAACAATAAGAAAAGAGAAATCGGCCACATACTCTTTCATTTTCGACGAGTTCTTTGCAATCCTTTTGATCTCTTTCATATACTGAGAAATTTAAAAAAAATCTTTATTTTCTTGTGCTCAACTTTCGACAAGATTTTCTTTTTCGCAGCGAAAAATTCTCGAACAGCACCTTTCAGTTGGGGAGAAACATGCGATCGTGAAACATTGCACGCGGACTTAATTATGCGGTGTCGATAGTGTTTTTATATTTTAAGATCAACGAAAGAGTAATAAAAGAAAAGAATTTTTAAAAAATAAACAATAAAAATAAATTTGAAAAGAAAAAAAGAACAACAAAATTAAAATTAAAATTAAGAAAAATTTTGTAAATTTTAATATGTTTTCTTTGAATAACAAAAATCAAAATAAATGTAAATGGGAGAGCATATGCATGTATGTAAATTGATTTTGTGTGGAAGATTGTGTAAAATTTATGTGAAACAAATTTAGAAAATTAAAACGTCACTAAATACGGTATAAATACACACAGAAATTCAAAAATTTCGAGAGGGAAAATTATGAAAAATTCAAAAATAAACGTCAATTGTTGTTATTCAATGTAATTTATTATCATTTCTATCTCATATGGAATTTGTATCTGAAAAAACAAAAGCAAAAAAGAAAAGTGAATAAATAAATAAATAAATAAATGATAAAAAAACAAAAAAAAATAAAATAAAATGTGGAGCACTCTAACACGCGCTGTTTATAAATGTTTTTTAAGAAAATAATGGTAAAAAATGTTTTTGTTTAAAAATGGGAATTTTTGCTGTATTATTCGAGGAAAACTATCACATGTTGATGGACAAAGAAAATAAAAAAAAAAAATAAAAAAATCATGTCAAAATTAATTGATTGTTGTGAAATTTTAAATTTTTATTAAAAACTAAAAAAAAACAAAAAAAAAAACTTAAACCTGGAAAAAGGTGTAAATTTAAATTGCTAACAGGAAAAAATTATTATTTTGAAAATAATAAAATAGAAAATCTATTACTGCAACTAAAACAACAAAAACAACAAAAACAAAAAAAATAATAAATCAAAAAATATTGTGTATAAATAAAAATAAATCTTTCATTATTATTATAAAATCATAAACAAATTGATGGCTTTTAATATTGAAAATATTTTATGTTTATATACGTACGTACCATGTATACGTACAGGGTGGTGAAATAGTTAATTTGCAATATAAATTGTTTTTTAAAATAGTTTCCATAACTAAAAAAAAATTATATTTTGTGAATTCATAATGGAAGCTCTCTTCACGTTCTCCTTAAGTCAATCGAAACTATTTTAATATTTTTTCCTATACACATACGAAACATATATAATTGGCCATTACAACACTTGAGTCAGGACTACAACCTAGCTTCTTACACCAATTATGTTGTGTGTGTTAATTTTATACATGAGAGGTGGATTACTACAGTTGAAAGTCGATTGCCAACGACAGATTTTTGAGAAACTTTCATTTCATTTACTCTCAGAGTGTTTGTTATACTATGTTCATAATATTTTAAGTATTCAGGCATAATAATATACGCAGTTCAGCTGCTTATTCAATATTCATTTGACAGCTGGTAAACAAAATAGCTGGTTGCTTCAACAACATTTGGCCAATTCACAACACTTTGTATCACGTACGTATGTTGTATTGAATACACTTTTTGTTTGTGAACGCTAAAAGCTATGCTGTATTGTGTATTTCGTTTTCCAAACGTCAAAAAGCGATAAGAAGAATACCAATATTCATAATTTAATATTCAAGCAATAAAATGATAATATTACGGTAACAAGTAAATTAATTAATTATTTGTGCGAACAATATAATTTTGAAATGTTAATTGTTGACTCAAGTTACATAGAAAATATTTTGTATTTTTATTATACTTCTCGATTTCTGGCATTCACATAAACTGATAGCACGAGACCAATACAACTTTTAAAAACATATGAAAAAAATGTGTATAAGTGTATTTGATTTTTATATGAAAATTATCAACAACAAGCATACAGTGTTGTATATTCCCCCACACAATACACTCAGTACAACGACACATTTCGTATTTTGTTTTATTGGAGATGTCTGAGCTGGAGTGTGAACACTATGGTCTCATGTCTAATATGTCAACACACTGTCTATAGAATTCCCAATTCAAACATTTCATGCTAGTCGTTGATTAATGCATTGGCTTCTCGAGAAAGTTGGCTTAGAAAATGTCGGTAGACGACTTTCAGAGCAGTCGTTAGAAGAACGCTTAGAAGAGGAAGTTGATAGAAAGATTTATCGTAAAGCTTTTCTTTTTCTAGAGGCTACAGCTGAAGTTAAAGTTCTTAAACGCTCGTTTATTAAGCCAACACAACCATTAAATACAAATCTTTCCACCATATGTTGCATATATATTATAGAAAAGATAAGAATGCAAGGCTGGACCATAAATGTGTTAACTTTAAAAATGCAATGCTGTAACTATTGAGTGGTTTTTGAAGCGCTTTCTATCTTATACTAAATTTAAACTAAACAAAGTTTGTGAGAGGTCTTATTGAGTTCGTTTGAAAGACTTATTGCTGACATTATCTGCGGAATATAAAATAATATAATTCAAATGTCCGCCACCACAGCTTCTCTGGGTGGAGCATATTGAAAATGGAAATGTACAATCTTTTATGACTTATGACACATAAATCAGACTCAATTAGACCACTGCCATCGGTAATGTTAAGTTTGAGGAAAAAGAAGTCTAAGGGCCATTATTACAACTTGCTAAAGGGAGGATTTTAACGGGCAGATAAATTGTTTTTCATTATTATAAGTGAACAATAAGGTAGAAGTAAGCTAAATGGAGGATCATCCAACCGGTAGCTTTTAAAGTTAAGTTTATGTTTGAGCTTGCCATATTATATATTATTTTCAATATGGCAACTTCAAATATAAACAAAATGATCATATAAAAAAAGAAGCCCGTCGTTGCCGCTACGTTTAAAAAAACTTGTTTAATTGAGCAGTGTTATCGACATTGCTCCGGCACTGCCATATTTTTGAAAAAATTTATTTTATTTTATTATTAGGTTGTAATAACAAAAATAAGTTAAAGGTAACTTTAGCTAAAGTGAACTTTAATTTTAAAAAAGTTTACCTTATTTTATCATTAGGTTGTAATAACAAAAGGAAGTTAAAATTAACTTTAGCTAAAGTGAACTTTAAAGATAAAGTTCAATAAAGTAAACTTAGTCAAAAATATGGCAGTGCCGGAGCAATGTCGGTTTAGTTAAAGGTAGCTTTAGCTAAAGTGAACTTTAAAGTCACCTTTAACTAAACCCAACTTAAACGGGAAGTTGTAGTAACGACCTTAAGGAGTTGATATTGCACGACCTTGTTGGCCAGTTCACATCATTTTCACTTGAGATAATCATACTCTTCAATTGCTCGTCCACAATTTCTAATGTCGTATGAGCTGTGTGGTACGTAATGTCGTCATTTTGGAACCACATATCGTTGGTGTCCATATCATTTAATTCAGGTCAAAGTAAATTGGTAAAAATCGAAATTCTGGTTTTCGATATACTACTGATTTATTCAACAAGCCACAGAAGTTCTTAGTGGTTCCTCCTTACCAGTTGACATCAACTCTGTTGCTATACAAAATGTTAAGACGCAACAAAACACATTATTTTTGTGCTACCCTGTGCATGTGTAGTTTTTTTTTAATAATTTATTAAGAAAATTGAAAAAACAAAAACAATATACGAATATTGACGCCAATACAAATATTGTTTATTATTTTTAAGAAGAAGATAAAAAAAAAAGAAATGAAACGTCAAATGTTCAAAAAATCTGACAAAAAAGTTTTCAAAATATTCAAATTCTTTTTGGGTCACTAATTCACAATTTAAGAAGGAAAATAATAAACATAGTTAAACATGTTTTAAACTTAAGAAGAAGAGGAATTTTTACTATAAATTAAATGAAATTTAAAGTCAAATTGTGGCACTTGATGTCTCATAGAAGTTCATATCATTTTTATAGAATTTAAAAGGAAAGAAAAATAATTCATAGCTAGTATCGGTTGCCGCTCATGAGTGTCACTCCAAGCATCCACTATTTGCGAGTTCTGCCGTGGGTGTGGGTTTGATGGAGAGGAAGCTCTGTTATCCACTGTCTTTGTGAATGTCCATTAGCTTAACGGTATTACATACATACATAATTTGTCATTACAACCCTTCACCCATGATTACGACCTAGCTTCCCACATCATTTATGTTGTGTGTGTTAATTTTATCCGTAAATAGCAGGACCTACATTGTAAAGTTGATTCCGAATGACAGATTTTTGAGAAAATTTTTCATGGCAATTTTATTTACTCTCTGAGAGTTTTCACCAGAAATCTGCTGAGTGATCTGTTATTTTTGAACAGTGGCCTCACGTCTAATAAGCCAACACACTACGAACTAGACTAAGGTGATTTCGGTTTAACGGCATTATCATCCACTAATATCAAGGATATAGCTTTGCTTATTAAACTTTAAGGCTGGTTTGAAGTATTGGGTAGACTCGCTTTAGTGTACAGACCAAAGGACAGCAGTGAATCGTTGTTTGGCTACTCATAAATACTCATCAAATTTTGAATATATGTAAGTGAGTCAACAGTATTGAAATTCAACTACTTTGATTCAGTCGTACTGCCTACAACATTGATTTATAAGTACAGGTTGCAATGAGTATGAGTACAACGTTGACATCAAACTCATAACATTCGAAATAAGTTTGATTCATACGCCTACTCATTCAGATCTATAAATTTAGAAAAATATTTATAATACTCATAATTGAATCGAGTGATTCGCATCATTCATCAAAATTTAGTCTTAGTTGTTGTTGCATTTACAAAAAAAGAAGAAAGAAAAATACAAAGACACACCCAACCTTCTAAACGGTCCGCCAAATATCTTTTTTGTTTGAAAATGCTTTAAAAAAAACTACTGAATATTTTCTCAAATTTCTTTTTTTATTTGAAAGTACAATCCTTCCGGTTAATAATGGAGAATAATTTCATTCAAATGGCTGCCTCGGCTGACCATGCAGTAGCCTACACGGTCGGTCCAATTTTTAAGCACATTATCGATTGCGCGCAGCTGTATTTCACCAATGGCTTCACTAATATTGTCCTTTAAAGCGTCATTGTATCTGGCTTCTCGGCGTAACATTTATCTTTGACGGCACCTCACAAATAATAGTCCAACGGTGTCAAATCGCAGCTCCGAGGCTGATAATGCGATCTTCAAAAACAGGGCGCGCAACATCGAGTGTAGCTTCGGCTGTGTGCAACGTAGCGCCATCATGCTGAAACCAAATGTTGCAAATATCCTCCTCTTCAATTTTTGTGAACAAAAATTCTTTCAATATGGCCCGATAACGATCGCCATTGACTGTAACGGCCCCTCCTTGCTCATTTTCGAATAAAAAATGGCCCAATTATGCCTCTGGACCAAAACCCGCACCAAACAGTGACTCGTTTGGGGTGCGTCGGCTTTTCAATGTATGCGTGCGGGTTTTCTGTACCCCAAATGCGACAATTTCGCTTGTTTACATACCCGCCAAGATCAAAATGGGCTTCATCTGAAAAGATGATTTTTTGCCATAATCGGAATCTTCTGTAAGTCGATCACAGGCTCACTTAGCGAAGCGAAAACGCATTGGATGGTCCATATTCGTTCAGCGGAAGGATAAAACTAATTATCTGTCAAATCAGACATGAGCTAAGTGTTACCATTCACGAAATAAGCACTAGTTGAAAAATAAAACGTTAGATGGCGGACCCGATCGTAAGTATTGTAGGGTTCGTACGCGAATCATGATTCTTGTAAATGTTGAGTAAAGGAGAGTCGAAGTCAACATCATCATGCGTATTGTTAAGTATGAGTACGATGAGTACTTCAAACTTTGAATATGAGTAGTATGAGTATGATATTAAAATAAGTATGAATGCGTATAAGTATCAGAAATTATGAATCTATCGAATCTACTCATCTTTTTGAATACTCATTGCTAATCTCTGGTACAGACCAACTGAGCCACGGCAACGGGCCACTATGTGTGCTGAAGTAAGCTTTGGTAAGCAAAGCTACCACTCCAGCCTACCCTAGAACTCTCAGAATTTTATTTTAAAAACACAGAAAATAATTTTATATACGATTTTTTCTCTGTATGTTTATTAGTTTTCCTCCCAAATTAATTTATTCATATTTTTATAATAAAATTTATTAAAAAATACATAAAATTCAAAAAAAAATATTTTTTTCTGGCAATAAAAATTAAAAGCATTCATATGATTGAATTTTATAGAATAAATACGACTGTCTATACAGTATGTGTGTTTGAAAATTCAATGACTAAAAATAATTTAATTGATTTGATTTTTGTTTTTATTGTAGTTAATATTTGATGGGAAATTTTTTTTTTAAATAAAATATTTTTGTTCTCACTCTCAGAGTTTGATAGTTTTCAGGTCAATTTGCTTTATAAAGTGTGATTAAGAATTTAATTGAAAGTGAAATTTAATTTCAATAGTTTTAATTTATGTATATAAAAGTAAAGAAAAACTAGAATTCTAGAGAAAAATGATTTAAAAATATATTCGAAAATGATTTCGTTTAAGAGAAATTTAAAATTTTTATTTTTTTTTTCTTCTTCAGAAACAAATTAGATGTTGTATTTATTAAAATTTATATAAATTATGCCAATCATTAATAGATACACGCACCTCGTTAATTGGAAAATTGGGTTTAACACGAATCAAAACTACCTTAACCCTGGACGGTTACTCTTGATTTTTGTATCTTAAGGTTACTCTTCGTTGAATCGGCGAACACTTTAACCCTAATTGGTTATTGTTCTATGAATCGACGAAGTTCATTAACTCTTTATCATATAATTATTTGATGTTTGACCAAATTTCGCTCTTTTTATCAACAATGTTGGTTGATAACGAAAGCTGGTAGTGAAATGGCCGCCCATTTTTTTAATCCTCGAACAGTAACCGTCCAGGGTTAAGAGAACCAATGTTAGGTTATCTTTCATGGGAAACCAACATGGTTATGCATACAAAGCGACAATGCAACCTAGCTTCTCACACCACTCACTTATGTGTGTGTGGTAATTTTATGCTATACATGAGTGGCGTGTTACTACAGTTCAAATTCGATTCCGAAGACAGATTTTTGAGAAGCTTTTTCATAGTATTTTTAAACATATTTTCTTTCATAGTTCGTTTCATTGAAGATGTCAGACACGAGGTTTGAACCGTGACCGCACTTCGAATAAGCCAACACACTACCTACTAAACTACGGCGACTAATACTGACCACACAACCTTCAGACGGCCATTCTTCAGAGAAGCTAAATGTTGATAAATTATTCCAGAGCCAGGTTTGGGCTGTTTTAGCATTATAAACTGGAGCAGAATCTTTCTGGTTTTAACCCCTCGTTCGCAGAAATGCAAGTCTGTGACCCCATGGTAATAGGCAATCCACTGAACAACAAATAACTGAAGCAGCTTTTGTTTGAACATAGGTTTGTTAAATTTTTCTTGAATTGAAAAACATATTTGATCGATAAATAAAATCAAAGGACTTCAGCAAAAGGCCTTTGCCTTTTTCACATCATTTATTATTATTATTTTTTTTGTCCAATGCTACAGTCACTAAAGGTCCGGTGCAGTGGGTGAAAGCTCCAAATTCTATGTGTTTTATTTTAACAATATGTGTGCTGGACTTTTGCGACAGCTTTTTGATGATTTGCTGCGTTCGATCTATGTGTGTATAGCGGTCGAGTCTTTTCCCACAGTTTTAATCACCGGTAGACGAACATGAAATTAATTACGATCAGGCAGAGCATTTTAAAAACATTACATTTTTTTATTATCATACTGAAAGAATGTGATAGCGAATAGACCTACTCAATGATGGCGGTTGAAATAATTTAGAATTCCAGTTTCCATTCCGGACATTTTAAGGGTTTTGTATATCTTTTATTTTTTTAAGTAACAGGAGCCAGCAAAAGTATTCAAACTGTTCTAAGGGGTGACATTTAATTTGGGTTTTGAAAATTAAAAAAAAAGTTTTTATTACGGAAATCTGTGTGAAAATCATATTTATGGCGATAAAAGATAATGTTTGACATTTTTTCTTGTTTTTTTTTAATGATTCAGTGTCTCTGATGGGAATTGAACCCACGGCCTCGGTACAGAAGTTGAGCACGTTACCAATGGGACCATGGCACTTATTCTAATTTAAACAAAAAAAAAAATATAAGTGGGATACACTATACTTCAACGTTGTTGGAGGAGTATAGATCAAAGATAATGGCCAATCGTAGGCCATGTCATAAAATGTAACTGACCTTAAACTGTCACTGTCTGCTCTGCTTATCAAAATTGCGAATTCGATCGATTAAGCCCAAAAACTTGAAGTCTTTGTTGTGTAGTAGGTAGTGTGTTGGCTTATTAGAAGTCAGGCTACAGTTCAATCCCCAGATCAGACATCTCCAACAAAACGAAATATGGACAAAATATTTCTTCTGTGACTTCGCTTTAGCAGATGTCAAGCAAGAGCTGTGAAACTAAATAAGATTGCCATGAAATTTTTCTCGAAAAAGTTCAGTTATTTACAAATAAAATTAACACACACAACAGACATTTCGAACAGAACGACATATGAGATAATATTTCTTCGGCGACTGACTTTCAGCAGATTTCTGGCTAAAATTCTGAGGGTAAATAAAATTTTTATGAAAAAGTTTCTTAAGAATCTGTCATTGGGAGTCGACTTTATACTATAGGTACTCGCCATTGGTGTGAGAAGCTAAGTGGTAATCCTGAATAAAGGGTTGTAATGACCAATTGTTTATTTCAAATAATTCAATATAATTTTCAAATAGAAACTAATTTCCCATATACAGTGAGCGCCAAAAGTGAGTAAACACCACTGAAATAATTCATTCTTTAGGATAGCGAGAAAAGTAAATGAGAATGGTCGAATAAATTTCCAAAAATAAAAACGTTTATTTATTACTTATAAAATGTTAAAACAAAAATAACAATTCATGATAAAGGAACTTTTTTATACTTAAGAACAAAACTGTTTTATACTTAAGAACAAAAGTGTTGTCTCACTTATGGCGCTCACTGTATGTACCAGCATGAATTTTGAAAGTACAACTTAGACTTGCAAGCATTGTTGTTGGTTTGTTTATTTATTGTGACGAGGCTTTGTTGGCATTGCTTCATTTTATGAAGCCCTCTCTTATATAGCAAGTAATGAAAAATATTTCGCATTAGGAAGCTATGTTTACAGGATTTCACCACAAAAAACGTTGTCATGTCGATCAAAATAATTTACTTTTGATTTGTTTTGAATTAGTATTGAATCCATTAAACATGGTATATTTATTTACAATTCAAATAAAGTTATAATTAAAACCTTATCAAACATTTATAAACATTTATTTGTTTTTCTTTAATTTGTTTTTTCTTTTTATTAATTTTCCTTCTCTTACTAGAAGCCTATTCATGTTATTGCTATTAATTTCCTTTAGGCAATTAACAATCTTGTTAAATACACACACAGAGATGTTGTTTGTTATTTTTTTTTTTTTTTTTTTGGGCAAATTTATTAAATTAATTTCATTTCCTCATTACATCCGTCTGTAAACAATATGTATTCGATTACCAGAACCAATTTATTTCCAATTTATTATCCATTTAGTTGTTGTATGTATTATATTTACACTACATTAATTTGCTTTTATTACTGTGTTGTTTATTCCCTTTTTTAAAGTTTTTTTTCTGTTTTTAATTTATTTTTTTTTCTTCTCACAAATAATCAATTAATTTCCATTAGTTTTTCCCAATATTTTCTTTTTTTGTAGCACATTATTACAACATGTTTTTCAATGTGTTCACAGTTCTAATGAATTACACTTTATTTGTAGTTTTTTATTTTTATTTATACGATATACTCTAAATGGATAAAAATATATGCGATTTAGTTTTTTGCATTGGCTTTTAAATTTAAATTTCCATTTATTTTTGCAATTTATTATGAATTTTAAACAGCAGCAAAAAAAAAATCGGAAGGAAATAAATTTTGTTTCAATATCAACTAAAACCGCATCAATCGTTTTGATTTAAGAATCATTGGACATCATTTATTTTAGTAGTTTGCACAGACACACACACATCAATTAGTTGTAACCACTATTGTTTACGTTATAACCAATAATATATCAATTATTGTCTATACATTGATGTAGGCACACTTGTAAACTCGGGAAACCATTTAAAAATTCTCAATTATTTCACAATATTCCGTGGAAACAATAAAATAATAATTATGACTGATTAACCACGAGCAAATACTGGAGTTTAATTAGTAAAACTAAACTATTGAAAGCGAAAGCACACTACTTCTCCTACTTTTTCCTATGCCTTCTATGGGAGCATTTGACATCCACAAAGCATCGTGCTCTTACTGTTTTTGTATGGTTTACTGAGTAATAGTTCTTTAAGTATCCCCTGACTTCATGTATTGCCAATATACCTACATACATAATTGACCACTAAAGTCCTCAGTCAGGATTACCAGCCAGCTTCTCATACCACCCAAGTTGTTTGTGTGAATTTTATCCATGTGTGGCGAGACTTACAGTTTAAAGTCGAGTCCGAACGATAGATTTTTAATAAGCTTTTCCAAGCAATTTCAATTACCCTCAAAGTTTTTGCCAGAAATCTGCTGTATTTTGCTATACATGTCTGACGTGGGGTTTGAACCAAGGCCTCACGTCTAATAAGTGAACGCACTGCCTACTAGACTACGGCGGGTTCAAGCTACTACTCTGGCTTCTCTTCAGTTGTCGAATAAATCTTTCGCCTTTTACAATATACCTACACATACATACATAATTGGTCATTACAACCCTTCAGTCAGGATTACGACCTAGTTTCTCACACCACTAGTGTTGTGTTGGCGGGACCTACAGTTTAAAGTCGACTCCGAACGACAGATGCTTGAGAAACTTTTCATGGCAATTTTATTTATTCCCGGGACTTTTGCCAGAAATCTGCTGAGAGGAAGTCGCCGAAGAAATAACTTTTTGTATTTTGTTTTGATGTCTGGCCTGGGGCTCGAACCCTGGCTATACGTCTAATAAGCCAACACACTACCTACTAGACAACGGCGACTTCGTCAACATACCTACACTTTCTAAATTTCATATGACGCAGGAAGGGGTCCAAGTTGATCAGATTACAGGAATTTGTGTTGTTAATGGTTTTAGTCTGGAATATTTTGTGGGTTTTATGGATGAGTACCTATGACAAGTTTAGCTAACCGCGTAAATAAGATTAGCGTAGTTGCGTCCTATAAGGTGCCACTGTTTACATATTCAGGCCGGCATTTCCAAACTATCCTGATAGTTGATGTATGTGTGGGCTTTTTTGGACTTTATTGGGGGTATCCAAGTATTCTTTATTACGACTTGTCAGGTACCAGACAATAACAATCCGAATATTATCAAATCCAAATTCTGTTCTGTGTTTCTTTTTCTGTTCTATATTTTCTTTCTTAGGTCTGTTTACCGCTGAAGCGTAGTTTCATAAAATTGAGTTGCTTTGAGTTGGTAAGAAGACCTAAAGTCGGTACACACTTTTGGATTTGTTATCCTAATTAATGTGTACGGCTTTCTTACAGCAATAAAGAGCAGTTGTCGTCTCAGTAGTGTTAGATTATATATTCATATTCATATTGGTTTGCCTTCGAATATGATTCTAAGATGTTTAGCAATATTAGATAGAGTGACAGCTACTCCAGCGATAACATTTTGAGAGACTTTCGCATATTATTAACTCTGTCTTGATTGCTTATAGCTCCTAAGAGGATGTTAAACTTGAGATTCGACAGCAAAATCGTGCTCTTTGTGATAAGTACATACAGTCTGTAACTAGTTTAAACATGTCATTAATACTTTAAGCTTAGTTCGCCTGAATATTTATCGTCATATCTCATAGCCTGAAGCTTACTTACTTATCAATTTCCTCCGTATAGATCTGTATAGTAGTATAGATCGTATAGTTTCATACTGAAATTTATAGAGAAAGAGAGTATTTCCAAACGAGGGATAAGAAAAGAAGTCTTATAAATTGATTACATGGAGTTACTTGTATTTACTGTCTGCAAAGATATACATACATACATATGTGTGGACCTATGTATTTCGGATTATTTTTCTGTGAGACTCAGGCTTCATTCTCAAATCTGAGATATTAAAATTTATAGTGGTGAGTAACTTTTCTCAACGCTTTTTATTCTTTCTTTGGTGCTACCCGATGTTCTTATAACTTGCGATGTTGACGTTAGCCTTTCGTAGGATCAGGGGTCCTTGGCATGGATTATTCTTAGAGGAAATAAATTGTTTAATTCTCAAAACTCGACAATCATTGCAAAAACGTATCTATCTTCTGTCCTATTTGAACCTGGAACAATTGTAGTTAAGCTCTATAAATATTATATGTGAGAAGAGTTTTGTTTTCGAAAAATATCGGGTCAATAGTTTCGGGACTTATGAATGAAGAACAAGATTTTGTATAAAAAAAAAATTATTTTATTGTTTAATATGGCACTGTACACATAGTTTTTTAATGTTTCTCCAGTAGTCCTTATCTCTTCCGAATAAGACTTGTCGGGGTCATCAAATATTTCTTCGACTGGCCATTTTACATCATATAGTGTTACATCCGTAGTTATATTTCGTTAAATAACACGATAGTCTGCTGTCAATAGCACACACAAAATGACTCAATGGGTTATAATGTTGACAGGAGTTAATTACTGAATGCTTTGTTGAGAGGAATGCTGTTGCTGATTCAATTTTGAGGGAGAAATTAAAAACCAATCCCGGACTTTATTAACTGATCGATATCATTTGGCAGTTGCAAATGTTGTCGTTGATTAGATATTTTGTGTTTATTTAGGAAAGTATAGCACAATGGCTTATGTACGAAATCGAAACAATTCTCAAGCACTGCTAATTCGGAAGGAATTCAAACCAATTCTAAAGCTAATGATTAAGATTATATCGCCTATGACAACATTGTGTGAAAGCAACATTGACGAAATAAGGTTAAGCTTCACACATGGTTGCAAAGCCGGGATTGACATCGTGCCATACCAATGCTAAGTGGTTTGCAGAATTA
The DNA here is from genome assembly GCA_936449025.2 of Sarcophaga subvicina. Classification (NCBI taxonomy): domain Eukaryota; kingdom Metazoa; phylum Arthropoda; class Insecta; order Diptera; family Sarcophagidae; genus Sarcophaga; species Sarcophaga subvicina. The sequence continues at coordinate 31,256,674 of OW388081.2, forward strand.
AAAACGAAATAAAGATTCATGCAAGTAATACAACGTAAACAATTGGAACTGATCAACAGATATTGTGCGTTGTATTCTAGCATATCAACGTCAGACCAGACACGTTTCTGGTAAATACGTAGAAACTGAGACAGCTTAACTGGGAGACTTTGATGCATTCAGTTTACAGGTCAAACCCTGCACTTTGAACTATTTTTTAATACTACTTAAAGCAAGTGGATATGTGGAATTATAATTTTAAACCAAAAAAAAAATTCAAAATGTTATCCATTAAATTAGAAAACTAGCTTCAAATGCATGCCAATGGTGTGAATTTTTTTTATTAATGTTATATCGTCAATTTGAGATTGAATTCTTGTATTTATATGACAGATTTCACATAGTAGACCATCTCTAAATTCTTATATTACTGCCATCTTAAACCGGCCAATTACGGTTCTAAACTTGTAACATACATATGTACGTATCAAGCATATGATTGAATTCCATATTCAACCTTGTGCCACTATTTAATGGGTTAAAAAGTACACACACAAATTATTATTTCACAGATAAAAAGCATTTACAGTGAACAGCAAAAGTCTTAGTACGGCAATATATTTTTACAAAAAAAGTCCTCACAGTCCCACATATGACTTCAAAAGAGTATTTAGAAGATCATTTGAAAGAACAGTTACGTAATCGCTAAATCTCAAGCAAAAGTCAACCGAAAATCTTGCTTATGGTGCCACTAGAAAACACTAAACAAAACTAGTACATTCAATTCCAAATGGGTTAAATGGAATGCTTGACCTTACGGGATATTATACTAAATGCAAGGCATAACACTTTCATATATTAGGCCTTTGAATTTTAAATTATCAGGGTTTTCCTTGGGGGTACCTATGGAGTCATCTGAAAGTTTTCCTTATTTTTCTCTTGTTTTATGAAAAACTTTAAAAAACTGTTTGTTTTATAATAAAACTGAAATAAATTAATAAAACAAATATATAAACTATAAATTTTTATACAAACTTTTGGCTAAAATTCATGAAATTGCTAAAATATATTGTCGTACTAAGACGTTTGCTGTCCACAGTATATGTATATGACAGATTTCACATAGTAGACCATCTCTTCTTATACTCCTGCCAGCTTAAACCGTGCAGTTACAGATCTAAACTTGTTACATATGTACGTATCATATGTTTATAATTAAATAATTTACCATAATTGGTTTCCATATTTAACCTTGTGCCACTATTTAATGGGTTAAGCAAGTACACACCACACACACACAAATCATTATTTCACACATAAATAGCATTTATATCACTTTCAAATACAGATGCAATATAATGAAAATTTTTATATGTACACAAAACGTATAAAAACAGAATTATTTTCATAAAATTTATTTTTTTCTTTCTTTAAATTACCGGTTGTAAATGCCAGATTGAAATAAAATTGAAATCGTAGAGAAGAAATAAATAAAAAAATTCCACAAAAAAAACATCGTAAAACATGTGTTTGACTTAAATAAATCATTTGCATTGAAAGGCTAAAGATTAACAAGCAAATCAAAAATAAACACTTCAATTGAAGGCAATAAAAATTCAAATTATTGACTTGAATTTGGAAAAACAGAAAGAAAAACATTGAAAAACCGTTTTTTTTTGTAAACAAATCTACTTGTTAGCAATCTAATGAGAAAGAAAATATACAAAATCCATGTGGCATAAACCTGCCAATTTTCTTAACGAATCTTTTTTTTGTTTTTCTTTTTTTTTGTTTTGCTCAATAAAAGATTTGAGTTTTTATTTTTAAAACATGAAATAAAAATGAAAAAAGAGAAACGATTTTTATTTTTCATTTTTTATTTCTCTTACGCATTTTACGTTTTATGCCACAGTTTCATTAGTTATTTATAGATTTGTTTTGTTTTGTGATTTTTGTTGTTGTAGGTTATGTTTGTTTATATTTTCAAATTAGAGGCACAGTGAAACTGTAGAAGAAAAGTGCCTTATTTTTTTGGCATTATTGCTGACAAAGATCGTCGTCAGCGGGTTTTTACGTAAAGGCTTTAAAAATTCAAAATCCAAAAGAGTTTGTATCGTTTGTGAAAACGTCATAAAAGTTTTGAATTTTTTCTTGGAATTGATAACAAATTGCTCTTGGAGTTACCCGAATTTATGACTACAATTTTGAATCGTCAATACACGTAATTTTTTATATAAAAAATGTGTTCCAAATTGTTAAGTCGCCGTATTCTCTCGTAGGTATTGTGTTGGCTTATTAGACGTAAAGCCAGGGTTCGAGCCCCAGGCCAGACATTAAAATAAAATACAAAAAGTATTTCTTCGGCGACTTCCTCTCAACAGATTTCTGGCAAAAACTTTTAGAGTAAATAAAAATTGCCAAGAAAAGTTTCTCAAAAATCTGTCGTTTGGAGTCGACTTTAAACTGTAGTGGCGGCATACTCATGTATAAAAAAAATTAACACACACAACATAAGTGTTGTGAGAAACTAGGTCGTAATTCTGACTGAAGGGTTGTAATGACCAATTATGTATGTATATGTTCCAAACTAGATTTTTAATTTTTAAAAAAAGATCTCATCAGAGTATGTGCTAGAGATCGTGTACTCAACCTTCTTCCAACAAGAACCATCATCTGTCTATCTCGTCCGTCAAATTGGTTATCATTTATACAGTCTGCTTGTGCAATTCATCATGGATGGGCATAGAGAAACAACGTGTTTTCGCTGAATGGGTTCTGTAGCAGTTTTCCTAGGTAGGCCATAATTTTCATTGAAAAATCATCTCCAGCTATGAGACCCATTTCTGGATGAATGGATACGTGAACAAACCCAATCCAAATAAGATTCAAATCGTTCAATGAAATCGTTCCTGCAACTGTAATCGCTTGGATCTTGAGCTGACGGCTTCATCGGTCCATATTGCTTTGAGCAGGACGTTGGCCAGGCAGATTAGCGTATGGCAATGGGAGTTTCCAAACCGTTGATTGGGGCCAAGATATCTTTTTAGAGTGGGAAGGTATGTTTGAGACATAGGGAAGACAAATTGAGGCTGAGGCTCTTCTGAAATCAAATGGGTATGAAGCAATCTAAACTTTTTAAGGACAATTACAATAGAAATTCATGCGTCAAACTATCCATGAATAGCTTCAGTTATTAGTAGGCCATTTCACAAGGTGTTGTAAACTCAAAGAATAATTGTTTAGAATAAAGGCGGTCTATAAAGAAATATGTAAAATTTATGATGACATACAGGCGATGGACATGAAATTGTTTTTATTGCACCGTGCAGTATCCCGAAATTTGACAGGGCAATAGATTTATAGTCGGCGTTGTAGGGGTATTCCATATGGTTTGAGGTCAAGTGCAATATATCGTATGGTTTCAATATTTTGGTAGCACCTCTACATGGTGACAATATTCATAATAATAGTCAAGTAGCCTATACTTGGCATAGATATCTGCAGGTTTATGAGTTCATTGCAATATTTTAGAAATTTTTCCAGCAATCAGTAACCAGTCGTAAGGCACCTAATAAAAGAGCTCTCAAGCCAGTTGCCTCTGGACTGCAGAATGCAATTCATATTAACACCGAAATAATATCATTTAAGAAACGCCCTGTGGCCAAGCAATGTCAAATACTGTAGAAAAATTTATCAACACATGTTTATTTGATAGATTGGACAATTATTGATACGAATCTTTTAACACAAGTGTCACAATGTAGTCGCCATAGTCTAGAAGTCAGTGTGTTGGCTTATTAGACGAAACCTCGTGGTTAAACTCCTGACTCTCAGACATTTCAAATGCAGTGAAATATGAAGAAATATTTCTTTCGGCGACTTCCTCTCAGCAGCCTTCTAGGAAAAACTCTAAGAGTAAATAAAATTGCCATGAAAACTTTCTCAAACTAAATGACTCTCATGAACAAAATTAGCACACATAACGTGAATGCGGTAAGAAACTTGGTTGTAATCTTGGCTAAAGTGTTACAATGACCAACTAAATAAGTAAATAAGTCACGGTGATTCTGTTTACTCCTTAGCAGAAGGGAAGAACAAAAATTTATTGATACAAAAGCATTTGAATTAATTCCCATTTGAGATAAGAGATTCATTTAAACTTTTGATTCAAAGAGCAGCTTTTATAATGTCTATTAAATTTCATTGCCTCTACATGATGTCTTGGATGGCTTCAGGGGCATTTTATTCATTTTATATTTCAATCACCTCCCTAATGACTTGTGATTCACACTTTAATTGCCTCAAAATTTTGTACCATCGAAACCACTGTACATGACTGTTTCTTTTAATCTCTTAAAGTATTTTTCAATAAATTACTGGGTCATATAAATGATATGAAAATCATTTTAACGTAAATTCTTTGAGAAATTAAATTTTTTTTAATTTACGCATAAAAACTGAAGACAAAAAAACGAAAACAAACAAAAAAAGAGAAAATCGTGTTATAAAGATGATTTTCATTTATTATGAGTTCATGCTAAGGAAACATTTCAACGCACTGTTGTTGTATTGTGTTGTTTTTATTTGGCATTTTAAATTTCTTAATTAGCTATGAAAACAACAAAACAAAAACATAATATTGCACACATACACAGTTAGTTAAAGTTATATAGATATAATGTGTATGTTTGTATAGAGTATGCAGCGAATTACACTCACAGGCCTCTTTAGCATTAAGATAAAGCGGCTAAAATGATAAAAAAAAAAGAAAATGAAAAGGAACTTTAACGATGACAACACAACAAAATCTTAAAACTATTCATTAAAAATACAAGAAGCAAAGAAAAAAAGAAAGGAATGAGAAATACAATATAATCAGAGGAAATTGAGCCAAAAGTCAAAGACAAAAATAAAAAAAAAAAAAACAAATAAAAAGTTTTGAGTAGCATTGTGCGACTGTACAATACCGTATGTTCTACTAAGCTTTTTGGAATAAAGGCTAACTAAGTTAAGGACAAAAGTAATGGTATGCTTGATGGATCTAGAAAGCCTGTCTTAGGATTTGTCTCTACTGAGGTCATAATCTACCCTCTGTACTATTTGTAGCACGTAAACGGTTGCTAGTAATGCAAATGGTTCGTTTAATAATTGAAGAAGTAGTAAAAATACTTACAACTTCGTAAAGAGTCTGAATTCATATTGGAGTGATTATGGTCACCTTAACCGACCTGCAATTGTCAAGACTATAAAGTAGTTTGAGGAAATGGAAAGTGTTGCAAAGGATATCAGGTCTGTGCAATGCCCATAACATGCCTTTTATTAGGTAAAATGTGGAGAACAATGGAAATTTAACGATTCCCTGGCTTTCTTTATTAGTTGGTATCACCTTCTTATAATGGTATTTTTTTTCTGTTAGATAAGTCCAACTGGAACTCGTCGTAGTCTAATAGGTAGGGTATTGGCTTATTAGACATGTGGCCATGGTGCAAACCTCAGGTCAGACAATCTCCAACAAAACGAAATATGACAAAATATTTCTTCGCCGGCTTCCTCTCAGCAGATTTCTGGCAAAAACCCTGCAAGCGAACAAAATTGCCATGAAAAGCTTTTCAAAAATCTGTCGTTCGGAATCGACTTTATACTATAGGTCCCGCTCCTCATGTATAAAATTAACACACACAACATAACGGGTATTAGAAGCTACGTCGCAATCCAGATGAAGGATTGTAATGACCAAATATGTATGTATGCAAAGTACGCATTGCCGACAATGTGACTTTTCTTAGGCAAAGTTAGGCGGACAATGAAAATTTATCGATTTTCCGGTCTTCTTATCAGTCGGTGTAATCTTATAGTTCATTGTGGAGTTTTTTTTTTTTTTTGAAAGCAAAGCCTGATGAGCATTTACAACTCTGAAGATAGGCTGGTTTTGATGTCAGTGCTGAATTTACGACAATACTTTTTTCGCTGACAAAGTTCACATTCTCGGGAACACATTGTTTATTACAGAAATTACGTTTCACACGGCCAAAGCAACTATCCGGTTCGCACTACGGTTAGGAGTTATCATTGAACCAATACAACCACTTCAGAGACCCATGGGCGTATGTATATTTCATTTGTAATTAAAAGTTATAAATACAGGCCGTGTGTAGATTTACTAGTGTGGTGCCACAGGGCATACAGAACAACTGAATTTGCCATACTATACTCCACACGGTAGCGGATAAATTGCAACGAATGAAAATAACATAAAAAAAATCAGAAAGAAAGACTCCATAATTACGAACCGATAACAGTTCATCTAATCCGGGAGTAATGTTGGGAATGGTTTTCAGAGGAATACCTTCGGTTCCATATGTGGGAGCCAGAATATTTTTGATGGTCAGTTGACAAACTTGCTCAAGCCCTATAAAGAAATCCATTACCGTTGGTTTTTGAATATTTGTCCAATGAAACGCCATAAAAAATATGTGCCCTGTCCTCTTCTGCTCATCCCTGCGCAGAGATGTGTAAGGCATGCACTTGAGGTTGAAAATGTAATATTTTAGGTCAAGAATTGCACAAATTCCAATTAAAATGATAATTATACGGCGATAATTACATTGAGCGATATGATTTTGGAATTTGAACATTTTAATGACGATTTTGAAAAAAAAGATTTTAAAAAGATTTTTTAAGTGATTACACTTAAAGAAATTGCCAGAAAGCTGAGGCGTGGATGTCGTCGAAAGAAATATTTTTCATCTTTTTTTTTTGTTTTTTCATAAGACGCCAAACCTGGTACTTGAAGTTGGATCTCCGAATATTTTAAACCTCATATCGCTCACTAGATTACATCGAACAAAGTATTGAAAAATACTGCTTTATTAATAAAAAAAACTGACCTAATTGGCCATAAGACGCCCTTTTTCAGAACTACAACCTAGCCTTTCACACCATCCATGGTTTGAGTGTTAATTTAAGCCATGAGTGGAGGGAACTACGGTTTAACATCGATGCCGAACAACAGATTTAAGAAACTTTACACGAAATTTTAATTTACTCTTAGAATTTTTGCCAGAAAACTACGGAGAAAAGTCGTCGAAAGAAATATTTTTTCATATATTTGTTTTTGCGAGATGTATGAGCTGGGATGTGAACTGTGGGCTCTCATCTAATAAAGGAGCATATTAACTATCATACTACAACGAATTCCATTCCTTAAAAAACTTTTTAATATTTGCATCTGCTGTACTGTGATAAAACGTCATTGAAATGTTGAATTTTCGGTGACATTAAAAACCTTATGCAATTCGTATGTGAATCTACTACTCCGCTGAATATTTTTATGCTATAAACAGTTTTTAATTGGTGATAATTGTATGAAAGTGTTTCCATGTTTTAATTTCTTGTCAGAATCAATTTCGATAGTAGTTCTAAGGAAAACATTTTTAATTCTCTTCTTATAGCCTACGCAAAAGGCCTTCTGATTGTCATTAATTTCACTAGAAGCCGATTATCTTAGCTGCAGGAAAAGTTGCTTAAAATTGATTTTTTTAATAGCGAGCCTGGATGGATTGGATTAAACCTTAAAACAAAAATAATGTGTGCGCCATTTAAAAGTTTAAATTTAAAAATCCAATAAAACAAAAACGGTTTGAAATTCTGCCAAATTTATTAATTTTTTGTTGTGAAGTACAATTGTTCCGGTTTGAAATGAAGTATTATTTCATTCATATGGCTGTCGCGGCTGGCCTCACACTACTTCAGTCGATCAGATAAATTTTCGTGCACTTTTTCGAGTGTATGGGAACCTTACTCGGTAATGGCATCACGAATATTGGCCTTCAAATGCTCTCTCTGGCTTGTCGGCACAACACTTTTCTTTAACGGCGCCCCATAGAAAATAGTCCAACGGTGTCAAATCGCAGCTTCCTGGCAGCCATTTGACATCACCATTTCGGCTAATTAAACGGCCGTCAAACGTTTAATACAATAACTCGATTGTGGCATGATATGTGTGGCAAGTTGTACCATTCTGTTGAAACTAAACATACTACACATCAATACCATGGAAGAGTGGATACAAAAAAATCGGTTATCATGGTGCAATAGGTGTCTCCGTAATGTTTGCGCCGTGCTCATTTTCAAATAAATATGGGCTTCCGCTTCACAAGCCGCACAGTCACATGTATTGGCTCTTGTAAGACCGCGTGTGGGTTTTCTGAGTCCCAAATACGGCAATTTTGCTTATTAACGTACCCCAGAAAGATGAAAATGAGGTTCTTCCGAAAAAATGATTTTTTTTATATAATCAACATTATTGTGCAGTTTTTCGTTGGATGGTCTTACGGCTTCAACTCTTGAACCAATTGAACATTGCAAGGCGCCATACCGATATCTTTTTGAAAAACTCGATGTAAACTGGTGCGTGAAATATTCAATTGTTGAGAATGATGACGAGTTGATGTTGTCTCAAGCACAGCTTCGATATTTTAAGGTGTAGGCACTGTACAAGCTCTCTCACGACTTGGCGCATCAACAATGAAACCAGTTTCACGAACTTTAGCAATAAACTTGCGTATACCAGGCAGTGTTGGTCCTTCTCTGCGAACATTTTTTTTTCTTTTTGCTAAGTCGGCATTATCGTGCAGTTTCTTGTTGGCTCATCTAGAAAAAACTTTTTCAAAGCCTGTGCTTACATCAAATGCATTAATTTTTTCTTTTATTTTTGATTGAATTCATCTGCCAAGAGAAGAGAACAATTTTTTAAATTAAAAGCATTTTTTTAAGTGATTTACTGCCTTACTAAGAAATTAAGATTCCATCAGTTTTATTATTTTAATTTATTTGTCCTTTTTCTTTTTCATTGAACGTTTATTGCTTAAAATGTAAAGCATTTGTCTCGTGCTAAAGCTAACGGTGAAAATCTCTTAAGGCAATGGCTCCATTAAAATGTTTTTAAAAAAGACATTTAAAATGTCCGCATAGCAATGCCTGGTTCCAGGCCATTTGTCATAGAAAACAATATAAATAAACAAAACGACCATTTAAGTGGGAATCGATATTGTGGGGAAACAAAAATAAAAAGATTAACAGAACGGGCAATAAAAATTGTGTGTCATAAAAGCATAAAGTAGGGTATTAAATAAAAATACATTTAAAAATCGTATAAAAAAAAATAAAACAGAGTCACCCTCTTAAAATGTGTGTATTTTCAGTTTTATTTTTAATTTTTTTTCTTTCATTTTATGTTTTCAAACAATATTTCTCGAGTTATTTTTAAAATACTATGCAATGCTCAACATACTATGCTACATACACACACACACACACACACACACGCTTACTCATATGGTCTTTACAAATCCAATGCGGGCACAGGCATTTCTATTTATATACGCGGCATATGCATTAATATGCACGAAAACATGCTCCATACGCAATCAAGTATGAATATGCCGCATATATACTCGTATGTTTGATGTGCATCTCATTCGGTCTTTGCCATTTGAAAGAAAGAAAAAAAAATGTTCATACTATTCCATTTGATTTTTGGATTGTTGGGGTCCATGGCAGAGCAAATGGAATATTTAGAAATTGTCATAAGGCTTGTTGTAGTAGCACGTAAACATTTTGTTTTCATTTTATTTTTAGTTTTTGAAATTTCGATTTGTAATTGGAAGTGATTTGAATTATTGAGGAAACAATTTGTTGACAAAACTGTAGACATTGTTAAATTAAAGTAATTTCAGGGTAGAAATTATTTGCTTTAGAAGTATAGCTCATTATTCTTCGGTTCACTTGGACAAGTTCAGTTTATTTTTGTAATATACTAACCCACAAAAGTAGGCATACGGTTTTCCTATCTGACTTAATTGAAATCATATGTTTCTTAAAAGGTAAATAAAGTGTTCTCGACACATTTTAAAATTTCGTAATCATAGAAGTAGACACCTCAGAGTTCTCCTATGAAAATCATTATTCCACTAAATTGCATAAATTTGCTTTACTGTTTTCCATGGTCAGAATCAATCAGTTTCCAATCTGGAAGTGATTTCAAGCCGCTTCAATTCAATACATCCACAAAACCCCATGATTTACAAAGTATAACATCAAGAACTAATATCATTCGAAGATCAGGCCGCATCACCTCTTGTGAATGAATAGAACTCCATGATTTCTTAAAGATCCTTAACACTAGTACAAAAGCCTTAAACATTTTCATAGTGCTCGTTTCTCTGCAACAATAGATGACAACCTTATCAACCTAAAGCCAATCACTTGCTTATGTAGAAGACTTCAGCTAATGAAACTGAAACAAACAAAAAACAATAACTTGAAGTAAAAAGCATATCCTTAATAAATACAAGAAGGCTTAATAACACGTCTCAAAATTCCCAAATTAGTTGCTTTACATGACATTTTATCCTAAGCCTTCGTAAGGGCAGCTGAGTTGAAATTAAACAAAAACCCTGAAGTCTTCAATGTTCCTTCAATAAATTTCTGGAATTTATATGCTTGTATAGGGTTTACCCACAGCGACGTTTCTACTTTGATACTTGTCAGCGGCCATCTTCTTGAACCTGCACCTGTTAAATTAAATGCCATTTGTTTCGTGTGTTCACTGAATGAGTTGGCAACTGACTGTTATTTTCATCGAAAAATCATCTTTAGGGATAAGGCCCCTTTTTGTATGAATAGATAAATAAACCAAGAAAATTGTCGAAATTGGAACAATACAATCCATGTGAGTACCAAGAGCTCTCAATTCACTCCAAAAAAGTTAATGTTTGTTGTGGATTTTGGGTTGACAAGGTCATCGGTACATATTACTTTTTGGTCTTCATTGGACAGACCCTCACTGGTGATAATCTATACATTAACAACACGAGGTTTTAATACGGCATGTCACGTAACCCATATTCTACACGACCGATTTAAGAGCATGGTTGATGTGAAATGTCCACTGTGATCGTACGATTTAATCCATTACAGTTCCACTTGTGTTTTCCTAAGTCGCTGCTATATAAACCACAGTGGTTCAGCCTGATTTATGCTCCAGAGTCATGTAAAAAATTCCACATTTCGATATCATTTCACTCAGAGAATGCGAGGCATATGCATATTTAAAAGTTACCATACATATGTAATGGCATCAATAGGTCTTTAAAATTTTTTAAATTATTTTAATTCAATATTTTTGTTTATGATCTTACATGTATACATACACACATACATAATTGGTCAATATAACCTTTCAGTCAGGTTTACAACCTAGCTTCTCACACCACTTATGGTGTGTATGTGTTTATTTTATACATGAGTATCGGTAACAACAGTTTAAAGTCAACAGATTTGTGGGAAACTTTTCATGGCAATTTTATTAACTCTCAGAGATCTAGCAAATAAAGAGATCTCTCAAAAAAAAAAAAAAAATACAGCGGGCCGGTATGTGTGTTCAAATGAGCTTTGATATCGAAGCTACCACTTAGGAGTTTTTGCCAGAAATCTGTTGAGAAAAAGTCGCCGAAGAAATAATTGTTCATTTTACGTTTCACTGGAGATGTCTGCCGTAGGAAGAGAAAGATAGGAAGCACTTAAAAACAGACTCTACATAATGGGTGTTATTGTAATCATTTAAGTTTTCAAAACTGGAAATTATTGAATTTTAGAAAACAAAATGAAATTTTTATTTCGTAAATGATAAATGAATACCTGACACTTATGTACCTCTTATGGATTATATCATGCAAATGATGCTCAAACCTATGACCACGATGGTTCTTTAAAGAGCTTAAATTTTTTCATACTTTTTCCAACCATTTTCCGTCTTCGCATGGTATCTCGCCAATAGTCTAGTAGGTAATGAGTTGGCTCATTAGACGTGCCACGGTTCAAAGCCAAAGTCATGCATCTCCAACAAACTGAAATATAAAAAAAAAAATTCCTAGGCGACTTACAGTAGATTTCTGATAAAAACTCTGAGAGTAAATAAAATTGCCATGAAAAGTTTTTTTGGTTGTTCGAATTCGACTTTAAACTCAAGGTCCCATAACATAGGCGGCGTGATATATAATACTAACTAAAGGGTTGGAATGACTAATTCACTATGTCTTTATGTACGTATCTGCCCAATGACAGCTGTAATGTTTTTATCTTGTTCCTGGAAATTATTGTTTATATTGGAAATAATGTTAGAGCCTCTAATGTATTTAGAACGATTTTATTTTTTTTTCTTTACTCCTAACATAGCACAAACCTTAATTCGACCTTACCATAGCAAATTTATTTTAATTTTTTGTTTGTCTTCTATTTCAAGAGATTTTTATCGTTAATTTTTGCTCACACAGTGTATACATGTGACTGTTTTTTTTTTGTCTTGTTTTGCTTGGCTCGTATTTTGCATGTTTTATTAGCATAAACGAATTTTTTTTTGGGGTTAAAGAACTATTTTATTTCTATAGATTTTATTACTCATACTTTTTGCTTCCCCTATTTTGAAATGTTCAACACAAATTCAAATAAAAGAAAGCAAAAAGTGAAAAAACGAAAAAAAAGAAAGAAAAACAAGAAAAATTAATTGTAAAACATTAACACACTTTGTTTAAAAATAAGAGAGAGAGAGAGAAAATAAGTTTTTCTCTTTCTATTTCAAATGGGGTTTCTGCAACTGTTTAGTTTACTTTATTTTCTAATCTCTTCTCTTTTCTACTCCGTTTCCTTTACTTCTGTCGCCTTTAGCATCAAATGTATGCGATAATAATGATGGTAATGGCTTTAAAAGAAATGAAAGTTTAAATGGTCCAATATAATGAGAAGAAATAAGAGAGAGAGAGAGAGAGAGAGCGAAAGGCAGAGAGAAAAATAAATTGAAAATTGTTTTAAATTGAGCGCTTTTGATTTTTCAATAATCACACAGGCATTCCACTTACCTCTGTATACAAGAAAGTTTAACTATTAAACTATGCTGGTGTTTAAGAAGTTTAATAGAAAAGTTTTCTATCTTGATTCTCTCCTCTCTTTTTACTTTATTTCAGTATTTATTTTCATAAACTAAAAACTTTTGTGAGGAGTAGGAAACGTTTTAACATTGCTTAGGCATTTTTTGTATTATGGGAATATATGGGTATATGGCAACGCCTGAATAACGAGCTAAAGCTGTAGGTGGACATGGGTTTGATGGTAAATCTTAGATTTTGACCTTTAAGGGTCATTATTACATCTTGCCGTTAACTAAAGGGAGGATTTTAACTGGCAGATAAATTGTTTTTCATTATTATAACTGGACAATAAGGTAGAAGTAAGCGTTAAGCTAAAGGGAGGATCATCCTACCTTTAACTTTTAAAGTTAAGTTTATGTTTGAACTTGTTATACATATATATTATTTTCAATACGGCAACTTCAAACATAAACAAAATGAGCATATACAACAAAAAAACGAAGCCCGTCATTGCGACTAGGTTTAAAAAAACACTTGTTTAATTGAGCAGTGTTATCGACATTGCTCCGGCATTGCCATCTTTTTGAAAAACTTAACTTCATTTTATCTGTATGTTGTAATAGAGAAAAGAAGTTAACGATGACTTTAAAGTTCACTTTAGCTAAAGTCACCTTTAACTAAACCCAACTTTAACGCCAACTTAGTAAGTCTATATGATATCAAAAGAAACAAAAACAACAATAAGTTTAACTGCCAAGAAAAAGCCTTATGCTATTCTAACAAATAGCAGGTGATGTACAAAACTATTTGCCTGTCATTCTTGTCTCTGCAATTATAGCAGAAATCAATGGCCCATAAGCCTTGCTTAAGTATATAGAATACAAAATCTAGTAGTAACCTCAACTATGACATGACGTAACGTAACATAATTGGTCATTACAACTCTTTAGTCAGGATTACAACTTAGTTTCTCATACCACTTATATTTTGTGTGTGTTAATTTTATACATGAGTGACAGGACCGACAGATTAAAGTCATGTGTTTGAGAAAATTTTCTTAGCAATTCCATTAACTCTCATAGTTTTTACCAAAAATCTGTTGAAAGGAAGTCATTGAAGAAATACTTTTTTTTTATTCGTTTTATTGGAGATGTTGGCCTGGGGCTTGGACCGTGGCCTTGCGTCTTATAAGCCATCATATTACCTACTAGACTGCTGCGTCTCCAACAACCCCAACTGCGACATCGAAAATAATTTCATCCTAGGAGGTTATTATTTAGCAAAAGAATTCCACGCTTGGCTATCATATAGCTTGGCAATAACAAAATATTTCTTCCATACAAGTTGTCCTCACCAAGAATCAGAACAACAACCGATCTTTCTGGCTTGAACACAGAGTTATGCTCTCTTAGCTTTCTCGAGCTGTATATTCTTGAGCCGTAAAGATTTGTACTTTATCATTTTTCCATTCCTTTATAACCCTAAGAATAATGTGGTGACATGCAATCAATTTTCCCAAGATTATTGAATGATCAATATTCGATCCGTGTCACTGTGTGTCGTGTCGACCAGTGGTATTATCTGCTGAGCCAGCTACAATAAAGCTTCTGCGGAAAGAGATTTAAATCCTTTCCAGCTTTAAAACTATAAACCGTATTTCCAAATTCCATAATGCTGGCCAGTAACAATTAGTTTCATGGGAAGATTGTATTCTATGCTATTTCCCTTATCCTTTTTACTAACTACCATTCTATATAAGTACATACAAGTTTCCGTGGTTCTTATAAAGAGCTTAAGGTTTCACTAAATTTCCTGAATAAAGTTCTATTTTGTACAAACGCCTTCACTCCATTCGGACTCTTTCCGCTGATTTTTAATTCGGTTATTACTTGTCTACTCCACGTGTGAGCAGGGAATACTTTTTTTCTGTTCCTTTGCACATACTATTCTATGGCAATTCTGATGGTATCATCTGAAGGCCTTCTAAATGTATGGGCGATGTAACGCAATTTGTGTCTCTTTATCTGGATCATAAGGGTTGTTGATCTGTCAGAACTATGATAAAGAGTAGTGATGACAGAACACAGCCTTGTCGAACACCTACATATGTATGTCAAACGCCACCGTCCTACTTAGAGTACCCTTGTGGTGTATAGACATTCAATAAGGTTTACACTCTTGCTAACACCGTGAATCAGTTGATCGAAGGCTTTCCCCATCCCATCCGTAAAACATAGATAAACACTATCCTACAGTCCGCTCCAAGATAAGACGCAAGTTGTTTATGTATATGATTGTATGTATATATTTGGGGTGCGGAGAGAACGCAAGCTCGATGTGGCATTATACTCTTAGTCATTGTCAAAACCAAGTTTAGATAGTCTCCGACCCCTTCGAATTGGTACTCATGGTGATGCAATCAATGATATGTTTATGTATATCATGTGGTTGAATCACTGTACGTGGGGGCGCTGGTAGGCGCATTGTTTCTAGCCATGCTTTAAGCACCGTGGGGTGTGCTGTCATAGCGAAACTCAAGTAAAACCCTGGACTAATGTATATATTTGTATATATTTGGGGGAATGGAATCCATATTGTTCTTGCCTCTAAACCGGTGTTACTTGTTTGATTTCCTTTTATTTCCTGCATAGTATAGTAGGTAGTGTGTTGGCCTTTTAGACGTAAGGCCACGCTTCAAACACCAGGTCCGATATCTTGAACAAAACGAAATAGGGTTGTAATGACCACTTATGTATGTATGTAATTACGTCACTTTGTTAACCACACAGAGCAAATGAATGCCGCGCTAGTTGTTAGGATTTGTGAAGGCGCCCCTTTTAGCCATGTTTATCAATCACTACACTTGTTACCATTGCCATTAGCAATTTTCGATTGTAATGTCAAAATGAAGACACAAAAAGATTCAAAAAAAACCACAGTGAATATTATTGATAAAGGTCTTGAAGTTTATTTAGGGATTTTGAACGAATTTGATAATTCCTTTACACAATTATAAAAAACTATTTTTTTAATTAAAAAAATTTTAAATTTTTTATGTTATTCGCATTTAATTTCATATGTTCATCATTAATTTAAAATTTCTATAACCCAAGGTAGTGGCTAATTCACTAGAATGTTCATTCATTAGAATTAAGAGTGAAAGCCACAATGAAATTCGTTTTCAAACCTTTTCAGTCATTTCAGATTGAATAAAGGAAACTGAAATGAAATAATATTTCGATTTAATTGTGAGAGACTAAATTATAAAACGAAATACAAACTGAAATAAATAAGAAGATCAAGTTGAAAGCAACCATAAAGTATTTAAGCAAGAAATTTAAAAAAGAAAAATCTATACATAGTAAAACTGAATGGATAAGAATATTTGAATTGAAATGAAAACAAAAACTAAAATTAAAATAAAAGAAAATGAAAGGAATTCTAAAAGCAAGCAATAAAATAACAAAGTGGTATTGAAAAAACACCAAAGAATCCATAAAAAAATACAAAGAAAACAGAGAGAGAATCTTAGGAATTCTTTAATAAAAAATAAACTATAAAAACACAAACATTCACTCTATAAAACGCTAACTAATGCCCCTAGTAAAAGCAAACGTAAGACTAAATGAAACAACTAATGCAGGCAACAGCAACAGCACTAGCAATAGCAAAACAGAAAAATAGCAATAAAGTGGATAAAAAGATCATAAAAAACGTAGAAAATGAAACATTCAACAATATTTTGGATTTTCTGGCTGACATTTATCAGCATACATCACAATCAATTACTGTGTACAAGTGCTGCCGTAGCTAAACAGCTACAATTACAGCAAGAGCACCACCAGCAATTGCAACAATTGCTACAACGAACAGCTGCACTGGCAGCAGCCAACTCATCAATACGACGACTCAAACAGCAGCAACAACAACAATTGCAGCTAAAGAGGCAACAACAATGGTTTCCAAAAGAAGGCACAACAAAAGAAGTAATAGGTGATGTTGTCGATATGTCTACAGACGTTGTCGACGCTATTGACAAGGCAAACGGGAACAATGAAAAGAATGTCGATAAAAATAACTTGGCAAAATCCAAAGACGACATGCGACAAAAGAAAAATGCCATAAAATTATCAGCAGCATCAGCAGCAACGAGAACAACAGCTGAATCAACAAAATATTTCATGCAACAAATGCTAAGGCAACATGAGAATAAACTGAAGCAAACTAATCATACGACTGGCCATGCTATGACAAATTCCGATTCCCTGGAGAATATTTCCGATGAAATTAAAGATTTTCGCAAACGTCAGTTCAAAAATAAACAACAACAACATCAAAATAAAAACATTAATGATCCACAGACAATGATTTACGATTTTAAAGAGAATCTACAGAATCTACTTAAAAGCAATATTAGCCACATTAAATTACAGCCACTGTATAGCGACGAATATATGTCGACGGTAACATTGTCTACGGTGAAACGTGCGGCTATAATGTTGCAACCACAAACCACACAAACAACAACAACAACAAGCTCAACAACTCCTAGCACCCCGGCCACAAGCACAACCACCAGCACCGCCAACATCGCTACCACCAGCACTGGCAAAGCAAAACTCAGAGCAGCTACAACTACTTTAAGGCCAGCTTATTATTTTATTTCACCCACTTCCTTTGCACCAGCCATAGAAAGTTTACCATCAACTGCAACATCAACAATACCAACAGTAAGAGCAACTGTAGGAAACAAAGTCAACAACATATTCGTTGCCCATTCAACACCGGTAGAACGTCGTCATATTATACCCGAAAAACTGCAATATACCAGAGAGATTATTATCAAACAGGGTCGTCTTATGGGTATTAAACGTAAATTTCCACCCTCTTCGGGTTTACGTGTCGTTGATCAATATCTTGGTTTGCCGTATGCAGAGGCTCCTGTGGGTAGCCGTCGCTTTATGCCACCAGGTATGTTATGCATTTTAATTAGTCGGTAATAGAAAAAGTTATTTCGTTATATTTGTTATTTTAATACAACAACTCACATTACAATTGTACACATGTATTTATGTTTGTCCAGATAAGTTGCACTTTTCAGTTCCTTTAAACAAATATTCCAGATTAACAGAGGATTCGTCATCTGTATCATGTGATGATAGGACCGCCATCGTATCGGTAGAGACAAACGACAACCTCTGTACTCTCTGTCCTTATGTCTGATATTGTAATTTTTTTCCAAGTGGTGAAGAGTCTTAGATTTCTTATTAACATTGTTGTTGATGTGAGAAGCTAAACCGTAGTTCTCGCTAGAAGGGGGGTAACCAGGTTTAGAATGCATTCAGGATACAACATTTGGCGTTTAGCCCTTACATCATGTACAGACTCTTACGGGCCGAAGTGGAACCAACCTTGGTTTACGAATGTAATCGTGTTTAAAACGCATTCAGGATGCAACATTTGGCGCTTAGCCCCTGACATCACGTACTGTACACCAATCTAGGTCTACGGGTGTAATAGTGATAAAAAGGCATTTAGGATGTAACATTTGGCGCTTAGAACAGACGTCACTTACTAGATCTTACGGGTCGTGGTGGAACCAATCTCGTTTTACGTTGCTTATGATTGATGGACGGCGTGCAAACACCAAAAATTACTGCAGACTGTTTGACAGAGAAGGAGAGTCCACTCTATTTCACTTCAACTAAAGTATTATTTGCTAAACCCTCTGATCTTCTATTGAAACAGAGGGCTAAGCTGTTGACAGTAAAGCTTAATGCAGTTAAATTCCGGCTTAACCTTCATAATGGGCATGCTGAAATTATCGGAATACATACACATTCGGATCAATTTGATTTTAGAATTCTAACTAGAAAAATCTGGTCTGAAGATCCGGTAGTTCCTAGTGCAATCCCTGATGTTTAGAACATTGGTCCGAAAATGCTGGACAATGAATATTATACAATATTAGATTTTCGCATAGGTTGCCTAACGACTGTCAAGCTTTCCAGGTGGAGGTCATGGATAATTTGAAAGCAGTCGGATCGACAGGCTGCTATTAAGTTCCAAACTTCTATATCCGTTCTCATTCACGAACGCCGGGTACTTCTCACGGAAATCTCGTAGATAACTGACTCGGATCGCCAGGCTGCTATTAAGTTCCGAACAAACGTAACTTCTATGTCCGCTCTCATTCACGAACGCCGGGTACTCCTCAAGGAAATCTCGTATTAGGTAACGCTTAGATGGGTTCCAAGATAAAAATATCGTCAGATTTTTTTTTAAGACCAACACTCAGGAGATGACCCCTATTTGTGCAAAGCATTCGCTGGAACGCAGGAAAAATAGTTCATAGCAGAAATGAAAGTGGGGGAGTGTGCTGCAATTGTTTTTTTAATGGCCAGTGTATAAACTTTCGTCAACTTTTTTTCGAGATTTAATTTGTAGTAATAATTCTCATTTTCTTTTTGCTATTGTTAGTAATCACATATAATGTCAGACAATCACAAAGACCCCGAGTCTTTGGGTGGGAATCGAATCCACGCTCTTGGCACTTGAAGTTTAGCACACTACCAACTAGGCCAACAGGGCGCTCGATATTGTTACGGAACTGGTCAGGGTTGGTACGGAACAATATCTCCGATCTGTAACAGAGTTCACTTGTTTCGATTGCCTCAGTTAAACTAAGTATTCTTAGTCCATTTTTGAAAAGCTTCAACTTCATTGATAGCAGAAAGGTTAGTAATTGTGGTATCACAATGGCCCTAAACTCTGCCTTAAGTGGCACCTTGCCTTTTAGGAATGAAACGCCATCTAACTTAACCTCACATTTGCGTAACTGTAATTTTTCGCATACAAATGAGAATCTACTTTATCCCCAACCTTATGTTATTGTCTATAAATTTTCATTCAACTACAAAGTTTTGTTCCGCTTTCTTTTTTTGCTTTGCTTTCTAAAACAGAAACACAAAGTATATACATAAAGGAATACACATAAATATACTCTTATATGTACGTCTGTATCTAAGCATTTACCAATTTCCAATTCCCTTTTCTAACATTTCTTTTCAGCTTGATTTTGTAGTAAGTCTGTTAAAGGGTCAAGTGTTGCCTTTATAATGATTTCTCGCAGTATAGAGTGTGTGCAATAGTTTTATACTCGTATGCTTATGCAACTAACAACTGCTTGCAACACTTTTTCTTTTCCGCATAATGAATATGTGGCAGCTGAACTGGGTTTATTTTTTTTTTTCTTACTTACTTTTATTATAATTTTTTTTTTTTTTTTTTTGTAAGTACTCTTCTAGGATTTCTTTTTTTGTTTTTTATAAATTTTGTTTTTGCTGCTTCTCCATGCAACGAATGTACATTTTAATGAGTATAAGTTGCTACGTTATTGTTGTTGCTGTTGATTTTAGATTGTAAATGCAAAAACAAAAAAAAAGACAACAAAAATTAAAAATGAAAAAGAAAAATTCCAAGAATTTTTCCTGATGTTACAATTAAATGAAGCGTAGATAGTAATTAAATGGAAAGGAAATTAGTAAAGAAAGCAAAACTGCATAAAATGATGTAAAAGTTTCCTGGAAAGAAATTTAAATTAATTTGGCTTTATTTAATTAAACTTGTTAAACATGTAGTTTCGAATATTCTCAAGGAAAATGTATGCCATAATAGTACTTTCTAAAAAACATTAGAAAATATTTTAATTTTCGTAGAAATTTAACTTTAAAACTGTATTTTATTTTCAGTTGTAGAAATTGTTTTCTCTTGCAGTTTAGTAATCGCACAGATCACAGATATAGAAATAAATTTTGATTCCGATAATATGTAAACTTAGGTAAATTGCATGACCATACCGTACAATTAGGTTTATTGGGTACTCCTAGAGAAAGTTCTTATCAAAAGTTTCCTTCATTCTCGTCTGCCGACCTCTATATCTCTAGATCATAGGGTAATCTGCATAAATCTCCTTCTGTTCTCATCAAGATACCAGCAGATCATACATAACATAATTGGTCATTACAACTCTTCAGTCAGGATTACGACCTAATTTCTCACACCATTTATGTTGTGTTTATACATGAGTGGCGGGACCTACACTTTAAAGTCGACTCCGAACGACAGACTTTTGAGAAACTTTTCATGGCAATTTTATTTTACTCCCAGAGTTTTTGCCAGAAATCTGCTAAGAGGAAGTCACCGAAGAAATAATTTTTGTATTTTGTTTTGGTGTCTGGCCTGAGGCTCGAACCCTGGCTTTACGTCTAATAAGCCAACACACGAACCACTAGACTACGGCGATCACCATTCTGAAAAATTTTACCCTGAGTCTACAGCGTCCTGTCACAAGGCATACTTACATACACTGTCGGAGAAAATAAAGTGCGGTTTGAAATATTTTTTGTTTTTTGATTAAAGCATATGTTTATTGCTTTCAAATGTTTATAAATTATAGTTTCATTTTTAATTCGGTTATTATTTTATCTAAAAAGTATCTTAACATTGAATTCTTTCTTTATATTTTCTATTTATAATAGAAACTCTATGGCACATACGGAATTTCAAGTGACAAAATAAAGTAACACTTCACTAGAAAATATTATAAATAAATAAATAACTTCAAAATTTAGAACGAAGTTGCTCCGCCTTTGTTATTTATGACTTCTCTTAATTTTTCCGGCATACTTAGCGCAAGGTTCTTCAAAGTACTTGTAGGAATTTCCCTCCATTCACTTTGCAATTTTTCCCAAAATGTTTAAATATTTGTTCTGGACTCCATCGGGTTTTTGTCATCTAAGATATCCCAAAGATGCTCTATGAGGTTTAAATCTGGGCTTTGAGCAGGCCATTGAAATTTTTCAACATTATTTTCTTCAAAATATGTTTTAGCGACCTTACTCGTGTGCTTGGGTTCGTTGTCTTGTTGAAAGATAAACTCCCCCAAGCCCATTTCCTCCTCACTGCTGTAAAGATTTTCTTCCAAAATATTTACATAGTGCTCTCCAGTCAATTTGGAATCAATTTTAACACGTCTACCTACTCCCGAAGAGGAAAAATATCCCCACACCATGAGGCAGGTTCTCATTGTTTTTTTTTCTGTCTACAGACGCTAATCTCTGTTTCTTATGCAACTCTATTCGGACAGTGACCAAACCGAAGGTAACTATTGCTTGGACCATCAGTTCATACGTTCAGTTCATAATTTCTGGGAACGCAAACCAGGATTACTTGCAAGCCTTACGGCACGACTGGCCATTTGTGAGATGTTCTCTATATGATCCATTCAAGTCATTTTACTATACAGTAGTCATTCTAAGTCCAGCTAGTCGTTTCACATGCCAAATGTAATTGTATGCCAGTTTAACCACCAAAGTCCATTACTAATGTCCCATCTTGTTATCTATTGTGCAGCAGCTTTGCTTTCCAACTCTTTCCATAAGTACTGCGATTACTACTTTTCCATTTAATTTCCTTAAGTTCCTCTCTTTCATCTGTCTATTGCCCTCTTATCAAAGTCTCTTTAAGCATCAAAGATATTACAAAAGTTTTCTCGCTCATCGTAAAGCGTACAGCCCAATGAAATATGAAACCATAAAACCACTAATTGGAAATGCAGTAGCCAATCGTATGAAAAGCATACTTGGAACCAAGTTATGGTTGCAAGAAAGTTTAAATATATTTAATAACAAACACATGCACACGCATGCATATCATATCATTCTTAAACTGTGTACGAGTGTAGTAAACCATATCCTTGAAATGCATATCTTAAGAAGTTTTAAAACAGGAAATATCTTAAAACATACATACAGAAACATGCATACATGCATACATGCATGCATGGTACATGTATGGTAGAATATGTATTTTAATGACCTACAAATACTAACGGAATTCAAGAGTTTTTAGGTTATCTTGAAAACACTGCAACGAATATAGTCGAATAGTTGTTCTCGTAGTTATTGATTTGAAGTGAGTCAGCTGTGTTCACTTTTCTGCTGAAAAGTGTGAATGATGCCTATACGTGGAGTCATAAACCGCGAAGAGTATACGGCAGTAGCTGCATGGTGCTATTCAAGAATTGTCAAGCTATGCAAATAATTTGAAATTAACAGCTTTCGTATAAGTATTAGGACCTTCATTAGGGTAAAGTGCAGCACATATTAAAATATTTGATTACAAACCCAAGTGTTCCATGATCAAATGCAACAGAAGATAAACAATTATTCATCGTATACATTTCGAATTAAAAGAAATCATGAGGCCCCTCCAATTAAGCCATTTGGAAAAATTCTGACTAGCAAGAGCATGTATAATCCATAGCCAATACGATATGGCCTTACCTCTTTTCAAATAGAATAACTCACTAAGCACAACTCTACACTGCTTTACAGACCTGCAAAAGACTGTTTTGGATCTGCTCAACAAGAGATGACAACTCTATTATCTGCTTAGCAGATAAATATAAGAAATCTTATTATTAGACAGTAGCCTCAGATTAGATATGTCAGCATTCTTTCGGCAAAAACTCTGAGAGTAAACAGAATTACAATGAAAAGTTTCTCAAAAGTTCGGCGTTCAGTGTAGAAGTTAAACTGTTGTTTCCGCCGCTCATGTATGAAATTAACAAACGCAACATAAGTGGTGTGAGATGCTAGGTTGTAATCCTTACTAAACGATTGTAATGATAAATTAACTAAGTAAGTAAAGTCATAAGGAAAAACTTCTGTAAGTAGACTTTTAGAAAATTTTATTTAAACCTTGGACTGTTTTCCTATTAGTTTAGGGTGGTTTCTTATTCGTCACATAGCTGTCATTTGTTTTTATTTCGGTTTGCGTCAGATGCGTCAGCAATGAATCGGTTTTTCGCTACTCATAAGCACTCATAAAATTTTGAATATAAGTGAGTCAACAATAGTGAAACTTAACTACTCTGATTAATTTGTACTCACTACAATATTGATTTATAAGTACAGGTTGCAATGGGTATGAGTACAACGTTGACATCAAAGTCATAACATTCGAAATATGTTTGATTCACACGCCTACTCATTCGGATTCATAAATTTAGAAAAATACTTATAATACCCATAAATAATTCGAGTGATTCGAGTCATTCATCAAAATTAGACAGTCTTAGTTGTTGTCGCATTTATAAAAAAAGAAGAAAGAAAAAGACAAAGACAGCAAGCAAAGCCAATAAACAACCTCCTAATGAGTATTGTGTAGTGTTCATACACGAATCATACTTATTTTGTGATTCTGGTAAATGTTGAGCAAAGGAGAGTCGAAATATTTTTAAGTATGAGTATGATAAGTACTTCAAACTTTGAAAATGAGTACTATGAGTATGATATTAAAATAAGTATAAATGCGTATAGGTATCACAAATTATGAGTATGATTCGAATCTACTCATCTTTTGGAATACTCATTGCTGACCTCTGCGTGATATGCTGCTTGCAGATAAATTTTTTTTTTTTTTTTGTAGAATGCGTGCTTAGTATTCGGACATAGAAAGCAAGTAAACTTCTTCGTTTGTTGTTATTGCTTCCATCACATTTGAACTGTCATAAGACCATAGAGGTCCCATGTCGTTAACCTGAGGATTTTACAGGAACTGCTATGAATATTTTTTTATAAAGCAAGACTCTTTAGGAAGCGGACAGTGTTTGGATAGTTGTACTCCATACTTACTTACAATTGGTCATTATACCCTTTTGTCAGGATTACAACCTAGCTTCTCAAATGTTAAGTAAGTTAATTTTATACATGACTGGTGGCGCCTACTAATGGTTTTTGTTTGAGAAACTTTTCATTGGAATTTTATGTCACTCTCAGAGGTTTTGTCAGAAATCTGCTGAGAGAAAGTCGCCGAAAGAATTATTTTACCATATTTCGATTTGTTGAAGATATCTGATCTGCGGTTTGAACCGTGGTCTCACTTCTAATAAGCCAACATACTATCTGCACTACTACGGCGACTTCATTTCTATCAAACTCATTACCTAACGTTGGTAAGTGCATTTTTGAATTTTCAAACGCTAAAGACAGTAAGTATACTTTGTAGATATGTAGAGTGCTTGTAGCTGTAAGACAAAAACTTTCAATGACTTGCAAGATATTTAGTGGAATATCTCATGCAAGCATGTATTCTTTTATTTAAAGCGAACATGTAAATTATTTCTGTATGTATGGCAGTAAACGTTTGTCTTTTCCGCCAAAAACTCAAATAAAATCTCGTTTCTATTGCCTTATTTCGTACATTACGTAGCAACGTTTTAACATGCAATTGTGACGTCTACAAATTGCAGTGAAATTAAATTCTACCACCACAAAAACCTCTAACCCCTTCCTCTTCCCCAAACAGCAAAATATTTAAAACAATAACTTTTGTATGGTTGTGCAGAAAAGTAAAATTACGTTGTTCTCTTATGGATGGAATGGAACATTTTCTAATTTATGGAGGTTAACCGGGGAATTTTTTTTGTTAAATCTTGCGCTAAACGAAAAATGTTGCACAAAAGAAATGTAATTAAATTCATAGATGTGGTCGTATTAAAAGTTAAAGAAAAGAAAAGAAAAAAAATTGCAGGATTTTTTTTAATACCATAAGACACTGTAGTTTATAATGATATTATGCATGCATAAACCATGGAATAAATTACATTTTGTTTGGAATTTTTTTCCATTTGTGTTTTTTTTGTTCTAATTTGGGTTTGATGTTGTTTCTGTTTGTACATGTCATCTTGTGAATTTTTGTCTTGTTTTAAATCTTTAAATTAAAATCAAATATGTGGTTAAGTCGTCTTTAATACGTATCTCTAGTTAACACGCTGAATTTAGTGTCATTTTAAACTTTATTTTCTCTTCTCCTAGTATTGTGGTGGTTCATATGTGTGTAATGAATCACCCATTTTCCTGTGTAGTTTTTTGTTGATGTATTAGTGCTTATTTATTCGTATGACTCGTAATAGCGTTGGGGTGGTAATTGTAGAGAAGAAAAAACTTGTTCCCATATGTAAGACATCTTTGATATTTGCGTGTTCATATGTCGTACAGTGTAACCGGCAACAAATTGTACAAGAGCACACATACATACTTAGTTGATAATTACAGCTCTTGAGCCAGGATTACGACCTAGTTTCTTACATCATTTATGTTGTGAGCGATAATTTTTATACATGAGTGGCGGAGTTTAAAATCGACTCTGAACAACGGATTTTTCTGGAAACTTTTCATGACAATTATAGTAGTCGCCGTAGTCTAGTAGGTAGTGTGTTGGCTTATTAGACGCAAGGCCCAGGTTAGACATCAAAACGAAATATGAAAAAAATATTTCTTCGGCGATTTCCTTTTAGCAGATTTCTGGCAAAAACTCTGAGAGTTAATAAAATTGTCATGAAAAGTTTCTCAAAAATCTGTCGTTCGGAGTCGACTTTAAACTGCAGGTCCCGCCACTAATGTATAAAATTAACACACACAACCTGAATGGTGTGAGAAGCTAGGCCGAAATCCTGACTGAAGGGTTGTAATGGCCAATTATGTATTTATGTGTGAATGTTTCATGGCAATTTTATTTACTCTCAGAGTTTTTGCCAAAAATCTGCTCAGAGGAAGCCGCCGAAAGAAATATTTTTTTCATATTTCCGTTTTGTTGGAGATATCTGACCTGGTGTTTGAACCGTGGCCTCACGTCTAATAAACCAATACAATATCTACTAGACTAACTATTTAGGGAGCCTATATTCCACTGAAAATGAGATACAACCAAAAATGAGATAAAACCTAAATACATAGGTTGTTGCCCCGAAATGAATTTATTAAAGACAGAAGGGTAGATAACTAATCATATCAATTCATTAGAACACAAGCTCAATGTGACTTGTTTTACTGTTTTGGAAACAGGCTGTAAGCCAGATGTGAGACTTTAAAGACTACTGTCATCTGTAAAAGTGTACATTACTGTAAGACAAAATTGGAAATAAATTGGAGATAAAACAATAACTGGCGATACTGTATGCCTTTGCCTTTTGCCGAATCAAATCAAATCTTTATTTTAAAACCCAAAAAATGCATTTCTATGGTCCATTTATGACTTTGTGGCGTCTACAATGATGTTACTTGCCACTCTGTTATGCTGACACAATTGCAATGCCACATACTTATCATTAGTATTTTAAATTTTGTTTTTCTTTCTGTTTAAGATTCTACTGTATCTGGTATTTGCATTCAAAAACTCTTTTAATACCACAAAAAATCTCAACCTGTGACCCACACTATTGACTCATGGTTTATAACAGATACACATCCATTCACAAACCATTTAACATATTCATACTTATGTACGATGTGTGTATATTTACTCATAAGAATATCTATGTACACAGATACACATACATCATACAAGTACTATTATATGTTGATTTGCTCTAGAGTTTGATGTGTATGTCGTCTGTGAGTCAAAGAACAGAAAACAAACAAAAGATGTGTCGAATTGGTTTTAATATTCAAATCTCTATGCAAGTAATGTGAATCATATTTGGCTTGGGTGTTTGAAAAAGTTTGGTTACAAAGAACAAAAATTAAAAATTTTTTTTCCAGAGTACTGCTCCAATAAAACGAAATATGAAAAATATTTCTTTGTCAACTTTTTCTCATTAAATTTCTGGCAACATCTGAGGGAGTAAATAAAATTTCCTTTGAAAAAAATCTGTCGTTCGGAGTCGACTTTAAACTGTAGGTCTTCACTACTCATGTATCAAATTATCGCACACAAATATTTCTTCGGCGTCTTCCTCTCATCAGATTTCTGGCAAGAACTCTGAGAGTAAATAAAATTGTGATGAAAAGTTCCTCAAAAATCTGTCTTTCGGAGGTCTGTAGGTCCCGCCGCTATAAAATTAACACAGACAACATAAGTGGTGTGAGAAGCAAGGCCATAACCTGACTGAAGGGTTGTAATGGCCAATTATGTAAGTATGTCTTATCAAATTGAAAACGAGCACAATATTACCCTGTTATGTTTCTAGCATCACAGCATCATATCCTTTAAATTCGTAAATTTGTTCAATAGTCTGCCACGAATTCTAACCTTAAAGAACGAAACTATGACTATGTAATGTTAGCAATTTTCTCTAAGTATTTCAAAACATTGAAAAGTCATCTAACGGCAATTTGTCACAGGACTTTTTCGAACACCCAATACACATGGGTGTTTACAAGTTTGTTTGTGTGTTTTATACATGTTTACTTAAGGTGTAATACTAACCGACTAGTTTTGGTTTTAAGCAGAAGAAAAAAAAAGATTTCTATTTCAATTGCGCAATACAGAAAACCAGAACGGAGAGAAAGATAGAGGGTGAAAGACAGAGAGAGAGAAAAAAGAGAGGGAGAGCTAGAAGTGGATGCTTTCAAAGTAATATGGTTAAAGTAACCCAATAAGCCAAAATGTTGCTGAAACTGTCATACATGACACACTAGGTGTGTACAAAAGTCTGCATTCAGTTACCCCAATGAGAAACAACCCCTGTCAAGCTGTTAATTAGCTAAAGTGCCTATTGGGTTTCATTTTAAATTATAAACCGACGCCACGTTGTCAAACTATAAGTTGTTCTTGGGTGACCAAAAGTCTGCATGGAGAACAATAAAAACTTAAAGCAAAATTACAATCAAAAGCAAGTTTTTTTTTTCCTGAACTCATCAAGCAAAAAGTAGAAGTTGAAAATGAAATGGAAAATGAATAATACAGCAACTCATAAGAATATTAATAAAGAAACATAAAAAGACTTGAGTTGTTTTTATCTCCTTCTCAAAAGAAGAGTCAGAAAGCCATTGCTATACAATAATACAGTTGAGGGCAAAAGCCCTGTTTCAACAATAAAAAGACACAAACAAGGTTATTAAAAAATAGAGTAGAGACAACAAATATAAACTGGAGCAACTAGTGGTTAAAAGCATAAGAAACAATGGAAATAACATTGTATGAAAACTTAATTTAATATTTAAATAAACATTTTTATTTTTATTGTAGATGTCTTCTATAAATTTTCTATTTGCCCATATAGACGGCTATTTCAGGCTGTTAACATGTTTTTAGACAAAATACTCTAAGAGACGGCATAAAACGAATGTTGAACGATAACATTGTAAATAAATTTTATGATTATGACCACTTATTAACAGGATATTAAAATATTTATTAGGCCGTTTAAAATTTAAATGAAAAATTAAGACATAGTCGTGGTGCCGCAATGGCTTGGTTTGGTAGTTAATAAAAGTACACTAAAGAAACGTTAAACATTTTTTATATACTGTGCGCCATCCATCGGTTTAAATTTAAACCATCAGTTATTTCGAATCTGCCAATACTTATGTCATTTTATGCAGTCACAAAATTCAGTATATTATCTCCACTAAACGTAATGAATCGATTTACGCTTGAGCAACATTTCGATTTATTGGAAATTTATGTCCAAAGCAAATACAATTCCTCGGAAATTGCACGAAAATGTCATACAAAATTTGGTCCCAGAGAAAGACCAACAGTGCCCGGTATACGCAAGTTTATTGCTAAAGTTCGTGAAACTGGTTTCATTGTTGATGCGTCAAGATGTGAGCATGATCGTACAGTGCGTTCAGCAGAAAATATCAAAACTGTGGCTGAGAATGTGCGGGAGAGAATCCATCAACATCAACTCATCATCGTTCTCATGAATTGAACATTTGACGCACTAGTTTATGTCGAATTTTTCCCAAAGTTCTCGGTATGACGTCTTGCAAAGTTCAACTGGTCCAAGAGTTGAAGCCGCATGGCCATCCGCTTCGTTTTCGCTTCGCTAGATGGGCCAACGAGAAACAACACGAAGATATCAGTTTTGCCCAAAAAAAAAAAAATCATCCTTTCGGATGAAGCTCATTTTCATCTTGGTCGTTACGTTAATAAGCAAAATTGCCATATTTGGGGCTTAG
Organism: Sarcophaga subvicina; assembly: GCA_936449025.2. NCBI lineage: Eukaryota > Metazoa > Arthropoda > Insecta > Diptera > Sarcophagidae > Sarcophaga > Sarcophaga subvicina. Next base: position 31,286,552 of record OW388081.2, read on the forward strand.
AAAACCCACACATGATCTTACTGAAGCACTGCACCTATTACGAGTGATTGTTTGTTGTGGCTTGTGGAGAGGAGGAATCATAAGCCCATATTTCTTTGAAAATGAGGACGGCGCAGCCATTACAATCAATGGAAACACTTATCGCATCATGATAACGGATTTTTTGTACCCGTTCTTCATGGTATTGATGTGAACGGTGTTCGGTTTTATCAGAATGGGCTACTTGCCACATATCTCATGCCACAATCGATTTATGGCGTCAAACGTTTGATGGCCGTTTAATTAGCCGAAATTGGCCACCAAGAAGCTACGATTTGACACTGTTGGATTATTTTCTATGGGGCGCCATTAAAGAAAAGTATTATGCCGACAAACAAGCAACAATTGAGCATTTGAAGGTCACCATTCGTGATCCCATTGCGTGTGATACGATCCCATACACTTGAAAAAAAGCACGAAAATTAGTCCGATCGAATGAGGTACTGTGAGGCCAGCCGCAGCAGCCATATGAATGAAATAATATTCCATATCTAAACGGAACAATTCTATTGCGTTTTTAAATTTAAACTCTTAAATTTCCCACCCTATATATAAACAAAATCTAGGGGATGTGCATTTTTTTAATTCGAAAAGGGAAGTATAACAAACGTTTAAAAATTTGCAACAAAAGCGTTTCACATAAGAATTATGCTGCTAAAGAGCTTTACAAATCCACTGACTATGACCTACCTAACAGAGGAGTACTACAAGGTATTCTTTCCTATCCTTAATTTTAAATAAAGCATTGAGTGCGTAAGATACCATTGAAATTTTTTTTTTTCGTTTGAAAAACTTATTGATGTCATTATGTGTGGAATATAAATTCGTCCAAATGTCCGGCACGGCTTCTCTGAGTGGAGTGCATACGAAATGCTCAATTTTTCATGACCATGACATAGTAATGGGTTAAATTTGACCGATGGCCTGGGTTATTTTGGCATTGAGGACCGCAATGGTCATATTCCTGGGACTTAAGAAAACTATACAAGAAAATGTCTAATGTTCTCAAATCACTCTTGCAGAATATCCAATGTGACAGGTGCTGTGTGGCACGTAGCGTCGTCCTGTTAAGACGTCATGTCGTTAGTGTTCACATTTTCAAAAGCAGCATGTATTGGACGCTTTTTAATCTCATGTGATTTGGTATCATCCCGAATTCGACAATTTTGTTTGTTCATGTTCCTCGCTGAAGACGATTTTCCGATGAAAATTTTGTCAACTGCTTTTTTCGCGAACACACGACGTTGTCTGAATAAATGACAACTAATTTCATCCTTGTCTAGTCTAGCTTTTTATATGTGGGCATCACTTTATATATTCCGAACTCTGACAGCCGGCAATTAGACGGTAAATGCTGATATTTTTACTTTGGATTTTTCTAGTATTTCGAGGGGATTTTACTTAAACCAATTCACTTTGATTGTCGCTTAGTCTAGTAGGTAGTGTGTATTTCTTCGGCGAATTAATCTCATTTCTGGCTAAAAATCTAGGAGTAAATAAAAATTGTCATGAAAAAGTTTCTCAAAAAACTGTCGTTCGGGGTTGACACATGTAGGTCCCGCCACTTATGTATTAAATTAAGGCACACAACATTAGTTGTGTGAGAAGCTAGGTCGTTATCCTGAGTGAAGGGTTGTAGTGACCAGTTATGTTTGCATGTTGCCTACTGGTTTAACGACAATCGATTTAAAACAACAACAGTTGCAGCACTTACATACATACATAATTGGCCATTACAGTCAGGATTACGGCCTAGCTACTCACACCACTTATGTTGTGTGTTGATTTTGTACATGAGTGGCGGGACATACAGTTTAAAGTCATCTCCGAACGATTGCAGAGAGTCGAATAGGTTTGTTTTCTTATTTTCGTTTTGATGTCTGACCTGGGGTATGAACCGTGGCCTTACGTCTAATAAGCCAACACATTACCAACTAGACTACGGCGACGGCGAATAGTAAAAAATGTTGTGGTATCGTTGGGGTTCATGTATTCTCTCAGTTCTTTAACTCTTTGTTTATAAATCGCTATTGGTGGCGGCTGTACTTTCCACACTCTCGTACGTTACCCACCAGCATTCACCGTAGTTCCAATTTTCATCCACGGCGGCAGTTATAAATCTTGAAGCTCATTAAAGACATCAGAAGAGAGTATAGTTAGTATAAAGTTTCAATAGAATTCAGTTCTGTGATAGTTTGGGGTGTAAAGTTTACCGTCTTCTAGTTTGCATCATAACTAGGAAAATACATTTTTCCTTCAGGTACATCTTTATGGGCGGGCGTATCTTGTTATCCTGAAGTACTCCTTGTGGCCCTCAAAATCATTAAAATTAGTTTATTTTAATGACAATTTATTGTCACTTTTACACAACCCACGTAATTTTAATTGACTATTTTAATACTTACTACTCTGCTTAGCCTATTGATAATTTGCAAAGTTTTTCCATTATATTTTAGGTGCTGCCTTACCCTGGCAAGGCTTAAAAATGGCTCATCATCTACCGCCTGTGTGTCCTCAAAAATTACCGGATATCTCTTTGCAGGGTACAGCTAAAATGTCTAAAGGTCGTTATAAGCATTTGACACGTTTGTTGCCTTATCTTAAAACGGAAAATGAGGATTGCTTGTATTTGAATATCTATGTGCCAAATGAAAACGATGCAGCAACTTCATCTACTGGCGGTGGTGGCGGTGATGGTGGTGGTGGTGCTTCACCTGAATTTGCTTATGCCTCCAATGCGAATAGAGAAGATGATGATGATGATGATGAAAGTTTTATGCAAAAACATTTGTATCCTGTTGTTGTCTACATACATGGTGAATCATTTGAATGGAATAGCGGAAATGCCTACGATGGTTCTGTGTTAGCCAGTTACGGTGAAGTTATAGTTGTTACAGTGAATTATCGTTTGGGTATTTTCGGTAAGTTAAGTCATTCATTCATTCATTCATTCACTCATTCTAACTGTCACATCCACTATACGTTACGCGTTGCCAGTAACAAACTTTTAATATCACATTGTCTATTGCCACTCGTTTTATTTTTTTTTTGTTTTTTGTTGTTGTTGTTTTTTTTCTTTCTCTCTACTACTCACTCATTGCATTTCTATTTCCCACGGCAGGTTTCATGAGACCGAGTATTAATGAGAATACAGTTGCAAACTTTGGTTTACTTGATCAAATAGCTGCATTACATTGGATAAAAGAGAATATTCATTCGTTTGGTGGCGATAAGAATAGTGTTACATTAATGGGTCATACAACTGGTGCGGCATGTATCAACTATCTTATGGTATCACCTGTAGCTTCAGGTGAGTTTTATTATTGTTTTTGTTATTTTGCGTTTTATACGAATTAAACTGTGTCACAACCAGCAAGTGCATTGGAGAAGTTTTTCAGCTTTTTTCTGTTCTTTTTGTTTTTTTTTTCTTGTTTGCATGTATTTGATTGCAAAGGCTGAAGTTGATGTCGGAATGACATTTTGTGGACATTTATGAGTTTTAAATTGAATTTTTGCTATTTCTGAAGGAAACCGTTAGAATGGCGTTTTATATCAGCCACCTTGTTAATAAATTTGGATATGAATTTCAACTTTAAAGACTTAAAACGTCATTTTGAAAGTAAATTTTAAAAATGTTGCTTCTCTTCGTTTTAAGTTCTTTCCTGTTAATCAAAAATTAATTTTAACAAGCAAGAGTTTTAAAATTAAACTTTTCCATGAATCCTTTAGAAATTTGCAAAAGATATTTACTTGAGTAGTTAAGCAGTTCCAAGATTTTTATAGAAGGTTTCGCTGAAGATAAATTTTAAAGATTTTCGTTCAAAGTTCATGATATGTGGTGTAATGTAAAGTTAAAGTGAAAATAATTAGCTGCCGTGAATAGACTAATGTACGAGTGGGTAAAAAATTAAATTAAACTTTTCCATGAATACTTTAGGAATTTGCAAAGGATATTTACTTGAGTAGTTAAGCAGTTCCAAAATTTTTATAGAAGTTTATCTTCAGCGAAACCTTTTCTTAAAAATTTTCCTTCGAAGTTCATGTAACGTTAAAGTGAAAGTAATTACCTGCCGTGAATAGACTAATGTACGAGTGGGTACAAATAGTTTTTAAATAAAGTTCACTTAAAGTGCTCAATTGTTCTCTGAAAGAGAAAGAAATATGCTTATGTGCTTCGTTTGATATGGAGATAGAAATTAACAAAAAAAAATTTTTATTTTCCAAACGTTCTCTACTTTGAGAAGAACTCCGCCAAGTCAGTTTGTAATGGGGGACACATCGGAATGTATCCTTTGCCTCCTAATATGCTGCATAATCTATTGCCTAGAATTGGCAAGAATCAGAAATGCATTATTTAAACAAAGTAACCTTGTAGTTGCCTTAGTCTAGTAGGTTTTAAGTACATAATTGGCCATTACAACCCTTCAGTCAGGATTATGGATTAGCTTCTCACACCACTCATGGTGTGTGCTAAATTTATACAAGAGTGGCGGGATCTACAAGTTAAAACTTTTCATGGCAATTTTATTTACTCCCAGTTTTTTTTTCCCAGAAATCTGCTGAGAGGAAGTCGCCGAAGAAATATTTTTTCAAATTTCGTTTTGATATCTGACCTGGAGTTTGAACTGTTGCCTTACATCTAGTAAGCCAACACACCACCTAATAGACTACGGCGACTCTACGTAGGTATTGCGTTGGCTTATTAGATGTTACGCCACTGTTCAAATCCCAGGCCAGACATCTCCAACAAGACGAAGTATGAAAAAATATTTCTTCGATGATAAAATTGCCAACAAAAGTTTCTCAAAAAAAGATCTGTCGTTAAAAATTGAATTTAATCCCGCCACTTATGGATAAAATTAACACACACAACATAAGTGGTTATAATCCTGACTGAAGGGTTGTAGTGATCAATTATGTATGCATGCATGTAACCTTAGTGGACTTAATGGAACTACGGTCTGAATACAATGTCGATACCGTATTATTGGCTTGCGGCTCTAGACAAATCAACTAGAAATTATCAAATCTGACCGACATTTCTTCAGAACCGATTCTTATCGTTTAATGTCACATTTTAAAAATCAAATTGAAATCAATGAACGTTTAGCTAAACGGACAGCAAATGTAACTGAGTTTCTGATTAGAAACTATTTTAAGAGTCACCGCACAAGATGGTAGGGAAATATTTTAAACTCAGTTGTATTTTAGATTGCATTTAGAGTAACCGTTTATAGTAGCATAATACAGGTCAAAAAATGGTTTCAAAGATCCATAAAAATGAATTTTCATATCGAGATAATATTGAATCTGAATACAAAAATTTACTGGGGGTAAAGCGATCAAGAGACTCTTAGAATGACTATGCTCCGTATCGCAGAATATCTTGGAAATAACGCGACTTAAAACGGTTACCATCTTGTGGGTTCCTGGTCCCAGGTAAATAAAAGATCGCAAGCATACAGAATCCAAGAACGAATTCATACAGACTTCAGTCATAAGCTAAGCGAGTATGGAGAAGTATAAATCATTTGTATTATTATTCTTATCACCGTTGAAGAGATGCTTTGCTACTGCGAAATTAGGATCTATCGTACTGTCCTCAAACTTTATGGAACATACTTATAGTGTCTCCTACAAGCCCAGTGTCCTCTAAGCGTCAACAATAACATTTTCCTGCTTAGCACTTAATATGCATGCAGGTGTTTCATACTGCGACATATTAAGGCTCCACAGGTTCCAGGTTAGTCTCTTCGCCAGAGAATCCACATGTTGGGTTCGAGACAACATAAATGGTCAGTCAGGATTATGACCTAGTTTCTTACACCACTTATGTTGTGTGCATTAATTTTTATACATGAGTGGCGGGATCTATAGTTTAAAGTCGACTCCGAACGACAGACTTTTGAAAAACTTTACATGGCAATTTTATTTACTTTCAGAGGTTTTGCAAGAAATCTGCTGATAGGCAGTCGCCGAAGATATTGTTACGTTTTTACATTTTTAAAAACGTTTCAAATATGAGTTCGTTGATTGCAAGCAAACTTAAAATAAATTTGTGTTTAGTTTCAATTAAACTTTTTATTGTTCGCACAATTTTGTGTGTCACTATTTACAACTTGATGAATCCAACAATAATTTGCTTTATTCGTTATCCTTCTTTACACACTAACAAATGTTCGGCAGATCATTACAACGATGATCTTCAAACCACGACTGTTTTCTTCACACGCGACGCGTCCTCACACAAGACTGACTGAATTCTTACTACTCGTTGCTTGCTTTGTCTTGCCTTTTTATATGAAGGTTCTTGAAGTATAATGTTCTTGTTTTCGCCTTCTCGAGAATTCTAGTCGCATTGTTGTTTATGTATTTTGTTCACATTGCTTGTTGTTGCATTCTGGCTTTTTGTCGGTTTACTTGTAGCAAGTTCGTTGTATTTGTTAGTGTAGCTTTTGTTAATCATGTTAATGTTAACGATGTTTTCATTTACGTAGCAATATATTTTTTCATATTTTGTTTAGTTGAAGATGCCTGACCTGGGGTTTGAACCGAGGCCTAACGTCTAATAAGCCAACAAACTACCTACTAGACCACGGCGACTTCGATACAAATCCCATTCTGAATAAGTGCACCCTTGCCAACCTCAAGATATATCTGTACATTCAGATGCATAACTCCTATCTCCTCTTATTGTAGTTTCCCAATAAACATGTCGATTGCCTCAAATTATCTTGGTTGGAGAAGAGCTTTACAGCCATATTATTTCTTTGTTTACATTTGTTGTCTTTTGCAATCAATTTCACTATTGAATGTTCTGTCAAAATCTGATTCTTCAATTGCAAAGTGTTGCCGCCACGTTATTTCGGTATGCTCCATAAAAATTGTATGTATAGGGATGGCTTTTAGCCTCTTTTCATCTTCCTTTTCGTTGACTTTACTTTTACCAATATCCCCTCCCATTCCTCAGAAGGATTCTTGTGTCATTTCGTACAAACAAGCCTTCTCGCAAGCTTGTCTGCGTGCTTATTGCGGAGAATTTCTACATGTCTTGGGACTTAGCAGAGGGTAGACTTATTTTTTCTATTTAGCCGATTCAGCTACTCCGGACACAGTCCCATAAAATCTTTGAAATTTTTAATAACCAGAATATATCGACTGAACTTCCTTAGCTGGTAGTGATTTACATAAAATTTTTAGCACAAACATTTCATTATTTATTGATAATACAGGACAATTGCAGAGAGTCAGCATACGTCAGTTTTAGTTCGACTGCAATATCGATTACATATGAAAAATTTTTGCTGACCCATTCAATATTTAAATTTCACCTGCTGTTCTTCATATTCGTTTGCTTCAATTGATACGTTAACTAAAGTATTATGCTTGACAGTATCTTTTTCGCATTTCACTTTTGTTTGACATTATTTTTCCCCTTTTAAATCCTTCTTATCATATACGTTTTAATTTTTGTGACTTTAGTTTTCGTTTCTTTTTCTTTTCTTTCATGATTTTTGTTCATTTGTTTTTGTTTTTTGTTTTTCTCATTTCCCATAAAGGTTTATTCCATCGTGCCATACTGATGTCCGGTTCGGCCATGTCTGATTGGGCTGCTACAAATCATTCACTACAGCTGACAATGCAAATTGCTCATGGCCTTAATTGTCCGCTTAACGATGACAATGAAGAAATGTTATCATGCTTGCGCCAAAAACGGTAAGTAATTGAATTGATTTGCCCCATTATGCCATTGACAATGCTTGCCATACCATCCAACAACACAGGGACAAAAATGTATAAAAATTTGTTGTGCTTGTGCTTAAAACCCTTTTTAATGTCCCCCCCCCCCCCCCAAAGCAATGCAATGGTCGCTGGTATGGTAAAATAGTCTCTGTAGCAATTTATTTAGCATTTTTCCATAATTGCCACGGGGGTATTTATGTAAGTACAAATGTATGTATGTGTGTGTATGAAAATTCAGCGTTAACTAATATTTACAAACATTTACGCGTTAAACGTTACAACGTTCGTTAGAAAAGCCACAGCCATAGCCACTAAATGAGCCGTTAAAGATTAAATCGTTTACCAAATTTTGACTGAATTCATTTAAGCTAGGCCATGTAATTCGGCAATTTTATTGTGATGATTTTAAGTGTGTGGGTATTTAATTGTTTGCTAATATTAATGCAAAATGGTTATAATTTTTGTGGGTTTTCATGCTAATAATAAGGCATTAGATTTTAATTAAGTCATAGTATACCTACAAATCGTTTTTTTTTTCTCCTTCTCTCTCTGTCTCTCTCTCTCTCTCTCTTTCTTAGTAATGCGCCTTTAGTAACGACACTCTAATACCAAGTAATTATTTATTAATGAGGTCATGGCTGCTTGTGAAAGACACAAAAAATATACGTTATTTTGTTGCTGTTTGTTGTGCATTTCAATTACATTTATTGCTTAAAAAATCTCAAGTATTTTTGGTTATATTTGATAGTGTTGTGGGTTTTTGGTTAAAATAAACACACACACACACAGATACATATACACACACAGAAAGAAAACCAGAATGTAACATAGAAAGAAACTAATGAATTCATTTGCGGGCTGTTAAATAAATTATAAGGCTTTTATAAATAGAAACTAAAATCTAAATATTAACTCAACAGTAATGTATAGCTAAAGTACAGTAAAAGCTCAGGAAAACAGAATATTAAAAAGAAAATACTCACGTATATATGCTAAAAACTCTATCATACTTGAGGCTTATTTACAATGTATGTATTTTATTTTCTTTTGTAGCAAATGGTACACGTTCTTTTATCACTTTTTCCTACCGTTCTGTGTGTTTTTGTATTTTCTAATCTAAATATTTGGTTTTTGTGGTGTGTATTGTATTTCTATTTACATTAGCATTTATTTACTTGAGTAGGACAATAAAGGAAATTAAGTTTCTTAATCAACATTTGATGGATTTAGAAAATTGAATTTAATTTTGTGGAAAACTATAAATTCCAAGGTATTTGTTTGTTTGTTTTGCTATTCTAAGCTAAAAACTGTATTTAAAATATTTGAGTTATTTGATAAACAATTTATTCAAACAATAGGCAATCAATATCCTGTTAATGAAAATAAAACCTACAAAAAATCTACAGTATAACATATATAATTGGTCACTACAATCCCTCAGTCAGGATTACGTCCTAGCTTCTTACACCACTTATGTGTGTGTTGTGTGTGTTAATTTTTATACATGAGTTGCGACAAGCTACAGAGCAACTTTTCATGGTAATTTTGTTCACACTAAGAGAGGTTTTACCGGAAAACTGTTGAAAGTATGTTGCCGAAGAAATTTTTTTTCCATATTTCGTTTTTTTGTTGGAGATGTCTGACCTCGGATTTGAACCGTGACCTCACGCCTAATAAGCCAACACACTACCTACTAGACAATGGCGACTTCAACTAGAGATTTGTTTTAAATACCTCTTTTTGTATTTTATTATCATATTTACTATTGGATACAAGACTATCCAACTAATCTATTCGAGAACAGGGCACCTGGGATAATTTACTTACTTAATTACCCATTGCAATCCACTAGTCAAGATAACAATTAAGTTTCTCACAGCATTCATGTTGTATGTGTTAATTTTATCTGTAAGTAAAATGATCTACTGTTTAACATTGACTCCGAGCGACAAATTTGTGAAGACTATAGAGAGAAAGACGCCGAAAATAATTCGCGCACGGATTCTCGTCTAAGTCACTGCCATATTTTTAATAAAGTTAACTTTATTGTATCATTAGGTTGTAATAACGAAAATAAGTTAAAGCAGACTTTAAAGTTACCTTTAACTAAGAAGTCGCCGTAGTCTAGTAGGTAGTGTGTTGGCTTATTAGACGTAAAGCCAGGGTTCGAGCTCCAGGCCAGACATCAAAACAAAGTACAAAAAATATTTCTTCGGTGACTTCCTCTCAGCAGATTTCTGGCAAAAACTCTGAGAGTAAATAAAATTGCCATAAAAATTTTCTCAAAAAATCTGTCGTTCGGAGTCGACTTTAAACTGTAGGTCCCACCACTCATGTATAAAATTAACACACACAACATAAGTGGTGTGAGAAACTAATTCGTAGTCCTTACTGAAGGGTTGTAATGACCAATTATATATGTGTATGTATGTATATACCTTTAACTAAACCCAACGGCAAGTTGTAATAATAGCCCTTAAAGTAAATAAAATTGCCACGAAAAGTTTCTCAAAATTATGTCGTTTAGAGTCGACTTTAAAAATTTAGGTATAATTCATTCATGTATAAAATAAATACTTACAAGTTTTATGAGAAGCTAGATCGTAATCACGGCTAAAGAATTGTAATGCACGTATATATCTCGAGAGAGATTTCATGTCGGCTCTAGACAGAGAATCTAAACACCGAAAGAAAGCCCTACCCAGGTTCCTTAACCGCATCTAAACTGCTACACAGTTACACAGGCAGTGTCTAACGAACTAGTTTTTCACACCATCCATGCTGTGTGTGTTAATTTTATTCGTGACTGGCAGTTTAAAGTCAACTTGAGAAACTTTTCATGACAATTTTTTTACACTCCTTGTTTATGCCAGAAGAAGAAGTTGTGAAGAGATATTTTCTTATATTTCGTTTTGTTGGAATTAAGGCTCCCTAAATGCTATCAACTAGACAGTTATCTAACTCTTTCTTATCGCATCGTACCCTGCAGTGGTCCGACTGCGATATCTTCCAGATTCTTGTCACTGATCTTACCTCACACAGTGTCCCGTACTGTTTTAATGTTACTTTAACGAAAATTGATAGAGAGATGTAAGAGACTGGCGTCCTATAGTAGCATAGTTATACATAGAAATTGTTTGTCTCACAAGCTACATCTGCTCTCTCGTTCTATTCTCCTGCAAATCGCACAATGCATTATAGCAAGGGGTTGGTTTTTTTGGTGGTCTGTCCTAATATTGACCTAATAATGTACATATTCATATTCTTTTTATACTTTCCTATATTCAATAGAATTCACTGCACTAGTGAAGTGCAATATCAATGGGCATTGATGGTATTAAAAAAAAAATGGTAGCCAATGATTATGACTTTTAACGATGTTTACTGTTACTCTCAGCTGACTACTGAAAATGAACGTAATATTACAAACATTTTATTACCAACGTAATTAACATTTCAGTTGTTGAACTTTCAATTTTCTTTTTCAGTGTTTGTAGCGCTTAGTATAGAGGCGGTGTAATGTGCTTTATTCGCATCGATTTGTAGGCAACAGTTGGCGTATGATTAATTTTAATTGAATTATTTATTATCCGTCATAGTATGTGTTATTAAAAAAAAACTTAATTTTTAATTTCAGTAAATAATTCTAAATTTCTTTAAAGTTTTAACAACATTGTTAAAATAATTTTAAATAAAATTTCATTCCTCCCAGGCATAATAATAAAATTTTAATTAACGTGTTTAATAAATTGTTTTTAAGTAAGAATGCATTCTTTATATTTAGGTATTACATTTAATAATACATGTTACCTACCATACAATGGATATGAAATGATAATTCAAAGTCATAATTTTTATATTCAAATAAAACTACGATAATAATAAAGAGTTGTTAGCAAATTATAATGTCTGAATAGAAGAATTATTTTTTTTATTATTTTTCTCGTTTAATTAGTAGTATTAGAGAGATATTGATACGGAGAGTATGTGTTTTATTTTTTGGGAAAAAGAACTCATCTACCATTATTACAAAGATAAACATAAAGTATAATACATCAAACTGTTTCTTTTCGATTTTCAACATTTTTTAGAGATTAACAAGCAGGCCAGTCTTTCCAAAAAATTTTCTCAACTTTAAAGCGTATAATAGCACCGCGGCTGTTCACATATAAATACGATGTCTTAGTAAAGGGTCAGCTAAATAACTTTTTTTTTGGAAAATGCTTTAAAAAAAACTGCTGAATATTTTCTCGAATTTCTTTTTTTATTTGAAAGTACAATCCTTCCGGTTAATAATGGAAAATAATTTCATTCAAATGGCTGCCTCGGCTGGCCATGCAGTAGCCTACACGATCGGTCCAATTTTTAAGCACATTATCGATTGTGTGCAGCTGTGTTCACCAATGGCTTCACGAATATTGTCCTTTAAAGCGTCAATTGTCTCTAGCTTGTCGGCGTAACACTTATCTTTGACGGCACCCCACAAATAATAGTCCAACGGTGTCAAATCGCAGCTCCGAGGTGGCCAAACGACATCAGCTCTGCGGCTGATAATGCGATCTTCAAAAATAGGGCGCAAAACATCGAGTGTAGCTTCGGTTGTGTGGTACGCAGCGCCGTCCTGTTGAAACCAAATGTTGCCAATATCCTCCTCTTCAATTTTTGTGAACAAAAATTCGTTCAACATGGCCCGATAATTATCGCCATTGACTGTAACGGCCACTCCTTGCTCACATTCGAAGAAAAATGGCCCAATTATGGCTCTGGATCAAAATCCTCACCAAACAGTGACTCGTTTTGGGTGCGTCGGCTTTTCAATGTATGCGTGCGAGTTTTCTGTGCCCCAAATGCGACAATTTTGCTTGTTCACATACCCGCCAAGATCAAAATGAGCTTCATCTGAAAAGATGATTTTTTTTGCCAAAATCGGCATCTTCTGGTGTAGGTTACTGCATGGCCAGCCGAGGCAGCGATTTGAATGAAATTATTTTCCATTATTAACCGGAAGGATTTTACTTTCAAATAAAAAAAGACATTTGAGAAAATATTCAGTAGTTATTTGGTGGACCCTTTACTTTCATGTGAATCCCAATAGGGTAGTAAGAAAACTTGAATGCGTTCGAAACCAAAGAAAAATTGAGGAAAATTTGATGCAGCAATGAATGAAAATGTATGAAATTTGTAGCTAAGGTTGGGCTAAATACAGCTTCAATTGCAAAACGTTAGCATAGTTTGTATTTGACCATACAATTTTGAAAGTTATTCATGATTTTCGAATTACTTGGGTCTTTCATTAAGCTCTTCCCATCTTTGTTTTTAAATAAAACAATGTACGTGCAAGGTGAAGAAACGGCCATAGTCTAGTAGATAGTTTTTTGGCTTATTAGACGTGAGGCCACGGGTCAAACTCCAGGTCAGACATCTTCATTTCTTCGGCGACTTCCTCTCAGCAGATTTGTGGCAAAAACTCTGAGACCAAATAAAATTGCCATGAAAAATATCTCAAGAATCAATCATACGGAGTCGACTTTAAAGTGTAGGTCCTACCACTCATGTATAAAAGTAACACACACAACATAAGTGGTGTGAGCAGCTATGCTGTAATCCTTACTAAAGGCCAATTATGTGTGTATGTATGTATAAGATGTGCAACCCCATCCATATGAAATTCAATTCCTTCAAGAATTAAAATCAGTTGGCCATTCATATTCCTGATTGGTTTTTTAAGCAAATAACTTTCAATGATAGTCACTTTAGTCTAGATGATAGGCCTTGATTCCAACGAAACGAAATATAAGAAAATATCTCTTCAGCGACTTCTTCTTCTTCTGGCATAAACTAGGAGTCTAAAAAAATTGCCATGAAAAGTTTCTCAAGTTGACTTTAAGTTGACTGGCAGTCATGGATAAAATTAACACACACAGCATGACTAAAAGGTTGCAAAGAATAATTAAATAATTAACTGAGTCACCGAATTTTTTTAATCGTTTGAGTGACCTACTCATGCCATTATGTATTCAATAACATATCAAACAAATGTCTGTTGTGGATAGAGCGAAGACAAAATGTTAAATTTTCCATCACTCTGGCACTTAAACCGGGTTGAATTTGACCGATGACAGGACAGGTAAGGTTTGTGTCTAATTCACATACACCTGCGACTTAAGAAAATCCTACAAGGAAAAGTCTAACGTGGTCTAATCGTATGAACTCGACGGTTAAGTGCACAACCTCTCCACTGGAGTTGACCATGCCCTCAAATCGCTTGTAAAGAATATCGAATATGGCATTTTGCGTTTTCCTGTTGAAACCACATGCCGCTGGTAAGCACAGCATTCAATTTAATATAAAAAATAAAGTTGGTATTCATCTGCTTTTTTTTTTTTGGAACAAAGGTGCCATAAAATAATTCTGCAATGACCGTGAAAGTTAAATTGATCGAGATTGCTGAGTCTTTAAACTCATCGATATACTTGCATATGTACTTATTCATAAGCTCTGCTCAAAGTAGATACCATGCGAGCCATTAAAAATAACAACGAATTTATACTTCGCTATATGGATCCAGGTACTCCTGAGCCCAACTTTTGTATTATTCTTCGTAATACTTTTATTATATAATACAGCAGACGATAGTCACTTTATTTGCTAGCATTTTTATCATCGTATTTGGGATACCATGCAATTTTTGTGATTAAATAGTTTCACTGAAATTAAACTTCTGAAGGAATTTCATCTGGTGAGGCTCTTTATGTCGTATTCCTTTTCAGGTATAATTATCGATATTCATGGCTATTCAGTATACATGTATGTTTGTAAGCCATATCAGAAAACAAGTTTGTTAAATATGTAGGTCTTATGCATTAACTTGATCAAAACATTTCTAAGATACTTAAGAATATTTTTTGGGATATCAAAAATTTCATTTCATTATGCCATTTAGTTCATTTCCGGTTGTTACGTGTATCAGTATATTACGTTTAAAAATTTCAACAACAATTTTTGCATCCAAAACGAAAATTTGATATTTTTTTAGATTTTATTTAAAAATTTTAAAAATACATCTTTGCTTACTCTGGATATAAAGAAAGGAATTCTGGTATCCTCTAGGCTAGTACTTTAAATAAGAGAACATTTTATTTTCTATAAAAATTTCTTTTCATATTCTAAACTCTTTTATTTCGTAGTAAATGGGTAATACAATACAATTAAATAAGAAAAAAATATGCTATATGTATATATACTATATGTATGTGTACTATAGCCTTGCAAAACTATTTACACACTATTTAACAGTGAGTTAAAAAATTTAAACTACTGGTCAATAGAACATTTTACACACTTTACAAAGTAAAATATTTAGAATAAAACAATATTTTCAAGGACATACGGTTTACATACGGATTTTTAACTGATTATTTGCCGGTATTACACTTCGTAGGATTGAACCAGTACTTTAAACGATTTGACGAGAGTGAACTTTTTATCTGAACATTTCCAAAGTTTTTAACATAATGCATTACAGTACACTTACATTGAAATATATTGGTTTTGGTGTTCTCAGTCGTTTCTGTCGATTTATATCGGACATTCAAACGTTCTGTTATATCTCACACTTAAGCTGCTATTTTTCTTATATTTTCAATTGACAGTAAAATTTTCATGGATGTTTATTTGGCTAATTCGAAACCGATCGAGTCCAGTGAATAAAACATTTTGTAGCGCGAGGTTTTAGACTCGAAAATGCAATGCCGGAATCACACTATTTTTCGAAGTATTAAAAGAAACATTAAAGTTTCTTATCTCTTTAAGATAATGCAAGCAATACTTGACTCATCGGATTATTTTTCTAACGCTATTACTATGGATGGTGTTGTAGTGTAATATGAAAACTTAATCTTTCACATAGAGCACAACCGTCCGTAGTCGGTAGGCCAGTGGATTGCACAGAACTGACAAAACTTATATATATTTTCAATATTAACATTCTATTTACCCTCTACCACAATTTGTAGCCTCTGCCATCCGGGACTTTCGAACTTTGGCAATTCACAACGGACATCTTTCAAATTAGTTTTCATATATCGAATCTATTTTACCAAATCACTATTCACGACCATATACGACGTCATGTTCCTAGAATGAGTTCTACAGCAGTTGGTAAATGACAATAACACTATGCGACAAAATAAAAAAGATGAAATACACCCAGCTAATGACACAGTCTAAGTTATTCACTAGGTTGAGTCGAACCAAAGAATATGGATATAAAGAATACGCATCATGTAGAAGTAAAATTTCTTATGGCGGGTTGTAACATTACGACCCGCTCTCACCAAAATCTTTTTAAAAATCATTTCTTGATGAGGGGGGAGGAAGACAGAAGGAAAATAAACACAAACAAAGAGCGTAACAATGTGTTGCTCTCATCGTACATATGTACATGTGTATGAATTCTTGTGTTTTTGATTTAGTTGTCGATCAGATTGCGACAATAACGCATGTGTTGCGCACGCTTTATCATTTTATTTCAGAATAACACTCGAAGAATATTTTGTGTCATTAGCTGGGCGTATTTCATTTTCTTATTTTGTCCCATAGTATAATTTATTTAAATGCTTTGGAATGCTCGTTTCTTTTTCTTTTAATAAAATATTGTTTTTTTATTATTTTTATTTTTATTTATCTAAAAAACATGGCCTAATTTTTAAGCCAAAGATGGATAGCTTTATGTTCTTAATAAATAATAAAATGGATTTTTTTATTTTATTTTTATTTATCTAAAATTATCAAGCCAAAGATAGACAGCTTTACACATATATGTTGATGAAAAGAAAATAAAAATAGAGTATATTACTAACACTTTTATATGGCTGTAAATAAATAAATTCTCTCAACTTATTTTCTCTCTCTTACTCACCAATCCATAACCAAAGGCATGAGTTAACCTAGAGGAAAATTGTTAGTAATAATTTCAAGTCTACTCATTAACCCAATGGTAAGTATATGTGATCGGAAGATATAGAAAAATTGTACTGCACTAAATCCCTAAAGACACCGTATTTAACTTGGCAAGTATTCTTCCAAAAATCTAAATCATTTCTCATTGATATTAGTGAATTCTACTGTGATATTTCTTTGGGTGTATAATTGAACGAAACGTGTCCTATGTGTGTAAAAAGCCGAAAATGTTTTTCCCCTGAGGGACATTGGTGCCGACGTCCAGAAAAATAAATAAAAAAGTGGTCAAACAACAAAAACGCACGATGAGAACAACGCATTGTTACGCTCTTGGTTTCTGTATCCTTCCCTTCTATCTTTCCCCCCGCGTCATGAAATATTTTTGAAAAATATTCCGAAATATGTTAAAATGCACATTCTTTATACTTTATTTTCTTTGGTATTTATTTTTTTATATTTCTTGAACCCTCAAAACTTTTTTTATTTGACAAAAACTGTTTTTTTTTGTACTTTACGCACATATTTATTGATTGCACAAACATTTCTGAACCGATTTCCAAAATTTAAACCTTATTAGAAAGGATTTGCCTTTAAAACGATATATATATATGTATGTATTATTTGACTTAATCTGCTATGAGGTTTGATGAGGTAAACTTGACAAATGCGAATTTTTCTCATATTTTTTCAAGTTTGTCCGTTCATAGTAGCAAATTTTAAATTAAAAATATGAAATAAGTGATGACATTCAGAAAGTGAATTATCATGTGAAGATACTGACAATCCCTTTGATCAAATCGGACAAAAATTACCGTAGTTATTATTTAAAGAGTCTAAAAATCGAGGTATATTTTTCGTATATACATACATACATAAATTTTTTCAAATGAACTTTTAGAATTTTCAGAATTTTTGATGAATCTTGATTGCTTATCGGAAACTGTGTCAATTTTATGTTTAAGCGACCACCAGAAGTTGGCCAATGTTTGCGCAAAGAGGATAATAATATTTGCAAAAAAACATAAATCTTAGCCGACTTCTGGTAATCGTGAAATTGACATATTTTGCGATGAACAATCAAGTTCCATCAAAACTTTTGAAAATTTTTGAACTGAAAGTTCATTTCATAAAAAGGGATACATATATAAAAAATATAACAACACTGTTATACTATTTAAATAATAAATACGGTAGTTTTTGTTTATCCAACAAAGTGTCAATCTCTTCACAAGATATTGAACTTTCAGAATGTCATCACTTGTTTTATATTTTTTATTTAAATTTTGCAATTAAGAATAGCTAAACTTGAAAAACTGAGATAAAAGTCATAGTTTACAACATATTTTATAACATGTTAGCTTGAACCATTGTATACCGTTTTAAAGGCTTATCTGTCCTCCTTTCAAATAACTTTGGATTTTGAAAATAGGTTAAAAAATATTTGCGTAATCAATAATTTTGCGTGAAAAGATCAAAAATAAAGTTTTTGTCAAATAAAACAAGTTTGAAAATATATTTGAGTTCTACTCAATAGAACTCACAACCTACACTGTGTCATTAACTGGGTGTATTTTGACTGTCGCACGGTGTAATTTGCATAGAAAAGTTATCATCGGTGATGCGATCTATGTCTGGACGAATGGGAACGTGAACAAACCAATTCGTCGAATTTCAGACGATAACAATCCACAAGAGAACCGAGAATGTGCAATACTTTCCAAAAACTCACTGTGGGCTGACGGCGTCATCGGTCCATATATGTATGAGAATGACTTTGATTAGGCCATCATTGTCAAAATTACTGCAAAGGTATCGATGAATAAGTGCTAATCGTTGTCTAATGTAATATTGGAGTTGGTTAGTCGTCTCTATCAAAAAATCTTTATCTTGTGCCACTGAATTAATTCTTTACTCCTCTCTTAAATGAGACATGCATTGGTCATTAGGCTGTCCTGTCCTCGAATGACAAAAATTGTTTTTTGAGCTACACTTTCGCAAGATGTATCAAAATTTGCGTAATTTTACACAGATTATGGTAAAAGTAATAAAAATCGAATTACATGCCATCTTGAGGGCTCTACTTTTGAAAACGTTTTTACAAACCAAAACCCTATGCTTAAAATAAAAAAAAAAACAAAAAACGAGATACAGATTTATTTTATTAATATATTTTATACTTGCAATTAATGTACAAGAAAATAAAACTTATAATAAATGACCAAAACTTAAAATTTAAACATATTTTTTGGCCAAAATTTTGCATTTCTGCTCGTGATTTTAACCTGGTTCTAATAAGGCCATATCTAGAAGCAGCGATAGTTAGACATTGAGAGGCTTCTGTTACCAGTTTAACACATCTTTCGACAGCTTGTATGTGAGAAGGAAAGTCAACAATTTCCAAGCTGTTATCTTTTGCCATGATTTGAAGGTCCTCATTTAAAATATGCCGAAGAACCGGCGGTGCTGTAACCCTACACTCGTGCCATATAATAATTTCGGTGTAATCTCCAGCAGAAAAGTTAATTTTTGGTGGTTTAAATATTCTGCATTTAGTGCTATTTTCAGCTTCTCTAGCTTTGATTATTCTTTGCAATGCCAGCTCCCGAATATGGTCTCTATCATCAAACAGCATACTGGCAAGTAGATTTTCCGGGTGAGCAAAAAAAGCATTTCTCTCGATAACAGAATCCACGAGAGTACATAATCAGATGAAAAATATGTTTGGATCCTTCTTTAAAAGACGGTTTTTGTTTGATTAGGAACCAAATCGGAACGTACACTTCAACAACGTAATTGACAGGCAGTTGCAAATTTTCTGATGGATTAAGGGTACTTACGTAAACTCTGAGTAGACGATTAGCAAAGGTAAGCCATCTAGAGTGCGCAATTTTTCCAGGTTTACGGTTTGCCAGCTCACGACTACAATAACCAGTTTGTACAGCTTTACATATCTCATAAAGAAATTTTTGATCCGTACTTAGTTGATGGACCACATTTTTCGACTAGTCAGGCAAATTACCAGCCACCGCACAAAAAGACACCGTTGATTCATTATCACAAGTAGCTAATTGTTTTCCAATAAGTCCACAATATTCTCTAGGTTCCGAAGTGCAACCATCTACCGTCAAGAATAAATGACGAAGGGATAACTCATTGGCAATGAGCATACAAACACACCATTGTAGCGGTCTCTTCAAATACTCCTCCAAATATTGAATAACGCCACCCTTTCAACCGGTATTAGTTGCAATTCCGTCACATCCAATGCAAATCACGTCATCTAAATTCCAACCTTTATCTTCTAATAAAGTTGTGATCGAAGTTAGAATGCCCTTTTGCAGTGCCACAACTTGGCATTGTGTGACCCAAATAAACTGCTTCTATTTTCTCACTTATCAGAGTCTTGTCTTTTCGTACATCAAAGTAAATGCTTCTTTCCGGACTTTAGATACAGCTCTGTATATTTGGTTTTTATCAATTACCAGAGTTAAATTTTCGGTAGAAATTAAGCCGCTATAACCGTAATAATTGGTATATAATTTGAAAGTGAATGTTTTGAGTCCGGAAAAATTTTTTTTCCGGAATTTTTTTTTTTTATAAAAAGTTCGTTATATACGTTATATGTTATAAACGAACTCCACTGTGTCTAGCAAATTCGTAGTCGCCAGTAGAGTGTTGTTGTTATACATAGTCGTGGCATATTTAGTTTAGGTGTCGAAATTAAGGATAGCGAAATATAATCATGAAAATAACTACTTTTCCAAGCTTTGAAGATTGGTAGAACCCTGAAGATATAGTTTCATTTTATTTTTAAAATCGTTTTGGTAATCTACGACCAATTACGCAAATTTTAGGAGGTCATACGTTAGGCAAATCTGGAAAAAAATTTCGGGACAGCCTATTGGTCATTGCAACTCTTCAGTCAGGTTTATAACCTAATTTCTTGAACCCCTTATGACGTGTGTGTTAATTTTATGTGAGTTTAAAGTCGATTCCGAACGATAGATTTTTTAGAAACTTTTCATGGTAATTTTTATTTACTCTCAGAGTTTTTACCAGAAATCTGCTGATAGAAAGTCGCTGAAGTAATATTTTATTCTCATTTTATTTTATTTTATTTTTAATTATTTTTTGTTTGTACGTTTTCGTAATACTTTTGCCGCTCACTGTTCTTACTCTTTTTACAAAACATTTAAATGTTGATTATGAGTACAAATTTCTATATTCAAATACTTTTATTTTTTCTTCTTATATTTTTGAAAACAAAACAAACAAAAGAAGAGAAAAAAAGCAGGAAAATATTATTTTGAAATCACACCCTAGTCTGAAATGATTGAATGCCATAGATTTGATGCTATGGGGAAAATGTATTTGAATAATTTAAAGGATTAAAATGTAATTTAGTTTATAATACAATTTATAATAAAAGGGAAGTTGCTAAGAGTATAAAGAGAAAGGTTTTGTTCGTCCTTTGAATAGGTATGGCACGATGGCATTATTCAAAAGTGTAGCATTTCTATAGAAACAATAGATTGTAAGAATTAGAACTATATTAGTAATACGATAACAATATGCTTAATAATATCTTTTAATACTTTTGAACATAAAATTTGTTTAATTTTCCTTATACAGGCTTATTTAGCGATACCATACATAAGCTTTATCATGGACATCAAAAGTTATTTACTCAGTTGTATTAAGAAAGCTTTTTTAAATTATTTTTGAATGCAAATTCTTTTTGCAACTGAAATCTAATTTACTGAATTATTATCAACAAAAAAAAAGAAGAAAGTCTGTATCTCTCGGCTGCTAAATTTCCACAAATTATATCTTAAGGTCTTTATTACTAAACGGGCTTGTATGAGCATTTACCATATCCCGCGTACATTATACAGCGTTACCTTTGCATAAAATTTTTATTTATTCTTATGGGTTTAAGTGCTGCAAGATCTCGAACGAACTGAAATATTAACAAATATTTCTCCGGCTAAGATGTCGTCGTAGTCTTCGTAGTTCAAACCCCAGCTCAGACGTCTCGAACAAAAACGGAAAAAGGAAAAAAAGAAATATATCGACTTCTTCTCATCAGATGTCTGGCAAATACTCGAAGGGTGAAATAAAATTGCCATGAAAAAGATGCACAAAAATCTATTGTTCGCAATCGATTTTAATCTGTAGGCTCCGCCACTCATGTATAAAATTAATACACACAACGTAAGTGGGAGAAATACTGTGACTAAAGGGTTGTAATGACCAGTTATTATCCTCTCAGCAGATTTTTAGCAAAAACTCTGAGAGTAAAATAAAATTGCCATGAAAAAGTTTCTCAAGAATTTATCGTTACAAACTGTAGGTCTCACGACTTATGGATAAAATTAACACACACAAAATTGGTGGCGTTAGAAGCTAGATCGTAATCTGGACTGAAGTGTTGTAAAGACTAATTAAGTAAGTTAAGTAGACAACAGCCAACCAGATGTTATATCTCATCTTTACACTCCCTGACCTGCGGTTCTCCACATTTGTTTTAACTTAATTCGTTGAAACTACAGCCAGTCTTAACCGATGTACAGCCTTTTGGATGCCAATAATTTCTACATAGTAAACGCTGTAAGTTGTATGTGTAGCAAAGAAAATCCGCAAGGCTATTATGATGAAACAAATCATGTTCATCAGAGCATCTAATGGAAGAACAATCTCTAAACTGACCACTCACCTAACTGAGTCGCCATAATCTAGTAGGTAGTGTGTTGGTTTATTAGACATCAGACCACGGATCGAACTCCAGGTCAGACATCTCCAACTAAACGAAATTTAAAAAAATATTTCTTCGGTGACTTCCGAAGTCAATAAAAGTAAATAAAATTTGAATGAAAATTTTCTCAGAAATCTATCGTTCCAATACTCACGTATAAAATTAACACACACAACATAAGTGGTGTGAGAAACTAGGTCGTAATGCTGACTAATACTTCAGATATGTACTGTTATTGAGTCAATATTCGGTTAATTGAGTACAATATTTTAAGTGTTCAGTGTTAAGTGTTTTCAATATTCATCTGACAGCTGGCAAGCAAAAGAGCTGGTTGTTTCAATAACATTGTTTTTTTTTGTTTGTTTGTCGTTGTTGACATTTGAGTTGTCAAATATCAATAGAAAGTGTTCGGTTAATTGTATATGCTCGCTAAACACACTTATGACAGTGCTGCATTTTAAGTTTTACTCAATATAACAACAATTTGCGTATTTATTGCGCAATTATTAATTGAAACTTTATATGAAATATTGAGCTCAATAATGGCGTTTATTAGGATCTACGCAATAAAGGAGCATATCTGTACACCGTATAAAGGGTTGTTATAACCAACTATGTATGTATGTAGGTATGAAAGTGTGGCTCAGATTGCGGTACACATGAAGGAAACTCTAAGAACTAAGAATCTGAAATGTTTAGAGGGCATATATGAAACAATAGAAAGAAGAGCAGAGCATTTATTATTAGTTGTTCTTTAATTAATTTAATGATCCCCTGAAATCATAGGTATAGTCATAGACTTTACTGTATTTGCATAAAATTCTCTCTTCAATGAAACCAATTTTTCATTCCTATCAAAAACGTTTTTCTCGTATTATGTAAGTTAAATTCAAATATGAAATAAAAAGTTATTTTTAAAAATTTTCTGGAATATCAAATGAAATAGAATTAAAACAGATCAAACAATCCAGACAATTTAATCCTTGTGTTCGTTTTTTTTTTATTGCCTAACATGCTTACTAAATATTTCAAAAGCATTTTTGTAAAATCCTTTATCGGCTATCCGCTTAGCTGGCTTTGTTTTTTGACTGATAAAACTTTACATGGCTGATTATTTGATCAACCTTTTTGGTATAATAAAGATGAGGCGATGGCCTATTTCTCGTGCCTTAAAAGCAAACACCTTAAACCAATTACCAGAGCCAAATATTTTACACACTTTTGTATGTGTAATGTTGTACAACTATACAACTATAAATAAATAAATGCACACTCACACAAATGCATATACAAAAATAATGATTTTAAGGAAAACCCTTTAACAAGCACAACAAATATGAAAACTTTACTGTACAAAACCACACACAAACACTCATGCAAATAACGAACAAACAAATGAAAACAGAATTCAAACTACATTCAAACATATATATACATATACATACAATACGTACATACATATGTTTACTACTTATGTACATATATATATATACTACAAGTTGCACATACCGACATGTGTCGAAAACAACCACCTTTAAATAAATTATTTTTAATACTTTTGTCAATATGAGTTGAAAGCAACGATAAACAAACTTTTTGCAGGTTTACATACATATATAATGGAATATCCTACAGAGATTTGTATTCATATATGAGTCATTTTGCATTGAAAACAATTTTTTTTTAGAGAGGTTTTCCAACAATAAAATATTGAATTGAATTCAGGCACAATGCTCAACAATGTTACTCCAATAAACGAGCAGCTCCTCTATGAGTGGAATTTGGTCAATAGTGGGACTACGCTTACCCGTGGCATCACAATGGGCGGCTATTCATGGTCAAGTGAGCTTTTGGTATCAAAGCTACCACTACAACCTAAAAGCCATTCATTGATGTGAGTGTGTGGAATATAACATCCTTCAAATGTTCGCTACTATTCTGGATGGAGCGTATTCAAAATATCCAATTTTTTGTAATTTTGGCGTATAACTCTGGCTGAATTTGACGGATGACGCATGCATTCTGTTAACTTTGAGTACCGCTGTGTTTTATGAAGTCTTACAAAAAAAGTCTAACGAGGCCAAATTGGGTGGCTTGATCTAAGAGCAAATAAAATTGCCATGAAAAGTTTCTCAGAAATCTGTCGTTCGGAGTCGACTTTAAACTGTAGGTCCCACCACTCATGTATTAAATTTCATTTCACTGTAGTAGCCGTGACAAATCTCCACCCGAAGACATATTGATCCATTGAGAATTCCACCATAAACATTCGGCTTAATTTTGGATTATTTTTAACTGATCTCTCAATTTCCCTTCCTTTCTGCGCATTGTTCTGTATCCGAATACTCCGGGAATGTAGCAAATGATGCCACTTTTTACCAGCTTAACTAACAAATACCTGCCCGAGGCAAATGCTCGAAAGGTGGCGCGAATGCCAGGCAGTATTGCTCTATCTTTGTACATCTTGTCAAAGCTAAATTAAGCATTTCTTTCAATGATGTAAACTTCCGCTCGAAAGATTGCCTCGAGTTTCTCTAAAGTTTACGACGTCTTACACTGAGGCTGAACACTCTCTCTTACGTGTCACTATCGGCCTTTGAATCTTCCGTATACCTTCCCTTAAATGAATATGTTACTGCCAAATTGCGGAACATTTCCACAAAATTATAGAGTTTGCTAGTTCTGTCCAGGAGGCAGTAAAGGAGTGAATTGTAAACCCACTCGATCTATGAAGTCACAATGCTTGCTCATGCATTTGGTGTCCATTTCGCTGGTCTTCTCTACCATAGGCAGAAGGCATTAATTCGACAGAATCTCTAGGGAAGCATTAGTAGGACATGTTCACATTGCACCAGCCTAAGGCAGCCGATGTATCTCATCCAGTTCCATCCCAGCAGTTTAGTTATTCGTTCTGGCTGTCTGATCAATAAGACAAGAATAAAAAGAACGAATGGAAGTTAACATGATGATGTTCAAAACTCCGTTAATAACGTCTTTGTTTTTATTTGTTTGCTTCTTTTATAGTAAAATCTCTCATTTTTATATGAACGTACACAAACGCAAACCACATTTGGGTTGCACATATGAAAGACACCAACATATGGGAAGAGTGAAAATCTGTAATTATTCGCAATAGCTTATCACATTACAGTGGTTTCAGGACTGAATAATTTAAAATGTATGTTTTCGTTGAGGGCGAGTACGAAAAGAAAATATTTAAGAGCATAAAAGGTCCCTTTTCTTTATAAAAGGAATGCGTAGAGACCAATTTATTTCATTTCTTGTGAAGATCAACTTTCCATGGGTTATTAAACATACGCATGGCCTAGATGTATTTGGAGATCGTGCCGTCATCAAAACTTTCTCATAACTGCTTTGGTACGGTGGCTTTATGCCAGAATTTCAAATCTTTACGAGTTATAAAAACGCGAACAAATTTCATGTTGAATACATAAACGAGTTCATATACGTTTGGAAGTGCCTAGCCTAGGAAATCAAGCATCTAACTTTAATCTCATGATTAAATTCTGGTCTCAATTGAATTTTGTGGCAATGCAGCTTTAGAGGATTGTAATACTATGTTCAGATATGCACTTTTATTAAGTCAATATTCGGTTTATTGAGTACAATATTTTAAGTCTTCAGACATAATAATATAAGCAGTTCAACTGCTTATTCAATATTCGTTTGTTTTGTTTGTCGTTGTTGACATTTGAATTGTCAAATATCAACAGAAAGTTATATGACAGTGATGCATTTTAAGTTTTACTCAATATTATAACGATTTGCGTATTTATTGCGCAATAATTAATTGAAACTTTATATGAAATATTGAGCTTAATAATGGCGTTTATTGCGATTTACGAAATAAAGGTTTATATCTGAACACCGTCTAGATTTGTCGTGATCAAGCTGATTAATACTTCTAATAGCGTCAATCATCTTTGACGGAATTTGTTGCCACGATTGTGATTTGCTCAAAGTTCGAGTTTGCTTCGGGTTTTTAAACCATTTTGATGATAATGAGAGCATATATTGGGTCATCAATTGAGTTATGCAGGTAGCTTAATTTAGTATAACTACGTTCCCTTAAATTCTAAAAGTATGGCACTTCATTCTTCTCCTCTTGATATGGTCATGTAGCGCCATCTCTTATATACATAATTGGCCATTACAGCCCTTCAGTAAGGATTAGGACTTAGTTTCTCATACCACTTATGTTCTGTGTGTTAATTTTATACATGACATGGCGGGACCTACATTTTAAAGTCGACACCGAACGACAGACTTTTGAGAAACTTTTCATGGCAATAATTTATTTGCTTTCAGAGTTTTTGCCAGAAATCTGCTGAGAGGAAGTCGCCAAAAAAATATTTCTCCATATTTTCGTTTTGATGTCTGACCGGGGTTTAGCACCGAGGCCTTTTGAGGTCTATTAAGCCAAAACACTACCTACTAGACTACGGCGACTGTCACACATAAGCTGGCGTTTTCGTGTTGATAAGATGATGGTCTTGAATTGCCATCTCATAGCAAATATTAAAACTCAGTCGAGGAAATTTCGATTTGATTGTTTCGAATTTTAAAGTTTTTTTTTTCTTTGTTGAATGTTTTTAAACCCTATGGTCTTTAGCTTGAATGAGATCGTACTCGCTCTTCCTTCAAATTTTCAGGCCTTTAATAAGTTTTTTTTTTTTCATTCAAGTCTCTGTGATTCTATTTTGCCTTATCCCACAGACATGTTCGAAGGATATTTTCACCGTAGCATTTTCACTTGTACTTACGACGTCCCTAATCCAACGTAGATGTTGTACTTTGATATGTTTAACGACCTCAAAGACAGCATAAAGAGCATACAACTCATAATCCATGCGATGTCATTCGATAACGCCATGACTGATGTATTAGGTGCTGCAACGCGCTACCAATGCCTGTTGAGGCTACGTCATTTATATTACTTCTCTATTTTTTTTTTTCTTCTTCTGGTAAACATTCCAGTTCCACGGTGGCATTGTGAGGCTCAATTTTCTGTGAGAAATACTAAAAACAACAGTGATGAGAAACTAAACAACAATTGAACAAATTTTCCCAAACAAAAGTTATGCGAGTAAAAATTTTCTGAAATTTTTTTTCCATGAATTGAGTGCATCTGACTACATGTTTAAATTAAACTAATATTATATGAACACATACATATGTATATGTTTGTATGCACACACACAAACATATGCTGCTTGGTATATACTCTCATAAGAATGTTTGGTTGTTGGCTTATTTAAAATTAACATAACTAATGTTGTTCTTAAATTCACTTGCTTATATTGCCTTATATTTGTGCTCTCTCTTCTCTCCCTGTATCACTATCTTCATTCGGTTGCTCTATTGTTTTTCAAACTTTTATTTTGTTTTCATAATGTAAAATTAACAACTTTTATTTAATTTCTGGCTTCCCAAGTCCTTCAGTAAAATAGTTGATACGTATGTTGATGTATGTGTAGATCTAAGTATCAGGCATTCTGATTATACCGATGGATTCAGTGTAGTGGCACCGTAGTCTATTAAGTAGTGTTTAGTCTTATTAGACCATTCGTTTCCAAAATATGAAAACATATTTTTTCGGCGACTTCCTCTCAGCAGATTTCTGGCAAAAACTCTGAGAGCAACTAAATAATTGCCATGAAAACTTCCTCAAAAATCTGTCACTTGGAATCGCCTCTTAACTGTAGGTCCCACCACTCACGTATATAATTAACACACACAACATAAGTGGTGTGAGAAGCTAGGCTGTAATCCTTACTAAAGTGTTTTAATGACAACCCCATCCATATGAAATTCAACTTCTTCAAGAATTAAAATCAGTTGGCCATTCATATTCCAGTAGATATGCTGATTGGGTTTTTAAACAAATAACAAGTGATAGTGTTTAGGCTTATTAGACGCGGGTCTAAAATTCCAACGATACGAAATATAACAAAATATCTCTTTAGCAACTTCTTCTTCTGGCTTAAACTAGACGTGTAAACAAATTGCCATGAAAAGTTTCTCAAGTTGACTTTAAGTTGACTGGCAGTCATGGAATAAATTAACACACACAGCATGGATGGTGTGAGAAACTAGTTCGTTATCCTGACTAAAAGGTTGCAAAGAACATTTAAATAATTACATGCCATTATGTGTTCAATAACATATCAAACAAATATCTGCTGTGGATAGAGCGAAGACAAAATGTTCAATTTTCCATCACTCTGGCACTTAAACCAGGTTGAATTTGACCGATGGCAGGACAGCTAAGTTTTTCCTACAAGGAAAAGTCTAACGTAGTCTAATCGTATGAACACGGTGGCCAAGTGCACATCCTCAACAATGGAGATGACCATGCCTTCAAATTGTGCACAATATCGAATGTGGCATTTTGCGTTTTCCTGTTGAAACCACATTTCGTTGGTATGCACAGCATTCAATTTAGCGTAAATGACGTTGGCTATCATCTGCTTTTTTGTCGAAAAACATGTCACAAAATAATTTTGCAATGACCGTGAAATGAAATTGATCGAGATTGCTGAGACTTTAAACTTATCAATATACTTGCATATGCAATTATTCATAAGTTCTGCTCAAAGTATGTAGATACCATGCGAGCCACTAAAAAGAACAACGAATTTATTCTTCACTATATGACAAATGTTCAATTTTGTATTGCACTGGCGCATAAATAAATCTGGCTTTGACCGTTTGTATGGTTTATATAGGCTTTGAGGACCTCTGTGTCTTGTGGTTTATTCGCATACACCTGCAAATCAATACGACTCCACAAGAATAAGTCATATCACATCGTTTGCGAATAATACCGAATGTGGCATAGGCTGTGAGGCACGTATTAGTCATCCTGTTGGAACCACATTGTATTGGTGTCCAGATTATCCAAGTCAATTCGTCAATCAAAGAAATATTGGCTGATCACGATGGCCGTCCACAATCCATACCAAACTATGAACATTTTGGATGCAATGAACGCTCTTGGTTTTCATCTCTTGGTTTGTTCACATACTCAATCACCCAACTGATGATGGGATCCCTTTACTTAAGATGATTTTTCAGTTAAAATTGGTCCATCCATAGCCAACAGGATTCAGAGCCCATTCAGCGAACGCATATCATTATCCTTAGTCGTCCATGGTGATTTGGGGAAAAAATTAGACTGAATTAAAAATGGCCGTTATCAACGGTCGAATTTAGAAAGTCCTTGTTAAAGGACTAGATAGTATTTCATCAGCAAATATGTAGAATGTATTGTAAACATTGGGTAGTTTTATGATCTTCTCACTGGTACAGGTGTTTATAATCTGACGCCGGAAATACTACACGCTATGAAATCTCATACATAATTGGGCATTACAACCCTTCAGTCAGTATTAGGGCCTAGCTTCTCACATCACTCATTTTGTGTGTGTTAATTTTATACATGATTGGCGGGACCTACAGTTTAACGCGGACTTCGGACGAAAGATTTTTAAGAAACTTTTTCATGGCAGGTTTATTTACCCTCAGAGTTTTTGCCAGAAATCTATTGAGAGGAAGTCGCTGAAAAATATTTTTTTTTTTCGTTTTGATGTCTGACCTGGGATACGAACCCGGGCTTTACGTCTAATTAGCCAAAACACTACCTACTAGAAAACGGCTTCTTCATACTTCGGAGCTCTAAAAATGTGGACATTATTCTGGACTAAGATTCACTTCCAATTTAATTCTATTGAATCAGTTGTCCTTCACTGTTCTATAGATACTGCATTGGAATGTGATACAAGGAAAACAGTACAAGCAAAGGGCACATTTGTTCGTTGCCAGTGGAATTCAGACTGTACTACACATTGAATTCATAATTTAGTGGAACTCTCACAAATAGAAACGATTAGCCGGAAGCCTGTCTTATAAAGCGTCCGCCAAATAACTTTTTTTTTGAAAATGCTTAAAAAAAACTACTGAATATTTTCTCAAATTTCTTTTTTATTTGAAAGTACAATCCTTCCGGTTAATAATGGAAAATTCAATGGCTGCCTCGGCTGTCCATGCACGATCGGTTAAATTTTTAAGCACATTATCGATTGTGTGCAGCTGTATTTCACAAATGGCTTCACGAATATTGTCCTTTAAAGCGTCACTTGTCTCTAGCTTGTCAGCGTAATACTTATCTTTGACGGCACCCCACAAATAATAGTCTAACGGTGTCAAATCGCAGCTCCGAGGTGGCCAAACGACATCAGCTCTGAGGCTGATAATGCAATTTTCAAAAACAGGGCGCAAAACATCGAGTGTAGCTTCGGCTGTGTGGCACGTAGCGCCGTCCTGTTGAAACCAAATGTTGCCAATATCCTCCTCTTAAATTTTTGTGAACAAAAATTCGTTCAACATGGCCCAATAACGATTGCCATTGACTGTAACGGCCATTCCTCGCTCATTTTCGAAGAAAAATGGCGCAATTATGCCTCTGGACCAAAATCCGCACCAAACAGTGACTCGTTTTGGGTGCGTCGGCTTTTCAATGTATACGTGTGAGTTTTCCGTGCCCCAAATGCGACACTTTTGCTTGTTTACATACCCGCCAAGATCAAAATGAGCTTCATCTGAAAAGAAGATTTTTTTTGCCAAAATCGGCATCTTCTGTAAGTCGATCGCAGGCCCACTTAGCGAAGGGAAAACGGGATGATGGATGGTTGATCCATATTCGTTCAGAGAAAGGATAAAACTAAATATCTGTCAAATCAGACATGAGCTAAGTGTTACCATTCACGAAATAAGCACTAGTTGAAAAAAAAAACGTTAGATGACGGACCCGATATAACGGCCGTAGCCTACTATTTAAGTCGGCTTTGACAAATTAAACGTTTTTAATTGATGTTTTTGTTTAATGCCTCTCAAACGAATAATATTTTGTGTTCAAAACCATTGTTTTAGTTGATGCTGTTCTTTTTTTGCTTGTATTTGTTTAAGCTTTCATACTAAATTAGTTGTTGTTTTTACTTCTTTTTTCGCAACTTATGCGGAAACATAAATAAACAGTACAACAAAATAAAATGAAAACAAACATACAATAACGTTAACACAACAAAAACACAAATAATCCGTAGAAAACTTTGTTTTGTATTTTCTGATTAGGGAGTACAGGAGGAAAATATTCGTCTACATTTTGAATGTGTATGAGAGCTTTATGTGTTCCTTTTTTCTTTATTTTTCGCGTCTCTTAGAGTATTATAGAATGGGTGTGTATGTGGCTGTGTATATGTAGGAACGGAAAAATAATGTTTTGTATTGTTGTTGTTCTGCTTTGTAACACGACAAATGTCATTGTTATTTTTGTTATTGTGCGCAAAAATAAAATGAAACCGAACCATACTAAACACAAACACAACTGTATACTCACACATATGTACATACATACTTACATGTGCAGACGTAATTAAACACATTATTTTCATTATATTTTTTTTAATAAACGAATTTTAAAGGGTTTTTGTTTGTTAGGTGAGTGACAAAGTATATTCTTATGGTATAAAAAGAATTTTACTTGATGACGTATTTGACTGACATAATCACCAAGGTGAGAAATTGACCTTAACAATAGTAATAAAATATTATTTAAGAAACTATCATTGTAAGTTATAGTATTTGAGTGGTTAACTGATTTTGATTGTACGCCATAAAGAGCCGTTAGAAAGGACCAACTGCTGGTAACCCATGGAAACTACAGGCTTTCCCAAACAGATGCGTTATTTTCGGCAGAGCATACATTAATCACATCTGTAACGCTTGCAATTTCTTAAAGCCTTAAATAAAGCACACTTCAGATGATAACTGACAGGTTGACTAACAGGTTGACTCGACTATACTATAACCCGCTTACTCATTAGAATGCTATGAGTTTTTTTGCTGGACAAGAATTTTGTTTTGACTTGTTTTAAAATTTGATTGGCACCCATATACAGTGGACAGCAAAAGTCTTAGTATGGCAATTTATTTTAGGAATTTCACGAATTTTAACCAAATGTTTGTATAAAAATTTATAGTTTATATATTTATTTTATTAATTTATTTCTGTTTTATTATAAAACAAACAATTTTTTTATGTTTTCATAAAACAAGAGAAAAATAAGGAAAAGTTTCAGATGACTCAATAGGTTCCCCCATGGAGAACACTGAGTAAATTTAAAATTCAAAGGCCTAATATATGAAAGTGTTATGCCTTGTATTTATTAGAATATCCCTTAAGGTCAAGCACTCTACTTGACCCATTTGGAATTGAATATACAAGTTTTGTTTAGTGTTTTCTGGTGGCACCATGAGCAAGTTTTTCGGTTGACTTTTGCTTGAGGTTTAGTGATTACGTAACCGTTCTTTCAAATGATCTCCTAAATACTCTCTAGAAGTCATATCGGGACTTTGTGCAAGAGTATTAAGCCTGTGAGGACTTTTGTTTGCCCAAATATATTGCCGTATTAAGACTTTTGCTGTCCACTGTATATAGATTTTAATATTGTGTCATGATACGCCTATAAATGAATTTGAGTTATAATGTACTTCAATTATTGTGCTCCTATAATTTCAACACTGATATTTAATTTTAAAAAATCAAGTAAAAACTTGACTTACAGAAATTTTTTTATTAAACTTGCTTTAGATTATATTCCTGGGCCCCTTATGCAGATTTATTGCAAGAAATCTGCTTTCAGCATATCAAACTACTGAATCTTCAAAAGCCCAATTATTCCAAAAAGAATTTATGTCTTCCGATACAAAAATTCGAAGCTTAGCAGAGAAATCTCACAGAATACCATTAATATCATCTTCGTGAGTCTTTAGTGATGATGGCAAGATTTTACCAAAAAAATTAAGTACCTATTTGTTATTATACACATACATACATACATAATTAATCATTACAACACTTAGTCAGGTTTACGAAATAGTTTCTGACATTACTTACATTGTGTGTGTTAATTGTTATAGATGAGTATCAGGACCTACGGTTTAAAGTCATTTCCGGGCGGCAGATTTTTGATAAACTTTTTCAAGGCAATTTTTTTTAACCCTCAGGGTTTTTGCCAGAAATCTGTTAAGATTTGTTTTGATATTTCCTTTTATTGGAAATATCTGACCTGGGGTTGAACCCTGGCATACCATCTAGTAAACTAACACGCTACCTACTACATTACGGCGACTTTAAATATGTATGTGTTATTAGACTCATCAGAATATTGCATATAAAGGGTGGGAAATTTAAAAGTTTAATTTTAAAAATGAAATAAAGCAAAAATGGTTTGAAATTTTGTCGAATTTGTTTTTTTTTGCTGTGAGTTACAATTGTTCCGGTTAGAAATGGAATATTATTTCATTCATATAACTGTCTCGGCTGGCCTTACAGAAACCTAATCGAACGGACAAATTTTCGTGCACTTTTTCAAGTGTATGGGGTCGTATGTCAGCAATGACATCACGAATGTTGTCCTTCAAATGCTCCATTCTTTTGAAACCAAAAATCATTCACTTCAATACCTTGGAAATCGGGTACCAAAAAAATCGGTTATCATAGTGCGATAAGTGTCTCCGTTGGCCG
Organism: Sarcophaga subvicina; assembly: GCA_936449025.2. NCBI lineage: Eukaryota > Metazoa > Arthropoda > Insecta > Diptera > Sarcophagidae > Sarcophaga > Sarcophaga subvicina. Next base: position 31,320,658 of record OW388081.2, read on the forward strand.
TAATGGTGCGCCGTCCTTATTCTCAAGGAAATACGGGCTCACTACACAAGCCGCACCAAACTGTAAGACCACATGAGGGTTTTCTGAGTCCCGAATACGTCAATTTTGCTTATTAACGTATCCACCAAGATGAAAATGAATTTCATCCGAAAAAATTAATTATTTCTCGTTGGCCCAATAAATCCTAACGTTGCTCAAGTGTCAATCGATTCCTTACGTTAAATGGAGACAATATACTGAATTTTATGACAGAATAGAATGAAAGACGTATTGCCAGATTCGAAATAACCGATCGTTCAAATTAAACCGATAGATTGCCCACCCTATATATTCGACAAAAGAATTTAAAAAAAAGTGTAGAAATAATTAAGAGTAGAATAATTAAAATTTGTTTTAGTACCCTAAAAATCTTTTTTTGGGAATTTGTCCCTTTCATAAAGAAATTAATTTCTCTCTTACCTAACACAGGGCTGTAGTAAAAAAATGTAATTTAATAACTTAAAATTTATAAAAATATTTATTTTTTATGCAAAGATATTGAATGAGGCTGTTTAAGTTATTTTTCCATCCCACAGCCTACTAATAAACCTTTTGTAACCCCTTCCACTTTCAAATCCACAAATAGACCCTGTAGGGCCATTATATCCTATATGTAATAAACATGTAATTAAATATATGCATAACTAATATTAGGTTTGTTTTTCTCTCTCTCTCTCTCTCTCTCTCTCTAATAATATTATTGTTATATATTTAAATGAAAATACAAAAACAACACCCACAAAGGAATCAATTAAACGTTGTGTTAATTTCGTTTTCCAATAGAATAATTAAAATTTAACATAACAAATTACCGTAGTGAGTGAATACTTGTTAAACGGTAATCACACATTTCAAATTTTGACACAACATCAAGGGGGAATGAATTTCAGACAAAAGATTCAATTACAAAATTATTGCAATCGAGTTGTTTTTGACACCTTAGCACAGTTTAATTCAGTAAATAAGTTTGAAGTTTTAACTTTTTTTCCTTTAAAAAACGAGTTAAAGTATTTTTAAAGATTATATTCAACTTTTGTGTTTTGAAATGTACAAACATTAGATTTGTTTACAATTTATTTAAATTTTTATTACAAACTTTACTTTATGTTTACATAACCATTAACTTTGTTAGCACGTATTGCCGTAATGGGAAAACTTTTTTTGATTTGTGTCTAATCAAACTTTAAACAAAATTCCCATCAATGTTAAACAAAACTTTTTATAAGAAAACATAAATAAATATTTATTTTTCATTTTTTTTTCTTTTAAAATTATTTGTTGAACACTAATATTCTTGTAAATATTTTTTATTTTTTTTGTTACAAGTCAATTTTAATTAAAATTACCGTCACTGGCTCTTCAATATAAAATATCTACAATTTATTGTTATCTTTAAAAATATATCGGGTGGGCAATCTTTTGGTTTAAATTTGAAATATCGGTTATTTCGAATACTTATGTCATACTATTCTGTCACAAAATTCAGTATATAATCTACAGTGAATATGATAAATCGATTTATGCTTGAGCAACGTTGGAAATTTTAAGCCAACGAGAGACTTCATGATGATGTCGATTTTGCCAAAAAAAAAACTCTTTTCTAATGAAGCTCATTTTCATCTTGGTGGGTACTTTAATTGGCAGAATTGCGGTATTTGGAGCTCAGAAAACCTCACGTGGTATTACAGAAGCCAATGCACCCATCACGAGTGACTTTTTGGTGCGGCTTGTAAAGCGCAGGCATCATTGGCCCATATTTCTTTGAAAACGAGGTTCAATGGAGGCACGTATCGCACCATGATAACCGATTTTTTTCTATGTTTCTTTTATTGTGTTGATGTGAATGATGTTTGGCTTCAAGGCAATGGTGCAAATTGCCACCCATCTCATGCCACAATCGATTTATTGCATCAAAAGTTTGATGGCCGTTTAATTAGTCGAATTGGTGATGTCAATTGGCCGCCAACAAGCTGCAATTTGATTAGTTTAATAGGTAGTGTAAGCGCTTACGCGTAGAGCCAGGGTCAGACATCTAAACGAAATACAAAAAAGGATTTCTTCGGCGACTTCCTCTCAGCAGATTTCTGACAAAAACTCTGAAAGTAAATAAAAAATTGCCATGAAAAGTTTCTCAAAAATCTCTCGTTCGGAGTCGTTTTTAAACTGCAGGTCCCGCCACTCATGTATAAAATCAACACACACAACATAAGTGGTGTGAGAAACTAGATCGTAATCCTGACTGAAGGTTTGTAATGACCAATTATGTCTGTTATGTCGACAACAAAAAAAATTTTGGCAAAATTTCAAACCGTTTTTATTTTATTGCATTTTTAGATTTAAACATTTAAATGGCCCACCCTTTATATATTATTTTTATACGATATTTTCATGGCATATTGTGTATTTCCTATTGTGGAAATATGGATTAAACATCAACATTTTCTTGTGCACTTGATGGCAATTTTCATTAGATTAAAAGCCAAAATCTGTTCAAGTAAGGCAAAATTTTTTAAGCAGAAAAATAAATAAAAATAAGAAAAATATCAACCACTATTTATTATTACTCTTACCATTATCATGACTACCATAACTATTTCATAAGTTGCACAATTTCCGTAATGTCCAGCAAATAAAAAAAAAAATCAAAAAAAAAAACGTGCCTTTTAACGAAGTGTATGAAACTGCACAATATTGGCAAACTGTTCTTATATAGACGGAAAGTAACTGAAGTATTAAAAGGAAAGAAATCTAAAATTACGTTATTAAACTAATAAAAATAATACTTAAGTGTAGATATATTCGATTCATAACGAAGTTCTTGTACACTTCATTTCATGCATCAAAAAAATACTCCATAATTTTCAGATAATTTTTATCACTTTTCTATTCGGTTTTTCCCACCTCTTAATTGAAATGTCAGTCTTGCTCATTTCAGCAAAGTCTGTCAGTTAATTTTTGCCAAAATTTATGGGTTTTTTGTGTTAGACTAAGATAGATCCATGTGATTTGAGCGAAAATTGGAAGAAAGTGAAAGGCAAAAATGGCAAACATTCATGAATTTGGCATTCTCATGCCTATAGCCAGTACATTTTTGTGTCTTATTATACTCGGTGGTATACGTGGTATAGAAAGTTGCCGTAGTCTAGTAGATAGTGTGTTTACTTATTAGACGTTAGTCCACGGTGCAAACCCCAGCTCAGACATCTCCAATAGAACGAAATATGCAGAAATATTTCTTCGGCTACTTCCTCTCAACAGATTTCTGGCAAAAACTCTAAGAGTAAAAAAATTGCCATGAAAAAGTTTCTCAAAAATCTGTCGTTCGAAGTCGACTTTAAAATATTGGTTCCGCCACTCATGTATAAAATTAACACCCCCCACATAGAGTGTGAGAAGCTAGGCTGTAATCCTTACTAAAGGGTTGTAATGACCAATTATGTAAGAATGTATGTGTGAATGAATATGGAGCGGATACCGGTCTAACCATACTGGAAAGAAATATTATTCCTAACGACTATTAAGGATTATGGTTTATATCGGACCTATCATTAAGCGCTTCTTATTTTTTAATTTTTTTTGTTTTAATGTTCTCCACGGTTTCCCTATGTTGTGCGACTCCGAAATGTTCAATTTTCCATGACTGTGGCTGATAAATCAGGTTGAATTTGTGCGATAACATGGGTTATGTTTGTGTTGAATACCTCTGTTGTTTCTGGCTTATCGGCATACACCTGGGACTTACGAAACCCACCACAAGAAAAAGTCTTACGGCGTCAAATCGCTCGATTTCGGTGGACAGTTTATATTACTTCGTCGTGCATACCCTCCAATCATTCGTGCTGAATATGTAGAGTGAGTGTACCATTGTCATATTGAAACCATATGTCGTTTCCTGTTCAAATCAAAAGGAGTTGGTAATTGTCGATCTATAGCTTTCGCCGTTGACACTGGCCAACTTTGTTTTCAAAGAAATATTAACCGATGGCGCAGGTCCAAAATATCTATCAAACCACATGTCGATGATATTCAAACCATGCGGTTTAGGACAAAAGTGTTTAGCTTTCACCGTTGACAGTGGCCAACTTTGTTTTGAAAGAATTATGAACCGATGACGCAGGCCCAAAATACATATCAAACAAATATCAAACCACATGTCGTTGATATTCAGACCATGCGGTCTAGGACAAAAGGCTTTATTTTTCGCCGTTGACAGTGGCCAACGATGACGCAAACCCCAAATCCACATCAAACAGTGATATTTTTCGGCATATATTGGTATAATCTCAAATTCCACAATTTTGTTTGTTCACAAACCCATTCACGTAGAAATGGGCCTCATCGCTAACGATGATTTATTAATGAAACTTAGGAACACACGACGTTGCCTATAGTCCTTTACCTTCAGTACCTGGCTCAACAGAATTTTGTATGGGTGTAGACTCTAGTCTACTCTAGAGCTGAGTTCTTGTGAGGGACGAGAAAATAAATCCTTTTTATAGGGTGTAGCATATTATTAAGATTCTTTTTTATGTTCACTCAAATACTAAGAAATATCTGTTCTACGTTTTATAAGGAAAAAATTTCATTAAATTCTGGAACAATTTTAAAATCCGGCACCAGCAACAACAATCGTAACAAAAATATTCAAGCAAATACTATAAATCACACATGACTGCATTTATTCTCCATTTTTTTATTATTATTATTACGGGAGAAAAGCATTTTAATTTTTAAAAAATTTCCAAACATGTTTTACAAACATACATAAAATTTTTAACTTCAAAAAAAGAATAAGGTCGACGTACAGTTTTAAAATCAAATTCCATATAATTTATCAAGAATTTTGCAGACAGAAAAGCAAATACAATTTGAGTGGAAGAAGAAGAAACAACATGTATGTATGTCCATCAGAAATAGTATTCGTATATCAAAGTGTATTAAAGATGTTTAAAGCTTAAGGGCCTTTTGCAAGCAATTTCCTTTTAACATACATGTTTAATTTTATGAACACAATCTCATATTTACAAAAAAAGTATTATACACATACAACAGTGTATGTGTTATATACATACATATAGTAACGCACTTTACTTTTCTAATATGTAAACACCTACATATACATATAAGTATGTAGTTACACTAAGGATAAAATTCTAACAATCATCAAACTCAACTTTTACCACTTAAGGAGAGTGCCCGAAAAAAATTTGAAAATATTTCGAAAATATTTGTATTTTTTTTTTGTTTTTTGTTTCTTTGTTTCAATTTTAAATACTGTCAATGAAATAATTTTGAAATAAATATAACGGTAATTTATTAATGTAAATTTTTTTTTAATGTACAGTTTCTTTTGACGCTCACTGTACATACATTTAAGCACATGTACATACATGTTCCGATATGTACTCGACTATGTTTAGTTGATTGATATTTTACTGCTTGTTGCATAAGGCATATGTTTGCAACTGAGTTCATTTCAGATTGGAGTGTATGATTTACTTATTAGGATCGTACTTGGTAAAGGAAATATACTTTTCAAAATTTTAATTCTACTTGTTATACTGGAACTATATTAGGTTGAACTGGCCACTTCTAAGCCTTAATTTATTATATATTTTTTTTAAATTTTCTTTAATTTGGTTAGAAAGTTTGGAGTTGCCCTTAAAGAGGGTATTTCAGATCAGTGAAATCATGATAGAAGTCCAGATACTTCCTTCAATATAACGATCAGCTTGTAGTGACGAGGTGAAACACTTACTCGTCTCTACAGCTTTATCTTCTTTTTGATTTCTGCAAGTCTTTCTTTAATCCTTGCAAGCTTAGTCAAGAGGTCTCGTTTCATTCGACTTAGTCAAGAGGTAAAGAACAATCTACTCCTCCAACTCGTTTCAGCTGCTTTATCTTCTTTTTGATTTCTGCAAAACTTTCTTTGATCCTTGAAATCGACTGCTTACCCTGTTTCATTTCCCTGTCGTCTGGGAGCTTAGAGGTTCCCTAGAGATCTTTGCTAGCGTTTAAATGCTCTTTATATCGCAGTAATGAGTCTTTAATATGCTTGAGTACCAAATCAATCTTCTCATAATCTTAATCAATTTTAACCGACAACGCCTTACTGCTATACAAGTTTCGTTCACTGCCACCTTTTCCGGAATCTACATGCCCCTTCATTTTAATTGAGATTTGTAGTTTCTAGTCCCGGAAGTTGCCCGAATCCGCTTTACGCAGATAATACTGGTTAATCCTAGAGTCTCTAGGTATCCTAGCTTCTCATCCCACCCAAGTTGTGTGTATTAATTTTATGCATGAGTGGCGGGACCTAAAGTCTGAAGTCGGCTCTGAATGATTAAGTTTTTAATGGCAATTTTTTATTTACTCTTAAAGTTTTTGCCAGAAGACTACTGAAAGAAAGTCGCCGAAAAAATATTTTTTTATACTTTGTTTTGTTCGACATATCTAGGCTGGGGTTTGAACCACGGCTTCATCTCTAATAAGCCAGTACACTACCTACTAGATTACGACGGATTCAACTGGTAGTATTTTACTTATTTTCATCCAGGCTCACTATCGCGTCGTATCCCAATTTGGCCCATTATTCTTGCCAACAAAGGGAGCCATTATTCATTTTTAACCCTGGACGGTTACTCTTCATTTTTGTACATTAAGGTTACTCTTCGTTGAATCGACGAACACTTTAACCCTAATTGGTTACTGTTCGTCGAATCGACGAAGCTCATTTACTCTTTATCATATAATTATTTTATGTTTGACAAAATTTCGCTCTTTTTATCAACAATGTTGGTTGATAACGAAAGCTTGTAGTTAGTAAACGTACCCTGGCCACCCATTTTTTAACCCTAGATGGTCATTTTTGCACAGTAAGGTTACTCTTCGTTGAATCGCCGAAGAATTTAAAAAAAAAATTTTTTTTACGTCTGTTCACTGCAAGCTTTCGTTATCGTTGAAAAAGAGTGCGAAATTCGGGGAAACATAAAAGTGTTATATGATAAAGAGTCAATGAGCTTCGTCGATTCGACGAACAATAACTGTCCAGGGTTAAAGGAGCTAGTGAAGTAGAATATTCATTGATCCCTTCCTTCGGTAATGGTTACCCTTAGCAGGCAGCTAGCCAACACCCAAAAGTGTAATATACAAGAGATTGTATTGTTCAATTTCTTCTTATATGATTTCTATATACCGCCCTAATTGTTTTATAAGCACTGAGTACAAGTGAAAGTTTTCCTTCACAAACTACATGAATGATTCACAATGAAAATGTTGAAAATCAGTTGTTTAGAAAATTTTTGTTTTAAAGTTTATAAAAATACATGTTTTTTGTTGTTGTTTGTTTTGTTAAATTTTAAGCAAAACCATCAGCAGTAGTGTGACTTTTTTGTTCTACCTTTTGGGGAATATTTTAAAGAAACATTTTAAAAAGAAAACAAAACAAATGTTTTGTTTAAAAATACAAACATTGTGCCGTTGGAGAATTATTGTTTTAACAAGAAAAACTTTTTGATTAAATATCATGCTGAACATCATATTGAAGGAAAATATTTGTATTTTTCTTCCCCCTCCCCTCGCTCTCCCCCCAAAAACTAAAGCAAAGAGGTAAAATGACTTGCGTATCCGTAATAAAAATTCGTACATGAAAATTCAATTTCAATGGAAAATATTATTCATACACTAAAATCATATTAAAACCATATTACAGCTGTATTAAATGAATTTTCTTTCTTTACAAATCTTTAAACAGGATTTCAGGATTTTAAAAATATTCTGTAGAAAATTTCAATTTCGGTACACATTAATTTCAATGAGAAATTCTTAGGAAATTGATGTTTTTCCAAAAATACGGAGACAATGCTTATTGAAAAACAGATGATAATACTGATTCAATATTGAAATCTTTTATTGAAATCGTACACACCTACAAAGGATTTCTTTAGAAAAATGTCATTTGAAGCATAAGTACTTTGCCTCAAGGTCTAGCTTTCTCTAAATCGATAGGTAGTGTGAATTTTATTGGATTAGTATTACAGTAAACAAGAAGTGAATGTATTTCCTCCTTTTTAAATTATTTTTTCTTTTTTTTAAAACAAAATTTCGTTCAAAAATAATAAGAGGAATAAAGGACAGTCCCCAAACCACCTAATAGTTCCTCTAAATAGCCATTAGTTTTCCTCGGCGGTTCTGATACCTTGAAGTCACCGTAGTCTAGTAGGTAGTGTGTTGGCTTATTAGACGTAAAGCCAGGGTTCGAGCCTCAGGCCAGACATCAAGACAGAATACAAAAAGTACTTCTCCGGCGACTTCCTGTAAGCAGATTTCTGGCAAAAACTCTGAGAGTAAATAAAATTGCCCTCAAAAAGTTTCTGAAAAATCTGTCGTTCGGAGCATCTACGAACGCCCCCACGCACAATGATGCAACCTCATGGTAAGACTACTCATGATAAAACTACCATGGTAAGACTACCATAGGTTCCATCATCATACATGAGTTTTACGCACGTCAGTCATTTATAAGTATCGAAGAACGTGTAAAAAATGTTAGAACTCACTACAAATCAGTGATTCAAACGCGACCACAATGACATATCTCTCACTCTCAATCACTCTCAATCCTTTATTGGAGACAATACCAATCTAATTGTGTACAATACATTCCGAAAGTCACTGTTTATTGTGCATTCAGGGCTGACCGCATCATCATGCCGTACCTCGTACCAACGTCGAGCACTAAACGTCAATGATTTCCAACTTATTTTGACCATTGGATGGATCTACCTACCAACAATATGCCACAAACCAGTGCTGCCCTTGAAGCAAATAAAACTAGCGTATGCAATATACATACATACCATAATTTGTCATTACAATAGTTCAGTCAGTATTACGACCTAGCTTCTCAGGTCAGTTATGTTGTGTGTGTTAATTTTCTACATGAGTAGCGGGATATAAAGCTTAAAGTCGATTCCAAACAACATATTTTTAAGAAACTTTTTCATGCCTTTTTTATTTATTCTCAGAATTTTTGCCAAAAATCTGTAGAGAGGCAGTCGGCAAAGAAATATTTGTTCATATCTCGTTTTGTTGGGCATGTCTGACTTAGGGTTTGAATATGTCTAATAAGCTAACACACGACCTACTAGACTACGCACAGTTCACGTGAGCTGTGTTACCATAATTGACGTCTAATAAGCCAATACACTACTCACTGGTCTACGGCGATTTCAATTATGTACTATAGTTATGGAAAACTGGACATTTCGGATATGTTTCATCCTGGGAATTGTACATTTGTACGATGGCATCAATAGCTCTTTCAAATGATTAAAAAAAATTTCGATGTTAACTCACACTTATTGTGTTTTGTTTTGTTGAAATTTAAAGACAGAAAACACTTAATGAAAGACCCATTATTTGTGGTTTTAGCAGCGAGTAATTTGGCTTCAAATGCTATAATTTAAAATTTAAAAATTTTAAGTTTAATTATAAAATTTTTTTTCTTTTTAATTTAATTCTCAAGGAAATATTAAGTCTTAAAATTGATTTTGTTTTTTTTTATTATTTTTTATTAATGTTTTTCGATTTAATTTGTCGTCTTTCCCAGCTACCAGGATATTTTAAAAATTCGCACAACTTTGTCACAATTTTCAACATCATTGGGTCCAATTGTTGATGGTCACGTCATACCAGATCAACCGTATAAAGTCATGGGACATTATACAGAACATTTTAGCCGGTAGGTATACATATTCTCTATGCACATACATATACGTACATACATATAAATGAAGTAAGAAATTTTTAATAACTTTAACCAAAGAATATGGATATACTTTATTTTCTTTGCTTTAACTTTTACCAGGAATATCAATTATTTATTGTACATTAAACGTGAGCAAGTAGCAATCCTTTGATTTGATTTGAAAAAAGAGAAACAGATTTCTCTGACTGTTTGACATTTGTTACTATTCTTAGAATGAAAATAATGTTTATTTTTATCGTTCTATTAATAAAAAGAAATCAATTAAATTACTAAAGCATAGGAAAAACTAAGTATTTATTTCAAATAGTTTTTCCAATATTTTTCTCTTGATTCTGTTGAAATTGTTTAAACTTACGAGGGAATAAAAAATGTGAAATAAATTATGGGTGACTTCAATAGAAGCCTCGGTTCTTAATAAAAATTTTGCGAAAACTTTGGACAACATATTTTTATTAAGAGGATAAGAGGATGATTACACTTCAAAAAATTTAAAAAAATAATAAAACAGCATTTTATGATGAAATCCGTACCTCGTCTGACGTTATTTCTACAGCCTTTTATCATAGTAGACGTGGAGGAGAAAAAGCTACCACCAACTTGTGTAATGTTACTTAAAACGTTAAAACGTTACGTTGCCTAATACAAGAAACTAGTATTCATAACATAGGAAAGACTTAAAAGTAAAATAGAAAACCATGTGCCAGATGAAAAGGATATTCTATTCTGGAGATTACCGCCAAGCTTCTTACATCACTTATGTTGTGTGTTTTAATTTTTATACATGAGTGGCAGGATCGGCAGCTTAAGAAACTTTTTCATGGCAATTTTTACTTACTCATAGAATTTTTGCCAAAGATCTTTTTAGAGGTAGTCGCCGAATAAATATTCTTTCACATTTCGTTTTGTTAAAGATATCTGAAATGGGGTTTGAACCGCGGCCTTACGTCTAATAAACCAACACACTACCTATTAGACCTACAATATCATCTATTTTCAGAAAGTCTGTGGCTCTTTCACACAGAATGCTGTAAGCATTCTGAGAAAGTACCCTACAAAATATTACGAATCATCGCAGCCATATAAGATGCTGTTGGAATTGCATGGATGCGCACAAAAGCATCATACGACAATTTCATAATAAAGCTACACTAAAGGAAGTACTGAATAATTTCATGTGCGAAATCTGTACGGAAAGAAAATAAATTACATGGAGTCTTATATTATAGTTAGTGCCACAAGGCCAACCAATTCATCACGTAGACGTTATAGATAGGAAGAGCTAATGACTGTTTTTTCGTTGTATTTTCCTTGTAATGAACCTTGAAAAAAAATTAATAAGCCACGGGTTGTTTGAAAACTAAACGAACTTATTGACTTAATTTCTGTCGATCTTTATTACAGTAAAATACTGTCTGTCTGTCACGACTTTTGTGGATGTAGAGCGTTCGAAATGTTCAATTGTCTGTGGCTTTGGGCCAAAGGAAAGAAAAAGTCTGACATATTCAAATCGCAAATCACCGCCACAGAAGATTACCTTATTCGCAAATCGCTCGTGAAAAAAATATCTAAAGTGGCATGAGCTGTGTGGCACTTAGCACTGTCCGGTTGAATTTACATGTTGTTGGTGTCCAGATCATCCAATTCAGGCCAAAGTAAGTTAATAATCAGCGACTAATAGTGCTTGCCGCTGATAATGATGACCTTGCTAACGTCGTTCTCAAAGAAATACATACATGGTCATTACAACCCTTTCTCATACCACTGATGTTGTGTGTGTGTGTTAATTGAGTAGCAGGACCTATAGTTTAAAGTCCATTCCGAACGACAGATTTTAGAGAAACTTCTCATGGCAATTTTATTTACTCTCAGAGTTTTTGCCAGAAATCTGCTGAGAGAAAGCCGTCGAAGAATTATTTTTATATTTTCATTTTGATGTCTGACCTGGGGTTTGTACCGAGGCCTTAAGTCAACGAACTAACTACTAGACCACGGCGACTTCACCCTTCTCAAAGAAATAGGGATCGATAAAGCTGCCAGCCCAACATCTACACCAAGCAGTGACTTTTTTGGGGCGCATTGAACGTTATTGGGCTGGTATTTGTCAAAATTTGAATCCAGTCAGCGAATATATCGGATCGGGGCCATTTAAAAGTTTAAATTTAAAAAACGCAATCAAACAAAGACGGTTTAAAATTTTCCGATTAGAAATGGAATATTATTTCATTCATATGGCTGCTGTGGCTGGCCTTACAGCACTTCATTCAATCGGACCAATTTTCGTAGACCTTTAAAGGGTATGGGGTCCTATCTCGAGATGACATCATGAATGTTGGCCTTTAAATGATCAATTATCTCTGGTTTGTAGGCATATTAGTTTTCTTTAATGACGCCCCACAGAAAATAGTCGAACTGTGTCAAATCGCAACTTCTTGGAGGCCTATTGATAACACCGTTTCGGCTAATTAAACGGCCATCAAACGTTTGACGTAATAAATCGATTGTGGCATGAACTGTGTGGCAATATTTTTAAGAAGTCTTTAAAAAAAAAAATTTTATTTTATCATGGAATCGCCGATATCAGCAATAAATCAAATATAATTTGCAATTATAGTTAGTACCAGCAACTGTCAGTTACTTTTTAAACATTGATTGTGATAGAGAAAGAAAAAAAACTGGGAATAAAACGCTACACTGTTGCCAATAGAAATTGAAAACCAAGGAAAATTTCTCGATGTAACCAAGCAGATTGTTTTGCAGGATTGTTTGTTTACCTCTACCGTATCTAAGGAAACATCGTCATGAGGCATTAAATATACAACTAAAAATGCAATAACAAAACAGGAAAAGAAAAGAAACTTTAAATAATGATTAAAAGAAAAATGTATCTAAAAAAGAAAGAAAACATAATGTAAAAGAGAATAGAAAAACAAAAGAAAAGAAAATCTACAGAGTAAATAATTTTCTTAAAACCAGATTTCGTTTACTTGAAGCCAAAAATTATACCAAGTAACGTAGGAAACAAATACGAAAATAAAACAAATAAAAAAGTAACGAAAAAGTTTTCTTCTCATTTTTTTTTTTTTGAAATTTTGTTCTCAATTCCTTTACTTCTTCTAAACAATTCTTAAAGCAAACAATTCCTAACGGATAAATAGCAGCAAAAGCATGCTGCTGCTGTGCTCTAAAAATTGAAATTAATTAAAAACAATATGCATGAATAAATACATGATGGACGGACTGATGTCTGAATGAGGGAAGTGCGTAAAGATTGTATTGAATAAAGCATTAAGGATGATTTAAGCTGTTTGTAGATATGTATAATGTTTGTTTAATACCCTCCCCCGTACACACTCCCTCGCTCTAAGACAATTATTGCTAATGAGTACGAGATGAGATGCGTTGATATGAGATGATAGTCTTATGATTAAAGCATTGATTATGGAAATAAATTAAAATTTAAATGAATGAATGAAGTAAATCCTGTTTACACGTTATTATTTAAAGCCATTTATGCGAGAATTATGCATGCAAGTGCGAATGTAATTCAATAAAATAATGGGCAGGCAATGTATGGCCATAAATTTTAATCATCATAATTATACAAAATGTTTATTTAGCTGAAAATAATTCCTTTAAAAGTTTAAAGCATTTTAATTGCTTTAATACAATTTAATACAAGGCCAAGGAATCGAATATACTCTCAATATCCAAGCGATTTTTTTTCGTGTAGTTAGATTGGGTTAGGTTAGCGGGTAGTTTGCCTTTCAGTCGATATCCTATATGGCTCATTATGTTGCCCAGTTGGAGATAAGCCCCCTTATAGTGATCACCCCGAGCTCCGAATGAAACTGGCCAGTTCCCTTAGTGGCACATTCACCACCATGCTTAGATCATCAAATGTTCAGTCAAAAATGTTGGTACCGATTCCGTTTCTCCACATCATGTCAGCTTCTGCAGTAATCATGGTGGGGCAGACTGAGCTTTCCAGCGAAACCGCCAATGGCGCAGTGCTATAGCATAATTCCTGTTAGCATATCGAAACATCGTGGAAACATCCAATGTTGTAGCATTCTTCTAAATCCTCATAAGGATTTGCAAGCCGTATTACTTCGGATGGGAATCGTATCGTCCGTGTCCGGAAGAGTGTTGAGGCTTATTATATAGCGAATAATGTTATCAGTCACGTCGTCAAAGATCACGGCTTTTTATTGCTATATATTGCTGTTTCGCTGTGGTAAAAAATAGATTTTTTAGAAACCTGTACCATAGGTGTGAAGTAAAAATTGGTCAATTTAAGAAGTGCAATTGAAATGTTAGACACAAAATAAGTTCAGGCTAAGATAAGACACCTGACTTCTGTAACATATTGTTATGAGGCCTGCTTAACAATGGTGGCAAAATTTTACAAATTTCGATTGAAATAATATAGACGTTGAGCAGTTTATCCTGTACTTTTCAAAAGCCTTACGTACTCTAACACTCGAAATTGAGAATAATGATAAGGTGTTTCGGAGTTATTGACGCACCGTATATAAAGCCTCTTCTCCAAATGTTAACTAAGCTATCTCGGATGAATGCTAACTCGGTATTACAGTCGCTAAATAAAAAGTTATTAAAAAGAGTACAGTAAAGTAGTAGTAGAGGCATTCGTTAAGGTCTCTATTGCATCTTTGCGGACTTGCTTACTTGCGTATATTCTCAAGTACATGTGTTAAAAGCTAAACATGATGGAGGTATCGACCGTTCAAATAGGGTTGAGCGTAAATCCTACGAAAACAAAATCAATAAGAGTAAACGTGCAGGACTCCTAACCATTTGTAGTATCTGTTGGCTGCTTTAAAAATTTAGAAGCCTTCATACAACTTGTTCGATTGCTCAGGTGATAGTAAGAACAGTATTAAAAAGACATACAAGGCATACATACATATAAGATATCAGCAATGAGTACTCAAAAAGATCAGTAGATTCGAATCATACTCATAATTTCTGATACTTATATGCATTCATATTTATTTTAATATCATACTCATACTACTCATATTCAAAATTTTAAATACTCATCGCAATCATACTTAAAAATACGTTTGATGTTGTTGATTTCGACTCTCCATGAGTCAACATTTAAAAGAATCACAAAATAAGTATGATACGCGAGCGAACACTACACAATACACACTAGAAGCTTGTTTGTTTGCCTTGCTTGCTGTCTGTCTTTTTCTTTCTTCTTTTTTGTGAATGCAACAGCAACTAAGACTGTGAAATTTTGATGAATGATTCGAATCACTCGATTCATTTATGAGTATTATAAGTATTTTTCTAATGTTATGAATCTGAATGAGTAGGCGTATGAATCAAACATATTTCGAATGTTATGAGTTTGATGTCAATGTTGTACTCATACTCATTGCAACCTGTACTTATAAATTGACGTTGTAGTGAGTACGAATGAATCAGACTAGTTGAATTTCAATATTGTTGACTTACTCATACTCAAAATTGTATGAGTACTTATGAGTAGCATAAAACGATTCTTTGCTGATACATATCATAGTAATATCGCTGTGTGGAGTTATGATCAACCTTGTGTAGAACAGAGAACCAATATACAACAGCAATATTAAATTCCAACTGGTATATGGAAGTATGTAGCGCTACACCAGAGACGGTTGTTTACGCAGTATAAAAAGAATATTTTATCCTGTGGGTGTTACTCATATTTAAGCTCCTTGACGCAATAACCAGGAATCATTCCATGTTCAGGCCGTTTAAAATTCTCTTGATAAGGTTTACTTTTAAATTAAGATTGCATTTTAATTTAATTTTTTATTTTAAAGTTTTCTATCAACTTTATATTGTTGACATAAATCGTGCATGGCAAACTATTTCTCATGAAATTTTGTGATGACTACAATCTCTATATCGATAAATATTTAAAAAGAAACATTTGTTGAAACAAAAAAAAAAAAACATTCTTTAGTGCCTATCGACTCTTTCTCCTTTTCAATTTCTATTAACACAACAATTTTTTTCTATTCTTTGTTGTTTTTTTTTTCTTTCATTGCAGTTATGATTTATTGTTTGGCATCACTGAATCTGAATCGTATCATTCGTTGGGTGCCCTGGCTTTAGAGGAAGGATTACGTGAAAATGAACGTGATAATTTATTGCGTTTCTATATGCAGAGCCGTTTTGATGTTCGTCCCGATTTGGCATTAGCGGCAACGCTAAAAAAGTAAGTTGAATCAATAAAACTCAACAAAACATACACGAACGTAAACATAAATTTCCTTTTACTACAAATACTATTCACACACGCACTAGCCCTCCCACAAATACATAGGCAAACTCACACACACACGTATATCTATAAATAAATAAATTGATTGCTTTGGTGGTGTAGTGTGAAAAGAAAAGAGAATGAAAATAAAAAAAATTTAGAAGAAACTAAAGCATGTGAATTTATGTTTATGCAAATTGGCTTCATATACATACAGTATAAATAAACCCTCGCATATACATACATACATACATAAATATTAAAATATATCCTCGCACTATAAGTGTAAGTAAACAGACTCATAAACAGTTATAAATATCTTTATATGTGCCTGAGTGTGAGTACACATTATTTACCCATACACTCAAATATTTATATTCAATGTGAGTGTATGTATATATGTACGTATGCATACAAACATTTAACGCACCCACAAATACAGACACACAGAGCCTTGTAGAGACTCATAAATACTTCTATTCATACAAATTCATGTTTATGCACAAATATACTTGTTAGTAAATCTTTTATTTATATCTGTATGTATGTATGTTTATTTGTATGAATGGATACGTGTGGGTGGGAATGTTAAAAATTTCTATACTAGAAATTTATGTACCCATACACATGCAGTTGCAAAGAATGTAACAGTTTGTCATTGCATTATATGGGCAGTGTTTTATAAGAACGAATTCTTAAAATTAGAACGTTTGTTTAGCAATTATTTTACCATACAGAACACAGATTTTAATTAAAATTTTATTTTGAAAATATTCCCAAGGTCTATAAGGTTCCATCCATCTTTTATCTGATGGTTGTCTAAGAATTTGGCCAATTTACGTTTATCTTCGTATACAAATCTTCCATTAACAGAAATCTTTTCAAAATATTTTCTATAAAAATATTTTATTTTTTTTTTAATTCTCTATGGGAAATTTTGTTACCGAAAAGGTTTTCTATAGATACATTTTGTTATCGAAAAAGTTTTTATATAGAAATTTTATTATCGAAAAATTTTTTATATAGAAATTTTGCTATCGAAAAATTTTTCTATGGAGAAATTTTGTTATAGAAAACGTTTTCGATAGCGACATTTTGTTGTCGAAAAGTTTTCTGTAAAGAAATTCTGTTATCGAAAACGTTTTCTATAGAAAAATTGTGTTCTCGAAAAACATTCCTATAGAAAAATTGTGTTATCGAAAACGTTCTCCATAGAAAAAATTTGTTGTCGAAAAAGTGTTCCAGAGAAACACTTTGTTATCGAAAAAGTTTTCTATAAAAAAATTTTGTTATCGAAAATGTTTTCTATAGAAAATTTTGTTATCGATAAAGTTTTCTATAGATACATTTTGTTATCGAGAACGTTTTCTATAGAAAAATTTTGTTATCCAATATGTTTTCTATAGAAAAATTTTGTTATCAAATAAGTTTTGTATAGACAAATTTTGTTAATGAATAAGTTTTCTATAAAGAAATTTTGTTAACGATAAGGTTTTCTATAAAGAAATTTTTTTATCGAATTAGTTTTCTATAGAAAAATTTTGTTATCGAAAATGTTTTTTGTAGAGAAATTTTGTTATCGAAAATGTTTTCTATAGAAAAACTTTGTTATCGAAAACGATTTCTATAGAAAAATTTTGTTATAGAATAAGTTCTCTATAGAAAAATTTTGTTATCGAAAATGTATTCTAAAGAGAAATTTTGTTAACGAAAAAGTTTTCTATAGAGAAATTTTGTTTCGATAAAGTTTTCTGTAGAGAAAAATTCTCTATATAAAGAATATATGTTAGTAGGCTAGAAGGTTTTCGTGTTATTGTTGTTGTTTACCCTAGCTTTTGGCTTGATGGTGATTAACTTCTATTTTTATTACTTGCCCACGATTTTAAGTTTAATCTACACCTTAGCATAAAGCATAGCACAGATTCGATGAAATGTTTAGTATATTTTGCTCTCCTTCACTTTGGCAAAGGTGTCGACTTCAGCTGTAAATTTTTGTTTCGAAATTTATTATAGAATACACTCTTTGTGTGTCCTGCTCTATTAATAAACAGTAAAAAGATGAAGCAAAAATGACGATGAAAAATAAGGAAAACGGCAACAAAAATAGCAACATTATCTAGTAATTTTTAAATAAATGTTTTAGCTATTCTTGGCATTGTTGCTGTATGTGAAGCAAAGGGCGTTACATATTTGTAGCCTGTTAAATGCATGTCCGTCCAAACCCTATGTATATAGTTTTTTCTGTACGATAGTCTGTCCTACAGACTCTACTATTTTCAATTGTTGCCTTTGTTGTCGGCACAATGGCATACATTGTAATACATGAGTATGTTAAGTGTGTTTGTGATTGAGTGCATGTCTGCTTATGTGGCTGTCTATGTTTCTGTCTGTCTGTCATAACAATTTTAGCTGCTTGTTACCATCGTGTCGTTTGAGTCATTTATCATTATTATATACGACAAAAGGATTTGCGACAATTATGTTTTTATCCATACAAACATACATACATATATTGAATACACACGCATACATATATAGTACATGTATAAACTATAAAGTATTCTTAAGCGTTTAATGGGGAATTATAACATTTTAGTGTTTATACCCTATACAGCTATACTGCTGGGCCTTAGATTTGTCAGGGCAGAGTTTTAGTATCGATGGAGTGGTTTGTCCACACATATAACAAGGTGATTGTACTACTGCAGTAAATTCTAGAATGATGGGGTTATTGTTAATTGTTAGATCCAGGAATGTCTTCCGATGGTTCATTCTCAACGCCACAGAATCTACGAGTTGAACAGGAGATAACCCCCATTAGGAATAAGTGTACCCTGAGTCTACAGCGTCCTATCAAAAAACAGATTATCAATCTCACGTTATTTGTTTATAGTTAGATGGATGACTCAGAATTTTTCTGATTGCAATTTCCCAACAAAAGTTCTGATTGTCTTAAATCCACGTGGTTTTATAAGGGTATTTGCCTCTCTTGGGTTTCCCTTACGTTAAGCATTGCTTTCCAAACACCACTTCACAGAATGGGTCTGTCTCAATCAACGGCGAGGAAACTTCTCTTCTCTAATCACCTAATTGCAGAATGCTCAAATGGCGAGTTGATAGTATTGCTGTGTTTGGTCTTTTGTATCTCTTCAAGTTGAATTGGGCACGCAGACTTCCGCTTGGAATATAACCGTGAATTTCTCCAAGGTCTCGGAGTACTTCATTATGAGAAAAATAACTGCTGCTTTTGTTGCAAGAATATTAAGAGTATTCGTATTATGACAATCGCTGTAAGCCTAAAAATATTTACAAACAATTACATACGCCATTAATTAGCCATTTTCAGTTAGCCATTTTCAGTTAGCCATTTTCAGTTAGCCAGCGCTTCAGTAAGAATTACGACCTAGGTTCTCACACCACTTATGTTGTGCGTGATAATTGTATCCACACGTGGCGTCACCTACAGCCTAAAGTCGATTCCGAACGAAAGATTTTTGAGAAACTTTTCCTGGCAATTTTATTTACTCCCAGAATTTTTGTCAGAAATCTGCTGAGAGACAGTTGCCGAAGACATATTTTCTTCATACTTTGTTCTGTTGGAAATGTCTGACCTGGGGTCTGAATCGTGGTCTTACAACTAATAGGCCAACACACTACATACTACACTCTGGCGACTATCAAACACTTGCCCATAGCAAATACTGCATGGTCGAATTTGCAATTACAGATTCTGTAACGGTAGTCACCGTAGTCTAGTAGGTAGTGTGTTGGCTTATTAGACGTAAAGCCCGGGTTCGTATCTCAGGCCAGACATCAAAACGAAATATGAAAAGAAAATATTTCTTCAGCGACTTCCTCTCAGCGGATTTCTGGAATAAACTCTGAGAGCAAATAAATCTGCCATGAAAATGTTTCTCAAAAATCTGTCGTTCGGAGTTGACATTAAACTGTAGGTCCCGGTACTCACGTATAATATTAACGTACATCACATAAGCAAAGTGAGAAGCTAGGTCGTAATTCTGACGGAAGGGTTCCAATGACCAATTATGTATGTACTCGTATGTATGTATGTAATGGTATATTGAAAAAAAATTTTTTTTTGTTGATTGCTGTAGGCTTCGTGTAGGGTCTCATAAAATCGGTTTCCTCTGAAGCATATTGCATTTTTTTAAAACCCTTTAAAGCCAAGTTGAAAGAAAAAGAAGAAAGAAAATATAAATTTCAGGGTGTATTTTCAGGGTGTAAACAAACAAAGAAATGACTTGAAATTTTTTCGTTTTTCTTTTTACTTTCATTCAGACAAATGTTTAGGGAGTGTAAACCGTAGTATGTTTAAATGGTTAATGAAAGCGTAAGTGCTACTGCTACAGCTGCTGTGTCTCGAATCAGGATAACAAAATAAGCATTTTACGTAATGAAAGAGAATTTTTAATTAAATACTTGGGAGAGGATTGAAAAAAATATATGAACTGAAAACTAAATGAAGGATTTAATTTATACAGCATTTATTATGAATACAATTTTTTTTTGTTTCATTTCTTTTGAAATTGCCAGAGATAACACAACTTAAAGTGGCCTAAAATTTTTATTAACAAATATTAGTTAAAAATACTTTGAAAAAAGGAGCTCACAGGAATCATTGAATTTTTTATTATTTTTTATTATTTTTTTTTTAATATTTTTTATTAAAAATGTTCATATTTGCCATTTCCATATTGGCATTATATTTTAGATTTTAAAGCAAGATATATTCATACCTTCTGGATATTAAAACTTGAATTCTTTTCGACTTAACCGTAGATCGAGATTTGTATCAAAAAAATAGATTTCAATTTCTGTGACGATGTAACTTTAATTCAGAAAAAGTCAGATGTCTGATATTTTTTGAATTCGTTAGTATTGTTATCGCCATTATTTTGAACTAAATAAAAAAGGAAAATTTTGGTCAGGACTTTAAAAATTCAAAAACTTCATAATTCTGGCTTATGTATCATTTTTTATACATACGACTTTCCTAGGAATTCTTTGGTGTTGTGTATGTAATTTTTTTAAGTTTTCAAAAGATTTTGTGAAGTTTTATCGGGAATAATACAATATTTATGATATTTGATAAGGAATTGAAAGTTAAGTGTTGGATGAAAGTGAAAAAGTTGAATTTTCTGTTCTTGATATTGATGGAAGTAGTCGTAGTCTAGTATGTGCTATGTTAGCTTACTAGACGTCAGACCAGTTTACAAAAAAAAAGGTTGTAATGGCCGATTAAATATGTACATATATTCGTAATATTTCTACTACTGAAGATTCTGAAGAAAAAAACTGAAGCTCCTCTTATGAATTGACGCAAGTATTGACAGCTGCAAACATGACAGTAGGACGTTAATAGAAAAAGATGCTACTACTTCGAATAGAGAACCGTTTTAGCAGTTTGGGAAAAAAATATTACCAATTTTCATGCAGATTGCTAGCAGCTGTCACATGAAATGTTGTAGAGTCTTTCTTACTGCTCTTATCATATTTATATTCCGCGACAGACAAACATTAGAAAAAAGTGTTTCGTCCTATGTTTTATTTCATTGATATTACAGAAGGATAATATTTCAGTCAACTATGTAAGTAGTGATGATACTCGGAAGTGATGATAAATTTACACCTATTACGCCTCTGAGCTGAAAGTCTTTCAACTTTTAATAATCCCAATAATTTTGTCGCTATAGATTAGTAACTAATAAAAAATAATAAAACCCGAATCGAATTGGGTGTTTTAGATTCAAGTACATGCTACGTGCGTAGCAACTACTTATTGCCGTATTTGGGGAAACTTGTATCCGGGACATCAGATCATTGTTATTGACATAATCGATGTTCTATTGCAACAGGAAACTTTTAACCTTACATGACGTCGACAACAAATGTTTCTAGTGAAACATAACAATAGTTTATGCCACCAGGTTTCAGCTGGCCCTCGATTGGGAGCGTTACTGATGGGAGTGCCAATAAGCTGCCCCATCTAAACATTTGGAAACTTATAAATCGACACAAAGCAAGGGTGCTAGATGTCAAATTGTTACCATTTAGAAAAAATAAAACCAAGCTGACATGAAGTGTTTAATTTTTAATTAAAAAAACCATGCTACAATGTACATCATGTCAAAAATGTTGGTGTAAATTTCATAAAAGTTATAATAAAATGTTAAAATATAAAATAGTTTTATTAAAATGAACTAAAATAAAAAAAACATTTAAATTTTGTAACAAAATCTATCAATAATTCCGAAAATTCTATGAAATACAAGTACTGTGTATCAAAAGTGATACATAGGAAATATTATGAAGTTTTTTTAAGGATCGATCTACCGTTAAATACTCTTTAATGGATGTAAAAAATTTATTGTTTTTCAAATAAAATTCATGTCAAATTATTAGCATTTTCCATTGATTTTTAAAAATACTGTTCGACTTAGAAGTCGCCGTGGTGTAGTAGGTAGTGTGTTGGCTTACTATTCGTAAAGCCCGGGTTCGTATCCCAGGTCAGACATCAAAAATGAAATATGAAAAATAAAAATATTTCTTCGGCGACTTCCTCTCAGCAGATTTCTGGCAAAAACTCTGAGAGTAAAAATAAACTGCCATTAAAAAGTTTCTCAAAATTCTGTCGTTCGGAGTCGACGTTAAACTGTAGGTCCCGCCACTCACGTATAAAATTAACGCACACAACATGAGTGGTGTGAGAAGCTAGGCCGTAATCCTGACTGAAGGGTTGTAATGGCCAATTATGTATATGTATTATGTTCGAAAACTGTAATTTTTCTTTTCGTTTTTATCCAATAATATTAAAAAATCAAATATTTTG
This sequence comes from Sarcophaga subvicina, assembly GCA_936449025.2. Taxonomy (NCBI): domain Eukaryota; kingdom Metazoa; phylum Arthropoda; class Insecta; order Diptera; family Sarcophagidae; genus Sarcophaga; species Sarcophaga subvicina. The sequence continues at coordinate 31,343,593 of OW388081.2, forward strand.
CTATAAATAAACAATAATTGTTTAGAAATGCAATAGTTTTACCAAAGAATTTCCATAATAATTGAGTAGTACTGGCAAATGTTAACTTAAAAATATGCACAGGAATTAAAATATTTTCACTAAATACAATGGAAGAATATCGATGAATAATTGTTATGATATGATACGTGTGCAGGTGTATAACATATTTGAATTAAAAAAACATATTGTATTTAATATAGATTCTTTGAAAATGTGCATTCAGAGCTTATCTATCAGAAATGAATGAACTGAATTCACCATAGCGTTAAAACTACAAGCTATACTAGCTAAACAAAGACATCGCCCTAGTAAAACATATAAAAACTCAACGTTGAAAATACACGAATGGAAAAAACAGTTACAGCAGGAAATACATTTTAAACTGTGCCTAGACGCCAGTTGGTTATAAGATCGAAGTATCTGCAACACATTATCAAACTATGGTAAAAAAGGCATTCATTATTGAAGTCAAATCTGCCTTCCTCCAACCATGTCTTCAAGCCTGGGAACATGTAATAGTTGAGCTAAGATAAGATTCAGTAAAAATTTATTACTTGATAGGGGCGTAAATAACGTCATAATACATAGGGTGGGTGATTTAAATTGCAATAAAATAAAAACGGTTTGAAATTTTTACATACATACATACATATTGGTCATTACAACACTTTAGTCAGCATTACGACCTAGTTTCTCACACCACTTATGTTGTGTGCATTAATTTAATACATGAGTGGCGGGACCTACAGTTTAAAGTCAAGTCCGAACGATAGATTTTTGAGAAACGTTTCATGGAAATTTTATTTACTCCTAGAGATGTTGTTAGAAATCTGCTGAGAGGAAGTCGTCGAAGAAATATTTTTTCATATTTCGTTCAGATGGAGGTGCCTGACCTGGGGATTGAACCGAGGCCTCACGTCTAATAAGCGATCACACTACCTACTAGACTACGGCGACTTCAAATTCATATTTTTCCAAATTTACATTTCTGTTGTGAAGTCCACTTGTTCCGATTAGAAATTGTACCTCAGTACCTCATTCGATCGGACTAATTTTCGTGCACTTTTCCGAGTATATGGGGTCGTATCACGGCGATGGCTTTACGAATGTTGGCCTTCAAATGCTCAATTGTCTCCGGTTTGTCTGCCAACACTTGTATTTAGCGTTGCGCAACAGAACATAGTCAAACCACAGCTTCTTGGCGGCCAATTGACATCACCATTTCGACTAATCAAATGACGATCAAACGTTTGACGAAACAAATCGATTGAGGCATGAAAAGTGTGGTAGGTTGCACCATTCTGTTGAAAACAAACGTCGTTAACATCAACATCATGAAGAGCGAGTGCAAAAAGATTGCTTATCATGGTGCTATAAATGTCTCCATTGAACGTAATGGTATTGCAGTCCTCATTTTCAAAGAAATATTTGCCAATTATGCCTTGGCTCCACAAGCCGCACCATACAGCCAGTCATAATGGGTGCATTGGCATCTGGGTATGGATTTTCTGAGCCCCAAATACTGTTAATTTTATACATGAGTGGTGGGACTTACAGTTTAAAGTCGATTCTGAACGACACACTATGTGGCATTTTGCCTGAAAACCTGGCCAAAATTAATAGAAGTGTTTTATGAGTTAATGGCTGGAATTTTTTGATGGTGTTAGTGATAATTAGGCCCAAGGATGAACCCAACTGATTTTGGTTCAAATCGGTCCGTGATTTCGCCTAGCCCCCATACAAATCCCCCCCGAAATTGCACTTATTTACATATAATTATAGTAATTATACAACAATCATGATAAAATTTAGCACGGATCAGTTCTGTGTACTAATAAATCACGGTGTAAAGTTTGGTGAAAATCGGATTACATTTGACCCTGGTCCCCATATAAAGTCCCCTTTAGAAATTCACGTTTACGCTTATAAATGGCTTAAAAACATCGGTATCGCGATGAAATTCGGTACAAACGTGTATTTTGTAAATCTAAATCATATTACCAAATTTTGTTAATTTAATTGCCCCTTGGTCCAAAATAGGGCCCCTTATGAAATTGACTTAAAAACTTTATTACCTCGATGAAATTCGACATGAACATGTTTAGTATGAATGTGAATCATTTATGATCACATTTTATTATGATCGGATCATAAGTGCCCCTAGGTACCACATACGGTCCATTAAGAAAATCAAACATACATCTCATATTGTTATAATAGTCGATATACAGACGTGTTCGAAATAATAAGAACATTCAAAGCGAAACAAAATTTCGTTTTAAAAAAATGTTTGAGAAAGATTTGAAAATATGGCTTTTTATTATTTTTATTGTAGACATCTTTAGCTTTTTAAAAATACTTAAAGTTATGTTTTAACTCATCTAATTTTTTTATACTGCCAATAATGTTGAACTAAGTCGAAAATCAGGTGTTCGAAAAAATAAGAACAAATTGGAAAATTGGTAATAATTTCAGTTTTAACGTTTATTAAATTTACAGATTAGTATTATTTGTTTGTAAGTAGTTAATATGAAGTAGCCCCTCCACGATTAATGATTACTTCGGCACATCTGGACCTCATAGAAGCTATCAAAGTCTGACATCTGTGGAGTAGAATATTTTCCCGTGTATTCTTCGCTACAAATCAAAGTTTCTCCATATTTTTGGGCCTTGTATTTCTAACACCTTTCTTTACATCAATCCTAAGATGTTCAATTGGATTTAGGTCCAGCGATTGTGCCAGCCAATCCATAACATGGATATTATTGTCCTGGAAGCAACGCTTTGCTTTCTTTGAGGTATGCTTCGGGTCGTTGTCTTGCTGAAAGACCCATCGGAAAGGCATTTCCTCTTCAACGTAAGGCAACATTACGGCTTCTAAAATATTTTGAACGTAATAGGTGGCATCCATCTTCCCAACGATATGAACTAGAGATCCAACACCGATCTACCCAAAGCACCCCCATAGCATGAGCCTGAAACCGCCATGATTTATAGCTTTTATAGTGTACTTGTCGTTGAATTGTTGATTAGGAGGGCGTCTAACGTACTATTTATCTTTGCCGTGGTAGAATTGGACTACTTTTGTTTCATCGGTCCATAAGATATTACGCCAAACAGTGTCAGGCTCATCGATAAACTTTTTGGCAAACAGAAGTCCGTTCTTTAGATGTATTTTTTTCAACAATGGTACTTTTCTAGGACTTCGTACTTTCAAATTCACTGCAATAAAACGTTTTCTTATCGTCGTTGTAGCAATTGGGAGGTTTAATTCGTTTCTAATCTGTAAAGACGTTATAGAGGGGTGCTTTTTAACGATCCGTGTGGTCGCATTATCCTGTCTTTTGTTAGTTTTCCTGCGCCTTCCGCGACTTTCGATCTTCAGTGACCAGTTCCTGGCATTTGTTATCGCTACGTTGGAAATTCCAAGCTGTTCCCTTATGAAAGCACACATTTCCCTTCGCTGAGCAATTTTTTTTATTATCTTACGTTGTTCGATAGAGCAATGCTTGCTTCTTCGCATTTCAGAAGAATTTTTCACCAAAATAAGTCAATATTCTGCACAAAAAATGATCAAAGGCATCTCAACAATTATATTTGTAACAAAACTTTAGACTTTTTTTCACATGTGAGGAATGTAAGTGGAACCAATATGATTTGTTCTTATTTTTTCGAACACCTGATTTTCGACTTAGTTCAACATTATTGGCAGTATAAAAAAAATTAGATGAGTTAAAACATAACTTTAAGTATTTTTTAAAAGCTAAAGATGTGTACAATAAAAATAATAAAAAGCCATATTTTCAAATCTTTCTCAAACATTTTTTTAAAACGATCTTTTGTTTCGCTTTGAATGTTCTTATTATTTCGAACACGTCTGTACATATGTAATTAAGTTTTTAAACTTCTATGATAATTAATATTTATTCATAATATTTATTTTACATTATTTAATACTTAACTTAAAAATACTTAAAAAGTGAAACCAACTACAATCGTTAAAATCGTTATCATTTTCATCATCTGTGTCAGGAAGGAGTAACTTCATAGTATCTGAATTCCTTCGCAATTTTTGTGTACTGCAGCTTATAAAAGGGTCACTGCTTAAAAGTAGCCTATTCAGGACTTCTCGATTGGTATTCCTTCTACTGAATTTCCTCGCATAATTCGTAAGCCATATGGCTTTATTGCCTATGCTTTTATTACACTACGTCTAATTTTTTTAATTTTTCAAAAAAAGTAAAATTTTCAAAAAATCGCCAAAAATAAGTGCGTAAATTTGCGCAAACTTTTCTTTTTGTTCCTGAATGTAGAGAGTTCATATTTTCTTGTGGTATATAACATTAAACTACTAAAAACTACTTTCACCTTTAAAATCCTTATCTTTTTTTAGGAAGGGTACAAAAATGTAAAAATTTTTATTATTTTTAAATTTTGAACGAATAATTTTTATATAATAATTAACCTATGAGATATATATATATATATAAAAACTGAAAGTAGCACCTGCTCATACCTTTCAAATAAAAAAAAATCAATATAAAACCTCTATTCGTTTAGCCACAAAAAATATCATATAAACCTATTAAAATTTCAATCAAACACCGAAAACACATTTAATTTTCTTGACTTTCCTGACTTTGACATCGTCTCAAATCTACAAATCTCAACATAAAGTCGTGAAAATTCACTATATAATGCAGAATTTTATTGTCCATCGAACTGCGTACTCACTTTCTTAAATTTCTTTAAATTAATTTTGCCTTTTTGGCCAGCTTTTCAGGGTAAATGCCATATAGTGTGTCGTTTTAATTTTTGACTATTTTGAGTTTGTTTATCCAATGCACTTTTGTCATGAAATCCATTGTTTCGGGCGTTATTATCACGTATTTGTCAATATGTGACAATGATTTTTGAGAAATTTTTCCATGACAGTTTCATTTAGTCTCAGAATTTTTGCCAGGAATCTGTTGAGAGGAATTTGTCGAAGAAATATTTTCTCATATTTCGTTTTGTAGGGGATGCCTGACCTGGGGTTTCAAACGTGGCCCTACGTCTAATAAGCCAACACACTACTTACTAGACTACGACGACGACTGAAAATCAATGTTTATTTCGTCAAGACTTCAGCCACAACTAAATTCTGTATTCATTTATGTATTTCGCATTTGATTTCGCGTGTACAGAACTTGTTCCGGACGTCATTGCTTCTATACGCCTATTACTCAATTTGCTATCTACGACTTTGTAAGGAATGTTAGGCACACTACCTGTTACATAGACTACGGCGACTTCGCCTAACAGGTGAATGTCACTCAAAAGGCCATATGTCATATTTGTAAAAAAGGCTTGCGTCATATCGAACATTTGTTGTCTTGAAAAAAAAACCACACGCCAAACCTTTTAGCTAAAACACGCTGTACAGGAAAAGTGTGTGTAATGCTGAATTAAATTTTAACGTGAAGTTATAGCCTGTTTCAGCCTTGTTTTTGTGTCAAAGATTCTTAAGTATGTGCCAAGGACTTGTATTTCAGCGAGAAAGACATTGAAATATCGGCGAAAGTTTATCGAGAATCCATTTCAGAAGCTGTTGCAATGCAACTGTTAGCCATTTGAATGGAATTATTTTTCCATTATTAACCGGAAGGATTGTACTTTCAAATAAAAAAGAAATTTGAGAAAATATTCAGTAGTTTTTTTTAAAGCATTTTTTTAAGTTATTTGGCGGACCCTTTATTAAGCACCTAAGTACGTTTTTCTCCTTTAACAAAGTGCCGTTGTATGTTCTAAAACCAGCTGTGATTTTTCTCAGCAAGATTCTGTGCCAGCTTATAAAGCTAACACGGCACAAAGTAAGTCTAAGGCAAGCTATAAGCAATCAGTTCCTTTGAAGTAATGATGTAATACTTACTCTAATTGCTGGGTTTTTTTCATGGGAGCTGTACGTATGCACTTTCCCATATTATTCTGATGCAAACAAAGTTTTTTCTTCAACTAATGTGATCATTTATCGTTCAAGCCTGCACTAAATCGACGTAATAAATTCGTATAATAATACCTTTTTTGGAGTAATCGTGTAAAGTTAATTCCATGATATTATTTAACAAAAGTACACTACATTGAGTAGCCCATATCGTATGATTAATATTTAATTCAGTTTCGTTATACAAATATCACTCATACGCCTTGAGTGGCATTAAAACAATTCGTAGAAAAAATAAATAAATAACTGAACGCATTATTTTCATTTCTTTTTGATAATCCCCTTAAATGTTTATTTATTTCTTTACATTCGTTTGCTTCTGTAATATTATTGCATATCTTTCGCTATATCTTCTCATTGAATCCCTTATGTTTTTCGTATTTATCTTTTTGCAATCTTATCTGCATTGCAGACATGATAGTAAATCAACTGCTCCCTGTAAGTTATTTGCATATTTTATGTGCATATTTGTTAAAGTCTAATGATTTCATTTCATTTCATTTCCTTTTTCCCTCCGTTAATGCAGTTTATAAATGAGTATGTTTATTTTGAATATTTTCAATGCTTTTATTAAAGCGAAAAACGTTGTCTGTATTTGTAATTTATTTTATATTTTTTTTTTGTTCTTTCTTATCAAATTATGCACAAGTCATTTGATATGCCAACATATTTGCACATTAACAATCATTATCGTATAGTTTCTTTGCCTAGAAATGAAAATAAACAAATGAAAGAAAGAAAAAAAAAAGTTTAAATTATTGTTACGACATTAAAATATTGTGATTTAAAGGTAAATAATTTTAAATCAGTTATAATGGTTTGAACTTAATTTTCATAATCATTTTGAATGCTGATAATGAACGAATTAAAGAATTATTATGAATAATAACAATGGAAAGCATATTATACATACATACATACATAATTGGCCATTAAAACCCTTCAGTCAGGATTACGGCCTGGCTTCTCACACCACTCATGCTGTGTGTGTTAATTTTATATATAAGTGGTGCGACCTACAGTTTAAAGTCGACTCCGAACGACAGATTTTTGAGAAACACTTTTATTTATTCCCAGAGTTTTTGCCAGCAATCTGGTGAGAGGAATTCACCGAAGAAATATATTTTCATATTTTCTTTTGAAAAGTGGTGTGAGAAACTAGGTCGTAATCCTGACTGAAGTGTTGTAATGAGCAAATATGTATGAATATGGTTTTAAAGGCTTATCCCTCTACTTTATAATAAGGTTTCGAGTTCAGAAATGTTTGCATAATCAATAAATTTGTGTGTTTTTGTCAAATAAAACAAGTTTGGAGCGTTCAAGAAATATAAAAAAAATATTTTTGAGTTCTACTCAACAAAACTCACAACTTAGCTGGATGTATTTAATTTTTTTTGTTTTTGTTTTGTTGCATAGTATGTATGCGAAGTATTATTGAGATGTCTTTCTGTATCGCTAGCTTCTTTAGTTCGATCTGGATATGCGCTCTATTACTTATAGATTGCATAGCCAATATACCCGAAATCAATTTGAGCTAATAGTGATTGCTTTGAAGATATGTACTCAAATGTATGATTATCAATAAATAAATATTTGTATTCTTAGTTTTGTAAAAATTTTCTACTCTATTGACAGCATATATTTGACAACACAAAGTTTTATTTTTACTGCTGATAATTGACACTTTTTCTTTTGTCTTTACCCTTCTTGGGTACTAGAATCTATTTTAAGTCTTTATTTTCCAATACAATTTTCATCCGTTCTTTTCTATGTCATGTGGTTTGGTCATGTATAATTGTCAGCTCACTTAGAAGAGAATGGAAACTGCATTTCTATTGACTAACATGTCATTTGTATTGCAAATGTTTGTACATTTTCTTTTTTGATCTGACATTCACAACTTGCAGTAGAGTATGTCTATTATGCAGACATCAGTAGGACAATATACATTGTATATATAAGCTTTCATTTCTTAATATTAAATTTTTTAAAAAGATGGAAGAGAAATTTTTTTTTAATATTCATAACGTAAATGTAAAGTAGTTTATAGAAATATATGTTTGCCTATCTAACAGAGTTGAATAGACACATTTAGGGCTTATAGGTTCCATTGTGTTACCACAGTTTTTTGGCATCACCTAGTCTCGCAACCACTCGGAGCTTGTGATAAAGCGAGTTTCAATGCCAATGTCAATTCGTAACAGTTTTCACAGATCATCCATATAGTAAGCATCTAAGTACTTTTTTCTCCTTAAACAAAGTGCCAGACGTGTACCCAGCAGGTGAAGGACAGTCTCTTCCTCTTAGTCATATCTGCAGTTTCTACAGTAATAATTAGCAATGTGTCCAAGACCACTGCGCCTCGCATGTGTACCCATAATGCAATGCCCCGTAATGACAACGGCAACCATACTGAGCATGTCCCTCTGGAGTTTAAAAATGTGCCCTTCATCGAGCCTTGACCTGATTTTTGACGCCATTCTATCCGTATCCGCCTATTTGTCATTGACGTAATCGATCAATTAAGAGCCTACAGGTTCTCATAAGGATACCCAAAGACCAAAATGCCCCGCCTGACTAGTTCATCAGCTCTCTACTTACCCGGAATACCACTGTGCTGCGGTACCCATACAATATGGACATCATATCGTTTTGCTACCTCTTTGAGGCCCTTTCTGCCCTAATTATGCCAAAGCATGCCAGACTCGCTACCTTATGCAATTTCATATGAGTTGTTTTCCGTGGAATTCTTTAAATATTTTGACAATATAGTCAAAGTAGTCTAGTAGGTAGTGTGTTGGCTTGGTAGACGTAAAGCCAGGGTTCAGACATCACAACGAAATACAAAAAAGTATTTCTTAGGCGACTTCCTCTCAGCGGATTTCTGCCCAAAAACTCTGAGAGTAAATAAAACTGCCATGAAAAGTTTCTCAAAAATCGTTCGGAGTCGACTTTAAACTGTAAGTCCCGCTACTCATGCATAAAATTAACACACACAGCATGAGTGGTTTGAGAAGCTAGGCTGTAATCCTGTCTGAAGGGTTGTAATGGCCAATTATGTATGATAATGCACTGTTCTCAATTACAATTAATGTTGGAACCATTGACAGTGAATTTCATAGGTGAGCACATTAAGAAATTTGAACTCAAACATTTATTTACAAACAAATAAATAATTTCCATTCAGAAGAGCTAAAAATTAAAGGAAAAAATTCCACATAGCAATGTCTTGGAAAAAAACACCAGGCAGCTCACAGATATAACTTTATGCGGCTTTTACGTAGTCATCTCATAATATTACAAAGTACAGTAAGGCATTACATGGTATAAGACGATTAACGTACATTTGCTTTATCATTTTAAAATTTCAGATTATTAGTGTCGCATATGCCTTGAAAAACAAGTATCTTTTATGTGACATTTATTATTTACACAGCCTTTAGAAAAAAAAAATGAACAGCACGTATGATTAATATTTAATTACTTCATACAACTCACTCATACTCATGCTTATGCTCATACTCATACTCTTACAATGTTGTACAGAAAGAAAATTTCTAGAACGTAATTTCTGTATGCTTTTCCCGTTTAATGCTGTCATTATCCTCAAAAGCTTTGCTACTAATTTAAAATCTCTTTATCATCCTTTGTTTTGCCATTTGTTTTTCTATGTTTTCCATGTTTACTTTTCTATTGAAGAATCATATTAAGTTGCTCTCCCTCTCTCTTTCTGTCTATAATATCTAATATTCTTCTTTATTGGCTTGCGTTTATCTGCAACAAATTGTAATTTTTTTCTTGTTTTTTTTGGAATATTTTTAAGACTTTAAAGGTAAAAATCGACATGCTTAAGAAAAAGCAAAAAAAGTAAGAATTTAAATTACAAACATTGTTTAAGACTTTAAAGGCTTTAAATAAATTTGAAATAAGAGTGAAGGATTTTTTTTCTATAATCAACATTTTTTCTATATTTTCACTGCCTTTGTGTCTGGATAGAAGATTTCTTTTTATTTCATAAATTTCTTGCTTTTTCTGGCATACATTCATATACACAGTTCAAGTATTTCAGTCTTTAGAATTTGTTTTTCATTTTTTTTTTCATTTTTTATACTTTATTTTGCACTCTTTCTTTTGTATTAAATATGGTTTGTTGGTTTTATATTTTTGCGTCAAATTAAAATAAGGGCATGCAATTTAAGGAATTTATTTTAACAGTTCCTAGAAATTTTATATTTTTAATGAGGAATTTCTTCTCCGCAAAGCTTTAAATATTAGGAATTTGTAGAAAAACGATTCAATAAAAATTTCTCATAAGTTTATTAAATCTTACAAAGACGGACCATTAAAATATTGTTACGAAAATGGAAACGGCTTACATCGTTTAACATTAAAATGAGCAAAAGCTACACAAACAAATACAACCAACATGTTACAAGTAAACCAACAACATCAGTATGAAAGAAAAGGGGATAGACAAGTAAGCGACAACAACAAGCAATATAAACAAAATACACAAACAACAATGAAATCTCGAAAGAGTTCTCGAGAGGGCGAAACCCCTAACGTTCGACTTTAAGAACCTTCATCAGACTGATTACGTGCGCATATAAAAAGGCAAGACAAAGCAGGCAACGAGTAGTAAGAATTCAGTGAGTCTTGTATGAAGACGCGTTGCGTGTAAAGAGAACAGTTGAAAATATCTGCCTTGTAAGCAAAGAAGAATAGCGAATAAGCAATTATTGTTGTATTCGTCAAGTTGGAAGCGGTGGCACACAAAAGCAGTGCGAACAATAAAGAGTTTAATTGAAACTAAACACCAATTTATTTTTTATTTTGTTTGCAATCATATTCTAAACGTTTTCTTCTAAAAGGATAAAAACGTAACAATATATACACTGATATTGGAGATATGTTTTAAAATAAAAATTTAACTCAACAAGTTTTTGCGAATACATTGCTTTATTATTTCTAAGCTTTTGTTCTAAAAATAGGGTGGCAAAAAAACAAGCCATATGTATTAACAAAATTTAAGTTACAATAACAAAACTATATAGAAAATTCTAGAGGTTACCAGATCGAAAATTAAAGTCGACTCCGAACGACAGATTTTTGAGAAACTTTTCATGGCTCATTGGACGAGAGGACACGGCTCAAACCCAAATTAGAAGTCTCTAACAAAACTAAATATGAAAAAATATTTCTTCGGCTTCTTCCTCTCAGCAGATTTCTGGCAAAAACTCTGAGAATAAATAAAATTGCCATGAAAAGTTTCTCAAAAATCTGTCGTTCGGAGTCGATTTTAAACTGTATGTCCCGCCTCTCAAGTATAAAATTAACACACACAACATAAGTAGTGTGAGAAACTAGGTCGTAATGCTGACTGAAAGGTTGTAATGAGCAATTTTGTGGTGGCACATATGATGCGTAAGTTGTCGACTGGATGACATTTTGTATGAGACATATGGTATTAGTTACACTTTGAGTTGAATCGATAAAACCCTTATATTACATACAGTATGCATACATAGTATATATTCTTAGTTTACCTGCCTCCACACTTTAGCCCAACAGAACTCAGTGCAGTTTTTTTTTGAAAGATTTAACATAACAGAGGTTAATCTATCCTAAATGTTTTTAATTCAAAATTTTTGCAATCTAGAACCCCTAAATTCCGCTTATATATGTTCAAGAATTCACAAAAAAACAAAATGAGAAAAAAAAGAAATCAACATCCTAAGCCAACTTACACCCACCACTTATCATCAGACAAAGTTTTTTTTGCTATTGTATGAATGCATGGACACAAAAATGCAAAAAAAAAACGGAAAAACCAAAAATAAATTTTAAATGTCTGCATATGTGACTGTTCACTGAGACAAGGAGACAAGAAATAAAAGCCAAATAAGTATGAAAAAATCTAACCGGTCAGTGACGAATCTTTTATATGCTATGTTGCCATCAATGCAGTAACTTAATGATAGAAGCATTAAAGTGAAGTGCTTATGCTGAAAAATTATTCATTTCATAACAAATAAAAATCGTGGATAGTCAAGTATAGAAAGGTATGATCTCAAGGTCCATATCAAAAGCTAACTTAATCAAAAGTAATATATAACTGCCTTACTAGTTCCTCCTCTTTTTTCATTCAACCCACGTAGTGGTTTCAAGACGAAACTCTCTTCACTCAATGCACGCAGTGGTTTCAAGACGAACCTCTCTTCATTCTATCCACGTAGGGTTTTCAAGATGAACTCATTCTAAACAAATGTTGTGTGAGTTCACATTATCAAACGACCGTTTACTAAACTTGGCCTATTTCTGGAATGACGAAATAGTCTCTTTATTTTTTATACCCAGTTTAGATTCTCTCAAACCCATTTCGATTGCCAACTGCCTTCAAACCTTCCCTTCTATTTCGCTGAGCACACCCTTCCGAACATCTCTTCCCACTTTACTAAATGCTTCCCGCATCGTAATTTCATCGACCTGCTCATTACTGCGAATTTCCACATGAACTGGGATTCAGCAGAGTGTATCCTCATTTCCACTTCCTAGTTGTTGCAGTTTCCCTACAAAATCTCATAACATTTTCGATTTAACCTCATAAAAGTCGAGGGTTTGAATGGAAGCCTGATTATCGGAGAGTGTTGTTTTGCCTGATCCTTTGTACTTCCTCTACAAGTTGAACTGAGCACATCTCTTAATGGCATAGACTTCTATTTGGAAGACACCCTTGAACTTTCCGACGGTCTTGGAATATTTCACTCAGGGATCATAAAATCCCACCCCTGTCCCTATATCTGTTCTCGACTTCATCCGTGTACTGACTACTGCAAGTAATATGTTGAAATGAATTAAATGTCGATCAGATAATGTTAAATAGCTAACTGGCTTTTTTTGGATACAATCTTACAAATACTTCATAACGCCATTTGCATAAAAATATACCGACAAGGATTTTGAATATATTCTTCACTACTTTCTGATACTTGGGCAATGAAAGTGAAAGGTTTTTGGGCAGCCGCATTTCAATAAAACAAAATATCTAGCCAAAGGTGTTTCGAGTAAAATCCAGAATGATCACTACAAGACAAGAATATTACCCTAGTCTAGTAGCTAGTGTCTTCGCGTATTAGAGGTGAGAGGCCACGATTCAAACACCATGTCAGACATCGCCAACAAAACGTAATATGAAAAAATATTTCTCTGACCACTTTCTCTCAACAGATTTCTGACAAAAACTCTGAGAGTAAATAAAAATTGTCATGAAAAGTTTCTCAAAAATCTGTCGTTAGGAGAAGGCTTTAAACTGTATAAAAATTAAAGCACACAACATAAGTGGTGTGAGAAACTGGGTTTTAATCCTGACTAAAGGGTTGTTAGGAAATTATGAATAGGTTTTCCTATCTAGCGTTGGTGCCAATTAATTCGGTAATCAGGGTACGAAATATTATTTCGTTTGAAGGCTTGACGACTTTTTGGTGCCTTAGTAGTTATCGGGAAAGCAAACAGAGCTTTTATGTGGGTGCATATTAAAGGAAGGTCTGAGGACGAACAAAATTGTTTTTCTATAAGCTTTCACAAGACATTATTTTCAAAATAATCCATTTGCTGTCTCTACTATATATGCACGTAGAAGTCTGATGGCCGCTTTGCTTTCAGCAATTTATTTTTATTTTGTTTTTTTTAATTTTTTTATTTTACAATAACTGAACAGTTTAAGGGACAATATAAGATCCAGCCCTAGTCTAGTAGGTAGTGTGTTGGCTTATTAGACGTAAAGTCAGGCGTCGAGCCCCAGGCCAGACTTCAAAACAAAATACAAAAAGTATTTCTTCGGCGACTTCCTCTCAGCAGATTTCTGGCAAAAACTCTGAGAGTAAATAACATTGCCATGAAAAGTTTCTCAAAAATCTTTCGTTCGGAGTCGACTCTAAACTTGAGGTCCCGTTACTCATCCTGATACAAGATGATGGTTTGCATATATTATTACATAACCCGTGTGATAATAACCTGGTATGTTTAATTCTTTTATTACAAGAAGTGTGTTCATAAGTTTGTTAAGTACCGGGTGGGTTATTTCAAATCTGGCAATACTTATGTCATTCTATTCTGTCACAAAATTCGGTATAACATCTCCACTGAACGTAATGAATCGATTTACACTTCTCGGATGAACATCATTTTCATCTTGGTGGGTATGTTAATGAGGAAAATTGCACTATTTGGGGCTCAGAAAACCCATACCCAGATGTCAATGCACCCATTATGACTGACTGTTTGGTGCGGCTTTTGGAGCCGAGGCATAATTGGCAGATATTTCTTTGAAAATGAGGAAGGCACTACAATTACGGTCAATGAAGACACCTATCGCATCATGATAAGCGATTTTTTTGTAGTCGCTCTTCATGGTATTGATGTTAACAAAACTACAAAACGAAATATGAAAAAATATTTTTTTGACGATTTTCTCTCAACAGATTTCTGTCAAAAACTCTGAGAGTAAAATAAAATTACCATGACAAGGTTACTGCAAGATCGATCATTCAAAGTCAACTTTAAACTGTAGATCATGCCACTCATGTGTAAAATTAACACACACAAAATAGGTGATGTGAGAAGCTAGGTCCGTAATACTGGTTGAACGGTTGTAAGTACCAATTATGTATGTATATATGTGTGTAATCTGTGATTTTACTCCAGCGAATGAAAGTTAAGCTAACTTAAGTAGTCCTTTGAGTTCGACTTTAATGCATTACGAACCATAGCTTAGCATGGACTAAGTACATCACCTAGTTGAGGTAGCATGCAAAAATGTGAAAATAAAAACTGAATTAAAGTATAAAAAGAACTTCATACACAGCAGCGGCAGCATTTTGTTGCAAAAACAAATTTATGATGTTGTTAAACAAACAAGGACATACGCATGCAAACATAAACATATAAGGATATTTACAAAAACACATGTGTATATAAATATGTACGAGTATATATGTATGTAACTTCTACAACTGCATGCATACATTTAAAAAGTAGTTTTATACCTTTATGAACGACTAACATAGAAAAACATACATACAAAATAAGTTTTAAATTGAATGAAATTTTTTTAAATTTTTCTTTTATTTCATATGTGAGTATATAGTATATGTATGTACATATATACGAATAAGTTTATAAAATAGTTGTATTTACAAAGTGTTACAGCAAACTATATATTGAGTAGGTCCTAGTAAGTTTTTTTTTTCTATATTTTTGTTTATTTCTATTTGCTGTTGGATAGATAGTGCCATGAGTTTTATTCATATTTAAATATTAAATTCTACTGACATATATTTTATAACGATTGCAATTTAATAACAAACTGTACATATGATACATATAAATATACAAACATACAAGTGTTGCATGAATAGTTCAAGGAACATATTTTTTTTAATTTTTTATTTTTCTGTTCTGCTACAAAACTTGTATCTTCTAATCCTTGTTATTAAAATTCATAGAAAAAAAGTCTATTGATACAACAATACTTTTAGCAAAATTTACAAAATTTTGCAATATTTTTCTTTTTAAGTTTTTTGTTTTCTATACGGATATTTCCTTAAATTAAATTTATGTAGCGTGAAATCAAAAACAGGGTAGTATGTTCAATGGATTAAAGGGTTTGGAATGTAGGCTCTGTTTTTATTTTTTGTCACATATTTCTTTTACTTTTATTTGTCCAAAAAACCCAGTTATAATCTACTAATGGCAGTTTGAAAGTTGTTCCAATATATCCCAATCAAATAAATATTCTGGTAGCATATGGCTTTTCTGTTTTGCGAGAATTCTTGTTATTTTTTTCCACCTTCCAATGCATGATTAATCGTTGAAGCTTAAATGCCAATCGCTAGGAAGTATGAAATTGTAAAAATATTTAAAAAGTGTAATTAACTTCAGTAAAAAAATGGCCAAGTTCAACAGCACATAATGTAGTAAACAAGAGTAAGCGCTCTTATTCCTAAGTGGAATAATGCCTTACGTTGGTACAATTTTACAAAACAAACAGGCAGCATTCAGATCTAATCCCTCTTGCACGAATCCTACAAAAATGCTGTACATGTATTTAGCAATCTTTGGATTTCAATAGTTCACTATGTCTACTGTTTGTCAACTTCGGAATTGCGTTCGACAATGTTTCAGTGCTGCAAAGACTTTTCAACAAAAAATAAAAAATTAATGCGATTCGTGAACTGTACAAGACCTGCCAACACGTTTTAATGACAATGACAGCCTTTCTTTCTCTAGATATACTGGTGCTAGAAAGATATATTCTGTCACTAACTTACTTAGCTCAATTAGTCATTATAACCCTTTAGTCAGGATTACAACCAAGCTTCTCACACCACTTCTGTTGTGAGTGTTGATTTTATACATGAGTGGTGAGACCGATTTTCAAGAAGGTTTTGATGACAATTTTATTTGCTCCCGGAGTTTTTGCCAGAAGATTGCTGACAGGAAATCGTCAAAGAAGTATTTTATTACATTTGTTCGAAATGTCTAGGATCGAGCTTGAACCACGGCTTCATGTCTCATAAGTCAACACGCGACCTACTAGACTAGGGCGACTATGTGCTTGTGCTTCTTCTTTTGAAAATTCTTCTGATAAGTATTTGACTAGGTATTGTAGCAAATCTTCTGTTATCCATAATTTTTCGCGGATTACAATATTTCTCCAAAAACCTCTTAAATAATTAGCGATTAACTTATTAGTGGGCAATTGTTGGATTCCATAAATGCGTTTGGATTTCATAATGAATTGTTGTGAGTATCAATTGTATTCATCATGGCCGGTATCAGCAGTTTAAATAGATTTGCCGGATTTTCAAAAACTCACAATTTGTAATAATGACACGCATAACCAAAGGTCTCTAGGAGTGATAAAGGTTTGCGTTTAATTTTCTAATTTTTATTTGGAAATATGTGATGCAATTTGGTTGTCTAAAATAGATCCTGTGCTTTTTGTCAATTAAAAGTGAAATTTGATCAATTAATTGTTCCTTTACATGTAAAATTGTACACAATTTGTAAACCAAGCCTTCAAGCCATATTCTATTAAAATTTCTGTTTTCCTGTTGCCAGTCGTTTTTCTTTCATTAAACTATGCGCTCGTTAGCAATAATATTTTTGCATTTAGCAATAATAATTTTGCATTTCACTTCATAGTAATTCATAGGCAGGCTTACGAAGGCAGCTTTTAAAATTTGTTCAGAATTCTGGAAACAGAGTTTAAATTGACAATTGACTTCTCAGAGGATTGTATTGTGCTAGGCAATCTTATAATATTCCTAGTAAATTAGTGTAGTAAAGCTGAGAATTAGTTCTTCTTAAACCTGTGTACCATATAAATTGTAAAATTTTTTATTTCATTGTAATACAAGCCATTCTGGGAGTTTTTTTGTTCATTGCTGTTGAATATTGCTGCTGTAGTTGCCTTGTTTTATTTAAAACCAATTTTGTTATCTTGTTGAGTAGTCAAAAAGAGAATGTCTTTGCAAAATAAATTCTTTTCTTCTTTTTTTTTTCTATTCGTTACTATGAACAACTCAATTTACATACACTTACGTATACATATATGCATACATTTTCAAGCTAACATACATATGTATACGATCAATTCAATTTAAAACATGAATACATACATACATGCATACCTACACTACATATGTATGTGTGTTCTGAGAAATCTTGATAAAAAGAAAGAAAAAAAAAATTCCAAACTACAACAGAAATAAAGAAACCCGGTATAGTACTTTAGTACATTTATCTGCTTTTATATATATGGTACATACATACATATGTACATGTAGTATTTTTTGCATTCAGCCTTTTTTTCTTCTGTACATTGTTTTACTATAGGAAATTATCTTGTTATTGCTGGGTGCGAAGGGAGTAAGTAAAGTTTAACAATCATGAGCCAGTAGCATAACAACATATGCTACTTGAAATATTTTTCACTACTCAACTATTCATATCCTATAGGACACACACCACATGCTGTCATAAGCTTAAAGAGTTTTTAAAAAGTTGTTCGTTCACAGTGTGCTTTTGTTTCTTTTTTGTTTTTTTTTTTTGTTTTATTCTATAAGATCAAGAAGCCAGAACGTTTCCTTTTCTTTTTAATAAACTTGCTTTTCTTTTAAGAATTATTTTATAAAATAGGAGAGTTTTATTTTGTGTAAAGTTTTCAAAATTAATTGTAAAACAATTCAATGCAACTATGCCCGAAGGCTGTCTTTTTGACAGCTGCTTGGAACTTAGTCATCCAAAAAAAAAAAATAAATAAATAATGGTCTGCAGGCGATCAGCCTGAATTAAGATTAATTAAAAGAAAGTCAGAAATATTTAAAGATGTCGCCATAGTCTAGTAGACAGTTTGTTGGCTTACTAGATGTGACAGTGTTGTTGAATTATAACTGAAACTGTACTTTTTTGCATGTTTGTAAAAAATACATAATTGGTCATTATAACCCATTAATCAGTATTACCACCTAACTTCTCACACCACTTATTTTGTGTGTGTTAACTTTAAAGTGGCGGGCTGGACCTTCTGTTTAAAGTCGACTTCCAAGCGACAGTTTTTTGAGAAACTTAATCGTGGTAATTTTATTTCCTCTCAGAATTTTTACCAGAAGAAAATCGCCTGAGAAATAATTTTTCAATTTTCGTTTTGATGGAGATGATATCTGCCATTGGGTTTGAATCGCGGTATAGGCTATTTATTTATATTTTTACAGGACAAAAACAGCTGATTCGGTATGTAACAAAACGTAAAAGCCCCATTTAGTCACGTCGATGGAACGTAATGTAACATACGTTCATTTGAAGAGCAATGAAAATGCTTACCGAAATTACCAAAAACGATCGTACGAACGTGGACGTTTGGCTAACCGGGACTAAAACCTAATTCTAATTTAGCATTGCGTTGAACGTGTTGCGTTAATAATTGAAAAGCTCAAGACATAAAATATGTAAGACATAATAAAAAAGTACTGAAAACATAGCGGGAAAAAGTACTGATAAAAGTATAAAAGTACTGAATTTTTCAACACTGAGATGTGAGGCCACGGTTCAATCCCCAGGTCAGACATCTTCAACAAAACGAAATATGAAAGAAATATTTCTGCAGCTACTTCATCTCAATAGATTTCTGGCAAAACTCTGGGAATAAATAAGTGTTGGCATAAAAAGTTTCTTAAAAAATCTGTCGATTCTAGTCGACTTTAAACTGTAGGTCCCGCCACTCATGTATAAAAATTAAAGCACACAATATACTATAAGTGGTATGAGAAACTAAGTTGTAATCCTGACTCAAGGATTGTAATGACCAATTATGTATGTATGTTCCTATCAAATGGAATTATTTTTTATTTATTTTAAGCGATCAATGCAGGCCTGCCAATTACTTTTTAACAACAATTTCATATAAATATGGTCCATCAGTGACTTTGACGTACTTTTTCTAGCAGTTTGGCATTTCGGTTTCTCACCAAAGGTAGCTATAAAACCCCCTAAACCCCCGTAAAACTTTATATGGTATCCCCATAATGTTTCCTCCAAGCCTATTGAACTGACAAATTTCCGGATGCTACTCGTTGTCAACAATGTCAATTCCCTACCTAGCACTGAATATGTGTACATGCACGTGTTTCTTCCTGGATAACATTAATACATCACAGATTTCAATGATGTATTCCGATGGTTCATTTTCATCTTTTCAGAATCTACATACATGTTGGACAACCAACATTCTTAAGAAGTGTACTTTGAGTCTACATCGCCGTATCATCAGACCGCTTACTATCCATAGGACTTAGGTCTGCTCTTATTGTAATATCAGAACAAAAGTTTTGATTGCCTCAAACCCACTTGGTTGGAGAAAAGTCTCTTTGCCTCTCTTTATCTTTTTTTTCGTTGAGCATAATTTTATTAACACGCACTCACTCCCATTATACCCTCAACGGCGTGAAAGCTTCCCTCTTCGTAAGCTCAACTGTCCCAAAATACTTCCTTATATTGAAGAACGTAAGAACGTCTTTAAGCTTACGGGCTTGGAAGACAATACTTCTTCTGCGGATCAAAATTATTTGTTAATACTTCAACTAAAAAGGTTAACTTCCCCATCTTTTTACTTCTTTCCTTGCATTCGTCTTTGGTATTAGCTGTGTTTGAATTAGAGGACTAGGGACTGTATGGCATGTGAGTAGAATGCGACAAGTGTAATACATACATACATACATAATTCGCTTCTCACACTACTTATATTGTGTGTGTTAATTTAATACATAAGTGGCGGGTAGGTAGTTGGCCCTTGTCGTCTTCCGACAGAAGAGCACCGTCCACAAAGCCGATTCTGACTATTATGCGCATAGCATAATGCGCGTTCTATACGCCCTGACGCTGGCACTCAGGGTGTTTTTGACACCAGTAGGTGGATTGGTGTCGTGTCTCTGCACACCAGGCTTGTGTAGCAATGTCTTGGCGGCATCCGAAGAGTGCATGGGCGCATTCGCATCAGATCTGGAGGTGAATGGTGAATGGTACGGCGACCAAGGCAGAAAATGTGGCAACACTAGGTACCGGCTTTGTAACTGGTTGCTTGAGTGCCAAACGGGGTGTTACCGAAGTCACTGGGACTCTGACACCCCTAAAAGTGGAGCCAAATACTCTTTTAGCAGGAGTCAGCCTAGGAAGTATTTTGCGTCTACCGGCGAGATTGGATGGTTTGGGTTTTTGTGGATTGTTGAAATTTATCGCAAAGAGTGTCCCCACTCAAAGACGCTATCATTGCCCGCGATGTGTAGTTACCCCTAAAAAGTGCCGTGGTTGATGGTAATTTTTTTAACTCTCAGAGGTTTTACCAGAAAGCTGCTCAGAGGCAGTCGCGTAAGAAATACTTTTTTATTTCGTTTTCTTGGAAATGTTTCACCTGGGTTTTGAACCGTGCCTTACGTGTAATAAGCCAACACACTACCAACTAGACCACAGCGACTTCAGATTTAATACCGGTTACTTCATGTTTAATACTAAAATATTTCAACGATAGTTGTAATTCAATTAACTTCGATACTTGTTCCTCAAACGCAAGCAATAAAAGACAAAGTGCCTGAAGACATATAGAAATGAAATACTTTTTTTTCAATTTTTTTGACTAACACTGATCTTATACAACCAATTTACGAAAATTTGATTTTCACTGCAAAGCAAAAATCAAAATGAACCTTTTAAGTTCGCAAAATGCTTTTAAAATGTTTAGATTTGTTAAGGTCTACTGATTTTCGTAACATATTACCTTAATTTGCCTGCATCCATCTGAAGACGTTACATGT
The DNA here is from genome assembly GCA_936449025.2 of Sarcophaga subvicina. Lineage (NCBI taxonomy): Eukaryota > Metazoa > Arthropoda > Insecta > Diptera > Sarcophagidae > Sarcophaga > Sarcophaga subvicina. Next base: position 31,364,965 of record OW388081.2, read on the forward strand.
TTCAATTTGAGTTTATTATGCAACACATATTATGAAGCTTGTGATTTAATTTATTTCTTACTTTGCCATTTTCGTATACAGTGAGCGTCAAAAAAAATTGTACACTAAGGATAAAATTCTATCAATCACCAAACTCATGTAAGCCGACTTGGTCTAGTAGTTAATGTGTTGACTTATTAGACGTGAGGCCTCGGTTCTAACTCCAGGTCAGACATCTCCAATGACAAAATATTTCTTCGGTGACTTCCACTCAGCAGATTTCTGGCAAAAGCTCTGAGAGTAATTAAAATTGCCATGAAAAGTTTCACAAACTTCTGTCGTTCGGATTCGTCTTTAAGCTGCAGGGGCCACCACTCATGTATAAAAATTAACGCACACAACATAAGTGGTGTGAGGAACTAGGTCGTAATCCTGACTAAAGAGTTGTAATGACTAATTATGTATGTATGTAAGCATCAAACTCAACTTTTACCACTTAAGGAGAGTGCCCGGAAAAATTTGAAAATATTTCGAAATTTTTTGTACTTTTTTTTTTGGTTTCAATTCTAAAAACTGCCAATGAAATAATTTTAAAATAAAAATAACGATAATAAAGACCGCCAAATAACTTTTTTTTTGAAAATGTTTTAAAAAAAAATTACTGAATATTTTCTCAAATTTCTTTGTTTATTTGAAGTACAATCGTTCGGGTTAATAATGGAAAATAATTTCATTCAAATGGCTGCCTTGGCTGGCCATGCAGTAGCCTACACGATCGGTCCAATTTTTAAGCACATTATCGATTGTGTACAGCTGTATTTCACCAATTTCAATTGTCTCTGGCTTGTCGGCTTAACACTTATCTTTGACGGCACCCCACAAATAATAGTCCAATGGTGTCAAATCGCAGCTTCTGGTGTAGGCTACTGCTGGCCAGCCGAGGCAGCCATTTGAATGAAATTATTTTCCATTATTAACCGGAAGGATTGTACTTTCAAATAACAAAAGAAATTTGAGAAAATATTCAGTACTTTTTTTTTAAAAAACATTTTCAAAAAAAGTTATTTGGCGGACCCTTTATATTAATGTATATATTTTTTCATGTCCGGTTTATTTTGACACTCACTATGTACTTAGTCAGTCTTACTCAATAAAACATAAAAAGGGCTTCAATATTCTACGGCAATTTATTATATTTTTTTTCAACAGAAATCAAACCCATCTTTCCTTTTGGATTTTGCGATAAAGATTGTTGTGTAACTAGCACTCAATGCTTAAGCCAGTATATTTTATAAAATTTATTTAAGGCTGGAAATATAAGTATTTTAAATGGCTGATTAAGTTCTTCGAGAAAAACCATATAAACATAAAATATAAATGAATATAAAAAATAAAATAATTGCCTTCTAAATGAGATACTTGATTTTTACTTTACAACTTGTGCTTGTGTACAGATTTAGACCATAATTCCATTAACATTTTACTCAGCAACCGTTTATACAATAAAAACCCATTGAATGGTAATTGTATCTGTTGTCTGGTGACCCATGTTAAAACAATCACGACCAGTTCACTGTACACTAACACTCGCTATACACTTCCACTAAGCATTCTAATTAAATCAAAAATTAAATTAGAAAAATAAAAAAAAAAATAAAAAGAATCTTAAAGAAATATTACCCATACGTTCTGTTGACACTATCGTTTTGTACTCTTCTTCTTTTATTTAATTAAATAACTAAGAAATAATTAAAAATACATATAAACACATACATATAAAACACATATAACATACATAGTTTTTTCACACGTATATTATATAAAAAGAAGTAAGTGAAAACAATAACAATATAAATTCCATTTATTTTACTTTTATACACTCTGTTATACCCACACAGACACACACGGACGAAACTATTAATTTTACCAACACCAGTGGTACGAAACTCAAATAGAAAAATTGTTTCTTTTGGTATAGAAATTAAAAATATTAGGGGTATTCACTTGTAACTAAATACATACATAATTTGTCATTACAAACATTCATTCAAGATTACGACCTAACTTAATACATCACGGCGTTTTTTGGTCTAAAATAAATGAGAGTTATTGTTTACTTAAGTCGCCGTAGTCTAGTAGGTAGTGTGTTGGCTTATTAGATGTAAGGCCACGGTTCCAACCCCAGGATAGACAACAAAACGAAAATATGAAGAAATATTTCTCCGGCGACTTCCTCTCAGCAGATTTCTGATTTCTCTGAGAGTAAATAAAATTTGCCATGAAAAGTTTCTCAAAAATCTGTTGTTCGGAGTCGACTTTAAACTGTAGGTCCCGCCACTCATATATAAAATTAACGCACAGAACATAAGTGATGTGAGAAGCTAGTGTAGTGTGTTGGCTTATTAGACGTGAGGCCAGGGTTCAAACACCAGGTCAGGCATCTCCAATATAACGACGTCTAATATTGTTTCGAAAATGAAAAATCAAGATAATGGTATTTTGCTTTTACATCGCTTAACATTAAAATTATACCCAAAAACAATACAATGCAGTAAACAGACCTGTTTACAAGTTAATATAACAACAAACACCAGCATGAAAAAATGGTAAACAAGTAAACAAAAATACACCAATAACGCTACAAGAATGTAAACAACGAGTTTACATTTATAGAGATTTCGAGAAGGCGAAGTCATTCGCCTTCAAGAACATTGATCAGACTGTCCACGTTGCCATATAAAAGACTAGGCAAAGCAGACGACTAAGTTAGTAAAGTTCAGTCAGTCTTGTCTGAATACGCGGAGTGTTTGAAGAGAGTAATCGTGGTTTGAAGATCTCCGTTACAAAGTTCTGTCGAATAATTGCCTAGTAATTGTTGTTATTAATGCAAAGTGTGTAAACAGACGAATAGCAAACAAAGCTATTGTTGTTGTTTATATAAAGTTGTAAACAGTGGCACACAGAATTGTGCGAATAATAAAGAATTTTAATTAAAACTAAACACAAATTTATTTTTATTTTATTTGCAATCTACGAGCTCATACATATTTTTAACGTTTTTTAAAGTTAAAAACGTAACAATATAATATTTTTTCTGTGATTGACTCGCAGAGTAACTCATATAAAAAAATCTGTCATTCGGAATCGACTTTCAAATGTAGTTTCTCCCACTCATGTATAAAACTAACATACACAACATAAAAGGTGTGAGAAGCTACAGTTGTAATCCTGATTGAAGGGTTGTATTGGCCAATTATGTATGTATGGTCTAAAGGTAGGATCGGTAAATTTCGCATAGGACTGTTGCATGTTGACCATGAAAAAACATCAATCACCTAATATTCGCCTTTATACATAGTGACTTATGTCTGGTAAACTGATATCTATTAAATATTTTTATTTCAAGCGTCCAAAGGCTAGATAATGCAAAACACAGTGTTCTACCTTTTCAACGTTCTCTCTATAAGCACCGTTTAACCAGAATTGTTGCTGAGGCGTCAGACGAACGCCTTATAATGCGTTCGTAATTTAATTGGCTGAATAGTTACTATTATATTCAATGTCTATTGTCGTTTTACCGATTTTTTTTCTTGTATTCTGTAGAGCTATCATGCTTAGATTTAGGTCCCTAATTAAAACGTATGTCCCTCCAATGTATGAACTAAAATAGATTTTTTATTGCACAATAGATGTGGATTTTTACCGCCAAAATATTACTTTCATCACATGACACTCTGGTTCAAAACTTTCCAGGCAGATTTTGTATAACGGTAATCCATAGAATAGATGTACCCCGCGTACAACATTCTCTCACCGCTTTATGGCAAATAAATCGAAATTTATGAACATATTCATTATAAGTCGCCTTAGAGTAGAGAGTAGTAGGCTTACTAAAAAGGGCTCAATAATATAAATCTCTCTGACTTATTTTAAATATTAAAAAGAAAAATATATCCTCTATGCCGTACCCCTCTCAGTACTCTCATTCTGGTAAATATTGCCAGAGAAATTTTTTTCCATCAAAAATTGCTCAAACCTGTCGTTCAGAGCCAACGTTTAAACTGTAGACTGTGCCATTTGTGGTTAAAAATTAACGCACATAACAAGAGTGTTGTGAAAAACTGGGCCGTAATCCGGACTGAAGGGTTGCAATTATTATACCTTAGCGTGTGATGGATCCAGTATTTCAGTGACAGGTCTAGCTGAAGCTAGCCTGTGGACTGGATAGTAGTATAAAGCATACGCTGATGTTGGTTACATGACCGTCCTTTAATGTTAACATTATATGGACTTTATCTGATCTGATATTGTGCTTTTGATCATGCCGTCAAATATCAGTTAAGCTAATCGGACAAGCACTTCCGATGGAACAGCCTGCTTTAATAGCTTAAGGTATACACGTTTATTTTAATTCAACCATGTTTATATAGTAAATGCGCAAATATACATACATAATTGGTCATTACCACCAGAGATCGACATTGAATCGTTTTTTCGCTACTCATAAGCACTCATGTAATTTTGAATATAAGTGTATATTGAAATTTAACTACTCAGATTCATTCGTACTCATTACAACGTTGATTTATAAGTACAAAAAGAAGAAAGAAAAAGACAAAGACAGCAATCAAAGCAAACACGCGACCTTCTAATGAGTATTTTAGTGTTCGTACGCGAATCATACTTATTTTGTGCTTCTTGTAATTGTTGAGTCATGGAGAGTTGAAATCAACAGCATTATACGTGTTCTTAAGTATGAGTACGATAAGTACTACAAACTTTAAACATGAGTAGTATGAATATGATATTAAAATAAGTATGAATGCGTTTAAGTATCAGAAATTATGAGTATGATTCGATTCTACTCATTGCTAATCTCTGATTACGACCTAGTTTCTTACACCACTTATTTTGTGTGTGTGTTAGTTTTATATATGAGTTAACATTTTAAAGTCGACTTCCAACAACAGATTTGTTTGAGAAAAATTTCAAATTTTTATTTACTCTCAGATTTTTTGCCAGAAATCTGCTGAGAGGAGGTCAGCGTAGAAATATTTTTTCATATTTCGATTTCAATGAGATGTCTGATCTGGGGTTTGAACCATGGCCTCACATCTAAATAAGCCAAAGGCGAATACTAATTACAATAAATTATAATGTATGTAAGTTACATAAATAATTTCCATTAATAACTGAATACCCTTAAGGCTGTACTCTAACATTATAATACAAACACTAACTAAACCATAATGTGTGCGTTCAGAAAGAGAGAGAAGACAAAAAAATCAAGTGAAAACAAAAATCAACAACAAAAAAAAAACTGCACATCAAAACTTAAACTATTACCAACAGCTGTATATTATGAGGAAAACTATTCCCTACACTTCTTTCTTTTCTACTCTTCTCTCTAAAGAAAGAAAAAATTCATGAAAAGAAAAACATTGAAAACTGCATATCACAATATACTTATAATAGAGAAAAACTAAATAAAAGTATGGAATTGTTTAGTTTGTTTTCCTTTTTACTGGTTTTTTTCAGTCGTATTCGTATTCTTTGCGAAAATAATAGAGAAATAAAGTAAATCTTGCATTGACACAACCATCTGAAGGACATTATTATCATTGAATTAAATTCAACAAAATAAAACAAAACAAGAAAAAAGGGTGACAAAAAAAGGAAATGAAAACAAAGGAATGAAACAACAATCAAAAAAAACGAAATTGGAAAATAAGGAAAAAAAGAAATTTATTTAGAGAATTGCTAAGAGACTAGTTATTAAGCTAGGGAAGAGTACTCGTATATGATTTTAGTACAACAGAGTTGGCCAATTTGTTTATTTTGTTGCGAATATCATATGAGCGGAGCCTCCGAAAGAAGACAACATATTCACATTATTTTGAAAACAATGCCGCATATTGTGTCGAGGTACATTAGCGAAATATTGGAAACGCTAATACGACGAAAGTAATCAGGTTTGCGTCCTCACATATTGTTTTGTCCGAATGACACATTTTTGAGAAACTTTTCATGGCAATCTGCTGAGCGGATGTCGACGAAGAAATATTTTTTCATATGTATTTCGTTTTGATCAAGATGCCTGACCTGGTGTTTGAACCGTTATTTCACGTCTAATAAGCTAACACGCTATATAGCAGGCTACAGCGACATCAATCTTTTAAAGCCTTGCTTAACACTACTTTATGCAAAATTCTATTTAGTTGAGTGAGAAAAATAGCCTTCTAGCACAAGTAAATCATGGCTATGCATATTTTTCGTTCCTCTTTCATTTCATTTTGAACATAATAATAACCAAATGGAAATTTTTTGGATAATATTGTTACGTTTTTACCTTTTTAAAAATGTTTAAAATATGAGTTCGTAAATTGCAAATAAAAATAAATTTGTGTTTAGTCATAAATAAATCCTTTATTGTCCCGACAATTCTGTGTTCCACTGTTCACAACTTGATGTAAACAACAACAATTGCTTTATTATTTATTCTTCTTTTCACACTTTTACGTAAACAATAACAATTGTTCAATAGATCTTTATAACGGAGATCTTCAAACCACGTTTATTATCTTCACACGCAACGCGACTTCACACAAGATTGACTGAATTCTTTCTGACTCCGTTGCCTGCTTTGTATTGCCTTTTATATCGCAACTTTAACAGTCTGATTAATGCTTTTGAAAGAGAATGACTTTGCCTTCGCGAAATCTCTATAAATGTAAACATGCTGTTTACGTTGTTGTTGTTTGTGTATTTTGTTTACGCTTGTCTTTGCAGTGTTGTTGTTGCCTGTTTGGTTACTTGTTTATCCCTTTTTTATATTGATGTAAACAAGTTCATTGTTTTTTGTTTTTGTAGATTTTGTTTATCATTAGAATGTTAAACGATGTAACACCATTTCCATTTTCGTAACAATATATCGCGAATTTCAAGGTAGCCTGCCCGGTTTCGAACGTGTTGATGCCATTTGCCTACTAACTCACAAACATGGGTTATGACAGAAAATGCACATGCTATTCAGGCTTATACAGCTGCAGCATGATTGAGAGTAAAATAAAGCTGATCTCCAGCAAGTTTAGTTTAGTAATTGTAATGCACTATAGGCTCCATTGTAATATCATATGATAAGATCTAGTTGGCCAGTCTCTACAGAATATTTACTCCAGATATTTATAAATATGTGTCTAGGCCCTATGTACTGCACAAATGTCAAATGTTACCCCCAAAACATTTATTGCACACGGCTGCATTTGCTTGTGTAATAAAAGAGTAAAACTTACAAAACTTCCCTGATGAATTAAGATGCAGATTAAACAAACACAGATAACGATAAACAATGGAATTTAAAAATACATAATCATTAAACCTAAATTAAAACGAATATAAATATACAAACTTTATAAAGCTGGAGTTATAAGAGAAAATAAATAAATGGCAATCACCAACATTATGTCAGTGAATGCAGAATTCCTGGTTCAACAACGTCTGCATCAGTGAACTATTGAACCAACGCCCCAGTAAATCGTGAATGGCCTCTACCACCTAAGCCGTTCTCTATCCCATTTAATGATTTAGATTATGCGAATGATATTTGGCAACTATAGCAAGAGATCTTCTTCTTGAGCTGAGAAAAAGAAAATTGGTGAAATGAGATTCATTCGCTTTATCACAGTGAGTATTTTACTATCCACACTGTTTAACGGATGTGTTTTACATGAAGTGTTTCGTGCATAAGAACAAGGCAGCCACAATTCCTTTTCTGCCATTGATAAGATATCAGACAAAATGCTAGCAAAACTGTGCTAAAATTTGAGGTCAAATATAGAAAGTAAAATAAAGTGGTTGTGAGATGTTATCGAAATTTTTTATTCGTTTGAAATATACATATATTGATGCCATTATGTGTGGAATATAACATCGCTAGGGCATCCGCCATGACTCTGGCACATAAATCAGGCTGAAGTTAAGCGATGATATGGGTTATATTGACTTTAACAACCGCTACGGCTGGCATCTTATTCGCATACACCAGCGTCTAAAGGAAATGCAGAAAGAAGGAAAAAAAGAATAAAAAAGTTGGCAACCATTGACCTATAGTACTCCCTGTTGACAGTGATGGCCCGGCCAATGCCGTTTGCAGAGAAATACGGATCGCGAGCTCAAAGTCTACACTAAACAGTGAGTTTTTCGGAATACACTGGCCAATCATGGTTATCATGTACAATCGCACCCAAAATTCAACAATTTTGTTTGTTGTTGGTGATCGATACAGAACTGCTCTGAAAGAAAAGTTGTGTAAACTGAAATAAAATGTACGGAAAAAACCCAAAAACGGAATTTACAATAAAATTTGGAATAGAAATTTGGCCATATTATTTAACTAAAATATAGTTTCTCAAGAAAAGTTACAATCTTAAATTAATTATATGCTAATTTTTCTTCTTCAAGTAACCACTCTTTCAATTTTTCCAAAAATTTTTTTTATTTTTACAAAATAAATCTTTTTTTCTTCATCATTAAAATCAGCCATATCACTATGATAAGAACAATAGTGCCTTCTAAAAGCATATTTTCTACATTCCTTCAATATTTTATATCATAAAATGCATTGAGCATCACCAAACGCATTTTTTATCATAAAATATGTTTCGTAAGTCATAGTAAATTTTTTTCAGTGCTTTAAGCAAAAAATGTTGCAAAAAAATCGTACACCCGCTACGCATGTGCATTCGTCGTTGTCTGAGTGACAACTAACCAAAGAGAATAAGAATATGTGTGTTTTTAGTTTGCGCAAAAGCACTATGAAATAAGCATCATTGCTTTAGATGAATATGCCCATTCAAACATCTCATCCCAGTCTTAGAAGCGCCGCTACTCAGAAGCTCATTTGTCTGCCCTTCAGAGGGTAATCATATTTCCCCTATCTAGCTAATTCCACTTCCCTAGACAGTATACCAATGTCGGATTAAGATTGTAAGAAGCAAGTGCACAGGTGATTCACTTTGGCACCATAAACTTGCGCTACGATTCCAATATATGCCTTCGACACAGTTTTATATCATAGAATAGTTCTACGTTTAGCAAAGTATATATCCTACAGGTTACTCCTTGTTGCCAATTGTAATATTTTTTTTTTTATAAACAAAACTGCTTTCCATTCTAACCCGCTCTTATTTTTTATATATATTTCCTTGAACTAAGTTTATAAACATTTTTAAGTACAAATCGATTTATCGCTGTAATGAGTTATTTTATAAAATTTTTTTTATTGACCTCCATAATAAATTTGTTTAACTATTTTGCACTAATATCGATGAAACCTCTTGTTCTACTTCTTAAAACTATACGTTTTTGCAGGACAAATAATAAGAGAGAGAAGGAAAATCAAAGTTACAAAATTACACTTTAATCTCAATGGTTTGAAACAATTGTAATTAACTTTTTCTCATTTTTATTACAACTACCATCCCCTTTTGGTTTTATTGAACTATAAACGATGCCAAACAATGTATTGTAATAAAAAAAATTTCGAATAGAATATATTGGTACTGATACGACCGACGGACCACAATCATTACTTCAGGTCAAATATAATCAGCTTTTTGTTGAGCTTTTAATGGCAAGCAATTAAAAATATTTTTTTTCTTTTTTATTCCTTTATTTTTGTTTTATAATATGGTTTATAAAATAAAATTATATTTTTAGCACTTAAATGTTGTAAATAAAATTTTAATAAAACAAAAAGAAAATAAAAAAAACTGAACTTACATAATTACCAAATTATTATCAATTTCCCAGGAGGAAATTAAATAGAAAAATTTACATGAGCATACATATATACCGTGTATACACAGATGTAAAATCACATTGGACTATCAACTGGCCCAACTGATAGAATGATAGGAATGAAAAGTTTTTATTATTTTATTTTATTTTTAATAAGTATTTCATTTCATTTTAATATTTACTTTAATATTAACAAACCATTGTTTCGAAATTGTTCATTAAAATGAAAATAATAATACCCAGTAATAAAGTAGAAATTTTTTACAAATAAATAAAAATCAAAAAAAGGCAAAAGATTCTCTATTTCTCTGCAAAATTTATGTTCCATAATATAGTCGACCATATAAACAACTGAACCCTATTTATTCTATGCATGTCTGATGAGATATAAAATCATATTTCAAAAACTCTGCTGAGTTAAAGCCAGGCAGAGAGAAAGAAAAAAATAAATGCGGCTTTTATGTAAACCACAGCTGCATATACTCGTACATATATTCACTATTGTGAAGACAAATAATGAACTGACAGATAGACATACAGGCAAAGCAATGGACGGACTGACAAACGGACGTAAGCTATATTTTATAACAATATGATGTTATACTACTAAATACATACACTTGACTGTGGCAGACAATTTATGAATTGTTTTAGCATTTCCGACACGGAAACGCCATATAAAAAATATGTTTTATTTTATGATTTGTAACATTTATGTTTTTTTTTATACATAAAGCAACAAATGTGGGTTATAAGATAAGTTCAAGTTGTTCTCAAAATTTTTTATAATTTTCCAATCAAAAAATCAATCATCGCTACTGGCCACATAAGAGAAGAATGCTGAGAGTCCAGTTACACACACAATCATATGTTATTTAATTGCTCATTACAACATTTTTAGCCAGGATTAAAACCGAGCTTCTCACATCACTTATATTGTGCTTATTTTATGCATAAGCGACAGCACCAAACTGTTTAAAGTCAAGGCTGAACGACAAATTGTTAAGAAACTTTTCATTGCAATTTTATTTACTTTCACACTTTTTGCCAGAAGACTGCTGACAAGAAGTCCCCGGAAATATTATTTTTTTCAGATTTCGGTATTAAAAAAAAAATATTTCTTTCGGCAACTTTCTTTCAGCAATTTTCTGGCAGAGGCAAGGAAAGCCTCTTAAATCCTTACATAATTGGTCATTACAAACCTTCAGTCAGGATTATGAACCTAGTTTGTCATACCACTTAAGCTGTATGTGTTAATTTTATCTGTAAATGGCGGGACCTACAGCTTAAAGTTGACTTCGAACGACAGACTTTTTGAGAAACTTTTCACGTATATTTTATTTGCTCTCAGAGTTTTAACCATTCGGGTCTAAATTACTGATCTTTTCATGTGTCAGTACATATGGAGGAAGTGATCATAGACTAGTAGGTAGTGTGTTGGCTTATTAGACGTGAGGCTAATGGTCTAAATCCCAAGTTAAGCGTCTCCAACAAAACGAATTAAGACGAATTATAGCTTCGGCGTATTCTTATCAGTAGATTTCTGGAAAAACTTTAAGAGAAAAACAAAATTGCATGGAATTTTTCTCAAATCCTCCTGTTAAATTAGACATGAAGCCGATGGTTCAAACCCAAGGTCAGCCATCCCCATTCTTCGGCGACTTCCTCTCAATAGATTTCTGACAAGAACTCTGAAATTAAAATAAAATTGCCAAGAAAAGTTTCTCAAAAATTTGTCGTTCGGAATCGCCTTTGTAAGTCCCGTATAAAATTAACACACACAACATAAGTGTTGTGAGAAGCTAGGACGTAACCCTTACTAGGGAGTTACAATGACCATTTATGTATCTGTATACATATATGCAAGAAAGACTTTGACGACGACCCTCCTTTATTACATATAAAAAATATTCAAAAAGATTTATATGTTAAGCCATAAAACCAGTTAAAGTTGCAATGAATAACAGCTTTAAGCTCAAATCTGCCTGTATTAATGTCTGCTTCAAAGCCCGTGAAAATGAATGAATTTTAAATTATTTTATTTTGTTTTAATTTTGATTATAAAACCTGAGATTTCTTATTTCCAATTGAAAACATAAATAAACTATTGCCGTCAAAAACACATACATTCAACGCCCACAATTCTTTTTTTTTCAACTTTCCAATTAATTTACTATCGAGCATGTGTGCATGTGTGCGGTATTTCAATTATCATAGAATTTTATGTAAGTATGAGAAGTAAAAACAAAAAATATTTATGTATGTACGTATGTACATTAGTATTTAGGTATGCAAGTATGAAATATACTTTAACGCTTCCATACAATAACATTATTTAAGATATTTGACCTGAAGGTCTTTTATAAAAAGTTTTACGTGCCAACACTCTTCTTCCTGTTAAATAAACTTCTCACATGCAAATGAAAGTATTTGTATTTAAGTTGCCTGTATGTTTACACATACGTTATGAACACACACAGGCATACTGTCACACCCACACATGCATACGTGCATGAAAGTGTAAATTCTCAAATAGAAAAAAACGAACGAGAAAAGAAGAAAAGTAAAGTAAAGTAAAAAGTAGGAAAATCAGAAAATCCTTTCACTTAAAAGGAACACAAGAAGAACGACGAGGACCCTAATTGAAGTTAATGAATTGGAGAAGAGGGTTTAAAGTGCAATTGGTAGACGATAAAAACTCTAATAATTGTGAATATAGGTTAAGAACATCATTTTGAAGCAAGATGATCTTAACGAAAGGACAAAGACAATGTATTTCAGTTAATAGTTACTGAAGAGATCCTATGAATCCTGGAGCTCACAAGGTCACAACAAAGTGTACCATCATTTATGAGAAAGACATACGACAACATGAAAGGGTTGGCATCCAGTTCCATTACTATATAGCAACACTAGCAATCTTGTCATTGGGTTTTCGCATCGTTGCAACTGCAGAATTTTCGATTTTAATTGATATTTGGCTAGTTTGCCCCAACTCCAGGCAACGATTTGCGGTTGACTCTGATTAGATTACATTGATAATGAGCCAGTGATTCATGAATGTCTGAAATGTGTTAACATCCTTATCTGCAGTACTCCACTATTCATAGTCGAAAAAGACTTCACTCAAGACTGATTTTTACACTCAGCCTGATATGAACGGATCGACTTATGTGAGATACTGGTAATCAAATGCGTATGTGGATTTTCTGGTTTAACGGATTTTCCACCAGGGATTTTTCAACTTTGGCAGTTGGTAACGATTATCTTGTAGAAGCTATATCAATCAAATCAGTTGTCGTTTTGCCAACGCACCATGAACGACTAATAACAATGGCATGTGTTCGTAGAATATATTCTGGAGTAGTAGGCAAGAAAAATCTTCTTCAACGACAAGAGCCTGGGCGAATGGCTATATAAAGGCACAAAATTATCGTTTTTGCAACGTAGCAACTAGTACCTAGTCTAGTAGCTAGGCTTATTAGACGTAAAGCCACGGTTCAAACGCCCGGTCAGACATTAAAACGAAATATGAAAAAATATTTCTTCGGCTACTTCCTCTCAGCAGATTTCTGGCAAAAACTCTGAGAGTAAATAAAATTTCCATGAAAAGTTTCTCAAAAATCCAAATCGTTCGGAGAAGACTTTAAACTATAGGGTCCGGCACTCATGTATAAAATTAACACACACAACATAAGTGGTGTGAGAAGCTTGGTCGTAATCCTAACTGGTTCTAATGAGCAATTATGTACGTATGTTTGTATTAACCTACATGAAGCTCAAGAGCGTTCCCAAAACAAAAACGGTTTAGTGTGAATTTTATTATGATTATAATGACCCTGCAAATCTCGAAACGAGACCATGTTTAAGTGAAGTTTTAGTCCTATGCGCTCTTAAGTTAGTAAGCCATCCATATTTGTAAATGGCAAGACTTTCACTAAATAAATGACACTTCATATGAAAGATATTTGGAAGTTGACAGCTATAAGGATCTACTAAGGAGTCTGAAAATACAGAAATTATAATGAAATGTTTTCTAAAAATTTGTTTGGCTTTGTCCACTACCACGCCTATTTGCCAATTTGTTACCAACATTTTGTTAAGCTTATTATATTCTCTTCAAAACTACTTTCAACATACAGTGTAGACCTGAAAATATTTTGTCAAAACCATCTGTGTTCAACTGCACAGAAAAAAAGGGAAAGTGCTCTTGTTCTTGCTGCACACAAATAAAGACATTAAGATTACCTACAACCACTTATAAGGCGAGAAGAAAAAGGAAATGAAATAATATTCTACATGTGGCATTTAAATGGTATCTTAACTACAGCAGATTCAAGGAAACAACACTGAAAACTGTACACATGCCGAACGTGAAACACATTTAAGGCTTTTAAGCATAAGTATTGTATGTTGTTTGGGGTTTTTCGTTTTTCTATTTGTTTCTTGGATTTCTAATAGATGTGGGTTAACAAGCTACAGCTTACATATATACATACTTACATACATACTACAACTACAAACCCACTTATGTTGGCCAAAAAAGTAAAACACAATTTTAAATAAGAGGTTAAACTCAAGAGCTAGTGCTTGCGATTGCTGTTGCCAGTGCTAACGTTTCTGTGTTTAAATACGAGAATAAAAGAAACTATTTTACACTTTATTACCTGGCAAAGCATATCTCTGTGGCAATGGTTGGTTATGTTGGTATGACAAAAAAAAAAAAAAAAAAAAAAAAAAAAAACGACAAAAATTGTTGATAAACATGCAACTTAAGTTGAGATTTTCTTTTACCTCAAGATTCTGTGTACTGTGTTACGTTGTTTTTTTTTTGTGTTCATCTTATTGGCCACACAGTTACACTTACAAATTGGGAAGAATCATAAAAACTCAACATATGCATTGCATTTCTCTTTACAGAGAGAGAGAGAGAGAGAGAGAGAGAGAGAGAGTGAGAAAGCGATGAAGAGATAGTTGAAATTACAACAGAACCTATTGTTTGTTCCCCTGAAAGTATACAATAAAGATAAACAAAAACACAAAATTCTACCCACACTCTCTTATCCACAGAGGCATACATCCATATGCATGTACATCTCCTCAAACGTAATGCTTGATTTATTTATGGTATGTGTTGCAGAGTTTAAAACAGATTATGGGTTAATCGTATTGGTTAAAGAATCATTCTTGATAACCAAAACAGAGTAAATGACAGTGAGACAATTTATTGAAAAATTTTATGAGGGTTTATCGAAAGTATAATAGACTTGAGGTTGAGATAATGTAATCCAAAAATCATGAGAGAGAAATGAGAAGGGAAATCTAACGAAAGGTAAAGTACTATTGAAAATAGAAAAAAAAGGGAAATACAATGAGGATGCATAAATGCCAACTTATTGCCAGTGATGGTGGCTTTTAAGCTTTGAAATTAATAAAAATTCTCATGCCTTTAAAATTCCTGTCGTTTTCCTTAAAACATTTAAGGCCATATAAACACTTAGTGTGTTAGATTCTTAACATTACTTTGTTTTCACGAAGTGTTTATGTAACTTAAATACATTTTAAAAGGCAACATATGTAATTGGTCATTACACCCCTTCTGACAGGATTACGACCTAGCTTCTCACACCACTTATTTTGTGTTTGTTAATTTTATACATGAGTCGCGGGACATACAGTATAATGTCGATTTCGAACCACAAAGTTTTGAGAAACTTTTTATGGCAATTTTTTGTCCAATTCACAGAGTTTTTGCTAGAAATCTTTTGAGAGGAAGTCGCCGAAGAAATATTTTTTCATATTTTCGTTTTGATGTTTGACCACGGGTTTGAATCCTGGCCTTATGTCTAATAAGCCAGCGCACTACCTACTTGACGACGGCGACTTTAGAAGGCAACAGTTGGGTTATTCTTACTGATGTTGAACAGAAGTTCCAGCAGTCTAGTAGGTAATGTGTTGGCTTATTAGAAATGAGGCCTTGATTCAACCACTGGGTCAGGCATTTTTTGTATCTCAGTAGACTTCTGCCATAAATTATGAAACGAAACAAAAAAATGTGCCATGAAAAGTTTCTGAAAAATCAATAGTTCGTAGTCGTCACTCATGTATAAAATTATTACACCAGGTCAAACATCTCCAATAAAACGAAATAAAAAATAACGTTTCTTACGCGACTGCCTCTCAGCAAATTTCTAGCAAACCTCTGAGAACAAATAAATTACCACGAAAGCATTTCTAAAGAAATAAAATTCTGTCGTTCGGGTTCAATTTTAAACTGTAGACCCCGCCACTCACGCAAACAATTATCGCACACAATATGGTTGCTGTGAGAAGCTTGGCCGTAATGCTGCCTAAAGGGTTGTAATCAATCAAGTAAGTAATTAAGTAAGAAGCCGAACAGCTTACTGAAAAGAATGTGGAAAATATGTAAGTTTTTGGACAGCACAATAAATCGTCTGGTTGCAGGGTGCGCTTCATTAACTCTACACGATAATAACTACGTTCGGTTTTGTTAAAAGTTCAATCGATGCACAGAAAACTTTGATATTTTTGTTTTTATCGAAAATCGATAAAACATTGATGCTTCTTTACAATGCTTTGCACTGAAAAAAAAAACATCGAAATATTCTTTTAATGTCCTTCACTACATCACCCACTGTACTTCAAGCAGTCTTCTTGCGTGTGCAAGTATATTTACTTGAAGTAAATAAAGTATACAATAAAAACAAATAAAAAATACTCTTCTATCTGTGTTACAACACTTTCTTTTTAGCATAGTTTTCGTTTTGTGTATGCTTACGCTTGCAACAACATGTGTTTTAGGTTTTCCACATATATGTGTCCAGGTGCTTATATTGTCAGGCTTAATGTGTTTACTTTCATACAAACAGCTGCATAGGCAACAATAACTACACAAAACTATGTTTTCTTGCCACTTGACTACACACATATTTGCCTGTTAAAGAAAGTCTTCTCTTAATGCAGCTAAACTTGGTATAAACAAAACAGCCAACAACTGTTAAAGTGCAAGAAAATTGGGGACAATGAAAAAGACTTTGCTGGTATAATACCGTTAAAAGCATCTTAGAAGACTTGCAATTTTGGAAACGAAATCGAACAGCTTATGTTGTGTTCAGAGTATTTGGCTAATTAGTTTGCTTACGCTAATGCTAATTGTTTCCCGAGTCAAATATCAAGCGAATGTTAAGTGGGTCATAGGATATGTAAAGTTTTTGTTGCTTTATTGTTTCTGTAAAGGGAAAGCACTAATTTGATTGTCTTAAACGAATACGTGCTTAAAAGTTGCAATTTTAAGTTACATTTTCATTTAATACTCACGTAAAAAGTTGAAACGATTTGGATATGATTGAAATATTTTAAAGGAAAAGGAAACGCCGTAAAAATATACACTTGAACATGGAAATTAATATCATTTAAACGTATTTAAACTAGCTGTGTGAACAACTTGACCTAGGCTTCTGCAAAGTAAATTATTTGGAAAAAAATTTCTTTTCATGTATATGGTAGAATACCATAAGAAATTTGGCCTTCTAAGTTTTTCTTTTTTTGGGCCTATTTCACACTGTCATAATTCTTACACAAAATCACGCGCATTAGTGTCATCTCTATCATAATTTTCTCTTTTAATTTTCGTTTTTATTTATGGAATAATAAAATAAACAAACATTTACGAACATTTTCATGAAAATATTAAAAAAAAAACCCAAAAATACATGAAACGTTGCTTCAATCATATTTGTTTTCGCACTCAAAGTTGTTGTTTTCGTTGGTGCATAGAGAAAAACATCATCAACGTCTTCTAACAACCTCTTATGAAAATCTCAACAATTTCCTTCCCTTTGCATTTCCTATTTGACTGTTTTATTTTCTTTTTTTTCTCTTTCTTTTATTTTACAAATACAAAAATATCTCAACACACACCATCTTTAAACGTGCACATAACGTTGTACGGTATACTCTTACATTGGTTACCAACACACAAAAAAAAAAAAACACATACACATACAAGCTCTTACATCACGAGATTTTCCTTGAAATGTTTATTTTGTTAAGATCGTTATTTAAGTACGTGTGTACTATTTGGAGCATATTTATATGTGAGAGTGAGAGAATGTGTTTGCCGTACACTGATGATAATAATGTTGATGACGATGATTCTACCTTATTTCGAATAAGTACGTGTATATGCGAGTAAATCTATGCAAGTGTATTAGGGTGGTAACTGTTTATTTGTGAATTAAATTTGGAAAATTAAATTACAAACAGAGAGAGAGAGAATTTCTACACGTCAATGCTATACTAAGAGATAAGATTTTGTAAACATAGTGGAATGGAATCTGCAAACCAATCTAGCACCTCGTTTCTTATACCTTTCATAAGCTAGAAAAGTTTGAAGTACACTGAGAACCACAATGAAACCAAATTATTGTTACCATTTCTCCATACTCTCTTCATTTAGTTGAGTGGTTTTCCATGTAAACAAGGCTAATATCGATAGCTAGACAGTCGTAGTAGTCTAGTAGACAGGGCGTTAACTTATTAGACGGGAGCTCAGGTTGCAAAACAAAACCAGACATCTCAAACAAATGGAAATATTAACACCTCTTACTTTAGGTGACTTACTTTCAGCAGTCTACTGGCAATAAATATGAGAGTAAATAAAATTTTCTAGAAAAGTTTCTCAAATATGTTGTTGGGAATTGACAATAACTCGCTACTTATGAATAAAAGTAACAAACACAACAAGGGTGGTGTAAGAAACTAGGTTGTAAACCTGACTAAATGTTTGTAATGTTCAATTAAGCGTGTAATCTAAACTGACTGAGAGAATAAATATTTGCCCAGTGAATTTATTGATGATCTCCGACAGGGCAACATCAGCTTTGAGGCAAGTACTAGCTCAACTCTGTTCCAGCAGATTTATTACGGATCACATAAACTGTTTATGTTTTATCGTGGAACAGTTTGTGGATTGACGTTTATTACAGTATCTGAGTTTAATAGATATTGAGAAAGCTTTCGGGGAACAAAATCAGGATGTTATGGAGGATACTGACATGTAAGAGAATTACATACTTACATCTTTAATCATTACAACCCTTTAGGCAGGATAATGACCTAGCTTCTCACACCACTTATGTTGTGTGCGTTAATTTTTATACATGAGTGGCGGGACGTACAATTTATAGTCGACTTCGAACGGCAGATTTTTTTGAGAAACTTTTCATGGCAATTTTTTATTTATCTGATGAGAGGAAGTCGCCTCTATTAAGTCAAATACTACACTCTAGCCAACAGGTGCTACTATGGTCTCAACAGGCAATTGAGAGACCTCTCCCGTACGACAAAAGACGCTCATCCTCCACGTGCTTCTTTATCGCGCAGAGGCATGGACCCTATTAAGCACCGATGCAGCAGCCTTGAGAGTATTCGAGAGAAAAGTCCTACGTAAGATCTTCGGTGCAGTGCGAATTGGCGATGATTTCCGCATCCGATTCCACAGTGAGCTATATGAGGTCCTCAACGACATAGACGTTGTGCAGCGCATTAACATCCAGCAAAAGTGATGGTTCGGCTATCTCGCTCGAATGGTGGGAGGATGTTCCGGCGAGACGGGTATGCGATGTGGGGATTTTCGGAAGTCGGCGAAGAGGACGACCTTGTTTGGGTTGGAAGGACCAAATCGAGGAAGCCTTGTCATCGATTATTGTGACGAACTGAAGTAGGCGCGCAAGAAGCAGAGGCGCCTGGAAGGATGTGTTAAGGCAGGCCGAAATCCGTTAATCGGGTTGTTAATGGCCAATTAAGTAAGTAAGTACGCCTTATTGAAAGTCGTGAAGAGTTAAATATGAAAAGTAGGTGGGAAAAACTTGAAATAAATGTTCCGTGACCACTAACACGCGATACGATACGAGAAATCCGTTATATATGAGAATTGCAATGTCACCTCAGATAATATGTGCCTTGGAACAAATTTGTAAAGGAAAAATAAATTAACACATTACAACGACTAAATACTATACTTAGGGTGATCAATGCGCTCTATTTTCTGCAATTTAGATTTCTATACATTTATAAACAAAATTTTTTATAAAACATGACCGGGGCTATAACTCATTCGCTATTCTTAATTCTTTACATAAATGCCTCCTTATTGGTAACTAAATGCATGAATTCCTTAATATCTATATGTATGTGTGCGTTTTACTGTAAATAGTTGTCTTTTAGTATTATAATTGAGGAAATATTTAAAGTCTTATATTTTCTAAATAAATTTGAACATTTGAATGCACATAAGCTTACAAACGAACATAAGCATAAGTAAAAACACTCTCAAACATATTGCATATCAGTTTGATAACACATAGAATTTTGCTTTTTAGAAAAGAAAATCTCACACAAAGGCAAAAAGAAAGAAGCTGAGCAAAGATACAAACAGAATAAGAGGAATATACTATACATACAAACATACATACGTACATATCGTAGAAGAGATAAAGTGCAATAAGTGTAAAATCATAAAGCAAATACTAAAGATAATTTTTTTCTTCTGGTTTGATGAAGGCATAAGTATTGGTATACTATACTACAATATGTAAATATAGTATGGGTGTGGTATGTGTGTGTGTGTGTGTAATACAAATATGAGTAAATGCAAGTGTTGTTTGCCAAATCTTGTTTTGTGGTTTATTGTCTCCTTATAGATGTTGTTGTAGTTGTAATCACATGTACATATAATATGATAATAAATAAATGTGCATGATTACTTGCTCTCTCTCTTTCTCTCTCTCTTTCTCTTTTGGTTTTAATAAATACTTTTTTTATATCCTTTGAAATTCCTTCATTTCCTTTTTACAGTTGTTGTACATTTCTCGGCATTATAAGATCTTGATTGTGCATGAATCATAAAAAAAATCTAAGAAAAAAAGAGAGAATATGAATAGCCTGATTAGTTTTTCATACATATGAAAAGTACAAGGAAACAATAAGAAAAAAAATTGGAATCTAAACACAGCCCCAGGTATAAATAAATGCCAGTTTTGCAGCTTCTTTTTTTATTATTTTATTCGTTTGATCTGAGATAATTCTCGTCAAAGGACAATTCTGTGGTTTTCCGATACATTGTATGCGTATATAAAAAAAAACATTTTTTTTCCTTTTCATTTTCTGATATTGCATTGATAACTTGACCTCTTTTAAAACAGCAAAAAATAAGAGAAGAGAACTACAGTAGAAGTGGGCTCAACTTCAGTGTCTTGGCACTTGTATATGGAAGTAACAGAATTAATTGAAAGGCTTAAGTTAAATCATTTTCAGTTTCTTAAATGTTTAATCCACTTATCATATACATATGTAAGCATAATAAGTATAGTAAATATCCTATTTAACAGAAATTATAAATTGTTCATCAATATTTAAATATTACAAGAGCATTATTTAATTTCTGCAAAATGTGAATGTAGGTCATGGCTACGGGAAGAAACCTTAGTTTCTTTTCGTTTAAAATAAATTATGGATTGCTTTGCCAAACGTAATATGGATTTGTGTGTTTTCTCATAATTAATCGAACATAATCACTAGTATTTGAAGTTATTACAAATAACACTTGGCCTTCTTCTAGTCATTTTATAATTCAGTCTCTAATTTTTATTAATGAACAGAGTTTTATATACAGCTGAACAATACTCATGTCCATGTAGAGGAGAATCTGGTCTAGACATTATCATTAGAGAGTAGAACCATAGCTGCCAGATTTGACGATTTATCGGCATTTTGACGATTTTCAGCTCCAAAAATATCATATTGACGATTTGACGATTTATGTCCTTATTTTGACGATTTTTGGAAATTAAAAATTTACATCATATACTTTACTTTAGTACATTAAAAGCCACTTTAAGCTTTGTATTTACTTTGCAATTGTTACTATTGGAAATTTATGTTAGTAAAAAAGGAGTAAATTATTATATTTTTAAGTTACTTTCGAATACCTGTGATGATTTTTCTGTATTTTATTCCTTTAAAATCCAAATCTCTTAAAATCCAAAAAATTACAATTCCTAAATAACCTCGTAGTTGAGAATAATTTATCACTTGTCGTTGCAGACAATCTTAAAAATTCGAGTATAGTTTCCAATATTACCATCGGAAGAACAAAGGCAAGCGCCGTTATTTTGTTTCGTACGACCAACACTCAGGGGATCTTTGGCATTGTGCTTGGAACTATGAAAATATGTTATGTGAAGAAGTAAAGCGAGAACAGTGTTTATGGGCACTAGGCTTGTGTATATTTATAACATAAGCAACAGGAAAGGCCTCTGCAGTGAATGAGTTCCACATACGAATTGTCCGATTAAAAGACGTATTTTTACTGTAATGCAAAGTGCGATCCACTGGCCAATCGACCACATACGGAAGTGGTGGCCGACAAGGAAGAGCGTTACATAGAAATATATGATTTTCGGAAAAAGTCCTCTTACTACGTTCGAGCAAAATCCTTTTGTCGAAGCGATAGAATAGTGAAACACAAACCACATTGCAACGATGCTCTAATGATTCAATGGAGTTGGATACACTACCGTCATTAACGAGCTACTACGGCTACTCTCCTGTACACGATCGTGAATCCTCAAAATAGACGTTGAGGCACCGACCCATACATGAGATTGTATTCCAGTCTCGGTCGGTTACAAATGGTGTAAATAGTAAGATCATAAGATCTTAAGAAGGAGGGTGCCCTGGTAAGGTAGTGTGCTAGACTATTAGCGTGAGGGTTGTGTGTTCGATTCCCACCAGAGACTCTGATCTGTCACCGAGAATATGGTCAAGATACTCCGCTCGTATATAATTAGAATATAATTTGTAATTGTATTGTAATTAATAAATAAATAAATAAGAAGGAACTGAAAGAACTGAAAAAAGTGTTGGTTGAAGCCAACATTACACTGAATGCTCAGAAAACTCAGAATGTCAAGAGCTTCTGACTCCTTAATATTTACACCACCCATAGATTAAGATGATGCAATATTATTGCTGCGTTTATGTGTTAATAAACAAGGCTGTGATAGATTGTTTAATCCTTAATAATATTTATTTTTTCTTAAATATTTGACGCCTCATTTATCTGGCACCTATGAGTAGAACGCATTTTATCATAACTAATTCCGTTTGTTAGCTAATACATATGTACATACATACATACATAATGTGCGATCATTGCAAAGCTTTCTGAATTCTGGAATTCTATGGAGGCAATACAATCAGCGAATGGTTGAGGTTATTCTGGAACTTAGAAGATTAGAGGTTTAAATTTATCCAGCCCTCCTTCAGGTAATACCTTACGGCAGTACCGCGGGGGAGAGTGGCTGGAGGATAGGGGATGGGTTCAGTATGTAGGTACCAGTGATGGTGAATAGTAAACGATTTTGTTGGAACAAAAGTATCTTTAGAAGATTCCCACCCGCAGCTCAAGAAAAAAAAATACAACCCTTTAGTCAAGATGGCGACCTAGCTTCTTACACCACGGCCTAGGTCACCGTTGAAACCCCAGGTCAGACATCTCAATCAAAACGAAATATCATTTCTTTCAACTCTCAACAGATTTCTGATAGTAAATAAAATTGCCGTCCTTAGGAATCAGAAATCTATCGTTTGGAGTCGACTTTAAAATTTAGGTCCCACCACTCATGTTTAAAATAAACACACATAATATAAATAGTGTGAGAAGTTAGGTTTTAATGCGGACTAAAGCATTGTAATGACGAATTATGTACGTATGTATGTATTAAATAATATACTGGAAAAACCCCAGGATAGATATAACGGATATCGTAAGAATGTCAAGCACCTCCACCACTATTCCAATCAGCAAAGTTGCTTACAGTGAGCATTACATAGGTACACACATAATTGGATATTACAACCCTTCAGTCAGCATTACAAGCTAACTTCTCACACCACTTATGTTATGTGTGTTAATTTTTTACATGAGCGGTGGGACCTATAGTTTAAAGTCGACTCCGAACGACAGATATTTGAGAAACTTTTCATGGCAATTTTATTTACTTGCAGAGTTTATGCCAGAAATCTGTTAAGAGGAGCTGACGAAGAAATATTTTTTCATATTTCATTTTGATATCTGACCTGGAGTTTGAAACGTGGCCTTACGTCTAATAAACCAGCACACTACCTACTAGATCACGTCGACTTAAGAGAGCGTTGCTTTTGGCTAATAAAGGAGGACAATCCTAACAGTAGTCCAATACTCTGTTTCGGTTCTGAAAGCAAAATTAAGAATCTGGCAGCCGCTTTATACGTCACAGCGCAAAAATCAAAACGGTAGTGATGTATGTATCTGTTAAAAAATACATTTTAAAAGAAACTTTTTAGAAGAATAACCCAACATGGTGTCAGCTGTTATTAGGGAGCTCAATTTGCGTGCACTAGAATCCTTACGAATTCCCGGTGTTGCTACGCTGTTTAGGATAACGATGTCTACATACCGGTAGAACATATTTTTCATTATCTTAACAACAGAAAAATTTATTGCATTGAAGAACCATTAAAAAATAATTAAAAACATTTAAACATTATTTATGAGCTCTGCCTGAGGCACTTGGTAAAGTGCTTAAGAAAAGAAAGCCAAGAAGAAAATTGTTTAATATTCAAACACTTACAAAGTATTTTAATAATGTTATCTTGCATAAATTTATATAAAATACTTAGAGAAATTTAAAATTCTTAATTTTTTATAAATAGTAAATTGTAAACATATAAAGGCATAAGAATAATATTATTTATTATTACAGTTGGTTATAAAAGTTTAAATATTTTTTGAATAAGTTTTTGGACTTTTTTTTATTTTTCATCATCCTGTAACACTTTAACAACATTTTGTTATAGAATAGCTAGAAAAAATTTATGTATATGAAAACTTTTTTAATTAACTATATGTATGTACATACTGTATTTTTTGTTCCATAATACTTCCATGCTTTTACCTCAGCTTAGCAGTGCATAAATGAATTGAATTTTATTTAGCCAAAGAGACCACTATAATGGATTTTAATCTGTTATTAAAAACAAAAACAAACACATACACCAACAATATTCTCTTTTACCTTTGCAAGTATACTATACGGTTTGCTTTCTTTTTTTTAAGCATAAAATCTAAATTTTAATTTTGTTTGGTATTGTATTGCATTGTGTTGTGCATTGTAGTTTTTCTTTTAAAATATTTGCAGATTTTTTTTCAATTTTTCCTTGTCAATGTTTTTCCTTTTTCTCCCCGATTTTTCATTTATTATTCATTTTCCTCTATATTTCTATACGGTTTTTTTTCAGGTACAGTGAAATGTATAACAATCCCATTAAGGCTACAAACATGGAACATCGTGATGTTGTTTTAGATATTTTATCAGATGCACGTGTCGTTGGACCACTAATGCAGACTGGTTTATTTCATGCGGATGTGAATCGCCGTAATTATATGTATGTGTTCGGTCACAATAGTTTCGGTGGACCACATGCTAGTGTAAGTATGAAAATGAAATTCCAACGAAATTGATCAATACCGGAGCTATGCTCCATTTCGAAACGTGTCAACAGCATATAATGGTGTTTTTTTTTGCATCAAATCACAATCGATTTATGGTTGCATGAAATACACAGCAGTATTTTAAGGTGTTAAAAAAAATACCTCACAGAAAGTATTTAATTTTTTTCCTTGAATCTCCTGAATAATCATGTTATTAAGCAATCAACACATTGAAGTTATTTGATTTTAAATAACAGTACTTATCACGCTGTGAGTACATTAGGGTGACCCTTAGCTATATGGAATATTTTTTGTCGAAATTTTTCTAGTCCCACCCCCCAGTTTGGTGAATATTGGCAAAAAAGATGATATTGTCAAAGTTTCAGATCAATCGGTTGGGGTTAAGACGTGCCGCAAGACCGGTGAAATTTAGGGGAAACCATAAAATTTAAGTTTCATGACTTATAACTTCAAAAATATTAATTTTATTGAAAAATGTTGTAAGAGGAAGATGTTTCCTATAAAGTTTCAAACATCTTTCCCCCTGACAACTTTTTTCTTAATCCTATATTTAACAAAATAAAGGCAATATTTCAAAAAATCCCTTGATGTCCACGGTTTATTTTTATGCTAATTTTAGCCCCTGCTTTGTATGCGTACATGATAAGTAACTGAAAAGCTGTACATATTATTATTGCAGTTATTGCGGCATTAGAGCTTGACGCTCAATACTATATAATTAATAAAAATTCTATTCGAGCAGCCCGAGAAAAATACGACACAATCATATGTTTGAGTTGAAAAAAACTTCGACATAAGTACCTTTAATGTTGTATGTTTATATTGGGATGGCTAACTATTACCAGAGTTAACTGTAAATGAAAACGTGGTTAGATTTCCAATTATTATATCTTGCGGGCACACTGAAAACTTGCTCCAAGAGTCTGCTTTGGAAAGTGGAACTGGATGAGAACAGGCATCAGCTGTGTGTAATGCCATTCAGGAATGGGGCGTTCAAGACAACATAAACGCTATTGTTTCTGATACAACAGCTGTAAACACTG
Source organism: Sarcophaga subvicina (assembly GCA_936449025.2). Taxonomy (NCBI): domain Eukaryota; kingdom Metazoa; phylum Arthropoda; class Insecta; order Diptera; family Sarcophagidae; genus Sarcophaga; species Sarcophaga subvicina. Next base: position 31,391,362 of record OW388081.2, read on the forward strand.
GTTGTATAAATGGAACGTGGAAAATCTTTTACAAAAGCCGCGTTTATGGCTACCATGTGGACATCATATACATGAAATAATTTTGAGAAGCGTATTTGAAGCAAAAATTAATAAAAACAGCGGTCTCTATGTCTTATTTTTCGAAAGAATTAAAAAAACCTGGCTAAATTTAAATTTAAACAAATTTCGATTTGAAATAGATGACTGAAGAACAAAATCTCATGTTAGTGATTCAATTAGTCGTGTTATAAATTTTGCTCAGCCTATGCTCGAAACAAAACTATCAGGAGATGACTACAGTTATGTGTTTTTAGGACAGCGTTCTAAGAAACACAATTCTAAAGCAATAATGCTTAATGCACCTGGTGCTGTTCACCATGCGAGATGGATGGCCAAAGCTATTTATAACATAAAGGTATTTTTATTTTCGAGAAGAATTTGAAATACGACAAATATGTATCTCTAAGTTAGCTATATGTATGTATATAGAAGCTTGGTTTTCGTTGGTTGGCGCCCCATAATGATTTCATGTTACTAGAACAAATATACAATTTTAAAATCATTGAAAAGGATATAGCGCAGGTTGCTCTAAAAAAATTACTAAATCATTTATGGTATCTCAATCCCGAAAATGTAGAATATTCTTTGACTATTAAATGTAATCAATAGTGCAGCGGAAAGAGGTGTTAAGCTGACAGAGGATTATATTTCGATTCAGACGAAATATGAGCATCAGAAACAGTATATTTTACAGGCTGTACAAGATTATAGACAAAGGTGTTCTGGTTATCTAAAAAGTGAATTATTTAAGACAGTTTAAATATTTAATTTAATATAATTTTCTACATGTATATAAATGAGGGCAAAACGAAGTATATGTTATCATCAAGTAGGGTTATGCGGCGTATTGGATCTCAGATTACAGCCGATAACTATAATTTCGATATAGTCAATTAAATTCGGGAGGAATCAGGCCAAAATCCGTTAATCTTGTTGTTAATGGCCATTTAAGTAAGTAAGTAAAGTAAGTGCATGTATATACATTGTCTAAACTTATTTTTAATTAAAATATAAAATTTTAAAAAAATATTTCAATGAAGTGTACGCTTATAAAATCTTGGATTATGACTAGTTTATTTATTTCTTTCCAATTTATTTTCTCAACGCTGGGAATTAGTAAAATGTTGTCAAGGTAAAAAATGTTTAGAACTTTACAGGAAACATCTTCCTCTTATAATATTTTTCAATAAAATTAACATTTTTGAAGTTATAAATCATGAAACTTGAATTTTATGGTTTTCCCTAAATTTAATCGGTCCTGCGGCAAACCCAACCGATTGATCTGAAACTTTGACAATATCATTTTTTTTCCAATATTCACCAAACTGGGGGGTGAGACTGGAGACAATCTGGTTTTTAATTTTAAGGGCCACCCTAGAGTACATGATTTAGAGCCTATGTTAAGAAAAGCTGGATGTCATGGAAATTCCCTACAGAGTAGAAATAACATAACATAACATAATTGGTCATTACAACCCTTCAGTCAGGATTACGACCTAGTTTCTTTCACCACTTATGTTGTGTGTGGTAATTTTATCCACGAGTGACGGAATCTACAGTTTAAAGCCGACTCCGAACGACAGATTTTTGAGAAACTTTTCATTTTGCCAGAAATCTGCTAAGAGGAAGTCGCCGAAGAAATACTTTTTGCTATTTTATTTTAATGTGTGGCCTGGGGTTTAAACCCTGGCTTTACGTCTAATAAGCCAACACACTACCTACTAGACTACGGCGACTTCGTATATATCTTAAAATAATAGGAATATCTTTCTTAAATTTATGAATATCACCCATCATTTTTTCTTCTACACACTGATCAGTAGTGTACATTTTAATGTACTTAGATTGTACATATTAGTTAAGTTTAAAGTTTGTTTTAGTAATCCCCTGCTAACTATTCAATATTTTTCACTGCCTTCATTCCTTCTACCTGAACACTTTATACTGAATGAGCTTTTTGAAATATAATCAAAATTTGTTTTCCCGTTTACTTTGCATGCGTCATCATTTCTGATATGGTTTGTATCTTACCATCTCTCTCTCTCTCTCGCTCTCTGTATATTCCATCTCATCTCTATGACAACTATGAACCGTATTCATACAGAATATCATGTAATTTTTCTGCAAAAATTTACTGCATAATTGTCAAGAATTATAATTAACTTCCCGGTATTCAGTTTGAATTTTAAAATTGTGCCATAAAATACGTTGGACGCGTTTGGGTAAGTATATGAGGTTTCCTGTTCTCAAAAGAATTTCACGTATTTTTTTTGTTTTTTTTTTGTGTATACAAATGACAATAGCCAGAAAATATAATTTACACCACGTACATTTCCATGTTTTAATTCCAACAGAACGATACTCATCATTGCAAACTTTTACGAAAAATAATGAATGCGATAAAATGAAAAATCGGTTGGCGTAAAAGTAGTATCATAATGCAAATATGCTTTAGTTTTTGTATATTTTACTGATTAATATTGCGTTATAAATATATAACACTGATGCCAGCCGAATTTTACGCCTTGGCGAGCTTTGTAATCAGGTCCACCAAGTGCAGTTCTAACTAACTAAGAAGCTAACTTTTTTCAAATTAGCAAAAAAGTACTCTATGTGAAGCGGTCAAAATCACATAAAATATGGAATTGTGGGGTAAATGGGTCTCATGTGCAAGGATTCTAAAACAGATTTTGTTACGGAGATCGGAGACATCGGTGATGAAGCTAATGTAGGCGCTGAAGCTTTATCATCGACAAAAAATGCAAGTCTTTGTTGCAAAAGTACAAATAATCGATCAAAAAAATCAATTCATCGACCCAAAAATGCAAGTGATCGATCAAAACAATGCAAGTCATCGATCAAAACAATGCAAGTCATAGACCAAGTCATCGATCAAAACAATGCAAGTTATCTATCAAAACAATGCAAGTCATCGGAATGCAAGTTATCGACCAAAGGAATGCAATTCATCGACCAAAGAAATGCAAGTTATCGACAAAAAAGGTACACCGACAATTTTACCCGCTTTATATAGAGAACTTTTTTGCTCATTTGCAGGAAAAAATTAGATTCGTCGCCTATATCTCCGAGCTGACCGTAGGGAAATCAGTTTTGGAAATCAACAAATAATATCCCATTTACATACAAGTAAGCCGTGTATTTAATAATTCTTATTATGATATTACTTTGGCGTCACATTGTATGATTCAAATAACTGGATACCTTTGGAATATTTATGACTACATTGTTTGGAATTTTCCATTGTGATTGACTAAAAATAAAAATTAATTAAATTAAAAATAAATTAAATCAACCAAAAAAAGTGTTAATAAAAAGTGTATTTTAACAGCGTATATAATAATTATGCTTAAAATAATTATGTTTTACGGAAAGGTGTTGAGAAAAATTCATAAATTTTCGTTAAATAATAGGCTTGAGATTCCACAATGCAGATATATTTTTAACTACTAACTGCTAAAGCCAAATATTGATTGAATATTTTATTTGTTATCGTTATCTGGAAAGTGTTTAATTCATTACCATTGGCTACAAAATGCGAAGGATTTTTTATATACAGTACAGTTGTGCACGAAAGCTTGAATTTTTGCAGGCAATGTTTCGCCATAATCTTGTAGGTAGTGTGTTTCCTTATTTGGCGTGAGGTCGTTGAGCCATAGCCCAGATATCCCAAATAAAACGGAATTTGAAAAAATATTTCTTCGGCGACATAAACGAAACCTTCAGTCTTCGCACAAAGAGTACATGATGAGTACCCAATTGATATGGAAACAGCAATTAACAAATAAAACATTTATCGCTTGGGATACCAAGTCACGCTCAACAAGCAAACAAATTAGCGAAGTATTAGGGATTGATTGTCTTTTTTCAAAAAAGAAAATCTGTCGTTCGAAATTGCCTTTAAACTGTAGGTCCCTCTACTAATGTATAAAAAATTAACACACACAACATGGGTGGTGTGAGAACCTAGGTCGTAATTCTGACTGAAGGGTTGTAATGATCAATTAAGTAAGTAAGTAATGTTTTTCTGCATGTACCATCCATAGAGAAGTGCTGATTTTAAGTGGGAGTTTGATTTGCAGTGTCGGTTATCAAAGATCCGAGTACTTGTGAGGCCGATGATAATCTACTTCATGTGGACTAAATTGGTTAATAGGCTCACCAAAGACATGTGCTTTCAATATAAGACGGCCCAACGTACCACACAGCTTTTGCCACATTAGGTATCCTGCACGAGCGATTTGTCGGCATGGTCATTCCATATGGAGGTGATGTCAACTGGCCACCGAGACCGTACCGTTTGATCGCGTTATACTTTTTCTTGCAGGTATAAGCGAATAAGAGGATAATTTCCACTAACAAAAGGCTGGGGAAATTTTAAACGATATTAATTTCCACTTTTAATGGCATCAACAGATAATTCAAACGAATAAAATATTTCAATGAAATCTCTTACAGATATGTACATACATAATTGGTGATTACAACCCTACAGTCAGGATTACGACCTAGCTTCTGACATCGCTTATGTTGTGTGTGTTAATTTTATCCATAAGTAGCAGGACCTACAGTTTGAAGTCGACCCCGAATGACAGATTTTTTTTTTCTGAGGAACTTATCATAGCAATTTTATTTACATTCAGAGTTTTTGCCAGAAATCTGCTGAGAGGAAGTTGACGAAGGAATATTTTTTCGTTCGTTCGTTTTTGGTGGAAATGTTTGACATGGGGTTTGAACTATGGCCTCACGACTAAATAAGCCAGCACGCTACCTACTGGACTACGACGACTTAATCTCTCACACACTTTATTTAATTTAAATTGAAAGCTTGTGAGCGTTTAGTCGCCGTAGTCTAGTAGGTAGTGTGTAAGCTTATTAATCGTAAGGCCAAAGTTGAAACCGCAGGTCAGACATCAAAACGAAATTATGAAAATATATTTCTTCGGCGACTTCCTATCAGCAAATTTTTGCCAAAAACTCTGAAAGTAAAGAATAATTGCCATGAAGAGCTCTTCAAAAATCAGTCGTTCGGAGTCGACTTTAAACTATAGGTCCCGCCACTGAGAAGCTAGGTCGTAACCCTGACTAAAGGGTTGTAATGACCAATAATGTATGTAAGTATGTATGCTTGGGAGCGTTTAAAAACTTTTAAATTTCTAAGCTTATTCTGTGGACAAATTATCCCTCGCTGACTGTTTTTTTTTTTAAGCAGACTATGTCTACATATGCTGTAGCTATGGCCATGTCGGAATAATAAAAATGTCACAATTATTATTTATTTATTTATTGTTTTAATTAAGCATTCAACCTCATTAAATGCAAAATATCGGCTTGGATTTGGCAAAAGCAATAACAATTGAAATATTATTTAAAAATTCAAAAGTTCACCACACATGTTACAACATAACATAAACAACGCACGACTCAATGTATTTTTAATTAGTACGTCGGTGTTCATTTAAGCGTATAGGCAATATGCTTTGTTTTCACTTTTGTTTTGGATTTCTTTTGTTTGTGTTTTAATTGACACATTTCCAATGAAACAGAATCTTTTATTAAGTTGGCCAGAAGAATAATCACAGCATTAAGTATTCCATCAACAATTTGGTTAAAAGAAATACACCCAATACACGCCTGTAAACCGTTAAGGGATCAAATCAAGAAGGCTGAAAGAGATGGGTTTTCTGTTGTGTCACTCGTTTTAATACTATTTTAAGAGATCACGTTCCATGGTAAATAAAAACTTTGCAAATAATAATAAAACGAATAAATACCAAATTTTCGATAACAAAATACTTTCAGCTGTTAAGTATAATATTTAATTGCAAATATTTGTGCCTTCTATTCATGTATGTAAGTCTGTGTGTCTGTATTTATCCCATTGTTTTGATGTCTATGTATGTGTTGAAATATTTTTCCTTTTGTGTCTCTCTTTGGGTTTGGCATGTTGGCATTTTTAAGGGTGATTAAATACAACTTTTCCACTGTTATGTGGCATGTGGGGCATGTGTATGTAATCATGTGGTTTGAAATTTAATGAATTGTAAAGTAATATCTTTAAGATTGATGTTTAAGATAGTAATAGGGATGTTGTTAGTAGGGTCTAACAAGTCAGTAGGGAAGTTAAAAGCCATTAAATTTTATATAAACAAGCAAAAGGTTTTAAGGTTTACATTGGTTTCCATTTAAAGCTCTTGGGACTGTATCCATACTCAGTTTACACACACACATACAGTGACAGCAAAAGTCGTAGTACGGCAATATATTTTGACAAAAAATGTACCCACAGTCCCACATATAACTTCAAAAGAGCATTTAGGAGATCATTTGAAAGAACGGTTACGTAATCGCTAAACCTCAAAGAAAAGTCAACCGAAAAACTTGCTCATGGTGCCACCAGAAAACACTAAAAAAAACTTGTACATTCAATTCCAAATGGGTTAAATGGAGTGCTTGACCTTAAGGGATATTCTACTAAATACAAAGGGATAACATTTTCATATATTACGCTTTTGAATTTTTAATTTACTCAGGGTTCTGCTTGGGGGTACCTATGAAGTCATCTTAAACTTTTCCTTATTTTTCTCTTGTTTTATGAAAAACATTTAAAAAATTTTTGTTTTATAATAAAACAGAAATAAATTAATAAAATAAATATAAAAACTTTAATTTTTTATACAAACTTTTGGTTTAAATTCATGAAATTGCTAAAATATATTGCCGTACTAAGACTTTTGCTGTCCACTGTATGAATAGTATTTTTGTTGAATTTCTTATAAATAACATAACATAGTTAGGCATTGTAATTTAAAATTTAAATTTTTATCTGTTGGGAAAATCTAAAGCCTTCGTTTATAATTTCATGCTCTTTCCATTTCTTAACGCTCCTCTCATTTGTAACAGATTTTGGTTTTATAATCTCAAAACAAAAGTCTGTCTTATAACACCCTAACAAGTGCAACAGATTTAGTTGACATTGTTTCAAACTTATCTTTTAGTTTACATCGCTTACGGTCAATTAAAGCATTACAATGACGAAGGCGTATACTGTTTAACTTAAATATGCTTTCTATTCATACAATTTTTTTTGTCAGCCTATAGTATATAGATAGACTTGTTTTAAGAAATAGTTTCTCTTCTTTTTTAGCAAAATTTCTGTACTTCGTAGTATTTTTCTTTGTATTTTGGGAGTCTAGTTTTAAATGCCGCAGGTCTAACATAGCATAACATAGGTATAACATAGTTATGATAACAACTGGCAACTTTGAATAAAACTTTGTAACATCAAACACAGGAGTGTTTAGGTGCGGTATTACATGTTAACCAGATTGATAATTGCATACATACATACATAATTGACCACACCAAACTTTCAGTCAGGAATGCGGCCTAGCTTCTCACACCACTCATGTTGTGTATGTTAATTTTATATATCAGTGTGGGACCTACAGTTTAAAGTCGACTCTGAATGACAGATTTTTGAGAAACTTTTCATGGCAATTTTATTTACTCTCAGAGTTTTTGCCAGAAATCCGCTGAGAGGAAGTCGCCAAAGAAATATTTTTTCATATTTCGTTTTAATGTCTGTGCTGTCCTATTAAGCCAACACACTAGCTACTAGACTACGTCGACTTCATTGATAATTAACCTGAGCAAAACTACATGGGAATATTTTATACCCGGCTGAAGTGCCCTCGTGAAGTTAATTTATCTGAAAATAGTATTGTACACTAGGCTCTGTTAGATAGAGAATCGTAAAAAACTTTAATTAGTATGTGGGGAGATCAGTTAAACACAAGATTCCTCAGTAGACAACGTGACCTGGTGGAATGATTGGCTATCAGTACTCCACTAAACTCTGACCTTGTCATTTCCGTGATTTTGAACAGTGCTTTGCAGTCTACCTATTCTCAAATCAAAGTAATTCGGGTTCAGTGTGGCATACTCGAAACTGACGATGAAATTCGCAAGTAGTTGCGGAAGTCCACGGCATTAAAATGTGTGCTTAATTTCGGATGGGAAAAATGAGAAAACTACGTAACATAGCACTATTATAAGATATTCAGGCCGCCATGCGAACAGTTATGAGGTTGACTCGTCTGAGTTGACCAGTTGAGTGTCTACTTTGTTAAGCCAAATTTTCTAGAATTTCACTTTGATAGAATTCGCGACATTAAGCGGCCTGATGAGGTTGACAGAAAGGAAGCCTTAGCATCGCCAACGAGGCCAGACATTTTCTGTGACATGGTAATGGATGGCTATATTCAACTGTAGGGATTTGTCAGTTGTATCAGACTATTCTAGAATATACTGAATATATTTCATTCAGAGTAATATACACATTTGTAGAGAATGGATTTGGAAATAGAAGTTCTGCAGTGATCAGCAGTAATCGGATCATTTATTTTAAAGATCTACATGTTATTGAAGGGTCTTCGGAAACATTACACTTTCTTACTAACTTAATTGGTTATTACAACTTAGCTTCTCACGCCACCCATGTTGTCTACAGTTTAATATCAACTCAGAACGAGCGATTTGAGAAACATTTCATTGAATTTTTTTATTGCTAGAAGACAAATAAATAAACAAGTTTCTATTTATACATACACAACTGATCAATATAGATCATCAGCCAGGATTTCAATCTAGTTTCTCACATCGCTTATGTTGAGTGTATTAATTTTATACATGAGTGGCAAGAGCTACAGATTAAAGGCAACTCCTTTTTTAAGAAATTTTTTATTGCAAAATTTTTTATTCTCTCAGACTTATTGCCAGAAATCTGCTGAAAGCAAGTCATCGAAGACATATTTTTCATATTTCAGTTTGTTGGAGATGTATGAACTGGGGAGTTTGAAACGTGGCGTCACTCTAATAAGTCAACACACTACTTACAAGATCATGGGGACCTCATTTTCTTTTATGGACTTTGGTATTATACTCTACAACCTATCTTCTGATTCTTAGCGTAATTTTCTTTCCTACCAATGCAGACTCTTTCAACCTCTGTAACGAAATCACATTTTTCTTACCGGAGTTGATAAAATCGATATACAATGGATGTTGATTTTCCATCGATGCTTTGTTATAATTCGGAGCGTGTTTGCCAAATCAACTTATTATGTGTCCCATTTAAAGTCGACTTGTTGGGGACGTACTTTTTTTTCCAACATGACATATTTCTCGGTATCGAATTTTATAAGATGTAAGTGGCCATAGCTGGAGTCTAACTGGCTGAAAATTATCCAACAAAGTTTCCATCATAGAACGAATTCCCTAGAAAATTTTTAAAGATAAATCAATAGTCTTTTAATTTTTATGTTCTATGTTTCCTACAATGCCAAATAAAATTCTAAAAGGCAATTAAAAAATAAAAAAATTTAATACAATTTCATAAAATATATTCAGTAAAAGACAAACAACCTATCAAAATCCTTCCTTAATGTGTGAAAATAAATTAATTAAATGGTTTCCTAAACCAAGTCTAATTTAAATGAATTTCTATATGTTTTTAACCAACACTGATAAGAATTGTGACCCTTTTTGCTAAAAGCAACAGTAGAAATACATTAAATTGTGTTCAAGCGTATCCTAAATAAACAATAAACAATTTAATGGCAGCCAACATTTACTTTAATTTATATGCAGGGAGGTTCTTGGTTACAATGCTGCATTTATAAGTATTTATCAGAATGAATATTAAAATACACGAACGTCTTTTTGTATCAAAAGATGTTTACACTGCTATATGACGTGGAATCCCTTTAACTATTCTTATATGCCTGATGTATACGTCAAAAAAAAATTAAATAATTTTTAACAATATTAACATATATATGCGATAACAAGCCATTTCCGTGTAGCAGAGCTTAGATAAATTTTCTCTTATTTTACTCCATATTTCCTGCATGTAATCTGTACATTGGTTTACATGTACTGAGAAGGCAATGTATGGCATTGGAAAAAATTGTTATCAAGTAAATCCCAATTCCTCATCAGATTTGCATTCTGATATCAAAAATTATTCAGAAGAAATAACCTCGAAAAACGAATCAAATAATATAAGCTATTACAGCTGTAAAGTTCTATAAATTCCAAGGTGAGAACAATATATTAGCGAAGGTGATATTACAATAGCTCCGCCCATCTATTGCTTATAATCTCCATGAAGATTTGGGGGACAAAAAATTAAAAAAGATCACAACTCCGAAAGAGGGGAGTTCAATCAGAACTAATTCCTTAAGCAAGTTTTCATACTTTTTTTTCTGCACATACAACCCTTGTCTACAACATTACAACCCTTCAATCAGGATTACGGCCTAGCTTCTCACACCACTCATGTTGTGTGTGTTAATTTTATACATGAGTAGCGGGGCCCACAGTTTAAAGTTGAATAAGAACGACAGATTTTTGAGAAACTTTTCATGGCAATTTTATTTGCTCTCAGAGAGCTTTTGCCAGAAATCTGTTGAGAAGAAATCACCAAAGAAATATTTTTTCATATTTTCGTTTTGATATCTGACCTGGAGTTTGAACCATGGCCTTACGTCTAATAAGCCAACAAACTACCTACTAGACTATGGCGACTTTTTTCTACTGAATCCACAAAAAATGGATTCCATTTATCGGGCACACCAATTTGGTTTTTGTTATTATAGCACCTTTTTTGACCCGATAATTTACTTACTTGGTAGTTACAACTCTATAGTCAGGATTACAACCTAGCTTCTCAAACCAGCCATGTTGTATGTGTTAATTTTATTCGTCATTTATTGAAAAACTTTTCATAGCAATTTTATTTTACTTTCAAGGTTTTTGCCAGAAGACTGCTGAGACAAAGTCGCCGAATGAAATTTTTGTTTACATTTCGTTTTGTTCAAGGCTCTCGCCTAACGACGAGCAAGCAACATACATACTGCTTGATAGACTACAAGAAAAATGTTGAACATTTTGAATAATCAGTCAGCGAAATGAAAATCAGTTCTACAATCGATTATGTTGCAACCAAACTATATAGGGTTTCCTGATGACATTTCATCCAACCGTGTTGCTGAGACTCTCTGCCTAGTACCTGATAATTGATTGGCAACGTTCGAAGTGACGTTATTTTTTCTCACCATTGGTTTTGATGGAATTCTCATTTTGTGTTAAATTTCCTTGAGTTTACAATGCTTTGTCAGATGACATGTTATTATATTCAGGCTACTCTTGGATACTATTATGTAAGACTCAAGCCCACCCAGTTAAAATTTAAATCTTTATTTTGAAGAGCCTTTGCCTCACTTCATTTTCCTTTTAGGTAAATATACCCTTGCAAACTCTACTTCTATTCCACAGAATTGTTGTGCCAACTTGGCGAGCTTCTCTGCCTTTTTATTGTCTTGAGTTCACACAAGAACTCTGCTTAAGTGATTCAGCTTGCTCAGACAATGTGCCGTTTCCTGTTCATCTTTCTTTGCCACAACCTTTCACATCGAAAATACCTGCGTGTTTTCCCATGGTTTTCAAGTCTTTCTTTCTTGGAATGAACATTTTCTCTCTTGTACCACTACCAGTTTTATACAAAGAATCGGTTTTTTTGGGAAACATGTCATGGCAATTTTGTTTCCTCGCTTTTCATAATTTTTACGAGATCTGAGTCAACACACTACCTAATAGACTGCGGCGACTTCAAATACAACCAAAGATTCATATACGCTTTTTTCCTTTCAAGACCTTCAGTCTTTGCGCAAAGAGTACATGCTGAGTACCATATTGATAGCACAAACTACACCGAAATTTAAGAGAAACAGCAATTGGCTAAGGCAACGTTTGCCGATTGGTCAATTGATTGATTTGCTCCATAAGCAAAAACCTAAGTGAATTATTAAGTACTGATTGTCTTCTTTCAAGAGCTCATCTCACCTATCTACCAAATAGGTTTGACAGCTCTGTTGCTTAAATTTGAATACTATTATCATGTGTGAAAACATTCAATAAATTTCCATGGAAATTTAAGTTTATTAACGACACCTTTCACTTGAATTCTATTGCCATTAAAATTATACTTTATTTGTTGTTGTTGTTGTTGTTGTGGCTATAACTAACTTGTCTATTTACAAACAGTCCTATTTATGTTATTTCCCTAAACAAATAACACCAATTTAAGTCCCACATTTTCAAATTATTCATAATAATGTGACTTCCTTTTCAACAGTTTGTTTACATTGCAAATGATTTACATACCCCTGGTACGATTCATAATAAAACTGAATAAATTGCTGAATGACTGAATGAATTACTGAATGACTGAACAAATGAATGAATAAACAAATGAATGAATGAATGAATGAATGAATATGTTTATATTATTTTAAGAGGAGTTTAAATTCTTTTTTTTTTTTGTTTTTTTTTTGTTTGTAATAAATTTTCAGTGTTTTTGTACGAGGGTATGTGTTTCCTTACATTGTTTGTTGGATTGTGATGATGATGTCTTACCATGTTAACAACAACAAACATACAATATATGAGAAACAAAAAAGCTGATAAATTATAATGGGGTCTTCAAAATATTTGTATGGTTTTTTGGTATTTTATTGTCTGCTGTTGCCTTTTATTGTTGAATATTTCTTTTGTTGGGCAGGAAAATTATTTCTTATATGGATGATGAGTTTGAATTTTTGTTGATTCGGGTTTTTCTTTTTTGTTTTGTGTTAAATATTGGATTTAAGCCAAACAAACAAAGAAATAAACAACGAAATGAGCAGTAACAAGGGCAAAATATAACAAGAATGTACTGAAGTTAAAGACAACAAACAAACAAACAAATCATACAAGTAGACAGAACAGAAGTGAATGAGAAGAAAATAAGTTTATGAAAGAGAAGCACAAAGAACTGAAGCAAAGAAAATTTATAAAGATAGCAAAAGAAAAAGCAAGTCACAGTAGCTGCAGCTGAGCTATTTTTTATTGTATGCGAAGAAAACACAGAAATAGACGACTATTCTGCACTTACCTATTCCATGTTGAGAATTAACACCTTTCACTTTTAAAATAATCGAACCAAGCAAGCGTAAACCTTACGAAACAGTTAACAAGAGTCTGGTGTCCGAGATGTGTTCAGACGTGATGAAGTGGGTACTAACCATTGTAGGCTGTTCAAATGTACTGTGTATTCAGTCCATTTATATTAAATGGATATTGGAACTTAAATGGATTTCTAATTTCAGACATAATTGGTCATTGCAATCCTTCAGTCAGGACTATAACTTAGTTCCTCTCACCATTCATGTTTTGTACGTTAATTTTACCCATCAGAGGCGGAATCACCGGACTTAAAGTCGACTCCGAACTTCAGATTTTTTTTTGAGAAACTTTTCATGGCAATTTTATTTATTCTCAGAGTTTCTGCCAAAAATTTGCTGAGAAGAAGTTGCGGAAGATTATTTTTTTTTTATATTTTTTTTATTCAGGCCTCACGTCTAATATGTCAACACACTACCAACTAGACTACGGCGACTGCAAATTTTATCAAATCCATACAAAAATCTTTCTGAAATCAGACTTAGATTGCCTTTATAACAAGTATTTTTGAAATTTTTTCAAACTTAATCACCAATCCGAACATAACGCCACTACTTACTGTAGCGTGCAAAAAGAAATATTTCGGAAAAACATTAAAGAAAAATAAAATCCCAGAAAAATGTCACGGAACTTTATGAAAAACTAAAATAAAAATTTCATATCAAAAAAGTTTTTCTTTTCGACATTTCTAGAATCGTGTGTGTGTGTGTGTGTGCAATTGTTGCCTTAAGCCAATGACTCAGTTTTCCAATGCAAACAGTCAATCGACTGACCAAACTATATATGTTTGAATATATGCAAGTGGAATTCGTTTGTAAACTTCAATAAATACGTGGGTGTACCCTCTAGTATTGGTGTTAGTCATGGCAAACTGTCGGTCATAATAAGTATTTTAGTCACGCTGAAGAGCTTAGACACTTTTATTGCCGCTCTTTTGTTTTTTTTTTTAGTGTGAAAAGTTATAGAGACAGAAAATCCTTTAATGTGATAGTGTTGTAAGCTGCTAAGCTATTAAACTTTTAAGAAATTTAACAAAAAACTTAAATTCACTTAAATGAACCAGAACATGATTGTTAGTTTAATACCTTCTTAAAACGCAGATATTCTAAGCAAATATTATAATCAAGATTGAATTTTGTCCAATGAATGAGAACTAATTACGTTACAATCATTAAGTCTGGCGTAGGAATAAGAAATTTTATCTGGTTTTTTTTTCAAAACTTTCCAAAATTTTTTTTTTTGCAAAAACTTGGGGAAATTAATCATACAAATGCTGGCAATACAAGTGTTAATATAATTATTAATACGATATTGTGTATATGTGAATATCTAACATAAGTTGGAAAGTTAGAATTTCAGATTTCAAACTTTGCATATGTCAATCATTCATTACTTCATCATTTTTTATTTTATTTTATTTTTTTATTATTATTTTTTTATTTTTTTTCTTTATTTATGGTGCTTAGATTACTTTTTAAGGACTCTTAAATTGACTTCCTCAGAGCTTCGAAGTTTAAGTCCTCCAAGCACTTAACGCACTTGATGACATTGGACCGAAGGTTCTGTTCGTTTTTCGCGTTGATAATTTTTTTAGAAGTGTTACGTTCTCCTATTCATTCTCTGATCAGTTAGTGTCCCAAAAAACCTCGAAAGTTATGTAACAATGCTTTAAAACTGACTTAGGGCCATTATTACAACTTGCCGTTAACTAAAGGAAGAATTTTAACGGGCAGATAAATTGTTTTTCATTACTGTAAGTGGACAATAAGAAACAAGTAAGCGTTAAGCTAAAGGGAGGATCATCCTACCTCTAACTTTTAAAGTTAAGTTTATGTTTGAACTTGTCGTATTATACATTGAGCGCCATAAGTGAGTCAACACTTTTGTTCTTAAGTATAAAATAGTTTTGTTCTTAAATATAAAAAAAATTCCTTTATCATGAATTGTTGTTTTTGTTTTAACATTTTATAATTCTCATTTACCTTTCTCGCTATCCTAAGAAAATGAATTAGTTCAGTGATGTTTACTCACTTTTGGCGCTCAGTGTATATTATTTTCAATATCGTAACTTTAAATATAAAGAAAATGAGCATATACTATACAACAAAAAACGAAGCCCGTCGTTGCCACTGTATTTAAAAAAAAAACTTTTTAAATGAGCAGTGTTATCGACGTTGATTCGGCACTGCCATATTTTTGAAAAAGTTTACCTTATTTTATCATTAGGTTCTAATAACGAAAAGAAGTTAAATGTGTAAATGAGATTCAAGCCTTGGACTCAATATACTGCGGTGATATGGAAATCGTAACAAAGGATTCTGTACACAAATTTAGAATACCCATAGCCACAGAAGAGTATGACAAGGAACAGGGTGAAAATGGTTTGGCTTGCTTTTTAGTTTTTACCTACACACCCACATATCCGGATGAGGCTCCCTTGGTGGAAGTCGACGAGCCGGTTGATTTCGAAGAGGGCTATGAAAAGAGACTGCTAGAGCATATACGACAATCAATAGAAGAGTATATTGGCATGGAAGGGTTTTCAGTTTAGTATGTACTGCCCAGGAGTAGTTAAATGAGCGTTGGGGTGATTACAAAAAGGCACAGGAAGAGGGAACGTGAACGTAAACTGTTTGAAGTCGAAGAAGCGGAACGTAAAAAGTCCGAAGGTACACGTGCTACAGTGGAATCATTTATGAAATGGAAATTAGAATTCGAAAAGAGTATGGGTGGTATAGGGGCCGAAAGAGTAAAGTCAAATGATTCGAAGAAACTCACAGATCGTGAACTGTTTATGCGTGATAACACACTTAACGAATCCGATATTAAATTCCTTTTGGAGGCCGGTGACAGCATTGAGATTGTTAAAATTGATGAAACGCTCTTCCAGGAAATTGGCGAACTTGATTTGGACGAAAACGATGAGTATGATGCAGATTGGGTGCCCGGTGATGAAGATGATGATTAAGTTAATACTCCCAATAAATTTCATTTGATTATAAGCATTTTATCTATTTTTTTCTCTGTTTAAAAACGAAAGAAAAGAAAAAAAGGATTCACTTTAGCTAAATTTATTTTTAACTAAACCCAACTTTAACGGCAAGTTGTAGTAATGGCCCTTAGACTTCTTATGCATAGGAAACATATATATTGGGGGCATGGGCCCCAATACTGATGCAGTTTTGATAGGCACATCTTGATCCTCTGCTTGTTAGATTTTTTTTTTAAATTTGTTTGCGTTCTGTTTATTAATTTCTTTTTTTTTGAATTTCTGTAGCGTTGTATTCAACTACTTACTTACTTATTGATCATTACAATCTTGCAGTCAGGATTAGGATCTAGTTTCTCACAACACTTAGGTTAGGTGTGTTAATTTTATACATGAGTGGCGGAACCTGCAGTTTAAAGTCACCGAGTCGATTTTTGAAAAGGTTTTCGTGGCAAATTTTATTTACTCCCACAGTTTTTGTCAGAAATCCGCTGAGTGGAAGTCACCGAAGAAACATTTTTTTTATATTTTGTTTTGATGTCTGACCTGGGGTTTGAACCGAGGCCTCACTTCTAATAAGCCAACACACTACTTACTAGACTACGGCGACTTCAACACTTCGACAGTTTTGCTAAGGAAAATCAGCTATTTTGGCTTTGTAGGATCAATAATGGTTCTATTTATCATTTTGTTCTGAGTGTTAATTTATGGAGACTTTTTCTACGAGTATATTGCAATCAAAATATATTTTACATCGCACAAGTACTTTGTAATGCAGTGTTTGGTGTTCTGATTAGTAAGTCTGATTCTCTTGAAAATCGACAATTCAGGCAAAATATATATTTATTTGCGTCGTTACATACACACATAGCATAATTGATCATTAAAATCCTTCAGGCTGGACTACGACCTAGCTTTCCACAACAATTTTGTTGTGTGTGTTAATTTTACACATGAGTGGCGACAGATTTTGTTGAGAAACTTTTCGTGGCAATTTTTATTTACTCCCAGAGTTTTTGTCAGAAATCCGCTGAGAGGAAGTCGACGACAAAAGTTTTTCATATTTCGTTTTGATCGGGATATCTGACCTGAGGTTGGAATCATTGCCACACGTCTAATAAGCAAACGCACTGTCTACCAGACTACGGGGTCGTTACAGATTTAAGAAAAAAGATCCGTTACAAATTTCTTTCAATTAGACCTATTTGGTCTCAGGGTCATTGTAGCATGGATAGCATAGAAAACCCGTTGTTTAGCTTGAAAATATAGTTGAAATGATTGCTCTTCTACACGTAATACTAGATGTGCTCAGAAGCTATGCCTATATTTATACGCGATTATTATAAGTATTTCTCAAAATGAATATTAAAATATACGATCGTCTTTGTATTAAAAGATGTTTACATTGGCTACGACCAGCAGACCCTCAAACTGACCAAACTGTCGCTATTCTTATATGTCTGATGTATACTTTAAGAAAAATTAAATAATTTTTCTAAAATCATATTTGGCAACAATTAATTTCCATGTAGCAAGGCTACTCTTGGATAATCTTATGTAAGACTCAAATCGCATGCCACTATAATCCCACCTACTTAAGGTTTAGATTGGATTAACGCCATGTGGATTTTGAAAAGCCTTTACCTCTCTTCCTTTTCCTTTTGGGTATGTATACCAATGCAAACTTCACTTCTTATTTCACAGAAGTATTCTGGCACCATCAACGGATTGGAAAATGCCAACTTAGCGAGCTTGTCTGCCTTTATATTGGCTTGAGTTCACCCTCCTGCTGATTAATCTTGAGCAGACAATACCATAATGATTGAAGAGTTAATCTCATGCGAGGAAATGCTTGTATAGTCCACTGTATTACTATGTCGCGTGCTCTGTTCATTTTTCTTTGGCACAAACTTTCACATCGAAAATATCAGCAAGTTTTCACATGGTTTTCGAATTTTCTCTCCTTTACCTCTACAAGTATTACTCCCAGAATCATAACATTTAATGGGTTCTCTTAAGGATATGTTTCGCTTTTGGTAAAATACTCAATTACTGATGATGATGAATACCACCAGAGTTTGCAATAGTATTAGACCAATACTTTAACAGTTAAAAAGTGCTTCTCATAGAAGACTATTTAAGCCGCTTGTAAGACTCGATTAAACAATAAAGAACAGGTGCTGGTTTACAGGATATAGTGCCTGTAATTATACGTGATTAGTAAATCTGCAAATTCTCGTTTATAATCCTAGTACTGCAGTCTGCAATAGAGTATATTTAACACATTAGATTAGAAATTCATTGGTATGTATTTGCTTTTGGGCATAATTGTTAGAAAATAAACTTTTTAAACGATTTTAGATTTGTTTAAAAGTTTTACTACTTCATATTTCTTTTATGGCAAGTTAAACACTGTAAAATTTTATTATTAAACTAAAAAAGAAAATATTTTTAAGTACTTTGTTAGCAATTTGGTTGAAATTTTTTGAAAATTACATTTAATTTCTATAAATAAATACACTTTCAAAATAAAAATTTCATCTTGAAAACTTTTCAAATCTTCAAAAGTCTTAACTCTTGGCAGAAATTAATTCACAATATTTGTTTAACCATTTCACATGAATAAAACTCATCTAAAATATTACAAAACAAGAAAAAAAGTACTATTAACAGGAATATTTTTTGTTGCTTTTTTCTGACAACAAATATTTATTAAAGTTGAAAGAAAAATAATAAAGAAGCTAAGAATAAATAACTTTATATAGCCTTTTCAGAGAAAAATGGAAGCAAAAAATCATTCATAATGTTTTTCTTTTCCACCATACAACTCGTACTGCTAAGCAGAAATAAAAATATCAAAAACTACAAAAAAATTGCAAAAAAAAAGCAAAAAAAAAAGCAAAAAAGAAAACAAAACAAAATAGCAAAAAAAAAATTGGAAACAAAAATCTGTAGTTATAAAATAGTCACGTTTAAAATTATGGTTGGCTCTTCCTACTTCCTAATTTCTTTCTTTCTTTTTTTTCGCTCACAGTTTCTTTGTTATTTTCAACCAGTTTCCCTACCCTCGTTTTGTATTGTTTCAGTGTAGCTCTCTAACTTGCCATTCTGGTAACAGTTTTTCAGTTTTTTTTTTTGTACATTTTGCAAGTATTATTGTTACGATGTGCCAAAGTGGTATTAAAATAATAACCAGAAAATGTGTTAGTTTTACATTAAATGTTACGTTCATAGTGTTTGACAACGCTGACAAGGGTAGGGGAGAAAAATATAATAAAATAAATAAAATTATTTCTCTAAAAATAAAGAAATTTATAAAGAAAAGCAGAAAACTTATTCATTTTGTTTTCATAAGTTTGTGTTTTAATTTAAAAATATGTTGAAAACATTCTAAAGAAATAAATTTCTGTTTTCTCTCTTAAAGAAAACATTTTAGCTCTCGCGAGCATACTGGAGCGTATACGCAATATTTAATTCATGTTTAATTTCTTGCATTAATCATACGCAGTGGTGTATAAAAAAATATTTTAATATGAAAGAAAATGTATTCGTGAATAATTTTCTCCTTCGTTTTTATCTATATTGCTACCTTCATTTCAAGCATATTTTCAGTGTATAACGACATAGGATTCTTTGCTTCCTCAAAAAAAAAAAAAAAAAAAAAAGAATTAATTAATGGATAGGCGTAAAGACTAGTAATTCTAAGAATTAAATGTGACTGAATACGAAAATTATATAAAATGACAATACAAATAAGAAAATTTAACCTTACGAGACTAATTACATTACATGCAACTGTGCGACAGGTCAAAATAAGATACAAACGAAATCGGGGCTACAAGTTTCTGACCAGTTTTTTTTTTATTTCACCAAAAACTGGCTCATCCTGCAAAGTGACCACGCAATTGTTCATAACTGGCAGTCTTTTACCAATGTCTATCAAGCATAAGCAACATGACACAGATTAATGCACTCTCAATAAAAGACAAGCGAGAAATGCCTATTGTCAACAACAGTGTTGGCGTTTTACTGAAGACTGGATTATCAAATATTAACGGACTTACTATGCTTCGCCGTTGTATTTAGTGTACTGGCTTATTAGATGCAAAACCAGGATTCAAACCCCAGGTCAGACATAAAAACGAAATACAAAAAAGTATTTCTTCGGCGACTCTCTCTCAGCAGATTCTGGCAAAAACTCTGACATTAAATAAAAAATTACCATGAAAAGTTTTTCAAAAATGTGTGTTTCGGAGTCGACTTTTAACTGTAGGTCCAGCCGCTCATGTATAAAATTAACACACACACAACATAAGTGGTGTGAGAAGCTAGGTCGTAATCGTGACTGAAGGGTTGTAATGACCAATTATGTATGCATGTAGTATGCTTCGCACTAAGACGAATTTCAGACAACGTATGCTTGGTACAAATCTGATCGGCATCAAAAATTTTGTTAAAGAAATTGGAAATGAGTCTCTGTAGAGCAGTCTTTAGGGAATTGGCTCAATATACGAAAAAATCGATAAATCTAGAAAAAAAAAAAAACAAAATATTGCTCCTGCTAACCTGATGAGGGTTTATAGGCATGAAGAAGTGCTAACTTTATCACGGAAGTCAAAGATTGAAATAGAAATTATTGTCAAATGTAGCAATGTAATGATGTTTGCAAGTAGCAGGATCCAAATTAAAGTCATTTAGGTTTCATGTGAGTTAAGGGCCAATAGCATTGACGTACGGTTTTGATTTGATGCTTAATATCGTCTTTGCCGTTGCTAAAAGATGGCAACCCAAAACCTAACAGGTCAAATACTAGAATACTCTGTATTAGGTGAAACCAAGAGAATCTCACCTATTATGAGCTGATAGCCCATTGGAAGGGATCCAAACCAAATGTGTATATAAATAATGAATAGAAGTTTTTCCTTAACCATCTTGTCGGCCTGACCTTCTTCCGCTCAGGTATTTGGTGCAGCCAGTACTACGTGCTGTCATTAAAATTGGATTTAATTTAGAAAGCATTCGCCGAAATTTTCTTGATTCTTATTGATATTTCAGATATTTAATATTTCGGATATTTAATATTTAATACATGTTGCTAGAGGTAGAACATTGTTCTGTTCTTTGAGGCTGCTTTCTTTTGGTGTCTGTCCTTTCTCCATGAACCACATACCTCTGAAAGTATTTGCTGTATGTTCTACTAAGTCATTAAACCTGCATCATGGCTGATTTTCATACACAATCTTTGGCATAATGTTGTGGAGCTTTTTAAATCTCTTTTTTAAATACTTGGGACCAATACTGTTGCTGAAAGAGGTATTGCTGAAAGAGATAAATCTCTCGTTTGAGCATCACATCTTCACAGCATGTGCAGTGTTTTTCATTCGAATTCCAGTTCAGTTAGTTCTATTAACAGAAGCTGTTCGTCTTGCATTTTCGTTACAAAGCCAATGATCCATTCGGGCTAGGAATTAGGTTGCAAACTGTATACCGCAGGTTCATTTTATTTATTTACGTTATCATGACCACCTCCTCCTCAATGTGTTTAACCACGATAAAGCCAGTGTGTCAGGACAAGATTTATCTATTCTCGATCTCGACTTGGTTTTCAATAGTTTCCGTTATCGACCGGTTTATTTGGGGTTCTTCAGCCTAACTAATTCTCAGCAGGAATAAATCCAACAACGCCTTAATCCAGCAGCCAGGATAACTCTTTAGTAGTGCTCCTTATATGCCTTTTTCACATGTGAGGCTCTGCCAGAGAGTGAACGGCTCTCAGTCAATATAGCCCGCTGAGATCTAGCAATATAGGCTAAAAGGTTAAACTAACTTAGGATTTAAATAAAGTTTACTTTAATTTAAATAAATATTGAAATGATTTTACCGTTAAGAATCTTTTTAATTACATTGGCTTGAAATTAGGGCAATGATTAACATGAAAACAACAAATTTCCTTATTGGTTGAGACCTTTTCTGAATGAATATCTAACGATGGAAGGTTAAAAAAGACAGACATGAACTTTGCAAAGTATTGATTTCAAACACATTTTGAAAGAATTTCTAATTTTTTTTCATTTCCTTTAACCGTAGATCGAGCTTTGTATCAAAAATGATATTTAAATTTTTGAGATTATATAATTTTAATTCAGAAAAAGTTAGATGTCTGATATTTTTATAATTCGTAAGTATTGTTATAGTCATTATTTTAAAACAAATAGAAAAACAGAATTTCAAACAGGAATTTAAAAATTCAAAAACTTAATAATTCTGGCTTATGTATTATTTTTGATATATACGACTTTCCTAGAGATTTTTTGGTGTC
Source organism: Sarcophaga subvicina (assembly GCA_936449025.2). Lineage (NCBI taxonomy): Eukaryota > Metazoa > Arthropoda > Insecta > Diptera > Sarcophagidae > Sarcophaga > Sarcophaga subvicina. The sequence continues at coordinate 31,413,813 of OW388081.2, forward strand.
GTGTATGTAATTTTTTTAAGATTTCAAAGATTTTGTGTTGTGTTATCGTAAATTATACAATATTTATGCTTTCTGAGAAAGAATTTAAAGTTAATGATGAACGACGAAAGTGAAAACGTTGAATTTTCTATTCTTGATATGTTCTTGATATTGATTAAAGTAGTCGTAGTCTAGTATGTACCGTGTTACCTTATTGGATGTCAGACCAAGGTTCAAACCTCAGGTCAGACATTTCCAATTTATAACGAAAGGTTGTAATGACCGATTATATATTAATTATATATAATTATATAAATATAATATTCCTGCTGCTAAAGACTTAGAAGAAGAAGAAAATAGAAGAAATGAAGAAAGTATTGGCAGCAACAAACATGACAACAGGATGTTTATCGCCAAAGATGGTACTAATTGGAACAGAACAAACTGCCTTTAGTAGTTTGGGATGAAAAAATATTACCAATTTTCACGCAGATTGCTAGCAGCTGTTTCCTGAAATGTTGTAGAGTCTTTCTTACTGCTCTTCTCATATTTATCTCACGTGACGGGCAAACATTAGAAAAATGTGTTTCGTCCCATGTTTTATTACAGATGATAATATTTCGGTCAACTACGTCCGCATGATATAACATAATCATTCGCTTTGATAATGATATACATATTTACACCTATTACGCCTTTTCGAAAAATGAGCTGAAAGTCTTTCAGCCTTTAATAATCATGCTTAAAGCCTTTTTTTTTTGAAACTCGAAAGAAAAGGGTTTTTTTCTAAAAAAATATATTTATCTTGATTTATTGTTAGAAAATTTTAACTATTTTCATAAAACTTTTATCACACAACTTGTAGTTTTATGAAAGGAATAATTCTGCATAAATAGTTTGGAATTAGCTAACATACTTTCAGAGCAGCCCATATATCCTTTTTTAAGATTTTTAAAAATTTAATTTTTTGTTCACGTAAAAGGTAAGAAAATTTAAGAAAACATATTTAAATAATGATGCTTATGTTTTTATGTTCCTTTTTGGTATATTTTCATCTCAAATTAAAGTTTTTAGCAACAGAATTCAAAAACTTTTTAGTTTTATTGTAGAAAATGAAAATTACCTGCAGCAATTTTAATTGAAATTTGATACTTAATGATGGAATACTTACAGAGATTGTTAGGGAAATTAATTTAAGGAGATTTATATAAATCAAGCTTCATAAAGAGATTTACGGAATAATGCGTGGTGTTGATTTATGTTTTCTTTCCTTTTTTTTTTTGGTTTATTACCTTTTCAACTCATATTTAATTTTGTCGCTGTAGATTAGTTATCAAAAATCTGTCGTTCGAAATCGACTGGGGCTCGAGCCCTGGCATTTACGTCTAATAAGCCAACACACTACCTACTAGACCACGGCGACTTAGTAAATAAATAGTTTTATTAAAATGAACTAAAATATTATTTTTTTTATCAAAATCTATCAATAATCGTGACCATTCCATGTTGTTCAAGTATGTATCAAAAGTGATACATAAGCTAGAATTATGAAGTTTTTTTAAGGCTCGATGTACGGTTAATTTTTATTTCAAAGACTGACACCTGGACGGATAATCACTGAACAGTATTTAATTAAATATGAATCATACGCTAGAGTATCATCAAAAACTATAAGATTGGAAAACCATAAACATTCTTAAGTTTTCTTCTCCTTTTGCTTCTTCTTCTTCTATTAGTTGTCTTACAAAACTGCACAAAAATGAAATCCAATTCTCCTGTACTTGTCAAAATGGCCTTGTGAGTTAAATTTATTTTTTTTTTTTGTTTCGAAACCTAAAACTTGAACATCTTCAATTTGTAACAGTCTTCGAATTATAGCAAAAAATACGAAATATCAAAACGAAAGAAAGAATATGAAAGTAAAATAAAACAACTTATAAAAATAAACAATAAAAAAATGAAAATAATTTTGAAAATATATTGAATTGTTGTGGAGGATAAATTTAGTTTTTGCACAAAAACTTCATGGCAAAACTCAAATAAACTGAATAAAAAAAATAAAAGAAAAATAACAAACGATGGAAATTAAAAAATATCTACGGTCGCTGAAGTCGACTGCAATAAGATGGTTTGGTATGTGATAGAGTTTGGAGTACGTTGGTCGTGGTTCGAACTCCAGCTCAGACATCTCATACAAAACGACGAAATATGAAAAACATTTAATTTTTCAGCTGATTTCATACAAAAACCCTCCTGAGAGTAAATAAAATTTGTCATGAAAACTTTCTAAAAAAATCTGTTGTTCGGAGTCGACTTTAAACTGTAGGTCCCGCCATTCATGTATAAAAATTCACATAAGTGTCTCACACCACACTCTAGTTGGTAAATCTAATTGAAGGCTTGTAATGAGCAATTATGTGTGTATGTATGTGATAGAGTAGATTATTAATACGATCAAGAAAATTAGGTACTGTGAGTAAAGTAGGCTTAGTTTTTATTAATTCTACAGAATGCCAAATATCTTACTGACGTAATTAGCCGTAGCAAACCTTAAATCATGATGACAACATTGCTTGTCAAACCAACTATGTTGTGTGTGGTATTATACCCAGGTCCAGTAGGTAGTTTGTTAGCATATTAGATAAGATCTCGTGAGTTCAAAGCTAGGAATTAACATCGCAAGCAGAACGACATATAAAAAGAATATTTTTTTCGACGACTTCCTCTAAGTAATCTTCTAACAAAAATTCTGAGAGCCATTAAAATCTTCTCATACCTTTCGTTGGGAATCAGCCTGTCCTATTACGTAAGTAAGTGAAGCCATAACACTAAGAGTTTACTAGGTAGTGTATTGAGTTATTAGAATACAGGACTTGGTTCAACACCTCGCTCAGACATCTGGAACATAATGAAATATGAAGAAAATATATTTTTACTTCCTCTCAGCAGTTTCCTTGCAAAAACTCTGAGAGTAAATAAAATTGCCATGAAAAAATTTCTTAAAACACTGTCGATTAGAGATGACGTTTAAGCTGCAGATTCCAGTCACTCAAGTATAAAAATTATCACACACAACATGGATGCTGTGAGAATGCCAGTTATAATCCTGATAAGAGTCCTAGTACGTAAGTAAGTGAAGTCGCCGTAGTTTAGTAGGCAGACATCTTAAACATAATGATGTATGAAAGAAATATTTTTTCGGCCACTTTCTCTCAGCAATATTCTGCTAAAAACTATGAGAGTAAATAAAATTGCTACCTACAATCTTCTCATACGTGTCGTTCGAAGCCGAGATTTAAACTGTAGTTTTCGTTGCTCTTGGTTAAAAATTAACACACAAAACATGGGTGCTTCATGAAGCTAGGTTGTAATCCTGACTAAAGAGCTGCAATAACCAATTGGATAAGTAATTAAAATCACGATAATTCATTGCTCTCATACATACATAATTGGCCATTACAACCCTTCAGTCAGGATTACGGCCTAGCTTCTCATACTACTTATGTAGCGTGAGTTAATTTTATATGTGAGTGGGGGGACCTACAGTTTAACGTCTACTCCGAACGACAGATTTTTGAGAAACTTTTTCATGGCAGGTTTTTATTTACTCTCAGAGTTTTTGCCAGAAATCTGCTGAGAAGAAGTCGCCGAAGAAATACTTTTTTTTATATTTCGTTTGTAGTTAGACCTGGAATACAAACCCGGGCTTTTACGTCTAATAAGCCAACACACTACCTACTAGACTACGGTCGGTCATTCATTTATTGCTCTCAATCATAGTAAAACTTGTAAGCTTTTTGGAAATTTTCGATTGTAGTCTAAATGTAATATATGTTGTTAGTTCCATTCTCTACAGAGAAATTGGTGAGTTATTTACACAAAAATTAAATTTCTCTTCTTATAAAACTGCTGCCTGTATTCGAATACATTGAGTGCATGATTTCGTAAGGCTTTGTTGCTGTTTATTTTCCTTTATTTTTGAAATACATCTCCTTATTGAGTAATAATATCTTACTTTTTCAAAACAGTACCAAGTTTTAAAATACAATACTTGTTTTAAAGTCAACAAAACCAAACTGCCATATCATGCCCTTTAAATGTCTCAACAGAATTTAATACCCAACAATTGAGCACAATTTTATTGGACACAAAAGCAATTAAAGGCACAAGAACACACGTTTGGTAGTCCAATACGACGAATACTAAACAAACTTTGCCTCTAATAATAGTTGCAATAATGAAATAAAGACTTATAATATTAGAGAAACACAATCAAAACTAATAGTAACTGCCACACTCCAAGTACATACATCCACAGAAAATGTAAAGGAAAGCGAAACAATTGTACAATAAACATGAACAATTTGAAAACAAACGATCTATGCTACCAGCAAGTGATGGAGAAACTATCTATCGTAAGAGGAATTTACACAAAACGATACATTAACAACAAATGTAGACTCTGGTGTATTAAAAATGAAATCTAAAGAGAACTAAAAACACGACATACAATGTATAAATAAAACTAAAACTGAAATGGAAGGAATACAAACAAAACAATTTAATAATAAAATAATGCCAAAAATATTGTTTGTTGTAAAAGAAAATTGGAGCAGAAGATATAATATTCAATTGTTGTTCTTGGTTTCTTTCAAAAACAAACACAAAGTATGTGCCAGCCATAGTAATAAACATACAAATATTTTGTGGTTTATTGTTGAACATTAATGTCCTTGTATTGCAATTTTTTTTCTGTTTTCGTATGTGAACTATTTACTACAGTCAATGGAATTTGAAATTTATTTGAAAAATAGTTCCAAGTTAATGGCCAAGCGATATAAGAGGTTTTTCTTAAAGAAAATTTTATATTTTAAAGTAGTATTCTTTTGGAACAAAAAAAAATTCTAATAAAGAAGAATTTGGACTCGAAAAAGTTAACATTAAAATCTAAAATTCAAAAAATTAAATACACCCGAGTGGTCTAAGTTCAGTTCAGTTCGTTGAGTAGAACTCAAAAATACTTTTTTTATTTTTTTCCAAACCTCCAAGCATGTTTTATTTAACAAAAACTGTTTTTTTTTTGTACTTTACATAACAAATTTATTGATTTCATAAACATTTCTAAACCGATGTCCAAAATTTAAACCTTATTAGAAAGGAAAAAGATGGACCTTTAAAGTAGTATACATATATATATTAGTTGATATGGGGTTTGATGAAGTAAACTTGACAAATGCAAATTTTTTTCATATTTTTTCAAGTTTATCAGTTCATAGTAGCAAACTTTATTTAAAATATATAAAATAAGCGATAAAATTCTAAAAGTGCATTATCTTGTGAAGAGATTGACACTTCGTTTGATCAAATCGGACAAAAATTACCGTAGTTATTATTTAAAGAGTCTAACAGCCGAGTTATATTTTTAATATAATGGGTGATTTTTTAAGAGCTATAGGAAAATTTTTCAAAAAAAAAAACATAAAATTCAGAAAAATTCATGAAATCTTTATTTAAATCGATAGTACGGTCCATATAATTTAATGTTTGAAGATTATTTCATGCAAATGTTGACCACGACTGCGCCTCAAATGGTCCATCCGCTTAGTCCAATTTTGGCATACTCTTTCCAACATTTCGGCCGGTATCTCACGAATAAATGCTTCAATGTTGTCTTCCGATGCGTCAATTGAAACGGGCTTGTATGTGTAGACATGAGCTTTAACATAGCCCCAAAAAAAAATAGTCTAAAGGCGTTAAATCGCATGATCTAGGTGGCCAATTGACCGGTCCCGAACGTGAAATAAAATGTTCACCGAACTCGCCTCTCAATAAGTCCATTGTTACGCGTGCTATGTGGCATGTGGCACCGTCTTGTTGAAACCACATGTCATGCAAGTCAAGCTCTGGCATTTTAGGCAAAAAAAAGTTGGATATCATCTCACGGTAGCGTTCACCATTCACAGCCCGAATAGCCGCTTCAGTGGGTCGATTAAACTGACCATAAAATGAAAGAAGTGCGCGATGAACTTTCTTAACAGAGCACTCATATTGATAATAAAATTCAATGATTCGAAAGCGTTGTTCGTTTGTAAGACGATTAATGGTTAAATTATAGAGCAAACTGAAGATGTTTGACAGTGAAACAAAACACGAAACGTGCGTGAGCTGTTTAAACCAGTGTTGTCAAAAAGATAATAGTTAAATCACCCGTTATACATATATTTTTTCAAATGAACTTTTAGTGCAAAAATTTTCACAAACAATCAAGATCCATCAAAACTTTTGAAAATTTTTGAACTGAAATTTCTTTTGATAAGATGACATATATAAAAAAATATAAGACGACTGTTATATTATTTATTTAACTACGTTAATTTTTGTCCGATTTGATCAAACCAGGTGTCAATATCTTCACAAGATAATGCACTTTCAAAATGTCATCACTTATTTTATATTTTTTTAATTAAATTTTGCAATTAAGGATAGCTGAACTCGAAGAAAGAGAAAAATAATATTCTCCAAGTTTACTCCATCAAAACTCAAAACATATAAGTTTGAACAAAACATTTATGTATACCGTTTTAAAGACTAATCTCTCATCTTTCTAAAAAAACTTCGGAGTTTTTAAAATAGGTTTAAACATATTTGGGTAATCAATAATTTTGTGCGAAAAGATAAAAAAACCGTTTTTGTCAAATAAACCAAGTAAAAAAAAGTATTTTTGAGTTCTACTCAACCTAGTGAATAATTTATACTATATAGTTACTCGGATGTATTTTGACTGTATCTCCGTGTAACCAACATTTTTGATATTTAAAAACTTTCAATATTTCCATATCCTTTTGTCAAATTATGGTGGAGTACATTGTTCTTCTACGTCTGACGTAAAATCAGCGTGAAATAGACTATAAGAGATTACATCTGCCATACAAGTGGTACTTTAAGTATACTATTATATGAAGTAGTAGCCGTAGTCTGGAAGTTAGTGTGTTGGCTTATTAGACAAGAGGTCGTGGTTCAAAACCTAGCTCAGGCATCTCGAATATAACGATATATGGAAGAAAATATATATTTTTGCTAGCGGCTTCCTCTCCGGAGTGTTCTGGCAAAAACTGGTAGAAAATTAAATTGTCATGTAAACTTTCTTAAAAATCTGTCGTACGGGCTCAGTTCTAAACTGTTATGGAAAAAATTAATACACTCAACATGGGTGGTGTGACAGGCTAACTAAAGGTTTGTAATGACCAATTAAGTAAGCAAGTATGTTCGACTGAATTTTTCGTACCAAGTCATTTGCCAAAAGAGGATAATAATTTTATCCTCTTTATTGCCTGATATTTTTGACAAAATTCTGCGAGCTGTAAAGTTGCGAGAGTAACCACTGCATAGCATTTCATAAAGATATACATATGTATGCCTATTTGAACTTTAGCTAGAGATTCGGAAATGGTTTTTACTACTGTAGAATCCTCTTAGATTTCGTATGCATATCTCCGAAATCTGTTGCAAAGAACTCCTTCACCTGATATACATTTAATGGAAAAAATAGTTACGTTTCTGAAAACTTAAGTAAAGCACACACAGTTGTCCTCTGTGAATCTATGGCTTGTGGACTACTAAACTCCAAGAATCACAGACTGACATTTATGTACTCTGATAGAAACTTTAAGTATGAGCCTGAAATGTAGTGGCTGAGGCCAAATGGCATATAAAACTTGAAAAAGGTCTTAAGCAGCATCACAATTTGACAATACGTTTGTGGAAGATAGGTAAGATGGTAGGTTGGAGTGAGAGCACTGATTCTTGTAGAATTCACTTGAGCACGCATAATGGCCCAATGTGCCGCCACAGATAAGAGTGGTAGATTTGTGGTACTTTGGCATATAATACAGCACACTGATGACAGATATTATATGGGAATATATTATATGTGGGAATATAAAGTCATTATTTGCAAAGAGAACTTTTGGAATCTGTATTGTCCAGTATAACAGAAAATATCTGTGCGATTGTTAAGCTCTTTAGGTGTGCAGAGTCTACTGGTTTATCATTACCTTCGGGAACTTAATTAAACTATGTATGCAAGGGTTCAAGAATAGTCTCATATATTATCTTATAAGACGTAGTTACTTTCGTGGAAGATGTGATTTAAACAAAAAAAAAAAGAAGGCATTTGGAGTAGTATTTTTTTAAGCCACAATGGCTTTCAAGTCTTTCCACTAAAGGTGATTTGCACATTTAATCTAAAGTCTTCTATAAAAAGATAATGCTATAAATACAATACAAGCAATGCAGCAAGTACAACAAATTTGCAATTGCGGCGTAAGATAAGCTGTTTGCGTATTAATTATAATAAAGACAGCAGCAGCAAAGCATATGCAAAAAACAAAAACAAAAAAAACTGAACAGTTCATGAATTCGTTATAAACGGTGCCATTTGAACGTATTTTCGCATTATATTTCATACATCGCGTTTTAAATATCTCTTTTCCAACGCAAAACCTCTCACTGTGGGCACTAATAGTCTCATTGCTGTGAACTAAAATAGAAAAGAGCCTAAAAACAAAGCAACAGAATCATTGCTTGTTGACGAGCTGCCTTTAAAATGATACGGCCATGTATTCTATTTTTGAGAGATTGCTGCGTTTGTAGCGTTGCGTTTAATGTGCTTATACCATTAAGTTTCTCCTGTAAATTGTTTTTCATATCAAAATTTCAATTCTTTAAAATTGAAGATTGTTTTTGTTGGAAGTAAAGTAATCTTTTCATCGAAAAACAAAAAAAAAAAAAAGAAGAAAAATAATTTTCATTTAGACAAGCATATTTCGTTTCCTTAATAAAAAATAAACTTTATTAAATACTTTTCTCTGTCATGTAATAGTGTTTTCAATAAAGAATTAAATTTTTTTCTTGTGTAAAAACAAAAACAAAAAAAAAACTGAAATCGTCTATGAATGCACAAAAAATGTTGTTTTTTTATGTGAAATTCTATGTACATTATTTGATTAAATTTCATTTTTAACGTACTTCCTTTAATAGCCAAAATTGAGCTGAGCTAAGCGTAACAACAACAACAATAAAAGAGTAGAAAACAAGGACTCGAATTTCAAATATTATAGAAAAGCAACAAACGTTTATAGAGTCAATTACAAATAAAAATAATCATAATAATATTACACAACGTACTATAAAAATTGACTATAACGCCACCAACTGTGCATTTTTATTTGATCAAACTACTACTGTATGCCATAAAGGATATCTATTTTCTACTTACCATTGTATTCTGTTTGTCATTGCAGTTGCCTCATAGCATTGCTGGTGAAGAGTTGGCTTTTGTATTTGGTGCACCATTGGCATCTGCCGGTCTATTCCATGGCACACAGTATACAGCACAAGAGAAACTTTTAGCCGAAGCCGTTATGTCGTACTGGTGTAATTTCGCCAAAACTGGGTAAGTATTTTAGCACTACACCGTAGCAATCAGATGATATGTATGAATATTAAATTAAACAATAATAACGGAAAACTGTAAAGCACAGTTTGTTGTTACGCAAAAGGTTGGCATTTTAATAAAGTGTTCAAAAAACAACACAAAAAAAAGAAAGAGGAGAACGTGGAAAATAAAAAGTTTACTGAAGTTAAAAAGAAACTGCCACTGATCCTTTGGCACTTGCTGTAGTTATGCACTGGCTGCTCCTGCTGCTATTGCTTAGAAAGTAACACACAGTATTATCATTATTATTTTTATTATGAATACACACAAACAGATTTAATACAAAAGAAAAAAAATCTGTAACTTTTTCCATTCTTCTTTTCATTTTTATGAGAATATCCGAATATCTCTATAATAGTGTTTGTTTGCTGATACAAATAGATTTTCAACATGCAATCTCTTTGCTCTATTCATGGACTCAAATGGACTTCTTGTTCGGAACAGTGGAAACGATGTGAGAATAATGTTAATAGAAATTAAATTTACTTCTTTAAGGACGTTGTACAATCGGTCAATTCGACCTCCGGATACTGTACTTGTCTTATTTGACAAGTACACGTCCGCTAACCTAACCTAACCTAATAATTGAAATGAGGCTTGGTTTATAAGGACAGAAAGTCGACTTAGTCTAATCGGTGCGACTAGGTTAGTATAGATTTCAGTTTTAGCTTTGTTATCAAAGGTCACTTGAGCACGCATAGCGGCTCGTTGTGATGCCACAAGTATACACAGTTAATGTAATGGCCGAATTCCAGGTGGTGTACACTAAAAGCACAATTTCTCTAAGTTGGAAACCAGCCTGAAAGTTCTATAAACGATGCTATACCCTTGATATCAGTGCATGATAACACCGTTAAGCTGACATGGAATGTAGAGCCAAATAACCTAAATCTGCACCTCGCAAATCTAGACGGTTGTGTGTTGACTTCTTAGACGAGAGTCCGTGGTTCAACTCCTGGCTCAGACATCTCGTACAAAACAAAATGTGAAAAAAATATTTCTTTCGGCAAGTTTCCGGCAAAAATTCTGAGAGTAAAATAAAATTTCTATGATAAGTATCCCAAATCTGTCTTTCGGAGATGACATTAAAAAGTTGGTTCCACAGTTCATGGATAAAATTAACACACACACAACATGAGTGGTGTAAGAAGCTAGATTGTTTTTCGTGATTGTTGTTCCTGATTAAGGAATAAGATGCTTTGTAATGTGTTTTGGGTGCCACAAAAACAAAGATGCTGTGTGCTGTGCTGAGGTTACTTTTGGAAACTGTTGCATGCGTCACGTAGCGCTCCATTTTTGATAATTACAGACAGCTGAAGCTAGGAGAGACGCTTTTTCAAATGCAAGAAAAGTTAACAGGAAAGTAAATCGACCATAATGTGAGTAAATCGAGTTGTAAAGGGGTTGCTAAGGTTACGGAATCAACACTTTTATACGCTACTAAAAGGTTGTGACTATACCACCTCCTTTATTACAATAAAAAACGACCATGTCTACCGTTAACGGTAAAGAATAACTATTAAGACGTGCTCTTATAGTTTCAATAGGCGATTGAATAACAAAGACCTGACTACAGCTTTGAAACTACATACGTCCTGCTCTGTAGCAATTAAGCACAGTTTTATTTGCCTTCAAATATAATTAGGAGTAGAATTTCAAGCAAGATCTTCGTTTCAACGCGAGTTGTCCATGATTTTCAGATCTAAATCCACAATGTATAAGCTCTTTAGCAACACGCACGTTGTTCAGAGCATAAGCATTCAGTGATAACATGGATTCACCCAGCTGTTCAGCTGTACCATCACTGTGGCAGCCTAGTCTTTTCAATGATGACGAAATATTTGAAATAAATTTTACATTTTTGTACACACTGTAATCTTTAATGCTATTTAGTTGAATGCTCTTTATGCTTTAGTGAAAAAGTACAAACATTTTAAAGCATAACGAGAAAAGAAGTAAATTTCTGTAATAATGATTATAATAACATGGTGGCAGAGTCAATGTCATCTACAGCAGCCAGGACAGCCATTGAACATAGTGATAGTAAAAGTTTAGAATCTCTTTTAAACGCCATGCCATAGATGATGACCATCTCATAATGAGTATTAGCTAAAGCAACTTTAAACTGCAAATAGTTTTTAAAGGATATTGTTTTTTTTTTTTTTTTTTTTTTTTTGTTAATTTAAACATTTTTTAAAAAAAGTTTTTAAATAAAAAAACTTATAAAATATCACCAAAACAAAGTATTAAAAATTTTATTTGTTTTCAGCAATCCCAAGGCTCCTTGGAAGGGTAATTTTATAAACTTGCATGCCTTAGAATGGGATCGTTATGATCTGGAATGGCCGGAGTTTAATAAACGTTCACAGGCTTATATGAATATTGGTAAGATTTTTTTTCCTTATTTTTCTTGAGTATTAGAAAATTTAATTTGAAGATTTAAATTTTTATTTATTTTCTTAAAAAAAATAATTGTATTCTACATATACTTGAGTATTGCTTGCATAAATTCTTATAATTTCGTATATTTTCGTTCAATTTCTAAATGCTATTGCTTTTGCTTTTTGATTGACATTTGCGTGTCTTCAAACATTAGGTTTTGCTTCATTAATTAATCGTCCTTCTAATCAATATACAATTAAATCATATGATATGGACATTAAATAATTGATTATCACTTCTCACATACTTAACATCCATACAACACTATATTTGAGAAAAGAAATTAATTTGTAACTCACGTCACACTTTCAAAATCAATATTATGTGGGAGCCAATCAAAATTGAGAAATGTTTGTGGCCATTGACGTAAATGTTTGTGTGTCTTGAAAATTTGTTCACCATAATACTCTTCTTTAATTAAATTTCCTTAATATTAAATGCCAAGAATGTTTTCAATTTAAGAGGATACGATTCTATCAGGTCTTTCATTACACACACGCCTCCTAAATGTGTATGAGAAATGAAATTTTATTTGTTTGACAGACATACATGCATATGTGTGGAATATAACATCGTTTCAATGTCCGCCAGGGCTGCTCCGAAATTTGGAATTTTCCATGACTATGGTGCATAAATCAGGCGGAACTTGATCGATGGCATGGGTTATATTGACTTCGCCGTAGCTTAATAGGTAGTGTGTTAGCTTTTTAGACGTTTGGCCACGGTTCAAACCCGAGGTCAGGCATTTCCAACAAAACGAAGTATAAAAAATATTCCCTCGGCGACTTCCTCTCAACAGATCCCTGACAAAATCTCTGAGAGTAAATGAAATTGACATGAAAAGTTTCTCAAGAAATCTGTTGTTCGGAATCGACTTTAAACTGTAGGTCCGGCCACTCATGTATAAAATTAACGCACACAACATAAGTGGTGTAAGAAACTAGGTCGTAATACTGGCTGAAGGGTTGTATGTACGTATGTTATGTATGTATACATGGATTATGTAGACTTTGAAGAACGCACTGTGGTTTGTGGATTATTCGTATACATTATGTACGTATGTTATGTATGCATGCATGGGTTGTGTGGACTTTGGGGAACACACTGTGGTTTGTGGATTATTCGTATACATCATTGGCTTAAGAAAACCTCAAAAGAATTCGCCTAATCTCAGTGGTCAGTTCACACAGCTTCCACATGAGATTATCTTGCCCTCAAATCGCTCATGCGGAATATCTAATATGTCACGAAATGTATCCTATGAAAATCACTGTTAGTTGATGTCCAGATCATTAAATCCAGACCAAAAACAGTTGCTTAACATTGAACCTTAAGTGATGTCCATCGACCGTGATGACCTGGCCTCAGAGAAATATGAGGCAAGGACGCTGCCAAACAAAAAGTCCAATACAAACGTTGACTTTCTCGCTATGCATTGGACGCTCTTGGACTTCATGTCTATTGGTATCGTACCAAATTCAAAAATTTTGTTACAATTTTGCTGATTGATCATTTGCCAACTGCTCCAGAACCCATTCAGAAAACACACGTTGTTGGCTATGGTTTTTAAACTACAGTTCCAGGGTCAACTCAAATTGTATACGGCTGCAGGCCCAAGTTACAATGCCAAGATCGACAAACTATTGTTTGTAAAAGGCCGAGTTCATGTGAACAAAACGAAGTTGATTGCCTTAGATTCTATTGAACATTTTCTCTCACGGAATGGGGTAATTTCTTCGTCAGATCTAGCTAAACGCTTGACCACATAGATCTCCTTTGATTCATTGGATCTATCAACGAACAGAAATGCAAAATTTTGTAGGCAGACCAAGTAGAGTCAGATTAGGAGCTGCAAATTGCCTACATAATGGTATCAATAAACATTTCAAAACGAACAAAATAATTTGATTTGTTTGATGATATCTCTCACACACACTTGACATATACACATAATTAGTCATTACAATCTTTCAGTCAGGATTACAACCTAGCCTCTCTAACCACTTATGTTGTGTGTGTTCATTTTAGACATGAGTGACGGAACCTACAGCTTAAAGTCGACAACGAACGACAGATTTTTTTGAGAAACTTTTCACGACAATTTTATTTGCTCTCAGAGGTTTTGTAGGAAATCGCCGAAGAAATATATTTTCATATATTGTTTTGTTGGAGACGTCTGACATGAGGTTTGAACCGTGGTCTCACATCTAATAAGCCAATACACAGCTTACTAGACTACATCGACTACACACTCACGTTGTTTTATTTAAATTTGGAAATGGAAAGAATATAATGAGAGACACATACATTTTTTATGACCCGCCAGTAACGTTGAGAGTACGACTAGAAACTTTTGAAGCATCCACCATATATAGCGCTCACTATGTATCATAAATTGTTTGCTTTCCTTTCTCCTAATGGATTAGAAAACCTTGAGTTTTACTGCACACGATTGTTTTATCCTAAGAAAATGAAAAATTTTATACAAGAAATCCTCTCATATGTGATTTACTGAACCTCGTTTGAAATATTAGAAAATTGTTATGGATTCACATACATACATACATAATTGGTCATTATCATCATCCTTTAGTCAGGATTACGATCTAGTTTTTCACACCACTTATGTTGTGTGCATTAATTTTTTTACACATGAGTGGCGGGACCTACAGTTTAAAGCTGACTCCGAACGACAGATTTTTGTAGAACTTTTCATGGCAATTTTATTTAATCTCAGAGTGTTTGACAGAAATCTGCTGATAGGAATTCGTCGAAAAAATATTTTTTCATATTTCGTTCAGTTGGAGATGCCTGACCTGGCCTCACGTCTAATAAGCCAACACACTACCTACTACTAGACCACGGCGACTTCAAAACTAGATGTTACGCATTCTCTTCATTATAATGGGGTGAACAGAAGATTTTGAAGCCTTAACTACACGTTGTAAGATGGAATACATTGGTAACATGTTAAAAGGTCATGTTAGTAAAAAACAATAAACTCGGACTTGTAGTGAAATTTTTTTAAATTGTTGTTGTTACTAGAACGTGTTTTATTGACTCCCAAGCCTTTCTATTTTGGTAGGAGAAAAAAAAATGAAGGAATATTTCGTTTTTTATTTTCAATTTACCATAAAAAGAATTTGTAATAAAATGTCCATCAATCTCTCAATTTTTCGTGCTTTAGAGGCAAAATTTAATTCGATTTTTATACATTCCTTAACCACACATTTCTTTTAAGCTTAAGTAATGCAAAGTAATAAAAAATAACAGAGAAATCCTTGCACATGAATAATGCAAAGCATATTTTAACAGATTTCAATAAATTCCAAATCAATTTTATGCAATTTTACTTGAAAAACATAAAAAAAAATATAACAGACACGTAATATTTGAATATTTTATAAAAAAAATCTATTTTCAATAAAATAAAACTATAAAATGAGAAACTCTATTCAATTTCAATTTCTTTTTTATTCTTTTCAATTTTTATATTTTCCAACGTCAGGCATACCACCATCAGTGGGCTATAAATACCGGCAAGTCTATATGAGTTTTTGGAATAAAGAATTGCCCGATGAACTCAATCAAATTGCACAAATACAACAGCAACCGTTTTTGCAAACTAACAATTACAATAGCAAATACAATGGGCATAATATTGCTGCTGGGGAAGTTGCTATAAGCGGAACTACAGCAATTTATCCCAAACGTTATGGCACAAAACTAGATGTTATAACCGGTCATATGAATAAATTTGGTACACGTGATAATGGTGCTGAAGATCCGGTAAGAACATTGAAATTATTACTGCAAGAACCATATGCACCAGCTGCCACCAGTAGCATTGGCAAGGATACACAGGCCGAGAATATGTACAATGCACCACCATCCACACAATACAAAGGCATTGTAATAACTGGTGAGGGCATGCATGGTGGCCATCGTGATGACGTTGACCATGATGATTATGATGATGGTGAAGTGAAAACCCAAGGTTATGAAATACGTTATAATAATGGTTATACACCTAAAATGTTGTATACAACACGTACACCACCCTATGCTGCCATTTATGGTTCTAGACAATTTGAGTTGCCATTCAATGGTGCGCCAAAATCAATAGAAACTGGCTTAAATGAAGCAAAATTCAATGATTTAGGCAAGACAATCAACAACAACAACAACAACAGTCCTTATGCAAATGAGGACGTTAAGCCATCCGGAGATGAGGCCGAAAATCAAGAGCATGTTGCCAAATCAGAGACAACTTTACATTTGCTAATCGGTTTAATAATTGTATTCATCATACTGAATGTCATCATTTATTCCACATTTCTCTTGCAAAAGAAAAAGAAAACGAAAACGTTGCAACGTAAATTGGGTACAGGCATATTGTCATATGATGGCACTACTGATGATGAATTAAAACGTTCGAAAACCAATACAACACAACATTGTGATGATGGTGACGATAGTTTTATCATGGATACCATGAGAAAATCCAATACCTATGAACAGGTCAAAATGGAAAGATCACCTATAAATGGTTTTAAAATTACCAGACAATTAAGCTGTTCCACAGTGGATACGCATACAAAAGTAAGCGAGTGGATATCTACCAATGGGCCATTAAAACAGGCCTCTATACAAAGAAGACCGAGTAGTGCTAGCAATTCGAAAAAATCCTCTTCATTTTCGAGCACCTTAAGGGGCAGTGGCTCATTTGGCAAGCCTCAACCCTGTAAGGTAAGCGTGGCCATTGATGCAACGCCAGAGGGCAGAGGTAATAGTGTCTTGGAACAGGAACCCATAGAAATAACGAAAATGAAACAGGATGGTCGTAATATAATCATATGCCAAGATATTGAAGTTGAAGATCAAGAGCTCTTAACACCACAAGATTCTTTGGATAATAGCCGTTACACGCTAATGCGCCAGCATTCAGCCATTACAGAAGCCTGTGAGACTGAACTCTTACAGCCTATGCATCAGCATTCCCGCTCAGATCCAGTGGAAATGTATTACAATCACAATGAGAAGATAACCAGTTTCATAAGCAATGAGGAAAATGATTTACAGGATATCAATGTAACCAGCAAAGATGATGAATATGATGTACCGAAAGAAATGCTAACTGCCGAACAGCAATTAAATGTTATTAAGAGAAGAAAATATCCAAAAGTTTTGCCTTCTTTGATGCAACAAGAACGAGATACGGATTCACCACCCATGACCAAGGACTTAAGCACTACTTATAAGCGTAACTCATTGCCACCGAATTCATATTTTCCACATTTTGCCTTTATTAAGCAACAGCCACCATTACCTCCACCCAGAACTGTGGCCACCTTGGGACGTAAGCCTTCGATTGGACGCAGAAATAGTAACAATATTACCACATCACCGTTAATGGTGGCCCATGACTATGCAGAGGAGGAAGAGGACGAACCAGAGATTACGGAAAACACTTTAATAGTGGGTTCATTAAAACCCACCGAGGGTTATTATTCAACCTTGAGAAGACACAATAAACCAACCAATCTAAATATACAACAGCATACACAAACCTATGATATTCCAAAGTTAGCCCGAGAGGCAGCACACATGCCCAACACATACCATCAGTATCAGCAACAGCAGCAGCAACAACAATCAGTATTTCAATCATTTGAATCTCAACCACCCTACCATAAGACACCCGAACGAGACATAAAGGCCCATCTAACGGAGAAAGTTTATTGCATACAGCCACCCTCAATCGCAAATGGCAAACATCAGCCAACATGTAGTAAGTCAGAGCCAACAACACCTCTCTATCATACTATACCCGAGTTAACAGCAGCAACAATGCCAATGGCTTTGATAAATGATGACTGTCATAAGGCATTGCCGCCGGGTGTGGTATATGCTCAACCTAAAAAGTCAAATATACCACAAATAATGGTAGTAGGTTCAGCTATGGAAGCAGCAGCAGCAGCAGCATCTAATTCATCTAATACAACTGAAGTAATACATTCCAATGTAAAAGAGAATAACGTTGATAGTTTACAGGCCACTTCAAGCGATGCTGTTGCCTATAATTGCAAAGATACAACTAATTGCTGTCAGGTAATGCCAATGGTACTACATGACAATCAAGTATCATCTAAAGAAACTTTACAAACACCTGATACAAAGGCAGCAGCAGCAACAACTCGTATACCACAATTACATAGAAATGCAAATGCAAGCATGCAACAACAACAACAACAACAGCAACAAACTTACAACAATACGGATGAAACAAATGCAAATATAATACCCAAAGCAACAGTAATGACACCAAATATATTGACAGCAACAACAACAGCAACAACAACGACAGCAACAGAATTATCCTCCACAAAAGTATTAAACTCAACTCCAGCAACAACCTCATTAGCTATAACAACAGCAGCCGCAACAACTTCAACGTCATCAGCTTTGATGACAACACCTTCAGCACTAGCGCCTGCTGCTTCCGCATTTAGTAATTGCAAAAGTTATGATGTGGCAACAAAAGCTAAGAAGACATCATCCATAACATCGACATCATCAACGTTGTCATCTTGCTCGTCGCTACAATCAGATACAGCGTCCTCATCATCAGCAACTTCATCATCTACGGGCACTGTACGCACGGAACTGCAACAAAAGTAGACGAAAACAAACCCCAGAACATAAAAAAGGGGGAGAAACAAATCAAAAGTCCTGTTAGAAACCGAGCAAGAGAAAACCTAACAAATCATCAATTGTCAGGTGATGACTTGGTGATGGAGGAGGAATGCCTTCGTTTTTTTTTGTTTTTTTTTTTTTAGACGCATAATAGAACATACATACATACATCAAATGCGTTCTGATTTGTAAATATTATTTTTATTTTTGAATAAGAAAGAAAAGAAAAGAAAAAAACAATCATGACATATTTTTTTTTTTAATCTACAAATATTTTCTACCACACATAACAAGGGTACGGAAATAAATTGAAAATATTTTTAAGCTTAACACGCACAGTGTTTTGGTGTAACAATTAAAATTTTAAAATTAAATATAAAATGTAAACATATTTACTGTTTTTTTTTCTAGATGAGTAATTAATCAATGACACAAATCAATATTAAACACGTAGTTCAAATATTTAATTAATAATTTAGCATAGTAAGGCATTATTTAAGTTCTGGTATTTTAATAATTAGTTGCTAGTAATTAATAATAAATACTTTAAGAAAAACAAACTTCATTCAACCCGCATTTATTTCAGACCAGATATTGGAAAAATTATTTGCCTTGTCCTCTCAAACTGATGCCCATTTGCTCTTGTGTTCCTATATTGTAGATCCCATTGCAGATCAGCGCTTTGAAACGGAAGTGACCAGTAGCATCCATCGTATTTAACAGTAGATCAAGCTTTGTATCAAAAATAATACATTTCAGTTTTTCAGATCATATTTAATTCAGAAAAAGTAAGATGCTTAATATATTTTTAATTTCTTAGTATTCTTATTGCCATGGTCAAGTAGGTAGTGTGTTGGCTTATTAGACGTGAGGCTTCGGTTCAAACTTCAGGTCAGGCATCTCCAACTGAACAAAATATAAAAAAAATTATTTCTTCGGCTACTTCCTCTCAGCAGATTTCTGGCAAAAACTCTATGAATTGCCATGAAAAGTTTCTCAAAAATCTGTCCTTCGGAGTCGACTTTAAACTGTAGGTCCCGCCACTCATGTATAAAAATTAACGCACACAACATAAGTGGTGTAAGAAACTATGTACATATGTATGTATTGTTATCGCGATTATTTTAAAGCAAATAAAAAAAAGGAAAATTTTAAATAGGAATTAAAAAATTCAAAACCTTCATATTTCTGGCTTATGTATCATTTTTTATACATACGACTTTCCTAAGGATTCTTTGCTGTTGTTCATGTAACTTTTTAAGTTTTCAAAGATTTTGTAAAGTTTTATCGTAAATAATACATTATTTATAGTATTTGAGAAGGTATTGAAAGTTAAGTGTTGAATGAAAGTGAAAAGGTTGAATTATCTGTTCTTGGTATGTTTGTGATATTGATTGAAGTAATCGTAGCCTAGTACGTAGCGTATTAGCTTATTAGACGGTTAAAACCTCATGTCAGACATTTCCAAATTTACAACAAGAGGTAGTAATGACCGATTATGTATATATGTAATATTCCTGCTGCTGAAGACAGTGCAGAAGAAGAAAACAGAAACTCGTCTTAAGAACTCACGAAAGTATTGTCAGCAACAAACATGACAATAGGATGTTTGTCACCAAAGATGGTACTACTTGGAACAGAGAATCATATGCATTTAGTAATTTGGGAAAAGAAAATATTACCAATTTTCACGCAGATTGCTAGCAGTTGTTTCTTGAAATGTTGTCGAATCTTTCTTACTGCTCTTCTCATATTTATCTCAAGTGACAGACAAACATTAGAAAAAAAGTGTTTCGTCCTATGTTTTATTTCATAGATATACAGACGATAATATTTCAGTCAACTACGTAAGTATGAGATAACAAATCATTCGCTTTGATAATGCTACTCGGAAATGATGATAAATTTACGCCTTGTCGAAAAACGGGCTGAAGTCTTTCAGCTTTTAATAATCCCAAGAATTTTGTCGCTAATTGAATTTTATTTTCGTTATTAATCGAATTGGCAGATTTAGATTCAAGTACATCCTACGTGCGTAGCAACTCCTTAAAGCCGTATTTGGGGAAACCTGTATCCGGGAGCATTATTATTGACATAATCGATGTTCTATTGCTATGGAAAACTTTTTTACTTCGCAATAAATGACAATAAATTTTTCTAACGAAATATAACAATGGTTTGTACCATCAGGTTTTAGTCAGCCCTCAATTGAGAGCGTTACTGATGCGAGTGGTGGCAATAAGCTGCCGCATCTAAACTAAGAAATGATGTCAAATTATTACTATTTAGGAAAAATAAATCCAAGCTGTCATGAAATGTTGAAACTCATTCAGACATTGTTACACAAATCAATAAAACATTTCACATTTCTTCTACAAATTAACATTGTGACTCACTCGCACAACAATCAGTTACGATGCATAGAATAACCCTGATACTCATACATACATAATATATAATTGGTCATTACAACCCTTCAGTCAGGTTTACGACCTAGCTTCTCACACCAATTATGTTGAGTGTGCTAATTTTACACATAAGTAACGGGACCTACAGTTAAAGTTGACTCCGAACAACAGATTTTTGTGCAACTTTTCATTTCAATTTTATTAACTCTCAGAGTTTTTGAAAGAAATCTGTAGAGAGAAAGTTGACAAAGAAATATTTTTTTCATTTTTGGTTTTGATGTCTGAGGTGGCTTTACACCTAAAAAGCCAACACACTACCTACTAGACTACGGCGATCCATGATATCTTAATAGGACAAATAAAATCGTTTCTCAGAAAAGTGTAGAGGGTAAAACCCATACACCTTTCAATCACTTTAGAGCTGTGTACGACAGCTATATCAGTAGTTAAATTAAATTTAACTGGTAGCCGTTCTATTGTAACACCGACAGAATAGATAACGTCATATATTTATAGCTCCTGGTTCGAATCTCTCAACTATACCAAGAGTCTTATCAACGTATATGGATTTTTTTCAAATCGCCTTTGGCTAGACATACTTTTGTCACTAAATCCTGTATATTCAAGATTTCTTTTTCTCAGGTTTCCAAGTGTCGGACAAGAACAGTGAAGATGTTCTTTGGTTTCTTCTTCTTCTTCATCTTCATCGTTGCAGCTTCTTACATTAGCCATTATGAGGTATGCACAGTCTTCTTCGGCGACTTTTTCTCAGCAGATTCCTGACAAAAACTCTGCGAATAAATAAAATTCCCATGAAAAGTTTTTCAAAAATCTGTCATTCGGTGACATTCGGTCATTCGGACAACATTAACGCACACAACATAAGTAGAGTGTAAGAAGCTATGTTCCAATCCTGGCTTAAGTATTGTAATGACCAATTAAGTTAATAAGTAAGTAAAATATCCTGTATAAACATCGGAAATCATTGTTACAGTGACAGCAAATAACTCATGATTTAATCAGAACTACAAAGTACTTGGCAAACCAGTGCGTACACAGTGTCGCATACCTATCTGCTTCGGTTTCGTTTCGCTAGATGGGCCAACGAGAAACTAGACGATGATGTCGATGTGATAAAAAAAATTATCTTTTCGGATGAAACTCATTTTAATCTTGGTGGGTATGTTAATAAGCAAAATTGCAGTATCTGGGGCTCAGAAAACCAACAACAAATACGAGTGGTTTGGCGGAGCGGAGGCAGCAATGTCCCATACTTTTTTGAAAATGAGGATGGCACTACCATTACGGTCAATGGAGACACCTATTGCACCATGGTAACCGATTTTTTTATACCCACTCTTCATGGTATTGATGTGAACGATGTTTGGTTTCAACACACCTTGCCACACATCTCATGCCACAATCGATTTATTGCGTCAAACATTTGATGGCCGTTTAAATAGTCGAAATGGTGATGTCAATTGGCCGCCAAAAAGCTGTGATTTGACACCGTTGGTCTATTCGATGTGGGGCGGCATTAAAGAAAAGTGTTATACCAACAAACCAAATTTAATTAAGCATTTGAAGGCCAACATTCGTGATGTCATTACCGAGATACGATCCCTTACACTCGATAAAGGCGCGAAAATTGGTGCTATCTAATGAGGTACTGTGAGGATAAACGCAACAGCCATATGAATGAAATAATATTCCAACAAAAATTGTACTTCACAACAGAGACATAAATTTGGAAAAATTTCAAACCGCTTTTGTTTCATAGCATTTTTAAATTTAAACTTTTAAATGAACCACCTTTTATTTATATTGTGTATATGCATGTTGTCGTCTCGCTGCTTCTGTTCTAGCATATGTTTTAGATATTGAAAATTTATCTCTCAAAATTTTTAAACTACCATCCAATACCGATTTATGTCAGATGGCATTAGGTGCTCTTTTTATAGGCTCCTGCTTTCTTAAATTGTTTTTTTTTTCTTCTCTCATTGCTAATAATCTGGTTTTATAGTCTGTTTATATCGTTTTAAAACAGAAAACTGTTGTTTTCTTTGAAATGATAAATAATTCTTGAGTTAATTAACTTCTTTATTGATTAATTAATTAAGACTACTTTTCCAGCTTTTGTAAGCCTTATTACACGAGGACTAAATAAATTCTTCAGAGTGATTTTAATTGGCTGCCATTTGAACAAGATAATCCCAATCCATTAGCATTTTAATACCACTGTGAACAATTGATGCATTTGATGCATATTTTGCACATTCGACAAAAATCTTTTCATGCATATTTTGCAATAGAATATGTTGCTGACAGTTTGTCTTCCTTTTTTTTTTTGGTTTTTTTTATTTAAAGGATGTTCATTTTTTAAGCTGCATCTCTGGCAAACGAAAGTTGTTGTGGAAAACAAAAGAATAAATAAAGTTGTAGCTTAAGAGACTTTCCATCAACATTTGATTTTGTCATTGGATTTACTTGTTTATACTTTTACACAGTTTTTCCTTTTTTTGCTTTGATATTATTTGAAAAAACTATATACAATGTGCATACATACGAATATATTGGGTTAGTAGCAACAGCAGCAATAGGAGCAGCAGCATTGTTGTAATCCTGACAAGCTCATACTCAACTCAAAATAAATTGAACCCAGTAAAAATAGATGAAAACAAAAATGAAAAATATTTGAAAAAAAATCGAAATTTCAGAAACAATCATCCAACAAGGAAAACCAACAATTTTATTATAAGCAAAAAAGGGAAAGTTTTTAAATGAAAAAATACTGATGGTATGTGCTAAAAAAAGATAGAATGAAATTTTTCTATGTAACCGACTATGCAGAAATTCCTAGAAGAAACATGTTTCAAATGTAACAGCTGAGGTGCAATAAAAAAAAGTTATGCAGGCAAGCAGTCAAAAGGAATGGCTGTTGCAATTGTTCTTTAATTAAGTGGCATAAAACTTACACCGTACAGTCGCTGTAGTCTAGTAGTTAGTGTGGTGGCTTATTAGACATGAGACCTTGGTTCAAATTCCATGGTCAGACATCTCTAACTAAACTAAATTTGAACAAATATTTCTTTACCCACTTCCTATCAGCAGATTTCTGGCAAAATCTCTAAACTGTAGGTACCGCCACAACACAGACAACATAAGTGCTTAGAGGAAGTAGGTCGTAATCCTGACTGAAGGGTTTGTAATAACGAATTATGTATGTATGTAAAGGGGTGGACCATTTAAAAGTTTAAATTTTGCCAAATTTATTATTTTTTGTTATGATTTACAATTTTTCCGCTTAGGAATGGAATATTATTTCGCTCATAGGGCTGCCTCCGCTGGCCTCACAGTACCTCATTTGATCTGAACAATTTTCGTGCACTTTTTCGAGTGTATGGGGTTGTATGTCGGAAATGGCATCAAGAACGTTGGCCTCCAAATGCTCAGTTGTCTTTGGTTTGCCGTCATAATACTTTTCTTTAAGGGCGCCCCACAGAAAATAGTGCAACAGTATCAAATCACAGCTTCTTGGTGGCCAATTGACATCACCATTTGAGCTAAGTGAAGTCGCCGTAGTCTAGTAAGTAGTCTGTTGGCTTATTAGACGTAAGGCCACGCTTCAAACCCCAGGTTAGACATCAAAACTATGAAATATGAAATATGAAAAAAATATTTCTTCGGCGACTTCCTATTAGCAGATTTCTGGCAAAAACTCTGAGAGTAAATAAAGTTGCCATGAAAAGTTCCTCAAAAATCTGTCGTTCGGAGACGACTTTAAACTGAAGGTCCCGCTCATAAAATTTGCCGTAATCCTGACTAAAGGGTTGTAATGGCCAATTATGTATGTATGTATGTATTTCAGCTAATTAAGCATCCATTAAACGTTTGACGAAATAAATCGATTGTGGCATGAGATTTGTGGCAACTTGCACCAGCCTGTTGAAACCAAACATCATTCACATAAATATCATGAAGAGCCGGTACAAAAAAATTGTTTATCATTGACACCCAATGACGCACACTCTCAGCCACAGCTTCCATATTTTCAGGTGCTCGTACAGTGAGAGCACGCTCAGGTCTTGGCGCATCAACAATGAAACCAGTTTGACGAACTTTAGCAATAAACTGGCGTATATCGGGCACTGTTGGTCCTTCTCTGTGACCCAATTTTGTACGACATTTTCTTGCAATTTCCGACCAATTGTCTCTGTTTTGAAAATAAAATTCCAGTAAATTCCAAGCGTAAATCGATACATTACCTTCATGGAGATAATGGACTGAACTTTGTGACAGAATAGAATGACATAAGTATTGCCAGATTCGAAAGAACGCATGGTTCAAATTTAAATCGATAGATGGCCCACCCGATATGTATGCAAAACTTACACAACCAGTGTTATAAATAAATGTGTTTAATATAAAAACTTAATTTGCAGATCTTAGAAGGGAAATCCAGATTTAGCCAAAAAGTAGATTACATGCAGTGTTCTAAATACATGTACAGTTTAACTCAAGAAAATTGTAAAACATTTTAGTTTGAAAATTGAATTTCTTCAAACCAAAACTTTGGTGGAAATATTAACATTTACCCTGTATCACTTTTATAAGACTAATGCAACTCAACTAAAAGATTTTTTTATTCAATCATAACAATTTTTACTTATCGGAATTTTGCATTATTCTCCACTCAGCATTTGCCAGAAATGATGGAGCAACAACAGAAACAGCAACAGTAGCAGTTGTAGGAAAAGCAACAGAACCGAAACGTTACTGGAAAAACTTACTTTGATGGCTTCCAAGCAGCCAGCAGCAAATGTAGAAAACTTCTATGATTTATTTCGTTAAAAAGAAACAAACAAAAAAAGAGGAAATAAAAACAAAAACAACAACAACAACAAACTTAAAATAATGAAAAACCAGAAGACCTGTTGCTGTTTCTTTTTCTGTTTTTCTAACTCAATAATAAAAAGTTGGCTACGGGAACAATGATTGTTATGGGTGGTATGGATATAATCTCTTATCTTAAATTATGATACAGGGCCAGAGCTTTTATTTTATTATACTTTAAGTTTTACACAATCATTGGTGGTATTGTTTTACAGTTTTCCTTGAACCATTCATTAGTTAATGGAAAGTAAAGAATTTGTTGTGAACTAAAAAATATTTGAAGTGGGCTTATGGAAAAATATTGAATTAATGAAGATAAAGATTTAAAACTTATATTGGAATAATTGTTTTAAATTTTAATTAATTTGAATTAATTCTATTCAGACAAGAATCAATTCCGACAAAGCAATTTTTTTAGGTTCTCGTTGCATTTGTATTTGGAATATTCTATTACATACAAACATAATTGGTCATTACAACCCTTTAGTTAGGATTATGACCTAGTTTCTCACTTCACTTATGTTGTGTGCGTTAATTTTATACATAAGTTGATGGACCTATAGTTTAAAGTTGATGCCGAATGACAGATTTTTTAGAAACCTTTCATGGCAATTTTATTTACTTTCAGAGTTTTTGCCAGAAATCTGCTGAGAGGAAGTCACCGAAGGAATATTGTTTAAATTTCGTTTTGATGTCTGACCTGGGGTTTGAACCGTGGCCTTACGTCTAAGAAGACGACACATTATTTATACATTGTTATGCACACAGTAATGCGTTGATTGCTTTAATTCTCTCTCAGACTCTCAAATGTTTTTGGAGATTACCATCAACTGCAGTAGAGTGCCTACGTACCCCTTTTCAATTCAGCATACTCAGGAGCTCAAATCAGCAGACCATTAATACATACGTAGTGAAGTAAAAACAAACAGTCAATGAAAATAAAAAAAAACAAACAACTTCAACGATAAAGCGTATTTCCATCTGATTGGTTAAGTAAATACAAACATACATACGTACATACATAATTGGTCATTACAACCCTTCAATCAGGATTACGGACCTAGCTTCTCACACCACTTATGTTGTGTGTGCTAATTTTACACATGAGTGGCACGACCTACATTTTAAAATCTGCTGAGATGAAGTCACCGAAGAAATATTTGTCAATATTTCGTTTTGATTTGGAGATGTTTGACCAGGGGTTTAAACCGTGGCCTCAAATCTAATAAGTCCACACACTGCGTAATAGACTACGGTGACCTTAAGTTCATGCGCAAAACTATCGAATTTGGAGTTCGGAACGTTTTCATGCTAATGCACCTTCAAGCAGCAACTGTCTGGTATGGTTTTCGCTTAGGCAGTGTGATTCAGAGTTACTTTTTTAAAACTTGTAGCTCCAACAACGTGCTTGTGGAGGTATATTGCTCCAGCAACACAGTGGGACGTGGTATAACATCAGTTTTACTTGAAGTAAAGTGCGAATGCTGCCAGTCAATGTCGGTCACTACGTTTCAAGAACTTTTATGGCACAGCTACACACGACTCGATTGGCCTGTCATTCTTTTGTTTTTTTTTTACTACGTTTCAAGAATTTTAATTTTAAAGGTACACATGACTCGATTGGCATGTTGCTAAAAATTTGAACCCAAAAATTGCTACATACATACGACATACATTAACGTAAGGAAGTCTATATTACGTGTAAAAAATGATTTGAATGTGAGAATATATAAAGAAAAACATGGTATACAAGTGACGATAAAGCCTAAAAAATCTGTATATTTGATTGTATTTTTCTACAAGCGGAAGTAGCATTCAGCACTAATTTCTACCTGTTATAACTCATTCTCTTGAACCAAGCAATTAACGAAGCAAATTACGATCGATACTCACTTATAGAAAAAAAAAACTGTTATATTCCGACATTACAATCTAAAATTAACCGACATTTGGTGGTCGACTGCCTACCATTTTGTTTGGCAATTGCAATAAAAAAAAAATTGACCAACTTATGGTACTAGACGTTGGAAATTAACTTGACCTTGCTTCTGGTTTTGTTTTTGAAGTCGCCGTGGTCTAGTAGGTAGTGTGTCGGCTTATTAGCCGTAAAGCCAGGGTTCAAACCCCCAGCTCAGACATCAAAACAATATACAAAAAGTATTTTTTCGGCGACTTCCTCTCAGCAGATTTCTGGCAAAAACTCTGAGAATAAATAAAAATTGCCATGAAAGGTTTCTAAAAAATCTGTCATTCGGCGTCGACTTTAAACTATAGGTCCAGCCACTTATGTATAAAATTAACGCACACAAATTAAGTGGCGTGAGAAACTAGTTCGTAATCCTGAATGAAGAGTTGTAATGACCAATTATGTATGTATGTATGTATGTAAGTATGTATGTATGTATGTATGTATGTATGTATGTATGTATTTATGTATATTGTTTTTGCCGATAAACCACAGAAGTCCTATAGTGTGTGAACTTTAAAGATAACCACAAAATTCAGACCACTTCTTCTTAGAATGGCAAATATGCACCGATTTTCAATGAAAAATTTCTCATCAATTATTTATCCATAACTAGGGTATTCATAATGGGCACTTATTTCAAGGCATCTTACTTCTCTCGTGTATATTTAAAATGGTGTACAGAAAATCCAAATATACTTTTGGGTTAAATGGAAAATTTTCAAAGTTTTTTCCCTGTTTTGTGTTAATATTTGTATTTGCCAGCCACAAGAGCTAAACTTGTTAGAATTAATTACAGTATCGGTTATAAGTTTCAATAACTTTAATTTGCTTATTTCGCTTTTAAATAAAATCGACTTAAAAAAAAAGGAAAACGAATTTCTCCCAAAATTATATACGTTTTCGTGCAATAATTATGCTGGAATTTTAATTGTGATCTGTAACGCAATATTTTTCAAACTTACTTCTCTTTTCATTCACTTTTCGCTTGTAAAACCCGACAGAAACCTGCTGCTGCTATTAATTAATTGGTATTTATTCCGAAAAGAAGTTCATGTTTCTAGTTATGAATTTTGCTTGTTAAATAAATGAAATGTTGTTTTGTTTTGTTATGTTCATCAGCAAATGATTGTAAAGGTCATAAAAGGTATAATTGTGGATGAAATTTGAAAATCATAATTTCATAGAAGTAATTATAACCCAACATTGTGTGTCAAAATGTTTATCGAAGTGAACTGAGGTTGAAATACATTTTCAGAAGAAAATTTTTGGCAGACCTATCAGGTTTATGGTTTATGTTTATTGAATGCTTCTGCTAATTTTGATTAACATACGTTCAATAAGTCAATTAACTTTTAAACAATTGTGAAAAAATTTATAAATTAATTCCATTTTATTATTTAACATGGTTCTGAAAAGCCTTTATAATCACGTTCAGGACTACATCCATGTGGCTGACATCAGTCAGCTGCTAATGTGGGATTGTGAATAAACTTTAAAAATAAAACATACTGTTACGAAAATGAAAATGGTGTTTTGCTTTTACATCGTTTAACATTAAGATTATAAACAATAGCTACAAAAACAAAAAAAACAATGAACTTGTTTATATGATAAACAAATTATCAAAAGTAAACCAACAAAATACCAGTATAAAAAAGAGTGATAAACAAGTAAACAAAAATGCAACAACAAAAAAGAATAAATGTAAACAGCATGTTAACACTTAGCTCTGTTATATCGAAAATTGTTGGCGAATCTCTAGTTATCAAGAACAGAATGAAAGAGGCGAAGAGCAGACTCTCGTGATTCGAAAAATTAGCCAGTAAGACATAGACCAGCTTAACTAAGAAACTTGTAAACCTTTACATACATACATATGTACAAAATTTGTTATTACAACTCTTCAGTCAGAATTCCGACCTGTCTTCTCACACCACTATGTTGTCAGTTTAAAGTCAACTATGAACGACAGATTTTTTTGAGAAACTTTTTCATTGCAATTTTATTCATTCTCATAGTTTTTGCCAGAAATCTGCTGAAAGGAAATTGCCAAAGAAATATTTTTTTATATTTTCAGATGTCTGACCTGGGGTTTGAACAGAGGGCTTATGTCTAATAAGACAACACACTACTTACGACACTGCGGCGTAGTTTATATATAGTAACAGTCATGTTCCAAACACAAATCAAAAGTGATAAGACAGAACATGATACGTCAATAAGCAAACGTGATCCAGGAGTGTCTAATGCAATCCCAAAAATTTGTATATTTTGGCCTGACGGCTTCAACAATCCATATTTCCTTTAAAAGGACGTTGACCATGTCATTACTGTCAATAGCGAGCACTATAGTTCGATCATTAAGAACTTATTTTGGCCTAAACCAACGACATGTGGTTCCAATACAGTTCATACCGTATTGGATATATCCTATCCTATCGAATTCACCTCATTAAACATTTTCTTGTTGTGTTTTTAAGTTGCAGTTGCATGCAAATAAGCCACAAGCCACAGCGGGCCCAAATTCAGTCTGATTTATACACCAGATTCATAGAAAATTGAACATTTCATATGTGCCTCACCCAGAGAAGCTGCGGCTAACATTTAAACGATTTTATATGGCACACATGATGACATCGCTAGAGCTTTAAAACGATTAATTATTTCGTTGGTATCACACACAAAAGTCACCGTAGTTTAGTAGGTAATGTGTCTTCTGGCAAAAACACTGAGGTTTCTCAAATCAGTCGTTTGGGGTTGGCATTTAGCTGTATATCCCATCACTCAAGGATTGTAATGACCAATTTAGTGAGTTATCTCTATACACTTTGTTTTATTTAAATTTAATGATAAAAAGCTTTAAATGAAAGTCACGATACATTTGTTTTAAACAAACAATTTGCAAATTCAACATTGTTTTACAGTCCTTGAGATTGTTCTTAAGATTGTCTCTGACATTTACGGCTGAAAATAAAAAAAAATATTTTAAATCCATATAAAATTTTATGGAATATTATTGTAAATAAATTGAATATTTATTTAAATAATAACATTGCAATAATTTTTTTTTTTAATTTGAAATACCAACAATTTTGCTAAAAAGGTAAGTACTACACAAACATTTGCATTGCCACAGACAATATTAAATTGATATTAAAAAAATTCTTTTTTTTTAACAAAAAAATAAATACCAATTATTTATATACTCCTATATATTCATATACTCCAATAGATTATTTTTTCTTAATTGGTTGGCTAAGCTTTATTAAAAACTAAAACTTAATAAAACAAAAAACAAAAGAAAACAAAAATATTTGCTTTTAAATCATCAAATTAGGCTTTTAAAGTCTGATTTTGTTTGTTTGTATTTTTATTTAAAATACAAACAAATTAAAGCCTTAAGAAAATTTCTTGAGATTTTCCTTAAAAAAATTTTAAGAGAAAAACGAAAAACTAAAATCATAAAATGAAATGAAACTGAAGAAAGTATGAAGAAAACAAATTGAAGAAAATATTTAAATTGTGGTCAACCAAATAAAAAATTATTGTTTGGCCCCCAAAACACAATCTAAAATCTAAAAAAAAATAAAAGAAAAACATTTAGACGTTGGCATTACAAAAGGAAAAAGAAAAAAGAAATAAAATTGCCTACGAAACAATACAAATACTTGGAAAGATTCCTTACGAAATTCTTTAGGAAATTCACCAAAAAAAAAATTTTTTTTAATAAAATAAAGTAAGTACCTACAATGCAGATCAAAATTATCTGAACAATAACTAAATCATAAGCTCCTTTGGAAGACAGAATAAACTGTAAAGTATAGTTGACCCCAGGTCAGACATCAAAACGAAATATGAAAAAATATATCTTCGGCGACTTCCTCTCAGCAGATTTCTGGCAAAAACTCTGAGAGTAAATAAAATTGCCATGAAGAGTTTCTCCAAAAATCTGTATCATCATGTATAAAATTAACACACACAGCATAAGAGATGTGAGAAGCTAGATTGTTATCCTGAATGAAGGGTTGTAGTGACCAATTATGTGCATATATATTGAGAATATAGAGGCTTAAATTGACAAAGGTTTGATTAAAGTCGCATCTGCAACCTAGTATTTAAGTCAAGAGAAATTTTGTTCAAGTGCAAGCTCAGGGTCATTCTCATACTGAATACTGTATTAATGGCGCTCGTGTGCGGCCATAAAGAGTATACTTGGAAGGGGAGATAAAATGTTCCAAAAACGTTTAAAGGGTACACGAACAGAACTGTAAAGTTACTTATGCCTGCTATTAATCGATTTTGATATTCAGAACCTTTACCAGACGAGACCCTTGAAGGCGAAAGAGGGAAAAACTGACAAAATACTGAACTTACATTGGAATTACATTTCGAAGCAAGAAGATCGTAAATTTCAAGTAAGAAAATATCACTTCAGCCAGAATTTAAGAGTGCAAAAAGCCCGGTATTATGTAGCAGAAGAAATAAGTGCCTAGGCTTCTACCATGCAACTGAAATTAATCTGTATGAGGCAGCTATTAGAGATCTCATCGGCTTAATCATGATCTTAGAATAGTTATGTAAAGAAATTTATTATTGTATTAAAGCAGTCCCATTAAACAAACTCTTCTCACATCATATCGATTAATATTCCACGTATGTATTTTCTATAGGATTAAGGTCGCTGAGACTGTGTAGCCTACTCCATAACGATTCGGCTATCTTGCTGAGACCAAAACATTTTGTCGTTTTGACCTTCTTAAACTGTAACTATTTCAAGACCATTTACTTTTTTTCCTAATCATGTCTCATCCAAAGCCTGTTGTTCGATACTACTCTACAGCGAATAATCGTACAAATCATGCTAAAACATGTCTTGAGTATCAGTGCTGCAGATGTCCCTACCATAAATAGGATCGATTTGACATTCGTATGAAGTATTGCTATTTAGGCCGCTGAGTACGTTAAGCTGCGTATATAAATCATGCTTTAAACACTCAAAGTAAATGTGGAACTCTCTAGAAAGCAAGGTTCAGACTCTGTCTGACAGCAAATATTTTAAGAAAATGTAATTTCTAATGTAAGTACTGATGTTTAAAGTAAGCCTTGTTCAGTTTGTTATTATCGACACTGTAAGGCAAAATAAAAGGTTAAAGAAAAATGCCCCTAAGGCTGAAAAAATATAGAAAAAATTAAATTTTAAAATGAAATTAAAGCATGTGGTAATAATGTTTTCGAAGCTGAATTAAAATTATCATGAAAACATTTTCTTTTTTATTTTAATTTGAATTGAAGGCTTTTCTCGGGTTTCTTTTCTTATACGATTATACCTTCCTTGGGAGCGATTGTTTTTTTTTCTATTTCTAATGAAAAAAAATAAGGTCTTAATTTAGAGACGTAACTGCGTAACATTTTGTCCAAATGTAGATGTAGATTTCCCTTCTATCCTTTTAAATAAATAACCTTGGAAAGGCTTTTCACACTTTGTCTCAGAAATTAACGCCAACAGATGAGGGCTTTTTGTGTGTCATTGGGATAAAAAGCTTTTGGCCATTAATTAAAGGGTTAAGAAGCGATACCAGTTCCATGCCTTCTCTTGTAAATAACGATAAGACGCCACTAGTTCGATTGATAAGGCAAAACGATTTTGTGAATTATTTTGAAAATTAAACATTGATCGAACTCGATGTAAATATGTCCAATAGGTTCCTTCTAACACAATGAATTAAAAATGTTCTTGTGCTTCTCAAAATAAAAAAGCCTCTGCGTCCTTAAGCAGACTATCTCCAGAGAGTGGAGTATCTTTTGTGGTGAACCATGTTCTCTAAACTGTCCAACGGATTTAAATCTGAATAAACGGTTTTACAATTGCTTCGAATAATGTTACTCAGTAAACTTTGGCAAATGTTTTGGTTATTTGTACGCAGATATACAAGTCAGTGATATACAATCAGTATAAACCATGATCGAGGCTGGATGATGGCCCATTACGTCTCGAGGATTGAATCCAGATGCTTCCTTAGATGATTAACTTGCCCCCTACTACTATGTGAGGCTGGATGATGGCCCATTACGTCTCGAGGATTGAATCCAGATGCTTTCTTAGATGATTAACTTGCCCCCTACTACTATGGTTGCAGGGAAAATTTGTTTCATTGGCACTCAAAATTTTAAAGAATAATTTATGAGCATTGTTCACCAAAACACGTCTGCATTTCCAATCCAATTTTTTTTATGCTAAGGCTTTTTAAAGCACAAAGTCTCTAGTCTTTTTTTATAATACGACTCATGAAATTCATCTGTTGGGGCACAATCTTATGATAACGGAACTCCAGTCTTCTTAAACAGTTTTAAGCACCGGTCGACGTGCCTGCAAATGGCGATACCGTTCTCGTTATCTGACCATTTCATGGTGAAAACTGTTACAATTTAGAATCCCGTTACAGAATGGTAATGACGCGGTATGTTGAACTTTTCTGTTAGAATAAGTTTGTTTAATGTTGTAACAATATTTATGGCGCTGGTTAACCCTGGAAAGTTACTGTTCATCGAATCGACGAAGCTCATTTACTCTTTATCATATATGGGAAATTTCGTGTCAAGTGACCCAATTTTTAAAATCGATGTCTTTCGATTTGTATGAAGGTTAGTACTATTGGATAGTAGGCCAGACACAAATTTTCAGCTCTATCTGTCAAGAACTGCCGGAGTTAGAGGGGGTCAAAGTTGGACATTTTGGTCCTACAGGGTTTTTTTAAAATGTGTGTAACTTTTCACATATTGGTCCTAGCTATTTCTTCAATCTTTCCAAAAATAAAGCTTTTTTATATTTTTTTTAATCTTTTTTTCAAAATGGGCCCTTTTTTTAAAAGAAAGCTTATACAATTTCTTTTAAGGCCTTTATAATCGCTTACTGGGATGCGAGTGGGATATCTATCAAAAAAATTAATTTTTAACTCAAGAATAAGATTTTTCAATATTTGGCATATAAACGTACTACCTAAATGATCTTAAAAAGTATTTATTTGCATTCTAAGGATATTCGGAAATTAGTTTTTTATAAACAGTGTTAAAATTTGGACGTGCGTTATTTACTAATTACTTACATAATTAATATTCACAATGGCTTTTGCTTCCAAAAAGAAAATGTTGACTTCTTTTTGATGTAATCCCTTAAACAAAAAGAAGCACAGATCATCAGATATGCGAAATATTTCCGACAACTTATTGAAAAAATTCCCACGCTTTCAAAACGTTTGCTAATTTGTGGATCGTGCAGCCAAATGATGGGAAAGTTGGACACACTACCGGTTATTCCAGATGAAAACAAAATCAATTCTGAAAATGATGAGAGTTCTGCAGGAGATGATGGTTGTTCTAACTTTTCAGTAGAACCTATAAGACCTAATAATGAGTGCCAAAATCAACATCACAAGGATGCAGTAGAAGTTTTTGAACAAATAAAAAAGAAGTACAAAACGTTACAGAGTAGATCTGAAAGAATTCAACTTCTTACTCTCCAATCCAAATCGGAAGACATCGATTTTACAAATTGGGTCACTTGACACGAAATTGCCCATATGTTTGTATGGCTTTTATGTTTGATCAAATTTCGGTCATTTTATCAACAACGTTAGTTGATAACGAAAGCTTGCAGTGAGTAGACGTAAACAATTTTTTTTTTTAATTGTTCGTCGATTCAACGAAGAGTAACCTTACTGTACAAAAATGACCATCTAAGGTGAAAAAAATGGGTGGCCAGCGTACGTTTACTCAGAGCAAGCTTTCGTTAACAGCTAATCTTGTTGATAAAATGACCGAAATTTGGTCAAACATAAAAGAATTATATGATAAAGAGTAAATTAATTTCGTCGATTCGACGAACAGTAACTTTCCAGGGTTAAAGTATTCGTCGATTCAAGGAAGAGTAGCCTGAAGGCACAAAAATGAAGAGTAAACGTCCAGGGTTAAATATATGATTAACAATTTTCATCAATTATTTTATTATTGCTAAATTATCTAACTGACTTTGAGGAAATATATTTGTATACGATTAGGGAAACAATTTTAAAATTATACACTTTAGCATAAAACAATTTTTTTAAACGTATTATAGTTTAAAAAGCTTTTGTACTTTCTATAGTTTTTTCACAATTTGTTTGTTTGTATTCATAATAAACTTTGTTTAGACTTTATTTGACTAACACACATAAAAACAAAATCAAAACTACTTTTTTTGTATAATTTAAAAACATTTTTTTCTTTCAAAAGGCTGCAAACAATGTTACACAAACCCAAATATACTACAACAGCTACAAATAAATACGTGTTTGTAAAGTTATTTTATTTTTTTATAATATTTTTCCAAAAGTTTTACCATCAAATATGTATTTTTTCATACAAAAATAAGTGACAAAAAAAAATAAACGAAAACCAAACAAACTGTAGAAAAACTGAAAATACAAATATTGTACGTGTATTTTAATATTTCAAAAGCCACAAATGTGGTACAACACGAATATGACAGCAATATTAACATTATTTTAATATTTTTTTTCTTTCGTTCCTTCATTCCTTCATTCATTCACTCACTCAATATGAAAAACTAAAAAAAAAATTAAAAAATATTCCTTGAGGCACAAATCAACAAAAGAAAAAAAAATATTTTTCATCAGCAGCCGCTAATGGAATTTTTAAATTTCTTTATTCTTGAAATGCTCAGGCACACATACTTTTTCTTTTTAAGGGCAAATAAATATTTTCGATAGCATTTCAAAAGGCAAATATTTCTTAAGAAATGCGTTTAAGGCCAATGTACTACTCAATATGAGAAATTTCTTAATATTCCTTTGGAATTATGCAAATTTGCTGATCTCCTTAAAGCTGATTTTGTGGAAAATTACAGGGTAAACGTACTTTAAGCATAAAGTATGAACTTTATGAATTAAAAGTTTATACGAAAATATAATTGCATTCACATAAATGAAGTCAATTAAGGAACAAAATTAAATGAAAGGAAAAATTTTTTTTACCAAATGTAATAAGAGTAGCACCAAAATTTTACTTTCAGATTTGCTATTCACTATTCAAACGAATAAATAGGCTTAAAGCTGTTTTGTAATAAATCTCGTAAATGGTCGACTTAAATACACACATACTACATATACATATAAGTACATAATTGGTCATTACAACCCCTCAGTTAGGGTTATGCCCTAGCTTCTCACACCACTGCTGTGTGTTAATTTTATCCATAAGTGGTGGGACCTTTAGTTTAAAGTCGACTCCGAACGACAAATTTTTGACGAACTTTTTCATAGCAATTTTATTTACTCTCAGAATTTTGCCAAAAATCTGCTGAGAGGAAGTCGCCGAAGAAATATTTCTTTTATACATCGTTTTGTTGGAGTATGTCTGACCTGAAGGTGATACCGTTACCTCACGTCTAATATGCATATACACTGTCCTATACAAAGCAGACGCAGATTTATGATGGCAATAACGGACAATATTCTGCTTTACGGCAGTGGGATCTGGGTGTAGGCATTGAAGTTCGACTGTAGAAGGAAAATCTTATCATCGGTACAACGAACCGCTGCACTTAGAGTGGCATCGGCGTATAGGACTGTATCTAAGTCAGCAATACTGGTAATCAGTGGTGTAATACCTATAGGTATACAGGCAAGTGAGCGGAAGAGAGTGTGGGAGGCTAAAAACGTGCACGGAGAGACAGTAAATGTCGACGACGCCAGAAAGCGAACCATACAACAAAGACAAGAGGAATGGAACACTGAGACGAGTGGTAGATGGGCGGCAAAACTTCTCCCAGATATTACCCGCTGGATGGAGAGGAAATCTGGTGAGGTTAACTACTATCTGGCACAACTGTCACACAGTCGTTTTTGTAAATACCTATTTAGAATAGGGAAGATGACACGACCAAATTGCATCTATGATGATGCGTCGATTGATGATGCGGAACACACTTTCTTTCATTGTGAGAGATGGAGACTGCAAAGAAGGAATCCTGAGGCCAAAGTCGGCGTCTGTACTGTCGAGAACTTCTGCGATGCAATACTGAACATTGAGGAGAATTGGAATAGTATAGTCAGATACGCTGAAGACTTACTAATATCTAAGAAAATTTACTTGGATCATTGATTGGATTCCGGAGTGGCCATAAAGAGTCTAAAAGAGGAAGGGGAGATTTAGTGGGTGAGGGCCCCACACACGGGGGATCGTGACGACTACCCCTATATTGCAGTTAGGTACATTTACTCTTCCTCAGCGTAAAAAAAAACCATACACACTACTTGCTAGACTGCGGCCATTTAAATGGAAAACTCAATTTCAACACTCTATGTCCTTGATGTTACGAGTATAAAAACGGCAAGTTCTGAACATCGAACGAGAATTAAGTCGTTTTGAAAACCTATTTCAACCAAGAGATTGGAAGGATCCATTGTTGGTACCTTTAGTATCGCAGATTACATCGAGAAAAGAATATCAACAGGAAAATAAATGCAGAATCCAAGCAATTAGGAGGGAGATAGGCCGCAAAAGTAAAACAAAAGAGAAGTAGTAAAAACCCAGCAATTCAGGCCAGAAATCCTTACACTTTCATATCACGAAATACTACAGAAACATGAGGCAACTATATTCCACAAAGTGGTCCTCAGCTACACAATACACAGTCAAAAATGTATCAGGAACTAAATAGATTACCCACCTAGTTTCAGTATCAATGCCGTTCTAGTAGCCTTAATGGCCTGGAGATCAAAGTGTAACAAGAGATTCCAAGGTAACCACTCCACCAGGTCCATGCTTAGCTGCAATTTCATTGCCACCAAATCCACAATGACAAAGTAACTCCGAGGGACTTCTTTCGTTTGAAAACTTGTGTCGTACTAACTTACATTCTATTTAGAGCTTCTATTGCAGCAAACTTCTATATCTAGGCTGACTGGAAAACTTTGCTTTCATCGGGATCAACTTCACAGTCCCTCGGTCCAAAAAATTGCATGAATCTACTAATAACTCATGATTACTCCATATCAAGAAAAACCAGCGAGGAAAGCCTGTCGAGCTAACAAAGCCTGATGCAATTTCAAATGTTATTTGGGTATACAAATCCCCAATCCTTAAAAACCTGGTATAACCTAACACCTTTAACCTAGCAAAGCCTCAATGAAATATACCTTGTCACCAGCCTTTTCAACACAATTATTGTAGGAAGGAGCCTTTAAATCATTTTCCACAATGCGTTACGAATACGTGTTAACCCAGGTAATGAATTCATAGACTCACCACCCTAGAGAGAAGACTCCATGGCACTCTTTACTGCATAAAAAGGCATTTGAGGCTCACTTTTCATTCTCTCCATGGTCTTCTCTTTACTGAAAAGTCTCGTACGAGTATATATTTAATAAGCAAGGCACATAGCCCCCTTAGAAAGCCGTTCAGACTGGTCAGTACAGAATTACTGAATTTGTACCGCCGCAAAAGCGAAGATAGAAGCCTTCAAGAGCCTTTGGAATTTTTCAAGATAGGAGATCGTGATTTTTTACATCAAAATATCGAGAGTAGCTCGTTAAAATACCTAGTATAGAATTGAAATCGATATTATGAAGGCAACTAAGCAACTCATTGCCATACTGACAAGCAGAAAATACTTATTTATAACGTCTTCATAAAAACATGCGTTTTTGCATGGCACGCATCTTTAGTACTCATTTATATGCCGAGTATAACAACTGTTTTCAATTTTCATATTAATTCACTCTTGTATTCCTTTTCAATAGAACATTTTATTCAGTTTTAAGTACTCATGAGATACATACATATGTCAACATTTCTTCAATTTGCATATATTTGTATGTACCTACACATTCTGTTCAATACATATGTATGTACATATTTCTTTAT
Organism: Sarcophaga subvicina; assembly: GCA_936449025.2. Taxonomy (NCBI): domain Eukaryota; kingdom Metazoa; phylum Arthropoda; class Insecta; order Diptera; family Sarcophagidae; genus Sarcophaga; species Sarcophaga subvicina. The sequence continues at coordinate 31,453,618 of OW388081.2, forward strand.
TTGCTTTAAACATACCGTAGTATGCCAAGCAATTTACAATACAATTGTATAACATTCAGTGATTCAGTGATATCCTTCAAGAAATTCATTCATTACAGCTGAGTAAATAACATGCCACACATCCTTTCATCTCTTTTTACAATACCATTCGTTCAGTACAGTACAGTACAGTTCAGTTCAATTTAATTTTAATTGATAAATTAAAATTGCATGTGAAAACAGAGAAATACATGCGCTTAAGTCAACCAGAATCTTAAACGACTTACTGATGATGTTTTCATTTGTTAAGAACACAATAAAATCCTGTTTTAAATTACAAAAACAGAAAAGAGAAATTGAAATAAAGAGCGGGGGGGGGGAGGGGGGTATGTTCATTTAACCTGCTTGTATTATGCATTTTTAATGTCAATTCATTTTCCCCTCGTAAACAATAATGCAAATGGCAGTTTAATACTTAAAAGGACGCCACAAACGATTGTTTTACCGTACCGTAGCGTCTACGTAAGTAAAATTCAATCATTTCTACAGATAAAGTTTTTCCTTTTGCTACTCAACTTTACCAGCAGCTCAGCGAGAAAGTTTTGTTCGTTTTTATTCTGCACTTGTTTAACTCCCTTTCTCCTTTTTCTCCTCTTTTTTGTTATTATTATTATTGATCGCCGCAAATGAATGTGAGCTAATTAAGATGGCACAATTAAGGCAAATGTTGGCAAACGGCTTTAAAGTGAATTGGACACTAAAAGCCATTTTAAAGTTCACGATAAATTCTCAAGGAAATAGTTGTTAAAGTGCTAACCCAAGTCTTTATCACTTCATTCAATGGAAGTGTGCTCACACAAACATTTCCATACATATTTCCACAAAAGCTTCACAAAGTAGTTCTTGCCTTTAGAGTATAACCCCTAGTTAAAAAACTTATCCAGATCCAAATAGATTTCTTAGGTCTAGAACGCTAAAGTCTGGCACAGAATACCCTTGTGATTCTGTAATTTTTACTATTCTGCCATAAAGTGTACACACTCCATGTAATTGCTTGATCAAACTACCCGAAGAAATAAGTCGAGAGTGACCTAACTAAACGTTGCACCAGATCCGACATTTTGTTCATTTTTCATTCCATCTGTTGCAAATTCATTTGCATCTCTTTACCACAATGTCATAATGAACTAGGCAGGCAGCACCCCGTAGTAGTCATATAAGGTCCTGCTGTAATACTGTATATAACTATTTCTCCACATGCCTGACTGATGACTCCTTGAATTCTACATCATAGTCCTATCTTTCAAGTTTTAAACTGCCGTAGAATGATAGAGAGGACGTTCTTTGGTGTCTATACTGTTTATTCTCCTTGTTAAAGCTTCTACAGAAGTCTTAATGGAGTATTATTAATCTCTATGCGTGAATTCCAATATTTCAGAGCCATTGTTCTGTTAGTTTTGCTTCCGCGTAGCATACATACTGTTACGAAAATGAAAAATCTAGATACTGGTGTTTTGCTTTTACATCGCTTAACATTAAAATTATAAATAAAGCTACAGAAGCAAAACACTGTAGTAAACAAACCTGTTTGCAAATTATCGTACTGCTTAATATAACAACAAACACCAGCATTAAAAAATTTTAAACATGTAAACAAAACATATACCAACAACACTACAATAATAAATGTAAAGAACGATGTTTACATTTATAGAAATTTCGAGAAGGCGAAGTCATGAACGTTCGCCTTTAAGAACATTCATCATTCATTGCCATATAAAAGGCAAGGCAGTCTTGTGTGAAGACGCGGTGCATTTAAAGAGAGTAATCGTGGTTTGAATAGTCGAATAATTGTCTAGAATTGTTGATGCTTATGCAAAGGGTTTACACAGAGTAATAACAAAGAAAATCAATTGTTGTTGTTTACATAAAGTTGGGAATAGTGGCACACATAATTGTGCGAATAATATCTACGAGCTCATATTTTAAACGTTTTTAAAATTTTTTTTAATTGGTCATTACAACCCTTCAGTCAGGGTTACGACCTAGCTTCTAACACCACTTATGTTGCGTGTGTTAATTTCATACATGAGTGGTAGGACCTACAGTTTAAAGTCGACACCTTGTAGCAATTGTGGATAATTAATTCAGATATTGTTCTAAGTATATCCGTAGCGAATGAGACATATCTGTCGGTACATTTTCATTCCCTAGCGTATTAGAAAGCCCGGAAAGGAAGGACGACCTCACTTATTCAAGTTGTGTTTTCTTCTTTTTCAAAAACTTTTAAAAATACTTCAGATCTCTGGTCTAGATATCCACACGACTATGTCGCCATTTCCTTCGGATTTATCGTAAAACGAGACCCAATAGCCGCTATAATTACTTAATTGGCCATTAACAAACAGATTAACGGATTTCGGCCTGCCGCAACACATCCTTCCAGACGCCTCTGCTTCTTGCGCGCCTACGCCAGTTGGTCACACCAATCGATGACAGGACTTCCTCGATTTGGTCCTTCCAACGCATGCAAGGTCGTCCTCTTCGCCGACTTCCGCAGATCCCCGCATCAAACATACGTCTCGCCGGAGTATCCCCCTCCATTCGAACGACATGGCCGAGCCAACGCCGCCGCTGGATATTAATACGCTGCACAACGTCTATGTCATTGAGGAGCTCATACAGCTCACTGCTGGATCGGATGAGGAAATCATCGCCAACTCACACTGGACCGTAGAGCTCTGAATATAAATAAAATTGACGTGTATAACTTTCTCAAAAATCTGTCGTTCGTAGTCGACTTAAAACACATAACATGAGTGGTGTGAGAAGCTTGGTAGTAACCCTGACTGAAGTGTTGTAATGACCAATTGTGTTATGTTATGTTATGTTATGTTATGTAGGTCATCACCAACTACCCTAGAAAGACTAACCAATCAACTTTCTTGGCATGGGACTGTCACTGAATAACTGTATCATATTCTCCGTTAGGTGAATAACAGAAGCTTTTAAGACTTGATACCGAATACAGATAGCGCATAGTGAGTATGGAGATCCTTACGTACTATATCTAACACTTTGGCCTGGCCATTGCTTCAAATCATAAAAAATTCCTCGGCACAATAAACAGTACAAGAGTCCATATATATTTTCAAGTTGAATGTTGTTGCAAGGCAACGGCAGATGGCTACTCTATTGTTTAGTCTGCTGCTAGAGTACGCTAGTTGCTGGCTTAGCTGTAATACACTTGATTAATGAGCCCAATATAAGACAAAGAAATAATAAAAAAAACTGCCACTTAAGGCCTTTTTGTTAATACGGGTTAAAAAGTTTCTGACAAAATCAATTAAAGTAAAAGAAAATTTAACGCTTTTTTCCCCACTCATCGTTTAAGGAATAAATATTTATTTTTAATGTTATAATTTCGTGTTCTTTATTTGTTTAAAGCATCGTAATTTTTTATAGTTTAAATCGTTATATTAATGGCGGTTAATTCGAAATAGTGAAAACGATATTTTTTAGTCGACATTTTATATGCGATTCATTGGACTGCTTTATATTTATTTCCATTGTTTTGTTTTTATTATTCTATTTAATTCTCTTTTTATAAACAAATGTCATTCGCGTATTACATGTTTTCGAAACGATCTCGATGATCTAGAAGCAATAATGCTACTACATATACCAGCTCTTATGAAAACTGTTCAGAATGATGATGGAAACTGAAGGTGTTAGCATGCATAGTTGACATCTTTTCTATAGTAAAAACATACTAGCGTGTTAAGGCTCTGTATCAGATCTGAATGCCAAGCAGATATAGGACTTCAAAAAGTCCTGGTATGCCTACAGTATTAAATGCTGTTCATAATATTACTGCTATTTGCATCGTCGATGCATAATCGTATCTATTATGGCATATTGCATTAGTTTGATGGTAAACAAGTCTAATATAAAATTCATTAGGAGACTTCGCAACATAGGAAATCGATCCTTTGTAAACTGTGTCTCCCATACAGAACCATTAGACTTTACGATTTTGGGTAGTACTTCCCAAGCAGACTTAGTTACAACAATGAATGGAGTAATTCGAAAGCATACTGTCTTAAAGGAGAGATTATTTTGTGAGTTAATAGCGGATCTTGGATCAGGAATAGAAGTTTTCTATACCAGTAAGAAATATTCGCCGTAATCTAGTAGGTAGTGTGTTGATTTGTTAGACGTAAGGCTACGGTTCCAACCACATGCCAGATATCACGAACAAAACGGCTTCCTCTCAGCAGAATGCTGGGAAAAAAAAAGCTTTTAGAGTGAATAAAATTACCATGAAAAGTTTCTCAAAAATCAGTCCTTCGGAGTAGATTTTAGACAGTATATCCCGCTACTCATGCCTGAAATTAACACACACAAAACATAAGTGCTGTCAGATGCTAGGTCGTAATTCTGACTGAAAAATTGTAATGACCTAATTGTATTTGTATAAGAAATATTCCCGCCCATGGGAAAACTCGCAGATATTTTCTAAGCGAAAGTCTATGCCATCGAAAAATGTGCTGATTTTAAATTTGAAAAGAGATACAAAACTCAGGACATAAAAATACTATGAGATAGGAAGGCAGCTATTCGGTTTTTTGCCGAGACGCTGTAGACTAAGATTACATTTATTCAGAGTGGGTGGTTGTCTCGAGCCGAACATGTAGATTTTGTTATGTGGTTGCAATCCTGGTGCTGGATAAGTGAATTAACATTGTTGTCACCTACTAACATACTGAGATTTGTCAGAGCAATACAGATATCCTATAAAACATTAGAGGAACACAATAATTTGTATGTTAACAGTGCTAAGGCATCCCTTTCCAACATTTGTAAATATTCGGTAAAAGCCTTAAGGTGCTGGCTTTTTCTGTTTTATTTTCCAAAGAAATTTAAATGTAATTTTTTAAAATATTTTAAACAAAAACCAAATTGAAAAGAAAACATTTTTTCTTGAAATTCTTTTACTTAGCATTTCTAAGAAATATTTTATATTTATTTAAAAGATTTTTAATATAATCCTTATTAATATACTCTAGGGTATGTAATCACGTATGTATACAGATGATGCTGGTGTAAATTGATACCTTGGAGGCATTACTAAGTTTAAAAGAATTTAAAAAAATTTAAAAAAAATAGGAATTAAAAAACATAAAATTAAATCGATGTGTTTTGGAATTTAAATGATACAAGAATTGTTTTTGCAATATCCTACTAATAAATCAAATTGGTTAGTCAGACAGAAAAGATAAAAATTGATATTCGATTACAGTTTTCTTATTTTTGTTTAGGAAAAAATCCACATCTAACCAAGCAAACTAAAATAACTTTATGCATCTCCTCAAACTCATGCAATCGTGGTGTATAATGTTCTGAGTTTGATTGATTTTTCTGGCTTTAAATCTGCTAATGTCCTTGGAATAATCGATTATTGAGGCTTTAGTGAAACACATTAAATTCTCTTGTGTGAGCGTAAAAGATGACAGCAGTGCCATACAAATGCTTATGATAGAGACTCAAATCAATAAAATCGTTTACATACATACATACATAATTTGTAATTACAAACCTTCATTCAGGATTACGGCCTAGCTTCTCACACCACTTATAATGTGTGTGTTAATTTTATACATGAGTGGCTGGACCTAGAGTTTAAAGTCGACTCCGAATGACAGATTTTTGAGAAACTTTACACGGCAATTTTATTTACTCTCAGAGTTTTTGCCAGAAATCTGCTGAGAGGCAATCGCCGAAGAAATACTTTTTTTATATTTTTGTTTTGATGTCTGACCTGGGGTTTGAACCGTGGCCTCACGTCTAGTAAGTCGACACTACCTATTAAACTACGGCGACTAAAATCATTTACAGTGTAGATTAATGGCCAAACAGCTCTATGTATGGTGTTGCATTATTATTCTTAACAATTATCAGCAAATAATTTACTTTATTACGCTCATAACTTAATAAACTCAACTACCTGAACGTAATACCAAATTGAAGTGAATTTGCAAAAAAAAAAAAAAACAAGAACAACAGACACTGTCTGTGTTTTTGGTCTTCATGGCATTTCATAAATATTTATAAAATTATTTCACACTGTAAATTACAAATTATTGTCACGTCACATCAGTATCATCACCCATACGAAAGCTGAGACAAAAAATAAGCACAGACAACCAACAAAAAAAAAAAATAAAAAAATTAAACGAAACGAAACGAACACATGCTGTGCCATAATTTAAAATAAATTCGGTTTTAAATGTTGTTTATAAAACACTAGAGAGTAATGTGTGTATGTAATACGTAATGATTAAAAATTATGACTAGAAAAAGGAAAAAAAAACGGAAATATTTTAAAGAATCCTTTTACATTAAATTTAACAAGGCATTGTATTTATTTAATTAAAATTAAAAAATTTTACAATTAGAAGAGACATTTATTATGTAGCAAAGGTTTCTACAAAATCATATATTTAAAGCCAAATTTTTTAAGGAATAAAATTTATTACAACATTTTGTTATGTGACATAAAGGTATAGAAAATGTAATTTTTAATATTCAATGTTAAAAAATTAAAATCCCCAATAGAATGCCATACAGAATATGCTTAATATGCCCAAGGTTTCGTATCCTTTATATGAAGCCATTTATAATATTTGTAACTGGTTAAGCCCTTAGAGTAGCAAATTATTACGCAACATAATAGAGTGTGAATAGGTTTTCATATTTTAAAAGTCTTATTCAAGCTACAAATTAGCCAGGTGTTATCTGTTTATGAAAATAGTATTTTATTTTATTTTATTTTAAACAGGCAAAAGCCTTATCATGTTCATATGGAAATGATAGACTATGGGATGACAGTTGTAATGGGAAAAATATGTAAAAATTAATGGCAAATGTTTTTCATATTTTTTTAGTAACAAGATTAAAGGTTAAGTGCTCGATTTAATCTTATCTCTCCTACTTATTTGCTCATTATAACCTTTTAGTTAGGATTACAACGTAGCTTCACACACCACCCATATAACCCATAGTGCAACGTCAACTTTGAATGGGAGATTTGGGAAACTTTTCATGGCAATTTTATATACGCTCAGAATTTTTAACAGAAGTTTCTCACACCACTTATACTATGTTCAGACATGTACTTTTATTGAATTAATATTCGTTTTATTGATAACAATATTTTTAGTGTTCAGACACAAAATTTATTTGACAGCTGGTAAACAAAACAGTTGATTGCTTCAACAACATTGCTTTTAATTTAATCGCGAAAATTAGTGCCAAAAAAATTTGAGAAAAAACATGGAAAACAATTTAACATTGGAAAAGTTCTTACTAATGATTAACCGAAACGCCGAGCTGTTGCAGTTAGTAGGGAATATTTCTGACTCCAAAGTGGCTTCGCTCAGAAGAATGAGAAAGAACAATTTGATAATACTGCATAGCTTGCAGAAAAGAAAGCTTTTGCTTATGGCACTGTTAGAGGAAAATTAAACTCAAAGGTCTTTATTTGTTAACTGCTGAATACGTCGTATTTTCAAAATATACCCGTCAGTTAACATATTCTGCACAAACCGAGAATGAAGTTGCGAGAACTGTTATAGATTATCAGTCAAGACCTAGAAGGTCAGCCATACTTGGAGAAGACAGGCAGAAACAGAAGCTGCTTTCTTCAGAGCAGGAACTGGATTCCCAGTAATATCTCAGTTCAGAGTATTATAAATAACTTTTCGAAATAAATTAGAAATTATCATCAAACAACATTGGGATCGAAAGAGTTAAAAATTAAATACGGCATCAAGTCTGTGATGTTATTAAAATTCTTTTTTATATGACATCAGTTGGAAATATTTTCTCATCCCTTTCTGCTGACCTTCCATTTTTTGTTTGTTGTTGTTTTGCTTTTGTTTGTTATTGACATTTGAGTTGTCAAATATCAATAGAAAGTGTTCGGAAAATAGTAATATGCTCACTGAATGCACTAATGACAGTGCTGTATTTGAAGTTTTAATCAATATTATAACAATTTATGAATTTATTGACCAATTATTAATTGACATTTTATATGAAATATTGATATCAATAATGCCGTTTATTGCGATTTTCTCAATATACGTGCATGTCTGAATATAGTATTAGATTGTGTGCTTTAATTTCGTACATGAGTACAGTAAGACCCCGCTTAAAGCTGTTCCGCTTAACGCTGTTTCAGTATTACGTGGTAGTATTGAATTCCCCTAAATCGCACACTGTATTGATACTTTTTGTACATATGTATATGTGTGCAAATGAAACGGGCACGCAACAACCAAAAGCGGTGCAGTATATAGCAACGGTGTATACTACGTATCTTTTTCAACGCTATTTTGTTAGTCTGTCCAGAATAAAGATTCCAACTGTATTTTCCAAAGGTGCAATCACAGTATATATGTACGTGTTAAGTTGCTTCGTCTAACGCAGTTTCGTTTAGCGCTGGAACTTATTGGAACGTATCGCACGCGTTAAGCGGTGTCTTACTGTATACAGTTCAAACATTGATTTTGAATGCCAGATTTGTGTAACTTTTCATGGCAATTTCATCTACTCTCAGAGTTTCTGCCACAAATCTTCTGAGGGAAATTCAGCAGAAGAAATATTTTTTTCCCCATTTCGTTTTGTTTAAGATGTCTGAGCTGGGGTTTGCATCACAGGTTTTCGTCTAGGAAGCTAACATACGACCTACTAGACAACAGTGACTTAAAATGTCACCTACGAAATAATTTAAGGCAGATAACCATTCAGAACCCAGTATGCTGAGTGGATGTTAGAGAAATAAGCATTCAATTCTAGTAATTCGAACACTATTTTTCATACAGCAGTTACATCATCAATCACAATTGTGTCGAAAAAAGCTCTCAGAGAACCCATAAATGACTGGCATAATGTATATGTATGTATGTATATGTATGTCAAATGAATATATTTTTTCGAAAAATTTTCTGAAAGAAACGTTTCTATCAATTCAGAGCACTAGCGCTGTATGATAATCAAATAACCACGTAACATAACTGTTTTCTCTTTTAATTTGAGAAAAGTTTTTCGAACGAGTAATTCCACGTTTCGGCAAAATCAATTGACCACCAAAAACATGTGATGTGATGTTTTTTAGGCTTTCTCTGTGAATATCTCTTAACCCTGCTGCTAGGTTTGGACCATTTTGGTCAAATATTTTTTTTAATTTTTATTTAAGTTTGCAATGGCTTATCGTATCAACTTAAAACGTCAGTTCAGGTTTTTTTTTATATTTTAAGGGTTTTAGTTAGTTTTTAGCTATCTAGGATAAAATCGAACAGAACAATATTAAAAGTTACAAATCTTAGGTTAGGGACCATTTTGTTCCATACAATTTATTTTATTCGGTATATCAGTAAAAGTAAGAAAAAATAATTATGGCTTATTGCTATTTTCGCAGCAAGATAAACAAATTGTTTTTCACTTCAATTTGCATTTATTGCATATAATGCATTTGGCATCACATTTGGACTTACAGCAATTACAAATTCCCCGTTTTCTAGGAGCTGACTTTTGTGTATCACCGCTTGTAGATGGTACAGTATTTGATGACGATGCTTGTAGTTGCGTCAAAAGCTCTGCCGCAAATGGATTTTTAGGTTTGACTGTCCTTTTCAACATGTATTCTTCTGACAGGCACATAGCTAGCTGACGTAAAAACTCAGGTCTTCTGCGATTTGAATCATTTGCAGCCCACGAACATAAAATAAATGCATTCAATGCGGATATAAGAACTATATTTGAAAACAAAACATTTGACCATCTATTTGTTTTTTCTTTTAGTGCTGTAGTAGCTAATCATTTGATTAGCAGTATCAACGCCTCCTAAGATAAAGGAAATTATTTTTACAGAAACGATAAATAATGATAAAATATAACAAACCTTTAGAAGAGCTGTAATAAGAAACGATTGCAGATTTCTTCTTATGATTTTCTGAAATTGATTTCATATGTTTTGTACATGGTGCCCATCAATATAGTTCCTCTATTTTTATGGCCGGTATATGTGGATGTATATAAAGGAACTTTTCTGAACAGAAGCAATTTCGGTGGAATAAAAGTTTTGTTTCTTCGAACTGTTCCCACATATGCCAGTTTCCTTTGAAAAAGATTTGTCCCCAATTCAAAAGATGAAAAAAGCAAACAGCTGTAATATTTTGCCCTTTCAATTCTTCTGTAACCTCCAATCACGACACGCTCTCCTTGATTTTTTTCAGGCTTATCATTTTTAGGTTTTCCAAGGTACGGTTGTATTTTCCATATGTATCCTGATTTGGAGTCTACAGCTAACCAAAATTTTAGCCCATATTTGGCTGGCTTTGCAGGCCTAAAGGCCTAAAGGAACATCGTCCTCTAATACCCATTAGCTGCTCATAGTGACATTTTCATGACGGTTATAAAACATTGAAAAAAGTGCTTCCCGATTGTCCCATAACTAACGAATAAGAGCAAACTTGTCACTACTTTTTTGTTGTCTTCTGTTGATAACATCATCAAAGCTGAGAGCACTTGATATCATGTGAAAATTATCCTCGCTCATAATAGACCGGAATAAACATGAACTGAAGAAAAACTTATACTCGTGGTATACAGATCTGTATAGCAATGGAGAATCCCAGAACTTTTGTAACAATTTAAATTATTTAAAATGTTAGGTCAAAAGAGTTTTACATCGAATTATTTATGAAAAATACAAAGTGGACCAAAATGGTCCTTTACCTAAGATTCGAAAGTTTTTTTTAACATAACAGCAGGGTTAATATTAGAAAGTTTTAAAACCAACATTCATCAAGTTATTGCTAAGACAACGAGCGCAATGTATGAAAAAGATAGAGAAAGCTAGCTGAAAAGTATCATTTCAAGTCATTACAATACTTCAATTAGAATTACGCCATAGCATCTGGCACCACTTATGTTCTGTGTGTTAATTTTACCCATAACTGGCGGGACTTAAAGTTTAAAGTCGACTCTCAGATTTTTTGGCTGTTGAGAGGAAGCCGCAGAATAAATATTTTTTCATACTTCAATTTGTTGGGGCGTCTGTGGGGTTTGAACCGTGGTCTCACGTCTAATAAGCCAACACACTACCTACTAAACTACGGCGGCTTACTCAATCGTATTATTTCTCCCACTTATTTGTTTGCTCATGAAGCTTATTTCTGAAAGATTTCACGTCTCTTTAAATGAAAATCATAATATTATCCACTCATTCTGATATTTTCCAGTCTTAGTGCTATCAACATAGAAAACGAGTATTACTTCCACATATAAAGTCTTCAAATAAAATTAAAAATATATTGACTTCATTATAAACAACTTTATCATTTCATACAATACCAGAATCCCTGTCTGTTTATAAATTCATAATTGACGTTTTAAGATTATCTTAAGTTACACATAATTTTGTTGAATGCTGTATACAGCCTAAGGACTTATAAATTGAATACGTTGAAGTAATTTAGTGGAAGCAACAAATTTTCACCATATGTTCACACAAATGTTTATGAACTTTTAGCATTTCATTGTATATTTAGGTCACGTAAATTTTAAATTATTGTGTGCAAAAAGTTAGACAAGTAAATACGAAGACTTTACAAAATTTATTTTAAGTAACAGAATATTTGATTGAAGCGTTTAAATATTTAAAAAGGAAAAAAACACCCAATCTATACAGGCATCAGTTGTACTAACTTTCTCTAAGAATGCTCGTATTTTATTGATAAGTGGAATTGATTGTGTGATCCTAAAACAAATCGTATTTTGAGTACGTGTTATGATGATTGTGTTATACGGCGTTTTATTTGCTGGAGAAGTGAATTTTTAATAAACCATTTCAGAGGCATTATTTTGACACAATTTTTTGTAGGTACAGTAGAAGTCCCATAATCTGGCACGTTCGGGACCGGTTCGGTGCAAGACTACCGAAAATTCCAGTCTATCGGGCAGTAATTATAAGAACAATTAGGTTAATAATTAAACTACAAATACATACATACATATGCATGCAAATACATACAACAAAGTTTATTTAACATTTCATGTAATGTATGTACACGTACAGTAACACATATTTCTTACAGATTTAAAAATGTCGCGAATGTCTTTTTGTTTTGTTGATGAAAGAAGATTTTGAGTAGGCTGAGGGTTTACTACAATGTTGATAATGTCCTCATCGGTTGGTTCTTGTTCAACAGGCTCATTCTCGTCGATTAGAAGCCACTCTTCTACCTCATCTTCAGGCAGGTTTTTCAAGGGATTGTCAGCACTTCTAACGACATCCAAAACTTTGGCCAGAGCGTCTTGATGGTTTTCTTCCTCATCAGTCTGTATATTTCGTGATTGAATAACGGAGCTGCACTGCACCTGAATTTGTTGTGACAGCTGAGACTAGCCGGCCGCTAATTGTTTTCCAACAAAGAGCTTCCGGATGATCTCGAACTACCCCGAAAACTTCCGAATAGCTATCGAGCGTTTTTATTTGCATTTTTGCACACTTTTGGAGAAAACTAAATTTTTTTAAATTTTTCGGAGCGATGCCGGTCTATCGGGCATTCCGGACTAATGGACTTCTACTGTAATTAGATTCAAAGGGATGCGATTTATCATAGTGGTTCAAATTCTCTTGCATATTGGGGTTTTTAAACTTGGGATTTCAACAAAACTTTTCCATCGCAAATGTTGTAATTGTCAACGTAGTCTAGTAGGTCGTGTATTGGCTTATTAGACGTGAGGGCTCGGTTTAAACTTCAGGTCAGACATGAAAACGAAAATATGAAAAAATATTTCTTCGACAACTTCCTCTCAGCAGATTTCTGGCAACAAGTCAGAGATTAAATAAAATTGTCATAAAAAAGTTTCACAAAAAACAGTCGTTCGTAGTCGACTGTAGGTTCCGAAACTGTAGGTTCTGCCACTCATTAATAAAATTTACAGACACAACATATAACCCTGACTGAAGGGTTATAATGACGAATTGTATATGTATGTACGTATGTTGTAATTGTTGGTAAAGTGTGTTTGATTGAGTTCAAATCATTCAGAATGGAACGTTTTAAAGTTTTACGTGGTCTGCCCGGATCACGGCTACTCAGGGAATTCTATTCGCGCGCTACTTTACAAATACTAATGTGATTGAAATATCCTTCTACGAATTTGGATATGAAGAAGAATTTAATTTTATATCGTGGTGGCTGTCCCAAACGTGCGATGGATAACCCTCAAACAATTATTGACAAATACTTCCAATTTTTGAGTCAAGATGGTGTTTGTTAGCCTTGCTTCACTTTCGTAAAGGAGTTTTGCTTTTACGCAGGCATTAAAAGCTCAAATTTTTGTCTTTCTTGTTAGACTTGGATTTCTGCTGACAGTTAGGCACCCAGAAGTTGGTATTGCTTTGCATAGTCTGCCATCAGTCGCACCGCTTGATGTCACTATGCTAACGAGATAGCAAAAGCTGTTTACATAATCGATTTTTAAGAAGCCTGTGCATCTGTTGTTCAATCGTATTGCTTGGGTTTTCTTAATATTTACCTCTAGACCTGTTCTTCTTGCCGAACTTACCAGATGGTTTGTCTTATTCATCCGGAGCAATAGTTTGTTGTCTGGTTCTTCAATATAGGCGTTCAGTCCAGTCCTACATCCGTGTAGCAATAAGTCCTCATGTGCATCTGTGCCATATCCATCTGTGCCATGTCCATCTGTGCCATTTGCGTTTGTACAATGTCCATCTGTGCCATGTGCATCTGTATCATGCCCATCTGTGTCATGTTTCTGTCTAACCAAGAAAGAAATTCTGCTAACACAGTAATGAAAGCGGTTGTTATTGAAATGTTAGTCAATGTTATCCCTGTAGGATAATTCTGGGTTAAACGAGTACCCATTCAATGTCCAAATTATACTCTGGTGATATAATTTTTCAAGTCGCCAAGGTCTAGTGGGTTGTGTGTTGGCTTATTAGACGTGAAGCCACGTTTCATACCCCACATCAGACGCCCCCAACAAATTGAAGTATGAAAAACTATTTCTTCTGCGAGTTCAGAAAAATGAAAAAAAGGTAAAAGAAAAAAGTAAAATGAAAAAATATTTCGTCGGCGACTTCCTCTCCGTAGATTTCTGACAAAAAGTCTGAGAGTAAAATAAAATTGCTATAAAAATGTTTTTCAAAAAATCTGTCGCTCGGAGTCAACTTTAAACTTTAGGTACAGCCACTATTGTATAAAATTAACATACACAACATAAGTGGTGTGAAAAACTAGTTCGTAACTTTGGATGAAGTGCTGTAATGACCCAGTATGTATGTTATATATACAGTTTCTTTATACCCTTATAGCCTGGAAACGATACACGTGTCTCCATCGGTTGGATTAAAACTATTATTTTCAATGCCATTGTAGGCGCTAATCTATGGAATATTAAACTTACTTTTCAAGTAAATCTAACGCAACAATTTACAATCTGGCCAAAATAAAAAATATTTTCCTACAAGGCAAAGTTTCCTATGTCGACTACACAAAAACAATTCCATTTAAATCAAAAAAATTTCTTTTTTCCAAATTCCCATCTGTTTTGGGCTCTCTTTTAAAAGTCTGTGTTAATTTGTTCAGCTTAACGTTTTGCTATTTCCTATGGGTCTGCCAAAGCGGCAATTTATTGTGCGGTCAATGGCTAAAACTTTAAAAATTTTCATGCTACACTCAAAAGCCTTCTCAACTAGTAATACCACCATAGTGGCCGACAAATGCACTTAATTGGCTGGAGAAAAGCAAAAAAAAAAAGAAATAAAAAGAAACATTTTTTAAAGAAAAATAATAAAAAATTGTGGTAAAATTTTTGTGTGGGATATTAATTTTTGCCGTTTTCTCTCTTTCTTTTTTTTATTTCATTTTAATCTCTGTACGGGGACTTGTGCTGTTAAACTTAAATGTTCAACGATAAAAGGCAGTTTAAGGAGAAATTTTAAAGATTTTTTTATTTTTCTTGTTTTAAAGGCCGGATTTGTTAATTGTAACTAATTTGCCGAATAGAAGAAAAAAAATACCAGAGTATTTCTGTAAATGTATGTTCAATTATGGGTTTTCTTTGTAACGTTTTAGGGATTGGATTTGCAAAAGTTCACGTAAATAAATTTTGTGGTTACGAACTAAATCAGGAAGTTAGAATAATTAATTGCTTGCTGCAAAAGACCAATAGGATCAATCTAGGATTTCATTAACATGTATGGTTCGGGGCTGCCCGACTAGTTAATTGAAACCATCATACTTATAGTGATTTTGCAAGAGGGCTGTAAGCAGTAGTATCTTGGGAGCTACTTACTAGCCTAATGAGAAGAGATTTTTTAAATATTATAACCAATTCGCTGAGATGGAATATGTTCCAGTAAAGGATAAGAGCCATTGGAAATTTACCTTTCAGCCTGCCTCCAGATAATAGGGTAAATGTAAATTGAATAAAGGAATGACAGTAAATTTTACATGAGAAAAAAGACCATAAGGTTAGTATAGCATTCTACAACTGCCACTTTATTGCAGTGAGTATATGGTTGAGTCAGTGAGCTATGAAGCCATCAGATGAAGTCTACATTTATATCAGGCTGAATTTTAACAATGATTTGTGTTATATTGACTTTGAGGTTTATGGCTTACACCAAGCGAATTAAAAAAAACCCCCATAAGAAAAACTGTGATCCCGTTAATGGCATGAAATCGGTGGCCAGTTTACATCACCTCCATGTGAGATGAGCTATGGTGGCTTGGCCAACATTATTCTTAAAGAAATATTGACCAATAAAATCCACAAAAAGTGCTTTTTTTAGGAGTGCATTTAATGCTCTTGGATCTTATGTGTCTCATGGTCTCGGCTGATTTTAAACAATTTTGTTTGCGGACATACTCATTCGTCTAGAAATGGACATCACTGAAGATGATTTTTTAATGGATTTTAGGAATTCAGTTGCCAACTACCCTGGAGCTCATTTCCCATTTGTATTGTAATTTTTATACAGAATGAATAAATGGCAACTACTATGACAGATGTAGCGTCAGCAAGATGCCTGTTGTTAACTGGTAAAGGGCGTAAGTCTCTGTTGGAAGACCTTATACTAATAAATCTGCCAAACCATAATGCTAAAACAAATAGTTGGTATGCTATTGCTTTCACTAAATGTTGAAGAAATTTACTCATTGCAAATGGTAAAACAATCCATATGCGGATAAATGAAGACAGATTTGGTAAGTTCTTGAACTCAGAAGATTCCCTGCTTTCAGCAGTAGCCATAACGAATTCAGAATTCATTGCATTTTCTTTTATTGGAGATGGAAACACACCACCATCATTGTAACATATCCCTCCCCTGTACTGCAATGAATTGGTACTTCACAGTCTTTTGTTTTTCTTTCTCACACAGATCGTGTTCTCGCATACGGTAGGTGCAATTCGTCATCCCAGTGTTTCTCGGAAAATAATATCATCCGCAATGCATTGTCTACTATCTGGACCTGATCGATATCGAATGCCCGCCAATGCTCGCTATTTTTAACACAGTATCTTCCATAATTTCTTCTACATTTGGAACTTGAGGATATCTAGGTAGCACTCGTTTTCGAAGAGATATAAAGAACCACCGAGTGGCAGGACCTACAGTTTAAAGTCTTCTCCGAACGACAGATTTTTTGAGAAACTTTTCGTGGTAATTTTATTTACTTTCAGAGATTTTTCCAAAAATCTGCTGAGAGGAAATCGCTGAAGACTTTTTTTTTTTAAATTTCATTATATTAGAAATGTCTGAACTGGAATTGGAACCGTGGCCTCATGTCTAACAAGCCAACACACTGCCTACTAAACTACGGCGACTTTTTACTTGTTCCTTTTCTTCACCTGATTTCTCTATCATTACGTATGTCACCATATCTATAGGGCACTACTAAGTTGTTCTAATGATAGGACGAAACTACCATACATCTCTGCTGTCATAACTCTCCGCTATACACAAATAAAGAAGGAGTCCTTATACATAAACTTTCTCGTGCATTTAAATATTTTGACTGTTCAATACCATCACGTTAATACTATAACGTTCCAGGGTACTTGGGCCCAAATAGTGAACCATACCGCAACTAACCTAAACTGGATTAAAAAACGTAAAAAATACCGGATACTTTTAAGTAATTTTTTGTCCGTCCTTCTTGTTGCCCATGAAGTTCATTTTAGCATTCATTCTCATTGGATGGTATATACTGTTAAGTTTTTACCTTTTAAAAACGTTTAAAATATGAGTTCATAGATTGCAAATAAAATAAAAATAAATTTGTTTTTAGTTTTAATGAAAATTCTTTATTATTCGTACAATTCTGTGTGCCACTGTTCACAACTTGATGTAAACAACAACAATTGCTTTGTTTGTTATTCTTCTTTACACTATTTTGCGTAAGCGATAACAATTGTTCGACAGATCTTTATAATGGAGATCTTCAAACCACGATTATTCTCTTTAAACATCGCACGTCTTCATACAGGACTGACGGACTTTTACTGACTCCGTTACCTGGTTTGCTTTTATATGACAACGTTAGCAGCCTGATGAATGCTATTGAAGTCGAATGTTCGCGGCATCGCGAAGCATGTTGTTTACATTTGTTCTTGTTTATAGTTGTATTTCTGTTTACATTTTTTCTTGCAGTTTTTGTTGTTGCAATTTTGTTTACTTGTTTATCACTTTTTTATACTGGTTTTTGTTGATATATTTTTGTTTACTTGTTTATCATCTAAACAAGTTCATTGTTTTTGTTTTTATAGCTTTTGTTTATAATTTTAATGTTAAACGATATAAAAGGGCTTGATTTGTCATATTCTCAGTTTGTTTTATTAACCAAATTTATTTAATTGAACGAATGTTTTACTTCATATATTTCACTCACACACATTTAACGTTCAATAAACGTTAAAATTTGTATTCTTGCTTGTCAGTGATGACTTAAAAATAGTTTTCCATTGAATTTGCCACTGACATTTAATAGCTGAAAATAGTTACAAAAGAATTTTCAATAAACATTTTAAGTAATTGCTTTCATTTCATTCATCTAATGCCTTCTATATATGGTATAGATATTTATGTATATACTCCAATATTGTATATGAAGCTTTGTTACATGCGTTGAGATAAATCGAACAGACCCAATATAATATATTTTGGCTTTAAAATGGAACAATACAAATACTACGTTTCGTTAGCTATTAAAAGCAGGGAAAACATTTTTTTTTTATTTTTCTTTGGCTTTTTGGGTCACATGTACGTCACCTTTAAAGAGTGTCATGAGAGATTTTATTTTTCTGCTGCTGTGTTTTACTAGCAATGTTGTTGTTGTTGTTGCTGTGAACTATTTTCTTTTTTCAGTCAAATGGAAAAATATTTTGGTTGACAGAGTATTTCACATGCATTCAATGCTGAAAACCCGGAAAAATACCGAAAAAATAAAAAACGAAAAATCTCTAGGCGCATTGGGCATTATTGGTTTAATAGGATAGACATTTTAAGACAAGCACATTTTAATTTATTTCTCTTAAAATCGTTTATATTAAATCTGAAAAGATTTTTGATATAAAATTATGTTTTCGTATAAGACAATGGTACTTTGAAAATACGCTGGAAAAATTGAATTGGTTTTAGCGAGGTATACAACCACTTCAGTCCATTGATCCATAAGTTACTTGACTTATGTTTTCCCATCTTAAAAATGTGTTTCTTACGAATATATTGAATGTAATGTTAAAACTACGAATTATTTCTTCTTTCATAACTTGAAGAGTTTATATTTTATAATATCAAGACAATCCATGTCTACAAAACCAAGCAAATTAGGTTTGAATCCAGGAAAGAATTAAGAAAAAATACTAAAGAGTATACCTTTATTAATGTTAAAACCACCATATCTTCCTCCCAAAGGGAACCCCTACAATAAATATATGCATGATGTATGTATATATGTACTGTAGCGTGTTTCAGTCGGAGGTAATGCGCATTTACCAGGCCGCTCAATGGATCCTCGTCAACGGTGCTCCTTTCACTCGTGTGTGCGTCTTCGATGATAGTCAGGCCGCCATAAGATCTCTGTTAAGCGTTGTAAATAACTCCAGGATCGTTAGGCCGCTGTCTCTACCTTCTTTCTGGGCGCTTCAGTGTCTCACTGGTCTGGGTCCCCGGGCAAAGTAACATGCCGCGAAACTGCATGCCCGACGAGCTCGCCAGAGCTGGTGCACTCCTTCCGGAACCCTCTGCAAACGACTTATTTATGCCACTTGCCTCGGTCAAGTTGGCCATTGCGCGTAAATTCTTTTGAGACGCCAACCTATACTGGGTCAATGATTAGTCCAGCTCCACCGCTAGGCTCACCTGGCCCTTGATGGATAGAAGGCGTACCAACCAGTTACTTGGACTTGGTCGTAGCATCATCTCAATCAGAGAGGCCATGCTTACAGGTCATTGTGTTCTGGGTAGGCAAGCGGAAAGGATGCGGCTCCCATTTAATGATGTCTGCCGTAGGTACAGACACGCCGAGGAAGAGGAGAATGTTAGCCCATCTCTTGCGAGGTGCAGATATAGCTTATTTGACTCTCCAATCCTCGTCAGCTTGATGAAGCTATCATCTATTGATGTCAAGGATATAGTTTCGTTTATCAAACTTTCTGTCTGGTTTTCCAGCGTAGGGTAGTTGTGCTTTTGATGTGTAGCCCTTGTGCTTACCAACTTCTTCCTCTTCCCTGGTTTAGAACAACGTGCAGCTATGCGTTCTCCAGTTAGCTTTTTTGATATCAGAGCTACCACTACGAACTAACCTATGTATGTATGTATTGATTGTTAGTCTTTTAAAAAGGCTGTTAATCTTAAGATTATTTGCTTAATATAGGGTCTTCCAATAAAGGTTTCCTATCTTTAATAGTTGATAATGCTGATCTTGTTGAAGCTACATCTGAGAAAATAGTTGTCATTTATTTAGTCTGTTTTACCAAATCACCATAGATGATCATGGATAGAAAAGAAGTACGTTCGCCAAATGAGCTCTAAAGCAGTTAGAAACAGACCCTTATGAATGAGTGTGTGAACAAAAAAATTTTAAAATTTGGAACAACACCAACCCACATGAGATGGGGTTGAGTGAGTGTTTAATGTGGTTTTTGATTTGACAGCATCATCATCAGTTCATATTTTTTTGAGGACGACGTTGGCCATTGTCAACGGCGAGCACTATAGGTCGATGATTTCCAACTTCTTTTGACCCGAATTAAATGAGACTTGACTTTTTCTTGTAGGGTTTTTAAGTCGCAGATGTATGCAAATAAACAACATCCCACAGCGCTCTTCAAAACCAACATAACCCATGCTGGTAGTCAAATTCAACCTGATTAGGAAGCGCTCCACCCAGACAAGCCGTAGCAAACCCATAAAACATTTCAATAATTTCTCAAACACACTTTATTTTATTTAAATTTGAAGATAGGAAGATCTAATAGATCATAGTAGCACTTCCCGTAACTCCTACGGAGGCAGCTAAGATAACCAACAGACGAACTATTGGTGTGATAGACAGAAAAGTATGTTGATTTTCGACTGATCGTCAAAGGGATATACTCTGGTATGCATGACTGTTCTGGCTGACCATATATAGTTCATATAAAAGTGATGTAAACAACTTCCTTCGGCTCCACTTTTCCAAGGACCTTAGTTTCTGCAATCTACAAAGATGCCAACAGGTTGGGATATCGCTTATGAAAGAGGTACATATTCAAAATAGCGATAAAAGCAATAATTAATTATATTTCAGACGTTGTAATGTTATACTAATGATGACGAGGGTTTTAACGAAAACGAAAAATTTGTTGTAGACAGGCTAGGTAGTAAGCTTCTCTGTGTTAGGTATCAAGCAACGGATTTTTGTAAAATAATGCAGCTGATCTGGCTACTCTGTGATCATTACAGAACATCTACTTTGGCCTGAATTCGCAGGATAAGAGCGCGCAACTTTCTTGCTGTGATTCAGTTAAACATGAAAATTGTTTCAGTATGACTAAGTTTGTTAAATATTTAGTTCGACAGCTCGATCAGCCTTTAAGATCAGTGAAAATCGTAAATTAGCGAAAGAGGCTTAGAGTGGGGCAACTCGATATAATTCATACAATTTATTGTTGTTCGATGTCAATAGACTTGAGTATAAATCGAGGCATTTTCATATTATGCGTTATGAAATCCATGCTGATGATCGTACTAATCTAACCTGAGTGAGTAATAACCTCAATGCCTTAGAACATTGCTTTATCGGTTATGTAGCTTTGTCTTTCGTCACTAAGACGAATTAAAGCACTATTGCCTGAGGTATAAATTTATTTTAATAGATATCTTGTGTCACCCTCTACCTTTACGAGAATATTTAAAAAAAGCGTTTTGCTTTGTTTTGTTTTGTTTTGTAGGCTAATAGATCCAGTTCCTGTATGCTTTTTCATAAACATCTTTATCGATTTTGTATATTTCTCATGCTTGTTCGTTTCACCTTGAGTGTCTGTAAATCAAAATGGAAACGTACACAAATTGTAATTTTTATGGCTTAATTTTGAATTTGCATTCCTTCTTAATATCAAGACCATGAAATTGTGATTTCATGCTATAAATGCTTTTAATTTAGAAATCAAATAGAAATTGTTATTGATTTTTTTGTTTTAAATTCCATTTAAAGTTTTCGTAATCAAAAGATTTTTCTCTTTTTTAAATTTTAATTTTAATTTTTCATAGAAACAAATTTTAAATTATTAAAGAATCAAAAAGGAAATACCATTACAACACAATAAAACAATTCAATTACGTACAGAATTTAAATAGTTTTTCTTTGCTTTGTCTCTACTTTTCATTATATTTCACAACCTGATTGTTTCTTTTCTAACATGAAAAAATTAAATGATTTTACCCTACAGTTCAGTAGTTATGAGTTGTACTGCTGGTGTTAAGTTGTCGAGGATTTAATTTTTAATTTGTATCATAAATAGATGCTCCATGTTCGAAAAAATATTTTCGCTTAGCGTGGATGATTACAGAAAGTCTTGGCCTCCTGAGATGGTTTCGTATATTTAGGGTAAGCAGGGTTGTCACAAAGCCGTCTCAATATTCTCCTGGACTATTTGTTCAATTCTTTTTTTCTTATAATTGCCTTCTAATTTTTGGCCACAAAACTTTAAATTTCTCATTTTGTTATTACCTTTTAGCCTTGTTTCAGTTCCACTAGTCAAGTTTTGCAGCAATACAGTTAAATAGCCTGCTATTGCAGATCCTGGAATTATAGAGTTGCCAACTGTCTTTAAAAACTTTGTTGGATATATTTGTAAGCAATTTTTCTAATTGAATTTAGCTCTTTCCCAATAGATGGTGATGGATCCGAACTTCACAGGAATAAGTCCCAATATTATACGTAGTGAATTCCAAAATTATTCTATCTGACGCATAGATGGCGTCTATACTTAAAAATACCATTAATATGAGCTTTAACTTCTCGTTGCAATATCGTGTCAATCTTAAAATATAAAGCAAACACACCACCATCAATTACTAATTCATTCTTAGATCCGTTAAGCAAAGGCCCTTTGACTGAGAAAGAAACGTAATTTATTACCAAACTCTGCTGACCTACATTGTATAGGAAACGAACATAAAGACATCTCTTTCTTTATATCTATTCTTTTGAGCCATTCTTCGTATTGCGTATGAATGTGCAGAGATTTTGTTTAACCGTAAATGTATTAAACTTTCAAACTGGTTTTAAGCTTTATTCTAAGAAAGATATGATGGAAATGCAAAGCCCTTATGTTAACCGTCAAGACCAGGTGGTGTTGTCATGGTGATCCCACTACTACTCTATTACTCTATTACCACTCTACTCTATTTGTAAGGATATACGTATGCATTACGTACAAGTTAAGATCTTATATCGGATTATTCTCCCTCTAAAAGAAACTTATTACAATCATTGAACTGTTTTTCAACAACCAACATTGTTGATTAGAAATTCTTTAGTATCTTAAGATCTTACTCGAAGCCATCGCTATGTTCCTGAGTGAAAACCGACTGTATATACATTCCTCAGTCTCAGGCCGATTGACATCGACATATATGACATTGAGGACATGGCAGAATGTTAAAAAACACATTCTGTCTACCCCTTATGCCAGCCAAAGCCTTTAATTGGTTTTGGCATTAAATTGATAACACCAATCAATCCTTACAACCCTTTAGCCAGGATTACGAGCTAGTTTCTCACACCACTTATGTTGTGTGTGTTAATTTTTATACAAGAGTGGTGGGACATATATACATGGATCATACATACATCGATAATTCCTGAATGCATAATAAAATAATACAATCCTTCAGTAAGGATTACAACCTAGTTTCTTACACCACCTATATTGTGTTTGTTAAATTTTATACATGAGTGGTGGAACCTATATACAAGGATCATACATACGATGATAATTCCTAATAATAATACAACCCTTCAGTAAGAATTACGACCTAGTTTCTTACACCACATATGTTGTGTTTGTTAAATTTATTTATGAATTGCAGAATCTACAGTGTAAAGTCGTCTCCCAATGACAGATTTTTTATTCATGGCTATTTTATTTTACTCTCAGAGTTTTTGCCTGAAATCTGCTAAAAGGAAGTAGCTGAAGAAATATTTTTTCATATTTCCGTTTGTTGGAGATGTCTGACCTAGGGTTTAAACCCTGGTCTCATGTCTAATAAGCCAAAATCCGATCTACTGGACTACGGTGCTTAATTTCTGATGTTTGGTTAAGCAAATGCGTTTTGCACTTGGATTATGGTGTCAATTGTAAAGAACTGTCTTAATTCCTTTCATATTTAAAATAAAGTGCATACAGTTTTGAAATACAATAGAAAATAAAAGTCATAACCATTCAGCAAAGCCATATTCAAGCATAAACTTAACATTCTAAAATAAATGATTGTACTGTGTGTGGTATTTATTATCAGTCCCCCATGCTCTAAGACAATGTTTCATTCATGGTTACATTGTTAAATAAATTCTTTTTCATTTTTTTTTTCGAATTTAAACCAACTATTGTTCTAAATTTGAGACCTTTAGTTATTGTTAAAATGATAGCAAAAATGCAATAACAATTTTATTGCCGTATCTGTCGGCATTCATTTTTATTTTCTTTCTATTTTTCTATGATTTTTTTTTTCATTTTTTTGCTCAATAACCTACTAAAGCATTGGGCAAACAACTAAAGACACATAAATTTTATGATTACGTAGAAATCCTTAACCCTTTCATGCCCGATGTTGCCTATAGGCAACATTGTACATTTTTGTCCATAAATTCCGTAATTTTTAATTGTTTTAAAAGATTTTTTTTTTGCAAACAAGCTTGGTTAAAAACGTGTGAAACCAGAATACGTACGACTCTGAATTTAATATCACTTCATATTTAGGTCAATGACTAACAAACACATGTCCTTAAAAAAAATTTTAGCTCTGGCTCAAAAAATTCGGGCATGAAAGGGTTAAGCATGTTAAGCATGTATGTATGTATGCATGTATGTCTGATAGTCGTATACATAGATTGTCGTAACTGCAAATGCTTCTTTATTGAAAAAATCGAGAAAAAAATTTTTTATTCGAACAACTAGTTTAGCTTTCCATTTCTATACATTCTTACATTCCCATACATGTGTATGGGAATTTTCAGTTGCCACATTATAAAGGATTTGAATAGAGAAACGTTAGAAAGTAAAAAAAATTAATAGAAATATTTGCAAAAATTCATTCGATAGCAATAACATACATAATTGCCCATTACAACCCTTCAGTCAGGATCAGGGCCTAGCTTCTCACACCCCTCATGTTGTATGTGTTAATTTTATACATGAGTGGCGGGACCTACAGTTTAAAGTCTACTCCGAGCGACAGATTTTTGAGAAACCTTTCAAGGTAATTTTCTATTTACTCTCAGAGTTATTGCCAGAAATCTGCTGAGAAGAAGTCACCGAAGAAATATTTTTCAAATTTCGTTTCTGATGTCTGGCCTGAGCTTTGCCAGCACACTACCTACTAGACTACAGCGACACGGGTGTAATAATGGTGTTTGAAAGAAAAACTAGAAATAAATAAATTATTGTACCGCAAGAGCACTTTATTTGATGCTTAAATGAGATTTAATTTGGCCATTGGCATGTTTCATGTTGGCTTTGAGCAGCGCTGTGGACCTGTAGCTTGCGAAAAACCTACAAGAAAATGTCTAACGAATTCAAATCATACGATGCCGGTGGCTAGTACACATCCCCTCCAAGTCAGTACAATGCCCTGTAAAGAGCCGTCCTATTGAAACTATGGTCATGCCCTCAAATCTCTCGTACAGATTATTCAATGCGAAATGCCGTCCTTTTGAAATCACATGTTATTTCAACGACTGATGAATGGCTACGTATACGGGTGGCATGGCGCGTAAAATCTGGAAAAAGGTGGTTGAAGGGCGCACAAAAGGTCTGCTTAAACTCGAGGCGCATTAGTCTTGAACAATAATGATGCAAATGATCCCTGCAGAAGCTGCATAAGCGGCATGCTGGGTACATGCACGGCATTTTGTCAGAGGAGAAAAAAGTACTTTGATGCTTACCGTATGGATCATTTCAAGGATCTGTAAAGGATTGACATTGGCGGTCTAAGTTGCTTCTTCGGTAGCTCTGAGTAGTTGCGAGACTAGGTAATAGCAGCAGAAGTCTGGTAACACAATGGGCCCTATGTGGCCTAAGTTTTTCCATCCGTTTCTCTTAGATGGATAGCCACCTCTGCCTACCTAACTACCGGAAATCACAACCAATTTAAACCAAAAAAATTTTGTAAATATAGAACGTTGAACGAAATATTGAATTACGGCCAAAATCACAATAAATTGGGAAATTTTTCGGTATCCGCTGTGAGCTCTTGGATCACATATGGATTGATATCATCCCAACTGCAACAATTTTATTTGTTCACGTACGAATACATACATAATTGGTCATTACAACCCTGCAGTTAGGATTACAACATATCTTCTCACACCACTTATGCTGTGTGTGTTAATTGTATACATGACTAGTGGGATCTACAGTTAAAAGTCACAGCAATTTTATTTTCTCTTAAAGTTTTTGTCAGAAATCTAATGAGAGGAAGTTGCCAAAGAAATATTTCTTTTTCATATTTCGTTTTGCTTGAGATGTCTAGCCTGAGGTTGAGCCATGGCCTCAGGTCCAGTCATCAGCAAATTGGCGTCCATGCTGAACATGAATTTTCGAAGAAAATTCAGCTCAGTTGTCTAGTTTTCCAGAGCCCGTTCAGCGAACACATTTTTTTGTCTGTGATCATCTATCGTGATTTGGAGACTGAATAAATGACAACTAGCTTGACAGTTCAGTAGCTTCAACAAAATGGTTGTTATTGATTGTCACAATTTGGAGAGGTTATAGTGGATGACGAAGTTGCCGTAGCCTAGTAGGTAGTGTGTTGGCTTATTAGACGTAAGGCCAGGGTTCAAACCCCAGGTCAGCCTACAAAACGAAATATGAAAAAATATTTCTTCGGCGACTTCCTCTCAGCAGATTTCTGGCAAAAACTCTGGGAGTAAATAAAATTGGCATGAAAAGTTTTCTCAAAAGTCTGTCGTTCGGAGTCGACTTTAAACTTTAGGTGCCGTCACTCATATATAAAATTAACACACACAAATTGGATGGTGTGAAAAGCTACGGCGTAATCCTGACTGATGGCTTGTAATGGCCAATTATGTGTAATTAGTGGACGACACAATATTATGAATAGTCCTAGTAAAATATTGCCAAGAAGCCCTAATATCTCTTCGCATTACTTTGCTTTT
Source organism: Sarcophaga subvicina (assembly GCA_936449025.2). NCBI lineage: Eukaryota > Metazoa > Arthropoda > Insecta > Diptera > Sarcophagidae > Sarcophaga > Sarcophaga subvicina. The sequence continues at coordinate 31,480,590 of OW388081.2, forward strand.
GAGTGTCTGCTGAAAACTTCAAACACAAACAACGGAAATGAGCAGAATATGTCCAACCAAGATGTCAAAGATACAGATATCTTTTAATTGATTTTTTTGTCTCAGAATTATTTTCAGTTCTTGTCATTTTGCAACAGTTATGTGTTTGTTTACTAGGGATTCTAAAAAGGACTTCTTCTACCTCCTAACATCTGTTTTTTGTTTAAAGCAATCTCACCTAATGCCGTTGTCTACATTTTAAGTACTTTGAAGCCGTTCTTCAAATGTTCAAAAATTTTAAACTGTGAATATATTTTCACTTGACATTAAGAAAGGTCTGTTGAAGTTTTTCAACATTAAAGTATTTAAGTTCTCAATTGTTTCGCTGCAATTAGTCTTATCTACACGCGGGTTTTATGTAAGCCTGTGTGTTTAGTCGTTTGCCTTTCAGTGTCGTTACATGAAAAAGTATCCGTACTGAAAGTCTATATTTTGCTACCTTCAACTGTCTGCATGTATTCCATATTCTTGTTTTATTCTTGTTTTTTATTTAGTGCTCTTGTATTGTAACATTTTATTGTTCGTTTTCTATTCACAATAATTTTTTTTTTCTTTTTTATGAACTGTTGTTAACAGATGACAACTATTACAAGTTAAATTTTCGTGTAATGCAATGGTTTTAGAGAGTTTCTCATTGTGCGATGCTTTAAGCCATTTTAGCTTAGAGTGTCACTGTCATATTGACATGGGAACCAACTTCATATACACTTGCCCTCTCTGTCTCTTTCTCTCTCTCTCTGTCTCTTTCTCTCTCTCTCTGTCACAAAACACTCATAAACGCACTTTTATTTGCATATGTATTCAGAATACCTTTGAAAGTGCTATCACAAGTGTTAGTGTTGTAGTGTAAAAGAAAGTGTCAGTGTTGGCAATAGTCATTATACAAGTCATATACAATTGCTCGTTGTAGTAGTCGTAGTAGTAGTTTGTATAACAACAATTGCTACAACTACAAATAGATATTGTAATTTTTACAAGAGCATAAACTGTAGCAGAAGTACAAGTACAAGTTACAGTTAGTACATACGCACACACACACATGCATGTACCAACAATTGCTAAACAAATATAAGCAACAGTGTATCTCTATTTTTGCCGTACTGTATTTATGAACTTGTTTAATTGTTTGTCTGTATTTTTTTTTGTTACAGAATTGTTGTGTGCATGTGTTTGTTGAAATAGAATACCATTCTGAGTTTTTTTCTTAATTTTTTTTTTGTGTAATTTTTGGTGGACTATATAACACACTACGCCAGGCTTTTGGATAATTTTAAACATAAGCTGATGTGTTTAAGGTTTTAGGAAAATAGTCTTAATTTCTATATTAATATCAGAATAGCTTTTGAAAAATTTTAATCAAAGTATTTAATAATGTTTCACTCGTAAAATATATTTACGAAACGTTTTTCTTATCGTTCAAGAACAAAACTTTTTAATAGAGATTGTGGCTCATGATTCTTTAATATTTCGTCTTCTTGTTGTTTGGTAGCAAATAAAAGCTAAGATCGCGGACTTTTTCTTATATTGTGTTTATCTTATACAATCGTTTCTGCTATTTTATGGAACATACATACATACTTACATAATTGGTCATTACGACCCTTTAGTCAAGATTACAACCTAGCTTCTCTCACCACTGATGCTGGGTGTGCTAATTGTATACATGAGTGGCGGGACCTACAGTTTAAAGTCGATTCCGAACGACAGATTTGTGAGAAACTTTTCATGGCATTTTTTTTTTTACTCTCAGAGTTTTTGCCAGACATTTGCTGAGAGGAAGTCGCAAAAAAAAATATTTTTTCATATTTTCGTTTTGATGTCTGACCTGGATTTTGAACCGAGGCCTCAAGTCTAATAAGCCAACACAATACCTACTAGAGTACGGCGACTTTTATAGAACTCTTTAACAAATTTTGGTAATAATTAATCAAAAACTCCTTTTATATTGTGGCGAACTACAAGAAACATTCTGTTTGGATCTGCCAATAAAATTTTTATTCAATATATTTTGTAAACATATTCATGAAATTTAACTTCCATTATAAGATCCTGTTTCGAATGTGTCTAGTGCGAAAGAATATGTAGATAAGGTAAACAGAATTTCGGTTATACTAGATAAGAACAAAAACAGCATGGATTGATGTTGATATTAACGGCTGACTGAATATAAATATGAAGAGGCATCTACAACAGAAATAAGCAGAAGCAAACATTAATATAAGGCTGATTGATTATTAAAGCGTCTTTCAAGCTAAAATATTTTCAATTTAAACGGCTGAAATTTAAAGTGGCTGAAATCGTTGGCTTATTAGACATGAGGCCTGGGTTCAAACACCAGCTCAGACGTGTCGAACAAAACGAAATATAAAATAATATTCCTTCGGCGTCTTCCTCTCAGCAGACTTCTGGCAAATAAAATAAAAAATAAATAAATAAAAGTGCTCTGTCGTTCAGAGTCGTGCATAAAATTAACACACACACCATAAGTGGTACGAGAAGTTAGGTCGTAATCCTGACTGAAGGGTTGTAATGACCAATTATGTATGTACATATGTATAGTAGCAGAAATATTAACACATAATGGCCTCATCGTTGATGTTATTCTGACAGCGCAACTTATTTCCAGGTAACATATCCTTTGAGTCACCGTAGTCTAGTAGGTAGTCTGTTGGCTTATTAGACGTGACGCCACGATTTTTAAAAATCTGCCATTCACAGTCGACTTTAAACTGTAGGTCCAGCAACTCATTTATAAAATTAACACACAACATAAGAGATATGGTGTCGTAATCCTAACTAATGTGTTGTAATGACCAAAAATATATTTGTATGTACGGTCTTAAGCACGAACAGAGTTCGGCTAATTAGACAAAAATTCTTTAGTAAAGGAATTTAATTAATAAATGAGAGGAGTAGCAAAGGCTCCATTCGACCCCACTGCCTTAAATATTGCATTGCATTTCCTACATTTAAAATTCATTGAAGATATCCTGAAATATTTATAAAACTTAAGGAGTCAATTAAAAATATTTCTTTTTACTGTTTTCCTGTTGGCCTTATTTAAAATAGGGTCTCCTTAAATCGTTTCTAATCCTTTTTAATTATAAACTGTAACAGAGTAACACTTAACTAGTCCCCTTAATATATGCTACAGTTATAGTATTTTTACATTCTTTTTCTACCCCAATAGCACAAAATACTTGGCATAGTAATGAATCTGAGTATAATTTGTTTTAACAAGTATAACTAACACTACTACATAAACATTACATTTATACAACAAAACATACATAAGCATACACACATAGTCTTCGTATGCAGGTATAATTTCGAAATTCATATGCTTACACGTAAACCAACGTACGTTTAAATGCATACATTCAATGCAATTCATACAATATTTTGCTCTCTGTCTCTAACTCTCTCTTTGCCGTGCATTTGTTTGTAATGTATTGTGTGTATTTGCACAATTACAATGTAATAAAATCCATATTATTGCATGCATTTGTATTCCATGAAAACCGAAAGAAAAAAACGCTCGCAACGTTTGTAGAGCGCGTACATAATAAATGCAACACTAAAGTAAACGTGATAATTGCTACAAATGTTCGTTCATACTTTTATTATCCCTCCTCTACGTTCATATCAGTGCATGCATATAAATTAGGTTGGAAGGGAACCGATTATTTTTACGTCACTCAATGTTTATAAACTTTAGCTAGAACCAAGGAAGAAAAAGAGAGAGAGATAGAGAGAGAGAGACAGTGAATAAGAAAATAAAGAAAAATTGCATTTTAATTTAAATCAACTTCTCAGTTTGGCAGACAAAATAAAGGCTTTCGAACAATACAAATAATAAGTAATGTATGCGTAAACAAACATGAGAGGGGGTATGTAGACTACCTTTGATATTCGTTGGTAATCATCTTATAAATCTTGGCATACGTGCTCAAAATGTTAATTTTGCAATTAAGGAGTACGTTTGTACATAAAATTACGTAAATATGTTGTATAATAAACAATTATAAGTGCATGTGAATGGCATATAAAGAATGTATTGTGCTCGTATGTAATAAAATTATAAATTTTAATTTGTTTTATTGTTATGGCGTTAATGATTTTATTTTGTGCATAAAATTAATCGCATTAATCGTTTAAATTGATTGAAGCAGGTGAATAGGCGCTTTGTTTAAGTAGCAAAATGTGTAAAACAATATATCGACGCCTCCGTTCTATAACATTCTAAGTCGAAAAAGTGTGTTTTGAGTTATGAGCTCTCAAAGTTTTCACGCGATATACGACTATATGCGTATTTTAAGTAGATTTTTCCCTATAACTTCGGAACGGATCGGCGTATCTTAATCAAACATTTAACAGTATTTAAGTTAGAGAACGTAGAATTTAAAAATGCAAGAACATTAAAAACGTTCTAAGTGTACTTAGTTATAGAATGGAGGCGTCGTTATGTACAATGGTGATATAATAATTCCAATAAGAACGTCTCTGCAATGTGATAGGATGCTAGTAGATGTTCTGTAGACTCCACGTTTTCTACTGCTCGAAGTCTTATAAGGGTTCCAACACAAATGTCGCTATTGTCCTTTCCCTATACCTAATAACACCATATAAAGGGTGATTTTTTAGCTGTTATCTTTTTGGCAACACTGGTTTAAACAGCTCACGCACGTTTCGTGTTTTGTTTCACTGTCAAACATCTTCAGTTTGGTCTATAATTTAACCATGAATCGTCTTACAAACGAACAACGCTTGCAAATCATTGAATTTTATTATCAAAATGCGTGCTCTGTTAAGAAAGTTCATCGCGCGCTTCTTCCATTTTATGGTCAATTTAATCGACCCACTGAAGCGGCTATTCGGGCTATTGTGACTAAATTTCGCACCAAATTTACATTGTTGGACATTAAACCACCAACACGCTTTCGTAGAGTGCGAACTAAAGAAAATATCGCAGCTGTATCGGCCAGTGTTAATGATGACCATCAATTATCGATTCGTCGCCGTTCGCAGCAATTGGGCCTCTGTTACTCAACAACGTGGAAAATTTTGCGGAAGGATTTAGGTGTGAAGTCTTTCAAAATACAGCTGGTGCAAGAATTGAAACCGAACGACCTACCGCAACGCAGAATTTTTGGTGAATGGGCTCTTGGAAAGTTGGCCGAAGATCCACTTCTTTATCGAAAAATTGTGTTCAGCGACGAAGCTCATTTTTGGGTCAATGGATACGTAAATAAGCAGAATTGTGGATTTTGGAGTGCTACCAATGCATCCAGAAAAAGTCACAGTTTGGTGCGGTTTATGGGCTGGTGGCATCATTGGACCGTACTACTTCAAAGATGCTGCGAATCGTAACGTAACTGTGGCGAGTTCGGTGAACATTTCATTTCACGTTCGGGACCGGTCAATTGGCCACCTAGATCGTGCTATTTAACGCCTTTAGACAATTTTTTGTGGGGCTATGTTAAAGCTCATGTCTATACAGACAAGCGCGCTTCAATTGACGCATTGGAAGACAACATTGAAGTATTTATTCGTGAGATACCGGCCGAAATGTTGGAAAGAGTATGCCAAAATTGGACTAAGCGGATGGACCATTTGAGGCGCAGTCGCGGTCAACATTTGCATGAAATAATCTTCAAACATTAAATTATATGGACCGTACTATCGATTCAAATAAAGATTTCATGCATTTTTCTGAATTTTATGTGTTTTTTTTTAAATATTTTCCTATAGCTCTTAAAAAATCACCCATTATTATAATTAAGCGTCAGCGGATAGATAATTTACAGATTAGCACATGTCGGTATTGACGGGTCATATGTGTGCGGGGTTAGAGATTCTATTAGAATTAAAAGTATTGCAGAACCATGGAAATTATGGTTAGCGTAACTGGAGAAAAGTCGAGTAGAGACGTCAACAGTAGGTATACTTACTTACTGAATTGGCTAATACAACCCCTTAGTCAGGATTATAAACTAGCTTTTCTCATCAGCCTTGTTTTGTATATTATTTCTATCCACGAGCGTAGGAACCTGCAGTTTAACGTCAACTTTAAACGACAGATATTTGAAAAACTTTTCATGGCAATTTAATTTTATTCTCAGAGTTTTTGCCAGAAGACTGCTGAAAGTACGTCGTTTTTTTATATTTCGTTTTATACTAGATGTCTGAGCCAAGTGTTGACCCACGGACCAGCACACAACCTACTAGACTACTTCGTGAGTAAATATCGCGAACTTGTAAGTAGTAAGTATAGTTAATCGGGAGCCACCCACTTCTGCATGCGTCTTCTAGGTGAAGACCAGTTAGTGTCGAATGACCGAGATCGATAAATCTACACCAACACCATGTATAAAATTACACAAAAAATTATAAAAGTTACACCGTGTTGTTAAGGAGTTATTGTGATGCCTTTTCCATGTACTTATACTACGTACTGCATGAGCTGTAATAATATTTACAAATGACCAAAATATGCCCATACTGTGCCTTTATTGGCTTATAAAGTTTATAACATAATTAAACACAAAATAATAGGGACATTAAAGAAAGCAATAATTCCAACGTTGTCGTTTTACGAAATCAAATTAAATTATTTTTTAAATTACTGTGAACATTTCAAACTTCCTGTAGATGTTAATATAAAATCTCTTATTTAAGCTTCGATCCTTTAAATCATTTATTATGTCACATTTCATTTTACATGCCACACTCGCACGCAAACACACACACAACACACCATCGTTACATTATTATCATTTAAGGCAGTCAAATGACTGTATAATCCTTAAACCAAACTTTAATATCTTTTATATGAGGATACGTCCTCTTATATGCTGGCTGTATTAATACGCTATAAGTCATACGCATAAATTTTCGTCAAAACCAATAAATTTTTTATTGTTGTTATTGTTGTTGTTTCATTTTATTTTTATATGTAAAAATGTTCACAGTAATTTTTTTTTTTTTTTATAAATGTTGTATAAACCGACTTGCTTGTGGCATTAAGTTTGAACGCAACATTATGGCATGTGTTTACAACAGGAAAAGTTACTCACAAACATGATAAAAATAACAGCAACAACACCATCAATAATATCCGTGGCAAATGTGGCAATATTAAATTTGTTTATTTATAACGCGTACTGGGTTAATTTAATTTAAATTAAAAAAAAAAACAAGAAATAAAAAATTTAAATCTTTCTTTGTGAGGAAAATTTTATGATTTTTCTGTCATTTCTGTTTGAAAATATATTATGATTGAATATATAATTAAAATAAATATTCTTTATTATGTTTGATGTTTATTAAAGCCAATACCCTACTACTATATAGTATGTGTGTTAATTTCATCCATTAGCAGCAGCACCTATAGTTGAGCGTTGATTTCGAACGACAGATTTGAAAAACTTTTCATTCGCATTTTATTTACTCTCACAGTTTTTGTTAGAAGACTGACGAGAGGAAATCATCGAAAGAAATATATTTTATGGCTGGGATTTAAACCACGAGCTACATATTTCCTAATCAGCCAACACACTATCACCATAGTCCAGTAGGTGACTTCTATTCTACTCTAGAAACCAAAATTCAGTTCCATATTAAAATTTAGTTGCATAAACTGATGCTATACAATGTATAGCATACATACATAACATACAGTTTAAAGCCCTAGTTATGCTACCGTAACGGAATGTAACCGCAACAGTAAGAAACAGCTGATCGTTTTTGTTATGTATAAAGCAATACGAATGGTTATAGAAATGTAATGTAACGTAACCGGAACGTAAGAATCTGTAAAAAATAGAATTTTCTTACATTTTTACGTGACATCTGTTTAGCAGTGTTAACAACATGTCAATATTAAAAACCATCAAAACTGAAAACTAAAATTATAAACAGAATTTACATTTTGTACGTATTTTATGTGTGTCTGTACTTCACATATTTTAAAAACCCAAATTATAATTTATTTCATTATTAACTTTTATAATTTAAAATAAAAATAAACACTATTTTACTATTACATTATGTAAGTAGTGTTTTTTTATTTTAAATTAGAAAATATAGTTATAGATTTTTAGATAGAAGATAACTACGTTTTAACGTTCGTACAAATTTAGTTTCTGAAATACCTGACCTGGGGGGTTACTCTATAACTCGATACGAAAATTAAAATGTAAGTATTCGAACAAATTGTACTCTGTAGTACGAAAGTACGGAAATTTTTCGAAAGTGATACCTTTGTTTTCTTTTTTTCGTACGAATAAAAAATTCTGTTACTCTGTATTACGAAAACGAGCATAAAAAGCTTAGTAAACATTCGAAAGTTCTTCGTTAGCAATTGTGTTGGTGACAACTAATAATAAATTTAAGTAGTATAATTAATACAAATACATTGCAAAATAAACATAAAATAATATATCGTTAGTCTCATTCGCAAATGTGTTAAATCCCTCTTTTCAAATTTTACAGGAGACACAAAAAACATTGCGGCTTCTTCAGTTTTTAAAAATTTGCAAACTCGCAATTGCAAGTTCGCAATTATTTTTACAAAATAGATCTCTTTAAATGACCTAGACCAAAAATTAAGAATAATTAATATTCGTGGAGTTAGCACCTGATGTTAATATTTTTCGTAGTTTTATGGACTTAGCGTTCTTGCAAACCTTGTAAAATATATATTTGGTATAGTGTTATCGTTTTGCATTAAAATCTCAATTTTTGAAAAAAGTGGACTTAGCGTCTTTGCGAATTTTATATTGCGAATTGTATATACCAACCAAAGACAATACGAAACTGTTGTAGTCTTTATGATGACGCATCTGGATTGGCCAAGGGACATCTAAAAGTGCCGGATGCAAGAAACAAACCTAATAATCTGTGGCAGAAACTAAGAACAGATTGGTTTCACTTAGTCTACCGCAGCGAGATGTTAAAGTTTGGAAAAAAGTAAGCTTAGATAGATCTAAATATTTGAGTGCGATCTATTGCGGAGTTATTAAACATTTTAACTTTTATTAGGTTTGGGCAGACTATAAAAATGGTAGCCAAATTAAACACTTTGATTCAAATCCACAATCATTTTCACCAGTAATTACTCAGTATTTAGTTGAAGAAAATTAGGAGGGATAAGAGTCTATTTATATGGAAAATACAATCAAAAGCACTCAATTTTGTGTTTGTTTTCCTCAACACAAACTAAATTAAGTGTTTTTGTTTGTGTGAAAGTGAAATTTTTTGGCTTACAGAAACAGTACATAAAACTTTTAATAAGTACCTTTAAATAAATATAAAATCGTTGAAATGGATCTAAAAACTCGGTAGTGATAACACTGGTTAACAGCTGAATTAAAGGAAAATAAAAGGCGCCGTATTAAAAGTGATAAAAAGAGTGAAAACGAAGTTTTTAAAATCTGAAATTAATATTAAGTTTGTTTAAAAAACAATAATAAATATAATAAAATAAAAACTCAAACCCAAAAACATGTCTTCTGTATCCATATCTGAATTTTTGTCTTTTAGTTTTTGCAATTTTTATTTCTTTATTTGTTTTTGTTTATTTCTTTTATTGTTTTCTTTACCTTAAAACATATGATTACGTTTTTACGTTCTATAATTGCTCTTACATTTTTACGTTCCGTGCACATTACTGTTACATTGCGTTACATTACGTTCCGGTAGCATAACTAGGGCTTAAAGTCGTCTCCGAACGACACATTTTTTTGAGTAAATTTTCATGGCAATTTTTATTTACTCTCAGAGTTTTTGTCAGAAATATACTGAGTGGAAACCCCCGAATATATTAATATTTCGTTCTGTTGAATATGTCTGACCTGGTTTTTGAACCGAGGCCTAACGTCTCATAAGCCAACACACTAACTACTAGACTACGGCGACTTCAGATTGATGGTATAGTTTTCAGTTTTTATTTCTCCGAAACATGATTTGAGTTTTCGGCTCTTACCTCCATAGCGTATGTCGCTTACGGTATTTATAGAACGCAATAGTAAAAATTCGAAAAGGTCATTGCACTCGGAAAATCTCATTATATGGTGCGCATTATGGTGTGGTGGTGTTATTGTGGCGTAATTTATCGAAAATTGTTTGGCTTAGGTTAGGTTAGGTTAGGTTAGAGGACGTGTACTTGTCAATTAATGCTGGAGTTACCCACACGTAACGTAACGTACCGTAGAAAACGTTCTCTTTTTAGCATATGTAGAACAATGTAAACGCTTACCCAAACGTTCTCTCTCGTTAGCAAAACGGAACGATCCGTATAAAACAGAATTCTCTCACGTTTTTACGTGACATTTGAACATGAGAGAGAGAACATGAGAGATAGAGCAGTGTTGCCACGAAAAAAAAATATCGTAACCAACATTTGTGAAAAAAACACCAAATAAGGAAAAATATGATCAAAATTCGCAGATTTTTAATTTTATTCTTTTCAAATTTAAATTACAATTGAGAAAAAAGAAACAAAAAATAAGAAAACAAAATTATAGCCTCATAATTAATTAATTTTAACAAACAAAACAAAGCTATTTTTATAAGAAAAATAATAACCAAATCCGGAATAATCTACACATTGAACAAAAAACGGCAACACTGATGATGAGCCTGTATACCAATTTCTTTGCATTGTGTTGTGTTTGGTTGTGTGTTGCTTTGTGTTCTGTTTCGTTTTTATTTACATTCTTCGTTGACACATGTCCCGTTTTGAACCTTTCTATAACTACACAAACGTTTTTAAGGCTACGTACATTACGATTTTACGTTTCTTACGCTTGGGTAACCAAGCCATAAGACAAGTACAGTACCCGGAGGTCGAATTGACCCATTGTACAACGTCCTAGTTTCTCACACCACTTATGTTGTGTGTGTTAATTTTATACATGAGTGGTTGGACCTACAGTTTAAAGTCGACTCCGAACGACAGATTTTTATTTATTGAGAAACTTTTCATGGCAAATTTTTATTTACTCTCAGAGTTTTTGCCAGAAATCTACTGAGCGGAAGTCGCCGAAAAAATACTTTTTGTATTTTGTCTTTGATGCCTGGCCTGGAGCCCGAACCCAGGCTTTTGCGTCTAATAAGCCAACACACTACCTACTAGACTACGGCGACTTCCATTGTTTGGCTTGCTTATAGAAAAATTTTGTCACATGTCGGACAGAAATTGCTAGAAATTGTAATTTTATTGTTTGGTTACGTCAATTAGCTACCAAGATCTTCCAATTTGACAACATTACATATTTTTGTGGGACCATGCATGTTGTAGCATCATTTGTCAAGTTATCTTCGAGAGACCACCAAATAAAAAGTGACCGAAATCGACCACAAGAGTGTCATTTACTTAATTGGTTGTTATAACCTAGCTTCGTACATCAGCCATGTTGTGTGTGTTAATTTTGTCCATGATTGGCGGCAAATACAGTTTAATACTGACTCTGAAGGACAGATTTTTGATAAACTTGTCATGGAAGTTTTATTTATTCTCATTGTTTTTTTTTTTTTGCCAGAAGAAAAAAAGAGAAAGTCGCTTAAGAAATATTTTTCATATATGTTTTGTTCGGGATGTCTGAGCTGGGGTTAAAAATCTAACAAGTCAACATGACGACGGCGGCTTTGAGTGTCAGTGCTGCAACCAATTCAGAATTAGTCGGAACGAAATTACAACTTTAAAATGTGTTTTATTTAATTTTATATCATGTATACCCTACAGTATTATAGATTAAATCCTGTTTGTAAAGACTACCCCAAAGTAAAAAGAGTAGCTTAAAACAAACTTCACTAAAATTTTTAAAGTTTTCTTAAGAAGAGAAATCTGGGCAATGAAATTTGGAAGAAAATGGTCAATAAATAACTCCATTAAGGCGAAATATTAACCTTTATATGGTATTCATGTTATCTGAGGTGATTTGCCGAATAAGAATTTCTTTCGCGTTTTTTTTTTTCAAATTATAAACATAAACAGTAACAGGTTTAAACTGACAATAACTTCTGAAAAGAAGAATCTTTCAGTAAATGTTGCCCTTTATAACATGTCACAGTATATGTATAATTATTTAAGATTACAATATTATTTACAATTCTTATTAAATTTTAATTTCAATCTGCATATTGCTCATCATCATGTTTCCTCAGTAAGCTTATACGTGAATGAAATTTAATCACAATGATAATTGGATGTGCAAATTTAAAATAAATCTTCTTGATGGGAATTAAACTCATGCCATTTAATTCGAACATTCAACAAATTGTTTACTTATGGCCATGAAGTCAAAAACTTTTATGAATTCAAACGTTTGATGTTCGACTATAATTTATAAAAAGCACACATGAAGTAAAAGAAAGTCAATTTAAATCTGGTGTGCATCAATTACACTTGAAGGTTAAACTTGAAATGAAAAATTATACATCAGCGGATATTATATTGTTACGATAATGATTTGCTTTTACATCGTTTAATATTAAAACTATAAGCAAAAGCTATAAAAACAAAAATAATTAAGTTTTTACATGATAAACAAGTAAGCAAAAATATACCAACAAAAACCAGTATAAAAAGAGTATAAACAAGTAAACAAAAATGCAACAATAAAAACTGCAAGAATAAATGTAAACAGAAATACAACAACAAACAAGAATAAATCTAAACAACATGTTTACATTTATAGAGATCTCGAGAAGACGAAGCCTCTCAAATTTGACTTCATGATCATTCATTAGACCGTTTACGTTGCCATATAAAAGGCAAGGCAAAGTAGGCAATGAAGTCAGTAAAAATTCAGTCAGTCTTGTGTGAAGACCCGTGGTGTTTGAAGAGAATAATCGTGGTTTTAAGATCTCCGTTATAAAGATCTGTCGAACAATTGTTATTGTTTACCCAAAAGAATGTAAAGAACAATAACAAATAAAGCAATTGTTGAGGTTTACAAAAAGGTGTGAACAGTGGCATACAGAATTGTGCGAACAATGCAGAATTTTAATTAAAACTAAACGCAAATTTATTTTTATTTGCAATCTACGAGCTCATATTTCAAACGTTTTTAAAAAGTAAAAACGCAATAGCATATTATATGTTGCCTTTGATGACCGACGTGGTTCCTAGATCTGCAATATAAGAAAAAGTGAATAAGGTCAACGTGCACATTACCATGCACCGCAAATCGTTTGTGCAGAATATTTAACCACAGATCGATCCTTAAAAAAACTTCATAATTCTAGCTATGTATCACTTTTGATACATACTTGTATTTCATAGAATTTTCGCAATTATTTATAGATTTTATTACAAAATTTAAATGTTTTTATTTATTTTAGTTCATTTTAATAAAACTATTTTACATTATTACATTTTATTATAACTTTTATGAAATTTACGCCAAAATTTTTGATATGATGTACATTTACGTATTGGCACATGGAACGTCCGCACCCTTTACAGGGTAGGCGCTTCCGCCCAGCTGGCGGATGCCCTCATTAAATGTAGGACTGACATCACTGCCATTCAGGAAATGCGATGGACAGGACAAGGATGCAAAAGGCTTGCATCTTGCGATCTATACTACAGCTGCCATGAAAACAAGCACGAATTTGGATGCGGATTTGTGGTTAATAAGAGACTTCGTCACCTTGTCTCTGGGTTCACACCTGTGAACGAAAGAATAGCCACAATCCGCATCAAGGCAAAATTTTACAACATCAGCCTAATTTGTGCTCACGCCCCGACGGAAGAAAAGGACGATGTGGTTAACGATGCCTTCTATGCTAAACTCGAGGACGTATACGATAAGTGCCCGGCCCATGACGCCAAAATCGTCCTCGGGGATTTTAATGCAAAGGTCGGGCGGGAAGGTATCTTTGGCCCCACTGTCGGACAGTTCAGCCTCCACGCAAACACTACCTCCAATGGTATGAGGCTGATCGATTTCGCCGCGGCGCGTAACATGGTAGTATGTAGCATTAAGTTTCAACATCTCGACATTCACAAGGCCACATGGATGTCCCCTGATCGGTCAACATCTAACCAGATCGATCATATTGTGATAGACGGAAGGCACGTATCCAGTGTACTAGATGTGCGCACATTCAGAGGTCCAAACATCGACTCGGACCACTACCTTGTCGCAGCCAAGTTTCGATTGCGCATTAGCGCTTCGAGGTCGGCGCACTCTAGTGCATTGCGAAAGCTGGACGTTAAGAAGCTGCGATCACAAAGGACAGCTGAGGCGTTCTCCGCTCAACTCTCGGATAAGCTACGTCGTTCCCCATCTAATCTCAGCGACATTGGCGGACTGTGGGCCAACATCTCCCACTCCTTGCGCACTACTGCGGAAACAGTCCTTGGTTTCGAACGCCCACCCCAACGAAATCAATGGTACGATGAGGAGTGTCGCGAGGCTACTGCAGCGAAAAACGCCGCATACAAGAAAACGTTGCAGTCTGCCGCTACGCGAGCCATTGTCGAGAACTATAGAGAGAAGAGAAGGGATGAGAGACGCCTTTTCAGACGCAAGAAGAGGGAGCAGGAAAGGCGTGAGCGTGAGGAAGTCGAGATGTATAGATGTAGGAATGACGCTCGAAAATTCTATCAAAAGGTTAAGCGTCTAACCGAGGGTTATAAACCCGGAGCGTCTTCCTGCAAGGACGAAAATGGAAACTTAGTTTCAGATACGCAGGGAGTACTGAGGTTATGGAGGAAACACTTCTCTACTCTGCTACAAGGCGATGACGACACCAATTCCGCCTTTAGAGATGATGTTCCGAACCCGATCGATGATGACGGCGTGGAGTTTCCGCCGCCTAGCCATGAAGAGGTCAAAGTCGCGATTACGCGCCTTAAAAACAATAAAGCGGCAGGTCCTGATGGCCTCCCCGCTGAATTGTTTAAGACCGGATGTAATGAGTTGGTAGGGCGCATGCACCAGCTTATTTACAAAATATGGCTAGAGGAAAGTATGCCCAACGATTGGAACCTCAGTGTCCTCTGTCCTGTCCTGAAAAAGGGAGACCCTACTATATGCGCCAACTATAGGGGTATAAGCCTTCTCCCTATCGCATATAAGGTTCTTACAGGCGTATTGTGTGAACGACTGAAGCCACTCGTCAAATCACTGATTGGACCTTATCAGTGCGGCTTCAGACCTGGCAAGTCCACCATCGACCAGATCTTCACACTACGCCAAATCCTGGAAAAGACCCACGAGAAACAAGTCGACACACACCATCTTTTTGTCGACTATAAGGCTGCCTTTGATAGCCCCATAAGGGATCGTGTTTTTGCCGCAATGTCTGAGCTCGGTATACCTGCGAAGCTGATAAGGCTTTGCAGAATGACGTTGAGCAATTCCTGTAGCTCCGTCAAGGTAGGAATGGACCTCTCCGAGCCTTTTGATACCGTGCGAGGTTTCAGACAAGGCGACCCCTTATCATGCGACCTCTTCAACTTCGTCATGGAGAGTGTTCTGCGAAAGGCAGGAGTGCATCGCAGTGGCACTATTTTTCAAAAAAGTGTCCAGTTGCTTGCGTACGCCGACGACATTGACATCATAGGGCGTACGAAGCGAGATGTTACTGCTGCCTTTAGTGCTATTGAACGCGAGTCTACCAAGATGGGTTTGGCAGTAAATGAGGGCAAAACAAAGTATATGTTATCGACGAGTCGAGACGCGCGGCGTTTTGATTCTCAGATTACGGCCGATAACTATACTTTTGATACGGTCAAGGAATTCATATATCTTGGCTCCGCCGTTACCACCAGAAATGATGTCAGTCTGGAGATCAAGCGCAGGATCACTCTTGCCAACAGGTGCTACTATGGTCTCAATAGGCAATTGAGTAGCAGAGACCTCTCTCGTACGACAAAACTAACACTCTACAAGACACTCATCCTACCCGTGCTTCTTTATGGCGCAGAGGCATGGACCCTATTAAGTACAGATGCAGCGGCCTTGAGAGTGTTCGAGAGAAAAGTACTGCGCAAGATCTTCGGTCCAGTGCGAGTTGGCGATGATTTCCGTATCCGATACAACAGTGAGCTGTATGAGCTCCTCAACGACATGGACGTTGTACAGCGTATTAATATCCAGCGGCTGCGCTGGCTCGGCCATGTCGTTCGAATGGAGGAGGATGCGCCGGCAAAACGGGTATTTGATGCGGAAATCTGCGGAAGTCGGCGAAGAGGACGACCTTGCATCCGTTGGAAGGACCAAATCGAGGAAGCCCTGTCATCGATTGGTGTGACCAACTGGCGTAGGCGCGCACGAAGCAGAGGCGCCTGGAAGGATGTGTTGCGGCAGGCCGAAATCCGATAAACGGGTTGTTATGGCCAATTAAGTAAGTAAGTAAGTACATTGTAGCATGGTTTTTAACATAAAAATCAAACACTTCATGTTAGCTTGGTTTTATTTTTTCTAAGTGGTAACAATTTGACATCTAGCACCCTTGCTTTGTGGCGATTTATGAGTTTCCAAATGTTTAGATGCGGCAGCTTATTGTCACTCCCATCAGTAACGCTCCCAATCGAGGGCTAGCTGAAACCTGGTGGCATAAACCATTGTTATATTTCACTAGAAACATTTGTTGTCGACGTCATGTGAGGTAAAAAACTTTCCTGTTGCAATAGAACATCGATTATGTCAATAACAATGCTCTCTCTTTGATTCCTCTCTGGTGTCCCGGATACAAGTTTCCCCAAATACAGCTAAAGTAGTTGCTACACACGTAGCATGTACTTGAATCTTAAACTGTCAATTCGATTTATAACGAAAATAAAATTCAATTAGTTACTAATCAGCAGCGACAAAATTCTTGGGATTATTAAAAGCTGAAAGATTTCAGCCCGTTTTTCGACAAGGCGTAAATTTATCATCATTTGCGAGTAGCATTAGGAAAGCGAATGATTTGTTATCTCATACGTACATAGTTGAACGAAATACTATCATCTGTAATATCTATGATGTAGAACATAGGACGAAACACTTTTTTCTAATGTTTGTCTGTCGCAGAAGATAAATATGAGACGAGCAGTAAGGAAGACTCTACAACATTTCATGCGACAGCTGCTAGCAATCTGCGTGAAAATTGGTAATATTTTTTTCCCCCAAACTCCTAAAACGGTTCTCTATTCGAAGTAGTAGCATCTTTTTCGATTAACGTCTTTTTTTGTCATGTTTGTAGCTGACAATACTTGCGTCAATTCATAAGAGGAGCTTCTGTTTTCTTTTTCTTCAGAATCTTTAGTAGTAGGAATATTACATATATATGTACATATTTAATCGGCCATTACAACCTTTCTTTGTCTAATAAGCTAACATAGTGCATACTAGACTACGACTACTTCAATCAATATCAAGAACAGAAAATTCAACTTTTTCACTCTCATCCAACACTTAACTTTCCACTCCTTATCAAATATCATAAATAATGTATTATTTACGATAAAACTTCACAAAATCTTTTGAAAATTTAAAAAAAATTCAAACACGAAAAAAAGAAATGCGATAAAATGATTCTTTATTTTCGGCGAATGCCTCTCAGTAGACGTTAAACTGTATGGATACAATTGACGCGTTTAACATGATAGTGATATGAGAGGGTAAGCTGTGATCCATGCAAAAGGGTTTAAATGGCCAAATAATATACGCATGTATGTATGTTCATGGTTACAAAAGCTGTTGTATAGCCCTGTCTTTATCCCATCAGCACTAGAAAAGATAATATCTTTAACTAACATCATGCAATAGACTGGGGCTCATTTAGCTAAGGTCCTCAGAATTAAATGCATTATAAGCTATCATAGCAATGCAATCATCCTAGGTTCTGTTAAATAGATTATCACTTTCGTAGCCGTTAAAACTTGATTAATTCAACTCTACAAGGAAATGATTAATAGATAGGAGCTATGATTTGTGAAAGTCTAATATTCCTTAAAGGAAAGCCTAATTCCTAACGTCTGTAAGGATAAATTTAATTTGTAGGTTCTGTGAACTGAATTTAATTTATTTACGAACACATAAATAATTGGTCACTACAACCCTTCAGTCAGGATTACGACATAGCTTCTCGCACCACTTCTGTTGTGGCCGTTAATTTTATACATGAGTGGCAGGACCTACAGTTTAAAGTCGATTCAGAAACTTTTCATGGCGATTATATTTACTTTTAGAGTTTTTGCCAGAAATCTGCTGAGACAAAGTCGCCGAAGAAATATTTTTTCATATTTCGTTTTGTTGCAGTTGTCTGACCTGTGATTTGAACTCGCTGATGTCTAATAAACAAACACAACACCTGCTAGACTACGGCGACTTCTTCAATTTAATTACGTATGTTTAAAATAACGCACAAAACTCTTTATCTGAAAGTATTCTTTGGCTCTTTTCACAACATTTCCTTGTATACTACGTAAATACATTAAAATTGTACAGCAATTGATTCCAATTATTTTAATTCCTTTGTATCCTGAAAGTATTACTAAGAAGCTTTAAAGGGTTAGAGTGTTTAAGCCTATAATTAATACAATAACAAATTAATTAATGGTTTCTATTTCCTACCTAATTACAGCATAAATTCCTTTAGTTTTTCTGGAAAGTGAAAAAGTGTATGAAATACACGGAAATCCTAGGGCCAATGTAATTAACATTACAAAACAAATAAACTTGTTTCCCTGGGGATATTTGCTTTTTTTCTTATTATTTTTCAGAATTCAACGTGGAATGCTGTGAATAATTAGCGAAAAATCAACAACACTTTTCAAAGAACAGCTAAAGGAAAGGTGAGTAATTAAAATAATATTTTTTACAAGTAGAAATTCATATGAAATGAAATTCTTATGAAATTATGATTTCTGTGATTATGGCTACAATGATTTATAAATTTAATCCTGAATTATTTATTTTAATAGCCACCATGTAGCAAATTGGTTAGCAAAACCAATTAATTTGATTTTCTACACTACTACTACTGTTTGCTTTAGTCCCCACGAAACAAGGCTTTCATTGAGATTTCTATTTTTAATTGCATTTATTGAAGAAGTAAAACTAATCGTGGTCTATTTTATATACCAGGTTTGGAGCACCGGTGTGAAATGAGCTCTTTTTGTGGAAATAAAATACTTTTAATTGGAAAGTAAATTACATTTTATTCAAAGTGTTGACCATTGCTGGATACACAGTTTTTTTCATATTTTAGGCTATTTTGACGTGAGGCCACGGATCAAACTCCAGTTCAGACATCAAAAGGAAAATATGAAAAATATTTCGTCGGCAATTTCCTCTCAGCAGATTTTTGGGTAAAACTCTGAGAGAAAAGTTTCTCAAAAAATCTGTCGATCGGAATCGACTTTAAACTGCAGGTACCGCCACACATGTATAAAATTAACACACACCGCATTAGTGGTGTGAGAAACTATGTCGTAATCCTGACTAAAGGGTTATAATGAGCAATTATGTATGTTATGTATTGTATGTGCTATGTGTGGTTTACAAACGAATAAATCGCTTCGTCTTTTGACACTCAATTTACGACATCCTCGTAGAAATCGAAATTCTACTCCGCCTCTGCGTTTCTCATCGATGAAAGCAAATAGTAGTCGGAAGGAGACAAGTATGGTGTATACGATAGGTAGGGCAGCAGTCTCCAGCCTAATGCTTTGATTGTATCCTGAAACGTTTTTCCTTTGTGTAAAGGTGCATGCCAGTATTACCTTGCCACGCCTTGTGGCCCATTCACGCCAGGTCCACAGTATTATCTTCCTGCCGACTTGATCTGGTTTGCTGTCGAAGTTGTTGGTTGTGTCGTGATTTTTTCGTTTAAGGTTCTGAAAATAAATCCAGTTTTCATCACCAGCAAAATTTCGATACAACACTCAGAAATATTTCGCCTTTGAAAAAAAAAAATTCAAAAGCGAGGTTTGTGTCCCGTATCTGCCTATCTGTCATTTAATTCATATAGCAGCCAATTTCAAGACTGTTTGATCTTTAGCCTTTTAAAGGATTAGAAATTGTGCAACATTTAACGTTTCTGTCATTTGCTTTTGACTCAAATGTTCATTTCATTTGGTAGTTCGCTGTCTACTAAACTATTTTTGGTGGTGTTCCACTTTCTTCATTTCTCACATCAAATTGTTATCTCTGAACTGTCGAAACCATTTTCAATATGTTGCTTCGGATGGAGCATCATCACAATATGCCTCGACAAGCATTCGATGTGACTTATCAGCACTTTTCTTCAAATGTAAACAAAAAAATTAATGTTTTCCACAAAACATCGTTTTCTGGTACTAAATTCACCATTTTCAACACATTGAATATATATGACGTCGTTTGTCCACTGATATAATCTATTTTGATTATGTTACTTAGTTGCCGTAGTCTAGTAGTCAGTGTTTTGGCTTATTAGACGTGAGGACACGGTCAGACATCTCCAGCAAAATGAAATATTAACATATACAATTTCTTTGGCGACTTCCCCTCAGCAGTTTTCTAGCAAAAAATCTGAGAGTAAATAAAAGTGCCATTAAAAAGTTTCTCAAAAAAATTTGTCTTTCAGAGTCAACTTTAAACTGTAGATCCCGCCGCTCATGTATAAATTTAATACACACAATATAAATGAAGTCAGAACCTAGTTCGTAATCCCGACTGAAGGGTTCCAATGATCAATTATGTTATGTATGTATGAATACGAATACGTTTGGCAGATGTCATTGCCAATACAAAAAACAAAACAAACAAAAAAAATCAAAACTCATTCACACTAGCTGTTCCCTATGGAAACTCCATACCGATACAACTGGTGTATATCAGAGATCAGCAATGAGTATTCAAAAAATGAGTAGAATCGAATCATACTCATAATTTCTGATACTTATACGCATTCATATAGAAGTCGACGTAGTCTAGTAGATAGTGTGTTGGCTTATTAGACGTAGGGCCACGGTTCAAACCCCCAGGTCAGACATCTGTAACAGAACGAAATAGGAACAAAAATTTTCTTCGGCGATTTCCTATCGGTAGGATGATTCGCCGTAGTCTACCAGGTAGTGTGTTGGCTTATTAGACGTAAAGCCAGGGTTCGAGCTCCAGGCCAGACATCAAAACAAAATACAAAAAGTATTTCTTCGGCGACTACCACTCAGCAGATTTCTGGCAAAAAAAAGTTGCTCAAAAATCTGTCGTACGGAGTCGACTTTAAGCTGTAGGTTTCACCACTCATGTATAAAATTAGCACACACAACATAAGTGGTGTCAGAAACTAGGTCGTAATCCTGACTGAAGGGTTATAATGACTAATTATGTATGTATGTATACGCATTCATACTTATTTCAAAATATTATACTCTTACTACGCATATTCAAAGATTGAAGTACTCATTGTACTCATACTTAAAACTACGCATGATGTTGTTGATTTCGACTCTCCATGACTCTTCATTTACTTTCTTCTTTTTTTTGGAAATGCAACAACAATTAAGACTGTAAATTTTTATGAATGAATCGACTCACTCGAATCATTTATGAGTATTATACGCATTTTTCTAAATTTATGAATCTGAATGAGTAGGCGTATGAATCAAACATATTTCGAATGTTGTGAGTTTGATGTCAACGTTGTAGGCATACTCATTGCAACTTGTTCTTATAAATCAACGTTGTAGTGAGTATGAATGAATCAGAGTAGGTGAATTTCAATATTGTTGACTCACTTATATATTGAAAATTTCATGAGTGCTTATGAGTAACGAAAAAACGATTCAGTGCTGATCTCTGGTGTATATCGCTCTTATTTGTAATTTTCTATAAAAGAATTGTAAAGAAATCTCATAAAAACCTCATCACTTGTATTTATATTTTTCAACACCCAACCAGTAATGTCTTTTAAAAAAGAAAAAACAAAATTCTTATTTATCATGCGATAGACATACATACATACATAAGTAAATATCATCATAATCATATTCATTCATTTAATCTGTTGTGTTCTTTTTTTTTTGTTGATTTATCTACAATACCAACTAATTATTATGATTTCACTTTAAATGATCTGAGTGTTAAATGCGGTTGTTACAGATTTCTATGCATAAATTAAAATTTTTTTTATTTATTTTTCATAATTCCTTTTATAAATTATTCATGGAAAATTACGTTACAAATTTCTTTTCATATTTCCCCCCCTCCACACTCTCTAACTACACTTGAGTTGCCATTTGTTACAGGGAATATAAAGAAACTTGAAATGAATGAGGAAATCTGAGATGAATTTATTTTACATTTTAATAACAAAGATTTATTTCTTGTTTATCTTCGTGAGTTTTTGTGTTTTTATATTCTTTTTTGATTTATTTTTATCATTGCAAATCAACAGGTAGAATTTATTCAAAAGAAGGAAAAACATCTTTTATTTGGATTGCCATGAAAACGTTAAATATTTCATTGTTTTCTTTGAAAGGAAAAAAAAACAAATTTTTTCTTCAACAGAACAGCATTTTCTTTTAAATATTGTATGAAGACAACAAACTACAAACGGTTGGAATAAAATTTTTTTTAAATATTTTCTTATGAAATCACTGCACATTGGGAGTACGATACTCGAATACGCAGAAAGAGTTCTTTGAGTTCATCATTAAATAAATTCCGTTGTTTAATAAAGCAGGCCCAAAAAGTTGTGTGTATTAATTTTATACATGACTGGTGGGATCTAGAGTTTAAAGTCAACTCCGACCAACAGATTTGTGAGAAACTTTTCATGCCAATTTTATTTATTCACAGAGTTTTTGCCTAAAATCTGCTGAAAGGAAGTCGCTGAAATATTGTACATACTAAGCTACGGCAAACGATTTTGAACGATTAACATTGGGATATCTGCCCAACGAGCTATAGTTATAGTCCTTATAGTTGCTGCTGCTGACTTTTGACAAAATCGTCAGTTCATTCGTCCCTCTATCCGCATGGGCCAAATTAAATTTTCATCGGTTGTCCTGAAGCCAAAAACTTTCTCTTTAATCTGTCAAACTTAAATCTAACGTATCCTGCTGTTGCAAGTTTAGTTTCGGGCAGATTAGTCTCAAAGGACTATTTATATACAAATACACTTGAAGTGTGTGGAACCTGTGCGATATAGTAACACAGTTTGCTGTGATGTCCATTTACCGTGCAATGCATCTTCCATTCCGTATGCCACTGTTTTAGACTAGCCATTCCACAATTCATTACAAAGAGTAGCGTTTTCGAGATGCCTTGGACGATTTTGGATCTCATGTGGACAGGTATCGTTAATTTCGTGTGTTCGTCTACCCATTCATCCAGAAATGAGTCTCCTCGCTGGAGATAATTTTTCCATTAAAATAAGCTTTAATTGCCAATTGGTTCAGAGGCAATTCAGAGAAAACACGTTGTTGCCTCTGGTCCACATCTATTGGCGCATGGGGATTTTGCCGAACAGACGGAATAAATTGCATGTAGCCTCTAAAATATGGCCGTCATCTACCGTTTAACTTAGGAAGTCCCTATTGAAACATCAGATAAGCTTATAATATTGTTGATTTTGGCCACTAAGCATAATTAAATAGGGGAACGTGAAGTCAACGGTGTCTAGTAGGTAGTGTACTGGGTTATTAGACGTGAGGCCACGGTTCAAACCACAGGTCAGAGATCTTCCATAAAAAGAATTAAGAACAAATATTTCTTTGGCAAATTCCTCTCAGCAGATTTCTGGCAAAAACTCTGAGAGTAAAATAAAATTGCCGAGACAATTTTCTCAAAAATCTGTTGCTCAGAGTCGCCTTTAAACTGTATGTTCCGTCCACTCATATATGAAACTAACACGCCCAAAATATAAATGGTGTGAGAAGCTACACTATGGAGCAAAAGTGAACCTTTTTTCTTAAACAACAAATGAAAAAAAATGCTTAGCATAAATTAACTAAAGATTTATTATATTCCACTAAATATTAAAAATTAAAATTACATTTCATTTCATACTCACTTTTGCACTCTTTTCAAAAAATTCAGAAAAACTATTTTAAGAACCGGTTATATATCCTTTTTGACGAATAACTTCTTTGATGCGATGTGGTATATCTCCACTAGATTTCCGCAGTATTTAAGATCAATGTCAGCCCTCATTTTATATATATTTTCCTAGAGTTCCTTAACACTTCCAGGTTGTTGTTCAAGACCCCCCAGTTTACGGTTAAGTATGGCCCACAAATATTCGATGGGGTTTAAGTCTGGACTTTGTTCAGGCCACTCCATCATTTGAAAATTTTGAACTAGTTTCGATTTGTGTTTCCGATCATTATCCTGTTGGAATATTCCATCATCCGCGCTACATTCCCACTGTCCTAAAGCTACTGGTAAATTTTCATACCAGTGACTGAAGGGTAATGATGAATTATGTTATGTTATGTATAGAGCGATAACGAAAGTCATGAAAAGCTGTATCTGAAACTTTGGCGTTAAGACATATAATAGAGTCAGCATTACATACATAATTGGTCATTACAACCCTCCAGTCAAGATTACGACCTAGTTTCTCACACCACTTATGTTGTCTGTGTTAATTTTATACATGAGTGGTGGGACCTACAGTTTAAAGTCGACTCCGAACGACAGATTTTTGAGAAACTTTTCATGGCAATTTTATTTACTCTCAGAGTTTTTGCCAGAAATCTGCTAAGAGGAAGTCGCCGAAGAAATACTTTTTGTATATTGTTTTGATGTCTGGCCTGGGGCTCGAACCCTGGCTTTACGTCTAATAAGCCAACACACTACCTACTAGAATATGGCGACTTCAGGGTCGCTATTACCCAGTTCAAAACTATTAAAAAGAGGCAAATTATAGTACATAAATACAGTTTCATTACTCGCAATAATTTTTGCAATTAATTAATACTAAAACACTAAGTGATGGGATGTTGTAATTTTAAAAATTTATTTCAAACAGAATTATAATTTATTTTTGGAGCCAACTGTTCCTTAGACTCAGTGAAAATGCATTATAATAAATAACACTAGACACTCATGTTCAACAGTATGAGTGATTAAAATAACTCGTCCACTAGCTTGACAGTGTGTAACATAAAGGACGTATGATCACATTTTGCTGTTCTTCATTTAATTAACGCACTCAACCAAAAATATAAATGACAACGCATGCATATGGTTTCAACTACTTTTCTGTTCAACAGAAAATCCAAAAAAAATATATGCCAACCAATACAGCATTTTGCTGGCAAAGCCATAAATATGCAGCAACTACACACATATTCAACAGTAGAGGATAGATTCATTGCCTACAAAATTAAGTTAAATTAACATGGCAACGTGCTTTGATCGAAGAGAGAAAGAAGGAGAGGGAGAGTGTGATTTTTGTAATACATGCTGATTATTTAAACATTTCAAAAATCTCTCTCTTGTAATTAATTTTATAATATTTCCTTAAAATCCATTACAAACTTAATAATTTATTTAATATTTTCCTTCTAGACATGTAGACACATTAACTGCTCTTCCTTAATTACAAAAATTTTGAAAATAATTCCCCATCATAACATTGGCTTAAAATGCTTAATTCCTTCCAATCCTTTGGCTTCCATTATCTTTGTTATAATTCTTAAATTAAATATTTAGCCAGCATTACTAGCATGTTAAGATAATAGTCTCTGGATAATTGTGTTTTTGCCATATGAAGCATGATCTAATGCTTGCTGCTCGCACTAGGCTATGAAAATAATTACAACTTATAGCAGCAGTCCGTCTCTGATGTTAAAACATACTTCTTCATGCATATGTATGTGGTACGTTTTGGAGGAATGAAAGAGTGTATGTGGCTAGACAGCGAATTTATATTGCATTATCAGGAGACATATTGCAATTTATACAGACACATACAGTACAACACTTATAAGGCAGAAGAGGCATTCCACGTAAGAATAAGTGTGATAATCTTATCACACAAATAAATATTTTTGATTAAATATTACAATTGCGAAGACAGAGTTAAGACTTAATAACCTAACAGAACTACAAAAAATTAGGAGAATATGGATAAAAAAACTATCAATTTACAACAACAAATACTATATGGAATATCGTTGAAGTTGCCAGACTAGAATTTGCCAGACAGAAACTGAATGAAGTGTAAATTGAGCTATAAATAACGTTGCTATTGCAGTTTTCAAAAAATTCGTGACGTATAACGGCTCTGCTAATATCACTGTGCTGTTTAATCAAAGAAAAAACAAAAACAAGTTTCCCTCCTAAAAAACTGATTGTAAGGTTCTAGAAGTTGCCAGACAGAAGCTATAGATGAAGTGTAAATGGAGCGACAACTAATGTTGCCAGTACAGTTTAAGAAAATACGTAACGTATAAACACTTGTCAATTGTTACTGTTATGTTTAATCAAAAAGAAACAAAAACAAACTTCCCTCGTAAAAAAACTCATTGTGAAGTTCTAGCAGTTGCCAGATGGAAGCTGAATGAAGTGTAAATGGAGCGACAACTAATGTTGCCAGTACAGTTTAAGAAAATGCGTGATTTTTCTATTATCTCTGTTATGTTTAATCAAAGAATAAACAAAAACAAAGTTCTCTCTTGAAGGAGACAACTATTCCTATTCAAACTATAAGACAAACAATCACTATGAGTGAGATACCCTAACTTAATAGTTAATACGAGACCGAGCTTTAAACAGCAATTGACAAAATAGCTGGTGTTAAGGCATATGCTGACGACTTTTATCAATCGTTGTTGAATTGTATGCCCCGTAGATAATACAGGTTCATAAATGTTCAGCTCAGGTTCGTTGTCCTGTGTCTATAGGACAGAGTCGGATGCATCAAAGTCAAAACAATGGTATAAAGGATAAAAAATGCATTCCATTGTAGATGAACAGCAGAGCAAACTGTGCTACTAACTCAGACAGATTCCGTCAGTTCAAGTGTATTTGTATAGAAATAGTCCTGAGTGTCCAATCTGCCCGAAACTGAACGTGAAAGTTCGACAGATCGAAGGGGAAACTTTAGGCTTCAAAAATTGAAAATTTAATTTGGCATATGTGGTAAGAGTGATGAGTGAATGATTAGCAGTTACAACGATATCGACATCTGCTTGGGCAGATATCCAAGGAAAATGTTAATCTTTCAGAATCGTTCACCATAGCATAGTACGTAGTATGTTGACTTATTAGACAAGACATCGAGTTTCAGCGACTTCCTCTCAGCAGCGTTCTGGCAAAAATTCTGTCACTCGGAGTCTACTTTAAACTGTAGGCACCGCCACTCTGGTGTGAATAGCTAGGTTGTAATCCTGACGAAATGTTTGTAATGACCACAAGTTAATTGTTCTGAAACAATTAAAGTATAAGTTGTATGGCACTTACATAGGTATAATACTCTGAAGGACAACCTAATATATGTTCATAAACAATGATATGCAGCTCGTTAGAAAGAAAGAAAAATTATTACTTAACACACCTTTTTAAGTGTGAAATTACTCACATAAGCAACATAACAGTCAGTTTTCACTCATACATGCATTTGTTATTACCACAGTGTTCTGTGCGATGCTGAAAGCAGCTTTAGTTTGCACTTTTTCATATGCTCATAGATGTACAACGTACATACATACATGTGCATACATGTTCATCATTCATTGTGTCATTGTATATGCCACATAGCATAATGCACATAAATATTCGTAGACATCTACCACTACATGAAGTATTCCTTATGTTACTGCATCACACATATACAGTTAAGTCAACATTAATACACATGCAAATAAATTTATACACGTTGAAAATTACTTCTTTTTTTAACTCATTACTCTTGAGTCACAAGTCATGAGCATAGGCTACATGCGTTACTCATCATCATCATCAACATCATGCTCTCTTCAATTGCTTCGTTTTACTTAAAAAATGCTGGCAGGAAAAATACAAAGAAAACATAAATAAAAACCCATCTGTGAAATGGCAAACACATCGTATACATCGAGAGAGTGATGGAGTTGGAGTTCGAGTTGGAGTTGTATTTTTCAATATTTTTATTTTCCACTGTATTTTTATTACATTTTTAATTATGTGCATATGAGTGTAAGTAAATACAAGAGTATTGCTACTTTAATTTCACTTTTTATTGCTGCCACTGCTGCTACTTTAGATGGGTTTCATTAAACGTATGAACATGATTATTGCGTTTATAGAGATGATACGTCTTCTTACTCTCCCTCTTCGTAAGATGTGTTTCTCATTTTTTTTTACCTCACAATGTAATTTCTTTTTCATTAAAATATTATTTGCACGCTTTTTTTAATAAATTTAATTTTTGTGAGTGGGAAGAATGTATTAAAAAACGAATAAACACTCACACACTTGAAAAAATAAAATGAAATTTAAAGAATGAAGAATCTTATATCCATCCAGTTAGCTATGCTACCCTACATTTCGAATTAATTTATGTGAGGTAGCGGTCACCAAATTTCGATAATTACAAACTTCTGTTGGTCTGAATTGGATGATGTTTATACACTATCGACATGTAGTTTCAGCAGGACAACGCTACCTACTACACATCTCACACTAGCAATTTGAGGCCATGGTCGTCTCACCTAGATGTGATGTGAACTGGCCACCAAGATCCCCGTTAGACTTTTTCTAATGTGATTTTCTTAAGCCATAGGTAAACCACAGCGATCCTTAAAGTCAACATAGCCCATGCAATCAATCAAATTCTTATTTACTTACCATTCAGTCAGGACTACGACTTAGCTTCTCACATCACTTATGTGGTGTGTTATAATTTTATAAATGAGTGGCGTTGCCTACAGTTTAAAGTCGACTCCGAACGATTTTTGAGTCTCATTTTCATGGAATTTTTTTCTCTCAGAGTTTTTGCTAAGGGGAAGACACCGGAGAAATATTTTTCATATTTCGTTTTGTTGGAGATGTCTGAACTATGCTTTGAACCGTGGCCTCACCTCTAATAAGTCAACACACTACCTTCTAGAATGCGGCGACTACGAAAGTGCACTACTACTTAGTTGGTCACTTCAATCCTTTAGTCAGGATTACGACCTAACTTCTCACACCATTCATTGTTGTGTGTGTTAATTTTATGCTTGAGTGGTCGACTGCGAACAACAGATATTTGATACCTTTTGGCAGCAGACTGCTGAGAGGAAGGGACCGAAGAAACATTTTCTTCATATTTCGTTTTGTTCGACTTGTCTGGGCTGGAGTTCGAACCACGGCCTAACGTCTAAAATGCTAACACATTACTTACTAGACTACGGCGACTTTTAGCGATTAAATTCAGGCTGATTTATTCACAAGAGTCATTGAATGAGTTTCGCAACTAGTAGACGTGGAAAAGATTAGAACGATGTTGTATTCAACAAATCTTTTAAGCAAAAAAATGTTCGATGATATCTCACCCACACTTAGTATAACTTGATTGAAAACCCTAGACAAAGTCCAAATCAATTCGGGTTTCAAATTTTGATTTGGAGCTACTCATTCCGTGTAGGACACATACGTTTACATAGATTGCTTACGTTGGTGTAGAGTGTTATTCCCAAAAAAAAAATGTATCATAATATACACAAAGCTTATGGTAAATATGAGACAAAAAAAGGCAACATTAATGTAGCGTGAGAAGAAGGTGAATTAAAGTGAAGAGTGTTTTTTTTTATCATCTGTGAACTATAAAGATGTCAACACGTGTACAGTGGTGTTTAAAAAACCATGTAAAATGTTGACAAGTTTTATGACATCTCTTTATATAAATATTTCAAGGAAAATGTTGGATTCAATTTATTTTTCTTTTACTAATGTTCTCAAAGACGAAAAGAAAAAAGGAACCCAAGTTATTTAAAAGCGTCAGTTTTTTGATTTGTTAGGTTTTTCAATAGCCAAGTTTAGAAATTTTTTACATTCATAGAAATTCAAATTGCTGTTGCTATGCTACTTTATGTTTAATATCCTTTTTTCTTTATTTTTTTTTTTTGTATAAAAATCTTTCTTTGTGATAATAAATGGCTTCGTTCTTTTTATTTTAGGGCCATTATTACAACTTGCCGTTAAACTTGGGTTTAGTTAAAGGCACATATAGCTAAAGGGAACTGTAAAGTTACCTTTAACTTATTTTCGTTATTACGATAAAATTTTTGAAAAATATGGCAGTGGCGGAGCAAGGTCGATAAAACTGCTCAATTATAAAATTTTTTTTAACGCAGTGGAAACCGCGAGCTTTGTTTTTTTGTTGTATATGCTCATTTTGTTTAAATTTGAAGTTGCCATAATGAAGATAATATATAATATAGCAACTTCAAACATAAAGTCACCTTTAAATGTTAAAGGTAGGATGATCCTCCCTTTAGCTTAACGATCACTTCTATCTTATTGGGTACTCATAATAACGAAAAACAATTTATCTGCCCGTTAAAATCCTCCCTTTAGTTAACGGCAAGTTGTAATAATGGCCCATAGAAAGTTTTTATAATTATTTGGGTAAGACAAGATTAATTTACTTAGAAGGCTTGTCTACTACGAAATTAAAAATCAATTTAACCCGCCTGAAAGGATATTTATTTTGTGGAAGGTTTTGTCATTTATGATTACAGATGGGTGGGTCAACAACCGAAGACTGCGTGTAACTTACTACAAAAGTGGTATTTTTTTTGCATTACGAATCATAGGCGACATATTTTGCAAATTACTGGTAAGATTTTAAAGAAATTAAAGAAATTTATGTGTCGCCATATTGTACGCAATACTGACACTATCGCTTCTATTTCATGGATTACTCAGCAATTGAGCTTACTTTATGTCTCATCAATGTATGATGTTTAGTAGGCCGTGCAGTCTAGTAGGTAGTCACCGTAGTCTAGTAGGTAGTATGTTGACTTATTAGACGTGAGGCCATGGTACAAACTCCAGTTCAGACACGAAATATGAAGAAATATTTCCCCGGCGCCTTCACCTCAGCAGATTTCTGGCAAAAACTTTGAGAGAAAAAAATTTCCATGGAAATGAAACTCAAAAATTTGTCGTTCAGGGTCGACTTTAAATTGTAGGCCCTGCCACTCATGTATAAAATTATCACTCATAATAAGTGGTGTGTGAAGCTAGATCGTTGTCTTGACTGAAGGGTTGTAATGACCAATTATGTATGTATGTATGTTGTGCACTTCTATTCGCTGAAATTCATTGCAAACATAGGCCGTGTAGTACCGTCGGATCGAGCTAAACAAACCTTTTGCTTTACGCAGTGCAAGTACATCAATTAAAGAAAAAAAAATAACGTCGTACGTTGTATCTTTATCTTTCTCTATCAACTATTATGTGTCATGGGACGTTAAACGATTTCCCAGTTTCATTTAGGATTATTCGCCTACAAGTTATTTTCACTCATTTTTTTTGTTCTCAAAAACTTTTGATTCGAGTCTAGTATGTACGATGCCATGTTCTAAACTCTAGCGCAGATACAGGGAACGAAATGAAAGATGAAAAATAAAATATTTCTTTGAGGACTCTCTCTCCTGAGTCTTAGCAAAAACCCTGCAAGTAAATAAAATTGCAATGAAAAGTTTCCCAAAAATCTGTTGTTCGGAATCGACTTTAAATTCTAGATCCCTTCCACTTATGGATAGAAATTCACAAACTCAAAAGGGGTGCTCAGAGATGCCAGGTTGTAGTACTGACTAAGGGCTAAGGTTGTAATGACCAATTAAGTGAGTAACTTGATGATTTGCTCGAGATTTGTTTGTTGTCAGTATAAATATTGTCATCAGACTTAGTTTCATGAAAATGTTCTGTTTAGCAGTGTCGTTGATATTCAATGGATGTGAGAATTAATGTATAGAGTAATGAATTTTTTCCTACAGCTTGTTAATTCCATTGAAAAGCCTTTTAATATTTCCCAAATTTGTTGCAGATTCGGCTTTGAGTTCTAGTTTGCTTATATAATTACGTACGACGTCGTAGTCAAGTAGGTAGTGTGTTGGCTTATTAGACTTGAGGTCTCGGTTAAAACCCTAGGTCAGACATCACCAACTAAAGGAAATATGAAAAAATACATAAAATTGCCCTGAAAAGTTTCTCAAAATTCTGTCGTTCGGTGTCGACTTTAAACTGTAGGTACCGCCACTCATGTATAAAATTAACACACACAACATAAGTGGTGTGAGAAACTAGGTCGTAATCCTGACGAAAGGGTTGTAATGACCAATTACGTTCGGGTGGGTACTGGTCGAGAATTATTGTTAGTTTCATGATTTAGGAGCCAATGAAAATCTTCTCTACCGAGGTGTAGTTGATCTTCAATAGATGTGAGATCTTTCACATGATTTGTTCTAGATTCGGCTGCAAATATTAGACTGCCTGTCGTTTGCCTTTTTGGCTTAGCTTTCAGCCCACTGTATTTATGTTATTAAATGCATTTCTTTTTTCGATCCACTGTTTACATTCTGATGTGTGCTTTATTTCTTTACTTTTCGCATCTTTTTTCTTTTCCTTGTATTATTTATACATATAATTATATTTGCTACTCTTCTTCTCTTCTTTTTTTATTATCCCTTCACTTGAACAATATTTGCGTGAACAATGCAACTGCAAAAGAAAAACGCAAAACCCCATCAAGGAAAAGGCAAACAACAATAACTGAAGGAACAAAAAATGGAAAAGAAAGTAACTGAAGACTACAAATGATAATAACATTGTTATGGAGCTCAACAGGAGCAGAGAGATGAAGGGCAAAAAAAAGAATACTAAAAGATATAACAAGAGGAATCAACGAAAGGAAAGTTGCTGAAGGCAATAAGTTTTGATGCGTTCGGTATTCAGTGGAATAAATTTTTGTTTCTAGGTACCTATGGTAACATTAAACAGATTGAAAAAATGTCTCTCAACGGCAAGAATATAATAAATATGAACATGAGCATATGTATGCCCTTACATACATTCACACACACATATGCATAAATTGTACGATTGTTGGAATATATTTAAAATCCACTGTTAACTGACATATCTTTTTAAGGAGAAGAGAAATAAGGAACGTAATGCTTGCAACAACTCTCTTAGGAATGAATCGAGACCATAGAAGAAATGATTAAAAATTCCATTTTATGTCTCAACAAATTTGTACGGCTGTCAGTACTTAAATAGTAATTCTCCCTCTCCCTCTCTCTCTCTCTCTCTCTCTTTCTCTCTGGCTTACTGTCTCTTTTTCTCTTTCCCTTCTATGTCATTATTTTCACCATTTGCTTTTGTCTGCCTGTTGTATAAGCATTTACGCAAAAGATATGAACAGCCAGCCAGCCATACGTTTATTGTGTTTCATCAACAACAACATGTTGTTGGCCTTTTCGTTAACGTTTTCCTTTGCCAAAAACCATGAAATTTAAGTATGGACAGTTATTTGGCTGCCGCTTAAGATCATTTTTACTTTCTTTCTTACTTTCTTTTTTTTCATTCTCTCGTCTGTTCGTCTTAATGTTTCTGACATTTAAAACGTTGCCGGTAAATGGCTTTGACATGCAGCCAAAAACCACTTAAAAAATTTCAAACTGATGCTCAACGCATGGCCATCATAAATTGTACACGAAATTAAAAGTTTTCCTACAATACGTAGAATTTTCCTTTTCCCTTTTTTTTGGTTGGGGAATTTGTTAAACCGCGTTGCTTTTAGGCATGGGAATATATGGTTTTGTTGTTAGTATGAGAAAAAAATTTTAAAAATTAATTTTAATTGAAATAAAACCATAAGCACCATGTCATGATGGGTTTTGAAAACTCAAAACTCTGTCTGCCTGTCTGTGGCATCAGAAATTTTGAGCACCTTTTTGTTGTAAAATTCTTGAATTTTATTTCTCTGTTTTTGGATTTCGTTAAGTTCATAATTAGCGTTGTTAGCACAACATTTTGTGAACTTCATCTCATCAAGACAAAAAAAAAAAAAAACAAAAAAAAAAAAAAATATAAGCGCTACAAATACAGAAGTTATTGGGGGTGTATTAAAATCCATTGTTATGAAAACTGAGATCTCCAAAGCATACAAACCGTAAAAAATAAATGCCGTTTTTATTAAACTGTTGACATAGAATGAGTATTCATTCATACAGCGGTTAAATTCCATTATCAATCTTTTGACAAGCCCCAGTTAGAGCCTTAAACTCAGCCCCATTAGTAGCTTGTTGATACTGCTAATTTAGCCGATTGAGCTCAGCCAGACAGCGGAGACGTTCTGTTACCAATCTTTTGACGAGCCAGTGACCCAGTTAGAGCCTTAAACACAGCCCCATTAGCACCTTGTTGCTACTGTCCTCGTAAGCATATTTTTGCGAATTCAAATACGACCTGAGATCCAGCAGCCGGTAAGCTAATTTAGCTGATTAAACTTCGCGAGACAGTTCAACGCTACTTTCGTATTAACTTTGGTGCGGGCCTAACTTTCAGGTAATGTTGCTATG
Organism: Sarcophaga subvicina; assembly: GCA_936449025.2. Taxonomy (NCBI): domain Eukaryota; kingdom Metazoa; phylum Arthropoda; class Insecta; order Diptera; family Sarcophagidae; genus Sarcophaga; species Sarcophaga subvicina. The sequence goes on from OW388081.2 coordinate 31,515,124, forward strand.
TATATCCCGCCCTTGGTACAATCTATCAAAATTGAATTAAGCACATCTTGCAAGATATCTGCAAGTTCTCCATGAACCTGGTATATTTCACTCTGGAATGAGAAGCTGCCTCAAAGTCTGTTCTCCAGCCATCCGAAGGTCAACGAATTGGCCCACTTAAAAAAAAACATATGGAGCCACCTTCTTTTTGAAGGGTATGTAGCCAATAGAGTAGTGAGAAGCTAGGCCGTAATCCTGACTGAAGGGTTGTAATGGCCAATTATGTATGTATGTATGTAGCCAATAGACTACACCGTCTTTTAGAAGGGCATGTAACCGTTAGTTTACAATATTGTTACGCTAATGGCAATGGTGTTACATCGTTTAACATTAAAATCATAAACAAAAGCTACAAAAACAAAAACAAACATGTTGATCAACAAAACAACAAACATGTTGATCAATAAACAAAAATATAGCAACAACATCAGTATAAAAAAAAGATAAACAATTAAACAACAACACTGCAAGGACAAAATACACAAACAACAATAACGTAAACAACATGTTTACAATTATGGAGATTTCTCGAAAGCAAAGTCATTCTCCTTCAAGACTATTCATCAGACTGTTTATCCTACGATGTAAAAAGCAAGACAAAGCAAGCAAGGTAGCCAGTAAAAATTCAGTCAGCCTTGTGTGAAAATGCGTTGCGTGTGAAGATCTTCGTTGTAAAGGATTAGCGTTTACACAGAAGAGTGTAAAGAGGAATAACAAAACAAAACAAATTGTTCTTATTTAAATCAAGTTGCGAACAGTGGTACTTGGAATTATGCGAACAATAAAGAATTTTAATTGAAACTAAACACAAAATTATTTTTATTTTATTTACAATTTACGAACTCATATTTTAAACGCTTTTTAAAAGGTAAAAACGTAACAATATTAAATCTTGTATGTAAGTCAAGTTGCAAAGCATTTTCCAAAATCACAGAGACTACTGGTTTGCTGCCGGAGTAATTTATTAGGTCACGAAATCCACTAATGAATACCGTATTAGACTTCTCTGTTATTATCCTAAGCATAGTCCAAAAGTTTGATCATCCCTACAGTGTGCAGCGGACTTAAATCGAATAGAGCCTCTAGCGGTGCTGTATGCTTTTTTTCATTGACCCTGTCATGGCATTGTACCTCGTCCAACTCTACTTGAATTATTTTTAGATTTGTTTTGTCTAAAGTGTTTCTAGTTCTGTTTTACATGGATCCGGACATAACTTTTTTTTATTACGTACGTAATTGGTCATTACAACACTTCAGTCAGGATTACGACCTAGTTTCTTACACCACTTATGTTGTGTGTGTTAATTTTATACATGAGTGGCGGGACCTACAGTTTAAAGTCGACTCCGAACGACAGATTTTTGAGAAACTTTTCACGGAAATTTTATTTATTCTCAGAGTTTTTGCCAGAAATCTGCTGAGAGGAAGTCGCCGAAGAAATACTTTTTGTATTTTATTTTGAGGTCTGGCCTGGGGCTCGAACCCTGGCTTTTCGTCTAATAAGCCAACACACTACCTACTAGACCACGGCGACTTCTAAACTTTTTTTATTATTTTTTTTTATTTTATTGTATCTAAATACGGCATATTTAAAGTCCATAAAAGATGTTTTCATTTGGAATAATTAAAATTTTTTTTCCAACTTCGTGCTTTAATTTGTTCATTTATGGTTTGTCTGTTCTTATGTTTTATTTTTTTCAAGTACCTTTTTTGTTTATATTTTTTCTATTTTTACATTCACTTTCACATCATTGTCTTTGTTTTACGCCTTAAGAGAATTTTTGTTTGTTGTAAATATGCATGATAATCATATTTCCATAATTGCTGAATAAAAATGTAAATAAAAACTGAGCAAAAAGAAAACGAAGCAAATATTTTCAATGATGTATGTATGTACGGTAGTATATAGGCTTAGAGTTTTGCTACATAAAATTGGATTTTCATAAGATGCTCTCTAACAGGCTTATACAGTAAAACAAATCCTACATGTTTGGATATTTGTAAGGTTATGTTCTTTCATGCCTTTAAAAACAAAAATTCCCTTCGCATTATATTGTATTAGGAACATAATTATCCTGTAGTTGCTTATGATTTTTCCTTTTGCTGTAGTTTTTCCTTAAATTAGGCCTCTTCATTTGGTTACATTATAAAAACACTTTCCTTTGTACGCCTTGGTTGTGTTTAAGGCGAAAAATAAAATGTTTATGATGGCAAATTTATTTTTCTCTTTCCTTCTTTTTCTAGCCCTTTTCTTTTTTCCTCCATTTTTATTTTCTTTATTTTTTTATTTTGTTTTCAACAATAAAACTTCATTTAAAAGTTTTTCGTTGTTTAGCAAATTGATTGAATTTGCTTTTGTTTTATATGGTGATATTGTTTGTTTTAAATAAGGAAATTGTTTAAATAAATTTATTTAATTTCGTTTGGTTTTATTTTTCTTTTTTTAACTGGTGTGCAACTTATTTTAACCACAATACAGAATAGTTTCATTTTACTCTTAACATTTAAAAGGAAAATCAGAAAACAATTGTTTCAATTGAATTAAATAAGAAATGTTCTTGCATTTTAAATATTTCTACTTTGTTTATTTAATTTTTTTTTTATCAAAAACACTCCTCCCAATATCATAAACAAAGCTTTCAATAGAAAAAATAAATCCAGAGAATACCCACAGGAAGAGATTTTCCATACCTAATGTGTAGCATAAAGTCGCCGTAGTCTAGTAGGTAATGTGTTGCTTTATTAGATGTGAGGCCTCAGTTCAAACCCCAGGTCTGGCATCTCCAACTGAACGAAATATAAAAAAATATTTCTTCGGTCACTTCCTCTCAGCAGATTTCTGGCAAAAACTCAGACAGCAAATTAAAATTGCCATGAAAAGTTTCTCAAAATTCTGTTGTTCGGTGTCGACTTTAAACTGTAGGCCTCGCCACTTATGTATGAAAATTAACGCACACAACATAACTGATGTGAGAAATTAGCTCGTAGTCCTTACTAAAGGGTTGTAATGACCAATTATGTATGTACATATGTATGTAATGTGTAGCACGGTTGCGTATGAACTTGTATTGAAAATATCTGAGGCAGACCTTCCATGCCAAGTATAGATGGAGAAAATAGTTTTGATGGCGAAAGCCAAATGTAAAGACAATCCATGTAACATCATACAAAGAGGAAATTATGACTGTGTATCCATTCGCCAAAGGAAAAAAAAAACTTACTAAATGAACATAAAATCGACATGGAAGAGCATTTCAAAAAAAGGCAAGACATGCCACTACTGATATGCAAAGAGTTGCTGGTTAATCCCACATATTTAACCCAAGGAAGTTGCCGTAGTCAAGCAAAGTGGTATTAGACGTGAGGCCGTGGTTCAAACCGAAATATGGAAAAATATTTCTTCGCGACTTATTCTTTCTGGAAAAAACTCTGTGAATAAATAAAAAATTTCTATTAAAAGTTTCTAAATAAAATCTGTCGTCCGGGATCGACTTTGAACCGTAGGTCCTGCCACACATGTATAAAATTAACATACACAACATAAGTCGTGTGAAAAGCTAAGTGGTAATCCTGACTAAAGGGTTTTAATAACCTGTTACTTACGGCCATTAAAGAATTATGTGAGGGAGGGAGGGATGCATGCATGTTTGTAAAGATTCTGTTTGTGGTCAACGTGGAGGCCACCTGGACGATCCTTGTCTTGCTGTATTCAAGTTGACACGCAGCCTCCTCGTGGCCCCTCCTGGATGGCATTCTAGCAGCCGCTACATGTTAACTAATGCGTGCAGCGAATGTCCAATACCCTGGACGTTAAATTTGGGTTGTGCGTAGGGCTTGGAACCCACCACGTAAAAACAAATACCCAATGATAACCAAAACAGAATCCTATGAAAAGATGCCCTCAAAAGTTGACGACCACGGCAAACGTATAAAGGACTATGATTTACGTATTGGCACATGGAACGTCCGCACCCTTTACAGGGTAGGCGCTTCCGCCCAGCTGGCGGACTGTAGGACTGACATCAGTACCATACAGGAAATGCGATGGACAGGACAAGGATGCAAAAGGCTTGCATCTTGCGATGTATACAAGCACGAATTTTGATACGGATTTGTGGTTAATAAGAGACTTCGTCACCTTGTCTCTAGGTTCACATCTGTGAACGAAAGAATAGGCACAATCCGTATCAAAGCAAAATTCCATAACACCAGCCTAATATGTGCTCATGCCCCGACGGAAGAAAAGGACGATGTGGTTAAGGATGCCTTCTATGCTAAACTCGAGGACGTATACGATAAGTGCCCGGCCCATGACGCCAAAATCGTCCTCGGGCATTTTAATGCAAAGATCTTTGGTCCCACTGTCGGGCAGTTCAGCCTCCACGATAACACTACCTTCAATGGTATGAGTCTGATCGATATCGCCGCGGCGCGAAATATGGTAGTATGTAGCACCAGGTTTCAGTTTCTCGACAATCATAAGGCCACTTGGATGTCCCCCGATCGATCAACATTAATAGATACTTTTTCCTATTGCAGTATTAATAATTAGTAAAAATACTTTATATAACGCAATAATTTTCTTTTCAGCTTTCAAGGCCATCTAAAGCACACTTATGAATTACGTATTAAAGAAAATTTTATTAAAAATTTTCAATTTATTTAATTCTGTATTTAAATTATTATACTACAACAAAAAAAAAACGTAGTAATGCTAGTAATTAAATTTTTTAATTGTCATTTTGCATTTAATCTGCATTGTTAACATCTGACCTTAAATTTGATTGTGTAACATTTAATAGAGTTTAATGTCATTTATTTTAAATTTGAAAATACGCTAATAAATGCCAGCTGTTTGCATTTATTTATTTTGTTTTTATTTTATATTTTTATTAAATAATAAATATTTAATTAAGATTAAATAGTGGCATTACATAATGTGCCACACATTTGCGGATACTATTCTACATGCATTCATGGTTAAATAATTGCTCGCGTTTAAAGTATTCCGCTAAACACGTACTCTTCGTATTGAAAACGTATTAATCGACAAACCACAATGCAAAAGAAAAAAATAAATTTTATTGCTGGCATATTCGTGAACATACAATTAAATAAATTAATTGTTTAAAAGAAAATTTAAACGAAGAGTACATAATATTTTACAATAACTACAATAATTATTACGTCCCTCCAACTATCAGCGAGAATGTTATTACAACAAGCTAGAAGGAACATAAAGAACAAGAAAGCATCTGGTAAAGAAAATATAGCAGCAGATATCCTGAAAATCTTATCAAATATCAGCGAATTTTTCAACGGTCACCCATAAATGGGTTAGTCGACACGGGTTCAAAGAAGGTACATACAACATAGCTTATGCAAAACTTACTTCGAACAAATTCGGTCGGGAAGTTAGTATCCCTCTTTTTCTTGAGGGATAAACACATGATGTCACAGAGACTTTAATTATTCGAAAAGGAAAAAGAAAATTAATGTACTTGTGAAACAGATAAGTCTGGCCCCCCTTATGTGTACTAGGTGTACAAGTATGAAATGTGGATTCTACGACAATAAAACTGTTCGTCCTTTGAAGCGAACCAATTAGTCACCCAGTTTTCGACTTCTTCGTAGGTATCGAATTGTTGCTCTGCCAATGCGTGTCTCATCCCAACACACACATAACATTGGTTCATACGTATGAGTAAAATTTAATTCACTTACAAATATTATGTATACGATACACAATCATACATACAGTGGTGACCTTATAATTAGAAACGATGTATCTGTAACAGAGTTCTCTGGAGTGACGAATCTACGTTTAATTTGTCCCAATCTGATGGAAAAACGTATGTAAGACGTCCTCCAAACAAAGCCTTTGATCCCAGGTACACAGTGAAAACTGTAAAACAAATTAACAAACATACATGTTGCTAAGTCGTTTCTAATTATAAGGCCACCACTGTAATTCTATAATTATAAGGCTTTATTCAGAATTACGAACATATATACATGAGTGGCGTTACCTACAGTTTAAAGTTGACTCCGAAGGACAGATTTTTTTTGAGAAACTTTTTCATGGCAATTTTATTTACTCTCAGAGTTTTTGCCAGAAATCTGCTGAGATGAAGTCGCCGCAGAAATTTTTTTTATATTTCACTGCCTCACCTGGGGTTTGAACCGTGGCCTCTCGTCTAATAAGCCAACACAATGCCGACTAGATTATGAAATAGTAGAAATAGAAAATAAATAGTAGTTGAAGAATTTGAGTTTGATGGTGACGACGGGGCTGAGGGAAGTTTCCAATTTAATGTTTTGATTGTATCCTGAACGGGTTTTCCTTTGTGTACTTTGCCATGTCTTGTAGCACATTGTGTTTATTTTAAGATCAATGGTTCAAATTGATCATTTGTTGTCTCGGTAGCGATCTGTATTAACGATAACACAAAGTTTAAACGCATCACACCTTTCCGTTTCTACCAGACACACAGCATTTTCTTCCTGACAAATTGATCTGGTTTTACAGGCGAAGTTAATGGTTGTCCAGGGATAACGGCTGAATTTTTTCGTTTATGATTATGAAAACGAAATTCTTTTTTCATTGCCACTAACAATTAAACACAACACTGATTTTCTGTATTGTCTTTGAAGCCAAAATTTCACAAGTGTGGTTTTGGTTTCGTATCTATTTTTCATTGAATTCATGTGGTTTTCTTGGTGGTCTTCAAAGTTTTTATTTCTCACATTAAAATCGTTATCCCTGAACTAGCGAAACTATATTCTGTGTGTTGCTTCTGATAGAAAATGAAATGAAAACTAAACACTGTTCGAGGCCTATAAAAATTAATCAGATTTACTTGACCGCCATCCAATATGCCGCCATTTTGAATTTTTTAAATCTGAATGAAGATCTGTAATCAGCGACCCCAAAAACCCCTGTGTAACAATTTTCAATTAAATCTGATTAATTTTTAAGAACCACCGTAATGTGTTTCTTTTTCTCTTGCACCCCTTGACATAAACCCACCCCCTACTTTAAGGTAGGTGGGGATGGGCTCATTTTAAAGAGCAAAGATCAGTTGTCAATTTCTGACAATAGCGATGGTTCGAACACGTCAGTGTTTAGCTCTACAATTTTTCAAAAATGGCCAAAAACGTTATTTTTAGGGTTTTCAACTCCTTTTTTCTCGAAAACCTGACGTGATGGAAAGTTTTTGAACCAAGATTCGTGTTCAGCGCCTTCGGAAACACCTGAAGCCATCTTATTTGCACTAAAAAGTCCAAATTTGCAGGGCTGTGTTATTTGTACAAAATTCGCAATCTCAGATCATCTTAGATACATACCTTATGGCAGACATACAATTGGTTTGTTTACAAATTTATGCACCGAGTATATGCGTTGGCTGTTAAAGTCTCAGTATGTTTGATGCATATTTGAATTCATTTATTGACACAACTTGTTCTAAAAAATCTTTAATTGATATGTTGCCTCATTGGGCCAAATGTTGTCTATCTACTCTTGTTTATTAATAATGTTTTTCAATTATTTTGTGTTTATAATTGCGGCAGCAGTTATTTAATTATAATTTAGTTTTTTGTCTTGTGTAAATATCTAATATTACAACAAATATTTTTTGTATGCATTTTAGATTTACACTTAATTGGTTTGTACAATATTTTGTTTTCCAATTAGGAACATATTGTGGTCGAACACTGGTTATAAACAAACAGAAAAAAACACATTATTTACACGCCATGACATGTGTATTAAATTAAGCTATTTTTGGCGAGTTTTTAATTATGAAAATATTAAATTTAATATTATCTTGAATAACATTTTTCATTTAAATTCTATTTTATTAAGTCTATTTGGAAACAGTAACATACGTTTCCTAATCTATTAAAAAAATCCTACTTTAAAACCAAATCAACAAACCAAATCTCCACCATATGCTAATATTTTAATAACCGACCCATTCGTATTTATAGCCATGTTATCAGTTCATATAATTGGCTATAAAAGCAGAAAAAATAAATAAAATATTACAACAAATTTTACACAGGTTTTAAAATCTGTTAAATCAAGAGGCATATAATTTATGAACAAGGTGTCTCAACAGAAAACTCATATTTGTAGAAATTTTTGTTTGTTTTTTAATTTAGATTGACACACTTTCAACACGAGAAGCACCCAATATTGCATGTTGGCCTATAATAATCATCAACAAAAAAAGCATGAGAGCCTGAAGTTCATGCTATTCTGCGCAACATATTGGAAACTTCTCAAGCCTTAAAGCCAAAGTATAGTTCAGAGTATTCTATTGCTGGCCAAAAAGACTGCCGAATGTCTTCTCGATCATAATGCGCAAAAATACTCGTTGTTTTTTCTCTAAGCAAAGGCTCGTCCGTAATCTCTTCTGTATTCTTTGAGTACCATATGCAATAATTTTGCACAAAGATGTGAACTAGAGAAAATTTTGTGCGAAAAATCTGTATTAAAATACTTGTGAACGGTTAGCCAGTCATCTTCAATATTTACATGAGTTAGATTTTATCGGGATTAACATCCAAAAAAAAGTCACTATAATAAGCCTTCAGATAACATTAATGAAGAGAATGGCAAACAATTTCGCAAACGATGATACATAGGCATGCCAACACTTTTAGCTCTCACTTACGTACTTGCTTAGTTTGTCCATTATTACCATTTTAGTCAGGATTACAACATAGACTCTCACCCCATATTATATGTGTGTTAATTTTGTGCATAAGAAACATACATATCTACAGTTTAACATCGATTCCGAACGTTAGATTTGTGAAACTTTTCATGACAATTTTATTTACTCTCAGAATATTTGCCAGAAGTCTGCTGAAAAGGCTTTAACTCTTCCGGTCTTTATAAATTTCTGCTGCAGAAATATTTTCTAATATTTTGTCGTTTTGTTCGAGATGTCTGAGCGAGCGGTTTTACAACACACTACCTACTAAACTACGATGACTTCAAAATCGATTGGTCCAGTTATATTAAAATAAAAAATTTTACCACTTAATTGAATTAAATACAGACAGATATTGTTATACTGAAAAGGTCTTCTTAATATTGACCAGGCCAAGGTAGTTCATAAATATTGTTACGTTTTTACTTTTTAAAAACGTTTAAGATATCAGCTCGTAGATTGTAAATAAAATATAAATAAATTTGTGTTTAGTTTTAATTAAGATTCTTTTTATTCGCACAATTCTGTGTGCCACTGTTCACAACTTGATTTAAATAACAACAATTTGTTTTGTTTTGTTATTTCTCTGTTTACAACCTTGGTATAAAAAGTGACAATTACTAGACAATTGTTCGACAGATCTTCAAACCAGGATTACTCTCTTCAACCATACTGTGTCTTCACACAAGACTGACTTAACTTTTACTAACTCGCCTGCTTTGCCTTGCCTTTTTTATATGGCAAAGTAAACAGTCTGATGAATGTTCCTGAAGGCGAACGTTTATGACTACGCCTTCTCGAATTCTCTGTAAATATAAACATCGTTGTTTACAATAATTATTGTAGTGTTGTTGGTATATTTTTGTTTACTTGTTTACCATTTTTTTATGCTGGTGTTTGTTATTATATTAAGCAGTACGATAATTTGTAAACAGGTTTCTTTACTTCATTGTTTTGTTTTTGTAGCTTTTGTTTATAATTATAATGTTAAACGATGTAATAGCAAAACACCAGTATCTGGATTTTTTTTTATTTTCAAGTGCAACACTTACCAATTTTTGAAACGATGCACTAAATCTGAAGCTCGTTATGGTATACCTTGTAGGATTTTATTTTTATTTTCAGTTTATTGTTGTCATAAAAATAATTCTTTTTTTTAAAGCATTTGTTAAAGTAACAATTGGAAAAAAAGAGAATCACTTAATATTGTTGTTGTATACTCTCATGCATGTATGTATTGTGTTGTTAAATGTACGCTCGTAAATTGAAATAAATATTGAGTTTATTCAACATGCCATCAAACATACATACGCATGAAATATTTATAAAATGCTATCAGTATGTATTCATGTGAGACCGTCAGCAAGAGATTGGCTGGGAACCATAAAAAGTCATACAATTTGGCCACTTTTATGGTTGAATAATATTTATTGAGAAATGCAGTATCAATTCAAATATCAGTCGGGTTTTTTTTTATATTTACTGTTTGTACTTTTTGCCAATAAGTTGCATTTCATTTAAAAGTTGAAAGAATTCAAAGATAAATATATAAAATTGAATACCATTGCAAGAGCATAAGGTAGAGACGGAGAGAGTCAGTGAGTTCTTGTTTAGAGTCGAGAGTGGCATTGCTGTTGCAAAATGGTGAAATTAACGCATAGCGATTGTAAATGGAACTTGAAATACTCCGCATTCCTATTATGTATTTATTTTCCTTCACTTTGCATATATACGTACATACATATATTTTATATTTATTCTGTCAGTTGGAACTTTATCGTATTGCATCTCAAAAAGTATGCCTTTGAATAATTCAATTTCTAGGTGTTGTCTTAATTAATTCTGTTTCACGAGCAGTACTCATGGTATACTTATAGAAAATATACATTCCATGGCATGAAAAATTAAGAGATTCTTCAGAATAGTTGAGTTTTAAATAATTTAAAATGATAACGGCCATCTTGTTAAAGCTACATCTGTCAAAATTAGTTGTTAATTATTTAGTCTGCTTTGCCAAATTAACCATGGACGACCATAGACTACAACATGTATTCGTTGAGTGGACTCTGCTACAGTTGACAACTGACCCCAAAGTTTCATCATGAAATCACCGTAAGGGATCGATAAATAGGACCATACCAAATCACATGAGATCCAAAAGCGTCCAATGCTTCTCCAAAAACTCACTGTTTGGTGTGGCCAGGCCATCACTTTCAACGGCAAACACTACAGGTCGATGATTACTAACGACACGCAGTTTTAACAGAACGAAGATCATAGCACACAGCTTATGCGCTCTATATGAGCGATTTGAAGGTATTGCAGGCTACCGAAATAGTGTAATATAACCGCGTTATACTTTATATTGTGAAGTATTCATAGCCCGTAAGTCACAACGCAGCTCAAAGCCAACTTAACCCACGGCAAGTTACAAATTTAACCTGATTTATGCTTTAAAGTAATGAATTATTTGACAATTCGCATGCGCTGCACACAAAAAAAATTCATGACGGACAGTTGAATGATATTAAATCCCACAGCTAATAGCAGTAATAGATCTTTTAAAGGAATAAATAGTTTCGATGATTTTGCACACACACTTGGGTTTGGAAGTCGCCGTGGTCTAATAGATAGTTTTTTGGCTTATTAGACGTGAGGCCTCGGTTCAAACCCCATGTCAGGCATCTCCAACTGAAACGAAATATGAAAAAATATTTCTTCGGTGACTTCCTCTCAGTATATTTCTGGCAAAAACTCTAAGAGTAAATAAAAAATTGCCATGAAAAATTTCTCAAAAATCTGTCGTTCGGAGTCGACTTTAAACTATAAGTCCCGCCACTCGTGTAGAAAAATTAATGCACACAAGATAAGTGGTGTGAGAAACTAGGTCGTAATCCTGACTAAAGTGTTGTAATGACCAATTATTTATTTATGTATGTGCTTGGTTTTACTAAAATTTAAAGATAAGTAGTGATTATTGCTAAATTGTCATAGTCTATCTAGTAGGTAACGTGTTGACTTTTTAGATGGGAGCCCCTGGATCAAAGACCAACTCAGACATTTCGAACAAAATAAAGTATGAAAATATATTTCTTTGGCAACTTTCTGTCAGCAGTTTTCTAGCAAATACTCGGAGAGTAAAAGAAAATTGCCAAGAAAAGTTTCTCAAAAATTTCTCGTTCGGATTCGTCCTTAAACTGCAGGTGCCTCTATTCATGGATCAAATTAATACACCCAACATGAGTGGTGTAAGAAGCTAGGTTGTAATCCTGACTGAAGAGTTGTAATGGCTATTTATGTATTATGTGTGTATGTTTAAGCTTTGTAAGTCTACCAGGCTGTTGTTCTCATATATTTACTAATTGGTTTATCAAATAACTTAAAATAAACCAAAAATTAGTTCGTATTCACTATTACTAATGAGCAATATTGTTGAATTATATTTCCTTTTTCCTTTTAATCCTTATTTTTCAGAAAAAAGAGGGGAGTCAAAAAGTTAATCATTTTCTGTTCTCTTTTTCTCAATTTTCACTATAAATTCCTAAAAAAAAACGGACCATTGACTGACTACAGATGAACAATTTTCACGTGAAAACGACACATTGTTTTATGACCACAAAGTGGGGCATTGCCAGTGTTATCGATTAATATCAGCATTTATTTATGCTTTTTTAAAAATGAAATACACACACAGACAGTCTCACAACATATTTTGCTGGCAAGTTTAAGTTATTCCGGCTATAAAACATACTCGCGATTTTATTTCATTTTTGTTCTCTTTTGTTTTTTTTTTATTTTTTGAGTAAAATTGTTTCCGTTTATTTTATGCTTCTTCCATAGGCAGTAAACACAACCAACTCTACCGGCATCGGCATAACATGGATGGCAACGCATATTGCAACGAATCGATACAAAACAGTAATTAACAGCCCATAAACGAGTAAAGACCGGAAAGGAGTATAACGGACACACACAGAATGCCTTTTTTTTTACTGTATGTGATATTTTAATTCGTGGTTGGTTTTTTTTATTTTTGTTTTATTTTTGATAAATTTTTACGCAAAGAATGATTAATGGTGGTTCCACATAAAAAAATAACATTTCTAAAGTATATTTCATTTATAGATGAACGGAACACTTTTTAAATTTAAATTTTTATATCCTGAATAATATTTTACCACTTGCCTGCCTGCGTATTTGTTGCATATGCTTTCATTGATTCTTAATTGTTTGCAAACAAAAAAACTGGACACACATTAACCAATTGTATGCAAATGTTGAATTAACACATCATTTTTATAAGTTTTTTTTTTTATTGTTTTGATTTAAATTGTTTATTGTCGTATTATTTACTTTTTTATTTGCAAAGATTTTTTGTTTTGGTTTCACTCAATTTGTGAATAAAAACAATCAATTGCATGTGATGGCTTTTAAACCGTCGGTTGAATTGCTTTTTTATTTTCATGTTTGTCTCGGTGCATAAAAAATAAATCATTGTTCTCTGCAAAAGCATGCACATAATATGAGGCTGGATAAAAAATAATTTTATGAAATGAAAAAAAAAATTAAATCTATTATTATTAGGGACCAGCAAAATGTCCTAGTCCAAGTGGAAAGTAAACTTAATGCAATCTTAATCCACTCGATCCAGCTAAGGATAAATGTAGCTGAACATGGATACAATTGGCAGTCATGCATACATAATTGGTCATTACAACCCTTCAGTCAGAATTACGTTCTAGTTTCTCACACCACTTAGTTTGTGTGTGTTACTTTTATACATGATTCGCGGGTTACAACAGTTTAAAGTCGAACAACAGATTTTTGAGAAGCTTTTCATGGCTATTTTATTTTACTCTCAGAGGTTTGGTCACAAATCTGCTGACAGAACATCGCCATTCGTTCATATTTTGTTTTTTTTTCAAGATGTCTGACCTTAGCTTTTCACGCCAACACCCTACCTACTAGACTTAGTCAACGTACGGTCTTGTCAGCCACTACTGGGGTCCTGTAAGCGCCGTTGTTACACCGATATGAACTCTAATACGTCTTATACCTGTCACACACATAGCTGCCAGATAAATGAGGCACTAAATTGTCGAATATTTGAGAAAAATCGTCAATATCGTCAAAGACGTTTATTAAAATCGTCAAGGAATCGTCAGGAAAAATAAAGAAATAAATTAAAAGTTTTTAAAAACTAAAATTATTTCTATTTTGTTATAAAACATATAAAGTCAATAAAGTCAAAAAATTTATTGGAAATTAAAAGCTAGCGTCCCTCATCTTCATTTAATATTAAATGATTAATATTAATATTAAATGGAGAAATTTTGTATCATTTTCAGGAAAAAATTGTTTAAGGTTTAACAATTTATCTCAGCATTGTTTATTGAAACATACGCGCAATAATAATATTGCATCATCTATATCTATGGGCATCATCTATATCATAGTCAGAAGCTTTTGATGTTCTGATCATGAAAAAATGCTGATACATTTTTCAGTTCCTTTTTAAGTTCTGATCATCTGATCTTACTATTTATGCCGTTTATAACTGACAGAGAATGGAATACAACTCTCATGTATGGGTTGGTGCCTCAACGTCTATTTTGCGGTTTCTCGACCGTGTACAGAAGAGGCCATAGTATCTCGTTAATGACGGTAGTGTATCCAACTCCATTGAATCATTGGAGCATCGTTGCATAAGGGGACTTTTCCCCGAAAATCATTTATTCCTATATAACGCTCGCCTTTTTTTGCCAGAACATCCGTATGTGTTCGCTTGGCCAGTGGATCGCACAGTGCATTACAGTAAAAATACGATTTTTAGTCGGACTATCCGTCTGTGGAACTTAGTTCCTGCAGAGGTCTATCCTGTTACTTATGGTATACAAATATACCAGCCTAGTGTCCATAATTTATTATTATTTTATTAGGTTATTTAGGAGTTGTAATTTTTCAGCTTTTAAGGGGTTAAAAAGGAATAAAATACAGAAAAATCATCACAGGTGTTTGAAAGTAACTTTAAAATACAATACTTTACTCCTTGTTTTTACTAACATAAATTTCCAATAGAAAACAATTGCAAAGTAAATACAAAGCATAAAGTGGCTTTTAGTGTTTTTTTTTAATTTTTAAAAATCGTCAAAATAAGGGCAAAAACCTGGGAGTTATGATTGTGAGGCCAATATAAATGAAATAAAAATTCATTGCCAACCATTCATTGCTGTTCACAGCAAAACAATAAATTTATTAAAATTTCAAACTATTTTTGTTTTATTAGAATTTTAAATTTAAATTTTTTGATCGCCAACCTATTGTATTTACTCGCATTATGCTCATATTTAATATGTATGTAAAATTCATAATGCGGAGAACATATGTGACGTATGAGTTATATTTAATTCCATTAGTTTCATACATTATTTCATATATCGAAGTATTTTTATTGCATACTTTTCAGGGTAACTCTTCCAGTAGCTGTAATATGATGAGTATGAGTAATATATTTCAAATACAATTAAAAAGTAAGTATACCCCATAAATTTGGTATTAAGCTACATGATTTTTCGATTTTATGCAGTTCTAGGCTATATTCTAGATTCCAGGAATATTACAGGGTGAACAAAGAAGGATTCAAATACCTGTGAATGTGTTGATGGAAAATTTGATTAGTAACAATTGCAAAGTAAATGCAAAACTTAAAGTGGCTTTTAATGTCCTAAAGTAAAGAATATGATGTAAATTTTTAATTTTTAAAAATCGTCAAAATAAGGTCATAAATCGTCACATCGTCAAAATTATATTTTCGGAGCCCAAAATCGCCAAAATGACGATAAATCGTCAAATCTGGCAGCTATGGTCACACATCTCTTAACGAGATAGTGGAACCATTTTACGTACATATCAAATGGATATAGTAACTGTGGATCGAATGCACTGGGAGGGTGCTGCACAACCAATGAACTTCCCAAGGAATTCTTTATTTTAGCAAGACTTTTCAAGACCTGCGCTCTTACAATTGAGAATGCAGTCATATATTCCATCAGCATCGGATGGATGGCTTTGGATATAGTTTGCTTTAACACCAGAGAAGAACGCTCAGTATGGTTGTTGGAGCTATTATTACTGGTCTCTCTTGAAATGCGCGTTGATCATGAACATTTGGCCAATAATTTCTACCCAGGCTGTATAAATAGAAGGGGATACATGCCCAGCTCTATGCCGACGAAGGAAATGGAATTTTGGTGCCGACAAAATAGTCGATTTAAATGAACTGCTAGGCATGAATATAGGCAGACTTAGTCGTTTTATCAAACGCTTCAAATGGTTCCAGAACTAGGGGGAAATATTTTTGGATCTATCTGCCTACCTACTGGGCACCGATATTACCTACTCGATCATATAATTACAGCTCCTGGTTAGCATATCTCACACATGCGAAGTTGTAAATTTTAGTTAAAACGCCTGTGGCTAGTCACGTTCATTCAATAAATTTAGGGTGCCTATGAATGTTTCCAAGCACCGCATAATTACATACGTCGTTGTAATTCTCGTTGCACATACTCAAAGGCTCTTACTGTCGCGTATATCATTAAAAGCTAGAATATGATCATGAGAAATGAAAAACAATGCTAAAGTGATATCTGTTGCAGCATATCCAGGACAAGTTGGCATAATTCTCTCAACTTACTTTTTTCATTTTTTATGAATACGTCTCCCTAATGCCTTCAAAATCAATTTCATTTAAAATATTTTTGTTTGATTTTATGCCCAGTGTATGTATGTATGTATGTTAACAATGGTGTTTATGAAATAATTGTTTAATGTTGCCTGGATTTTAAATAAATTAAACATTTTAATGAACCGTATTATGTATTCATGGCATAAATGTGTGACACATTTTAAGCCATTCAAATGCAATTTTTTACCAAAAGCCGGTATAATTAATATTTTTCGCTTTCTGTATAGAATATAAAAAACCATTTTGATAAATTAAAGCAAATGGCAAAATCAATGATTAAAAAGTATTTGTTTTCGCGGTTTTTTTTTGTTCAATTTACCTTAATAAACACATGGAGTTTTATGATGTTGTCCTTTTCCTGCTATACACCTAAATATTCCTGTTCATTAATATTAATAACACGGTGCGACAGTCAAAATATACCCAGCTAGGGACACAGCGTCGGTTGTGAGTTTTGTTGAGTAGAACTCAAAAATATTCTTTTTATTTTTCTCGAACCCTCCGAACTTGTTTTATTTGAAAAAAACAGTATTTTTGATCTTTTCACACAAAATTATTGATTACCCAAAAATTTTTTAACTTATTTTCAAAATCCAAAGATTTCTGAAAAGGGGACAGATGAGCCTTTAAAATGGTATACATAAACATACTGTTCAAATTTACATGTTATGAGTTTTGATTGGGTAAACTTGGAAAATATTATTTTTTTTCTCATTTTTGCAAGGTTAGCTATTCTTAACTGCAAAATTTAATTAAAAAATATAAAATAAGTGATAACATTCTAAGAGTGCGTTGTCTTGTGAAGAGATTGACACTTTGTTTGATGAAATCGGACAAAAATTAACGTAGTTATTATTTAAAGAGTAATAACAATAATAATAACAATACACGATCGGTCAAATTTTTAAGCACATTATCGGTTGTGTGCAGCTGTATTTCACCAATGGCTTCACGAATATTGTCCTTTAAAGCGTCAATTGCCTCTAGCTTGTCGGCGTAACACTTATCTTTCACGGCACCCCACAAATAATAGTCCAACGGTTTCAAATCGCAGCTCTGAGGTGGCCAAACGACATCAGCTCTGCGGCTGATAATGCGATCTTCAAAAACAGGGCGCAAAACATCGAGTGTAGCATCGGCTGTGTGGCACGTAGCGGCGTCCTGTTGAAACCAAATGTTGCCAATATCCTCCTCTTAAATTTTAGTGAACAAAACTTCGTTCAACATGGCCCGATAACGATCGCCATTGACTGTAACGGCCACTCCCTGCTCATTTTCGAAGAAAAATGGCCCAATTATGGCTCTGGACCAAAATCCGCACCAAACAGTGACTCGTTTTGGGTGCGTCGGCTTTTCAATGTATGCGTGCGTGTTTTCTGTGCCCCAAATGGACAATTTTGCTTGTTTACATACCCGCCAAGATCAAAATGAACTTCATCTGAAAAGATGATTTTTTGCCAAAATTGGCATCTTCTGTAAGTCGATCGAATGCTCAATTAGCAAAGCGAAAACCCATTGGATTGCCAATTGGCTTCAACTCCTGAATCAATTGGGCTTTGTATGGCGTCATACCAAGGTCTTTATGCAAAATTCGTCTCAATGATGTCTCCGAAATGTTCAATTGTTGAGAACGACGGTGAATTGATTTTGATGGCGCTTCACGCAAACTTTCTGCCACAGCAGCAATATTCTCGGGTGTACGCACTGTTTTTGGCTTTTCACGCTTTGGTTTCGCTCGATGAGGATGCCAGTTTCTTTCACTTTTTTCACAAGATAACGAACATACGGAGCTGACGGTGCTTCTCTTCTTCCAAAATCCGTACACAATTTTCGCACACATTCTGCAACATTATCATGATTTTCAAAGTAATGTCGCAATATTTCCCAGCGCTGTTCAAGCGTATACACAACCATATTCGTTCAGCGGAAGGATAAAACTAATTATCTGTCAAATCAGACATGAGCTACAATTCACGAAATAAGCACTAAGTTGATCGGTAAATATTTTTGTTTTTTTGCAAATATTATTATCTCGCTTTGCGCAAACATTGGCAACTTCTAGTGGTCACTCAAATGTGAAATTGACACATTTTCCGATAAACATTCAAGATCCATCAAAAATTCTGAAAATTTGTGAACGAAAAGTTCATTTGAAAAAATATACATATGTATGAAAAATATAACTAGAATGTTAGACTTTTTATATAATAACTACGGCAATTTTCGTATGATTTTATCAAACGAAGTGTCAATCTCTTCACAAGATAATACACTTTCAGAATGTCACCACTTATTGCATATTTTTTAATTAAAGTTTGCTACTATGAACGGACAAACTTGAAAAAATATGAAAAAATTCGCAATTGTCAAGTTTACCTTATCAAACCTTATAACATTTTAATTTAAATAACATATATATGTATACCGTCTTAAAGGCCCCGCCCTCCCCCTTCTAAAAAAGTTTAAATTTGTGACATTAGTTCAGAAATGTGTGTGTAATCAATAAATTTGTGCGTAAAATCCAAAAAAACAATTTTTGTCAAATAAAATAAGTTTGGAGGCTTCAAGAAATATAAAAAAATATTTTTGAGTTCTACTCAACAAAACTCACAACCTACACTATGACATTAGCTGGGTGTATTTAATTTTTTTTTATTTTGTCGCATAGTGTAATCGATAAAAAAAAAAAGCAAAAAAAAAGTGAATAAAATATTTAAAAATCGTATTTGCACGGTCATTCAGTTGTGTGATGTTATTGAATTAAATTAAAATTTATGGAAATAAAAAGTGTTTTACCTGGTCTTTTAGGGACATTAAAGTCTGCTTGGCCTTTCGAATCATTCAACGCAATATGAAGTGACAATATGGTTATCCTAATTCCTTTTAATCCTTTTTTCATTTTAAATTAGATCTACATTTATATAGGGGGACTTCCAATGGGGAATATCCAGACTACATCTGTCACATTTTATATTTAACAATCAAAACATTCAGGAAAAAATATTTCTTCGGCGACTTCCTCTCAGCAGATTTCAGTAAATAAAATTGCCATGAAAAGTTTAAAAAAAATCTGTCGTTCGGAGTCGACTTTAAACTGTAGGTCCCGCCACATTCATACATACATACATAATTGGTCATTACAACCCTTCAGTCAGGTTTACGACCTAGTTTCTCACATCACTTATGTTGTGTGTGTTAATTTTATACATTTTAAAGTCGACTCTGAACGACAGATTTTTGAGAAACTTTTCATGGCAATTTTATTTCCTCACAGAGTTTTTGCCAGAAATCTGCTGAGAGGAAGTCGCCGAAGAAATACTTTTTGTATTTTGTCTTGATGTCTGGCCTGGGGCATGTCTTGTAGGTCCCGCCACTCATGTATAAAATTAACACACACACAACATGAGTGGTGTGAGAAGCTAAGCCGTAATCCTGACTGAGGTGTTGTAGTGGCCAATTATGTATGTATGTATGTGTGTATGGATGAGGTTTATTTCTCATTTGGTCATTTGGTACGATGACAGCCCAAACGAGATTCTATGACGTCCAATGCATTCTAAAAAATTCACTTTTTAATGTGAATTTTTGGTTAACAACGCCATCGATCCATATTTCTTTGAGAACAATGTTCATCAGGCCATCACTAACAACGGCAAAAATTTTAGATCGAAGGCTAACAACTTCTTCTGGCATGAATTGTATGTTCTAGACACCAACGACATGTGGTTTCAACAGGTTCAAACAACATGACACACAGCTCATGCCACTTTGGATATAATGTACGAGCGATTTTAGGGCATGATCATCTCACTCATGGAAAATTGAACATTTCCAACCACAGAAGCCATGGCGATTATTTGAACGATGTTATATTCCACACATTATGGCATCAATTGATGAAATCACACATATTCTGGTTTGAAGAGTGGAAGCGCTTAACGAAAGTCTCGATAATATTCCTAATATAAGCTTATTCTAACAAATACATTTTTTAAGAGATTTTCAACAAACTTTTATAGGACAATATCACTTAATTGGGTACCACCAAGCCACGAAGCCGCCAAGCTGCGAGTAGAAAATCCCAATTTATATGTACACTTCAATAAAACACAGACTTTGTCTGTTGTACACGAAGTGTTCCTTGACTGCATGTATGCATATGAGGAGACAGTTGTTTGAGCCTTAAGACAACTGGATATTAGTCTTGGGATTATCGTATACATTGTTGAACGCTAATATACTATCATATCGGACCCACTTATAGATTTTAAATGCTGTCAAAAATGAGGTTCGAGAAACACTACAAGAATATGCTTCACAATTATCGTGTACGAGATAACTATCAAAATGGTGCAACCAATGTGGGCAAGGAGTGGACCCAACAAAAATAGTTTTAATACAATTCACAACTTGCTTACTTACATATTTAATTGATCATTACAACAGCAGTCAGGATTCCAGCTTCTCACAACACTTATGTTGTGTGTGTTAATTTTATACATAAATGGCGGGACCTACTGGCACCGACACCGAACGTCTGATTTGTGGGAAACTTTATCATGGCGATTTAATTTACTCTCAGAGTTTTTGCCAGAAATTTGCCGAGATAAAGACGCCGAAGAAATATTTTTTTCCATTTCGTTTTTGGTGTAGATATCTGATGTGAGGTTTGAACCGTGGTATTACGTCTAATAAGCCAACACACTACTTACTAGACTATGGCAACTTCAGCTATTTACAACAAAATTTTCAAGATTCGTAAATTTGCCTGCCCTGGTATATTTATATCATATTGGAAAGCAAACTAAACTTGAATATGAATACTCAATCCAGAACACTAAGTCGGTAAGAGCTCTTTATTGTCGCAAGCATTAACTGGGGTCAATCATAGAAGCGAATACTGGCTATACTATACGGTGATTAGCTTTGAAAAAATGGAATCATCAAATCTAACATAACATCTACTAGCGTATTGGTTACATTTAGTTTAGAGTAAGTGGGTTTAAATTGAAAGCACGTAAAACTTACAAGTGCAATACTCAAATCTCCTATCCATGTGCCCATTTCTAAATTTAAATTTTATTAATTTTTTAATTATTTAAACCCAATCAAAATTTATTCAAATAGAAAATCAAAATAAATTCTTCTTTTATAAAAAAAAGAACAAATCTGTACAAACATATTTTCCAAATAATTGATTCTGTGCAACAAATGAATTTGAATTTCTATAAAATTGATGAAATTGAATAACTTGTACAGGGTGACTCAAAACAAAGTGTATATAAAATAGATCAATTCGAAATTAAGTAAACCTATACACATTTTGTAAGCCGCCTGTGGTCTAGTAAGTAGTCTGGCTGTGAGGCCACGGTTCAAGCTCCAGATCTGACATCTCGAAGAAAATGAATTATGAAAAATAATTCTTCAGCAGAATTCCGGCAAAAACTCTGAGCGTAAAATAAAATTGCCATGAAAGCTTCTCAAAAAATCGATCGTTCGGAGTCGACTTTAAGGCAGGTCCCGCCACTCATGTGTAAAATTGACACACACAACATAAGGGGTGGGAAGAGCTATTTCGGAATCTTGACTAAAGGATTGTAATAACCAACTATGTAAGTATGTATGTACAGTGAAATCTCCCGTAGGGGGACACCAGTCGTCATAGCAGATATGACCGTTAACGGGAGGTGTCTGTTCACGGGATAGTTCACCATAAAAATGTCAGGACTTTGTGATATTAAATATGCTATTATGTCTAATGAGTAGACAAATTTCAACACAACTTAAGTATATGTATGCACGAGTATATGTTTATTTATTTTTTAATTCATTTTAGTTTAAAGATTCATTTACACACATTTATATAAACTTATAATATAAGACAGATCTCCCGAAATAATTTTTTTATTACATAATAAAATCTAAATGTGTGTGGCAGTGGAGAAGAACTGGTGGATTTTAGTCTGATTAGAGTTTGCTTGCCTCCATTTTTTTAGCATTTCCTCAAAACGTTTTTCCAAATTGATAAGTTTTTCATATGCTACAAAATCATTTAAAGCAAAAGCTTTCAAATGCGCATTCTGTGTTAGTGCTTCATCGAACGATTTAATTTGATCGATTTTTTTCTCTACAAATTCCTCTTCTGGAGTTTTTGCAGCTTCAAAATTGATTTCAATGTCATCAATTTCAGTGAATGGAATTTTATCGATGATTAAGAAATCTTCAAAAGTAGTCTCGTTATTTTCAAAAATTCTTTGAAAATTCATAAGTATTGCTAATGGCACATCATTTTCCGTATCAAATTGGTTTTGATTAATAAATCTGGCTTTGCGAAAACAGTTTTGGATATAATGAGTTTTTATAAAACATATTGCATCCAGCACATTGATATTCTTTGAAAGTTCTGATGGTGATTTGGCAGAACTCATATTTGAGATGACATAATTTAAAATCAAACTTCTATAGTTAACTTTAAAATTATGAATTATGCCTTGGTCCAAAGGTTGACAAACTGAGGTTGTGTTTTCCTGACAGAAAGATTGCATTAACATTCGTTAATTTTATTATCCAAATGATGCAACCACTCGATCATTATCACACAATTTTATATATGTATGTACATAAATGTGTTGCTATGGGGTATGTATATTTTTTATCGGTTAACATTTTTGAATTTTGTCCGTCTACTGGAAGTATTTTATGGAAAAAAGTGTCCGCGTTCGGCTAGTGGAGTGTCCGTTTAAAAGAGATTAATCTGTTCTAAAAATTCTTGTAAAACAAAGGTACTAGGAAAATTGTCCGTTTAAAAGAGTATATCGCCTACGGGAGGTGTCCTTTAGTAGAGTTTTCACTGTATACACAATTTGGGAATTTTTTTAAATTGTTGTCAGCCAAATGTAATTCTTCGCAATGGCGGTGCTGATATCATCGAGTAGTACAATTTCTTCACAGAAATCTTACCACAAAAATAATCGCGAGAGAAAACAACACATATTACAAGAATCTAGACTCTGATGGCAACTGCTTCTTTGAAACGTTAATTTTTATCGCCTCAAATATTTTGCCTTATTCGACTTCAAAATTACTATTCCCTGATCAAGAAGAAAGTCAAATACATGTGCTAGACTTCGAAGGGGTACTCACGTTTGAGGGCGTTGTAAAAGCCTAAAGCACCGTGAATCATCCTGGCGATATTTACGTTAAATCTTGGAATAATTACTCTCAATTTCGCATAAACTAGGCTACTTCGCATAAACTAGGCTGCTTAGTAATAAAGTAGGCTACTTCACAATAAACTAGGCTACTTCGCTTAAACTAGGCTACTTCGCTTAAACTACGCAACTTCGCATAATCTAGGCTGCTTAGTAATAAAGTAGGCCACTTCACAATAAACTACGCTACTTCGTATAAACTAGACTGCTTCGCGTAAACTAGGCTACTTCGCATAAACTAGGCTGCTTCGCGTAAACTAGGCTACTTCGCATAAACTAGGCTGCTCAGTAATATAGAAGTTTACTTCGCAATAAACTAGGCTACGTCGCAATAAACTAGGCTACGTCGCTTTAACTAGGCTACTTCGCTTAAACTAGGCTACTTCGCATAAACTAGGCTGCTTAGTAATAAAGTAGGCGACTTCGCAATAAACTACGCTACTTCGTATAAACTAGGCTACTTCGCTTAACCTAGGCTACTTCGCTATAAACTACGCTACTTCGTATAAACTGGGCTACTTCGCTTAACCTAGGCTACTTCATAATAATAATAGGCTACTTCGCAATAAACTAGGCTACTTTGCATAAACTAGGCTGCTTAGTAATAAAGTAGGTTACTTCGCAATAAACCACGCTACTTCGTATAAATTAGGCTAATTCGCTTAAACTAGGCTATCAATTGGCAGAACATCAAATTTGTTACATTTGTCTTAAATGATTTATGCAGAAGTCTTAACAAATTTAAAGTTTCTTGTAAGTCACCCTGTATATGAAATATTTTCATAAAACTAAATAAAATTATTATTATTATTTTTAATAATAAATTATTTACATTATTTTAATTTACAAAATGTTGCCGTTTAAATAAAAACACGTTCCATTATTGAAACGCATCACTGCAAAAAATACGATTAAAATATGGTTTTCTATTCCCTGCTATTATTCTCTACTATTTTAGTATTTATTTTAGTTTTTGTTTTTTTTTTATTTTGTATTTAATTTGTGCAACAGTTTTACACGTATGGCTGACTACCTTTTCTCTCTTTGGCTGCGAAACTAATTTCATAGTGTTGGTTAACACCAAAAAAAAAAAAAATTAATTCCAAACACTCATTTCCACACATTCGCATTCACAGAAGGCAAGAAAAAAATTGGATTTCAAACATAAAAACCAAAAGAA
Source organism: Sarcophaga subvicina (assembly GCA_936449025.2). Lineage (NCBI taxonomy): Eukaryota > Metazoa > Arthropoda > Insecta > Diptera > Sarcophagidae > Sarcophaga > Sarcophaga subvicina. The sequence goes on from OW388081.2 coordinate 31,540,024, forward strand.
AATTTATAATATTTACATAAGGTATGTATGTTACATACCTATGTATTTATAAGCGTATGTCATGATACCATACATGCATACAAATATGTTTACATACATATAAATATGTAAATATAATTGCTTTTTACATGACTGTAAATAAATTAACGTAGTTATTATTTAAAGAGTAATAACAATAATAATAACAATACACGATCGGTCAAATTTTTAAGCACATTATCGGTTGTGTGCAGCTGTATTTCACCAATGGCTTCACGAATATTGTCCTTTAAAGCGTCAATTGCCTCTAGCTTGTCGGCGTAACACTTATCTTTCACGGCACCCCACAAATAATAGTCCAACGGTTTCAAATCGCAGCTCTGAGGTGGCCAAACGACATCAGCTCTGCGGCTGATAATGCGATCTTCAAAAACAGGGCGCAAAACATCGAGTGTAGCATCGGCTGTGTGGCACGTAGCGGCGTCCTGTTGAAACCAAATGTTGCCAATATCCTCCTCTTAAATTTTAGTGAACAAAACTTCGTTCAACATGGCCCGATAACGATCGCCATTGACTGTAACGGCCACTCCCTGCTCATTTTCGAAGAAAAATGGCCCAATTATGGCTCTGGACCAAAATCCCCACCAAACAGTGACTCGTTTTGGGTGCGTCGGCTTTTCAATGTATGCGTGCGTGTTTTCTGTGCCCCAAATGGACAATTTTGCTTGTTTACATACCCGCCAAGATCAAAATGAACTTCATCTGAAAAGATGATTTTTTGCCAAAATTGGCATCTTCTGTAAGTCGATCGAATGCTCAATTAGCAAAGCGAAAACCCATTGGATTGCCAATTGGCTTCAACTCCTGAATCAATTGGGCTTTGTATGGCGTCATACCAAGGTCTTTATGCAAAATTCGTCTCAATGATGTCTCCGAAATGTTCAATTGTTGAGAACGACGGTGAATTGATTTTGATGGCGCTTCACGCAAACTTTCTGCCACAGCAGCAATATTCTCGGGTGTACGCACTGTTTTTGGCTTTTCACGCTTTGGTTTCGCTCGATGAGGATGCCAGTTTCTTTCACTTTTTTCACAAGATAACGAACATACGGAGCTGACGGTGCTTCTCTTCTTCCAAAATCCGTACACAATTTTCGCACACATTCTGCAACATTATCATGATTTTCAAAGTAATGTCGCAATATTTCCCAGCGCTGTTCAAGCGTATACACAACCATATTCGTTCAGCGGAAGGATAAAACTAATTATCTGTCAAATCAGACATGAGCTACAATTCACGAAATAAGCACTAAGTTGATCGGTAAATATTTTTGTTTTTTTGCAAATATTATTATCTCGCTTTGCGCAAACATTGGCAACTTCTAGTGGTCACTCAAATGTGAAATTGACACATTTTCCGATAAACATTCAAGATCCATCAAAAATTCTGAAAATTTGTGAACGAAAAGTTCATTTGAAAAAATATACATATGTATGAAAAATATAACTAGAATGTTAGACTTTTTATATAATAACTACGGCAATTTTCGTATGATTTTATCAAACGAAGTGTCAATCTCTTCACAAGATAATACACTTTCAGAATGTCACCACTTATTGCATATTTTTTAATTAAAGTTTGCTACTATGAACGGACAAACTTGAAAAAATATGGAAAAATTCGCAATTGTCAAGTTTACCTTATCAAACCTTATAACATATTAATTTAAATAACATATATATGTATACCGTCTCAAAGGCCCCGCCCTCCCCCTTCTAAAAAAGTTTAAATTTGTGACATTAGTTCAGAAATGTGTGTGTAATCAATAAATTTGTGCGTAAAATCCAAAAAAACAATTTTTGTCAAATAAAATAAGTTTGGAGGCTTCAAGAAATATAAAAAAATATTTTTGAGTTCTACTCAACAAAACTCACAACCTACACTATGACATTAGCTGGGTGTATTTAATTTTTTTTTATTTTGTCGCATAGTGTAATCGATAAAAAAAAAAGCAAAAAAAAAAGTGAATAAAATATTTAAAAATCGTATTTGCACGGTCATTCAGTTGTGTGATGTTATTGAATTAAATTAAAATTTATGGAAATAAAAAGTGTTTTACCTGGTCTTTTAGGGACATTAAAGTCTGCTTGGCCTTTCGAATCATTCAACGCAATATGAAGTGACAATATGGTTATCCTAATTCCTTTTAATCCTTTTTTCATTTTAAATTAGATCTACATTTATATAGGGGGACTTCCAATGGGGAATATCCAGACTACATCTGTCACATTTTATATTTAACAATCAAAACATTCAGGAAAAAATATTTCTTCGGCGACTTCCTCTCAGCAGATTTCAGTAAATAAAATTGCCATGAAAAGTTTCAAAAAAATCTGTCGTTCGGAGTCGACTTTAAACTGTAGGTCCCGCCACATTCATACATACATACATAATTGGTCATTACAACCCTTCAGTCAGGTTTACGACCTAGTTTCTCACATCACTTATGTTGTGTGTGTTAATTTTATACATTTTAAAGTCGACTCTGAACGACAGATTTTTGAGAAACTTTTCATGGCAATTTTATTTCCTCACAGAGTTTTTGCCAGAAATCTGCTGAGAGGAAGTCGCCGAAGAAATACTTTTTGTATTTTGTCTTGATGTCTGGCCTGGGGCATGTCTTGTAGGTCCCGCCACTCATGTATAAAATTAACACACACACAACATGAGTGGTGTGAGAAGCTAAGCCGTAATCCTGACTGAGGTGTTGTAGTGGCCAATTATGTATGTATGTATGTGTGTATGGATGAGGTTTATTTCTCATTTGGTCATTTGGTACGATGACAGCCCAAACGAGATTCTATGACGTCCAATGCATTCTAAAAAATTCACTTTTTAATGTGAATTTTTGGTTAACAACGCCATCGATCCATATTTCTTTGAGAACAATGTTCATCAGGCCATCACTAACAACGGCAAAAATTTTAGATCGAAGGCTAACAACTTCTTCTGGCATGAATTGTATGTTCTAGACACCAACGACATGTGGTTTCAACAGGTTCAAACAACATGACACACAGCTCATGCCACTTTGGATATAATGTACGAGCGATTTTAGGGCATGATCATCTCACTCATGGAAAATTGAACATTTCCAACCACAGAAGCCATGGCGATTATTTGAACGATGTTATATTCCACACATTATGGCATCAATTGATGAAATCACACATATTCTGGTTTGAAGAGTGGAAGCGCTTAACGAAAGTCTCGATAATATTCCTAATATAAGCTTATTCTAACAAATACATTTTTTAAGAGATTTTCAACAAACTTTTATAGGACAATATCACTTAATTGGGTACCACCAAGCCACGAAGCCGCCAAGCTGCGAGTAGAAAATCCCAATTTATATGTACACTTCAATAAAACACAGACTTTGTCTGTTGTACACGAAGTGTTCCTTGACTGCATGCATGCATATGAGGAGACAGTTGTTTGAGCCTTAAGACAACTGGATATTAGTCTTGGGATTATCGTATACATTGTTGAACGCTAATATACTATCATATCGGACCCACTTATAGAGTTTTAAATGCTGTCAAAAATGAGGTTCGAGAAACACTACAAGAATATGCTTCACAATTATCGTGTACGAGATAACTATCAAAATGGTGCAACCAATGTGGGCAAGGAGTGGACCCAACCAAAATAGTTTTAATACAATTCACAACTTGCTTACTTACATATTTAATTGATCATTACAACAGCAGTCAGGATTCCAGCTTCTCACAACACTTATGTTGTGTGTGTTAATTTTATACATAAATGGCGGGACCTACTGGCACCGACACCGAACGTCTGATTTGTGGGAAACTTTATCATGGCGATTTAATTTACTCTCAGAGTTTTTGCCAGAAATTTGCCGAGATAAAGACGCCGAAGAAATATTTTTTTCCATTTCGTTTTTGGTGTAGATATCTGATGTGAGGTTTGAACCGTGGTATTACGTCTAATAAGCCAACACACTACTTACTAGACTATGGCAACTTCAGCTATTTACAACAAAATTTTCAAGATTCGTAAATTTGCCTGCCCTGGTATATTTATATCATATTGGAAAGCAAACTAAACTTGAATATGAATACTCAATCCAGAACACTAAGTCGGTAAGAGCTCTTTATTGTCGCAAGCATTAACTGGGGTCAATCATAGAAGCGAATACTGGCTATACTATACGGTGATTAGCTTTGAAAAAATGGAATCATCAAATCTAACATAACATCTACTAGCGTATTGGTTACATTTAGTTTAGAGTAAGTGGGTTTAAATTGAAAGCACGTAAAACTTACAAGTGCAATACTCAAATCTCCTATCCATGTGCCCATTTCTAAATTTAAATTTTATTAATTTTTTAATTATTTAAACCCAATCAAAATTTATTCAAATAGAAAATCAAAATAAATTCTTCTTTTATAAAAAAAGAACAAATCTGTACAAACATATTTTCCAAATAATTGATTCTGTGCAACAAATGAATTTGAATTTCTATAAAATTGATGAAATTGAATAACTTGTACAGGGTGACTCAAAACAAAGTGTATATAAAATAGATCAATTCGAAATTAAGTAAACCTATACACATTTTGTAAGCCGCCTGTGGTCTAGTAAGTAGTCTGGCTGTGAGGCCACGGTTCAAGCTCCAGATCTGACATCTCGAAGAAAATGAATTATGAAAAATAATTCTTCAGCAGAATTCCGGCAAAAACTCTGAGCGTAAAATAAAATTGCCATGAAAGCTTCTCAAAAAATCGATCGTTCGGAGTCGACTTTAAGGCAGGTCCCGCCACTCATGTGTAAAATTGACACACACAACATAAGGGGTGGGAAGAGCTATTTCGGAATCTTGACTAAAGGATTGTAATAACCAACTATGTAAGTATGTATGTACAGTGAAATCTCCCGTAGGGGGACACCAGTCGTCATAGCAGATATGACCGTTAACGGGAGGTGTCTGTTCACGGGATAGTTCACCATAAAAATGTCAGGACTTTGTGATATTAAATATGCTATTATGTCTAATGAGTAGACAAATTTCAACACAACTTAAGTATATGTATGCACGAGTATATGTTTATTTATTTTTTAATTCATTTTAGTTTAAAGATTCATTTACACACATTTATATAAACTTATAATATAAGACAGATCTCCCGAAATAATTTTTTTATTACATAATAAAATCTAAATGTGTGTGGCAGTGGAGAAGAACTGGTGGATTTTAGTCTGATTAGAGTTTGCTTGCCTCCATTTTTTTAGCATTTCCTCAAAACGTTTTTCCAAATTGATAAGTTTTTCATATGCTACAAAATCATTTAAAGCAAAAGCTTTCAAATGCGCATTCTGTGTTAGTGCTTCATCGAACGATTTAATTTGATCGATTTTTTGCTCTACAAATTCCTCTTCTGGAGTTTTTGCAGCTTCAAAATTGATTTCAATGTCATCAATTTCAGTGAATGGAATTTTATCGATGATTAAGAAATCTTCAAAAGTAGTCTCGTTATTTTCAAAAATTCTTTGAAAATTCATAAGTATTGCTAATGGCACATCATTTTCCGTATCAAATTGGTTTTGATTAATAAATCTGGCTTTGCGAAAACAGTTTTGGATATAATGAGTTTTTATAAAACATATTGCATCCAGCACATTGATATTCTTTGAAAGTTCTGATGGTGATTTGGCAGAACTCATATTTGAGATGACATAATTTAAAATCAAACTTCTATAGTTAACTTTAAAATTATGAATTATGCCTTGGTCCAAAGGTTGACAAACTGAGGTTGTGTTTTCCTGACAGAAAGATTGCATTAACATTCGTTAATTTTATTATCCAAATGATGCAACCACTCGATCATTATCACACAATTTTATATATGTATGTACATAAATGTGTTGCTATGGGGTATGTATATTTTTTATCGGTTAACATTTTTGAATTTTGTCCGTCTACTGGAAGTATTTTATGGAAAAAAGTGTCCGCGTTCGGCTAGTGGAGTGTCCGTTTAAAAGAGATTAATCTGTTCTAAAAATTCTTGTAAAACAAAGGTACTAGGAAAATTGTCCGTTTAAAAGAGTATATCGCCTACGGGAGGTGTCCTTTAGTAGAGTTTTCACTGTATACACAATTTGGGAATTTTTTTAAATTGTTGTCAGCCAAATGTAATTCTTCGCAATGGCGGTGCTGATATCATCGAGTAGTACAATTTCTTCACAGAAATCTTACCACAAAAATAATCGCGAGAGAAAACAACACATATTACAAGAATCTAGACTCTGATGGCAACTGCTTCTTTGAAACGTTAATTTTTATCGCCTCAAATATTTTGCCTTATTCGACTTCAAAATTACTATTCCCTGATCAAGAAGAAAGTCAAATACATGTGCTAGACTTCGAAGGGGTACTCACGTTTGAGGGCGTTGTAAAAGCCTAAAGCACCGTGAATCATCCTGGCGATATTTACGTTAAATCTTGGAATAATTACTCTCAATTTCGCATAAACTAGGCTACTTCGCATAAACTAGGCTGCTTAGTAATAAAGTAGGCTACTTCACAATAAACTAGGCTACTTCGCTTAAACTAGGCTACTTCGCTTAAACTACGCAACTTCGCATAATCTAGGCTGCTTAGTAATAAAGTAGGCCACTTCACAATAAACTACGCTACTTCGTATAAACTAGACTGCTTCGCGTAAACTAGGCTACTTCGCATAAACTAGGCTGCTTCGCGTAAACTAGGCTACTTCGCATAAACTAGGCTGCTCAGTAATATAGAAGTTTACTTCGCAATAAACTAGGCTACGTCGCAATAAACTAGGCTACGTCGCTTTAACTAGGCTACTTCGCTTAAACTAGGCTACTTCGCATAAACTAGGCTGCTTAGTAATAAAGTAGGCGACTTCGCAATAAACTACGCTACTTCGTATAAACTAGGCTACTTCGCTTAACCTAGGCTACTTCGCTATAAACTACGCTACTTCGTATAAACTGGGCTACTTCGCTTAACCTAGGCTACTTCATAATAATAATAGGCTACTTCGCAATAAACTAGGCTACTTTGCATAAACTAGGCTGCTTAGTAATAAAGTAGGTTACTTCGCAATAAACCACGCTACTTCGTATAAATTAGGCTAATTCGCTTAAACTAGGCTATCAATTGGCAGAACATCAAATTTGTTACATTTGTCTTAAATGATTTATGCAGAAGTCTTAACAAATTTAAAGTTTCTTGTAAGTCACCCTGTATATGAAATATTTTCATAAAACTAAATAAAATTATTATTATTATTTTTAATAATAAATTATTTACATTATTTTAATTTACAAAATGTTGCCGTTTAAATAAAAACACGTTCCATTATTGAAACGCATCACTGCAAAAAATACGATTAAAATATGGTTTTCTATTCCCTGCTATTATTCTCTACTATTTTAGTATTTATTTTAGTTTTTGTTTTTTTTTTTATTTTGTATTTAATTTGTGCAACAGTTTTACACGTATGGCTGACTACCTTTTCTCTCTTTGGCTGCGAAACTAATTTCATAGTGTTGGTTAACACCAAAAAAAAAAAAATTAATTCCAAACACTCATTTCCACACATTCGCATTCACAGAAGGCAAGAAAAAAATTGGATTTCAAACATAAAAACCTAAAGAAAATTTATAATATTTACATAAGGTATGTATGTTACATACCTATGTATTTATAAGCGTATGTCATGATACCATACATGCATACAAATATGTTTACATACATATAAATATGTAAATATAATTGCTTTTTACATGACTGGACTGTATACGCAGGATGATACCTATCCCTACGCTTAAAAAAAATAATGGAATATGACGAACAAAAATGAAAAATATGTTCAAAAATATTTGTATTTCTCTACCAGTTGAATTCATTTTTCAACAGCTCACCATACACTTGCATATGTATGCGAGAAACCCCAAAAAAAGAAGAGGAAAACAAAATTGTAAAAGCAAACATAACAAGAATACATTATTCTATGGTCAGACAATGACGTTGAAAAAATTTCTCATAAAGTTTTCCTGTGTATGTGTTCGCCTACTTAACAAAAGAGAATTCTTTTGTTTTACTCTTCATCATCCTTCATCATTCAGCTCAGCAACCAGGTGTATAAGCTGATAAAGAATGCCAAATAATAAGCAGAAGAGAAGATACGATAGTAAGTAGTATTCAAGGATATCTTTTAATGGAATTACAGTAAAAGAATATCATGGTTTATATATTTCTGTACTGTGATATTGAATTACAAAGTAAATCCCTTTAAAATAAGTCTGCAGTTTTCATTCAAAGTCAAACACGAATATAAGATTCACCTACAGCACCTAAACCTTAAATTTATTTTTTTTTCATTGCTTTTCTTTACTTTAACAAAAAAATCTCTCCCATCAGCTTATTATTATTTTTTTATTACTTTTTTTAAGTTTTACCACCTAAGCAGTTGCCAGCAACTGTCATTTGTAGAACGGCTATTAAGTTGTTTCTATGGTTGCAGAGATAAGGACATTATCCCTGGTTTTTTCTTTAAAATTTGAAGTTTGACGGATAATATCGATTGGACTTCGAACTTCGAATGTTTTATTGCAAAAGCTTATAATGGAAAAAGGCACTGAAGCCATTTGGCACATCGACATACATATTTGAGTCCAATTCTCAAAGAATTATGTGAAAAAGAATTCAACTTTATCATCAAAATTGTATTCAAATATATCAAGTCCACTGTAGTATATCGTAAACGGCTAGTGCTTCCGACGCGTATACAGTACATTCTGCTGGAATAACAGCAGCAACATGGAAGTCATGTAGAACTTAACTCAATAGTAATCCATTTGCAGCAGGTTAGTTTAGTTCTGTCGTTCGGAGTCGACTTTAAACTGTAGGTCCCGCCACTCGCGAATACACTGCTGAAACCCTAGCACTTCTCAACTAGCTCAAACTAATGACAAATCTATGGATAGCCTTTATAACGGCTCTCGACACAGAATTCAAACCCTCAAAGAAACCCATGCCAAGGATTTTCAACTTCGGCCTACTAAGGGCCGGACAGTTACAGAGGAGTGGTTCGATAGTCTCCAACTCCTCCTCATCGCAACATACCCTGCAATAGTCCGTCTTGGATCTGTTCCAGATCCCTGTCAACGATCTAATCGCACAATATAACCCCAGCAGCCAAACCCATTTGCAGTAAATTACCTGTGTAACCAAATAATTAACTTTAAGAACAACGACAGTAAGACCTTTTATGGGAAAATGGAAAAATAACAGAAGAAAACCTTTTGATAAGCTGATGTAGAAGTTATAGACTCTCTAGTGACGTGAATGAACCAATTAAGAGAGTGTGAGAGAAACTGAATTTGAATTTCTGAGCGCTTCTTCGCTGATTCAGCAAACAGAAGTAGTAGCCGCCCATGTCGTTTGGCAATACACACTGATCAGGCTGACAACTAAGTTGAAAGATGTACCCTTAACAAGGTGACCTGGTCCCCGCTGAAAGATTCTAGATTTGGCACAGTTACTACAGGCTGTACAAAAAGATAAGTTGAACCAAGGTACACATTACTATGAAAATTATAGGGTAACTGGGAAAGAAATTTGTAAAAAAAATAAAAAAATTAAGTTCACAGAAAAGTCTTGAATTCTCGACGTTTTTATAATTAAAAGTTTCCTTTCCATACTCAATTCAAATTAATGAAAATTTGTTTGAAGTCATCAAACCACTGTACCAAGTGAGGCATGAATCTTAAGAACAAAGTACATATAATTATTTGGCAGCAAAATTCAAAGAATTAATTATTCCTGTGCTGCCTGTTGTTGGTATTTTTCTTTTGAGCCCTTTTCAAACCAAACCAAACCAAACCACATGGTACCGAACGGAAAAATGTTTTTAAAAGGTAAAAGAGAAATATTTCCAGTAACAACAACAAGAAGAGAAAAAAAAGAAAGAGAAAAATACATGCAAGTATTACGTTACGTTAATAATTGTTGTGGTTTACACGTAAAAAATTACATGGTAAACATGGTAAACATTGTAAAGCTTACAGAATATTCTTTTGCTTGCTGACTTTTCGTTTTTATTTTGTCACATGCATTATAAAGAATTTGATATGTGATAGAAAAGAAGTCAAAATAAAATATTTCTTTCTAAAAAAAAGATTAAAATTTAATCAACTCGTATATATTTGGACTCGTAGCTGTTGAAAATTATTCACAGCAATTTGATGTTGATAAAGAAACGGAAGCTTCAGTTTCTGTTCTGTCTGTCTAGACATGAATTTCAATTATTCTAATGAAAATAAATAAACGGATGCTAAGACCATGTTAAGCATTGTATGTGTGTATGTGTAATATAATATCTAACAGGGAATTTTCAACTCTCACATACATACGTTTCATTTGTGCTTTATTTAATGTAACAAATTGCTTTTGATTTCTCAAAACCATATAATCACTTTGTTAGGGGACAGATAGACAGACAAACAACTTATGTTTGTCTTTTGTTATCTGAGAGATATTAGATACTAAGTTAAGCTCTTATACTATGTATTTACATTGTGAAGTCTTGCTCTCACTTAGACAAACAAATACAAAATTGTTTTCTTAAATTTTTTTTTTTCTTAAACTTTAAACATGAAGTATGATAATACATCAGAAAATACTGGTAGTCAGTTTTAAATAAATTTGGTCATATATTTTTGTCTTTATTCTTCAATTATTGTATTCTGGTTAATTTTGAATTTTAAAATGCCAAGTGGGCGTTTAATGTTTAGAAATTATTTGCTTTAAATATTTAAAATAAATACATATACAATAAAAGTGGCCGTAGTCTAGTAGTTAGTATCTTGTCAAACTTCCATGAAAAAATATTTCTTCGGCCACTGCCTATCAGCGGATTTCTGGCAAAAACTCTGAGATTTTGTGAAATATTTGTATGTGAATTAAATATTACTCATACGTAAGAATTTTATTTAATTTAAAATTGAAATTCTCCATAATCCTTCAGGCATTTATTATTCAATTAAACAGAACCAAATGACATGAAAAAGTTTCTCAAAAGTTTTTGTAGAGAAACCAAAATATTGTAAAAAAATAACACCATGCACTTTTAAAGCTCTAATTTCTCATATAATCTTTGTGAGTATTTTCGTATAATATATATATATATATATATAATATTTCTTGTATAATATCTTATTAAAAATAACTGCTTCAACCAGTCAATAAACAACCAAGAAGCTTGAATGATCTCTTTTAATTTTAAAACACATAAGTAAATAATACAGTTTTAAATCGACTCCGAACCACAGATATATATTTTTTTTTGTTTTTGAGAAACTTTTCCTGGCAATTTTATTTACTCCCAGAGTCAGAAATCCCTCACCGAAGAAATATTTTTTTCATATTTCCATGTCTGATGTCTGAGGTTTGAACCGAGGTTTTACTTCTAATAAGCCAACACACTACCTACTAGACTGCGAAAACTGTGATTTATAAATTTAATTCCAATGGTTCAGTAAAAAAAATCGATCAATCATCGCTGTCGAAAGTATCATCGCTGTCGATGGGAATACAAACCAGTCGGCCTTTCATTGACAACTTGAGCCCGTACACAATTTAATTGGCTAAGGCACTAAAGGAAAACAACCATAGAGAGTGAAGTGTGTTCGCTAAATGGTGACTGCTACAGTTGGTAACTGACCATAATTTTTTTCAATACACATGCAAGAGATGCAAAAGCGTCCAATGTAAAAGTCACTTTTTGTTGTGGATTTTGATCTGTCGGCGTTATCGGTTACACTATGGATTAATGATTTCCAACATTTTTTGGCTTGAGTTGATTGATCTGGACTTCAGCGATATACTATATGTGGTATCAAATGACGGTGCCACACAGCTCATGTTACATTATTTTGGAAAAGCGATTTGAGATCAAGGTCATGTTATGAACCAAACACCGGTATTATGCGATTTGACCGCGCTGGTATATTTCTTAAGTCACTGGTGTATGAGAATTAGTCACAAATCACCACGGAATGCAAAGACAATAAAATCAATGACATCGAACAAATCCTTAATGCTTTAATGTATTCAAAAGATCTTTCAAATGAATAAAAAATATCAATGATATCCCACACAAGTATTGTTTTTTTTAAACGTATTCAGTCTTGCTTAAATTAACTTCGTTTTATCTATACGAGAATTTTTTTATCATAAAGACAGTTGATTAAAAGTGAAAGCATGCTTACTCTATCAGAGCATATCTGTAGTTTGTGATAATGTTTACTCTGCTTTATTGTACACACTTCAAAAATAGAAATCTTTTCTTCAATTTCCCAAACAGGAAACTGATTTTCCATTGGACTAACTCTGGAACGTAACGCACGTACTTGATAGCTAGCTAGATGGGGAGATGTGGGAGGGAATCTTGTTCCACGCGTCCAATTTCGTACAACAGAATCACAAAAATAAAAAAAAATTACGTGCGATTCAAATGCCTCATTTTGGTCAACAAAAAAAAAAAATAATTAAATAATACACATGACTCGTCCTTGCCTGTTTTTAAAGTAGCGTTGTTGTTGTGCTACGTCCCTAAGCCCACCCTACCATGGTTTACGAATTAAGGAAAATATGTTACGAAAACACCTAAAAGGACTAAACCTTACCTACGCCTTTGAAGTTTTACATTGCAACGAAATAATTTATGTTTTCATCATATTGTTACGTTTTTACCTTTTTAAAAACTTTTAAATATGAAGTTCGTTAATTGCAAACAAAGTAAAAACAAACGTGTTTAATTTCAGTTAAACTCTCTTTATTCTCTACACTACTTTTGTGTGGCACCGTATACAACTTAACGACACAACAATAATAATCTGTTTATTCACTTTTCTAGTTCACACAAGTATTCACTGGATCTTTACAACCACGACTTATTTTGTTCACACGCAACTTCACACAAGGCTGACTGAAATAACACTGACTGACTGCTGAATTTGTTGCCCTTTTATATACGCACGCACGTAATCTGTATGATGAACTTTCTCGATGGGGAAGGTTCTCGCTCTCGCCTTCTCGAGAACTCTATTGCTAGTACATATTTGTCGTAGCTGGTTTACTTCATTTCATGTTGTTGTTGGTACTAGGCGCAACCAGGTTCGTCGTACATATGTGTGTGTGTGCAGCTTTAGATAATCAACACGTTCATTGTATTCTTAGTGTTAGTGTGTATTTGTATCGTGTGGCTTTTGTTTATCGTTTTTGTTGTTAAACGATATTAGGTCGTTTCGATTTGCTTAACAATATTATTAACATCTGGTTATATTGAAATAATTATAACAAAAAAAAAATATTTCTCATAGTCTTAAAATATATTATGGATAAATAGAAATTATAAACAAAAAAAGAAAACTAATTATCATGATATTAATATCACTACATGCTATCATTACAAATGATCAGTGATGGCTAAATTCATTATTACAAAAGAGAAATTGAAGATAAAGAAAAACAAACGCAAGTATAACAGTTCAATGAGAGGATCTTCTTCAATTGCTCTTATACAATTATATGAGAGAATACGTAATAAATATATCAGTGATGGGACAAATGTAATAGTACTTCATTTGGTACTTTTTCTTAATTATTTCTTCGCATGTAATATTAAGCTTTTAAAAATGCCATCACTGGTATATTTTATGAAACATATACTTAAATAATAAACGAATGTGTATTAAACAAAAGTAACAATGGTTGTTAACTTACAGAAGGGTCTTGATTCCAACAATGCGGAAAGCCTTCAGCTTCATTTTAAGGAGTCATTTTACAATCAATATGGGTTTATAGGTTTTTAATATTAAAGTATTTAGGTTATTTAAAATATAAATGGTTAGTAATATGAATAGGTGATATAATGGGTCCGCCAAATAACTTTTTTTTGAATATGCTTTAAAAAAAATAATGAATATTTTCTCAAATTTCTTTTTTTTATTTGAAAGTACAATCCTTCTGGTTAATAATGGAAAATAATTTCATTCAAATGGCTGCCTCGGCTGGCCACGCAGTAGCTTACACGATCAGTTCGATTTTTAAGCACATTATCGATTGTGTGCAGCTGTATTTCACCAATGGCTTCACGAATATTGTCCTTTAAAGCGTCTGGCTTGTCGGCGTAACACTTACCTTTGACGGCACTCCACAAATAATAGTCCAACGGTATCAAATCGCAGCTCCGAGGTGGCGGCCAGACGACATCAGTTCTGCGGCAGATAATGCGATCTTCAAAAACAGAGCGCAAAACATCGAGTATAGCTTCGGCTGTTTGGTACGTAGCGACGTCCTGTTGAAACCAAATGTTGCCAATATCCTCCTCTTCAATTTTTGTGAACAAAAATTCTTTCAACGATAACGATCGCCATTGACTGTAACGGCCACTCCTTGCTCATTTTCGAAGAAAAATGGCCCAATTATGCCTCTGGACCAAAATCCGCACCAAACAGTGACTCGTTTTGGGTGCGTCGTTTTTGCTTGTTTGGTGATGAGGATGCCTGTTTCTTTCACTTTTTTCACAAGATAACGAACATACGGAGTTGACGGTGCTTCTCTTCTTCCAAAATCCGTACGCAATTTTCGCACACATTCTGCAACATTACCATGATTTTCAAAGTAATGTCGCAATATTTCCCAGCATTGTTCATGCGTATACACAACCATATTCGTTCAGCGGAAGGATAAAACTAATTATCTGTCAAATCAGACATGAGCTAACTGTTACCATTCACGAAATAAGCACTAGTTGAAAAAAAAACGTTAGATGGCAGACCCGATATAAAAAAAATTAGTACTAACATGATAGATATAAGTATAGTTTAATTATATTTCATATACAGAATAAGTGCATGTTGTTAGAATTTTAAGTTATTTAATAGAACATTAGAATTTTTAAAGGTTAGAATATTTAGAATTTAGTGGATAATATTGACAATGTTATCGTTAATGTATGGTTATTTTTTTTTAAGTTTTTATGTGGTTTTTGGTAAAACGAAACATATTGTATGTTAAAATTTTAGACGTTTAAAACTGGATATACATAAGTTGCGGCTGGCCTTTCAAAGATTCACTAGATTCGATCTTGATCTTGTTTCCAAATATTTTTATTTTTAAGAATTTTCCCAAAAATTTCCCTCGAGTGAATTGACGCTGTGTCTGCTCTAAAATTGGCAAATGGGTGATTCATTCGAGGTACTGGTGGAATATAAAATTAACTATATGAAAAACGCAATATTTTATTAATATGAATATTAATGAATTTACATTTTCCCAAAGAAACAGACTGATTTAAACAGATTCAATAAAATTTTATATTGTTTTAGCAAATAATTGTTGTGTATATCAAAAACTTTTTCCACTTAATAATTTACTAACTTTCTTTTCTTTTTATAATAAAAATCACTTTCTTCACTATAAGTATAGCACTTAACTTCTCCTTCAAGATGTTCGGGGTTTTACAGACGAAGTTAACCCCGCTGCTAGGTTTGGACCAATTTGGTCAATTTTATTTTTAATTTTTATTTAAGTTTGCAATGGCTTATCGTATCAACTTAAAACGTCAGTTCAGGTTTTTTTTATATTTTAATGGTTTTATTTAGTTTTTAGCTATCTAGGATAATATCGAACATAACAATATAAAAAGTTACAAATCTTAGGTTATTTTGGCCCATACAATTTATTTTATTCTGTATATCAGTAAAAGTAAGAAAAAATAATTATGGCTTATTGCTATTTTCGTAGCAAGATGAATAAATTGTTGTTCTCTTCAATTTGCATACAAATTTATTGCATATAATGCATTTGGCATCACATTTGGACTTACAGAAATTGCAATTTCCTCGTTTTCTAGGAGCTGACTTTTGTGTATCACCACTTGTAGATGGTACAGTATTTGATGACGATGCTTGTAGTTGAGTCAAAAGCTCTGCCGCAAATGAATTTTTAGGTTTGACTGTCCTTTTCAACATGTATTCTTCTGACAGGCACATAGCTAGCTGACGTAAAAGCTCAGGTATTCAGCGATTTGAATCATTTGCAGCCCACGAACATAAAATAAATGCATTCAATGCGGAGATAACAACTATATTTGAAAACAATACATTTGGCCATCTATTCGCTTTTCTTTTAGTGCTGCAGTAGCGAATCATTTGATTAGCAGTATCAACGGCTCCTAAGATAAAGGAAATTATTTTTACAGAAACGATAAATAATGATAAAATATAACAAACCTTTAGAAGAGTTGTAATAAGAAACGATTGCAGATTTCTTCTTATGATTTTCTGAAATTGATTTCATATGTTTTGTACATGGTGCCCATCAATATAGTTCCTTTATTTTTATGGCCGGTATACGCGGATGTATATAAAGGAACTTTTCTGAACAGAAGCAATTTCGGTGGGATAAAAGTTTTGTTTCTTCGAACTGTTCCCACATATGCCAGTTTCCTTTGTAAAATATTTTTCCCCAACTCAAAAGATGAAAAAAGTATCAGCTGTAATATTTTGCTCTTTCAATTCTTCTGTAACCTCCATCACGACACGCTTTCCTGGATTTTTTACAGGCTTATAATTTTTGGGTTTTCCAAGGTACGGTTGTATTTTCCATATGTATCCAGATTTCGAGTTACAGCTAACCAAAATTTAAGCCCATATTTGACTGGCTTTGCAGGCATATAATGCCTAAAGGAACATCGTCCTCTAAAACCCATTAGCTGTTCATCAATAGTGACATTTTCATGACAGTTATAAAGCATTGAAAGAAGTGCTTCCCAATTGTGCTATAATTCACGAATAGGAGCAAACTTGTCACTACTTTTTAGTTTCCTTCTGTTGGTAACATCATCAAAGCTGAGAGCACTTGATATCATGTGAAAATTTGCCTCGCTCATAATAGACCGGAATAAACACGAACTGAAGTAAAACTTATACTCGTGGTATGCAGATCTGTATAGAAATGGAAAATCCCAGAACTTTGCAACAATTAAAATTCTTTAAAATGTTTGGTCAAAAGAGTTTTATATCGAATTATTTATTAAATATACAAAGTGGACCAAAATGGTCCTTTACCTAAGATTCGAAAGTTTTTTTTAACCTAATAGCAGGGTTAAAAACACCTTATGCAAATATGTAGCTTTCGATCAAACCTTAGGTTTGTCTTAAATAAATAACGTGAAGTTAATTTTTTTTGTTGTATATAATCTATCACGTGATACTACTATATATCACAGATATGTTCTCTTTAACTGTGTAATACTGGTTATGTGGAGAGTATGTGGGTGTTCTCTCTTTGAAAAGTAAAAAGAAGTGGGAGAATGTAAAAAAATAACAAATTGGATTCTGTAGAAAATGTAGTTGTGAGACCTTGAAATATTAATTATAAGGGAATGTATGCCACCTGCCATTACTGATTACAATAAAGGTTTTAGAATACTATTTGAGTATTTCTTAAAATGATGTATTACAAATTGTAGTTGACTGTATTTTTAAATTTCCATTTTAATTTCAATTCTGATATAAATGCTGTATCATTGTGAGTGAATACAGATAAACAGATACAAAAAAAAAAATAATTGAAACTAAATTATACTCCTACGAACGATTAAGTCATTTAAGTGTGTAATAATGGACAACATGTTGTTTCAGGAAACATAATACACTTCAGATAGATTAAATTCAGATCATAATAGCAACAATTAAGCTAATACATTATAATTTCCAATATAATTGAGTATTCAAATGTTATATACAACAACACTGTCATTCCCAGCATGCCGATATCTTCAGCATAATTCTTGGAAGTGACATTTAATCTGTAATCATGGCATGAAGTTTCATTGTCTGAATAAAAAAAAAAACTTGAAATTACACATTAAAAGTACAATCAAAAAAAAATTTTTTTTCTCAATCAATTTGTTTAAATTAAAAAGAAACCAATTTATTCAACACAAGAAATGAATGGATGAAAAAAAAACGATAAAGAAAATAAAATGTTAGGAAAATGTAATAAAAAATATCCACTTAATGGGTAAACTAGAGTGAAAGGAAATCAAAATGAAAAGAAATTTTCCATGACATTGACACAAATGTTTTGTAGAAAAGTAAACAGTTTAACTATGAATGCATGATACAAAAACTATGATTTTTCTTATTTTCTTTAAGAGAATAATAAATGCTTGCAGGATTATTGAGTACATATTTCAATTTTAAATTAAAAAAAATATATATATTTTGGTTCATACGTATGAGTAATATTTAATTCACATACTCATATTACGTATACGCCGTGTATAAGTTACCAAGAAAAAATAAAAACAACTACAAAGCGCCCATTCGTACTACAAAGCAAAATTTTTTGAAAAAGAGTTTTAAAAAGTTTATAAATTCAGTCTGAGGTTGTCGTAGTCTAGTAAGTAGCGTGTTGGCTTATTAGACGTAAGGCCCGAGTTCAAACTCCAGGTCAGACATCAAAACGAATATATGAAAAAATATTTCTTCGGGACTTTCTCTCAGCAGATTTCTGGCAAAAAAGAGCAAAAGAATTTAGAGAGCAAATAAAATTGCCATGTAAAGTTTCTCAAAAATCCCGCCACTAATGTATAAAATTAACACACAACGTGAGTGCTGTAAGAAACTAAGTTTTAATCCTGGCTAAAAGGTTTATAATGACCAATTAAGTGAGAAGTAAATAATGATCGACGAATTACAGAACTTACATACAAAAATAAAGTTGTATGTGTCATCATCGATGGTTTCCTTAGTACAAACATTTGTTTATACTCGCTTTCTCCGACATGCTGGGTTGGTTTAGGTATTCCGATAAATTGGATATTATCCACACGTTTTACAGGGAGACGAAATCTCATTGGTAGCAAAAGGATACGTGTAATAATTTAAGACTCTACTAAACCCGTATAAATAAGAAAAACTTCTATTCTTAAATTGTACTACCATGAATCACACTGTAGCAATTCTGACGGGCCATTGTCTCTATGGAAGGCATGCCAAACGACTTGAAAAACCAGCAAATAATTTCTTTAGTAGCTGTGAGTGTGAAGAGAAGAATGTAGAGACTGTCTTTCACCACATGTGTCATAGCCCTGTTCTTGTCATGAAAAGACGGATGCAATATACTTTACCGAACTCTCTTATATAGATATTGAGGCAATACATACTTACATAATTGGTTAATACAACCCTACCGGGACCTTAATTAGCACACCACTTATGTTGTGTGTGTTAATTTTATACGTGAGTGGCAAGACCGAAAGTTTGAAGTCGACTCCGAACGACAGATTTTCGTGAAACTTTTTATGGCAATTTTAACTTACTCACGAGATTTTTGCCAGAAATGCTGCTGCTGAGAGGAAGTCGCCGAAGAAATATTTTTTTATATTTCGTTTTGTTGGAGATGTCTGACATGGGGTTTGCAGCGTGGCCTCATGTCTAATAAGCCAACACACTACCTACTAGACTAAGGCGTCTATTGCTGCAGTAACAAGATTTATTTCGGACTTGGATTTGTTTCATCTAGGAAAAGTTTGATATTCAAGTTGAATATTGATTGTGGTATCACAATGGGCGTCAAGTCTGGCCTAAGTGGGACCTCATGAGGTTTTTGCCACCTTACCTAACCTCACTTGCTTTACAGTAACTGATGATATATGCTGTTATGATATGGAAACAGTTTCCGACTAAGATGTTTGTTATATGTTTCAAAAGCTTGGACGATAAAACTTCTAATTATAAATCAAATTTAAAATATATTTTCATAAGAGTATGCTGGCCATCTATTAAACCTAGAAAGACTGCAAGTAGATAATACAATGAGAGTTAAAAAATACCAGCTCCTGCGACTTATCATTGCAGGTACAATATAAGATAGAAAATGCTTTGAAGGGAAACTGTCGTAGCTATAAGAAAAAATGTTCTAGTATTTATTGTTATTGTATTGGCCCTACTATAAAATGATTAAAAAAAAAATTTTTTCTTTTTGTTTGGTTTGCCATTTAATGGTGCGATTTATGCAATTCCTTGAATTCCCCTAACAAAATTTTTAAATAAAATTCCTATAAAAATGCACAATTCGTGTATGTCTCACTTTAAAGTTTTTCTTTTTTTTCAATTTTGTTTTTAGTTTTGTTTCTTTTTTTTTTATTATTATTTATATACATAGCCTTGTAACAAAATCCCTAAATTGATATCACCACAATAAACATCAACTTGCCACAGCTTAGAAAATGATTCCTTTTTTCCTTTTTTTTTGTTAACTGTTCTTGCAAATAATAATGGAAACCATCAAAACCCAAAAACGTAAAAGTAACACAATAAAAAATTGTTTTTCTTGCTAATCTGCATTTAAAGTTTTCATAAAAATTCTTTTTTTTATAATTTTTTGTAAAGAAAAAATAAAAAATAATTTTTTATTTCAAATACCACGGAAATTTACAAGCGGTTTTTTTTAATATTCTCATAATAAATCGCACTGAAATTAAATAATTTTCAATTTCATATCAAAAAAGAAAAAAGCAAATAATTACTCATACCACACACACACTAATTGTGGATGAAAACCATGAATGTTAAATAAAGGGTCCGCCGAATAACTTTTGTTTTGAAAATGCTTTAAAAAAAACTACTGAATATTTTCTCAAATTACTTTTTTATTTGAAAGTACAATCCTTCCGGTTAATAATGGAAAATAATTTCATTTATTTTCGGCTGGCCATGCAGTAGCCTACACCAGAAGATGACGATTTTGGCAAAAAAAATCATCTTTTCATTTTGATCTTGGAGGGTATATATATATAAACAAGCAAAATTGTCGTATTGGGGCACACAAAACCCGCACGCATACATTGAAAAGCCGACGCACCCAAAACGAGTCACTGTTTGGTGCGGATTTTGGTCCAGAGGAATAATTGGGCAATTTTCCTTCGAAAATGAGCAAGGAGTAGCCGTTGCAGTCAATGGCGATCGTTATCGGGTAATGTTGAACGAATTTTTGTTCACAAAAATTTAAGAGGAGGATATTGGCAACATTTGGTTTCAACAGGACGGCGCTAAGTGCCACACAGCCGAAGCTACACTCGATGTTTTGCGCCCTGTTTTTAAAGATCGCATTATCAGCCGCAGAGCTGATGTCGTTTGGGCACCTCGGAGTTGCTATTTGACACCGTTGGACTACATATTATTTGTGGGGTGCCGTCAAAGATAAGAATAATGAAATTATTTTCCATTACTAACCGGAGGGATTGTACTTTCAAATAAAAAAATTAATTTGAGAAAATATTCAGTAGTTTTTTGCTTTACATACATAACATAATTGGCCATTACAACCCTTCAGTCAGGATTACGGCCTAGCTTCTCACACCACTCATGTTGTGTGCGTTAATTTTATACGTGAGTGGCGGGACCTACAGTTTAACGTCGACTCCGAACGACAGATTTTTGAGTAACTTTTCATGGCAATTTTATTTACTCTCAGAGTTTTTGCCAGAAATCTGCTGAGAGGAAGTCGCCGAAGAAATATTTTTTTTTTTTTATATTTCAATTTTGATGTCTGACCTGGGATACGAACCCGGGCTTTACGAATAGTAAGCCAACACACTACCTACTACACCACGGCGACTCCTAGTTTTTTGCTTTAAAACATTTAAAAAAAAAGTTATTTGGCGGACCCTTTACAAAATTTTTTCATTTAAAATCAATAATTTCAATTTCCATCCTCTGACAGATTTCCCTTCGTTGGAATCTTAGCAGTCATACCAGATTTAGGTTTCTAACGTACATTTTCTCTACCCTGGAATTCACTGAAATAATTGTTTTCAGCGTGCGCTATAAAATATTGATTACTCCCAGAGCAATTATCTCCTACGATTTTTTAGAGCAGACTGCTTCAACTGAAGGTGGTCTATGTGTGGTTTTATCAGTTCCCATGGTAAGTGTGCATGATAGTTACTATTTATTTAATTGACTTTTTATTGGGAAACAGTAGCGTGACGGATGCCACACTGAGCAGGTCTGTAAACAGCTACGTGCCCTCACAAACAAAAGACGCACATTATCACACTTTTGGTGCCCCGATGGCCTTGTTGCGCGAAACCGTGTGTTCGTATGTTCAATTGCCGAAGCTGTGGGTTCAATTACCAAAGCAGTGGGTTCAATTGCCAAAGCCGTTAGATCAATTGCCGAAGCCGTGGGTCCTATTGCCGAAGGCGTGGGTTCGATTCCCACCTGAGAGTCAGGGTGTTTGTAATTCTTCTCTGTTTGTTTTTCTGTAGGAACACTCACAGTAGGAAAAAGAAAGTGAGAATTATAACTAAACAGGAAATTCGCACAGTGTCCCCTATAAACTATCCTTCCTGTATTCCAACACAATGCACTGCATGCATAGGAGTCATTTCCTGAGTGATGGCCTGCACAAAAAAATGGTCTGTGCTACATGTTCCGAGCATATTGGAGTAAGGTTCTTATGGCTGTAGTCAACAGTTTGGCATGGTGTTAATTTTGCCATTTTGTTAATTGCATTCCTTAGACCTCCTGAGTAGGCAACTTTTATTCAGTGAAACTCTCCTATGATAAGATCTATTATGATGCAATTTACACCTTTTTGCACATACACTTTAACTGCTTGACCCAAGTATCTATGGTTTTTAGATAGATTCGATTCTAATAATCTTCAATTATTATTATGTGTGGAAGATTTTTATGTTCGATATATGACATCGCCGTGGTCTAGTAGGTAGTGAGTAGACCGTAAGGCCACGGTTCAAACCCCAGGTCAGCCATTTCGAACAAAATGAAATATGAAATAATATTTCTGTGGCGACTTCCTCTCAGTAGATTTCTGGCAAAAACTCTGAGAATAAATAAAAATTGCCATGAAAAGTTGCTCAAAACAGCTATCGTTCGGAATCGACTTTAAACTGTAGGGTTGTAATGACTATTTATGTATGTATGTATGACAACACGTTCTATCGGATTTTCCTTAGACTTTGAGTTGAAAGTTGCCGTAATGTAGTCTAGAAGGTAGTGTGGCTGATCAAGAGCCTGTGATTCAAACCCCAACATTCCCAAAAAGGAATGTGACAAACATTTTTCTTTTAACGTGGTAGTCGTTAGCAGGTTGCCAATATAGCTTTACCTACCTATGTGGGTAGTTGAAAGTGCTTGTCAATTCCAAGTTGGCAGACTCGCATGGCTAAAGTATGGTTTATTGTGAATCCACAGTGATTTTCTTTCAATACCAACATGACTTACTTCTGCTACGGCATAACAATTGTATCCTTTTCCTAGTCTCTACAATTTTTTAGAAGTCATTGGCCATTTTACCAAGACCAAGATCCATGCATCAACTTCAGTTAATACAACATCGTTCAGTGTGTTTCTTTGGAGATTGTGCAGACTTTTCATTAGTCTTCTATCGAGCAAATCTGTTGCGTATCCGAAGCAAACCATTTTCAAAATTTATTTGCTTAGGAAACTGTACCTAGTTTTTAAATCAAAACCGTGCTTTGCGAAATATTAAAGTGCTGAGAACTATATCGCTTTCATTTATTTTTTTTTTGTTTCTTTATTCTTAAGAAGTTTTTTCTCCTGATGATACTTTCCCTTATTAGGCAGTATTTATGAATTTTTCCTGGAAATTGAACAAAGACGTCATTAAATGAAAACATTGGATTGGAAGGCATTAATAATATTCTTATTATTCTCTAATAATATTTCAATACAAGCACATATTTATGGGGGAATGTTCACTTTATTTTATAATCTTCATATTTTTCTTTGGAAAACTGAATGCCTGCTTTTAGGTTTTTTGTATGGATTCTTTGTCTTCGTTTTTTTTATTGTGCCTTAATGTCTCTTATAATTGCTTTGTTTTTGCAACATTTAAGCTTTCAATTCCAATTTGTATCAACATGTATCAATATTGATGGCAATTGTGTGGTGTCTCCCCAAAATATTGTGTGTCTTACAATTATCTTTGTCTTCTTTTTATTGTAAATTTCTTTTTTCTTCTTCTTCTTCTTCTTCTTCTTCTTCTTCTTATTTAGAGCATTTTTGTTTTTCTTTCTTTATTTATTTTTTTGTTTTTTGTTCGTCTTTGTTATACAGAAATTTAAAATTTTATTATTTTATATGCCAATGGCACATATTTTCTTATGTTCCTCTACGTCAGTTTGCTTTTTGTGAAGACTTTTACTTGAATTTTATTTTTGATTTTTTTTTTGGTTTTTCTTCTTCTGTGCCTTTATTTATAATGCTTTTCGGTCTGACGGTATTTTGTTTTTCTTTTTTTAAATTTTTTTGTTGTTAGTTTGCCTGGAAACTATACGTATGTAAGTACAAGTTTTCCTTATGAATACATACAAAACGAACAGACGAATCTTCATATTACCGGGTGCAGATGAATTCTTAGTCAATTACAAACAGTGGTATAAAGAAAGAATACAAAATTGCAAAATTTATTGGTACAGGATTAGCCAAAAACATATTCCTCTCTCAGGATTTTCTGCGGCGAATTTTTTATTATTTCAGCTACGATAGCTGTCCTAGACCTTGAAGTATATTCATCTTTAGATGTTTTTTGTATGACCCTGAGGTCCTAAAAATTCAATTTTCTAAATTTTTTACTTACCTTCTTCGTTAAATGGTCATTACAACGCCTTAGTTAGGATTACGACCTTGATTCTCAAACCAGTCATGTTGTGTGTGTTAATTTTATCCATAAATGCCTCGACAGATTTGTTGGGAAACTTTTCTGAGCCATTTTATTTACTCCCAGAATTGTTGCTAGTAATCTACTGAGAGTTACTCTGCTGGAGATGTCTGGTCTAGTATTTGAAACAAGACCTTACATCTAATTAACCAACACACTACCTACTAGACTACGGCGACGACTGGAAATTAATGCTTACCGCGGATAAATTCGTCAAGAGTTCGCCACAGCCAAATTCTACATTCATTTACTCCGGGTTTGATTTTCCCCATTTGTGTGTACAAAACTTCTGTCATCGTTCCAAATGTCTTAGCGTCTGCTATTCAATTTGCTATATACGACTTTGTGAGGAGTGTTGTCAAATACAAACTCTTTATCTTTTAAAAGCGCAAGTGTTGCTTATTGAAATGAAGTTAACCACATATGCGTGTCAGTTCTGTTTATTTTACAAACAATATGTTGAGTCCAGTTTTAGACAATAAGTTCTACTCGTTTAGGTGAAATTGAGTACATATATTAGAGGACCTTATGCTAGATGTTCTATGAAAATATTTATTTCCATCCCAAATATACACTTTTGACACATGAATTCTTATATTGTTACACTGCATAATTTAAGAGGGGAAAAGTAAAAGTAAAAATGTTTTGTTTTGAGTTTCCTAAATTAATTAAAATGTACATTTTAATATTCCCAATAATTATCAGTAAAACTTCTCCTACCATATGTGTATTAATATTATTAACCAACCTCTCAAATTGGCAATTGATAGTTTAGTACCAACTTTTACCCAAAAATTTTGGTTTGGTTTGGTCTTCTAAAACTTTTATCGTCTTAAAAGCATCCAGAGATTTAACATGTCATATTGTTTGAAATTCAAATCCGTTCTTTGTCTTACAAAATTATAATTAAATTTCATTCAATCTTAGTGTGAAAATCACAACAATTGTTGGAACAATACTGGGGTACTGCTCAGACAATAAATTTTACCAATTGTTGATTTCCTCCATTCAGATTTTAAGACAAATTCGAATAATATTTCCATGAAGGAAACAGCCAGAACAATAGCAATAGCAAAGTAGATGTACAACAGACATACATCCAGAACAATAGAAATAGCAAAGTAGATGTACAACAGACATACTTAAACTGGCGTCGCCAGTTGTAAATTGGGGAAGGGGTAGTACACCAAACTCACGCATTTTATTAAAATATTCAGTTTGTAAGAGATTTAAAATGAAGTTGCCGTAAGTCTAGCAGGCAATGTGTTTGCTTATTAGATGTGAGGCCACGGTTCAAACCCTAGGTCAGACATCTCCACCAAAACGAAGATATTAAAAAATATTTCTGCGGTGACTTCCTCTAAGCAGATTTCTGACAACATCTCTGGGAGTAAATAAAATTGTCATGAAAAGTTTCTCAAAAATTTTTCGTTCGCAGTCGATTTAAACTGTAGGTCCCGTCACTCAGGTATAAAATTAACACACACCACATCAGTGATGTGGAAGCTAGGCCGTAATCCCGACTGAGGGATTGTAATGGCCAATTATGTACTATGTCTGTTATGTAAAGCAAAAGCAAAAATGTTTTGTTTTGAGTTTCCTAAATTAATTAAAATGTACATTTTAATATTTCCAATAATTATCAGTAAAACTTCTCCTGCCATATGTGTATTAATATTATTAACCAACCTTTCAAATTGGCAATTGATAGTTTAGTACCAACTTTTAACCAAAAATTTTGTTTTGGTTTGGTGTTCCAAAACTTTCCAATTCTTAAAAGCATCCAAAGACTTAACATATAATATTGTTTGAAATTTAAATCTGTTTTTTGTTTTACAAAATTATAATTAAATTTCATTCAATCTTTGTGTGAAAATCACAACAATTGTTGCTACAATAC
The DNA here is from genome assembly GCA_936449025.2 of Sarcophaga subvicina. Lineage (NCBI taxonomy): Eukaryota > Metazoa > Arthropoda > Insecta > Diptera > Sarcophagidae > Sarcophaga > Sarcophaga subvicina. Next base: position 31,566,751 of record OW388081.2, read on the forward strand.
TTGGATGCTGCTAAGACAACAAATTTGACCAAATGTTGACTTTCATTCAAATTTTAACACAAATTCTAATAATATTTCCTTGTAGGAAACATCAAGAACAATAGCAATTTAAGTAGATGTACGGCAGACATATTTAATATTTACACAGGCGTCTGCCGTTGTAAATATGGGAAGGTGTAGTGATGAACTAAACTCATGCATTTTTTTTTTAAATATTCAATTTGTACCTCCAACGCTACTGGGACTTTATCATTTTCTCCATTTGGTATGGTTAAGTATGTGCTACTCCTACTTATTGTTGTCAAATGATTTATTCTACTGCCCTTAACTTATATTCGGAACACCCTGAACCTATACAGGCTGTCTCTTGGAATTCTTTTGCCTTAAAAAGCCTTAGAATGCTGTATGGATGAACATTTTTTTTTGTGTGATTCATTAATGCGGTACAGGCTTCAAGTACTTGTTGTGGTGTTTTTGTCATTTCATTACCGAGTCTATATTATTGGACTTGAATTCATACGTATGCTAACATAAGTGTTCTTCGACTGTACGACGACTGCTGTCTCTCGGAATCCTGGTGCCTTAACAAATTTAAGGATGCTGTACTTATAATCCATTTTTTTTCTTTTGTGATTCATTAACACTGCATAGGTTCTTTTCATTTTGGAATGTACATTATTATTACCGCTTCGCTTCTTCTTTCCTTTTACTGAATATATCCTTCCAAATCGTCTTTTCAATTCCACCAAAAAGGTTTTTCTCTTCATTAGCTGCATGCAAAGTAACCTCTAATCTGATCTGTGGACTCACATACATATGTACATACATAATTATCCATTAAAAACCTTCAGACAGGCTTATAACCTAGCTTGTCACACCACATACAATGTGTGTGTTAATTTTTACAAATGAGTGGCGGGACCTACAGTTTAAAGTCGATTCCGAACGACAGATTTTTTGAGAAACTTTTCATGCGGCAATTTTTTGAGTCTCTGAGTTTTTGGCAGAAATCTATTGAGAGGAAGTCGCTGAAGAAATATATTTTCGTATATCATTTTGTTCGAAATGTCTGACCTGAGGTTAGAACCATGGCCTTACGTCTCATAAGCCAACACACCACCTACAAGACCACGGCTACTACGATATGCATGCTCATTGGGGAAAATTCCCATATGATAACTGATCAAGGCAGGCACAGCTGAGTCAACCTCATAGGAGCTAAGTGCTCTGAAGGCGGTCTGACGCTATAATTGACGAAATGTAATAGTACCTGATAAGGGTATTTCTCTTTACAAGAATAGTCGACATATTATGGCAAGCTTATGGTATCCAAAAACGATGATGCAACAACCCCGCTAGCCGACTTTTGCGTCATTGCATTTTTGAAGTCCTTTCAATATCTATTTAAATGATAATAGTTTTTGTTGAAGTCGCCGTGGTCTTATAGTCGGCTTATTAGATGTGAAGCCTCTGTACAAACCCCAGGTCAGGCATCTCCAAATAAATGAAATATGAAAAAAATATTTCTTCGTCGACTTCCTCTCAATAGATTTCTTGCAAAAACTCTGGGAGTAAATAAAATTGCCATGAGAAGTTTCTCTCAAAAAGCTGTCGTTCGGGATCGACTTTAAACTGTAGGTTCCGCCACTCATGTATACAACTAACAAACACAACATAAATGGTGTGAGAAGCTAGATCGTAATCCTGACTAAAGGCTTGTAATGACGAATTAAGTTTTTGTTTGAAATATTGCAGCCATGGAGCCACAATAATAAGGGTTTTTATGGTAGGATATACTAATGAAATGTTGCTCAGAACACAACAGACCTTTCTTATGCCCAAATATTTATCCACACAATTAGGGTTTAAGTTAACATGTATAGATGTTTTCACTTGTTTTATGTTTTCCTTAACCACTGTTACGTAGTTATGCTTTTAGACTTACAAAATAATCATTGGCATTGGTATACTATGTAGACAGTGCTGTAGAATTGTGCAGTACCGAGAGATGTGCAATGCTGTCATGCCTGTTATATACGCAATAAACGATACTGAAGTGTAATTTATTGTTATTTTATAGACAGCAGCATAGAAAATCAGCTAAGAATGCATTGCCATACACAATGAACAACTGAAACAAATAAGGAGTAAGTATTGTATCAGGAACACATACAGACAGACAGATAGACAGACAGCCACTTAAAGAGAAAAGCTAAAAAACCAAATACCACTTACATCTTTAGAAAATTGCCCAAGGAAAAGATTAAATGCCTTTTTCCAATCCAACTGAAAATTAAAACTTTTGTGCATGTTGCCTCCCTTTTTCGAAAAAAAAGAAGAAAAAAGCATACAAAATAAATGATGATGATATCTTTAATTTAGATTTTTTGGGGATATGAAATCATGTCGAATCCTAAAAAAAGAAGAAGTAGAAAAAACAACTGAAATTCTCTTAAAAACCCCAAGGATGTGAAAGGACTGCAGGCAATTGTTTTTAAGGATTTGGACGTTTTTTCCTTCTTTTTTTGCCTTTAAAATAAATTTAAGGACTCTGCCAAATTGTAAGTGAAAGGGTAAGGGCGTTAAAGGAGGCAGTACAACATTAAGACTGAAAGAAAGAGAAAACTATTAAAAGATTAACAAGTTTGTCTAAGGCAAACCCTTATTGTAGATTTGATATTTGATTTGATCGTTTCTTTCAGTTTACAAAAATATTCTTAACTTTTAATGGAAAAACAATTTTTAAGAAAATTTATTGTATTTTCTGACGCCATATCAATTGTCACTTTGTGTCAATCTTTAAAAATTTCTTCATTCATTTGCAAATCCAAATCAAACCAAACCAAATTATATATGCTTAGCATGCATGCCTTAAGTAAATCTATGTTTCAATAACCAAAGAAAACATACATGAACCTTTAGAAGAAGAAAGAAAGCAAAGAGCCAACAATAGTCATGAATATTTTCTTAGGCAACATCAATGGGTCAGTAATAAATCTTATTGCCTGGGCATGTTCTAACTTAAATTAAATGTTCAACTACCATTAAGACCACAACATTCACATTCACTAGCAAACACTTAGAAAGCAAACAAAGTAATGTTCTTATCAGAAGGTTATGGTATAGTCTGTGTACCTTGGCATACTAAAATCAACATAAAAACGTATAGAAAAGTAATGTAAGAAGTAAAAATTATGTTCCTTACAGCATAATAAATATTGAAAATTTTTTTCCTCTCACTTTAGTTTCCCATAAAGAACTTAAAATGCTAATGAAAATAATATTGCCACCCATTTCATTTTGTTTTTTGATTATGTACATACAGTGAGCGTCAAAAGAAACTGTACATTAAAAAAAAATATACATTCATAAATTATCATTATTTTTATTTTAAAATCTGTTTCATTGCCAGTTTTTAAAATTGAAACAAAAAAAAAAAAAAATACAAAAAATTTTGAAATATTTTAGAATTTTTCTCCTTAAGTGGTAAAAGTTGAGTTCGGTGATTGTTAGAATTTTGTCCTTAGCGTACAGTTTCTCTTGACGCTCACTGTATGTAAGTATTTCGATTTACTTATAAAAAATATATAAGATAGGAGACGGGTTTTTGACTGGTTTTATATATTTAGGCCACCGTACATTTCATTGTTAATTGTGCAGTAATTGCGAATGCTTTCGACTATTAAACGCATTGGTTTTTAATGGTTTGCTCTTTGCTTATGCTGTGAGAAAATTATTTCTATTTATGAACAAGGTTTTCAAAATGAACTGTCTAGGTAGTCCGTTATCTCTACATCAGGTTGACAAGAAAAAAGAAGCCAGTTTTAACTAGACCCCCTCAAGAAATTAACATTCCTTCACTCGATACGTCCTACTTTTGGAGGGCTCGATCAATATTTTTTACAAGCACGAGAAATTTAATTTTGGATGTTAAAGAAAATGGTTTGTTCCGAAATATCCCCGAACTCTTTTACTTAATTGGTCACTAGAACCCTTTAATCAAGATTACAACCTAGCTTCTCACTTCACTCATGTTGCGTGTGTTAATTGAATCAATGAGTGGTAGGACATACAGTTTAATAACGCCTCCGAACGACAAATTTGAGAAAATTTTCATGTCAATTTTATTTTATCCTCAGAGATATTGCCAGTAAACCCCTGGGAGGATGTCGCCGAAAGAAATAAATTTTTTTCATATATTCGACATGTTTAAGCCGGGAGTTGAACCAGGGGCTCTCATCTAAGAAGACTACAGCAACGGATCCCTCAAAGAGGATAATATTTGCAAATAAATATCACAGAGATATCAGGAAGTGCCTTGCTCTGCGAGGAAGTAGAACGAAGGTCCTTATTAGTACGGCTTACACATCAACTCTAAATACTAAGTTAAAGAATTTAAACGATGTTGGCTATTTCATAAAACGATACCAACCTGCACAATGGATGAACTCCGGCTGAAAGCGAGAGGTTTAACTCAAATTATAAACAAATTTCAAAAAGTCCATTACATGGCCAATTGAGAGGATACATAGAAACTTTGCATGGCAATTTTATTTACTCTCAGATTAGAAGAAATATGTTTTCATATTTCGTTTTGTGGGAAATATTTGAGGTTGAATTTGAATCACGGCCACACGTCTAATAAGCCAACACACTACCTACTAGACTATGGCGAAACATTAACTGCAAAAATTCAACGTTTCGTGCTCATCTGTCTAGAAAAATCCTTCGCATCAGCGAATGGCAATGAATCAAACACTTTCAAGATATTGTAACGATAACTTACAAAGCCCACTTTAGAGTATATTCTTCATACAAAATTTAAGTAACACATACTCTAGAAATTAGATTTAAAGCTTAGAGTTCAGCAAACTTTGTCATTCCTAAATACCAATTTCGATTTTGTCGATTTAGTCGTAGTACCTTAAAGCAAATTTATCATCTAAAAATAGTATGGCTAAGTCCTGTTCATAGATATCAGTTAGGCCTTCAATGTGGTATGCCGCAGACGACTAATATTCAATATTTTTAAATTTAAGCCAATCAAACCACATAAAATGTTCATGAGATATCATCAAATCGATGGTTCTAAGCCGATCCAAAAGACAAATTTTAATCCACCACACAAATCTGACACTTTATGAACACACGCGTGTCTACAGATACACGCCCTAATGCTTTAACCCTGGATGGTTACTGTTCGTCGAATCGACGAACCTCATTTACTCTTTATCATATAACTCTTTTATGTTTGTTGGTTGATAACGTTGGTTGATAACGAAAGCTTGTAGTGAGTAAACGTACGCAGGGCACCCATTTTTTTTTTATCCTGGGTTGTAATTTTTGTACAGTAAGGTCATTCTTCGTTGAATCGACGAACAAAAAAAAAATTTTTTTCGTATACTGACTGCAATCTTTCATTATCAACTAACGTTGTTGAAAAAAAGATCGAAATATTGTCAAACATAAAAGAATTATACGATAAAGAGTAAATGTGCTTCGTCGATTCGACAAACAGTAACCATCCAGGGTTAAACTGTGGACACCCTTTTACTACAAATATTCCAAAGATTTATTTAAACAAGGAAAAGCCTGAAATAACTTTTGAGATCTTCTTATGATACGCCTTTTTTCTAACACTTCCATAAAGAAAAGAAATCTTATGCCACAATATGGAACTTCCCCTTTAAGTGCTCCTCTAGTGAAATATCTTAAAAGTAAGTAAAATTTCCTTTTCAATAGCAAAATACATGTAAAAAATACGTCAAATGCATTCAAATATGGAAAATCATACAAAAAATTCCTCTTAAGAAATACTGTGATACACTGTTTACTGGTGTTGTTACCAGCAACAACAAAAAAAAAGGAAGAAAAAATTGTTCCAAATTATGGCACAAAGTAGAAATTTTACTGATACTTCCTGAAGCATCACAATAAAATGTTCAACTTTCTTACAAACAAACCGAGAACGTCCAGACGGAATGCGAAAAATTGAAAAAAAAAGAAATCATTTACGCACTAACAAATTTACTTGTGAGAGTCGTAAGGCAAAATTACAATTTATGACCTGAGAAAACTATTATTACAGAACAGGCTAGAGTAGGGCAATAGTATCGTAAATCATTGGATAAAAAAAATTTTGTAGTGTAACAGAAATGAACATTAATTTCTATAAAGAAATGGTGGTAACCTAAAGATATTCCTTCCTTTATAGGCATTTAGTTTAAGTTGAAACACTTAATAGAAGTGAACAATGAATATGAAATGGGAACAAAATGTTTCACTTACAGTGTCTGTAGTGAGGCTAAGATCAGTAATTTCTTTTGAATGTTGCCAAAAAAAAATTTTTTTGTTCAGAAGAAAGAGTATACGATTTTAAAGAATAAATAAATTTATGATGATTTGCATTGAAAAAAAATGTTTTGATATGAAAATTTTATCAGTTTTCATAAAATTTGTTTGCCAAGACTCTTATAAAATTCGAAACTTACTCTAAATAAAGTGCATATTTCTTAAAGAGTTTTTAAAGCTACAAAAATATGTCTAATTTTGCGATTGAAAGCCTTCCAATAAGCATTAAAATAATATGTCCATTGTAGATATAATCCTCTTTGGCAAGTCACTCTGATAACTCCATTTAGGTAGCGTTGGAATACAGCTTTTAATTTTAAAAATCCGAAAACTATTCGAACTTGGAGTGCTCGAGTTTATAATTACACACTTTTACTACTACACAATGCCTCTGCGACATTGATATATAGCACGCCAACAACTAATGCACATTCTGAGAAAGAGAATTAAACTAAAATACGTTCAATCATCTTTAAAAAAATAATTAAAACATCCGCATTATTATGGCAAATTTATTCAGATATTTCTGTTATTATAAGTAGTCGCCGGTGGTAGTCTAAGTCGCTTCATTAGGTGGCAACACAATGGTTTCTAAATGGCCTAAGTGTGTCCATCCAAGTCTCTTAGATGGACAGCCACCTCTAACTACCTACCTATCTACCTACGTAGTAGTCGCCGTGTTCGCTTATTAGGCATGAGGCCATGGTTCAAAATCCGAATTAAATCTCTCCAACAAAGCAAAATATGAAAAAATTTTTCTTCGTCGACTTCCTTTCAGTAGATTTCAACCTTGAAAAGTTTTTTTAAAAACTATCGTTTGAAACCGACTTTAAACTGTAATTTCCGCCACACATGTATAAAATTAACACTCACAACATAAGTGATGTGAGAAAATGTCGGATTGCAAGGATTGCTGACTGTCGGATTGCAAGGACCAACTATGTTTATATGTATGTATTTATTTCCATTATTATAAAAATCACAAATATGGTTATAACACATAAAACAATAATCAACTTATCGCAAAACAAACTGCATTTGTGGTACAGAAGCAGCCAAAAGAACCCTTGGATATCAGAAATTACTTGGAAGCCCATAAATTCTCAAGTAGCAGCAGACGATGTTGCTAAAACTAGACATTTCAAAATGTTCTATTCGCAGGTGCACGGATTGAGACGCGTTATGCTAAGAACGAAAGCATGGTTGGATTCCCACGGCCTTGACTTTTCCATGCATATAACGGAATTGCTGCTAATCAGTGGTCGTCGTATCCCCTTGCGTGTGGACATGAGTATTGGAGACGAGGTAATTAGGACCGAGAGCACGGTGAAATACCTGGGAATAAGGCTCGACCTCAGACTGACATTCTCGTGACAGATTCAGTACTCGGCTAACAGGGCCCAGAAGATCGTTGGACAGCTCAGCAGATTACTGGCGAATATTGGAGGCCCGCTACCGGCGAGACGGAGACTACTGATGGAGGTTGGAAACAGCATTATGCTTTATGGGAGCGAAATTTGGGCAGAAACACTAGATGATGAAAGCGGGCAAACTCACTTATATCAGTACAGAGAACGGCTGCATTGCGTATCTCGTCGACATATCGTACAGTGTTCGCTCCAGCCGTACTGGTGATAGCAGGTATAATCCCTATGGATCTGCTGGCAGTGGAGCGGATGGAGCGGATACGTTACACAGATGCTATCGGGTCACGGATATTTTAGGAAATATCTGCACAGAATGGGCAAGGCCGCCTCCCCTTACTGTCTTTACGAGGAAGGGGAGGTAATTCATGACGCAGAGCACACTGTTTTCGAGTGTGCACGCTGGCAGAGCTATCGCTCTGTACTGACATCAATAGTTGGAACGATCACAGCTGCTAATATTGTCGGGGTTATGACTGCGAGTAGTGAAAATTAGACCTCGGTAGTGCATTACGTAGAGCGCATTCTGAGCCGGAAGAAGAGAGATCTTGAGGCTGCAGAACGAGTAACATGGCGGCATAGGGGATATTGTCACACGTGCCAAGCGTGACTGAGACGATGATTTAGACGGAAGGAATAGTGGAGACGCTTAGATGACTCCTCAACTTTCGATTCGCAGTTCGGACGCGGATATGAACATGAAGAGGCCAAAAGGCCAAAAGGACTCCACTCCGAAGTAATACCACCGTAGTTCCGGAGTGGGCACAAACAAATCCACAGGAGGCGAAGGGGGATTTAGTGGGTGAGGGCCCCACACACGAAGGATGTGACGACTTCCTCTATGGTGCGGTTAGGTACATTTACCCCTCCTCGGCGAAAAAAAAAAGAATAAAAGTGCTCGGATTGGTGAAAAAAATTACTGAGCGCAGAAAGTAAGTGAAGATGTAGGAAAACTATTGTAAAAACTACTTTCTTGGGTGTCTTGTTAATCCAACATACCATATCACATTACTAGGACTCGTAATTTAGTTGCAGCTGTAAAAGCCAACAAATTCCTTAGAGTCATTAGTTTTAATCAGAATAGATCGTTTGTTGGGTGTTTAACTTTGTTTCACTGACATCGAAAATTTTGGAAAATCTGCCTAACCAATTTAAGGAAGGCACAGTCATTTTCAAAAACATCTTGATTTAGTGCAAGGATTGGAGAGAAATCTCACTAGCCACCAACAACAAACACACTTATCGCCAATAAATTACTATCAGCTTATGTATACTTAGCCTAGGAAACAAGCGTACCGACTTAAGAATGCAACAATCTTGCGTTATTCATGCCAACATTCTGTTTTTAGTAAGGAAGTTTAGGAACTCACTATTTATGCTTCTCAGGCTTTGAAAAAACATTTCTTAACTTCATTTGAACACAGCGATGATACGGGCGCCTTACACAAAAAAAAAACAGGGGATAACATGGAAACTCTAGAGTAATCGAAAATATACTGTATCAGTGATATCTGTCTGTCTGTAGAATATATCCTGAGTGATGTCAAAAATTGTGCCAAGTTAGCGAGGCCTTGCGAAAGCTAAGCAAGCTAAGCTTCGATACAAAGCCTTTCATGTAGATAATACAGACCTTTGGCTATATGGCTAGCAAAGAAAGTAAAACAAGTGAATATATCAAATACAGCGATTCGAGACTAAAGGTATACAGTTTCAGCAAACATTGGATTTTGACTTCCATAATATCTAAAGCTTGCGATTCTATAATAATTACTGCTTAGACGCCTTCTTCATTGTTTACAGTACTTTGTAAAGTATTTTAACAAATATTTCCTTTTAAACTTTCTACGCCTTTTGCACCTTAAAAGTTTACTTTGATATTTTGTTGTTGCCTACACAAACATTGGTAAACGAAGCAACCTTGCAAGTGTATTATGAAAACAATTCATTACGAATTAAATATTTTCATTAATTTCCTTGTATTAAATTCACAATATGTATCAGTATAATATGTAGTAGTAGATGTATCAATATTTTTACAATAAAAAATATCTGTTTCATTTAAAATATAATTCGTAAAAAACTCTTGATTTTCGGGGATAGTATTCTGTTTTTAACATATAGTACGCGAATAAAATATGGTACACACCAATTTCTTAAGTCGCCGTAGTCTAGTAGGTAGTGTGTTGCCTTACTAGACGTGAGGCCACGGTTCAAACCCCAGGTCAGACATCTCCAACAATACTAATTATGAAAAAATATTTCGTCGGCGGCTTCCTCTCAGCAGATTTCTGGCAAAAACTCTGAGAGTAAATAAAATTGCCGTGAAAAAGGTTCTCAAAAATCGGTCCTTCGCAGTCGACTTTAAACTGTATGTGCCGCCACACATGTATAAAAATTGACAGACACAACATAAGTGATGTGAGAAGCTCGGTCGTAATCCTGATTGAAGGATTGCAATGACAAGTTATGTATGTATGTAAACCAGGATTCTTACGCAGAATTTTACATGTAGACGAAGAGCTAATGTCAACAAATTAAAGACAATGGCGAATCAATATTTGAACGTCTTCTTCAAGACTTTGGGCTACAGCTCTTCGGTATACGATAGTTATGTATAGCGAAGTGCGTAAACGATCATTAATTGCAGGAATTGCTTACTTACTGGCCGATTATGTTGACTGAAAAATTTACGAATTTACTGCGCCAACCAAATTAATTTTTTCGAAGTAAATTTTCACAATATGAAATTGTTGTTAAACAGAAATGTGAACAAAGTCACACCATGGTAATCGACAATGATAGATATCATAGAGTTAAAAAGAAATTAACAATTCTTTGTAGCAGAAATTGGAAAAATGCATTATATTTTGCCACTCACTGTACAATATTTTATGTGTTGATTGTTAAACATGAAATTCCCATGAAATGATTTTTGTTTTTTTCGTTCAATTAAAATTGAAAATAAATGTGTGCCAGTTGAAGGTTTTATGGCCAATAAAAACATTTTTTTTTTGCAATTTGAGCAATTTTTAGTGATGAAAAATTGAAAGAAAACTAATATTTTTGCAACGAGTTTTTAGTACAAACTTCTGTATATTTTATGATTTTTTAATGTTTAGAAAATATAAAAATTTTTGTTATTCACTTTAAACTTGTTTTTTGTTTGTTTTCTAACAGTTTTCACTTGCATTCTCTAGAATTTTTATATTTTGCTCCGTTTTTTGTTTTTGTTTTTTTTTTGTAATTTTCATATGGAGTTTTTCATTTTATTACATTTTCTTTTTATACACAATATTTTATGAATTCAAAAACCATAAACTTTATCATTGTAATACTTTGTCGGGCGATGGAAAGCACACAGTTAGTGAACAAAATAAAAAAAGAGGAAGAAAAAAGGATACGGATTTTAACAATCACTCTCTCTCTCTCTCTCTCTCTCTTTCCCTGGTCCTTTGGTCTGCAAGGTGTTGTCGTAACATTTTTTCGCTGTAGTCTCTTACAAAAGCCATTGTTGGCAACATGGCATCATAGGGTACGTTGTATGAAAATCCTAAATTCAAAGCCAAAATGACCTGCTGCCTGTAGAAATAAAGCAAAAATCTTAGCTAAAGATATTACGGAATATAAATTGTTGTTTTCATACAACAAAATGAAATAAAATGAAATGTTAAAGAAGGCAATTTTTAATATTAAAATACCATATAAAATATGTTTTAACAAATTTCTAATAAAGCCAGTGGAACAATAATGATTTTATAAGACGCCTCTTATACATAAAAGCCTGTCATGTAAGTCTACTTATTATAATCAAATCCCCATGGTATTATAAGGGTACAACATGGTATCATAGGTCATCATACGCTCGGGGTAAGAATTTTTTCCCTTGTTTTCCATGCATTAAACACTATCCACGTTTAATTAATTAATTCAAGTCTTAATGATTACATTGCAAAAAATTTTATTATTTTCAGTAATCTTAAATATAATCGGTTGGTCATTAAAACCCAAATGAAAATGAACATTTCCTTTCTCTTGGTTGTGTTTTTAATTTTTCCTTTCTTTTTTCAATTTGCCAGTCCTTCAACATGTATGTTTTTGGTGTTTTCAGTATTAAAATTATAAAAGAAAGACCATGTAATGCTATAACAAGTAAGAAAACTATGGTCGAAGTTGACAGTTACAATAGTGTACCCTAAAAATATTTTAATCTTCTCAGTAACTAGTCTTGGTAATGAATTTTTCTGAAATTAATGAATGCGGTTACTTAGCAACTGACCCTAGTTTTTATCGAAAGATCATCTTCAGCGATTTTATACACTCATGTATAAAATTAACACACACAAAATGGGTGGTGTGAGAAACAAGGTTGTAATCCTGACTGAAGGGTTGTAGGGATAAATTATGTATGCATTTATGTAACTAAAGCATAAAACGTAAAGTTTAAAGTCGATTCCGAACGACAGATTTTTTGAGCAACTTTTAATAGCAATTTTATTTTCTCTAAGAGTTTTTGCCAGAAGTCTGCTGAGAGGAAGTCACCGAAGAAATATTTTTTTATATAAATTTTGTTTTGATATCTTAAAGAAACAAGAGTCAATGCTGTATTCTAAACAGTGTTTGTATTCTTATTTGAAATTTTCAATAGGCCCTTAGTTTATTATAGATTTTCGCACGTACTTTCAAATGTGTTCCATAAACTATAAATTTTTAATGATTTTTCATTGCCTGTTTGCAGGCTGCTGTAGAGCTATCTAAGATTCCCTGCGGCTGAATACAATATTTCTTTTATTTTCTTTTGTTGTCCTTAAAAAAAAAAAGATAGAAAAAAAATAACATTCTTTTAACCATAAAATTGTACAACAAAAACAATATTGTTAAGCGACAAAGAATGACACGTTCATACTGTTATACAGACGGTATATGGTACACTGCCAACAGAAGATGGTGTGAAACAGTGAATGCCTGTTAAGCCTTTTTGGATTAAAAACAAGTACATGAATGCATTTGCCTGAGCTATTGTGTGTTTTTATGTGTTTTTCTTTTTATTGTTTTTGTAATAGTTTTACCTACAACAATAACAACAATATAAACATGTTGAGATGTCTTATAGCATGCAAGCACTGATAGTCTTTTTTTCAAAAGCTTTTTATGCAAAACTATTTATAATAAAACACCATATGTATGTATGCGTGTATATGTGGCTGGTTAAAGACAAAGACAGACAGATACTGGCATAGTAAAAACAGTCAGAAAAAAGACAATACAAAACAATAAAAATAATAAAATAACAATAACAACAAGAAGAAAGAGAGAGAGAGAGAGAGAGGGAAGTATTGTTATAACAAATACAAATACCAACACATTTATGATCAAGTTAACAGCTGGTGTATTTGAAAAGCCCTCTCGTGTGCCAGTGAATTACACCGCATCTACATGCGAGGACTACAAATGGATTGTTCGTTGGCGGTGTTGATGGTGATGGTCCTGCTGTTGGTGTAGCAGTTGTACTGTGTTTTTGTTTAAATTGTAAAATTCAACAAACAGAGCGTGTGTGTGTTGCTAAAATACAGTAAAAAAAATAAAAGACCAATGCTACTATGAAAAGAGTTAACCCTGTTGAAACGCGCTTGAACAGTAATACAAGCAAATAAATGAAACTTATTTCCCTTTAAACTAGGCTTACATGTCGTATTCTATTACAGCATATGCACAGCTATTGTAAACAAATATTTGTTTGTATGTAAACTTCAAAGGTTTTTTATTCTGTTCTTGTAAATCGTTTGCCTTTTTTTATGTATTTTTGATGATTGTGTTGTTTTTCGTTTGTTCCTTTCATTTGATTAAGTCAATAAAAGAAGACAAAATCGTTGTTTTGAGAACAAAAAGGAAATAGAGAGAGAGAGAGAATAAAATAGTAAAATTTATAATAAAATACTTAAATTTTTAGTCTCGTTTTGATTTCGTATGATTTCCAATAAATAGCAATTTACTCACACTCCCTGTGAGGCTTTAATTCAAGTGGATAACAAGAACATTAAAAGTTTCTTTTTTCTTATTCCGTTATATCGTACAGTATACATAGATAATATTTCTTTTATTATAAAGTGATTGTATAGAACGTATTGAAATGTGTACTTTAAATGGTAATAAGATAGTAAAACAATTTTGATCGTAACTTTTTCCATTCCGCCCATTCTTCTAAACAAATTACAACTTGCAAATAGAAAATTGAAAGGCTATTTGATGAGAAATCAAAAAGAAAAAAAATAATTCTTCTTTTTCTTTTGAATACAATATCAAATGCTTTCATTTGTGCCATGAAAAGTTTTTCATAAATCTGACGTTCGAAGTCGACTTTAAACTGTAGCTCCCACTACTCATGTATAAAAATTAACACACACAACATAGTGGGAGTGAGAAGCTAGGTCGTAATCCTGACCGAAGGATTCTAATTGATCAATTATGTATGCATGTGTGTATCTGAAAGTGCAATGTAATGTATAAGAATGGAAACCACCACTATGATAAATTATGAATCGCCTTGTCAATCATTCCTTCAATAGAAATGTCTGCAAGTCCATTTCACTTCAAATATAATTGAGTGGTAGTATTTGTCTTCCATGCCCTAGTGCTACACACTTGGTGACCAAGTGCTCCATTGACTTTTCTTTCTCACAGCAGAATCTCTTGGTACAAGAAAGGATCATGTCCATTCTATACATGTACTTCTAGCAGGCATAGTAGCCAAGAAGTTATTCGCTCCAGTTTCGTAGTAACCTCTGCTCTTCTAGCGCGTATGATGAGAGATGTAAACTGTGTCCGAATTCATCCAAAATTATGAGAAGGCCAATAAACTTATCTGCCTTAGGTTAAGTTCCCTCGGTGGCCCATATGACCCATTATGACCCTTGTCATGATTTGCTATTGACTTTGAAAAACTCCTGATGAAACCCGCCACATTCGCCACCATGCCCAGATTTTCAAACGTTTTGTCACCCAAAAACCAATGACGCCTGTTTTGAAGTGCTGGGCACACACTTAAAGTTTTTATATAGATTTCGTTTCTTTCACATCATGGCACCTTCTGCAGTAAACTTGCGGGGGCAGAACGAGTTTGTCTGTAAAATTGCCAATAGCACAGTTTCCCGTTAGAATTCCTATTATAATGCTAAACGTTCTGTTGTCGAACTCAAGTAGTTCCTTGGTCTTCCTGCTGTCCACTAATGGACCCAACATTTTTGAAATTCGGCATACCGGGTATGTTACACCACCTACGATTTGTGTGAATATCATGCTGCTGTTTCCAATTTGCTTATCTGTGTTAAGTCTTCCTTAAATGCTTAGCAGTGTACTCTTTTATCGCTTATAAGCGGAATCAGATTCATGGCTGTCCATCGTTAAGCACTCCTGATACGCATAAGCATGCAAGACTCTGTACTTGACGTACCCTTAAGATAGACGTTATCCGTTTAGCATACATACCACGACGCAATATAATGTCTTAGATATTTATTGAGTTAGGACTAGTAGGCCTAACTCGCCTTAAAGTCTTTTTTACCACTGATGTATGCAGATCCCAAGTAAGTTTTCTATTCAGAATGATGCTGAAATATTTTACATATTCTCTGTCACCGATAAAGAACTGAAAATCTTAAATCACTTGGGAAAAACAATAGTTGATGGCTCTCTTCAGAGTTGTTTATGAAATAATGAAACGTATTGTTACGCAAATGGAAATGGTGATACATAGTTTAACGTTAAAATGCTAAACAAAAGCTACTAAAACAAAAACAATAAACTTGTTTACATGATAAACAAGTAAACAAAAATATACCAACAACATTAGTAAAAAAAGGGGATAAATAAGTAAACAAAAATGCAACAACAAAAAATTTAAACAAAATACACAAGATACACAATGGAGGTCTCGCGAAGGCGGAGCCACGAATATTCGACTTCAAGATCATTCATCAGACTGTTTACGTTGCCATATAAAAGGCAAGGCAAAGCAGGCAACGGAGTCAGTAAAAATTCAGTCAGTATTGTGTGAAGACGCGTTGTGTGTTTGATGATCTCCGTTATAAAGATCTGCCGAACAATTGTTAGTGTTTAGGCAAAAGAGTGTAAAGAAGAATAACAAACAAAAACAGCAATTGTTATTGTTTACATCAAGTTGTAAACAGTGGCACACAGAATTGTGTGAATAATAAAGAATTTTATTTGCATTCTATGAGCTTATATTTTAAACGTTTTTAAAAGGTAAAAACGTAACAATATTCATCCCCCATAAGTGTAAAATATAGCGAATAGCGTCGAGTGTCGTTGAGTTGTAAGCCATATGGGTTTCTCATGACTTAGTAGTACTTGTTTAAAATAAGATGCTGTGTGTCTAAGGTTTTAGGTTTGAGGACGTATACTTGTCAATTGAGACAAGTACAGTACCCGGAGGTCGAATTGACCCATTGTATGTAACGTCCTTAAAATGAATGGATAATAGAGGGAATAGGAAAAAGGAGAGGAAGTAGGATAGGGTGTTGCCGTGTGTCTTTCACATTCTTCATTTTGAGTCACTCTACTGCGGACAGCTTAGGTTGAATTAACATAATAATGCAAGCTTGAGTATTTCGTAATTAGGTTTGGTTGGGAAAGGTGGCGGCCCCCCTTTAGAGGAAACTATCCTATTTAGACCAGCTTTTGGTCCACAATCAGTTCAAACCGGGGAACAAACATTCCCTAAAAGAAACAAAACCGAATCGAAAATAAACTCATTGCAAAGGAATTACTTTAAGGTACATATACGTGTCACAAAACTTTCTTTCTTTCCTTTTTTGTTAGAACTTCCTTGAATTATTTCAAATTCTACGGTAACAGGTTCTAGAATGATATCAGCTTCAGTGTTTGTTGCTTAGAAATAAAGCTTTCATACGACGGAGTTGAATTGTGCTCTATCAGCATAAGCGCTGTCTGAACTTTGTATGATATTCGTTGTTGACGTGATGCTTCCTAGGAAATCGGGCTACTGGGTGTTTTCGAATGAATTGGTTTTTTAAAATTAAAATTTTTGTTTTTGTAAGTTTTTTGCCTTTGCTGGGTGTTTAAGTGTGGAGTTCCTTGTGCTATTACCTTAACTGCATATATTGTAATACAACGGGTGAATTTATGTATTTTTTTTAGAAAATTCTAAATTAAAAAAAAGAAGACTTTTGTTAAAATTTTTTTTTTGTTTAATTAATGTTTAGTTTTAATAATTTGATTTAATACTCAATTGAATTCATTTTAAAATCAAAAGTAATCAGAAAAACAACAACAACAACAAATTTAATTATAAATATTATGTTTTACACTTGAGTGCATTTGAAAGATTCTGTTTAGTTTTTAGTTTGCAAATTAATCAACATTTTATTAAAATTTTATTAATTTGCATACATTATTTCAAATTTCCTGTTCTTTTTTGTTTTGTTTTATTTTATTTTGAGCAATAAAATAAAGGCTTATAAACGTTATGTATGTATGTATGTACATAGTTTATCCTTTTTCTTTTTCTAATTAACCCAATTATTTAATGAACAATCACTGTAATTGCCTGAAACAGAGAAAAGAAGAGAAGATAAAAATTTTAAAAAAATATACGATAGCGAAAGGAAAAAAATGAATGAAATTGTTACGAAAATTTAATTAAAATCAATAGAAAGAAAGACAAACTAAACTAAAAACGGAATTTTCCACTTAACAAAACTTACAAGTACCACTCATGATGGCACACTAAAAACTGATGGCCTGCTGCAAAAGGTAAATAAAAACGAAACATATTTTAGCATCAACTGCCGATGAATTTCTCTTAAAAAAAACATTAAAATTCAAATGAAAAGCTTTTGCTCTTAACAGTCATCAAAATATGCTCTTAACAAAGTAGGATAGCAGAATGTATTGCTATCACCGCTGAACAAGGAAAGCAAGCTTAACAGAGTTAACTTATACTGTTAACTAGAATCTGTTAAAACTAACAGAGATGGAGAAAGAGGAAAAAAGTCAAATAAAAAAAATGGAAAATCTAATAATTTCAACAACAGGACTCGTGTACGTACAAATGTATGGCTGTGTGTATTTAACATGAAATTCTATTTAATATTAAAACTGTGTTCTAAATATGTGTGTGTGTGTGTGCATGTGCAAGTGTTCTTAACAGTTATTGCTGTAAACAATAAAATCTTATAAACTGTCAGCAATACTTATTTTTATTTCCTTTTTTTTCATTCACTTCATTTATGAATTATATTCTAAAGTAAAAACTGCATCATTTCATTTCTTTATTTGTTGTTATTGTTTTTGTAATTTAATGAATTAATAAACTGCATAAGTATGTGTCATACTTAGAATACGTATGCGTATACGGATGGCTATTTATGAGTCTTTGGTTTGTATTTTGTGGGTTAATGGCTGTTATGTGGCTTCTATAACTACGTATTCATAAAATACGTATAGAAGAAGTAGTTAAATATTAGTTCCTTTATTTCATTTTGTTTTTGTTTTAAGTTTCTTTTTTTCAAATGTTTCAGAATGTGTAGACCGTTAATCAAATTATTAAATCGTTTTTCAAAAACAACTTATTTCAACTTATAAATCGGCAGTACAGTGGCACAGTAAAATTAAAGTTCACATTTGAAAATGGGTATACTAAATACGAGTTTATTTTCTAAAATCAACTTAGCCATTCAGTTTAAAGGTCAATTTACACTTTTTGGGTTTACGTAAGTAAAGTTAGAAGCATTTTATTGCAGAATTCGATCAGCTTTTGCACGATTAGTAGCTGAATGCGTTCCCGATCTAATGAAATGTGAAAGTTTTAAAAAAATTTGAAAAAACGGAGAGAACCGTAGGGCATCGCATATTTCCATACGTATTTTTTCTTCAATGTCGTACGATCTCATTACATATTGAGTCTACGCGATAACATCCACTTTCTTCTAGAAATGATCTTGATATGAAAAAAGCCTATTTTCCCCTGGCTATGTCATTGGTCCGTATTTTTTCGTAAATGTTTTCGAAAAAAACGATTGCCATAAATTCAGAGCGCAATGGCCGTATGATAAGCAAAGTTTTTTGAACTTTTTTTTCTCATTTGAAGATTATTAACTGAATGAACGGTAAGTGTTTCCAACAAGCCTTTGCCACGACATACATCACATACATGCATACATAATTGGTCATTACAAGCCTTCAGACAGGTTAACGACCTAGCTTCTCACGCCACTTATGTTGTGTGTATTAAATTTATACATGAGCGGCCGTACCTTCAATTGAAAGTCTTTTCCGAACGACAGATTTTTTAGAAGCCTTTCAGGGCAATTTATTTGCTCTTAATTTTGTTTGCCAGAAATCTGCTGCGAGGAAGCTACCGAAGAAATATTTTTCAATATTTCGTTTTGTTGGAGACGTCTGAGCTATAACTTTAGCCGTGGCCGCACATCTAATAAGCCAACACAATACTCACTACACTACAAACGCTTCCAAACAAGTTCCTGGCCTCATCGGCGTGTTGGAATCCCTCTACCTTGCAAGTTCATAGATTAAACCTATTTCCCCTATCAAGCTGATACAGGTTCCCAGGTTTGTGCTAGTAGGGTACTTTAGTCACTCTTGTTAGTTTGATAAGTAACCAAAGCCGTGTTTTGGACAAGTCCAAATACAACGCTGCCAATACAAATGCTGCAAAAACTGTTGCTACATACATATATGCGGTTTCTGTTCCACACAAAGTATTATTTCTCTTTATTTTCTAAAATTTCTCTGTAAGGAGATGGTTGGTGCATTTTAACTCGAGCATCAAACATTTCCTGCATGCAACCATTCCATCTTCGGTATTCAATCAATGACGACAAGAGATAGAATTCTAAGAATTTTCGTTCCTTAATGGCAAGAGTTGGACACTGATACATGAGGTTTATGATAGTTTTCATCGATTCACACCTCTTGCAGAAGTGAAGCGTATCTGGCATATATTCGTGTAAGAACAATAACACTAAGATGGAGGGGAGATGTAATTCAAGGAAAATAAGAAAATCAGTCCTTTTCTTATTCAGATAAGTTCAGACTTAGCAATACAATATCCAATATTTGACCAGAAATTCGATCCATTGCTCTGCAAAAAATCACTATCTCAACCTTTAATTCAATAGTCACTCTATACATATGTACATACATAACATACATACCTACTAGACTACGGCGTGATTCATAACACTATCAAATTTGTTTATATTACATGAGAAGTATTTTAAACGCAATACCAATTACCCACCAAGATCATGTGTCTATGCATTCCTTAAGTAGATGCATTTGGAAACATATGTTTGTTAAACTATCGTCGAGATACCGCCCAAAATATATGAAACAGTGGTCGAAAACTATCTGAAAATAATACAGACATAGTAGTTTAGAGTATAATGGCAAGACCTAGCAAGCAAGTTATCATATAAAACTTTCATCGAAATCATTGCTTTTATGGATTTTATTCAACTCAACTTTTCAAATCAAGAATGGCTAAAAGTGATGAAAGCTTTGTTGTGCCCATTCCTTTTAGATCTTAAAAGAATTATACGGTAACCGATAATCACTTAATGAAATGAAAAATACTAAGAATTTAGTTTGAACAAAGGAAGAAGGCCTTAAAATAATTTTTGAAAACATTTTTTATTCCAAAATATTATTTTTTAGCTTTCAATCACTTACAAACGCTGTTTCTGTCACACTGTTATTTGCATAGTTTAACCCACATGACATCTACAGACATAAATAATAAAACTTAACTGTAAATCACCGCTATGATAAATAATGCATTTGTTTGTTTGTGCTTGTATTTGCAATGCTTGCGCACACTTCAAAAATAAACCGACGTTGTATTACACAACAACGGTTATGTGTGCGCTAGAATAAGTGTTTGTTGCTCTACATGGTATGTATTCTTGATGGTAATAAATGTTTTTATATGGCAATGGTCTCTAGAATTGTACAATTGAAGATTGTCTATATTGTTTTATAACCTACTTCCTCTCATGCCGCCCTCTCTCTCGTTCTGTTCCGCTAAGCCACGTACGGTTTTAATATTTTGTGCAGCCAATGTAAAGTTACCTGCCTGGTTATTATTTTTAGTTGTGTTGGTCATAAATTTTTTAAATCTTTTTTGCTTGGAATTTATATTGTCACATGAGAGTGTGTGTGTGTGTATGTGTGTATACCAGTTACCAGGAAAATACTTAACTTATAAACTTGTTAAGTGCTTTGACTAAATTGTTAAGGATCATTATTTAAAACTGAACATAAATTATTTTTTTTTTGTTTGCATTTATTGTGTACGTTTATGTATAACCTCCATACATATATTTTTACATTTTTCTCTTGTACCGGTATGCGTACGAGTGAATTTTTATTACATAAACTAAAACGAAAGAGAAAGAGAGAGAGAGAGAGAGAGTGAGATAAATAGCGTATACATATGTGTGTGTATGTTTGTCATATTTTTGTTTGCGTATTTGTTTTGTTACTGTATAGGGATTTGTTTGAAATTATTTGCAAACAAATTTTTTTTTGTATTTTTCGTAAATTCTAGTTTGCAAATTCAATTATCAGTTGTAAACACAACACACCACACCCATACAACTCAGCAGTCAGGTTATTCAGATCAAATTAATTGTTATTTTATACGCCATGGCTCTATGTTCTCTATTGCTGTGCAAAATTTAAATAAATTTTGTATAAATTTTCATAAAATTTCGTTAGTGGTTGTGTTAGATAAACAATTAATTTGATTTACAATTTTTATTCATTTTCATTTTCATTATTATTTTTATTTTTATTTTTTTTTTTAATTCTATTGAATAACTTGTTGAAATTTTTAAAACACTTTCATTTAAACTTTGGTACAGGTTGATGGACGTACTTCTATTTAAACACTGTTAGTATGTGAGCAAGCTAATATAATTTATTGGAATTATTTTGCTGTGTTGTTTATTTTAACAAACCCACACAATGGTTAGGACAACCATTCGAGCACTGGGAAAATGAGTTATGAGTGGCAGTTTCTGTCAAAGGCCAGGAAGAAATTCTTCAGGATATTTCACAGGCGTACAGTACGGGTACTAGAGAATATGCGGTTTATTACGCGATATTTGGATTTAAGATTTACATTTTTACATATATAATTGGCCATTTCAACTTTTCAGTCAGGATTACTGCCTAGCTTCTCACACCACTACTGTTGTGTGTATTAGTTTTATGCATGACTGGCGGGACCTACAGTTTAAAGTCGAACGACAGATTTTTGAGAAACTTTTCATGGCAATTTTTATGTACTCTAAGAGCTTTTGCCAGAAATCTGTTGATAGGAAGTCGCCGAAGAAATATTCTTCTATATTTCGTTGAGTTGGAAATGCCAACACAGTACCTACTAGACCACAGCAACTTCAAGGCACGTGATTACTGCTTAAAAATATTAGAAACAATGTTCTAGTTTTTGAGCAATTAACAGAAAGGTAGGAAGACTGGAATGCAGCTTCAGATCGAAAAAAATCTTAAAAAAATTTATAATTCGCTTCAGAGATGAAAAGGAAAGAAATTCATAATTTTACAATGTCATGAAAATTTTTGAATTAAAGTTTTTTCTAACACATACATACAAACATACATACTTAATTGCTCATTATAACCCTACAGCAAATTTAAAAAAAAAAAACATAAAATTCAGAAAAATGCATGAAACCTTTATTTGAATCGATAGTACGGTCCATATAATTTAATGTTTGAAGATTATTTCATGCAAATGTCGACCGCGACTGCGCCTCAAATTGTCCATCCGCTTAGTCCAATTTTGGCATACTCTTTCCAACATTTCGGCCGGTATCTCACGAATAAATGCTTCAATGTTGTCTTCCAATGCGTCAATTGAAGCGGGCTTGTTTGTATAGACCGGCTTGTCATGTATAGACATTTTGGGCAAATAAAGTTGGATATCATCTCACGGTAGCGCTCACCATTCACAGTTACGTTACGATTCGCAGCATCTTTGAAGAAGTACGGTCCAATGATGCCACCAGCCCATAAACCGCACCAAACTGTGACTTTTTCTGGATGCATTGGTAGCTTTTGCAATACTTCTGTCTGATCTTCACTTCAAAATCGACAATTCTGCTTATTTACATATCCATTGAGCCAAAAATGAGCTTCGTCGCTGAACACAATTTTTCGATAAAGAAGTGGATCTTCAGTCAACTTTCCAAGAACCCATTCACCAAAAATTCCGCGTTGCGGTAGGTCGATCGGCTTCAATTCTTGCACCAGCTATATTTTGAAAGACTCCACACCTAAATCCTTCTGCAAAATTTTCAACGTTGTTGAGTAACAGAGGCCCAATTGCTGCGAACGGCGATGAATCGATAATTGATGGTCATCATTAACACTGGCCGATACAGCTGCGATATTTTCTTCAGTTCGCACTCTACGTAAGCGTGTTGGTGGTTTAATGTCCAACAATGTAAATTTGGTACGAAATTTAGTCACAATAGCCCGAATAGCCGCTTTAGTGGGTCGATTAAACTGACCATAAAATGGAAGAAGCGCGCGATGAACTTTCTTAACAGAGCACGCATTTTGATAATAAAATGACAGATTCTTGAGAAACTTCTCATGGCAATTTTATTTTACTCTCAGAGTTTTTGCCAAAAGTCCGCTGAGATTTAATCGCTTTCCATAATTAATTTCCTTAAGTACAAAGGTATACATATACTTGCCTTAATTTATTTACAATTAATTTCAATAAAAATTATGCCAAAACCATACATTTCTAAAGTTTATTTCTATGAATGATACCACCCACCTCCTGAATTTAACTAACATCAGCTGCCATTAATATATGAAGAAAATGTAAAGACAGGCTACAGAATGTATACTTGATATCAAGTGCTCTTATAATACTCATACGTCAAGATGTACTTCAATGTGTATTTATAGACAAAACATAACACAAAAACAATTCATACAGAGATACATACATACATATTTATATGCATATTTATTGTACTCAATAAAATAAAATAAAATAAAATAAAATAAAATAAAATAAAATAAACGTTAATTATATAAAAACATATTAAATATGCATGTACATATCGCACACGCAGTACAAAAGTGACTCAAATCAAAATTCTCATTTTTCAGTAATCGATTAAAAACTATTTTTGATTTCAATAAAAATAGTTAAAAACAAAATCTTTGGAGCATTTTTAGTAACAGTTAGCAACAGCAAAATACACTGATATTTTTTGTAAATAAACGACTGCATTCTACATAGTTTAAGCATATAACCCCGAAAAATGAAAATTTTGAGTTGAGTCACTTTTGTACTGTGTGTGCGATATGTAGTATGTATGTTTCATTAAAGTGTACCATACACCATACATTTTAAATCGCTTTACATAATGAATATAATTAAAATATTTTAAATTAGTTTTTGTGGTCTTCCACGAACACTAATAATAACTTTTTTTATGTAATAAAAAAATTAAAAAAAAATCGAAAATATTAACATGAATATGGCAATTAAACATAATAATTTAAATACATAATAAGTTAAGTTTAAATAAAATATTATTTGTTTTTATATTTATATTTATTTTTTATTCATAAAATTTCAGTATAATTAATAAATAGCACAGTTAATTAAAATCGTTGTTGTTTAATATTAAAAAACTTAAACCTTAAATGCAATAATTTTTTATACTTAAGTCTAGCTAACTGGGTTGAAACGTGATAGGCTGCATAACATACATATGTTTTGTTATTTTTAATTTTGTAAAGGTTCTGGCTCATTTTCTTGGCTTTGAGTTATTAAGTTCAAGCCTAACCAGGGAGCTGGTTTTGCTTAACAGCTCTAAGATGTTAGCTGTAATGTGAAGTTTCTTTATTTTTTCCAAATTCTAAAGAATCGTATTGAAAAATTGTTTGTGTTAGCTGCAATACAATGTGTTTACATGCATACTACATACAATCATACATTTAAATCGTTTTATGCAGTTAAATTCCGCTAGCAAGAGATATGCATATGTTTGTGCTTACAGCGAATTCATTTTCCGTTTCATTGCAGTCTATTAGCAGATATTCTTCTTTTTGTGCCTATCGTATTTAGATTTCTGACAAGGACCATGAGGGAAAATAAAAAATTGGCATGAAAAGTTTCTCAAAAAAAAAAAAAATCTGTGGTTCGAAGTCGTCTTTAAACTGTAGGTCATGCCACTCATTTATAAAATTAACATACACAACATAAATGGTGGGAGAAACTCGTTCGTAATCCCGACTGAAGGGTTGTAATGATCAATTATATATGTTTTCTGTACGAATAACGGATTACTAAAGTTAGATTTTTCACGAAAAGTCTGATTCATTGCACAAATCTCCAATTTTTGTACTTACGCAACAAAAGTTTTGTTTAACTGAAACAAATTTGATTTGGCAAGAGTCCTTAACTCTCTCTACTAGGGCAGTTGAAGTCCCTCTCAGAAAGTTTTGTTAATATTTCATCCCAGTGTGTGGGTATCCTCTTATTGTTCTGATCCTTATTATCATAAGAATATCTAGGATTACCCGTCTTTCAAACCCCATATCAGACATTTTGAACACAACGAAATATGAAAAAAATTATTTCTTTGGGCGTCTTCCTCTCAGCAGTTGTCTGGCTAGATATCTGAAAATAAATAGCTTTTGATACAGTCAAGGAATTTATTTATCTTAGCTCCGGCGTTACCACCAAAAATGATGTCAGTCTGGAGATCAAGCGCAGGGTCACTCTTGTCAACAGGTGCTACTATGGTCTCAATAGGCATTTGAGTAGCAGAGACCTCTCTCGTACGACAAAACTAACACTCTACAAGACACTCATCCTACCCGTGCTTCTTTATGGCGCAGAGGCAGGGATCCTATTAAGAACTGATGCAGCGGCCTTGAGAGTATTCGAGAGAAAAGTCCTACGTAAGATCTTCGCTTCAGTGCGAGTTGGCGATGATTTTCTCATCCGATGCAACAGTGAGCTGTATGAGCTCCTCAACGACATAGACGTCGTGCAGCGTATTAATATTCAGGGGCTGCACTGGCTTCGTTCCAATGGAGGGGGATGCTGTGTTGCGGCAGGCCAAAATCAGTTAATCGGGTTGTTATGGCCAATTAAGTAAGTAAGTAAGTAAGTAAATAGCTTTCTCATGCAAACCTTTCTCATTAATCACTTAAATTCAATTTTACTTTGGTTTGCAGGATTTTGGGTGGAACCTAAAGCCGCCGTAGTCAAGTAGGTAGTGTGTTGGTTCATTAGATGTGAGGCTATAGTTTAAACTATCGGTCAAACATCTCCAATAAAACGAAATTTGAATATCTCTTTGGTGACTTCCTATCAGCAGATTCGTTGCAAAAACTCTGAGAGCAAAAAAATTGGTCATGAAAAGTCTCTAAAAAAAAATCTGTCGTTCAACTGTAAATTCCTTTACTCATGTATAAAATAAATGCACAGAACACAAGTGGTGTAAGAAGAGAGGTCGTAATCCTGACTGAAGGGTTGTAATGACTAATTATGTATATGTACGTTCCCGGTATTTTATACTTTAAAAAGGTACTCAAAGCTTAAATATAAGCACGATACCCTACATTCCGCTGTTTTTGAATATTTCGCGAAATTCTTTGCTGTAATTCGATGCCACAAAATTTGTTTGCGAAATAAAAACATACTTACAATGAATGATAAAATTATTAATCGAATTATTTACACCCAGGATCAAAGTTCAGCTAAAAACTGTATTCGATTCTTCTTAATAAAAACAACTTATATGTGTATGAGTGTGTATTTTATTTTTTAAATAAATTAAATTTTGGCTTTGTTTAATTTTCCTAAAATAAATTTTAATAAATTAAGAGAAGCGAAAATATTATAAAAAAAATGTTTCTGCTTGAATTACATTCATGTTTAATTTAATTTATTGTGTAATAATTTATGCATGCAAATTTAATTAAAATTTAGAAGCTGAAATTGTATGCTGAATATTATTATGATTAAAGCCAGTAAATTGTGTGTGATAGTTAAACTAAACAATTATGATCTAAACAGCGCTTAAACAAAAATTATAAACACAATTGTACGTAAAAATTTAAACTTTACAAAAGAGTCGAAATTTAAAAAGTTAAGAGAGGGATAGATTGTCATATTCAAAGCCAAAATATAATTAAAGTTTACATCTGTTGGACTTTCCTGTTGCCTCATTTAGCATGTAGAGTGTAGAATAAAGTTTTTAAAATTTTTATTGGGACTACCACAACGCATATGGGTTTTTGGGGTCGTTGATTACAGATCTTCATTCAGATTTAATAAATTCAAAATGGCGGATCCAATATGGCGGTCAAGTAAATCTGATTAATTTTTATAAACCTCGACCGCCATATTGGATCCGCCATTTTGAATTTATTAAATCTGAATGAAGATCTGTAATCATCTTCTGAATAAAGATCTGTAAAAACCCCTGAGTAACAATTTTCAAGTAAATCTGATTAATTTTTAAGGACCTTCGTAATGTGTTTCGTTTTCTTTTGCACCCCTTGACATAAACCCACCCCCTACTTTAAGGGTGTATGCAAACAATTTGGCTTTGGGCTCATTTTAAAGAGCAAAGATCAATTGTCAATTTCAAACAATAGCGATGGTTCTAGCACGTCAGTGTTGAGCTCTATAATGTTTCAAAAATGGCCAAAAACGCTATTTTTAGGGTTTTCAACCCCCTTTTTCTCGAAAACCTGACGTGATGGAAAATTTTTGAAACCAGATTCGTGTTTAGCGCACAAAATGCCTTCGGAAACACCTAGAGCAATCTTATTTGCAAAACCCATGCAGGGCTGTGTTATATATTAATTATAAATACATATAATATTCCTGCTGCTAAAGACTTTGAAGAAGAAAAAAATAGAATCTCGTCTTATGAACTCACGACAGTATTGGCAGCAACAAACAGGACAACAGGGTGTTTATCGCCAAAGATGGTACTATTTGGAACAGAACAAACTGGCTTTAGTAGTTTGGGATGAAAGAATCTAGTAGTTTCTTACAACTCTTCTCATACTTATCTGACGTGACAGACAAACATTAGAAGAATGTGTTTCGTCCCATGTTTTATTACAGATGATAATATTTCGGTCAACTACGTACGTATGAGATAACAGAATCATCCGCTTTGATAATGCTATATATATACCTATTACGCCTTTTCGAAAAATGAGCTGAAAGTCTTGCAGCCTTTAATAATCATGTTTAAAGCCTATTTTTTGAAATTCGAATGAAAAGGATTTATTTTTCTAAAAAAAAAAAATATATATTTATCTTAATTTTTTGTTAGAAAATTTTAACCATTTTCATAAAACTTTTACCTTACAACTTGTAGTTTGATGTAAGAAATAATACTGTATAAATAGTTTAGGATTAGCTATCATACTTTCAGAACAGCCCATATATCCTTTTTTAAGATTTTTAAAAATTTAATTTTTTGTTCGCCTAAAAGGTAAGAAAATTAAAGAAAACATATTTAAATAATGATGTTTATATTTGTATGTTCCTTTTTGGTATATTTACAGATCAAATTAAAGTTTTTTAGCAACAGAATTCAAAAACTTTTTAGTTTTATTGTGGACAATGAAAATTACCTCCACCGATTTTAATTGAAATTTGATACTTAATGATGGAATACTTACAGTGATTGTTAGGGAAATTAATTTAAGGATATTTATATAAATCAAGCTTAGAATTGAATTTGATGGTCGTTATAAATTTCGTGGTCCACCGAATTCGAATTGGCAGTTTTAGATTCAAGTACATGCCACGTGCGAAGCACAGCCATATTTGGGGAAACGTGTATGCGGCAAACCAGAGAGGAATCAAAGAGAGAAAATTGTTATTGACATAATCGATGTTCCATTGTAACAGGAAACTTTTTTACCTCACATGACGTTGACAACAAATATTTCTAACTTATCACAAGAATGGTTTGTACCATCAGGTTTCAGCCAGCCCTCAACTGAGAGTGTTATTGATGCGAGTGACAATAAGCTGTCCTATCTAAGCAATTGGAAACTTATAAATAGCTACAAAGGAGGGTGCTAGACGTCAAATTATTACCATTTACAAAGAAATAACACCAAGCTGACATGAAGTGTAAGTAAACAAATAGTTTTATTAAAATGAATTAAAATATTAAAATTTTTTAACAAAATCTATCAATAATCGTGATAATTCCATGTACTACAAGTATTCATCAAAAGTGATACATATGCTAGAATTATGAAGTTTTTTTAAGGCTCAATCTACGGTTAATCAGAACTAAGTTGCCGTAATCTAGTAGGTAGAGTGTTGGCTTATTAGACGTGAGGCCACGCTTCAAACCCCATGTCAGACATCTCGAATAAAATGGAAAAGAGAAGAATATTTCTTCGGCTACTGTCTCTCAGACATAAGTTTTAATCCTGACTGAAGGGTTGTAATGAAGAGTTGTATGTATGTATGTATCACAGATGACAATGATAAGTAGAATCGAATCATACTCATAATTTCTGATACTTATACGCCTTCATATTTATTTTAATACCATACTCATAGTTACTACTCATACTCACAGTTTGAAGTACTCATCATATTCATACTTAATTACACGTATGATGTTGTTGATTTCGACTCTCCATGACTCAACATTTAAAAGAATCACAAAATAAGTATGATTCGCTTACGAACACTACAATACTCATTAGATGGTTGTGTGTTTGCTTTGCTTGCTGTCTTTGACTTTTTTCTTTTTTTGCAAATGCAACAACAACTAAGACTGTAAATTTTGATGAATGATTCAAGTCACTTGAATCATTTATGAGTATTATAAGTATTTTTCTGAATTTGTGAATCTGAATGAGTAGGCGTATGAATCAAACATATTTCGAATGGTATGAGTTCGATGCCAACGTTGTACTTATACTCATTGAAACCTGTACTTATAAATCAACGTTGTAGGGAGTATGAATGAATCAGAGTAGTTAAATTTCAATATTGTTGACTCACTTATATTCAAAATTTCATGAGTACTTATGAGTAGCGAAAAAACGATTGATTGGTGATCTCTGGTATGTGTGTAAAGAAGTTCCGTACCTTGCAAATTATTGTGGGAAAGTCTGTAGTAAGTTCACTTCTACGTAACCTTTTCATGCAATTCCACCTTCTGCAATACCAAGAATTTTATTTTATTTTTCCCCATACTTGAGCTTTTGCTTCTGTTCATTTAATGTGAATATTTCAATAAATATTTAAAAACTTAATATTTAAATTCTATTAATGTTACGTAAATACTTAAACCAAATAATTTTAAATCTACTGCTTTACCAATAAAACCACAAAACTACACCAAATTTATTTACAGAGAAAAATCAACGTTTTAACATGTTTAAATACAGATTAAAACAGCAAATATTTTAACAAAACCACACAAGTACATTAAAACATATAAAAACAAACAAAAAAAGAGAGAAGCTAACAAAATATATTTGGAAACAAAGTATTAAATTAAATTTAATTAGTCGTTCCTCTTCTTTTTTATTGTTAACATATTAAAATTTAATAAACAACGAGGGTGGAGCAAAATATACAAATTTACGGTTCTCCCCTATCAAACGGAAAGATAGCGATAGTGGATAGGAAAAAATAATTGAGTCTACAATGCTAACTATGTAATCCAAGAGGTTAAAGTTTTAAGACACCTGGATACTTAGAATTTATTTCCTTAAGCCATCAATAATAAATTTACTGCTTCGGTTCCGTCTATAAAATATTGAGAAGCAAAATTTAGAAGAACACATATACATAAGTTGCAATAATGTACACCGCAGAGGTCGAGCAATTTTAAGTGATCATACCAGAGATATTTAAAAAATTCCATAGTAAGCAGCGCAATCTAAATAATATCATAAAAATTTCAAATGACGTCATATGTCACATTGAAAAGTGATCATAAATCACATCACAAGGAAAACTGGTAGGAGTTCAAATGTTGTCGAACATTCGATAATCTGTGTAACAATATTCATCTCTATTATCTTAACCGGGAATAACATTTTTGCCTGGCATATTAAATTAGTAAAGCAGGAAAGAGTATCTCTGCTGTAATAAAATTATTTCAGAAATTATCAGCTAAGTTTCTCAATACATGTGTTTGGTCGAAAACAATATAAACAAAAGTTTAAGGAGAAACTTCGATTAGACCTGTTCCCTTAGATTGGTACTACAAAAATTAAAGTCTCAGTGGGAAGTAGTCGCCTTAGTCTAGTAGGTAGTGTGTTCCGTTATTAAGACCGTAAGACCACGGTTCAAACCCTAGGCCAGACATCTCCAACAAAACGAAATATGGTGACTTCCTCTAAGCAGATTTCTGGCAAAAACTCTGAGAGTAAATAAAATTGCCATGAAATGTTTCTCAAAAATCTGTCGTACGGAATCGACTTTAAACTGTAAGACCAGCCACTCGTGTTAAAAACTAACCCGCACAATATAAGTGGTGTGAGAAGCTGGGTCGTAATTCTGACTGAAAGTTTGTATGTACAGTGGTGGCCTTATAATTAGAAACGACTTAGCAACATGCAAGTTTGTTAATTTGTTTTACAGTTTTCACTGTCTACCTCGGATCAAAGGCTCTGTTTGGAGGACGTCTTACATACGTTTTTCCATCTGATTGGGACAAATTAAACTTAGATTCCTCACTCCAGAGAACTCTGTTCCAGAAACATCGTTTCTTATTATAAGGCCACCACTGTATATATGTATGTAATCATCAAGCTATAATACTCGCTGTTGACTCAAATGGTGTGCCCAAAGTCGTTCTCAGAGAAATATGGATCTGCCACCTCCAGATCAAAACAGTGACCGGTTTGGGATGCCTTGGACCTCTTAAGAGTCGAAATCTTTGTTTGTTCACATAACCATTCATCTAGAAGATGATTTTGTGATGAAATTTAGGTTCAATTGCCAACTTTATTTTGATAAAAACACATGTGCGTGGGTGATTTGACAAAACCGAAAGACAACTAATTTGACAGATGTAGCTTTAACAGTTTCGAAAGACCCTGTTCACAAATTTGTATTGTTTATCTTGTTCATTGTACTATCCAAATTAAAATCGCATTACTTGTGCCAAAACAAAAGCTGGACACACCTCGTTATTTACATACCCATAAATCCATAATTCCATTATAATATTAAAATCTATTTTATACAGTGGTTTTTAGTCTGGCATTCATTATAAGCGAAAGGATAAAATATTTATTTAATCTTCATTAAAACCGTTTGCAAAAGTTTACAAAATATCATACAAAACGACACCCTTATTTAATATATTGTGGTTAAAAATATGGCCTATTTTTAAAGCACTAACAACACTTTTGGCTGTATTTTGTGTTTTTACCAGTTTCGCATTTATTTAATGAGACATAATTCGAAATACGTTTTCAACAACCAAAAAAAAAAAAAGAAACGAACGCATTAGAGCGCCAAAACGAAAAATGGCACACAGTATTTAATTGAAAATTAAATGGCAAAAAGGAGTCACACACCATTTTTACCACTGATGTACAAAACAACAAAATTGAAAAAAAATAAAAACAATAATTAAAACTAGTCATGTTTTGTTGTTGCCAAAACAAAATTAAACAATATTTATGTTTAGACAGTGAATATTTAAATAAACAAACACATTAAATTAAATAAACAAAATTCTATAAAAAAATGTTAAACTGATAAGGGTTAGCATAATACAACCACACACCAATAATTATAGATAAAATGTTTAAATAAATAAACATTTCGGTTTTTAACAAAAATGTAAATTATTTATAAATAATTTGATTTCATTTTTATGAGTAAATAATATTAGAATTGAAAATGAAACTGTATCTGCATTTGATACAATACAAAAAAAATTAACAAATGATCAGAAAAAAAATTATTTATACGGGGTTGTATCATAGACAGCACAATATAATAAATATTGTGACGGAAAATAATTTTAGCATTTGATGATGCTGCTATTGGGGTGAATAAAAACTTGTTGGAGATAATGAAAACCTTTTGTCGCAAGAAATTTTCCAACAATATTTTTTTTTTACCGCAACAACATGAAAGTATTTGAAGTTTTTTAACAGCAAAACTATTTGTTGCAAATGGAATAACTTATGTCGTTTTCTCCTGAAATAACGGTACATTGAAAATTGCCGTTGACGTAAATAATCTGCATTTGCAGGAAATAACAGTTTTTGTTGCCATAAAATATTTATTTTTTAATCAAATAATATTACTGTTATCGTAAAAACATTTGAATTTGGCATCTCTACTGATTGGTACTTTATTATCATTGCGATCAGTACTGAGTAGTTTGTCGGTGTGAAACAAGTGAAAAGTGATCTTTTTAGTTTTAAAATAACTAAAATAAAAATTAAAGTGTTTCAAATGAATAAACAACAATGTCGGAAGATATTTTTCAGGAAACAGTTTGTACGGTGGATTTATCCAATGAAGTGGTTGCATTGCCTTCAACAATGAATCTTTCAATAGAAACAATTTCTACATTCATGGAATGCGGCATCAACCAAGTATTTTCAAAATTTTCAAAATGCGGTTATAACTCCTCCACGCATTAGCAAGGGAGAGAAACTATCTATATCTGATGCACAAAAGGATATGATAAATATAAACAATTTGATGAATGAATGGTTGGTGAATCGTTGGATAATTTAAACGAATTTTACGTACTTTTTAGTGGCGTACGATATAAGGTCGAAACATTACTTCGCGCTGTCGATTTGATAATTAAAATATGTTTCGTCATGGATTTAGAATATTCCCAAAAGAGCAAATATGTATGGGTATTTTTATTTAAAATTTAAAATAAATATTCTTAAACTAAAAATAATGTTTTCATTTATATTATATATCTTGCCAATATTTGCATTTGCGACAAAAGTATATTGAACTGTTGAGGCAACTATTTTTGCAGTTGCGA
The DNA here is from genome assembly GCA_936449025.2 of Sarcophaga subvicina. NCBI lineage: Eukaryota > Metazoa > Arthropoda > Insecta > Diptera > Sarcophagidae > Sarcophaga > Sarcophaga subvicina. The sequence continues at coordinate 31,600,625 of OW388081.2, forward strand.
CAGCAGCAGCTGAACCGTTGTGGCAACAAATATGACATTTAAGGCAACATTTTTAACTTTGCCTCTACAATGAATTTACACTTTGGGACAACAGTAATATATGTACTTGTTGGTACAAATGCAAAATGTTGTTGGACACAATCCGAATGTAAATTCTATTTGAATCAAAATCAAGTTTACTTGGCAATACAGTCTTTTCTTTGTGTGTACGATAGACAGCTACGATAGGCAGCTACGTTAGACAGCTACGTTGGGCAGCTAAGTTAGGCAGTTACGTTAAACAGCTACGTTAGACAGCTACCTTTACAGCTTCATTTGACAGCTACGTTCGACAGCTACGTTGGACAACTACGTTAGAAAGCTACGTTATACAGCTACGTTACGCTGCTACGTTAGACAGCTACGTTGGACAGCTAAGTTAGGCAGTTACGTTAGACAGCTACGTTAGACAGCTACCTTTACAGCTTTATTTGACAACTACGTTAGACAGCTATGTTGGACAGCTATGTTGGACAGCTACGTTAGGCAGTTACGTTGTACAGCTAGGTAGACAGTTTCATTTGACAGCTATGTTAGACAGCTACGTAAGGCAGCTGCGTTGAACAGCCACGTTAGACAGCCACGTTAGACAGCTACGTTAGACAGCTACATTAGACATCTGCGTTATACAGCTACGTTAGATATCTACGTTATACAGCTACTTTGGACAACTACATTAAACAGTTACGTTAGAAAGCTACGTTATAAAGCTTCGTTAGACAGCTACGTCAGGCAGCTACATTAAGCAGCTACGTTAAACAGCTATGTTTGACAATAAAGAATATCATGGTAAGTGTATGTAAAAAGGTAAACCACGTAATAAGTGCTAAAAGAGGTTGGTGTAGTGATTGAATATTCCTTCTGTTTGTAAGAGTGTGACAGGTTATCAGCATGTGTAAGGCACTCTACTTGGATTTCTGATTTGACGAACGAGAGTTATTAGCAAGTATTTTTGTCACTCAGTGGTTTGGTTAGATTGAATTGACAGTCCGTCCTATAATATTCCACTGTTACACCGAGATTACATACATACATACACAATTGGCCATTACAACCCTTTACTGAGTATTACGACCTAGCTTCTCATAATCTTATCCATAAGTGGCGGAACCTTCAATTTAAAGTCGATTCCGAACGACAAATGTTTTGAGAAACTGTCCACATCAATTTTATTTACTTTCAGAGTTTTTACCTGTCTGACGTGGGGTTTGAACAGAGGCCTCATGTCTAATAAGCCAACACACTACCTACCATTGGTATACCATTTCGATTGTAATCTCTTCACAGATTCCAGAATTTCCGTAATTTGTGATTTTTTTACTGTAATCGCTACTACCAGGTCAGCAAGGAAAATTGTCGCATTTTAGCTGGGAGAAACAAGAAATGATTGTAGAAAAACCATTGTAAATGAAAAAAAAATTTTTGTTTGGTGGGCATTTTGAGAATCAATTCAGTGCTATGATCGTACAAGATGTAGTTATGACCCACACTACAACACCATGAGAGTTTTAACGCTGGCAATTGGCCACCAACTTTTTTAGTCGGATACTAGGAAACCATACACTGTGCGGATAACTCCCTCAATCTGAACTCTGAAATTTGTGTAATTAGCGCTTAATACCTGCTCTCATACGAGCATATTGAAACGTTACAAAATTCCAAAGAAGTACGCATATGTATTCCATATTTTTTCATGTAAAAGTTTTGTTTGACACACTTAAACCAATGCATTGTTCTGTTAAATTGGAAAAAAATGCATTCCATAATGGACCTCTATTGTCCCCTTCTCTTTTAGTTCAATTAAATTGAAACGATATTGTTTGGAAAAAATATATTTTTTTTCCGAATGGTAAAATACTTTCTATTAAAAGTATTACGCTGTAGTCAATTACAAAACAAAAAGCGAAACAAATATAAAATATTTGTTCCTTTGATGGAAATAATAAATAAACTCCACTTTCAATTGTCAAAAATGTTCAACAATTTGTGCATTTTGCAAATAAAATTGAAAACAATATAAATTCATTGTAAACAAGTCAACAGTTCTTGATTTTATTTCAAGAGATTTTTTCCCCCTTTTTTGTACGAGTACTTGAACTAATTTAATGTTTCGACATCATGGAATGCAGTGGAAAAAAATTAAAACAGAAAATTTTAAACCATACACACGTTAAAGAATAAATTTAAAATAAAGCCATGTAACTAACAGAAAGTAATAAAAATTATTTCTCTTTTTAACTTCTGTAAGAAATTCTTTTATGCCTGTCGACATAGAAAAAAATCGTTCCTTTCATTAAAATTCAGTAGAATATAATGTAAAGTATAAATACCACAATCCTAGAAAATAGCAAATTGTGGCAATAACCTTTTAAATGTAAATGAACACATGAACGAACATATTCATTAGTCTCCATTGGCCCCTTTAGTGGCGTATAAGTTTGTATAAAAAATCACTTTAAGTAACCCCATGTAAATAAAATCCTGTCTATAGAAATATTTGAACAGCGCTGGCAGCTAAACAAACCAAAAGTTAATAGATGACACATTTTTCTTTACTTTCATTTATATTGACACTTGGTAAATACCAACAGTGTAACGCAAAATATTGCAGACAAAATTTGTTTAGTGCTATACGCCTACTGGGAGTCGCCGTAGTCTAGTAGGTATTGTGTTCTGTTGTTAGGTGAAAGGCCTTGGTTCAAACCCCAACTCAAACATCAAAACGAAAAATATGAAAAAAATATTTCTTCGGCGACTTCCTCTCAGCAGATTTCCGGCAAAAACTCTGAGACTAAATAAGGCTAACGATATATAATTGTTCTTAAATTAGGATTACGACCTAGCTTCTCATGCCACTAATATTGTGTGTGTTAATTTTACACATTAGTGCTGTGGCCTATAGTTTAAAGCCGACTTCGAACAACAGATTTTTGAGTAGCTTTTATAAACAAATTTTTTAATGCGCACTCCAAAGATTTTTAAATAATTTGTCTGTACTAGGCAGTGCTATTTACGACATCAGCTGTTGTATCTTACGTCTTTATTGAAAAGATAACATTGAGACAAGTTTACGTTGCAAGCAGAAGTTTACTAAAATAAACATTAAATGACATCAAATGACCAACAGATGGAATATATGTCATGATATTTTTTACTTTGTTTTCCGTTGTATACGTTGTATCAATTGTATATTTTAGCCAAGCACACAAAGGAATTCATAGTTATACAAACATACATATGTATGTATATGGGCCATATGCATATGAGTAAAGTAAGCAACATAAACTTTATGATTTGTTTCTTTCTACAAACAAATACACTGTGTAGACTAAGACTATATATGCTAAGCAAATGTCAAACGACTATGAAAACGACGTTTAAAAGACAAGCTGCATGAAAGTTTATTAAAAACTTTAAATGGACAAAAATTTTAGAATTTTAAACTTTTCTAAAATATTCTAATTTTTATGAAAAAGAAACTTTGTAAGCCTGAAGCCAAACGAAAAGCTGATTAATTTATTTGCCAAAAAAAAAATTCTAACGAAAAGCTTTTAAAACGAATTTAAAGCAAAATGATATCAAAAGGTACGAATTAATTCAACTTATTTTTTTTTTTTGAATTTATAAGAAATACAACAAATTTTAATTAATATTCATTGGAAACATATTCCAAACTTTTATCATAACAAATTCAATTATAGACATACCTTTAATAAATTTTTCTAGGCTAGAAATTTCTTACTGGCTATATATCCATCCTACTTATACCAACTTATATCAACTTATACCATGTAGTTTAAGGCTATGAAAACTTCACAAAATATGTCTCATGTAGACTAGACACCCATCACTTGAAATTATTCCATTCACTTAAACAAAGTGAATATCAATTAACTTTTTGTAGATTTTTAATTAATATTTAATACCTTTGCATAATGTAATTCTGGTATGATGTATGACCAGATTTAATCTTTGCAAATTTTGAACACACTTTCCTACTTTCCTACTTCCATAAGCATTGTCTCTTCTCCATTACTTTCATACTCTATAAGAACTTTCAATAGAATTTGAATCAATACTTGTGCATAAACATTTCATATGACGTTAATGAGTAAACAAATTTACAAACAAAATTATATCAACAGTAAAATAAATACGAATATTGCATCTAAATAGTGTTTAGAAAGCTCATAGACGTAGCTTCAAGGGGGAAAGGAGAAATTAAACATATTTGCTTGTCCTTTACCTCTTAAAAATCATGTATATCTACCAGTGTATTTAAAATGTTACGAGCTAGAGTTTGAATGTAGCACGAGGTTGTCCAAGTGCCTTTCCAAATTCAGTCTCGATCGTTGCTACAGGTATATCTTTATACACACAGTTACTAAAGTATACATACGGTTAACAAATTTCAGAAATTTTTTAACCAATCCGTTTTCGTTGAAAATCTTTATAGTTTCTTCGATTTTAATACGGTCTTTTGCATTAGTTAAAAAATTTCTGAAATTGAACTGAATTGTGGCCCTGCACAGGCCCACAAAAGTATACATCCGCTTAACAAATTTCACAAATTTCACAAAATCGAAGAAAGATGTCAGACAATTATACAGATTTTCAACGAAAACCGATTGGTTAAAAAATTTCTGAAATTTGTTAACCATATATATGTATACTTTTGTGGCTGAGTGTATATGCCCTAATTTTTGATGTACCAACGTGCTATCCTCTGTAGTCGCCGTAGTCTCGTTGGCTTATTACACGTTAGGCCACGATTCAAACCCCACATCAGATATCTCCAACAAAACGAAATATGAAAAAATATTTCTTTGGCAACTGCCCCTCAGCAGCTTTTGGCAATAACTCTGAGAGCAAATAAAATTGCCATGAAAAAGTTTCTTAAAAAATCTGTTGTTTGGAGTCGTCTTTAAACTGTAGGTCCCACCATTCATATATGAAATTAAAAGGCACAACATAAGTGGTGTGAGAAGCTAGATCCTAATCCTGACTGAAGGGTTGTAATGAACAGCTATATATGTATGTATGTATATATGTATGTATGTATGTATGTATGTATGTATGTACGTATGTATGTATGTATGTATGTATGCATGTATGTATGTAATGTGCTCTTCTATAGGAGGACTATTCGCAATGTGGTGGTTAAATTCGAGTACCCTGGTCTAGTAAAGAATAAAGCAACACCCATTCGTCAATGAAATGTAAAATCTGTTGAAAACATCGCTGCTGATTGTAAGGGAATGCAGGAAAATACGAGGCAGTCGATTTCTCGCCACCCACAAAAACTCCTCCTTTCGCAGACCTCAACTTGGTGAATTTTACATCGAGACTTGGGCCTGCACTTGTACAAAATTCAATTGACCTAGAAACTTAAAATAAACGAAAAAAGACAACATCATGTATTAACTGAACGGGCTCTAGAGCGATTGGCTCACTGGACCTAGTTTGTATAGAAAAATCATATTAAGCGATGAGGATCATTTCTGGATGAATGGGAACCAAACCACATAAGATCCAAGGGCGTTCAATATATCGCAAAAAAACCTCACTGGTTTGGTATACACTTTGGGCTTTCAGCGTCCTCAGCTCCTACTTCTTTGAGAATTATGTTGCCCAGGTAATCACTATCACTGGCGAACACTATATATAAGATGATTACCAAATTCTTTGGGGCTACATTGAATGATCTGGCCACCAATGATATAAGGTTTAAAGAGAACGACGCTGGACACTGGATACCAATTTCGAGTGCCACCTATTTCCCTATTTTAAATCTGTTACATACATATGTACATAAATTGGTCATTACAACACTCCAGTCCGGAATACTACCTATCTTCTCACACCACTTCTGTAATGTGTGTTAATTTTACATATGAGTGGCAGGACCTACAGTTTAAAGTCGACTCCGAACGACAGATTTTTGAGAATCTTTTCATGACAATTTTATTTACTCCCAGAGATGTTGCCAGAAATCTGCTGAGAGGAAGTCACCGCAGAAATATTTTTTAATATTTTCGTTTTGTTGGAGATGTCTGACGTGGGGTTTGAACCGTGGCCTCACATCTAATAAGCCAACACACCTACTAGACTTACGGCAACTTTATTTGAAATTCATTTCGAACTGAATATTTTAATAAAATGCATGAGTTTTGTTCATCACTACCCCTCCCCAAATTTACAACTGGAGACGCCTGTTTAAGTATTATGCATGTCTGCTGTACATCTACTTAAATTGCTATTGTTCTTGGTGTTTCCTACAAGGAAATATTATTAGAATTTGTCTTAAAATGTGAATGGAGAAAGTCAGCATTTGGTAAAATTTATTATCTTAGCAGTATCCCAGTATAGTAGTAACAATTGTTGTGATTTTCACACAAAGATTGAATGAAATTTAATTATAATTTTGTAAAACAAAAAACAGATTTAAATTTCAAACAATATTATATGTTCAGTCTCTGGATGCTTTTAAGAACAGGAAAGTTTTGGAAGACCAAAGCAAACCAAAATTGTTGGTTAAAGTTGGTACTAAACTATCAATTGCCAATTTGAGAGGTTGGTTAATAATATTAATACACATATGGCAGGAGAAGTTTTACTGATAATTATTGGGAATATTAAAATGTACATTTTAATTAATTTAGGAAACTCAAAACAAAACAATTTTACTTTTACTTTACCCCTCTTAAAACATATAGGGTGAGAACAATCTAAGAATTCAGGTGCAAAAAATATATATTTGGTATCTAAATAAATTTTAAAATTTCATAGAATATCTATCATAAGGGCCTCTACCATATGCACTCAATTTTATTTAAATGAGCAGAACTTATTGTCAAAAAGTGGAGAGCATATTGTTTGTAAAATAAACAGAAATGAATGCCTCAAAAATTGTTAAGAAACTGCCGTCCTATTCAAAACGACACTTTCGCCATTTGAAAAGTGGATAGTGTACGTTTTTTAACACTCATCACAAAGTCGTAGCTATCAAATTGAATAGTAGGACATGTGGAACAATGACAAGAGTTCTGTACACACAATGGGGGAAAATCAAACCCAGAATAAATGAATGCAGAATTTAGTTGCAGCTGAAGCTTTGACGAATTTACCCGCAGTAAGCATTAATTTAAAGTCATCGCCGTAGTCTAGTAGGTAGAGTGTTGAGCGAGAGATGTATTTGCCAGCACCACGGTTGATGAGACGAGAACTTGACTGTGAAATGGAAAGAGCAACGTGGGTAAAATTGATAAAATGGAATATAACGAGAGTCGGAGACTCTTTTTAATCCAGATTTGATTGGGACAATCACACTATAAAGGAATAGTCTGAATGAAAGTTATGGCTCATCATCAGAAAATAATAAAACATAATATGAACCTTTGAGCGTGCTTTACGCGACACGAAAAATAGGATTATGGCTTCGCTTCTCACCACATTGATCTAGTCTGTGGTAATTTCATTCATTCTGTCACAATTGAAAGAAACTACAGTTTAACTTGATCTTCGAAACATTTTCGAGGCAATTGATATTCAACAATCATGTCTGAATTCTAGTAATACAACGAATATGCCTTAAGTCTAGTAATCCAATGTACAGGTCTGAAGTCTAGTAATTCAACACACTGTCCAGTATTACTTAAAAATATGTGATTTTCGGCATCTGTTAACCTCTTGTCAAAAGAGCTGCGTCATGTCCCTATTTGAATGTATATATTGTTACGAATTTGGAAATGGTGTTACATCGTTTAACATTAAAATGATAAACAAAAGCTACAAAAACAAAAACAATGGTCTTGTTTACATGATCAACATATAAACAAAAATATAGCAACAACATCTGAATAAAAAAGGGATAAACAAGTAAACAAAAAGCAACAACAAAACATTACCAGAATAAATGCAAACAAAATACACAAACAACAATGAAACAATGAATTTTACATTTATGGATATCTCAAGAAGGCGAAGCCATAAACATTCGACTTCAAGACTATTCATCAGACTGTTTACGTTATCACCAGCGTTGCCATTTGTCAAGTTATCCCTTTTTTTCCCAAGTTTTTTTGGGATGCCATAAAGTTTTCATTCAATTTGTTTTCTAACAAAACAAGTTTTTTCAACAAAATTCTATTTAAAATTTTTTTCAATAAATTTAATAATAATAACACGAAATATTTACATTTCTTAATAAAATATTGTGTATTTTATTAGTCCCGGGCAAAAGTAGCAAAGAAACACCAACAGAGGGTACCGGTCTCCGGTGTTTCCTTTAAACATTTTGGAACTTTTGTAGAAAACAAGTTTTTTTTTGTTAAAAACATTTTGTCCCCAGAAATATAAATTTTATTACAAAAAATTACCGGCAACGCTGGTCGTCACATAAAAGGCAGGGCAAAGCAGTCAACGGGATCAGTAAAACTTCAGTCAGTCTTGTATAAAGACACGCTGCGTGTGACGAGCATAATCGTGGTTTAAAGATCTGTCGAACAATTGTTAGTGTTTACGCAGAATAGTGTAAAGAAGAATAGCAAACACAGCAAATTGTTGTTGTTTACATCAAGTTGTGAACAGTGACACACAGAATTGTGTGAACAATAAATAATTTAATTAAAACTGAACATAAATTTATTTTTGTTTTTTTTTTATTTATTTTTTATTTTTGTTTGCAATCTGCGAGCTCATATTTCAAACGTTTTTAAAAGGTAAAAACGTAACAAATCTTATAGTTTTCTTGGTTGTTTTTAAAACTTGAAAATTTGCCTATATCTCACAACTGAGATTTTAATTTAAATACAAGTATTTGGTTTTTATCTTTTGGCCTACTTATATACATTTAACGTATAATTTTCATACATAATCAAAAGCTTGAATCTTTGCGCTTTACACACTTAAATTATGTTTTCAATTACCTTTAATTTCCTGTTTGCAAATGTAAATTTAATAAAAAAAAAAATATAAATAAAAAGAAGAAAATATAAACCCCTGAACAGAAATTATTTAATATCCTGTGACCTTTTTATTCAAATCGAATTTCGTGAAGTTCTTTATGCAAAAACAGCAGCAGCAAATGCTTTTACCATTCCATTCAATACTGCTCATCTTGTTAAATAACTCGGGTAATTAATGAACAAAAATTATAATCATTATAACTGGTACTGCTGCTGCTGCCACTGTATTTGCCTTCAAGTAAAATTTTAATAATTTTACGTATTATTTTCTCTTTATTTTTTATTTTTTTTATTTTTTTGGACTTTTAACTCAAGGGTAATTGTACAAATTTATTAACACTTTGACATGTCAAATGTATTCAACTTTGCGTTTGAAAACTCTTTAAATTATGTGATAAAAAAAAAAAATTTTAAAAAAAATTAAGAATGCTGGCTATAATGCCCGTATGTACGTAAGTGTTGAAAGGATGAAGTATGATATGTCAAGTATGCATGTGAAGTAAAAGTTTGATGATGTGCAAGAGTACAAATGGTATGGTATGTTATGGTATGATGATCATGAGTTAATGAGATTTTAATTTTGTTTATTGCAGGCCACAACTGTAAGATTAATTAAAATAAAATTGAATATTTTCGTTACTGGAAAAAAGAGAAAATTCAAACAAAGCGAAACAATAAAAATTATTATACCTTTATGTCGACGTACGTCGTCTAGTAGGTAGTGTGTTGGCTTATTAGACGTAAGGCCACGGTTCAAAACCCAGGTCAGACACCAAAACGAAAATATGAAAAATAAATATTTCTTCGGTCACTTCCTCTCAGCAGATTTGTGGCAAAAATTTGCGATGAAAAGTTCTCAAGAATCTTTCTTTCGGAGTCGACTTTAAACTGTAGTAACCCGCCACTCATGTATAAAATTAACACACACAACATAAGTGGTGTGAGAAACTAGGTCCACAATCCTGACTGAAGGATTGTAATGACCAATTATGTATGTTATGTATGTATGTATGCCTTTAGAAGAACAAAATAACGGTAGCGTGTGAGTGAAGATATTTATAGTCGATCAGTTTGATTTACATGGGAGGAAAACACAGTAAACTTAAAAAAATATTCTTTTTATTTTCCAACATAATATCCTTTGACTAGTAATGCTACTCTGAGCTGTATTCAAATCGATATACGATACTGTACGGTACATTAGCGCCAGTATGCGATGATGGGTCTAAGCCCCTCTGGATAGCTTTCTTAAACCTTTTAATTCTATTATCTTTCCTTGAGAGTTTCAGATCCAAAATAACCCCCAAATAGTTAATCATTTTGAATAGAAGTAGTTAAATAGTTAGTGGTCGCTATAGTCTGGTAGGGAGTGTGTTGGCTTATTAAACGTGAGGCCATGGTTCAAACCCCAGGTCAGACATCTCCAACAAAATGAAATATTAAAGAATATGTCTTCGGTGACTTCCTCTCAGCAGATTGCTGGCAAAAAATCTCCGAGGGTAAATAAATTTAACATGAAAAGTTTCTCAAAAACCTGGCGTTGTATGTCCCGCCACTCACATATAAAATTAACACGCGCAACATTAATGATGTCAGAGGCTAGATTGTAATCCTGCCTGAAGGGTTATAATGACCAATTATAAATGTATGTATGTAATCGACTCATTTTGAATGTAGGGTACCACAAAATATAAATTTTTTTATGTCAAAATTACTTGTTTACATATCAATAAACATTCATACAATACTTGTCAGCTATATTTTATTTTTCAATAATTATTTTATTTCCATTCAATAAACATCTTGAATATTTTATAAATTATTTTTGTTTTATAGAAAAGCAAGTCATTTGAAAATGTCTCTTGCCGCTGAAGAACGAAAACCATCTATGAGTGAACATAAGCTGGAAGAAAATCGTGGTTCTTATCGTAAAAGTTCCAAAATCCAAGAACAATTAGAAGCTGAAGAGAAAAAACATGAAGAAATGGAAAATTTAAGAAAACTTAAAGAACTTATGAAGTTGATTGAGGAAAGGGAAAAAGAACGTGACGATGGTAGAGATGTTAGTCAGCAGCCAAGTTATAGTAAATTCCAGTTGCCATAGTAAGCATAAAATTGTTTAACAATCAATCCATCACAATATTTTCCAATATTTAATGAATATTTCTCGCATCATACTCCAACAATTACAAACAGCACCATAAAATGCCGCAATCGTTATAATGCCTGTAAAAAATTGTACGAACAACGTTTCCAACATGAAATTGAACATTTAATTGCCCAACAGGCTACCGGCTATGAAGCGGCACGTTTAAATAGGTTTGTATTTGTGTGCAACCGAAAATAATATTTTGAAATTATGTTTACATATGTATATATTTTTCCCCCGTTTCTTTATAACACATTCCTCTTTTATTCCTGTTTTTTTTTTTCTTTTTTTTTGTGGCTTCATCATACATTAACTGTGTATAGACATTTATGCATCACTTCAATTTGGCCGCCTCTGCACAGTCGCAGTGAAATTACCCATACGCAACGTTATTTTTTCAGTTTAACGCACAAAGAACGTCAACGTTTAAATTGGATTATGACCACTAATATCATATAAAACGATACGCCATCCTTTGCCTCCCCCATCAGCACTGTATATGAATGAATGCCTACAAATAATATTTTCTCCTTTTTGATGATTTAAAAAGGCGTTGATTGCGGCGGAAGTGGGAGCTGCATTTAATTGAGTTTTTAAAATGAAATTTTCACGTTATATGGAAATATACGCTGCTTTTCAGAAACAATAAAAATAAAATTCTGAATGTTATCGATTGGAGTACGATTATATGGAAAGTATTGATGAGGAAAAAATATAAAGTTTAAGTATTTTCCACTCGTTAACAACTTATACCAAAATACAGAAGGTGGTTGGGTTGAAAGCTCTTGGCGCTTAATTCCTTAATTTCATATAATCCACTACGAGTGGTGTCTGGTAACGCTTCATCTATAAAACATTTAGATTTCATTCGTTAAAAGCTGAGAAATTGTTACAGCTAAGTCCTCTACACATGCCCTGCATTTGCATCTGCATTGACAAAGGCCCCCTAAGGACTCCTATCAGTTCAATAAAATCTTTCTTATCCAGATTTTTAAGCTTCGTTTGAAGGACCTACTGATATCATCATGTATGAAACATAACAACGTTTAACTGTCCACCATGGCTCGTTTGTGGGAGCGCATATGAAATGTCGAATTCTTCAGGACTCTGGCTGAATAGGACCGATGGCATGTTGGCTTCAAGGACCGCTGTAGTTTGCAACTTCTTCCCATATACCTGCGACTTAAGAAAACTTCATAAGAAAAAGAATAACGACGTCAAAGCACGAAATCACGGTGGCCAGTACACATCACCACCACGTAAGCTGGTCTTGCCCTCAAATCGGACGTTAAGAATATGCAATGTGACATTAACTAAGTGACACGTACCGCCGTCCTGTTGAAACCCCATAGTTCACCATTGATAGTGATGGACTCGCCAACAATAACTTCTCCTTTAACGTCTCTACCCAAAATCCACAGTAAATGTCTCAAGTTGCCTTGAACGCTCTTTGATCTCATTTTCATTCGAAAATCTTCTAGAAATAGGATTCCTCCCTGAATATGATTTTTCATGCTGTATGTTACTGAAACTGAAGATCCAATTTGATGAAATCATTTTAGTATTTGTAAGTATTGTTGAATGCTGTGTCCGTCCACTGTGATTTGGCAAAACAGACTGAATAAATGACAACCTATTTTACAAATGTAGTGTCAACAAGAAGACCGTTATAAACTTTTAAAGTTCGGATGTGCGTGTTGGAAGAGCGTACATATTTTAAAGACGTTTCGAATTCGTACACAACTCTGTCAGTTCATTAGGATACTGCTATCGTCATTTCTGCGGAATGTATTGGAGAGATTTCTATTCAAAAATCGTATATTTGTAGTTACAATTCGTCGGTCTCATAAAGCCTTTACGTTCGTAACCAATGGGTTAGTGGATCATGCAGATAGAATTCGTAATTTACCAACACTATTTGTATACATGTGCAAACATTTTTATTTTCACTGGTACAGTAACACATACATAGATACATAATTCGACTTTACAATCCTTCAGTTAGGATTACGACCTAGCTTCTCACACCACTTCTTATCTTTTTTACATGAGTGTTTACACATGAGTGTTTAAAGTCGACTCAGAACGACAGATTTTATTGAGAAACATTTCATGGCAATTGTATATTATCTCAGAGTTATTACACCGATGGCTCCAAACTGGAAGGAGCCGTTGGAATTGGTATTTATTCGGAATCAATGTCCAAGCCTATAAGGCTACCAAATCACTGGTGTCAGCAATTCAGGCTGCGGTGAAAATTATTGTGGACAAAAATGTTCACGGATGGAAAATCTTCATACTTTCCGATAGGCAAGCGGCTATCAAGGTATTGGATTCCAGTGTAATAAACTCCAAGACGGTGTACGACTGTCGCAGATATCTCAATGAGGTGGCGAACCGATATGATGTTTGCATCACATGAGTACCGGGACATAATGATGTTCCTCGCAATTGCAGAGCGGATGAACTGGCCAGAAGGGGCACGACCATCGAAATCTGTGATGAATTCTCTATATTGGGGATCCCTTTGGGTACCTGCAAACTTATAATTTACAATGCAACCGTAAATCTCGTCAACAGAATGTGGGCAACTTCGGATAAGGGTAGAGCGGCGCAAAAGATCTAGCCAAGGCACACAGCGACTCTGATTAAACTCCAAAGAAGGGCATTGCATTATAGGAACGCATGCGAGGCGTATTGGTCTTGGACACGTTGCAAATGATTTCTGCAGAAGCTGTGGAGATGAAGAGGAAGCTCAGACTATTTCTCACCTATTGTGCACATGTCCGGCACATGGTCGGAGGATAAAGAGGTACCTGGGTGCCTACTACATGGATGATATAGATGAACTGTCATGTATGGATATTGGCAGTCTGGGCCCTTTGTGCGGCCTAAGTGTGTCCGCTCATGACTCCATCGAGGGGACAGCCACTTCTACCTATCTACCTACCTATTGCCAGAAATCTGCTGAGATGAAGTCGCCGGAAGAAATATTTTTTTTTCATATTTCATTTTGTTGGAGCTCTCTGAACTGAGATTTGAACCGCGACCTTCTGTCTAATAAGCCAACACACTAGCTACCAGACTACGGCGACTTGTACGGTAAACACAGTCACATTTAACGTCTATAAATACTACCTTCTCTTTTTGCCCACACAACTATGAAATATTTTTCTCCTATCATTCAATGCACTGCATAAGTACGAGTTATACTTGGAGTATTAGAGGAAAAAAACAAGCATGAGTATAGGGAACACACCAATTATAATATACGCACATAATGCTGTAATTGTGAGAATACTTATGTGCAGCCTTGAATGTAATGGACATGGCTGTAATGTTTAATATGAACCTTGAGAAAATTAATCCATTAAATGTTTTCTAGTTTAGTCAACATATGAGAGTTTTCTAAAGGAAAAAAAGTAGTCTGCGTTAATTAAAAGTCTCTATACTTTTTGAATATAACTCGTATATGATATTTAAGTTTCCAGAATATGTTGTTATTGAAATGGTTTCAAATAAAAATTTAAGACGTTGGCAAGCAATTAAATATCAATCAGACTGATTGTATACGAAAGCAATTATTTATGAACGCATGTAATCAAATATCAGGCTTGTATGCGATTTAAATTTGTAATAAATTTTTATTAAAAAAAGAAAAAACAAAACCCTTGATTTATCTTAAGCTTAACATTAAAAGAGTAACAGTTTTATCCAAAGGTGTTTTAATATTACATTTTAACAGCATCTGCTAATATATTACAATACTTTAGAAATATTTCATAAAACTGTAACAGTTACGTATGTACTTCAATATTTAATACATCTACAGTGCCTAAGATTTGCTAAAAGGTGTTGTGAAAAGGAACTTAAACTATAATTATGGAATAAAATTATTAAAAGGCAAATGATTTGAAAATTGTCAATAAAAACAATTATTTTTATTGCATTTTTAAACAAATTTTAGACATTCAGATATCTTATAACCTTTAATTGTATTGCATTCAGTGTGCACACATCATTGTTGCCATGCTTGATGTCTTAAATAATAAAAAAAAAGAAAAAGAAACAAAAAAAATTGCGTTCAGTCTGATAGTGGCAGCAACTGTTTTTATGGCATGTCATATGATATGTTGAAAGAAATATATATATCATGTTAAATTATGATTTCATATCCTTTCACTCACTCATCCAACCATTCAACCAAATACTCTCACTCGTTCATTCGTTTAGCTGTTCAGGCATAGGATCTGGTCATAATATTTTGCTTTACATACCGCTTGCCATAGTGTGTATAAGTAAAACATATTTTTTTTTTGCTGGTTGATGTTAAAAGACTGGATTTAAAATTGAAAAAAAACAAAATAAAAAATAATATCAAAAGTATATGCACTACTCCAACAAACTTTTCATGGACATTTCAATACAGTTTTCATGTTCATGAAAAATGTTATAACATTTTCCCTTTTTATATGAAATAAACGTCCTTACTTTGACTTTTCATAATAAAAAAAATCGGTTGAATATATTTGAATTTAAAAAAGCCAAACATTAATGTCGGCATCAATCAATTTTGCCTTTTCATATCAAATATTTGAGAGAAAGTGTTTCTGTTTTGATTGGTATAAAATAGTATTTTTTTGCTATAAAAACAATAATAAAAAATGATTTTAAAAACTTTAATTATCTGAGAAGTTTGAATATTATAAGCGGAACAAAAGATTTCAATTAGTTTCCTTTATATACGGGCATGTTCTGTTTTCGTTTTAAAAACTCCAAGCGGATGTTCTGGCGAACGTAAATAGCTAAAAATTTGTTTATACGATTTGAAATCGCCAAATAGGTTTCTGAGAAGTCGCCGTAGTCTAGCAGGTAGTGTGTTGGCTTATTAGACGTAAAGCCAGGGTTCGAGCCCCAGGCCAGACATCAAAACAAAGTACAAAAAGTATTTCTTCGGCGACTTCCTCTCAGCAGATTTCTGGCAAAAACTCTGAGAGTAAAATGAAATTGCCATGAAAAAGTTTCTCAAAAATCTGTCGTTCGGAGTCGACTTTAAACTGTAGGTCCCGCCACTCATGTATAAAATTAACACACACAACATATGTAAGTGGTGTGAGAAACTAGGCCGTAATCCTGACTGAAGGGTTGTAATGACCAATTATGTATGTTTGTATGTACGTAAATGGGTTTTCTGGCAAACGCTTAACGCTAAAAATTTGCGATTTTAAATCACAAGAGTATAAAACATAAAGCATATGTATATGCCAGCAAACAATAACCGCGGTCTCCATTAGAATATATATCCGAGTAAAATGTGTGACTTTAACTAGGTCTAGATGTATCGACAACTCGTATCTTCATTTGTCGGTCACAAATCTATATGCACAGTAATCACTTTGATTGTTTAAAATTCTAAAAATAGCCTTCATATCGCAGAACTTACAATTAACACATTTAGGGCCATTATTACAATTTGTCGTTAAACTTGGGATTAGTTAAAGGTACCTTTAGCTAAAGGGAAGTGTAAAGTTTCCTTTAACTTATTTTCGTTATTACAACCTACCGATAAAAATTTTCAAAAATATGGCAGTGCCAATAAAACTGATCAATTATACAAATTTTTTTAACGCAGTGGTAACCGCAGGCTTCGTTTTTTTGTTGTATATACTCATTTTGTTTAAATTTGAAGTTGCCATAATGAAAATAATATATAATATGGCAACTTCAAACATAAAGTGACCTTTAAATGTTAAATGTAGGATGGTCCTCCCTTTAGCTTAACGATCACTTCTATCTTATTGGGTACTCATAATAACCGAAAAAACAATTTATCTGCCCGTTAAAATCCACTGTTTAGTTAACGGCAAGTTGTAATAATGGCCCTTAAACTATAAAATTCCTTTCTGCAAAAATTAAGTTCATAACCCGACGGGGGTTTTACTATCCCCACATGGGTGCCGTCTTCCGTTCCAATTACTCCTGGAATTTTAAACTTTTGATAGAAATGCATTTTTGATGCTTTCTCTTCTTCATCTGTCATGTCCAAATTGATCCAAAGAAGGTATAGGCTATCGTCAAAAACATTAAGTACATCCCATAATATTTTACACAATGTAGAAGGTCCTATACTAAGATTTGGAAGGAACCGACCACCAGAAATCTTAAAGCGCAGCACTTTCTTCATAAACCATTCTCAATGCAGTTTTATTGAGCCGGTAAATTGCTATAAAACTCAACACAAAATCCACATATACATTACTTCTTTATATGTAGATACATATGTTTATATGGATTTACGCCTGCTCCGGAATGTATAAATGGGTTAGAATAATTCCTCAGAAAGCGTTTTTTTAATTTTTCTTTTCTGGTTTGCAGCTTTTTTAAACAAATTATGCTTAATAAGAAACCTGTAGATATTTTTGCTCTTTTTTTAGTATTAATGTTTTGGTTTTTATTTGTAATGCTAAAACATATGTTTTATCTTTTTTCATTAACGACTTCGAAGACCTTCCTTTAATGTGCTCTTATAAGTGCCACTTATAAGCTCTATTTGCTTTCCCGAGAACTACTAAGGCCCCAAAAAGTCGTCAAGTCTTCAAACGAAATAATATTTCGTACCCTGATTACCGAATTAATTGGCACCAACGCTAGATAGGAATTTTTTTAATTTTATACACACAATCTGTTCTGGGGATGTGACGACCTATTCATAATTGGTCATAACAACTCTTTAGTCAGGATTACTACCTAGTTTCTAACACCACTTACATATGTTGTGTGCTTTAATTTTTATAAATGAGTGGTGGGACCTACAGTTTAAAGTCGACTCCGAACGACAAATTTTTGAGAAATAATTCATGGCAATTTTATTTACTCTCAGAGTTTTTGCCAGAAATCTGCTGAGAGGAAGTCGCCATAGAAATATGTTTTCATATTTCCTTTATTTGGAGATGCCTGGCTTGGGGTTTGAACCGAGGCGACACGTCTAATAAACCAACACACTACCTACCAAACTATTCACGAGGAGGTATTAAGACTGCCAATACAAGCCTAAGACTGGCATAGCTCTACTGGGGGACAAACAAATTATGAAACTGTAGCTAAGAAAAGGCTTAAAGACGGTATAAATATTTCTGAACATTAGATTTTAGTTTCCTTATATTGTTAGTGACAGGATACAATTCGGTAAGTCGAACGTTTCACATACTAATAGTGCACCAAACGTACGAAATTCATTTGTCATGCATTGTGTGTTCAATTGGAAAACGACTACCAATACATGTGCCTTACAAGGCAGACGATTACTACGTAAAAATATACGATTTCCTTCGTAAGCTTTTCGCAAGAGTAGCAATGAAACAACAACAAACAATTCACATGGCGATAATGATATAATGCGTTAACAGACTTCAATACAATTTCGCCCTTTTTTCTAAGCATTTTAGAAGTCTTAAAATTTCACTAGATTTTCCCCTGCTGACGAATGTGTTTCGATCGGTCAACTATCATTAACAGTGAAGCTATTTAAACGCGTAATGCATACATAAACAAAAACACAATTAAGGAATTTACTGTTAAAATCAACTAATGACTCTTCCAACAGGAACTTCCTTACTTTAAAGACTGATAACAGGCATCTTGATGGAGTTACGTTGTCAGCTTAGTTGTCATAGCATTCGACAATATGTGCAAATAATATAATTATTATTATTTTATTGATTATAATACAATTATAAATTATATTTTAATTATATAAGAGCTGATTAACCTTGGCCATATACTCGGTGTAGTGTAACAGACCACAGTCTCCGGTGGGTATCGAACCCACCACCTTCACGCTAATAGTCTAGCACACTTTCCACTACTGGTAGTCTAGTGCATGTGCAAATAATAATTTTCGGACATAGAATCTCGCACCTTGCTCATTTTACGTTTATGATAATCATCCTAATGAGAATATTATTCTAAATGTGGTCGATAAATTCAAATCCAATAATTCAACAGGCGATCGACTAATACCCGTGCGTGTATCAAATGCTAGATCTACCGAAAACATCATAAGAGAATCTGAATCAGGCGACTTTGCATCGCTCACTAAAATTCGCACATAAACAAAATCGTGTGTTCGCTGAATGGGCTCTGGAGCAGGTGGCTGCTGACACTAATTTTCATCGAAAAATTATTTTCAACGCTGAGGCTCATTTGTGGATGAATATACCAAATTGTCGGGTTTGGTACAGATCTAAAAACGTTTCATGTGGATTTTGGGTTGGTGTCATCAGCATTGTCAACGACGAGCATTGGCCACCATCGATATTTTATTTCTTATTATATTGTTACGTTTTTTTACCTTTTAAAAACGTTTAAAATATGAGCTAGATTGCAAATAAAATAAATTTGTGTTTAGTTTTAGATAAATTGTTCACAACTTGATGTAGACAACAACAATTGATTTGTTTGTTATTCCTTTGTTTACGCTCATTGCATAAACAATAACAGTTCCTAATCAATTATTCGACAGATCTTTGTAACGGAGATCTTCAAACCATGATAACTCCCTTCAATCACAACACGTCTTTACACAAGACTGACTGACTGTGACAGGGTAAACAGTCTGATAAATGTTCTTGAAGGTGAATGTTCATGACTTCGCCTTCCCGAAATCTCTATAAATGTAAACATCATTCATTATTGTTGTTTGTGTATTTTGTTTACATTTATTCTTGTAGATGTTGGTATATTTTTGTTTACTTGTTTCTCATTTTATAATGCTGGACGTTTGTTTTTCTAAAAGCAAATCATCAATATCTAAATTTTTCCTTTTCGTAACAATATTATGCACATGTATGTAGGTGATGTTAATTAGATGCAAAGATGAAGTGATTTTACCCTGTTAAATTTTATTTTATGAAGAGTATCTTAAGTCATTGGTGCATGCAAACCTGACTAATGTAATCATTGAAATCTATCCCGATGTATGCAAAGTAGAATATTTCGAATGTTCTACACCAAAAAACTTACAGCTTAACATTTTCTTGACAATTATTTTCATGGTTTTGATATTTTCTAAAAACTACTGACGGAAGACATTGAAAGCAACATTTTTCTTATACTTCGATTTTCTTTAAGACCCCATAATCAAATTTGAACTTGCCAACATACAACCCTACCCGAATATAAAAACCGCCCTTCAAAAGGTGACGAAGAATGATGACAATGCGTAATACCAGCATTCGTCAGGTCAGTTCGAGTACTAATTTAAACTCTTTAATAAATATTACGTTCTCCTTTTCATGAAACATAATCTACTTTTTAAGTTTCAATAAAATTGCCGTAGTGTATAGAGGCCATTCACCACAGCTATTTAAATAAATCTTGAAATGCATTTCGATTGAAAACGAATTTTGTATTTTGTGTGACATTTAATTAAAACATTCCTGTTAAACCCTCTTAATATTTTAATTTGTATTACACTTTAGATATTAATTATAAATTTTATTATGGTCATGACAACCAAACGTACTTAGAAAATAATTTTGTTGTTTCTTAGAATACAAGCAGCCAAAGGAATAATGGTTTGTGTGTCGGTAGCTGTACTCAGAATAAGGAAAATAATTGTTACTAAATTAACGAAAATTATGTGTTAATTAGAATGTTAAATATTTTATTTGATCCGGCCTAATGGCATGAGCATAATCTAAAGAGTAGCAGTAGTGCTTTTCATTCTTAAATTTTTATTTGCAATTTAATTTTCCGCATTTGCTTTTATAATTATATTACAACAAGGAAACGGAAGCTCTAAATAATGTAATAAGGAGGAAGTATACAATTGTATTTGTTGTTTAATAAAATATGAAAATTAATTCCAAATTAAATTTAAAACGTAAATCATAAATTATTGATTTTTTTTTCAAATAGGAAAGAAAGGTCTGTATTGAATTTATTTTAAAGAGAATGTAAATTATTGTAAATAATGTTGAAGTGAACAAAGCAGTAATTATTTAATAACTTTAATTTAAATACTAATCGCCATCATTTTACCATAAAGCTTAGTTTTTTTTTTTTGAAAAATAATATTGTATGGCTTAATTTTTTCATGCGCACTCCTTATGTAGTCAATGGGATACGAATGTACAATGTCAGCTCTTCTATTACCTACAAAGCCTAGTCCATTACCGGAGTGTTGTCACAGCAACATATTATGATTAGAAGAATAAAACCAAATCTCCAAAGAAGCCCTAAACCCAACTCAACCTTCCAATTATTAAAGAATTATGCTTCACAGCCAGTTAGCCCTGAAGCACCTTTTCTGATACCTTTTAAAAATTTTTAAAAAATTCTTAAATCAAAAGCACGAAGTGGGGCCAAGCATTTGCTGTCTCAATGTGCACTGCATAGCAAGATCAACTCATCATTTTTCCTTTTGATTTTGTGTGTAGGACGAGATAGCGCGAAAATATAACAAGGCTGCGAAAACCTTTACTTCAGAGACGTAGGATTTAATTCTTTCCACATAACCCCATAAGTGAACAACAGAGCTTTAAAGACTATGGTAGAGTTAATGGAAGAAAAGTCTGCCTTAATAAAAATTCTTTAAGAGATTTCGTGAACTAATGAATCGAGTGGCTGACACCTCTGAACAGAAGCAGTAAACTCTATGATTTCGGTGAGTTCTTCTCAACGAGACTAAGTAATAAAAATGTATTGAGTAATCTGAAAACGGTATTTTTTTTTAAAAGAAGCAACATTTTATGGTATACAGTAGGATCAGAAACTGATTCCCCATGGGGAATCTTGCACGCATTCTCCAAGCAGAAGTCATTGTCACCTATTCAACTTAATTACAAAATATGAAGAACGGCACAGAACAATAACATGTGACAGTCCGACCGCCTTAGGCATTTGCTAGGTAGGAAAAATAAGGTTACTCTCTGCTGGGCCCCAGTACAGGTGGCCTTGCGCCGATCAGAACCTTTCTGTTGAGTGGGGACAGATATTGGTTAAGGTTTTACGCAACGAAAGTGAAGATGAAGACAAGCAAAGACTTTTCTCAAACCAATCAAAACTGGTGTTGGTAGGAGGAGACTTTAATCGTGCATTAGACCAACTAGGAATATCATCAGACTTGTTACAAAAGTCGTTTGACGGGGCACTGTAGATTTTAAGTGCTAAGTTGTTTCGACAGGGTACTGTGGACACGAAGAACACTTGTTTAGAAAGGGAATCTGCACGAAAGCAACATATATGTGATGAGATTGAATCATCAGAACAGTTCCTTGAAAGCTGTTAAGTATTAAACCATCCCAGGTCTAAGCACCAGGGTCCATATAAGATGCTGGGCAGGGAATTACCCGATCCACATCTTGAATTTTGTCAATTTAATAGGCTTGGTGGAGATATTATGGCGTTATCCTATAAACTTTTAAGATAAGTACCATATAACCGCAGTCCAGTAGGTAGTGTGTTGGCTTCAAACCACAGGTCAGACATCTCCAACAAAACGAAATAATAAAAAAATATTTCTTCGGCGACTTCCTCTCAGCAGATTTCTGGCAAAAACTCTGAGAATAAATAAAATTGCCATGAAAAGTTGCTTAAAAATCTGTCGCTTGGAGTCGACTTTAAACTGTAGGTCCCGCCACTCATGTAAAAACTTAACACACACAACATAAGTGGTGTGCGAAACTAAATCGTAATCCTTAGTGAAGGGTTGTAACCAATTATGTATCTATGTATTTAGCACTAAGGCACCTCTTCAGGTCAATAATAATAATAATTTGGCCGAGGTGAGCTTTTCGTCCGCACTACGCTGGCCTAGCAACGTGTTTGAATTGGAATATTGCAGGGTATTGAGAGTTATACCAACAAAAACCACTCTTATGCTACATACATAATTGGCCATTACAACCCTTCAGTCAGGATTACGGCGTAGCTTCTTACACCGCTCATGTTGTGCATAAGAGGCGGGACCTACAGTTTAAAGTCAACTCCGAACGAAAGATTTTTTGAGAAACTTTACATGGCAATTTTATTTATTCTCAGAATTTTTGCCAGAAATCTGCTGAGGGAAGTAGGCAAAGAAATATTTTTTCAAATTTCGTTTTAATGTCCGACCTGGGGTTTGAACCGTGCACTTACGTCTAATAAGCCAATACACTGCCTACTAGACTACGGCAACTGCTAATGCTACACCTTTTAAATCCCCTTACAGTGCCAGATTGGCAGGCACTCTTTAGTTTTGGGAATCATATTTTACTTTAGATAAACTTCTATGTAATGCATTTTTATTTGTGTTCTTTTTTTATTTAAAAAATAAATTGTACTTAAAATTTATTAAAGTTTCATTGTCATTGTAACTATTGAGAATAATTATACAAAAAATAATTTAAAAAAAAATATTTTTGACATTTGCATACTATTTGCCTTTCCTTATAATTTCATATTAATTGCAAAAAGTCAAAAAGTTGTAAAGTATTTCAATGGAAAAGAAAAGTTTTTATAAAATAAAAAAGAAATAAAATGTAAAATAAAATTCGTAGCATTTATTTTATCTGAAATAAAAACTTCTCTAGGAATTTTTCCAAAAAAAAAAGATCAAATGCGCATATAGTAGCAACAGCATCAGTATTGTTTTACAATGAAAAACGAAACATACTTGTCTTACAGTAAAAAACTTGGCTTCTCATTATTTTTTTAAGCTAAGAACTTCAAATTATATGCTGCGTAAAGCATTCACATTAAAGTTTTCGTCGCTAATGTTTACCTCTTCACTGTAAGTAGTCTTTTATTGCCGCTGCAATTCATTTGCCGTTGTTGACACATGTCAACCATTTCTTTTTATTTGTTTTTCTTATTGTGCATTTTATTAAAACAGAAGAAGAAAAGAGAAACAAATATTTTTATCTTCCTTTTTTTGTTCTTTTAAATGTCAGACATAATTACTGTTATTTGTTTAACAAAGTTACCAAGTTTCTTATTCTTATGCTGCACAAGTATCGTATATTTAACGAATAGTTTTTTACTAATTTTATTACCTTAATTATAAGCACGTTTACATACTTTTAAGTATAAACAAAAATGTACACATGTACATATTTACACTGCACAGCAAAAATAAAACCACATCAATGAATAATTTTTTATAAAATTATTTTGTTGTTGTTTTCAATTGGATTTAACTTTTATTTTTCGAATATACTAAGTTTTTACAGGCAAATGTGTTTCTGATTTAGCTCTTCTATTACAGACTAGAATGCTGAAAGCTGTCTTCAATAGGTAGCTTCAAAAAATATTTGCAGCCGTGTGGCAGTGTAGATCACTAGGTGTTTCATCTTATGGAACCTACGTCTGTCAAATTAATTGTCATTCATTCTGTCCGTTTTTCCAACTTGAAATTGCCGCAGTCTAGTAAGTAGTGTGTTGGCTTAATGGAAGTGAGGCCACGGTTCAAACTCCAGGTTAGACATCTAAAATATGAAAATAAAACAAAAGTAGCCATAAAAGTTTCCCAAAAATCTGTCGGCCTCAACCGACTGTAGGTCCCGCCACTCATGTATAAAATTAACACACGCAACTATAGCTGCCAGATTTGACGATTTATCGTCATTTTGATGATTTTGAGCTCCAAAAATATCATTCTGACGATTTGACGATTTATGTCCTTATTTTGACGATTTTTATAAATTAAAAATTTACATCATATTCTTTACTTTAGTACTTTACAAGCCACTTTAAACTTTGTATTTACTTTTCAATTGTTACTATTGGAAATTTTTGTTAGCAAAAACAAGGAATAAAGTATTTTATTTTTGAGTTACTTTCGAATACCTGAAATGATTTTTCTGTATTTTATTCCTTTTTAATCCCTTAAAATTCAAAAAATTACAACTCCTGAATAACCTCGTAGTTGAGAATAATTTGTCACTTATCGTTGCAGACAATTTTAAAAATTCGATTATAGCTTCTAATATTACCATCGGAAGAACAAAGGCAAGTGCCGTTATTTTGTTTCGTACGACCAACACTCAGGGGATCGATGGCATTGTGTTTAGAACTATGAAAATGTGTTATGTGAAGAAGGAAAGAGAGAACTGTGTTTATGGACACTAGGCTTGTATACAGTGGTGGCCACGAATTTAAGACACGATATATGACTGACTTATTTGTGATAATTTTTACAACCCTGTAATATCAAATTAGATATTCTTTATTTTTCTATGTATCCTGTAATGTTAAGAAAAAGTACCGTTATTTTATTTTGTTTCTTTTTTACATTTTGCTGCATTTTGATCATATTATTGTACAAACGTGTATTTGAAACTGGCCACGAATTTAAGACATTTCAGAAGTTCCTGGTTTTTAAGTGATTTTTTGGTATTTTTTGAAGCTAAACGGTGAGTAACGAAAGATTTATTTTATTTTATGTTGGAATATATCGAAATATTTAAAGAGAAATGGCCAGAGGTATTTGGAGTACCGATCCAACGACTAAAATATGATGGAAAAACAGTAATGGAGATATCCAAGCCGCTTAAATGTTCTAGATGCAAAATTTACAACGCGCTGGAACACATCAAGCAACATGGTACCACCAAAAATGTCAAACAGCAACATAGAGCCCGAAAAACTACACCTAGAGAGGACAGTTTAATTTATAGAGTTGCTGCTGATAATCCTTTCACGACTTCAAATAAAATAAAAAAGGAAATTGCATCGGATTTTGACATTAATATTTCGTCTAGGACAATAAGAAGACGTCTAAATGAGAAAAATTTGCGAGGGTGTATTGCACAACGTAAACCACTTGTGTCAACAAAAAAAACATCAAATCCCGACTAGCGTTTTCGAGAGAACATCTCAAAAAACCAATGATATTTTGGAAAATATACTTTGGACCGACGAGTCGAAGTTTTGCCGCTTCGGCTCTGATGGAAGGCAGTACGTATGGCGCCCTCCAATCCAGGAGCATTACCGAAAGTACACCATTAAAACAGTCAGACATGGTGGTGGAAATGTGATGGTGTGGGCAGCATTTTTCTGGCATGGTGTGGGTCCCATTTACAAGATTATCAATAAAATGGACCAGCACGTTTACAAAAACATTGTAACAAACACCATGATACAATTCGCTGAAGACAACATGCCTCTAATATGGACATTTATGCATGATAATGACCCTAAGCACACTTCACGTCTAGTGAAGAGTTGCTTAGAGGAAATCAATATCACTGTTCTTAAGTGGCCAGCTCAATCCCCGGACCTCAATCCAATTGAGAACTTGTGGAATGACGTTGAGAAACATGTACGAACAGTAAAACCAAAAAATTCAAACGATTTGTGGGAAAAAATCCAAAAGGCTTGGTATGCGATTCCAAAGCAACGTTGTATGGCATTAGCCGAAAGTGTACCCAGGAGAAGTGCTGCTGTGATCAAAAATAAAGGATTTCCCACCAAATATTAGGATTTTTTTTATGAAGCTGAGCTTTACTTTAGTAAATTAAGTTTTATTTTGCCTATGTCTTAAATTCATGACCAGGATAAAATTTGTATTAATCTATATAATGTGTAAATAAAATTACCAAACATAGGTAGCAAAATATTATTAATTTTACTTCATAACATTACTATAATATTAAGAAAAATATCATGGACCTAAAATTTTTTCGATAAGATGTAAAAATTATCACAAATATACAAGTAAAATGTCGTGTCTTAAATTCGTGGCCTCCACTGTATATCGATACCATAAGTAACAGGAAAGGCCTCTGCCGGAATTGAGTACCACATACGAATAGTCCGACTAAAAAACGTATTTTTATTGTAATGCAGAGTGCGATTCACTGGCCAATCGACCACATACGGAAGTGGTGGCCGACAAAGATGAGCGTTACGTAGGAATACATGATTTTCGAAAAAAGTCCCCTTACTTCGTTTGAGCAAAATCCTTTTGTCGAAGCGATAGAACAGTGAAACACTAACCACTTTGCAACGATGCTCCAATGAATCAATGGAGTTGGATACACTACCGTCGTTCACGTGCTACTACGGCCTCTCCAGTGCACTATCGAGAAACCTCAAAATACACGTTGAGGCACCGCCCTACACATGAGAGTTGTATTGCAGTCTCGGTCGATTACAAATGGTGTAAATAGTAAAATCAGATCTAAAGATCTTAAGAAGGAAATGAAGGAACTGAAAAATGTGTCGGTTGAAAGCAACATTGCACTGAATTTTAATGCTCAGAATGTCAAGAGCTTCTGACTCCTTAATATTTACACCGCCCATAGATATAGATGATGCAATATTATTGCTGCGCTTATGTGTCAATAAACAACACTGGGATAGATTGCTTAATCCTTAAACAATTTTTTCCTGAAAACGATATAAAATTTCTCCGTTTTTGGAAAAAAATAAATAAATGAAGATGAGGGAAGCTAGCTATTAATTTCTAAATAAATTTTTTTAAATGTTGTTTTTTTAACTCAGATATGTACATATATTGACTTTATATGTTTTACGACAATAGGAATAATTTTGGTTTTTAAAAACTTTTCATTAATTAATTTATTTTTTCTGACGATTTTTTGACGATTTTAATAAACGTCTTTGACGATTTTGACGATTTTTTCTCAAATATCTGACGATTTGGTGCCTCATTTATCTGGCAGCTGTGCACGCAACATAAGTGGTGTGAGAAACTAAGTCGTAATCCGGATTATAGGGTTGTTATGACCAGTGATGTATGTACGTATGCATGCGAGGAGGTCAATTCGTTATGCAAATAATGAAATTGTTTTTATTAAAACGGGTGTTCTGTTCGGACAATCTATAGTGTGTTTCTATCAACACGATTACGTCGACCATACGTAAGAACTGCGGAAAACATGACACTGTGAGAGAGTGCAGGAGAATCAGAGGCAGTCGATTTGACTTGGTTAACAAGAAATCGATCTTTCGCAGAGACAACAAATTATGGATTTTCGCATCGTCGAACCAGAAACAGTTTATAACAACCATAGACAAGGTTGACCCTTATTTTTATAGAAAAACTATTTTCAGCGATGAGGCCACTGCTGGCAGTCTAAGAGCATCACTGTTTGAGGTCAATTTTGAGATGGCTGCCACCGATGAATGCTTTTGGCCGAAGATTACGAACTACTTTTTGCCTGAAATGTATGATCTGGACGTCGCCGTAGTTTAGTAGGTAGAGTGTTGGCTTATTAGACGTAAGGCCACGGTTCAAACCCCAGGTCAGACATCAAAACGAAAATATGAAAAAAAATATTTCTTCGGCGACTTCCTCTAAGCAGATTTCTGGCAAAAACTCTGAGAATAAATAAACTTGCCATGTGAAGTTTCTCAAAAAATCTGTCGCTCGGAGTCGACTTTAGACTGTAGGTCCCGCCACTAATGTATAAAATTAACACGTAATCTTGACTGAAGGTTTATAATGACCAATTATGTACATATGTATGTATGACCTGGACAACAAAGACATGTGGTTTCAAGAGGATGACTCTACTCGCCACATAAGCCCTTGGCACTTAGTATATTCTTTACGAGCAATTTGAGTGTGATGTGAATTGGCCTCCTAAATATTCAATCTAACTTTACCTATGTTAGCACTTTGCATTCTGTCTGACATACATACGTACATATATACAAGCCTTCAGTCAGGATTTTTTCATATTACGTTTTATTTGACCTGGGGTTTGAAGCACTAGCTCACATCTTATAAGCCAACACACTACCTACTAGACACCGGCAACTTACATTTCTTTTTTCTTTTCGTAGCATTTCTAAAAGAGTTCGACAAAATTTCCATCAGAGAGAACAGACTTACCTTCCTCCACTATCTCGTTGGTCGCTTTGACTTTAAAGCTAATCAGTTTGATATCAGTTCAAACACTAAGTTGTTGGTTAACTGAATAACACTTAAACAAGTATTCGTTTTGAAAGTCAATCACTTAACGACATATCTCAAGAAAATTTTTCTTATAAACCTGTTGACCAGTGTCATGTTTATGTGTATGTTTGCATTCATGCGAATACATACAATTTCTTAACATCATCGTATAATTTTATTGTTCTTTTGTTAAAGTTTTATTCAGTCATTCATTAAGTTTTCTTTTGTTTTTCTCAAGCTGTATTAATGTTGCTGGGTGTGTGTGTGTGTGTGTGTGTATATATATGTTAATATTTAATAACATACTTGCACGGCTTTAGAGTTTCCCCACCTAAACCAATATTTTCAAATTTCGTTAAAAAGTTTTAAAGAAAACAATCAAACACAATGTGAATATTTCGTGAATAAAATAGGTTCCTTCAAGTGTCACTTTCTATTTCAATACCAAATGAAGCATACGCTTTAAATGCAATTTCCAACAATGTCATAATGTCCAGGAACAAATATAGGAATTCTTTTTTAAGGATCCGCAATTTGCGTGAGAAATTTTTTGCATACATGAACCAGTACATGTCCGAAGGGAGGCTCATTATGAATATAATTGCAGCCTGGCTGACCAAGTAAATCAATAGAATTTCAGAGAAAATCCTGTCACCTTACAAGCATTACGCCGCTGTCAATATACCCATGATCAGTGCCTACAAACCAGTATAGATATCAGCCCCATTCTGTCCCGCATTTTGGACTTGCAATCTGTTGAAATTTCAAGAGTCCGGTTGTGAACCTCTGGATCTTTAGACCAGAAGTCGTTATTTGGGATTCTAAATTCAAATGTTCTGTACAGCAATTTATCAGGCATCAGACAATAGATCCGGTTAGGTCTATGTCTTCCCAGAATTGCCGTGTATCCATACTACATGTTGGCTCAGAACTTAACTCAAGCCTTTGCTGCAATATAAGGCCAGAGGGCAGGCAATTGTGTATAGCAAATAACGTGTTAGTGCAAGTAGAACAAAATGCACTGGAGACCAGGCAGCTGACTTTCTGACTCTCTGTATAGCAGTCGGAAGTGCAATTGCTGTTTGTAAAGATTGAAGCATTGCCCTATAGAATCAGTATGTAATGGTGGGTTTAAGCCTTTCTAGATAGCTTTGTTAAACCTTTCAATTCTGGTATCTTTTGATGAGAGTTTCGGATTAAAAATACCCCTCAAAGAGTTTATCATTTTGAACAGAAGTAATTAAATAAAGGGTCCGCCAAATAACTTTTTTTTCTTTGAAAATGCTTTAAAAAAAATACTGAATATTTTCTCAAATTTCTTTTTTTATTTGAAAGTGCAATCCTTCCGGTTAATAATGGAAAATAATTTCATTCAAATGGCTGCCTCGGCTGGCCATGCAGTAACCTACACGATCGGTCCAATTTTTAAGCACATTATCGATTGTGTGCAGCGGTATTTCACCAATGGCTTCACGAATATTGTCCTTTAAAGCGTCAATTGTCTCTGGCTTGTCGGCGTAACACTTATCTTTGACGGCACCACACAAATAATAGTCCAACGGTGTCAAATCGCAGCTCCGAGGTGGCCAGACGACATCACCTCTGCGGCTGATAATACGATCTTCAAAAACAGGGCGCAAAACATCGAGTGCAGCTTCGGCTGTGTGGCACGTAGCGTCCTGTTGAAACCAAATGTTGCCAATATCCTCCTCTTCAATTTTTGTGAACAAAAATTCGTTCAACATGGCCCGATAACGATCGCCATTGATTGTAACGGCCACTCCTTGCTCATTTTCGAAGAAAAATGGCCCAATTATGCCTCTGGACCAAAATCCGCACCAAACAGTGACTCGTTTTGGGTGCGTCGGCTTTTCAATGTATGCGTGCGGGTTTTCTGTGCCCCAAATACGACAATTTTGCTTGTTTACATACCCGCCAAGATCAAAATGAGCTTCATCTGAAAAGATGATTTTTTTTGCCAAATTCGGCATCTTCTGGTATAGGCTACTGCATGACCAGCCGAGGCAGCCATTTGAATGAAATTATTTTCCATTATTAACCGGAAGGATTGTAATTTCAAATAAAAATGAAATTTGAGAAAATATTTAGTAGTTTTTTTTAAAGCATTTTCAAAAAAAAGTTATTTGGCGGACCCTTTAGTCGCTGCAGTCTATGAGGTAGTGTGATGACTTATTAGACGTGAGACAACGGTTCAAACCCCAGGTCACACATCTCGAACAAAATGAAATATGAGAAAAATATTTCTTCAGCGATTGCCTTGTCAGGAGATTTCTGTCAAAAATTCTGAGAGTAAAATAAAAATGCTATGCAAGCTTTCTCAAAAATCTGTCGTTCGAAGGCGACTTTAAACTATAGAGCTCGTTCCTTATAGATAAAATTAACACACACACAACATACGTGGGATGAGAAGCTAGGCCGTAATCCTAACTGTTTGTAGAGTTAAATACCATTAAAGATCAGCAAGTTGAAGACAGATATTTTGCCTGTATCGTTTGACGAAGAGCATCAATTCGGTTTGTAAAGATTGGTATTTAAACAACAGGTTGAGAACCCATCTCTTATAAATTTTGAGTCCTGGAGAGGATATGAAGATCAAAGCTTTATTTCGCTAAAGGAAATTCAAAAGAACACAAACAAACCAAGAATGAGAAGCTTGAACTTGAAAGATTTTTATATGAGTGCTCAAATCCAATATCAAATCAAATCATGATTGAATATGAAAATAAAAGCCTTAACACCGGATACCCTTATTCCTGTTTAATTTTATTTTATTTTACAAAAGTAATGTGAGTAGCTGTACATTTGTTTAAATGGTGTACTCTACTCACATGTGCATGACACATTTATTAATGAATTTCTGTAAATGAAACCATTATGACTGGTGAAAAATTTTACAGTTAAAATGAAATATCATCAGCATAATTATTATTTACTAAAAATATGCCTGGCATTTTACAAAAACAAAAAATGAAAATGAAAAAAACGGATATTAAACCTTTAAATGGCTTCATATTAAAACAGATTAAGAAACGTATGCTCATATTGAGATAAAATTAATTACAAACACTTAACAAATACATACACATGTACATATGTACACATGTATGTATATGGGTAATCCATGATATTAAATAGTATAAGAAAATATTTAAAAGCCAGTTAACTTTAATCGCAATGGATGGAATTATAAATAAATTTAGAAAGAAAAGTAATGAATGGATGATGAAAAAATCAAATAAGAAAAGAAATTTAAATCCTCATATTTATTGGATTAGCAGATACAGAAGAGAACACTACTACCGTGTGAGTAACGGAGTGGAATATGAAATCAGGAATAAATTTGTTCGCATGGAGCTTGTAGTATCTCGTATTTGATAATTTCCTTACATTTCCAATAAATGGATAAAATAACTTCTACCAAACGTTTGGTATTTAGTTGAATGGAGACGCTTATTTAAAACTCAATAGATACATACATACATAATTGATTATTACAACCCTACAGTCAGGATTACGATCTAGTTTGACACACCGCTAATAGTGTGTGTGTTAACTTTATACAGGAGTGGTGCGATCTAAAGTCAACTCCGAACGACAGATTTTTGAGAAACTTTTCATGGCAATTTTATTTACTCGCAGAGTTTTTGCCAGAAATCTGCTGAGAGGAAGTCGCCGAAGAAATATTTTTTGTATTTTGTTTTGATGTCTGGCCTTTGATTTGAAGCCTGGCTTTTCATCTAATAAGCCAACACACTACCAACTAGACCACGGCGACTTTTAAAACTCATTGCATAAGTGGTATCAATGAAGATCATCGTCTAGCTTAAGCTGTAGACTAATGTCTCCTGAAAAATACCAAACGACATGCTAGAAACGATAAGTGCAGTCTCGTAAACCCTCGTCTAGAACCCATAACTAAATCGCCAAAATAAGAAAATTATTTTCGGTGACGTTGAAAAGAAATTTTACTAACACATATGCTTTCAGCAATACTCTTTTCAATAAATGTAGAAGAGCAACAATATCACTGGTGTACTTTCCAATTACTCTCTATCATTCCCATCTTTGCTACCACTAAAAGGGATTCACTCAAGCCCAGAAAGCACATAAGAAAGTGTGGAAGTCAAAGGCTGGTCCCACGGTCCTCATTGGCAAGTAAATCAAAGTAAAATGATAAGGATTTTGACAAAACTTCTTTGCAGAGACTTGGCCTACAACGTAGAATAAATTAATAGCAATCGATTTCAACATCCAACACCACACGCCTATTTGCGATTTAATTTTTGAAGAATTTAATTGTTGATACAAATTCATACATAATTGGTCGTTACAAGCCTTCGGTCAGGATTACAACCTAGCTTCTCACACTACTTATGTTTTGTGTATTAAATTTATACACGAGTGGTGGCGCCTACAGTCGATTCCGGCTGACAGATTTTTGAGAAACTTTTCATGGTAATTTTATTTGCTCTCAGAGTTTTTACCAGAATACAGCTGAAAGGAAGCCGCTGGAGAAATACATTTTTGTTTTGTTGAAGATGTCTCACCTGGTGTTCGAACCGTGGCCTCACGTCAGTTAAGCCAACATTCTACTTACTAGACTGAGGCTACCACGCAATTGTTGATATACGTTACTAAATTAGAAATGATTTTGACGTTACAATACAAAATGGAAATTTGGATGCACATGTCATATTACATACATACATATACATACTATGGACATTAAATTAGCACAAAATCCATTTATAGTTTGATTATGTTTTTTTTTTCTTATTTGTATCCTAATTAGATAAATTCTTTTGGTCTGCACTGTTGCAAGACAACATCTAGCTGTTGTTTAACAAAAAATTTTACCGTTATCATTCACATTTTTTGTTTTGATTGCTGGTTTTGTATCAGTCACGAAATTCGAGCTGGACAGTAAATTAGCACAAAGTGTTTTAGGTACAAGCAAAAGTGTTTTAGGTAAAAGTTTTGTTCCACATTTTTTTCTTACGGTAAATCCTTTTAATTTTGTGGCATTTAAATTAATTTTTGTGAAAAACAGGACGTGGAGAAGCGCATTATCGTAAAATTGTGGAAGGATGGGAAAAAGATGCCAGAAATTGCCCAAATTTTGAATCGCTCGCGAAAAATGATTTACAACGTAATCATTTCCTTCAAAACAAATAAAAATAATATCACAGACAACAAAAAACAGAAGCCACGTGTCAAGAAAACAACCGAAGTCGTGGACCGTGCTATTGTCAGAAATTCAAAGGAAGACCCTTTCATGTCGTCACGCGATATTGCCAACGAAATTAACTCCCAATGTACGCAGACGTCTTAATGACGCAAAGCTGTTTGGACGCTCTAGCCGAAAGAAACCACTTCTATCAAAAAAAAAATATAGTCAAGCGTTTAACTTTTGCTCGCACCTGCAAGAATAAAGACCTCTCATTTTGGAAAAAAAAATACTTTGGAGTGATGAAACAAAGATAAATCGTTTGGGACCGGATGGTAGAGTCTTTGTTCATCGGGCAAAATGTCAGGCATTTAATCCACGTTACACTCAAAAGACCATAAAGTATGGTGGAGGAAGCATCATCGTGTGGGAATCATTTTCATGGCACGGTGTGGGTCCAATTGTCAAAATTAATGGAAAAATGGACCGTTATCAGTATTTGGACATTATGAAGAACAAAATGGAACCATATGTTTTTGAAAATATGCCAGTTTCATTTATATTTATGCAAGATAACGACTCCAAACACAGGTCTAAGCTGGTAAAGGATTGGTTTTATAAAAAGCAGATTCGCGTTTTAGACGGGCCGGCGCAAAGTCTTGACTTAAACCCGACTGAAAACCTCTGGAACGATGTGAAATGTGTAATTGCTCAACAGAAGTACAAAAACTTGGACGATTTGTGGCTTGGAATACGGAACGCTTGGTACTCGATTTCCAAAGAACATTGCCAGAATTTGATTGAAAGCATGTCCGAAGATGCCACGCGGTGCTTGAAAATAAAGGCTACTCTACCAAATATTGATCAAGTAAACGAAAAACAATAGTATTTTTACTATTTATTAAAATATATTATTTTTATTCCAGAAAATTTAATTTGTGCTATTTTACTGTCCAACTAAAATCTAGCATTTGATATGTTTCAGGTCTTAATGAGCAGACGATTGGCAATTTCTTAACAATTTTTATTTTTTATTAAAGAAGAATATTCATTTTATGTTTTTATGTTTAATTTTTTTTTTTTTTTTGTAAATAGACTTAAAATACTATAAAAATATGATTGTTTTCATGACAAGATTTTGTGCTAATTTAATATCCATAGCTGTATGTACAAACTTTTTTTGTAGTATTTTTTGTAACCTTTACGCTGAAGGCTTTAATATATGATTGGTAGTTGAATGTAATTTTTTTTTCTTTTTTTTTGCCATGACAACTATTTAATGCATATAACATAATATTAGTTGTAAATGTTATTTATTTTAATAGTACTCTTTAAAAATAAATAAAAAATACAAATTACAATGAATATAATTATTAAAATTAGTTCTTGAATAAAAACCCCTTATACTCTTGCATAGACATACATTTGTTTACATAATGCCCAGTAAATAATTATGCAAACATTATATTTGATTTTAATCAATTAAACATTAATTATACTTTAAAAAAGATTTAAAAACAATACACACAAATTTTAAATAATACCGTATGTGAATGATGATAATTTACTAGGAGATGTAATTATGCCAGCATTAGTTCGGTATAGCGGCACCAAATTTAGAAAAAAAAACTTTGTCTTGATTCCTTATTATCCACCATCATATTACATACATATACAACACTTTAATCAGAATTACGCTATTAGCTTCACACACCACACATGTTGTGTGTGTTAATTTTATACATGAGTGGCGGAACCTACAGTTTAAAGTCGATTCCGAACGATAGATTTTTGAGAAACTTTTCATGGCAATTTTATTTTACTCTCAGAGTTTTTGCCAGAAATCTGTTGAGAGAAACCCGCCGAAGAAATATTTTTTTCGTACTTTCGTTTTAATGTCGGACCTGACTGCCGTCATATTTTCATTGCGTTTTATTAATTGTTTCTTCATATATTTACCATGAAAAGGGTGTCTAATAGGTAGTGTGTTGGATTATTAGACGTAAGGCCAGACCAAAACCCAGGTCAGATATAACGAACAAACGAAATATTAAAAAAATATTTCTTCGGTTTGAGAACGATATTGGCCAGGCCGTCACTTTCAACGGCGAGCGCTTGGCAACTTCTTTTGACCTGAATCGGATTTAGCCACACGTCTGTGGTGGCATGTACATGGCGTCACACAGCTTATATCAAATTAGATAATTTACAAAAGTAATTTGAGGACATGGTAATCTCAGGTCGAGGTAAGGTAAACTGATCGCCGAGATCATGCGATTTGAGCTTTTGAGTCTTTTTGTTGTGGCAGAAATGTGTGTAACTAATCCACAAACAACAGCGGCCTTCAAAGCAAACATAATATATGGCATCGTGCAAAATTCAGTCTGATTTATGTACCAGAGAGGCATGGAAAATTTAACATTTCGAATGTTCTCCACCTAGATAGGACGTGGTGGATATTTAAACGATATTATATTTTACACAGTCGCCATAGTCCAGTAGTTACTGTGTTAGCTTATTAGACGTGAGGCCACGGTTCAAACTCCAGGTCAGACATTAACAACAAAAAGATATATGAAACAATATTTTTGCGGCGACTTCCTCTCAGCAGATTTATGGCAAAAACTCTGAGAATAAATTCATTTGCCATGAAAAGGTTCTCAAACAATCGATTGTTTGGAGTCGACTTTAAACTACTGTTGGTCTCGCCACTCGTATGTTAATTTAACACACAAAACAGAAGTGGTGTGAGAAGCTAGGCTGTAATCCTGACTGAAGATTTGTAATGAATTTGTATCAATC
This sequence comes from Sarcophaga subvicina, assembly GCA_936449025.2. Taxonomy (NCBI): domain Eukaryota; kingdom Metazoa; phylum Arthropoda; class Insecta; order Diptera; family Sarcophagidae; genus Sarcophaga; species Sarcophaga subvicina. The sequence continues at coordinate 31,637,674 of OW388081.2, forward strand.
AAAAATCAAAAATCAAATCGCAAATGGGAGAGTGGTGTTGGATGTTAAGATCGATTGTCATTAATTTATTCCACGTTGTAGCCCAAGTCTCTGCAAAGAAGTTTGGTGAAAATCCTTATTATTTTACTTTGGTTTACTTGCCAATGAGGACCGTGGGAATAGGATGTGACTTCCATACTTTCTTATATACTGGCAGGGCTTGAGTTTATCTCCTTTAGCTGTAGCAAAGATGGAAATGGTATAGAGACAGAACAATTAGAAATTGGTGAAGAGTATGGTCACGCCAGCGATATTGTTGCTCTTCCACATTTATTGAAGATGGTGTTGCTGAAAGCATATGTGTTAGTTAAACGAATAAATAATTTCAATTACTTACTTACTTAATTGGCCATAACAACTCGATTAACGGATTTCGGCATGCCGCAACACATCCTTCCAGGCGCTTCTGCTTCTTGCGCGCCTACGCCAGTTGGTCACACCAATCGATGACAGGGCTTCCTCGATTTGGTCCTTCCAACGGATGCAAGGTCGTCCTCTTCGCCGACTTCCGCAGATCCCCGCATCAAATACCCGTCTCGCTGGAGCATCCTCCTCCATTCGAACGACATGGCCGAGCCAGCGCAGCCGCTGGATATTAATACGCTGTACAACGTCCATGTCGTTGAGGAGCTCATACAGCTCACTCTTGGATCGCATACGGAAATCATCGTCAACTCGTACTGGACCGAAGATCTTACGCAGTACTTTTCTGTCGAACACTCTCAAGGCTGCTGCATCAGTACTTAATAGGGTCCATGCCTCTGCGCCATAAAGAAGCACGGGTAGGATGAGTGTCTTGTAGAGTGTTAGTTTTGTCAATTGCCTATTGAGACCATAGTAGCACCTGTTGGCAAGAGTGATCCTGCGCCTCATCTCCAGACTGACATTATTTCTGGTGGTAACGGCGGAGCCAAGACCGTATCAAAAGTATAGTTATCGGCCGTAATCTGAGAATCAATACGCCGCGCGTCTCTACTCGTCGATAACATATACTTTGTTTTGTCCTCATTTACTGCCAAACCCATCTTAGTAGACTCGCGTTCAATAGCACTAAAGGCAGCAGTAACATCTCGCTTCGTACGCCCTATGATGTCAATGTCGTCAGCGTACGCAAGCAACTGGACACTTTTTTGAAAAATAGTGCTACTGTGATGCACTCCTACACTCTCCATGACGAAATTGAAGAGGTCGCATGATAAGGGATCGCCTTGTTTGAAACCTCGCACGGTATCAAAAGAGGCTCGGAGAGGTCCATTCCTAACTTGACGGAGCTGCAGGAATTGCTCAACGTCAAGGCAGCCTTATAGTCGACAAAAAGATGGTGTGTGTCGACTTGTTTTCGTGGGTCTTTTCCAGAATTTGGCGTAGTGTGAAGATCTGGTTGATGGTGGACTTGACAGGTCTGAAGCCGCACTGATAAGGTCCAATCAGAGATTTGACGAGTGGCTTCAGTCATTAACACAATACGCCTGTAAGAATCTTATATGCGATAGTTGGCGCATATACTAGGGTCTCCCTTTTTCAGGACAGGACAGAGGACATTGATGTTCCAATCATTGGGCATACTTTCCTCTAGCCATATTTTGTAAATAAGCTGGTGCATGCGCCCTACCAACTCATTACATCCGGTCTTTAACAATTCAGCGGGCAAGCCATCAGGACCCACCGCTTTATTGTTTTTAAGACGCATAATCGCGACTTTGACCTCTTCATGGCTAGGCGGCGGAATCTCCACGCCGTCATCATCGATCGGGTTCGAAACATCATCTTTAAAGGCGGTATTGATGTCGTCATCGCCTTGTAGCAGAGTAGAGAAGTTTTTCCTCCACAGCCTCCGTACTCCCTGCGGATCTGTTACTAAGTTTCCATTTTCGTCCTTGCAGAAAGACGCTCCGGGTTTATAACCCTCGGTTAGACGCTTAACCTTTTGATAGAATTTTCGAGCGTCATTCCTACATATATACATCTCGACTTCCTCACGCTCACGCCTTTCCTGCTCCCTCTTCTTGCGTCTGAAAAGGCGTCTCTCATCCCTTCTCTTCTCTCTATAGTTCTCGACAATGGCTCGCGTAGCGGCTGACTGCAACGTTTTCTTGTATGCGGCGTTTTTCGCTGCAGTTGCCTCGCGACACTCCTCATCATACCATTGATTTCGTTGGGGTGGGCGTTCGAAACCAAGGACTGTTTCCGCAGTAGTGCGCAAGGATTTCAATTACATCTCAAATATTTGAAGCGTTTAAAAAAGATCCTATACATGTATGAGGGTAATGGTCCGCGCATATAGGAACCAAAGAGGTCTTATGGGCTGCTTTACTGAGAGCCTGCACGGAATACAGTTGATTCGTTAATAGCCCGTATTGGAACTGCAAAATCAGAGAAGTTTTAACTTGCATTGTCCAACATATATTTGTTATAATCGTAATGGAATGAATACTCACTTCTGAATAGGGTTTCTAAAATTGTTTGCATTCATCCTAAGCAAAGTAGGTAATTTTCTTAGAGCGGAATATGTATGTTATTCGACTGATAGGAAAAGCTAGGAGGCGACAATAGCAAATACATTGAACATATCTCATACCTGCTTTAATTTTTTTCTTTCGAAACTGTAGCGTACCAGAGAAAACAAACCACATTATTTTTTAAATAAAATATCTTCACATAAGCATGGTCAATTATAATTTTTATTCAATTAAATAATTTCGCATTATTCAATTAAACAGTACGTACTCAATAAATAAAAAATATTCATTCATGAGTTGTTTAAGTAAATAAAATACAAAAAAAAAATAAAAAATTAAAAAAATTTATTCGTGATTATTAATTTTTAACTTTAAAAACATATTTAATTCTCAAAACAGTATGATAGTATGAAAACCAATTCACTTTAGTATATTATTATTAAAATTTTCCCTCTTTGTTCTCCCTTTTGGTTGAGAGAGAAAAAGAAATTATTTTCCCACGTATAATATTAAAAATTTATGGTGGCTGCAGTGGCAGTACACGTGGAAAATATTTGTAATCAATATTCGGTATAGTGGCGGTAGGAAACACAAACAAATGAATATCAACATTGCGGTTTCCTTAAAAGCCATAGTATACCAATCATTACGAAAATTGCTAGCATGGGTTTAAGCAACAGTGGGTTCTTTGTAGGAGAAAAAATTCGGAAAAAAATGTATGGAATTCTAGTTGACTAAAGACTTAATGGACACAATTATTTATTTACTATAGTAGCTCTTACTTTATCATTATTTGTAAAAACTATTACAGGTCACAACATGCGTTGCTGTACGTCAGCATGCGTCATCGTGCAGACTGAACACATGATTATGATTTTCAATAGGTTTAAGCATAAACTTACTTAAAAAACATTATCATGCAACTTTTTCCGTGTTTCTATTCCTATTTCCTCTATTCAACGTAAAATTTTATTTTACATTTAAAGAATTCTCATAACATAATATTCTCATAACATATTTACCATAGCAGCTCTTACTTTAGCAATCAATATAATTTAGCGTCAATATGCGTTGTGATACGTCAGCATGCGTCATCATGCATCATTGTGCAGACTATATTCATATCTTATGCAGATTTTCAACAGTTTGAAGCATAAACTTACTCAAAAGGTTTGAAAACATTAAACACCGAAAACATTATAATGCAATTTTTTCTGTTTTTCTGTTGCTATTTCCTCTATTCATTGTAAAATTTTCTCATTACATATTATTCTCATAACATATTTACCTTAATAGCTCTTACTTTAGTACTATCTGTAAAAGATATTACTGGTCGGTGAACATGCGTTGCTCAACGTCAACATCGTTGCCGTACGTCAACTTGCGGTTTCGTGCATACTAGATATATTATTCAGATTTTCAATAAATTTAAGTATAAGTTTTTGAGTAGAAAGATAACCTTTAAGCACTGAAAACATTATAGTGCAACTCTTTTCGATTTTCTATTCTTTTTTTCTCTTCAATGTAAGATTTTCTTCTACATGTAAAGAATTGTCATAACATAATATTTTCATAACATATTTACCTTAGTAGTTCTTACTTTAGGACTACCTGTAAGATATTACAAGTCCATCAACATGCGTAGCTCGACGTCAATATGCGTTGCTCAACGTCAACATGCGTTGCTGTACGTCAGCATGCGTTATCGTGCATACTAGATATATTATGTAGGTTTTGAATATGTTTAAGCATAAACCTTTCAGTAAAAAGAGAACCTTTAAACACCGAAAACATTATAATGCAACTCTTTTCGTTTTTCTATTCTTTTTTTTTTTCTCTTCAATGTAAGATTTTCTTCTACATGTAAAGAATTCTCCTAGCAGCCGTATAGGCGATTGTCCCCTTGAGATACGTTTTACTACAATCATTTAAAAGTAGTCATGAAATACATCCATAAACACACGTACATATGTATGTATGTAAAATTAATTTTATGATATGACCAGCCCAGTTACACGATTTCATGTATTTGAGTTTCATGTTGCCTATTAAAACCCAGTACCTTTGGCAAATAAGCAAAACCAAATGGGAAAATTTTGCTAATTTCATCCAAGGAACTTATGAACCCACAAACACCAATACATGTTGTCATTTACATACACAAACGTAATATAGTTGTATTCATATAGTTAATTGTCTTTGGATCGTTGAACATTAATATTGCATAACAGCATAGCATACATGTTGGAACATTACAGAAAGTAAAGGAGAATGTTAATGAATACAAGTATATCAGCAGATGTTTGTAAGGCATTTCAAGTGCATTTTGTGTGTGTGGGAAAGCGTGTGTGTAGGTAAGTGAAAGTTTACGGGGACAAAAAGTCTATGCGAAGTCAATACAATGTTAATTGCATACATTGACAAATTGTAAACACCTGTCTTCCTATTGCTATCGCTAACCTACATATATGCACAAAGGCTTCACACACAATTTAATAGGAAATGTATATTGGAATGCGTCCACCTACACAAATACTCACATACTATATACATGTACAATACAAAAGTCACTTACGATTTTGCACATTTGCATTAAAGTGTAATGAATAATTAAATTCTAAGACAGTGGGTTTTCTCTTATTCCTAGAGAATGACTTGAAGGATGAAACAACATGCATTAAAATCAAGAAATTGTTTTGAGATGAATAAAGAAAATAAATTAATTGCACTTTAAAATATTTTAATAATTTTGCGAACACTTTTAGACAGAAAAACGGTGTCCACGTGCTAAGAGTTTTTCGAAAACGCATTAAGAAATCCAGTTTCTTCAAAATCTCTTCCAGTAAAACAATCTAAGTGTAGCAAAAGGCCAATGAGAAGTCCCCAAATTACACTCGTTACAGTCAGCTATTAATTGTAGGTTGCGTTCCTCACAACCACTGGCGGTATAAGCAATTTAATAAAAAAAATTCTTATTAAATTAATATAAAAAATTATATTTTGAGCTGATGTTTGTATATAAAACCAAATTTTCATGTAAATCTCACCTCACGAAAGTCCAATATAACATACGTCAATATGCGTCAACATGCGTTGACATGCGTCGAGCTTCATTATTAAGCTTTAGAATGATTTTTTACTTTGAAATGGGTTTACTAAGGCAATAATTAAAAAAACTATCATAATAATCAATTTTTCTATAATTATAGGCCACATTTATCCTGGAAATAGCTAGTAGTCCTGTGCTGAATTTGTATTTTCTGTTTACGTTCCGTTAAAACCGAAACATTACACAGAAAATGAGGCATGTTCTCCTCTTTTATCTTCCTCTCGTTACTTGTGCAAATATCCTTAAAAACTTCGAAGACAATTACAAGATTTAGAAATAAGATTCCAAATTCTCTATTTAATAATTTAAAGAGCATGTGATCGACGTACTATTATTTACCTGCAATGTATATTATGAGTATGATTTGGTTTGATTTGTTTTTATGTTCCACTGTCCTATAGTGTTTAATGTTTGTAAAAATACAAATACACTCTCTTAAGTGTAATTATCTTTAATGTTTCATTCACCTCACTTAACGAATAAATACATTTTAATGTAAAATACGTTACTTTTTTATAAATAAAAATCACGCGGTCATTATAATTCTCACATTTTAATCAATAAGACTCATATTGAGCTGATATAACATCGTTGAAATGTTCACTACTGTTTCTCTGAATCACCTTTTAAACTACCAGTTTCCGTACAACTGCATCTTAAGAAAACCCCAACAGCAAAAGTCTAACGAAGTCACATTGCACGGGCAGTTTACGGTTTACCGCCGTTGACAGGTATAGTCTGCCCAATATTGGTCTCATAAAAATATGGGTCAATGACAACGCCAACACAAGATCGATTCGATGAAAATTAGTGTTTGCAGTCAACTGCTCCGAACACACGTCGTTCTGTGATCCTTAACCTTCAGTTGCTGGAGCTTTTAAATTTTGTACGGTTTTAGATGCAAATCACGACGGAAAATTCGACAAATTATGGTCTGTGAAAGATCGAGTTCTTGAAATCGGCGGGAAGCCGAGAGCCTTACATTCTCCAGCACACTATCACGGAGATTGGCGATGTTTTCAGCAGATCTTACGTTTCGTCAATGTACGGGTATTGGCTGATACTTTACTGAACCAGTAGACTAGAATTTATCCAACACATTGAGAATTTGTTCTCTCGGCAGGACTAAACAGACTGAGTAAATGCTATCGACTGTCAAAGTTAGCAAGCCTATGTTTAAGTTTTATGTTGTGTTGCTAACGTGAAGTCGCCGTGGTCTATAAGATCATGTGTTGGCTTATTAGACGTAAGGCTCGGCTCAAAATCCAGGTCAGACATCTCCAACAAAATGAAATGAAAAAATATTTCCTCTCATCAGATTACTGGCAAAACCACCATGAAAAGCTTCTCAAAAATCTGTCGTTCGGAGGCGACTTTAAACTGTAGGTCCCGACCCTTATGGATAAAATTAACACACACAACATAACTGGTGTGAGAAGCTGTTGCTAAAGTTGCCAGAGTGAAATCATCCAGTGATACTTATAATTTTTTTTTTTGTCAAACTTTGAAGATAAAAATTAAGAAATAAAAAGAGCAGAGGATGAACGGAAATGAAATATAATAAAATATTAAGTATCATTTTTGTTATGTATTTTGACATCAGCCAGCAACACAAAATTACACAGAAAATCGTTGTAACTAAAGGGTCCGCCAAATAAATTTTTTTTGGAAATGAATGAAACTACTGAATATTTTCTCAAATTTCTTTTTTTATTTGAAAGTACAATCCTTCCGGTTAATAATGGAAAATAATTTCATGCAAATGGCTGCCTCGGCTGGCCATGCAGTAGCCTACACGATCGGTCCAATTTTTAAGCACATTATCGATTGTGTGCAGCTGTATTTCACCAATGGCTTCACGAATATTGTCCTTTAAATTGTCAATTTTCGCTTGTTGGCGTAACACTTATATTTGACGGCACCCCACAAATAATAGTCCAACGGTGTCAAATCGCAGCTCCGAGGTGGACAAACGACATCAGCTCTGCGGCTGATAATGCGATCTTCAAAAACAAGGCGCAAAATATCGAGTGTAGCTTCGGCTGTGTGACACGTAGCGCCGTCCTGTTGAAACCAAATGTTGCCAATATCCTCCTCTTCAATTTTTGTGAACAAAAATTCGTTCAACATGACCCGATAACGGTCGCCATTGACTGTAACGGCCACTCCTTGCTCATTTTCGAAGAAAAATGGCCCAATTATGCCTCTGAACCAAAATCCGCACCAAACAGTGACTCGTTTTGGGTGCGTCGGTTTTTCAATGTATACGTGCGGGTTTTCTGTGCCCCAAATGCGACAATTTTGCTTGTTTACATACCCGCCAAGATCAAAATGAGCTTCATCTGAAAAGATGATTTTTTTGCCAAAATCGACATCTTCTGGTGTAGGCACTGCATGGCCAGCCGAGGCAGCCATTTGAATGAAATTTTTTTCAATTATTAACCGGAAGGATTGTACTTTCAAATAAAAAAAGAAATTGGAGAAAATATTCGGTAATTTTTTTTTTTAAAGCATTATCAAAAAAAAAAAAGTTATTTGGCGGTCCCTTTATTTAAAGTAATTGTTTAAATATTCCACGGAAAATAGTTGCCCACAAAAATGAAAAAGTTTGAATGAATTTAACAATGAAAACAATACAAAAATTTAAACGCACCAAAAAACTATGTGAATATTAATTTGAAACATTAAAATTTAAAATTAATAAATTAATGTTGATTACAACAAAAACAAACAAAAACAAATAATTATAATTAAAGCACAACCATCACACGCTATTCAAACTGAACTAATTAAATACAATTCAAATAAATTTAATAAAATTCAAACAATTTCTACTAATGTGTGTGTATGTGTATGGAAATGTATGTGTATATGTACTTATATAAGTATGTAAGCATTGTTATTTGTTAACACACAATAACGATTCTCTTGTTGCATTTGCTTTTGTTTAAATTTTGCCCATTTTGCATAAATTTTTTTCCCTCTGATGTATGGTATTTGAAAGATTGTTTTGCATTGTTGTTGTGTAATAAACTAATAATATGAATAATTTATTTGTTTATTTGCTAGTTTGTTTGTTTGTTTGCTATTTCTGGTTTTCATTACAAATGTAACATATTTTGATACTAAAAATAAAAAAAAATTATTATTATTTGATTTCTTTTCTACAAATTTTAAAATAAATATTACTTGGGAAAAACCATAGTATTTCCCTTAATTGTAATTGATAAATCATTCTGTTTTTAATTCTAAAATATTATGGACATATTTTGCTTAAACATTTTTTTTTTTGAAGATATTTCTCAGAATTTTTGTCATAAATATTAGCCGTAGTCTAGTAAGTAGTGCGTTGGCTTATTAGACATGATTCCCAGATCAGGCATCTCCAACAAAACGAAATATGAAAAAAATATTTCATCGGCAACTTCGTCTCAGGAGGTTTCTGGCAAAAAATCTGAGGCTAAATGATATTGCCATGAAAAAGTTTCTCAAAACATCTGGCGCTTGCAGTCGCCTTAAAACTGTTGTTCCCGCCATTCATGTATAAAATTAACACACACAACATAGATGGTGCATTGCGAAGTCGCCGTAGTCTAGTAGGTAGTGGACTTATTAGACGTAAGGCCTCGGTTCAAAACCCAGGACAGACATCGAAACGTAATTATAAAAAAATATTTCTTCGGCGACTTTCTCTCAGCAGGTCTCTGGCAAAATCTCTGAGAATAAAATCGAAATGCCATGAAAAGTTTCTTAACAATCTGTCCTTCGGAATCGACTCCAAACTGTAGGTTTTGTCACTCATGAATAAAATTAGCACACTAAACATAAGCTGTGAGAAGCTAGGGTGTAATCCTGACTAAAGGTTTGTAATGGTCAATTATTTTATATATATATTAGTTAGAGTATGTGTGATTGAGTGTTAATTTTATGCAACAACAAGCAATTCACTACAAAACTGATTGCTTAAAAGCAAACAATGTCAAATTGGGTTAGGTGCTACGAGCATTAAAATATCATAAATCTTCCACACTTGAATTCATAGACATAACCCGTAAACAAATAGAATATTACCCAGCTACCTATGTATCTGGTACCAGATGCTGTGCAAAAAAACTTCAGCGCCCATTGAGATAATTCCTCAGTAATATTACACGCTCAGAGCTGTAACATAGATTAAGATTCGAAAAGATAAATTTACTTTGCAACAAAATCTAGTCAAGTTTAAACCACTTTTAAAGCACATTTGTAAACACGTAGCCTTCCATTGTTCCCAAGCGCCAGATAAGCTAAGCAGCCACCATCTGGTAACCTTCTCTGTGTGAGATAATGGAGAACAACGACAGAGAAAGTGCACTTCTTCTCCTCAACATTATTGCAATACTTACGAAAGTCATTCTACATGAGCTTTATAAGAATTCCCATGTTTATGTGACCATTTAACAAGAATATTAAGGGTGGATATATTCACCATATTGTATTCCAGGCCTATATTCCCCGTTTTTGTACTATAAATACTCTTGTACACTGCCTTGGCGCAGAAACTGCCACAGAATTACAACCCCTATTTATATTCGTCCATCAAGACTTCCATTTGATCCCCTTTGTGATGGTAAAATACAATCAGTGAGCCATAAGCTTTAAGGCCATAACAGACTTGTTTTGTCAAGATTTATTTGATCGAAAGAAACATTCAATCATGCCTGAGAGAGATCGTTCTTTATGTGTTTCGGTCGATATGTGAAATTCTCTTCCTGTAAGATTTGCTTCTGAGCTTTCCCAAGTGAACAGGTTTTAATCTACATTCCATAAATATTATTCCCTTTTTCGTTCGTTTACAAACTACATATGCGGAGTTTTCTATCATTACAATCCTTCAATCAACCTAGTTTCTCACAGCCCTTATATTGTGTGTGTTAATTTTATACAAACCTACAGTTTGAAGTCGACTCCCAACGATTGATTTTTTTTAACGTTTTCATGGCAATTTTATTTACTCTCAGAGTGTTTGCCAGAAATCTGATGATTGGAAGAAGTCGCCGAAGAAATATTAATGACCTGGGGCTTGAGCCGTGGCCTCACGTCTAATAAGCCAACACACTACCTACTTGACTATGGCGACTAGTGTTTTTAAGCGCTTCCTGTCTTCTAATTTAAATAAAATAAAGTGAGCGTGACACATCATCGTAGTTTTTTATTCGTTTGAGTTTCCCAGGAATTATGTAATCTTAGGAGCGCAGCGAAATATTTCCAGTTTATAACACAAGACCTTCTGGTCTTCACATTACAATTCCATTTTAATTTCAAGTGTTGATAAACGTTCAAATACCATTTTCTTTATTTTTATTGAGTAACTGGGTATTAAGAGAAATCCTTTTTGCTTTGAGCCACTTTAACCATCTACTACTCAACCAAATAAACCAAAATAATCCAGACAAACAACTTTTCCTATTTTAAACATTTAAGCAACTTTCAACATAATACACAACTACTAAATACGTATGTATACAAATAACATTCAGTTCAAAATCGTTTAAAACTTCATTTAAAAATTGAAAAGACTTCTCTTGTAATCATAACCATAGTATGCGATGCCAATCCGTTTTATATAAATTTAATGGAATTTTAACCAAGAATTAAATGCCGTTTAAGCTCTGCGAAAAAATAAAATCACAATCTTAAAATTGTATTGCGAGAATTAATGCAATTTCGCCAAACCGACATTGGTATTGGCAACAATATGTAGTTATGTGTGTGTAGATGACGGCCAACTAATGGGGCTAAAAAAATATTTCCAATTTATAGAGAGGCACTTGTGTTCACATTTTAAATCAACACCAAATATGTGAGAACAAAACAGACACGGTAATGTCAGGCTATCAGATAAGTTACAGCAGCGAGAAGACATGATTATGTGGAATGTGAAAACTATCAATATACGGTTTTGCATTGAAAACAAACTCAAAAATGTTTCTATTCTAAGCTACTTTATCATTGAACTTTATAGCGAAGTCACTGGATTGTCAGAACGAACCATCTTACAGACAGAATGTTGAATTTCCAATATCTTGAGTGCTGCAGAAGAGTTCTGTTTTCCTATCAAAACATTCATAGAGCTGGTGAAACGATCACCTGAAATATTGGAAATAACCAGATGAAAAATTCCTCAATAGTGCCACCAATGACCTTTAGTTAACATACATACATACATACATAACATAATTGGCCATTACAACCCTTCAGTCAGGATTACGGTCTAGCTTCTCACACCACTCATGTTGTGTCCGTTAATTTTATACATGAATGGCGGGAGCTACAGCTTAACGTCGACTCCGAACGACAGATTTTTTGAGAAACTTTACATGGCAATTTTATTTACTCTCAGAGTTTTTGCCAGAAATCTGCTGAGAGGAAGTCGCCGAAGAAATATTTTTTTCATATTCCGTTTTGATGCCTGACCTGGGATACGAACACGGGCTTTAGTCTAATAAGCCAACACACTACCTATTAGACTATGGCGACTTCACCTGTAGTTAACACCATAATTATTTATTATCTCTGTATAGATGTGCCGTAGTCTAGTAGGTAGTGTGTCGGCTTATTAGACGTAAGGCCGCGGTTCAAATCCCAGGTCAGACATTAAAACGAAAATATGAAAAAAAATTATTTCTTCGGCGACTTCGACTTCCTCTCAGCAGATTTCTACCAAAAACTCTCAAAAAATCTGTCGTTCGGAGTCGACTTTAAACTGTAGGTCTCGCCGCTCATGTATAAAAATTAACACACACACAACATAAGTGGTGTTAGAAGCTAGGTTGTAATCCTGACTGAAGGGTTCTAAAGACCAATTAATTATATATCCTATAGCCCCGACAAACTTTAGAATGCTGCTCGTTGTCAACAAGTCCGAATACCTGTCTGCAGCTGCTTTATATTAGGTTGAACAATTACTCTTTAAGTCTACAGTGCCCCTTTCTTCAAGGGGCTCCTAGCTATTCTGATGTATGACTCGAATATCATAGTTGCCGTAGTCTAGTAGGTAATGTGTTAGGACAAATATCTATCTACAGCTTCCTTATATTGCGTGAAACAATTACTCTTGAAGTCTACAGTGCCCCTGTCTTCAAGGGGCTTCTGGCTAAGCTGATGAAGACGTAAGGCCGCGGTTCAAAACCCCAGATCAGCCACCTCCAACAAAAAATTATTTTTTTCGGCGACTTCCTCTGAGAGTAAATAAACAATTGCCATGAAAAGTTTCTCATAAAAATTCTATCGTTCATAGTCGACTTTAAACTGTACGGCCCGCCACTCATGTATAAAAATTAACACACACACAACATAAGTGGTGTTAGAAGCTAGGTTGTAATCCTGACTGAAGTGTTGTAATGACCATTTAGGTATGATATTATCCCACCTTCTGTAATTACACAAAAAAAATTATCTCTCTCTCTTGCACTCTGTCTCTATCTTCTCTTTCGGGGTGATTATACTTCGACAAAAAAGGTTGTGGCGCCATGAGCACCATAGAAATACTGCTCCTCGAAAGCATTGTCGTAATTTTTAATCCAGCAGCTAGCGGCTTCATTTCTGCTACCTTTGCAAGTCTTATAATGATAGTGAGAGACACTTTGTCGTTGACTAGACACAACTCCATCTGTGAAAACGTATTGACTTGTTGCGTTGGCTGTAGTAAACGATCTTTAAATGTAGGGCTCTCTGGATTGGTGAGTTAAAGGGGTATTGAAGCTGAATTTGTAACTAAAATACTCCGATTTTTACGTTTGACATTATCTTTTAATGATGTTCAGGGGTTTCTTAGTAAACAACTTAGAAGCAGTCACCTAGCAGCCACATAAATTTTTTTTAAGTAATTAAATAATTAAAATTTATTTGTTTTTAGCTTATATTTAACAAGAGTTTGATGATTAGGTTTGCAGCGAAGCACTTCAGCCACAATGCCATTCCAATTTCAATTACATTTGCTGCGAGATGCTCAGAATATTTTGGCCAGGCATGATATTAAATCATGATTTCTAAGCTACAACTTAGCTAGTATTTGGGATTCATACGCGTATATTTACTTGGCTATGATGTAGTATATGAAGGCTGGAGAATGACCTGAAATACCTGCAAAGGATTCATAGCGTACGTAGGGGATTTCAAATATCGTGTAGAATGTGTTTTGCAATAAACGGTATGGAATTTTTTTTATAAAATTTATTTAAAACAAACATACAAAAGCATGTAATTGGAATTATTTATTAAATAATAAAACAAAACAAATACATTTACATTTACATATGCAGACATACAAAATATTCCTTGCATTACCTGAAAATACCTAGTCAAAGAGTCTATATATTTCTGGGATCAAAATATTTGCAACACTTGTATACATTTAAATACATACATATGTACATACATAAATAGTGCAAGTGTTTGTGATTCAATATACCATGTGTGTGTATGTGTGTGTTTGTGATAGTAGGTTGAATTGTATTTCACATATTGACTAATACACTTAAAATTCTTTGAAAATTTTAAACCTTTCCATGCACATACATAAATTCGATCATGATTACGATTGTTGCTCTGTATTAATAGCTAACAAACACAAGCACATGCAAAACAATACTTGTGTTTGTACTTGTAAATATTTGTATACATCACAGAGTGTGTATGTAATGAGTAAATGTGATGTATGGATGGACATAGAAGAGATTAACACAAATCGGATTTTTGCTATGAGTGGGTTGTATGATACAAAAGGATTGTTCTTTTTTTCGGTTGATAAGTTGAAATTAATAACTGATTAAATTGAATTAAATTAAATTCGATTAAAAATCAGGCAATTGTTTATCATTTATAGTGGTTTTCCACAGAGGCTTCTATCTTCTTTGTCTATATGTTCCAAATTCCTTGTTATTCGTTCAGTTTGTCTTACCAATTCCCAATGGACCACCATAGATAACCACGTTTGATTAGTGATTAGGCTCCGGAGCAGTAGCCGACTGATACTAATTTTAATAATATTTTTCTTATAAGACATCTAATCATGCACTGCATTGTGATGAAATTAGGAAAATAGTTTATGGGAAGGAACACATGGTGTACAGATCACCTAATTCAGGCCAAACGAAGTTAATAATTATCCAACTATAGTGGGCTAACATCGTTCTCAAAGAGAAATTAACCGAAAACGACGACAGCTTAAAATCTATATAATTCCACAATTTTGTACTTATTCATCGAGAAATGGGCAGCATTCGATGAAAAATATATTCAATTGCAACAGCTGCCGAATCCAATCATCGAACGCACATCGTTGTCTGTGGTTGTTCATGGTGATTAGGCAAGACGAACTGAATAAATCCCTACTAATTTGGCAGATGTCTTCGTAGTCTAGTAGGTAGGCTGTTAACTTATTAGACACGAGGCCGAGGTTTTAAACCCCAGCCCAGACGAAATATGGCAAAATATTTCTTTAGCAACTTCCTCTCAGCAGTCTCCTGGTAAAATTCCCAGAGTCAAGTTTAAACTGTCGGACTTGCAATTCATGCATAAAATTAACACACACAACATGTGTGCTGTGGAAAGCTAGGTCGTAACCCTAACTAAAGGGTACATATGTATTTGTAATGATCAATCAAGTTAAGTAAGTAGAGACATCTACCGGCTTGAAAACCTAGAACCAATTTCTCCATGGATTTACTGTCCAGTTGTGCTAAATAATTGTGTAAAAGTTTAAACTGATTGAAGTTGAAGTCGCCGTAGTCTAGTAGGTAGTGTGTTGGCCTATTAGACGTAAAGCCAGGGTTCGAGCCCCAGGCCAGACATCGAAACCAAATACAAAAATTATTTCTTCGGCGACTTCCTCTCAGCAGATTTCTGGCAAAAACTCTGTGAGTAAATAAAAATTACCATGAAAAGGTTCTCAAAAATATGTCGTTCGGAGTCGATTTTAAACTGTAGGTCCCGCCACTCATGTATAAAATTAACACACACAACATAAGTGGTGTTAGAAACTAGGTCGTAATCCTGACTGAAGGGTTGTAATGACCAATTATGTATGTATGATTGAAGTTGTTTTCAGTCTTAAGAAGGTTATTAGTTCCGTAAAAATTCTATTAATAATTTTGTTGCTTGAATACTCAAGAAGGTAACTTACCTTAAATTTCTCACACAACCTGCGCCAAAATCGGCATTTAAAAATTTAGCTAAACGGTATAAATTTCCAATTGTGTAGAGTTTTCCATCAACAAACGAATGTAAAAGTTTATTTTCAGTTATGCTACCCCGTATTAATTTTCAACTAAAACCATACCACCACCACCGCCTCATTTACAACAGTTAAAGAATACATCAGCATAGACTTAGCATTAGTGAAGTACTATTGTATGCTCGTGAGCAGTATAGTTGCAACTATTTTTCATAAGAAAAGAAAAGACCCTCAAACGAAAAATGCAACGCTAACTAATGAAATTAGTGAATTGTGTGGCAATATGCCGTTATCGTTGCCATTTGCTGCAATTTCAGTTTGCAACGTTGACTGCAGATGGAAGTACGCCAAGACGATGAGAGATGAAAGTGAAAAGCAATTGAGAGAAGGATTTAATTAACACATTGCATATGATGTTGGCTGGTTGATTGGTAATGATTGAGTTTGTTGATGGAAATATTTTTAGGGCGGAGAGTATGCCATGTTCTAATGAAGTTTGTAACACACACGAGAGTCATACCCATACACATATGCTCTAACTGCTATTGGCAGTAACGGAATGGAATACGCTGTATGTATGCAGTTGCAATTTGGTAACTATTAAGGAATGTGCGTGTGCATATAAGTACGTATGTATGTAACTGTGCCAATGAGTATTGCATTAAATGCACGTTTAGTATGTAATTAGTAATCATTAATAAGCTTTTGAATTTTTAATTAACTCGTTAGTCTTAATAAAACTGTTCAAGACAATCGCAATCAAAACTAAATTTGGGTTGTAAACAAGAAATAACGCTTTAGGTTTTAGTAACAATTCCAAAGAAAAAGTATTTATTGCCTGTTTTAAGAGCTTATTGTAGAAAGTTAATGTTTGAAAGTTAATGTTTCAAGTAATTTCAAATTCTGTTTCTTTTTTCAATTTAACAACAAATTTAATGGAAAAGTAAAAAAATAAAAATAATAATGGGAAATGAAAAACGTAAAATTTTTTTAATAAATGCAGGTGATGGTGACAAACTATGCAGAGGTAACCGTCTTAGGGCCATTATTACAACTTTCCGTCAAAGTTGGATTTATTTAAAGTTAACTTTAAAGTCACCTTTAATTTCTTTGCGTTATTACAACCTAATGATAAAATAAAGTAAAATTTTTCAAAAATATGGCAGTACCGGAGCAATGTAGATAACACTGCTCAATTAAACATGTTCTTTATAACGCAGTGGCAAGGACGGGCTTAGTTTTTTTTTTTGTAAAGGGTGTTTTTATAGAGGTATAGAACTTTAAGTTGCAATAAAGCAACGATGGATTATTCGATTGACATGAATTTTATTTATCCGAAAGATAATCTTGTGGCATTACATTTTAAATATTATAGAGGTTTAATCTGATTAAGGAGAGACGACTGATTTATTCGGTGTTTGGAATCAGATTGACCGACTCTATTAATTCTTTATTAAGTTAATTTATTATTAAGTGTATATTATTTGACATTCGTAAATAGATTGTAATAGAATGAAAATGTAAATGAATAGAGATACTTAAAAGCTTAAAAGCTATAATACAGAGATGTTAAAGATCTGTTACACCTCCCTTTTTTTGAAAAAGGAAGAAATTAACAAGGGGTACCAAACTTGTTAATTTCTGCCTTTTTTCCCAAAGGCTTACGTATCTTTAAATATAAGTTTTATATATTTTAATATAATAAAAATATTAATGTTATAAGATTTATAATTTGTACATTTATGTATATATATAAGCACTTTACTGTAAAAGAATACAAATAATAATAATTTTATGAATGAAAGTAATTTTTAATAAATTTTAATATAATCAGTTTTAATATACTGAAGTTGAAAAACGCTTCTCTTCCTCCCTCTTTAATAAAAAGTAAAATGTTAATTTTTAATTATTTTACGCTTTTCTTAGTCTGTTTTTGTGAACAGTTTTTTCTTTTTTACTCATTTTATTATACACTGTTACATTACAACCATCCAATCTTTTTACTACAAATGGGCCTTCATAAACACTTTTAAATTTATCATAAGGCTGTTTCTGAATTAAAACATTATCATTGATATTCAATGTCAAAGGCTTTGAAAATTTATCGTAATAGTTTTTATTTCGTAATTTATGTTTTTTGATTAACTCCTTTGCTAAAATATGAGTTTTTTGTAGCCTATATTTTACTTCCTTACTATAATTTTCAACATTGTATATAGGATCAATCACTTTTTTTATAGAATCTTTAGGCATCGATGGAGACTTTCCAAAAACTAGTTCATATGGGGAGAATTTATTATCAAAGACTGTATTTGTAGTGGTATTATGGAAAAACGTAAAATATTTTAAATATGTATCCCAATCGGACATAACTTCATTTGCAAATGATCTTAAGTATTCATTAAATACTCTGTGATTACGTTCTACTGTGCCTAGTGTTTCGTGATGATACGCGGTTGAAAAATTTATTTTTGTATTTAAAAGTTTACATAGATCTTCTAATACTTGGTTTTTGAATTCTGTTCCGAGATCTGATTTAATAGTGTTCATAGATCCATATATCAAAATAAATTGTTCAAATATTGCACGAGCCACAGTATTTGCGCTTTTATCTGGAATCGCTATAGTAACCAAATACTTTGTTAAGTCACACATAAGAGTTAACGCATATTTATTCCCATAACAAGATTCAGTGAATGGACCTATTGTGTCCAATACGACGATTTCAAAAGCCTGATTTGGCGTTGGGGTTAAAACCAGGTTTTCTCTATTTTTAGATTTTACTTTGTTAAGTGTCTTTCGACATATTTTTCCAAAAGTATTTTGTCCTGAGCTTTGCATATAATTTTTTTTGTCCACAATGCCCTCCTAAGAGTGGATCATTGTGATAAATAGTCATAAGTTCCTCCTTTCTTGATTTTTCAAATATTTGTTCAATTGGATCAGTTAATATAATTTCCAGCTTCTTTAACATTATTATGCCATGGTCTTTCAATCTTTGAATACTGCAAATTTTAAAAAATATATCATCTTTTGGCCATTCTATTTTTTGAATATTCTGATTGACAGCTTCCCTTTGGAGCTTCGAAAGCATATCGTCTAAATTCAATGTTTCGTTATCAATTGGAATATTCAGAAAAGTTAAAATTTTAAATTTTTTATAAATATTTATGCGCAATTGAACTAATTTATTATTTGTATACAAAATTTCAGATCTGATCTTTGGTATTTTAAGATTAAACTCATGAGTGAATTTGTCATATATCGGTAATTTTCCTACGCTAGCGATTATATTTTCATTTTCCGGTTTCAATTGTCTAGTCATTGCTCGAGTTTTTATGGCAAATACCTCCTTGTTAGCGTTTTTCAATTCGTCAACTGAAATTCGCGAGAGTGCATCCGCCGCAACATTGTTTTTTCCTTTTATATGTTCAATTGTAAAGTTGTATTCTGATAATTCTAACCTTATTTTCGTCAATTTTGATGATGGGTCTTTCATATTAAACAAATAGACCAAAGGTCTATGGTCTGACCTGACGGTAAATGGTGTTCCATAAACGTATGGTCTGAATTGTGTTATTGCAAAATATATAGCTAAAAGCTCCTGCTCAATAGTTGGTTTCTTTTGTTCTGCTTTATTAAACGATTTAGACGCAAAATAAATGGGCAGATCTTCACCATTAAAATTTTGGCTCAAAACGGCTCCACAACCAATTTTGGAAGCATCCACGGTTACAACAAACTGTTTAGAAAAATCTGGGTACTGTAAAAGTTTTGGAGACATTAAGCTTAACCTGAGACTTTCGAAAGCTTTGTTGTATTTGTCGTCCCAACTAAAAGGTACATTTTTGCGTGTTAGCTGGTTTAGTGGTGCTGCTAACGAAGCAAAATCCTTAATAAATCTGCGATAATAATTCGCGAATGCTACAAATCTCTTAACCTCGTCTTTATTGGTAGGAATAGGGTAATTTTGAATTGTTTTAATTTTGGAATCGTCCGGCAAAATACCTTTTGAAGTGCATTTATGACCTAGGAAAGTCACCTCTGATCGAAAAAAATTACACTTGTAGGGATTGATTTTTAGATTACATCTTCTTAAAATATCGA
Source organism: Sarcophaga subvicina (assembly GCA_936449025.2). Classification (NCBI taxonomy): domain Eukaryota; kingdom Metazoa; phylum Arthropoda; class Insecta; order Diptera; family Sarcophagidae; genus Sarcophaga; species Sarcophaga subvicina. The sequence goes on from OW388081.2 coordinate 31,657,604, forward strand.
AAACAGTTTTTAAATTCTTTAAATGATGTTGAGTACTACAACCAATGACGATTATGTCGTCAACATATAAGAATGCTTGGTCCGGTGACAGACCTGAAAACGCAATTGACATCATCCTTGTAAATGAATTTGGTGCTATGTTTAAGCCAAACGGTAAAACTTTCCATCGAAAAGAACCTAAATTCGTGCTAAAAGAAGTAATGTCTCTCGAATCTTTGTGAATAGGTATTTGGTGAAAACCAGAATATAAATCAAGTGTTGAAAAATGTTTTGCACGTCCAAGATTATCTAGGATGTCATCGATCCGCGGGAGAGGAAATTTGTCGGCGATCAACTTCTTATTTACAGCTCTATAGTCTACACACATCCTGTAGGATTTTTGCCCATTTACACTCTTTTTCGAAACCAAAATCAAAGGACTATTGTAATTCGAGCAACTAGGTTCGATTAAGTCGTTTTGTAATAAATTTTTTACTTGCCTATCAATTTCTTGTTTTTGTGAATATGGTAAACGATAATTTTTGATGTAGACCGGTGTAGCATCATTCAACCTGAGTTTCTGCTCATAAAAATTATTAACTGTCATTTTGTCGTCTTCTAATGCAAAAATTTCGGCATATTCCTCACATAGTGACAATAATTTATCTTCCACTTCCTTGGGCATGTGGCTTTTCAACTCGCTTTTAAGTCTTTCAATACGTTCGTTGTCTGAATTTAGGGCCTTAATCGAGTATACATCATAATTTGAAAGCTTTTCCGTTTTAATATTAAAATTTGTAATGTGTTTAAAATTATCGGTTACATTAACTATTTTCACTATGGGCTGTTTCGTATCTATTATACATTTACCAATAAAAACTCCGTCACATACTTCTTGCGCATCTACGAAAAGTAGTTCTTCTACATTGCTTAAATTAAATATTCGAAAAACTTCACACCTTGGTGGGATTACGCAACTATTGACGCTTGTACCATGTTCTATGGGAATAATTAACCTATTGTTGTGAAACCAAAATGAAATTGACATGCTTTCATAACTAATATTGCACCTGTTTATCTTTAAAAAGTCTTTGCCAAGTATTCCGTCCGAAGGTATGTTAAAGTCATCTTCTACTACATGTAAAATTTGAGGGATTAGACAATTATCTACAATAAGATTCGTACGAATTGTACCTATAGTTAATATAGAATTAGTTGTAACGCCTGTAATGTTCACTTTCTCATTTCGATTTAAGCCAATATTTGGTTGAATACATGAAATTTTTATAAGAGAAATATCTGCTTGAGAATAGACTAAAAAGCTACATAATTTGTTTGTTTCCGTGCATTTTAAGTTGATAAAGTCCGAGTAGTTTAAATTTAGGCTATAAATAGCTTTAGTTGAAATATTTTCATTGTTAGTTACTGAATGTGAATTGTTTGTGTTTCCCCCAACGACTCTTGTTGAGGGGCATCTGCGTTTAAAGTGTATGCTCTTGCATTATGATTAGTTGTATTCGCCCGGTTATAGTTGTTACTATTATTACCACCACGATTACGTCCACGATTGTACGTATTGTAATTATTATTTCTAGTATGATTATTATTACGGTTGTTAAAGCCTCTTGAATTATAGTTACCACGCCTATAACTATTTCCACGATTGAAATTTCTGTTATTATATCCATGATTATTCCTATTGGAAAAATTACCTTCACCATGATTACGAGACTGAAATGCCAGAATTTGTTTTTCATTTGACTCGTTTGTCTGTTCTACAACTAACTTCGCTACTACGTCTTTCGGGTCAGAAAAAGTTGTGGAAGCAAGGATAGACTTTACCAAACTTGATTTCGCATTTAGTCGACATACACTGACCGTTTGTTCAACAGCCATCTCGTGTGCCTTAGCCTTTGTAATTCCCTCAACTACTAAAGACCTTTCGAGAGCATCAGCAAGCTCTTCTGCTTGTTTCGAAAATTCTGCATAATTATTATTTCTTATTTGTAACGCTGCAATTTTCCCCGCAACAACTTTAGAATTATCCGGTTTTATTTTATTTTTTAAGGCAGTTTTTATCGATTCAATTGTATTTACATTTTCAGGTAAAGCCTCACGAGCTTTCCCTTCCAATTTTGATTTTATAAATGAAATGAAAGTAGAATTTAGATTTTCCTCAGTTAAGTCTTGGATTAAGTTAATTTTATCTAAAAATGACTCCAACGCTAGAGGGTTCCCATCATAATTTTCCCTAATTATACCCGAGCATAAACTAATAAATGATTTCTTCTGATCTATGGTAGCCATTTCTGTCTCAAAAAATTTCCTTCCTGTAGTTCTTTCTTTTATTTCCGTATTTTCTTCCTCAGTTTCTAAATTGATCTTTGTATCAGCCTCTGACAGACCTTCATAGCTAACGAGTTCGAATAAAAAGATATCATGGGGCACTTTAATTCTTGATTCCAACCTATCAAAGCACTTGACTAAAAGTTGCCTGCAATGTATGATTCTTTTAAAAGTATTTGTTTTTGTTGTTTCGGATAGTTGTTCAATATTTAAACTTGTGTATGATATAATTGTGTTGTAGTTTTCGACAAGTAGTTTAATATATTCATTTCTTTTTTCTTTTTTAGTAGAAAGTGGCCGGTTTTGTAAAATTCGTTTTGTTACGTTATCAAATTTTTTAATTAAATCATTTAAAATATTTTGCTTGTCTGTCATTTATAGGAAGAAAAAAAAAATTCAAATTAAAAATGTATTTGAATTTTCAATATTTCCTTTTTTGAAAAAAATTTTTTATGAAGGTTTTGTATTCTTTCTCAATAAGTGCAGTTAAAAAATACATATAAAATTTATATTTATTATTTTTTTTTTTGATTTTTTTTCTTTGTTCTTAGTTTCTTTTTTATTTTTGAAAATAAATTTTAGAAGTAATAATATAAGTAAGTATTAATGTATATAATGTTGTATAACTATAACTTTAAAGATATGATTTTATACATTTATTATTTAGGGCTAAATATATATAAAGATTAACCATATAATATAAATTTCTAAAAACAAAATAATAAATTTGTATGATTTCATTTTTAATTTTAAGATTTTTATAAATATACATAATTAATTGTAGATTAAATTTATTATTATTTATTATTAGATATATTTAATTACAACGTATGTATTTTACTTAGGATTATTATATAAAAAATTAATAAAAATATTTTTATTACTGATTTTAATTTATTCTTTAATCAAAAATTATATACATATGTATATAATAAAACTTACTTATTTATTTTAAACACTTTCAATTATTTTCCATTATATTTAATTATAATTATAACTATATTTAAATTTTTTTAAAAATTAAATTTTTAATTTTGTTTTTATTTCATTTTTATTATGTTTCTATTTAGTTGTAAATTATGTATTAAAATTTAACGTTATGTATTACATACTTTACATCTTTATTTTTAAGAGAACGTTATTTTTTTACATATTAAGAGTAATGATCATCTCCTCTTAAAGTTTTTTTTTTTCATATACTCTTTTCAATGATCATCAGATTTACTTTAGCGCTGGTGTTGCCGCGTCACACTTTTGTCACCAACGTTACAATTTCGCTGCCTGCGTTGACTGATTTTGTTGTTATTTGTTGTTATATTTCTTGCAGTGTTTTTTTTCTCTTGTAGATAAATTTTTAAACTCCTTTTTTTCATCTTTATTCTCTGCTTTTAATGGTGATTTAATTTTCTATTTTCTTATATGTATATATAGGTTTAATCTTCTATTTTCTTTGATAATACAATTACGGTTTTTTTTTTACAGTTTTTGTTGTTTTTTTTTTTAGTAGCGTTTTATTTTGGGATTATATTTTTACAGTTTCACTTTTCGTTTTAAAAAATTTGAAAACGGTATTTTTTCACAAAACTGGTTTTTTCGTCATTTTTATGTGCAAAATTTTATTACACATAATTTTGCATTTTTGGTTTGAAAATTTTCCCGTTATTTTCGCAGATATAAAATTCACTTTTTTTATCGTTTTTAGTAAATTAATTTTTTTTTCGTAAAAATTTATGTACATACACTTGTGGACACACAATTAAGTCATCTATGCAAAATTTTTCATTTTTATAAAAATTAAAAAATTTAAGAAAAGTGGAAACAAAAACAACTTATATTTATTAATTTCATATGCTTTATAATTAATTAACAACAAAAACTTATATAGTTTTTCATTGTAAAAAATGTTTTGGTACTTAGTTGATATCAGACTTAAAATTTAAGTGGACACATAATTAAGTCATTTGAAACAAAATATTGAAAATTCAATGTAATTACTTTATTTTTCACCCAAACTATTTGGAACCTTTAATATTTTGTGGGGAAACCTTTTTGGCGTATTATTTCAGTACATCTTTGTGCTATTGAGTTGATTAAGTTGCGACACTGCTCAGGACTAATGTTATCCCATTCTGCCTGGAAAAGCTGTCAAAGTGCTTTTTGATGCTGGGTTTTTTGGTTGCAACTGCTCGTTTTACGATCCCCCAAAGATTTTCAATAGGGTTCAGATCGGGACTTTGAGTTGGTCAATCAAGAACGCTTATTTTTTCCTCAGCAAACCAAGGTTTAACTACCCAAGATGTTTGCTTCGGGTCGTTATCATGCTGAAATATCCGCGCTAGTGGTAATTCGTCGTCATAATCTTTAGTCAAATTGTTCCGTAGGATGTTCTTATACATTTCCCCAGTCATTTTCCCATCGATTCTTACCAGTGGCCCAACGCCGGATGAGGTAAAACAACCCCAAACCATTACTGGCTAACCTCCATGCTTTACGGTTTGTTTGGTGTACTTTGGGTATAATTGTGTATTGACAGGACGTCTTACATAGGGTCTGCCATCATTTCCAAAGATATTAAACTTGGGATCATCACTCCATACGACTAATTTCCAAAATTTTGTCGTGTTTATGGAGGGCGTTGCTGAATATTTTTTTTGGACACATTAGGTTTTGTTCTCGCAAAACGTCCATGGAGATTATTTTCAGTCAAGCGTTTTCTTACGGTCCTTGCCGATATTTTAACAGCGTGTTCCAACTCAATACACTATATAATCTAAATAGATATGAGGAATGGGTCAGCTTTACTCATCCTGGCTAAAAAAAATAAGCGTTCGTGATTGGCACACTCAAAGTCCCGATCTGAACCCTATTGAAAATCTTTGGGGGATCGTAAAACGAGCAGTTGCAGCCAAAAAACCCAGCATCAAAAAGCACTTTGACAGCTTTTCCAGGCAGAATGGGATAACATTCGTCCTGAGCAGTGTCGCAACTTAATCAACTCAATAGCACAAAGATGTACTGAAATAATACGCCAAAAAGGTTTCCCCACAAAATATTAAAGGTCCCAGATAGTTTGGGTGAAAAATAAAGTAATTACATTGAATTTTCAATATTTTGTTTCAAATGACTTAATTATGTGTCCACTTAAATTTTAAGTCTGATATCAACTAAGTACCAAAACATTTTTTACAATGAAAAACTATATAAGTTTTTGTTGTTAATTAATTATAAAGCATATGAAATTAATAAATATAAGTTGTTTTTGTTTCCACTTTTCTTAAATTTTTTAATTTTTATAAAAATGAAAAATTTTGCATAGATGACTTAATTGTGTGTCCACAAGTGTATGTTTTTTTTTCAATTGATTTGCACATTTTTCACATTTTACAGGCTAGATTTTAATCCAATATTTGCTATTTTGTATGTTTTTTTTTAGTTTTTGGATAAAATTAGAATTTTTATTCAAATTATTTTCGAACTTTGCATTTTTATGTATTTTAATTTAAATGTTTTTTTTTTCATTTATTTAGAATATCGTTTTTTTTTCTCCGAATTCGTTTTTAATATTGTGAGTTCCAATGTTTCCAAGTTTTGTTTTTCATTTTATTTAGGAAACAAATGAGTCATTGCGACAAAATAACTTAAATTTAACAAAGCTCACTCTCTTGCTCTTTGATATTAAAAACCCTTAATTTAAACTTAACTTAAACAAAATTTTTTTTTATATTTTTAAGTTTTATTTGTGTAGCTCAAAAAAAAATCTAATTTAAAATTTTTTTTTTTTATTTTTGTTCACGTAAACTTTAAACAATTTTAAAAACTATGAAGTTAATTTTTCTTTTTTTTTCAAACTTTTAATTTTAACTTTTTTATATAATTAAACAAACTTCAGTTTCAATGTTCTGTAATGTAACTTAAATGTCACGGTCGCCATATAGAGGTTTAATCTGATTAAGGAGAGACGACTGATTTATTCGGTGTTTGGAATCAGATTGACCGACTCTATTAATTCTTTATTAAGTTAATTTATTATTAAGTGTATATTATTTGACATTCGTAAATAGATTGTAATAGAATGAAAATGTAAATGAATAGAGATACTTAAAAGCTTAAAAGCTATAATACAGAGATGTTAAAGATCTGTTACAATATTATTTCTGGCATATGACCGCCACGGCTGGCGCGGATGTAGTCCAATCTGGACGTCCAATTTTCGATGACTTTTTTCAGCATTTGTGGCCGTATATCGGCAATAATACGGCGAATGTTGTCTTCCAAATGGTCAAGCGTTTGTGGGTTTACCGCATAGACCAATGACTTTACATAGCCCCACACAAAGTAGTCTAGCGGTGTTAAATCACAAGATCTTGGAGGCCAATTCACAGGTCCAAAACGTGAAAATAGGCGGTCACCAAACGTGTCTTTCAATAAATCTATTGTGGCACGAGCTGTGTGACATGTTGCGCCGTCTTTTTGAAACCACATCTCCTGGACATCATGGTTATTCAATTCAGGAATGAAAAAGTTAGTAATCATGGCTCTATACCGATCACCATTGACTGTAACTTTCTGGCCACCATCGTTTTTGAAAAAGTACGGACCAATGATTCCACCAGCCCATAAAGCGCACCAAACAGTCAGTTTTTCTGGATGTAACGGTGTTTCTACATACACTTGAGGATTACCTTCACTCCAAATGCGGCAGTTTTGTTTGTTGACGTAGCCATTCAAACAGAAGTGCGCTTCATCGCTAAACAAAATTAGCTTATGAAAATCGGGAACAACGGTAATCTCGTTTTGGGCCCATTCGACGAATCTACGCCTTACTTGATGATCGTTTGGCTTCAATTCTTGCACGAGTTGGATTTTGTAAGCACGCAAACCAAGATCCTTCCGCAAAATCTTCCATAAAGTGGATGGACACAGATCCAATAACTGTACTCGATGGCGGATGGACTCATTCGTGTCTTCCTCAATGCTACGCTCTACAGCAGCAATAGCTTCTTCTGTACGCACCGTACAGCGTCTCTGGGGATGCGAGTTATCAATAAGAGTAAACGTGGTGCGAAAACGTTCCATGGTTAATCGAATTATGGATGGACGATTTTGTCTATTGGACGTAGTGCGCGATACGTTTTCCGTACAGAACCATTATTTTCGAAATAAAATTGCACTATTTGCAAGCGTTTTTTAGGCGTGAGTCTATTCATGATGAATTGCCAAACCAAACTGAGAATAAATCACTTGACAGCTGTTAAATCGGTCGCCATCTTGAAAAGTAATGCCAACTTAAAGTTCTATACCTCTGTAAAAAACACCCTTTATATACCCATCTTGTTTATATTTGAAGTTGCCATATTGAAAATAATATATATGTATGACAAATTCAAACATAAAGAGAGGATCGTAGCTTAACGCTTACTTCTACCTTATTGTCCACTTATAATAATGAAAAACAATTTATCTGCCCATTAAAATCCTCCCTTTAGCTAACGGCATGTTGTAATAATGGCCCTTATGGTGATAAACTGCGATGTATTTATTAAAAAACATTTTTTGGTTTTTCATTTCCGATAGTCACATCCATTTTAATTAAAAAAATTGTTGGAATTTGAATATGAAACAGCCTGAATACATGAGAACTAATTTAGTAGATAGTCCTTATCAATTACCAAAGTCTCTCTAGGTAAACCTGATTAAGTTAGGTTAGGTTCGAGTGGTAGCTTTGATAGCAAAGCTCACTTGAGCACGCTTAGTGGCCCGTTGTGACGCCATGGATAAGCGCAGTCCCCGTACTGACCAAATTCCATCGAACTCATAGAAGAAATTGTTAAGCACAGAGGCTGGACAGGTAGCCTGATAAAACTCTGAGGTTTTGTAACATGAATTCCATGCATACCTTTTGATCGTCACCTATTTAAAGCCATACTAAAAGTGTCTTCGGTATTCGAAAATAGCTTGTTTAGAATACTTATTTCTGCTTAAACAAAACGCTGAACGAAAATGGTTAATTAAAGAAAAATTGGCATTTCGCTGGCCTAATCTATTATACATAAATACCTTTTCTCAACAGGCAATGACACTGTGGTACAGTCAATCTACAAATCTGCAGTAATGCTCTCCAGCACATTACTGGCAATCCACAACCTGACCACTTAGAATAAAATTACTGTGATAAGATGGAAAAATTAACGAACTTTACTGGTTTCCTTATCGAAATCAACAACTTAACGAGTTTTTTTTTTTATTAAAAGCCAAACATTTGATGCACTGGTATAGGCCAGAAATTCCCCATCATCGCCTCTAGGAAGATATCTGCTGGTGTTCTTTTCGATGGTGTAATGACGGCTTGAGAATCATAGGGAAACATATCAACTACTTGATAAGCCTAAAAGTACTACATGACAGAGTATTATGGTGTTAAACGTTTAGGTAAGTAAATTTTATCTCACAGACCCGTTGATATGTATTTGCAGGCCAATACGTCAGATGTCCTATAAAATCGTTTTTACCGACGTCTTATAAGCCGCCTTTGATTACCTTAAACATACTTTATCATCATCTCTAGAGTATCAACTCTGTATATAGAGATAATGCGATAAGAAAATCTTTGCTTTTTCGCTTCAAACGCGTCTCTTTTGGAAGATGATTGACTCTATGGTTGACTGTTTGATAACTTCAGTTAGTATCCTAGCGTGAACTCGCACAACGTTCTGTCTCTTAAAGTACCGCAGATTTGATTCTTTGAAGTGAATAGGAGCTGCATTCGACTTAGTGTTATCTTGGTCTCTTTTGTCAGATAAAGGTCTAGCTTTAGCAACCGTGGTTGTGCCCGGCTTGTCTCTAGTGCTCCACCCATTTGTATTCACAACTCCGCATACTTTTTCCCTTATATTGTTATCTTCAACGAAAGGACGTCGTAGATACCTATCCAGGGTTCTTCAACCAGTTTCATTCTTACAACCAGTTTCATTCTAGACACTAGCTGTAACTGGTCATTACAACCCTTCAGTAAGGATTACAACCTAGCTTCTACCACCACTTATATTGTGTGTGTTAATTTCATAAATGAGTGGCGACTCAGAACAACAGATTTTGTTTGAGAAACTTTTCATGGCAGTTTTATTCACTCTCAGAGTTTTCTCCAGAAATCTGCTGAGAGGAAGGTAGGTAGGTAGGTCGAAGTGGTAGCTTTGATTACCAAATCTCACTAGAGCACGCATAGCAGCCCGTTGTGACGCTACTGGTAAAGGTTTCCGCAGGATACGGATATGCGATTATAGCTCTTACGAAGCCCCCAGCCTCTACCTTATCAAGATCGTTAGTGCGTGACATCCTGCTAGAGGTGGCCCTGCCGTTTTACCAAACTCTACGGATCTACACTGGGAAGTCAATAAACACCCCCTCCCTCAGCCGGGGTAACTGTGGCTGAACCATACCCACCCCTCCCCCTTTTCTGTTGAGAGGAAGTTGGCGAAGAAATATTATTTCAAATTTCGTTTTGTTCCAGATATCAGATCTGGAGTTTGAATCGTGGCCTCACGTCTAATAATCGAACTCACTAACTACTAGACTACGACGACTTCTGACACTGATGATATCGCTATCAATACCAGCTGGCAACAACGAGGGATGGTAAGAAAGAGGATTTTTAATGCGCATACACAATCGTTATTAAAAAAATTATTTTGTGGAACATTATTTTAATTATTGTGGCACAAAATTCAAGCAGTATGTGTAGAAATGAGATTCACTGAAATGAGTTCAATAATGATTTTAATATATTGAAATTGCATATGGATTGTGCATATGGCTGTCCCGTCCTTGAATGAGAAAAACTGTTTTTTTGAGCTACACTTTCGCAAGAGGTATCAAAATTTGCGTAATTTTACACAGGTTACGGTAAAAGTAATAAAAATCGAATTACATGCCATCTTCAGGGCACTACTTTTGAAAACGTTTTTACAAACCTAAACATTATGCTTAAATTAAAAAAAAAAATCAAAAACGAGATACAGATTTATTTTACTAATATACTTTATACTTGCAATTAATGTACAAGAAAATAAAACTTATAATAAATGACCAAAACTTAAAATTTAAACATATTTTTTGGCCAAAATTTTGCATTTCTGCTCGTGATTTCAACCTGGTTCTAATAAGGCCATCTCTAGAAGCGGCGTTAGTTACACATTGAGAGGCTTCTGTTACCAGTTTAACACATCTTTCGACAGCTTGTGTGTGACAAGGAAAGTCATCAATTTCCAAGCTGCTATCTCTTGTCATGATTTGAAGGTCCTCATTGGAAATATGCCGAAGAACCGGCGGTGCTGTTACCCTACACTCGTGCCATATAATAATTTCGGTGTAATCTCCAGCAGAGAAATTAATTTTTGGTGATTTAAATATTCTGTATTTAGTGCTACTTTCAGCTTCTCTAGCTTTGATTATTCTTTGCAATGCCAGCTCCCGAATGTGGTCTCTATCATCAAACAGCATAGATTTTCCGGGTGAGCAAAAAAACCATTTCTTTCGATAACAGAATCCACGAGAGTACATAATCCGATGAAAAATATGTTTGGCTTCTTCTTTAAAAGACGGTTTTTGTTTGATTAGGAACCAAATCGGAGCGTATATTTTAACAACGTAATTGACAAGCGGTTGCAAATTTTCTGATGGATTAAGGGTACTTACGTAAACTCTGAGTAGACGATTAGCAAAGGTAAGCCATCTGGAGTGCGCAATTTTTCCAGGTTTACGGTTTGGCAGCTCAAGGCTACAATAACCAGTTTGTACAGCTTTACATATCTCATAAAGAAATTTTTGATCCGTACTTAGTTGATGGACCACATTTTTCGAAAAGTCAGGCAAATTACCAGCCACCGCACAAAAAGTCACCGTTGATTCATTATCACAAGTAGTTAATTGTTTTCCAATAAGTCCACAATATTCTCTAGGTCATGAAGTGCAACCATCTAAAGTCAAGAATAAATGACGAAGGGGTAACTCATTGGCATGGAGCATACAAACACACCATTGTAGCGGTCTCTTCAAATACTCCTCCAAATATTGAATAACGCCACCCTTTCAACTGGTATTAGTTGCAGTTCCGTTACATCCAATGCAAATCACGTCATCTAAATTCCAAACTTTATCTTCTAATAAAGTTGTGATCGAAGTTAGAATGCCCTTTTGCAGTGCCACAACTTGGCATTGTGTGACCCAAATAAACTGCTCCTATTTTCTCACTTATCAGAGTCTTGTCTTTTCATACATCAAAGTAAATGCTTTTAATAACAATACCTCCAATCTCTTTTGAATTTTCTTTCCGGACTTTGTGACTATAGATACAGCTCTGTGTATTTTGTTTTTATCAATTACCAGAGTTAAATTTTCGGTAGAAATTAAGCCGAAGTCAGTCAAAACAGCAGAAGCAACAGCAGCAGCAGAACGAGTCGATAAACCGTATCTATCACAGACCTTACCAACTGTTGGCAACGGCAATGTATTCTGATTCGTCGTTGAAGTCGAAAGTGTGTTATCGGATACATTTCTTGGGAAGATTCACACAGTGAAACGTTATCACAATTTTCTGGGATAGAATCGGTTTCTTGAGTAGAACGCTCCTTTTTTTGCTGCCCTTATAGAATGTTCAGTTGGTGTCTGCTTTCGTTTTATTAATCGAGCTGTTTCTTTTTTATCACCTCCACATATAACCATTTTCTGTAATTTCTTTGATCCAACAAAAAAACCTCTTTCATTGATTGCAACTTTCTTATGTCTTAAACAAGAACAAAATTCAAATGAAGTGCATTTGCAAGCGGCAACGTCGAAAAGCTTCTCAGATGACTTCAAAAAACACTTTAATTTGTTTTCGAAACGGTGTACGTTATAAACGAACTCCGCTGTGTCTAGCAAATTCGTAGTCGCCAGTAAAGTGTTGTTGTTATACATAGTCGTGGCATATTTAGTTTAGGAAATATAATCATGAAAATAACTACTCTTCAAAACTTTGAAGATTGGTAGAACCCTGAAGATATAGTTTCATTTTATTTTTAAAATCATTTTGAGGTCTTGCGTTAGGGAAATCTAAAAAAAAATTCGGGACACCCTATTGTGCGTATACCAATGCATGTGAAATATTTATTCCAATCATGTTCTTTCAATCATTATTGCAAATGATTTCATCAATACTGAATTATAAATTGAAATCAAAATGAACATACTGTCGTGTATATATCACGAAATAAAAATATGCATACATATGTATATGGTATGTAAGTATGTTTCTATGCAACTGCAATACAATATAAATTGTTGCCCGCTAAACTGTATTAAAAATAATTCTACCAACTTAATACGATACGATATTATAATGGTGCTGTTGCTAATGTAGATGATGATGATGATGGTGGATGATGATTATGGTGATGGTGATGGTGATGGTGACGGTGATGGTGATGGTGATGGTAAGGACTGCATTTAAGCGATAATGTGATTTGACAAATATGAAAATATTATGAATTTCAATTTAAGTGAGACACTATTTTCAATTGTATAACCAGTCAACCAAAGCAAAAACGAACCAATCAACCACACTCAATGCACCATTTGGCCATTTTTATTTGTGTTTGCATTTGAATTTTCAACTGCACTTGCATCTGCCTCTGCACTACTAATGAATACATAAAACGAGGACATCTATCGTTCTACTAACAACGCGAAAAAGTTTTTATTGAATCATGTTCAAACATTTCTCGCTAATGTACATCGAATAAGTGTAATTGTGTGTAAAAGTATTTCTAAAATTAAAATAAAAAAATACATCGAAATGAAGTTCATTTTTGTGGAATTTCGTTGAATAAAATAATACAACATTGCTAAGGGGATTGTTGCTTGTGCAACGGAAAACAGAAAAACAAAAATTGAATAAATTGTGAAATTAAAAATAAATTTTGGGGAAAGGTCAACTGGAAAATTTGATAAAAATTGTAATTAATTTTCCACTGTTGCATTGGGAATGAGTTATACTTTCAATGTAAAAAGGAAATATTATCATGATTTATATACAAAAATGTACGTAAATGAAATATGAAATGAATATTGTATGGTAAATTTAAATTCCAACTGAATTTTAATCGTTGAAAATCCAAAGAAAAATCAAGAATTTAAAGAAAATCTTTTTAAATTGAATCATATTGTTACCAAAATGGAAATGATGTTACATCGTTTAACATTAAAATGATAAACAAAAGCTACAAAAACAAAAATTAGGGACTCGTTTACATGATCAATAAATAAACAAAAGTATAGTAACAACATCAGTATAAAAAAAGAAGGGTTAAACAAGTACACAAACATGCAACAATAATACTGCAAGGACAAACGTAAACAAAATATACGAACAACAACAACATAAAAAACATGTTTACATTTATAGACATTTCGCGAAGGCAAATTCATTCTTCATCAAGGGCATTCATCAGACTGTTTGCCCTGCGATATAAAAGGCAAGACAAAGCTGGCAACGGGGTCAGGAAAAATTCAGGCAGTCTTGTGTGAAGACGCGTACCATGTGAGGATAATAATCGTGGTTTGAAGATCTCCGTTGTAAAGATCTAACGAACAATTCTTAGTATTTATTCAGAAGAGTGTAAAGAAGAATAACAAACAAAGCAAATTGCAGTTGTGAACATTGGCACATAGAATTCTGCGAACAATAAAGGATTTATTTAAAACTGAACGTAAATTTATTTTTATTTCCAATCTACGAGCTCATATTTCAAACGTTTTTCAAAGGTAAAAACGTAACAAACATAATGCCTGACTGCGATTATAAAAGATGCCTACAGTATATTTTGCCATAGACACTCCAGAAACAATAGTCTGTAACAAAATAAGGGTCCACTAAAAAGACTGAGTCTAAAGTGCTCTGTCACAATACGGGTTATATGTAAATCCCAGTAAATCAGATCTCTACTTATAGCGATTTCCCAACAAAAGTTTTAATTGCATTAAACCTACTTAGGTTAGGTGATGGACTGCCTCGAAGAAAGAGATTCCACTTAAGTCAGAAGTTAGCCCCATTGTGATACCACAGTACATTCTACCCTAGAGTCCCTAGAGAAAATCATCTCAGGTCCAAAATAATACTTGATATTACTGCAATTGGAGTCCCCGTAGTCTAGTATGTAGTGTGTTGGCTTATTAGATGCAAGCTCGCGGTTCAAACCCCAAGTAACACATCAAAACGAAATATTAATATTTCTTCGGCGACTTCCTCTCAGCAGCTTTTTTGGCAAAACCTCTGAGAGTAAATAAAAACTTGCCATGAAAAGTTTCTCAAAAAAATCTGTCATTCGGAGTCGACTTTAAACCAACATAAGTGGTGTGAGAAGCTGGGTCATAATCCTGACTGAAAGGTTGTGATGACCAATTATGTATGTATGTATGTATTGCTACAATTTTTATATTAGAAAGCTTGGTCAAATATGTCAGAAAATGAGAGGCCAGAAACTGCCGTCTCTTCATGACAAGAGCAGAGCATCATCCCTTTACTTAGGAGTTTTGGGCCACGAATCAACTACTTGACAACCCTAAAAGTACTACATGACGGAGTAGTATGGTGTAAAACGTTTAAGCAAATAACTTTTATCTCACAGCCCCCAATACATCACAGGTCCTATAAAATCGATTCCACGACAGCATATGAACTTTTCATTGCCTACTTATGTTGAGAAGAACCTTTGCCGTTCTTTGTCCTCCCTTTTGTTGGGCATATTTTTCCAAACATCTGACTCACTTTGCTTTCCCTTTGCCCACACTCCATAGAAATTTTCTTGCTTCATCAGCGGCAAAGATGCTGATTCATTTATTCATTGTGCGAGAATTCTTACATGATCCAAAACCAAGTACAGTTTAACCTTATTCTACCTGCCTAGCAGTTTCAACTGGTAAACACAGTCCCCAACTATTTCGATTTAACTTCATAAGATTAGAGTTCTGGAATAGCGGCTATGTCCGCCTATCTAAGTTGAATTGGGCACATCTTTCGGCAGCATTAACATCTGCTTTGAAGATTCCCACAAGGGACTGTTAAGATAGGAGAGATGTTTATTACCTTATTCTGTCTACCTTGCCGATTCAACTTATCCAGACTTCATAAGAGTTGAGTGCTGAGTATTGCTATGTTCTTCTGTAGTTGTAAACAATAGGAATCTGAATTTTTATATCCTGTTAACTTCTCTAGTTTCATTGCCTTTATGTCTCACTCAATTTCAGAATACGCAACAACATAGTCCTGTTGGCTATCAGTTAAAGCGGTGACTAGTGATTTTGTGAAGGTTCACCGGCCATCCAATTGTGTTTCTGATGGTAGATGCTTATGACATCAATATTAATTAACTTAAATGTTATCTTTATTAACCTAATAGGATGTGATAAGTCGTATTACTTACTTTACCTTTTTTAACAAATTGCTTTAATTTATCCTTCACGTAAACTTATTTACTTTGAAAATCCCTTGAATAACAATACCGCTTTGTCACCTTAAATTTACAACAAATAATAGATTTGCAAAAAGGATGGATTGAAAAAGAAATTCTTTATAATAGGGTATTAATGCTACAAAAACAAACCGAATAATCGATTATTTTTCAACAGTTATATGTGTGTTCATATACTTCGCAAAGAGGTGGAGTTAAAATCATATTGATTAGGACATGCGCAACCTTTTTAACATATTTTATTTTTAACCAACATCCACCATTATCTTATTTGGCTCTGCCACATGTCACGAATCTTATTTTACAATGAAAGAATGTACACTGAGAATTACTGTTTTTTGTAGTGATCTCGAGAAACTTTATTATTTCGAACAGGTATAAGGCATTCGTTGGTTCTCATGATCCGATTAAGTAATCTGAATGACGCACTATGTGGCATTTTGCCTGAAAACCTGGCCAAAATTAATAGAAGTGTTTTATGAGTTAATGGCTGGAATTTTTTGATAGTGTTAGTGATAATTAGGCCCAAGGATGAACCCAACTGATTTTGGTTCAAATCGGTCCGTGATTTCGCCTAGCCCCCATACAAATTCCCCTCGAAATTGCACTTATTTACACATAATTATAGTAATTATGCAACAATCATGATAAAATTTAGCATGGATCAGTCCTGTGTACTAAAAAATCATGGTGTAAAGTTTGGTGAAAATCGGATCACATTTGACCCTAGTCCCCATATAAAGTCCCCTTTAGAAATTCACGTTTGCGCTTATAAATGGCTTAAAAACATCGGTATCGTAATGAAATTAGGTACGAACGTGTATTTTGTAAATCTAAATCATATTACCAAATTTTGTTATGGTCGGTCTATAATTGCTCCTTGATCCAAAATAGGGCCCCTTAAGAAAATATGTTTAACAATTATAATTGGCTTAAACATTTTATTACCTCGATGAAATTCGACATGAATATGTTTAATATGAATGTGAATCATTTATGATCACATTTTATAATGATCGGATCATAAGTGCCCCTAGGTACCACATACGGTCCATTAAGAAAATCTAACATACATCTCATATTGTTATAATAGTCGATATACATACACATGTAATTAAGTTTTTAAACTTCTATGATAATTAATATTTATTCATAATATTTATTTTACATTATTTAATAGTTAACTTAGAAATACTTAAAAAGTGAAACTAACTACAATCGTTAAAATCGTTATCATTTTCATCATCAATGTCAGGAAGGAGTAATTTAATAGTATCTGATGAAAATGCTTTTCTATTCCTTCGCGATTTTTGTGTACTGCGGCTTATAAAAGCGTCACTGATTAAAAGTAACCTATTCAGGACATCTCGATTGGTATCGCTTCTACTGAATCCATATAGTTTTATTTCTCATTCTATTGAGAAGTAAGGCCATATGGCTTTATTGCTTATGGCTTTATTACACTGAGTGTAATTTTTTTAATTTTTCAAAAAAAATTTAAATTTTCAAAAAATCGCCAAAAATAATTGCGCAAATCTGCGCAAACTTTTTTTTTGCCTTTTTGGCCAGCTTTTCAGGTTAAATGCCACATAGTGTGACGTGTCTAGGTATGCAGGAAGTAATGCTAAACTACTACGGTACATTCGATTGGTGTTATGTTGCAGTTTAGGATACTATTGGCTAAAAAAAAAATTATTACATTTGAAAAGATATTTACCTTCAGAAAATCTGAAAATAAATCTTAGTTCAATGGTTATTACAACCAGGGATCTCCCAGCACCATGTTGTGTGTCTTAATTTTATTCCAACAGTTTTTCGTCGACTCCGAACGAAATTTTTTATAACGATTTGATTTACTCTATAAATTTTTGCCAGAACACATCTGAGAGGTAGTCGCCAACAGAAATAATTTTTCATATTTCGTTTTGTTGAAGATGTCGGAGCTAGGTTTTGAACCACGGACTCTGCCATAATAAGCCAATACACTATCTACTAAACTACGGCGACTTCAGGCAACAGAAAACTAATTGCTGATATTAAATGTGTTCCATCAGGAAGGATTCCACTTTTTCCACCATTTCCTATGTCCTAGACAATGCAGTACAATAATTGAGAAAGTAAGTGACAGAGTCCTTCTAATCTACATCCATTCAAATTGTAGAAGACTAAGAGCCATTATTACAACTTCCCATTTAAGTCGGATTTAGTTAAAGGTAACTTTAGCTAAAGTGAACTTTAAAGTCACCTTTAACTTCTTTTCGTTATTACAAGCTAATGATAAAATAAAGTTATCTTTTTTCAAAATATGGCAATGCCGGAGCAAGTTCGATAACACTGCTCAATTAAACAAGGTTTTTTTAAACTTAGTAGCAATGGCGATCATCGTTTTTTATTTTATATGCTCATTTTGTTTATATTTGAAGTTGCTATATTGAAAATAATATGTAGATAATATGGCAAATTCAAACAAAAACTTAACTTTAAAAGTTACCGGTAGGATGATCCTCCATTTAGCTTAACGCTCACTTCTACCTTATTGTCCACTTATAACAATGAAAAACAATTTATCTACCCGTTAAAATCCGCCCTTTAGTTAACGGCAAGTTGTAATAATGGCCCTAAGACATATAAGATCAAGTTATTATTAGATGTACGTTTTTACTTTAAACGTTGATTGAATAGTTTTGTGGCTAATTTTGTAATCGTTAAAGCTTTAAATTTCTATGCCGGTAAACAAAGGCCAGCCCACAACTTCATTTGATTACTAGAGCGATTGATTGATTGGATTTTTCTATTAAAGTATGTGAACTGAATAGCTCAGATATTCAGTACATACTTAACTTACTTAATTGATCATTACAATCCTTTAGTCAAGATTACAACCTAAGTTCTCACACAACCATCTTGTGTGTGTGTTAATTTTGTTCATGATCCACAGTTTAACGTGGACTCCGAATGACATATTTTTTCATTTACTCCCAGAGTTGTGGCCAGAAGGCTTCTGAGAGGAAGTCGCCAAAAAATATTCTTTCATATTTTGTTTTTCTGTTTTTATTGGAGATATCTGACCTGTGTTTTAACTATAGCCTCATGGCTAATAAGCCAACACATTATCTACTAGACCACGGCGAACACAAACAGAAATTCATTCACATTTCGATATTCAATTTCCGCATTTAATTCCAAGGACACGAAGGAAAACGAACAACAATATGAGCAGGGATTTTGTTGGACAGCAAAGCTTAGCATTGGTTAAGATAGACGAATGTCTGAAATATATGAACCGAATAAATCGGTTCTTAACTTCCTGCAATTATGAAGTAACATTTGTATTCCGTTAACAAAATTTTTTTAAAGTAATTGATTAGTGAATGTCATCATCTGTAGATGGTTGTATAATTTACTACGATTTGAAGTAAAGTGGAAAGCAGACAGAATAAGAATTCTTTTCAGTAACATACCTTAAGACTACATACATACACAATTGGTCATTACAACCCTTCAGTCAGGGATTATGGACCTAGTTTCCCACACCACTTATGTTGCGTGTGTTAATATTATACATAAGTGGTGGGACCTGCAGTTTAAAGTCCACTCCGAACGGCAGATTTTTTGAGAAACTTTTCATGGCAATTTTATTTCCTCTCAGAGTTTTTGCCAGAAATCTGCTGAGAGGAAGTCACTGAAGAAATATTTTTTTTAAATTTGCGTTTTGATGTCTGACCTGGGGTTTGAACCGTGGCCTTATGTCTAATAAGCCAACACACTACCTACTAGACTACGGGGACTTCACGGTGACCTTAACTTCTGTTTTAAATCTCCAACAGAAAGTGCAGTTTTTATTTATAAATTTGTTGAATATGAAGACTTAATATTGGTGATCATCATTGATTTTCTCAGAACTTATTGGATACTCTCTAGGCGAGAACACCTTAAAAGCGAATAATTCGTCTTATTCAAAACCCGATTATATTTTTAAAAACTCTTAGTTATTCAACTCAATTTGCCACTAACGCTACACTTGACTAGCGTGTAAGTTTGTCTATTTTTTTTTCATTCTTTTACATCTTTAGAAAAAAAATTTTCCCCCATGATTTCAATGTAAAGTAAAATCCTTTTTTTTACCTTTAAATAAACCTTTTGTTGGATTTTATGCAAATATCCTTAGGGTAAAACTAATTGTGTAAGAGAACATGAACTCGAGTTTGTTAGAAAAATCCTCAAATCCTTATACCTTTTTTTCCTGCTACATTTACCGCACGACAAAGTATGGTGATGACAATATTCGTAGATGGCAGAACAGATTTAGCGTTAATATGACAGAATGAATGTCATCGTTAGAAGTTGACAAATACAATAAAAGACAAATAACGGTTAAATAAGTTTTACTTTGACCCCTTTAGAACAAACAAAAAAAAACATCAAAAAACGAAAAGAGCATCAGTAACAAATATTTTTCGAACATAATTTTGCTTAAAGAAAAGGATTTTGCTATTCGGTTTATTTTTTCTCCCGTTATTTTTTTCTGTTGTTTTTCAGCAGCAACAGGAAGGAAAAAAGTATCCGTTTCGTGTTTCTATTCGCATTGCAAATTACAGAGAAAATTGTAGTATTTTTGTAGCAAAAAGCTACGGTAATGGTTGTAAATTAAATTATTTCTCTTCTCTTCTTTTTTTTGTCCCCTCCCATTTATAATGACCATTTATTGTAATGGCTAAAGGGTATAGACGGCATTTTTTTCTTCAATTTTTATTTAAGGATTTAAACAGCAAAATTGAAGGATATGGGTTATTTAAGCACATGTGTTATTAGAGCGAAAAAATGATTTCTAAGATTAAACGAAGTGCTTAACTTTTATAACAGTTATGCCAAACGTATGCTTTTCTTCTGTTGGAAATTAATTGTCTTCCATTATGTTATTTCCTATAGGATAATTGGTTTATCATGATTCGTGACTTGTTTCATCCAAAATGCTCAGTGAGGCACGAAATTTTACAAGCCCAGAGTCAGGATTAGACTATGCATCTTAAAACCGATGAAAATCGATGCATTTCTATCATCTGCACATGAAATGCATTCACCCGTTTTCACTCAAAGTATGTATGTCTTCTAATAATTCATTATCATCATCATAGAATTTACATATTAGGTTTGAGATGAACTCGATTCTAAACAAGTGTACTTTGAGTCTACAGTGTCCTGTCAAAAGTCGGGTTATTCCAGGCCATGATATTCTAAATATAATAGTACGATGCATAACACAAATCTCCTTCTCTTATAATTCCTTAACGAACGTTAGAATTGCCTCAAATCTATCGCGTTGGAGAAGAGTCTTTAGCACCCTATACCTTTCACTAAGTATACCCGTACATACACATACATACATAATTGGCTATTACGACCTAGCTGCTCACATCACTTATGTTATGTTTGTTAATTTTATACATGAGAGGCGGGACCTACAATTTAAAGTTGACCCCAAATGACAGATTTTTGAGAAACTTTTCGTGGCAAAAATCTCCGACTTTTTACCAGAAATCTGTTGAGAGACAGTCGCCAAAGAAATATTTTCTTATATTTCGATCTTGTTCGAGATTTCTGACCTGCAAGTTGAACAGTGGCCTCACGTCTAAAGCCTTACCACACTACAGCGACTACAAACCTTTCCAAACAAGTTCCTGGCCTCATCGGCGTGTTGGAAATCCTCTAACGTGCAAGTTCATAGAGTAAACCTATTTCCCCTATCAAGCTGATACAGCTTTCCCAGGTTTGTGCCAGTAGGGTACTTTAGTCACTCTTGATAGTTTGATAAGTAACTAAAGCAGTGTTTGGACAAGTCCAAATACAACGCTATTCAGATAAGTTCAGACTTAGCAATATAATATCTGGTGGCGATCTCTTCTTTAAGAGTAAAGTGCCAATGTTTGTCCAGAAATTTGATCCATTGTACTGCAAAAAAACCGGTAGACATAGCGGTAGTCACCCTATATATACATACATACATAACATACATAATTGGCCATTACAACCCTTCAGTCAGGATTACGGCCTAGGTCATGTTGTGTTTGTTAATTTCATACATGAAGTCTTTAAAGTCGACTCCGAACGACAGATTTTTGGGAAACAGTTCATTGCAAATTTATTTATTCTCAGAGTTTTTGTCAGATATCTGCAGAGAGGCAGTCGCCGAAGAATTATTTTTTCATATGTCGTTTTGTTGGAGATGTCTGACCTGGAAATTGAACCGTGGCCTTGCGTCTATTAAGCCAACACAATACCTACTATACTACGGCGACTTTATAGTCACCCAATGAAACTCTTAAATAAATCGTTCTACTCTCTTTTTTTGGGAGTATTTAGAATGGTCCTAACACTTTAGATGAAAAAGGTTTCAGAACTACAGCTCCTGCACAAATCATTTGAAAGAGTTCTAAATCTATCACCATGCCTTTCAATAGAGCAGTGAATGTTAAAAACTATAACAGTGCTATGGATGGCCGTGATGAAAATCAGACCTTCTCTTATTCATATCAGTCCAGCAAAGCCTAGCAATATTGTATGTGCTGCCATATTACATATGTTGCAAATGAAGTTAATACTGTGTTCAGATATGCACCTTTATTAAGTAAATCGCAATAAACGCCATTTTGAGCTCAATATTTCATATAAAGTTTCAATTAATTATTGCACAATAAATACGTTATTATGTTATAATATTGAGTAAAACTTAAAATGCAGTACTGTCATAAGTATGTTCAGGTGCGCATATTACAATTATAGGAACACTTTCTGTTGATATTTGACAATTCAAATGTCAACAACGACAAACAAAAAAAAAAAACAAAAAAAAAACAATGTTGTTGAAACAACCAGCTGTTTTGTTTACCAGCTATCAAATGAATATTGAATAAGCAGCTGAACTGAACACATAAAATATTGTACTCAATAAACCGAATATTGACTCAATAAAAGCGCATATATGAACATAGTATAAGCTTGCTTGTACAACTAATGCAAGCGAAAAACTTACGTTCATGTTGTCCATTGTGAATCCTGTAACAGCCTGGTACTGTAACAGCCAGGCTTAGTAACAGCCTCGCAGTTATACAATTTCAATGACATCTGAGGAATCTTTGAACTGTGCAAAGTTTGCGTAAGCTGTCCTAGGCATTTATTGTCGAAAACGAACGTCAAACTGGCATTCGGAAAGGACTTGATTGTATCATCCAACAACTTTTTAACAGGTTTGAATATGACCTTGAAACCAGCCTGCAATGGTTTGGCAAATTTCAAAATAACAAAACCCCTAAAATATACATATGTATGTACAGACAGCCTGTCTGTGTTGTGTTGTAATTTTATGACAATTTTTAAATGTATGCCTTTACTGCGGGGGTAATTGCTGCCAAAAGTTTCTGTCTGAAACAAAAATCATATAAAATTTGTGAAATGGATCGCAAATGCAATAATTTTTAATATTAAAAAAAAAAGGATGATGCCTTTAAAAATGAATACAATATTGTAAGAGAGAGCTTAATCTCTCATGAATCCAAAGAAATCATAGAAAGCCTAACTATGTAGCATCAATCTATTGTTTGGATTGTTTGATTTCTACAGAAAAGGCCAGACAAAATTAATCTATTTAATTGATGCAAAGGTTGTTTTGCTTATAAAAGGTTTTATTCATAATCAAAATAACGCCTTTAGTGGTAATTTGTATAAGTCTTTGGGCCTTATGGTTTTGAAAAATATTTTTTTCGCGTTAACAAACAAAAGAATGATTAATAAAGAAATTGTTTTTATTTTTCAAGGCTACTGCTTTACTTTTCCTTTTTTTTGTTTTTCTCTTTACTTTTCTTTGCAATTAATTCTGTAGTATTTGTGTTGTATTCCTTAAGACAAAGTTAGAGAATAGGATGAAGTCTTAGACGTTAATTTAATTAATTCTTCAAAGAAAAAAAAAAGAAATGAAAAACACAATAGGATTGCAATTTTGTATGGAATTTCTTATAAAAAACGCAGAAAAATTGTGAAGTAAAACAGACTCTTGTGAAAATAATAAGATGACTACTTTCAATTTATCCTTTGTCACAGGCATCTAAACATTATTAAGTACGAGTTTTAATTGTAAGACAAAAGACCGTCTTAAAATCGAGGAAACTATAAAGATTTTCAACGAAAACGGATTGGTTAAAAAATTTCTGAAATTTGTTAACCGTATGTATACTTTAGTAACTGTGTGTATATATCATCAGCTCTAAGATGCTGACTGTTCGGGTAGACTGTGGTATAAATGTTAAGCTGTCTGATATTTTAATTTTTTCAAGCATATTTCAAAACGTGCTATGCTTATTGTTTAATGAAATTTTGCCCAAAAATTAAAATTCAGAAAGCAATCAATACCCTCGTGCACATAACCTCAACGTCCGTGCTTGTCCATTAATGCCGGCAATATGTCAGAGAAATTTCGAATCATTCAAAGGTAATTTCAAAACCAAAGGATATCGTCAAAAAATGCATTGCATTACGGGGCACATGTAAAACAATCTTGTGAGTTAAATTCCGTATTCTGCAGCCGTTGTTCAAGTTCGTTGGCAGCATGACGGCACGTACATACATTATTGCTAATTTGGATAGCAAGAGGACTGTTTGACTTATTTGCTTAAATCTTATGGCGATCCATACTTACAGTCGATTCCATTCATGATAGCATTCTTTCGAAAGACTTCTGCAGGAGTTGTGGATCTGAAAAAAGGAGGAGACTACCCTTTACTTCATGTATTAGTACCAGGTTCTTGGTATGAAGCAGCGGAGATTCTTTTCTGCCAACTAGAACAACTACTGCCGTAGTCTAGTAAGCAGCGTGTTGGCTTATTAGACGTAAGGTCACGGTTTAAACATATACATAGCTTTTTTGGTAGTGCCCCTACCCTAGGAAGGCATTTAGGACACGGGATATATATGTCCCATCAGGAGTTTGGCATGGGACATATAAGTCCCATTGGGCCTAAATCTATAAAAACGCATATAGTAAATCAATATCTGTTTTTATAAGATTTATGAAATGTTATTTATTCTTCCAAAATTCGTTTTGTACATTTGTGAAACGGCGCAAAACAATCCTTGTACACATTGGGTGCCCTGGTAGTCTAGTGGGTAGTGTGCTAGACCATTAGCGTGAGGGTCGTGGGTTCGATTCCCACCAGAGACTCTGGTCTGTGACACTACACCGAGCAAATAGTCAAGTTACTTCGCTCGTATATAATTAGGATATAATTTGTAATTGTATTGTAATTAATAAATAAATAAATTAAATCCTTGCACAATGGAAGTTGACATTCTTGACATAAAGTTTTAGTCCGTTTTTCAAATTTATTTTTTTGGCAACCTGCACATCGACGTCTTGTAGGTCCTTCAATTGGTAAGTGAGTAGCAGATTGAGCATAAATTTTCTTATTTTTGGAATGGTAACCACCATGAGTAAGGCTTCTCCTAAAGACCGCAGTTTTCTGTCGCTAGCAGTACTAAAAAGTCAAGAAATGGTTCCTTCTTACAAAGTAAATTCATATAAATGATCCACGAATTGACAGCTGACATCATCAATAGTCTATAAAAAACTTTCTTCCACCATTTCTGTGATTTACGGTATAGTTCGTACATTTTGCATAACTGATCAACTCGGTCTACGCCTCCCATCATATTCCAGTAAAATTTAATCATTTCCGGACACTGCACAACTTGAATTTCACCATTATGTTGCTTTTTGTTTATTGATACCATTGTAGCACCATGACAATTGCTAATAGCTGCTACTTCCTTCATATCGTGCCATTTTGTATACATAATTCCAGAATTACACGATTTGAAAATAGCTTCACCCTTCGGTAATTTTACCGAATTTTATCATTACCGTACCTAATGCCGGAAAATTCAAAGTTTCAAGTAGATAAACACTAGTAAAAAACGATAAAAGCAAAGCGAAACGTGTGGGTCTTGGCAAGGATATTTCCTACACGTTCTCCAAGAGTGCCAATGGTAGGTCCTTCTTCTCTACCGCAATAGATGTTAAAATCATATACGTACCCACTGAGACAATCACATCTCTTCCACATTTTTATTCCACGCTTCATGGGTTTCAGTGGCATGTATTGTTTTAGTGATGAACGTCCTTTGAACTTAGTCATAGATTCATCTATTGATTGAAATGGACTATCTGCACTTTGGAAACGGGCTTTCAAATACTGGACAACATCGTCCAGATAATATGTTTTTGACATGTTTGCAGGTTTTTCTGGTTGTGCACAATACATCTTGGATGAAATAAATAAGTAGCGATCGCGTGCTATTGCAGATTTGATTGCCTCATTACCTAATGAATGATGCCGGGACCAATAATGTTTAGTTGAAGGGACATGGTTATACCTCATGATCATCATACAACCTAAAATTATTTTAATCTCCCCAACATCTGTATGCTTTATACATTTATACTTTTTGTTCGAAGCTTGAAGAATTTTTATTCTGTCGTTCGTGCATTGTTTAATATGTATCAACACTGTTTTGAAGATTTGTATAGGCGTATCAGTTCTCTTATAATTTAGTAATAGACGGGTTCGTGGTAGCTGCTAGGTACCTTTCTAGGTGCAAATGATTCATCCGGTGTTAACCATATCTTTGTTTCAGAATTAGGAGCTTGAGCTGACGATGAATGCATAGCTACATCATCTTTTTCTTCATCTTCATCTGACGAATCTGAATGATTTATTTGGTTTTCTTCATCAATGATACTTTAAGAGTCTGATGGTACGTAGTCGTCTCCACTCTCAGATGAGAAGTCATCTTCAGCTGACTCTTCTAAAATACTGGCTACATCAATATCGGAAAGTCTTTTCGCCATATCAGCCTGAAATAATATTTTTAATGTTGTTACACTACAGTCCTATTGTGATATATGTATATGTCGCACTACAAAAGCCGAATGGGAAGTATATGTCCCGTAAAAAGAAAATCTTTTTCTTACCTGGTAATATTGCAATAACAAGAAAGATTTACACTTTAACAATATTAATTACACACCTTTTTCATTATTTAATAACGATTTTAACTTTTTTAACGTTTTATTAGAAAAAAGCACAGCAAAAACTTAATACCACTGCAGTCTTCTTATGACTAAACAGCCTGTGTTATGAAAATACGCAATTTTTCTGTGTTATGAAAATATGTAACTGTTCGTTAGCCTCTAAATAACTAAGTGGGACAACTTTGAATCATTTTATAGTAACAATTTAAAAAATAGGAGTCTGCGATCGTTCAGTGGGACACATATGTCCCAATAGATGCGAAAGGGTTAATAAACATATCTATGCTAAACTGACCTCTTATATTATTTGTAAACTAACTAATCGTCTCCCGTACCGAAAGGGTTAAACCCCAGGTCAGACATGTTCAACAAAACAAAATATGAAAAAATATTTCTTAGTAGACTCCCGTTCAATAGCACTTGGTACGCCCTATGATATTAATGTCGTCAGCAACTGGACGCTTTTTTGAAAAATACTGCCATTGCGATGTACTCCCACCTTTCGCAGAACACTCTCCATGACGAAGTTGAAGAGATAGCATGATCAGGGATCGCCTTGTCTGAAACCTTACACGGTATCAAAAAGATTCGGAGAGGTCCATTTCTACCTTGACGGAGCTGCAGGAATTGTTCAATGTCATTCTGCATAGACTTATCAGCTTCGCAGGTATACCGAGCTCAGATTGTGCGGTAAAAACACGATCTCTTATGGGGCTATCGAAGACTGCCTTATAGTCGACAAAAAGATGTCGACTTGTTTTTCGTGGGTCTTTTCCAAAATTTGGCGTAGTGTGAAGATCTGGTTGATGGTGGACGTGGCAGGTCTGAAGCCGCACTGATAAAGTCCAATCAGTGTTTTGACGAGTAGCTTCAGTTTTTTACACAATACGCCTGTAAGAACAAATTCTAATGCAAAATAAGAATATCGCTGCAATATGTCTAATATTTCAAAGTTTTTATCAATTTGGTAGGGATTACTACACAATATAATAAACAAATGTACTCGTGGAGTTAAAATGTCACCAAAAAAAAAAAAAATTTTTTTTTAATTTTTAAAGCGTTTTATAACTCGTTAGCAAATTCTAAGAAATGTAAATTTCCCATTTGATGAAATATTTTATAATAAAAGTATTTGATCTGACGTGTGGTATTTATCTTGTTTCTAACACTTGATTATATTTTTATTTTTTATTTTTTCTTTTTTTTTTATATATTTTTAATAGTAATGTATGCGTAGATGTAAAAAGAAATTTTGGTTTTTTGGTGTTCTTAAAACTTTTTAATTCTGTTATAATATTTTATATTTTATTGTATTTCACAATGTATTGTTAAATTTATCAACTGGTTTTGTACTTATTTGATGGACACGTACTGTTTTTAAAAACAAGTTTTATTAATATTCTCTATGCGTCTGGCAGCTTGGCAGCTTTAGAACTGTAATGTAAAGCCGTCGCTCATAAAATGCTATTTAAAAATGATCAAGAGTCTAAACAACAGTCGTTCTAAAGCCATTCATACAGCAGGTTGTTAACGCTTAACACCTTAGTTAGTTTTGTCTCGCCTTAAGCGTGCGTCAGCTTATATTGTAAAAGAATTAAATAAAACGCGCATCAGATTAATAAATTGAAAACTTAATAGTTGATTGAAAAACAAAAACAAAAAAATCTAATAAACCAATAGAGAAGATCATTGCCTAAGTTCATGTTCAACTCTTAAGTGATAACGAATTATAAATGAAAACATTTTGAATACAATTTAAAATTGTTTATTTTTAATTCTTTTTTATTGTTGTTTTCTATTTTTTTTCTTTAATAAAAACAAAACAATATTTAAAAAAAAATGTTAAAAAGTTTTACAAAATTTCCCATAAATTTAAAATGTTTCACATGTCTTGTACTGGTGCTGTGCATAAATCTGAGTATCATTAGCCGCACTAATGCACAAAGTAAGTTAAAGAAATGAAGTGAACTGATGGTTTTAAATTTAGAATTGTTTTTTTCTTTTTTCATTTTATCGAGTTCACACGCTGGTGATAGTTATCTTGAATCAAAAAAATAAATATATAACCCAGTTAACATTTTTGTAAAAAATATAAATATTAGAAATATCACATACATGCATACAAATACTGCCGGACAAATAAAGTGCGGTTTGAAATATTTTTTTGTTTTTTGGTTAAAGCATATGCTTATTGTTTTCAAATGTTTATAAATTATAGTTGCATTTTTAATTCGGTTAATATTTTATCTAATATGGGACTTAACATTGAATTCTTTCTTTATATTTTCTATCTTTAATAGAAACTATATGGCACAAAATGAATTTCAAGTGACAAAACAAAGTAACATAAATAATTAAATAACTTAAAAATAACTTAATCTTTTAGGCATACTTAGCGCAAGGTTCTTCAAAGTACTTGTAGGAATTGCCCTACATTTACATTTTTCCCAAAATGTTTGAATATTTAATCTGGACTCCATCGGAATTTTTTCATCTAAGATAGCACAAAAGTGCTCTATGGGGTTTAAACCTGGGCTTTGAGCAGGCCCTTCTAATTTTTCAACATTATTTTCTTCAAAATATTTTTTAGAGACCTTACTTATGTGCTTGGGGTCGTTATTGAAAGATAAACTCCCCCAAGCCCATTTCCTCGGCACTTCTGTAAAGATTTTCTTCCAAAATATTTACATAGTGCTCTCCAATCAATTTTAACGAGTCTACCAACTCCTGAAGAGGAAAAACATCCCCACACCATGAGGCTGCCTCCACCATAAATATTTACAGACGAGTCAAAATATGAACTAAAAAATTTCAAAAATCGGAAAAAAGTGTGGTGTGAACCAACGCAAAGGCTTAAATCGAAAAACCTTATACATACTGTAAAACATGATGGAGGCATACTCCATACTTGTATGGATTAATACTTGTTTTAATTCAGCATCGGTATGTAAATGTCGCCGTAGTCTAGTAGGTAGTGTGTTGGCTTAGTAGACGTAAAGCCAAGGTTCGAGCCCCAGGCCAGATATCAAAACAAAATACAGACAAAAAGTTTTTCATTGGCGACTTCCTCTCAGCAGATTTCTGGCAAAACTCTGAGAGTAAATAAAATTGCCATGAAAAGTTTCTCAAAAGTCTACAGTTCGGAGCCGACTTTAAACTGTAGGTCCCACCGATCATGTATAAAATTAACACACGCAACATAAATAGTGTAAGATGCTATGTCGTAATTCTAACTGAAGGGTGGTAATGACCAATTATGTACGTACGTATGTATGTATGTTATTAAATTTGTAGTTTTTAGAAAAAAAGTATTCAAATACCTCATAAGATATTTTGGAATCTTTAAAAAGTCAGTATCAAGTGCGGCTAAAAAATGGCTAGAGTTTGATTTAAAATTCTCAAGACTTCAAGAAGTCGCCGTAGTCTAGTAGGTATGTAGTGTGTTGGCATATTAGACGTAAGGCCATTGTTCAAACCCCAGGTCAGACATCAAAACGAAATATGAATAAATATTTCCTCGGTAACTTCCTCTCAGCAGATTTCTGCCAAAAACTCTGAGAGTAAATAAAAGTGCCATGAAAAGTTTCTTAAAAAATCTGTCCTTCGGAGTCGACTATAAACTGTAGGTCCCGCCAGTCATGTATAAAATTAACACACAAAACATGAGTGGTGTGAGAAACAAGGTTGAAATCCTGTCTGAAGGGTTGTAATGGCCAATTAGGTATTTATGTAAGACTTCTAAACCTAAAAGACTTTGGCAGTTAGAAAAGTGTTGCCTTCAAACGCGAATCACCATTCCATCATGATGAAATCTTATGATCGAATGATAATATTTCTTAAAAATTTCACAATAAAAATTGATTTTTATTTTTCATTTAAATAAAATTTTAAGTGCTTTAATCATTCGCATGCATTTATTTGGAAGAACTGCGTTTTAGAACCAGTTCTATTAAACTTCCAACGATAACGTCATGCCAAAGATGTTCTTGTCGAACATGTCTAAACCGTGCTGTTTGGGTTATAAATCGAATACTTTGATTCATATACGTATGTACATATGGACCTGTGTAGATCGATAAACAAGTGAAAATTAATAATTTAAATACAACACCAAAAAAAAAAACATGAAATGAACAAATAGATGAGAAAGAAAAAAAATTGAAAAGAATAAAAATCAAAAAAAAAAACACACAATAAACCAACGTGTGTGTTACTTTAACCGGCTTTTGATTAAAGCTTGTGTTATTTACATTTCATTAAAATTGTTGTTTTATTTTTGTTTATTTATTATAAATTTTTTTTTCCTTTCTTTATTTGTACTGTTAGTCTGTGATTTGGTATTCCCACAAAAAACAAAAAAAAAATGTGAACAAAAAAACATCATAATTAATTGCCTTAAAAAAATTTTAAACTTGATTTGATTTGTATATCTCTGCTCTATCTACCCAGTTCTATGGATGTAGAATGGGGTGGCATTGTTTTTAATTTCAATTTTGGTTACGTCTTAACAGTTCAATGAGTTTTGCTATTTAATAACACCACCACACAAGTCATAATTAAAAATTAATTTTTTTATTGTTTATTTGATAATAAAACCTGCAATTCACTCTCTATTATAGAAGTGGGGTTTTTTATACAAAAAATTTTAAGAAAAAAAATCATTGAACAACAAATTGCGTTTTTTTTTATTTATCAGCAATTGATTAAATAGAATCAAAGGCACAATAGCATTTTAAGCTGGGTTATTCACTTCTCAACTCTTAAAAACGACAATGATTTGATTTATGTATGTACCACAGACAATTAATAAAAATAATAAGAGTTGAGGAGTAAAATTTTAAATTTCAATGAACTTTTTTCAAATAAAGTTTCCTCTGTATTCATTCACCATGAGCTCAATTTTTTATTTTATTTTTTTTTTTTATTCTTCAGATCAAAATTTCAGACAGTAACTCGCCAGTAGCAGCAGGAATGTTGTCTGCTTGAGCTGTAATTGTCATGCATTTGCCTCTGTATACGTGAGACTTAACGGTTCATACCAAAACTCGTCCAGTGAAATCAAACCGCATGATTTTCTTGTCCAAGTGAAATTAAATATTCACCAAATTTGCCTCTCAATAGCTCCATGCTGTTAGGCATGAAGCAGTGTGGTTCAATGTTGTCGCCAGTCATCAAGCCCTATAAAACAGTACAGCTTTCCGTGCACATTGACAGTTTTTAAACTGTCACACAAAGCGAATATGTACAATAAAATTCAGTGATGTCTGCAAATTCCAAAGTGAACGAAATAATATTTTTTTTTATTTACCCTGCCAGCATTTTTGAAAATTTTCAATCAAATTCGAGTCTTTTTTGACTCTTCTGCGCGATTGAAAAGCTAGAATGTGCACTAATTTTATAATCATAAAAGACTCTTTTGTCGGGAGAAATAAGTGACTACGGGCGACTCTTCTAAAAAAGTCATTTATGAGTCATTTTCTATATTAGTTTAGAGTAATTTTCGACCCATTTTTTAATAGTTTTCTGATCATTTATTAGTCTTATTTACCTTCGTTTATGATTCTTTTTCGAGTCGCCTTTCAGTCACCGTTTAATCGCATACGAGTCTTTTATGAGTAATTTATCAGTATGCTTAGGAGTCCTTTTATTGTCATTTATGAGTCATGTTTATATTAGTTTGGACTCCTTTATGCGTCATTTATGATTATAATTTGAGTCATTTATTACAAATTATATTTAATTGAACTCACGACCCTCACGCTAATAGTCTAGCACACTATCCACTAGACTGCCATACATAATTGGTCATTACAACCCTTTAGTCTGGATTACGACCTAGTTTCCGACACCACTTATGTAGTGTGCGTTAATTTTTATTGGCGGGACCTACAGTTTAAAGTCGACTTCGAACGACAGTTTTTTGAGAAACTTTCATGGCAAATTTTATTTATTCTCAGAGTTTTTGCCAGAAATCTACTGAGAGGAAGTCGCCGAAGAAATATTTGAACCAGGCCTCGCGTCTAATAAGCCAACACATTACCTACTAGATCACGGCGACTAGACTACCAGGGCACCCAAAATAATATTTATTAAACACAAAAACAAAAACCATACCAGCGATTTTGAATCTCGAATTCATAAGCATACGTGTGTTGGTTTATTAGACGTGAGGCCACGGTTCAAACCCCAGGTCAGACATTTCCAACAAAACAAAATAGAAGAGAAATATTTCTTCGGCGTCTTCCTCTCAGCAGATTTCCGGCAAAAAAAATCGACTCTAGATCTCACCACTCATGTATAAAATTAACATACACAACAAGAGTGGTGTTAGAAGCAAAGCCGTTATCCTGACTGAAGGGTTATACTGAAATTCCATACATTTTACGGGCTGCCTTGGAGATTGTTAGGCGTTAAAAATATCTCGGATAGGGATACTTATTATCATACTTTCTGATAGCCTAGCAGCTTATAGTTGTAGTAGAGCGATGTGGCATTGATATATACATTGCAGATAGTTGTAGAGCGTTTGAACTGACCAGGCTTGTCACAACCGTCAAACTACGCAATAAGTTCTCTTTATTGTGAATTATAATTGCCATTACAGTTATACCAACAACTAGTAGACGTCTTCGGATACAAGAAGAATAGCTAAGCAAATATGGCCTTAGCTCAAAAGTATTCTCAAATTCTAAAGGCATATGCTTTGTATGGGTGTTGGAGTAATTAATTGACATTGCATTATGGGCGCTGATGCAAACCGCATTGCCCTTGAACGCATGACAAATGAGCTCTTCAGAATATGCAGAGAAAAGAAAGAGGATAAAACTGTTCGCCACATTTTTATTAGGAGGAGAAAAAGACACATTATAAAAGATGATTTGAACGCTTCATCAAAAGCTCTTAGACTAGGTAAAAATTGATAACAGAGTGATAACACGGTGTGGTTGTCTAAAAATAACACTCTCTGTTGAAAGGTGTTGAGATGTTGCAATAGACACATACGTACATACACAATTGATCATTACAACCCTTCAGTCAGAATTACGACCTAATTTTTCACACCACTTATGTTGTTTGTGTTATTTTTATACATGAGTGGCGGGACTTACAGTTTAAACTCGAATTCGAATGATTTTTGACAAACTTTTCTATGACAATTTTATTTTAAACTCAGAGTTTTTCCCAGAAATTTGCTGAGAGGTAGTCGAAAAAGAAATATTTTCTCATATTTCGCATTTTGGTTAGAGATGTCTGACCTCGGGTTTGAACCGTATCCTTACGTCTATTATGCCAACACACTACATACTATACTACGGCGACTACAATAGACACATACAAACACATATTACTGGGCATTACAACTGGGCATTACAACCTTTAATAAAAATTATGGCCCGGCATCTCTTTTGCCCCCCATTTGGTCTGAATTAATATTATCCATGTGTGGTAGAACCTACAAGTCAACGTTGTCAGATGTGAGAAGATGTTTTCATTTCAAGTAGATATTCTCAGGACGTTTGTCAGAAAACTGCTTAGAGTGGGAAGCCGAAGCTCGTCTTTCCTTAGCCAACACATAATTCACTAAGCTATGGCGACCACGTGAAATGTTGTATGAATTGATTTCCACTCTTTCTCAAAGGGTGATCTTCTTATTTTTGTTGTTGTTCATGTTTTTCTCTCGGGGAGGAGAATAAATAATAACTCATTGATGCTACTTTTCATTTTCATTTTGTTCTTTATTCTGGACAGAAATATCCTTCCATTTATTTTCAATTCTCTGCATAAATTCTCAGAACTGAGTGTGTTATTTCCCATCAATTGTCAGGCATGATTCACGCAATCATTATCTTGTTATTTAATTGACTAAACAAATTATCAAGTTATCTGAAATCAGACAGATCTGACAATTCTGCATAATATTAAAAATGATTTTCTAATATCAAATGCAATGAATGAATGAATGAATGCATATAATTATTGCGTTTAAGTTTTTTTTTTTTTTTTTTTTTTGATATATATGACCACAACGTAAATCCCACGTTATTTAGAAAATCCCCAGTGATATGTGAAGTAATTAGAACATGATTTTATGAAGTTTAATATTTAACTGGCTTGTAATTTAATTTTTTTAAGAGTATACAGCACAGCAAAATTCTTAGTACTCAAATATATTTTGGAAAAAAAATTCCCACAGGCTTAATACAATTGCACAAAGTTCCGGTATGACTTCACGACAGTATTTAGAAGATCATTTGAAGGAACGGTTATGTAATCGCTAAACCTCAAACAAAAGTCAACCGAAAAACTTGCTCATGGTGCCACCAGCAAACAAAACTTGTACATTGAATTCCAAATGGGTTAAATTGAGTGCTTCACCTTAATGGATATTCTACTAAATACAAATGATAACATTTTCAAATATTAGGCCTTTGAATTTTAAATTTACTCAGGGTTCTCCTTGGGGATACCTGTGGAGTCATCTGAAATTTTTCCTTATTTTTCTCTTGTTTTATGAAAAACATTAAAAAATTTTTTGTTTTATAATAAAACAGAAATAAATTAAGAAAATAAATATATTAACTATAAATTTGTATACAAACTTTTGGCTAAAATTCATGAAATTCCTAAAATATATTGCCGTACTAAGACTTTTGCTGTCCACTGTATGTTAAATTAGTTTGATTTTTTAAGTGCATAATTTACTGTAAGTGACATAAAAATGACTTCAAAATCACCTGAGATTTACTGAAATTAATTTGGTTTTCTAAAAGAAGA
The DNA here is from genome assembly GCA_936449025.2 of Sarcophaga subvicina. Lineage (NCBI taxonomy): Eukaryota > Metazoa > Arthropoda > Insecta > Diptera > Sarcophagidae > Sarcophaga > Sarcophaga subvicina. The sequence goes on from OW388081.2 coordinate 31,693,286, forward strand.
ATAATTGTACTTAACTTAACTTCAAAAAATACATGTGTCCTGCTTAAAAGACAGCTTCAATTATCACGCTGATTAATGATACCGGACATTTAGTTGGAATTTACAATGTTATATATTATGAATACACAATCTTACTTCTTATCAGCTCTAGTCGTTTTATGCAAAACGCAAAAGACAAACAGTGAACCTGAATAAAATTTTAAACATGTAAAGAATCCAACTGGACTGTGTTATTTCTACAGAATTCGTAAAAAGATTACAGTTTTTTACTACTTGTGAAAAGAGTTATTGCAAAAAAAATAAACGAAAAAGAAATGTTAAACAAAACTTGAGATACGTTTGTTCTCACAAAGTAATTTAATTTTGAACATGTTTTTACATTTGGTTTTACAGTGCCACAAACTGGTGGTATTAGCTTTGTCGAATATAAATCATAAACACTTGTATGAGAATTTGAATTCCCCTTTTTAAGTTATTGATCACTGTTTTGGTATAGTTGACTACCAGTTATGTTAGCGCAACAAGCTCTTGCAAATAAAGCTAAATGCCATGAAAGCATAAAAGCATAGAAGATTTGTTAGCTCATTTTGATTTGCAGCTTCCCATTGACTACACATGATACATACAGCTTCTTTGGGATCTGGTTTTATAGCAAAAATATAGTAGATACTATCACATTGAGCGACAGCTCCCATAATATAAAGGGTGTTTTTTATGTTTTATAGAGGTATAGAAATTTAAGGTGCAATAAAACAATGATGGATTATTCGACTGACATGAATTTTATTTATCCGAAAGATAATCTTGTGGCATTACATTTTAAATACGATTTTTGGCATATGACCCCCACGGCTGGCGCGGATGTAGTCCAATCTGGACGTTCAATTTTCGATGACTTTTTCCAACATTTGTGGCCGTATATCGGCGTTAATACGGCGAATGTTGTCTTCCAAATGGTCAAGCGTTTGTGGCTTTACCGCATAGACCAATGACTTTACATAACCCCACAGTAGTCTAGCGGTGTTAAATCATAAGATCTTGGAGGCCAATTCACAGGTCCAAAACGTGAAATTAGGCGGTCACCAAACGTGTCTTTCAATAAATCTATTGTGGCACGAGCTGTGTGACATGTTGCGCCATCTTGTTGAAACCACATCTCCTGAACATCATGGTTATTCAATTCAGGAATGAAAAAGTTAGTAATCATGGCTCTATACCGATCACCATTGACTGTAACGTTCTGGCCACCATCGTTTTTGAAAAAGTACGGACCAATAATTCCAACAGCCCATAAAGCGCACCAAACAGTCAGTTTTTCTGGATGTAACGGTGTTTCCACATACACTTGAGGATTACCTTCACTCCAAATGTGGCAGTTTTGTTTGTTGACGTAGCCATTCAACCAGAAGTGCGCTTCATCGCTAAACAAAATTCGCTTATGAAAATCGGGAACAACGGTAATCTCGTTTTGGGGCCACTCGAGGAATCTACGCCTTACTTGATGATCGTTTGGCTTCAAATCTTGTACGAGTTGGATTTTGTAAGCACGCAAACCAAGATCCTTCCGCAAAATCTTCCATAAAGTGGATAGACACAGATCCAATTCCTGTGCTCGATGGCGGATGGACTCATTCGGGTCTTCCTCAATGCTACGCTCTACAGCAGCAATAGCTTCTTCTGTACGCACCGTACAGCGTCTCTGGGGATGCGAGTTATCAATAAGAGTAAACGTGGTGCGAAAACGTTCCATGGTTAATCGAATTAAATGCTCTGATGGACGATTTTGTCGACGATAAAATGGACGTAGTGCGCGATACGTTTTCCGCACAGAACCATTATTTTCGAAATAAAATTGCACTATTTGCAAGCGTTGTTCAGGCGTAAGTCAATTCATGATGAATTGCCAAACTAAACTGAGAATAAATCACTTGACAGCTGTTAAATCGGTTGCCATCTTGAATAGTAATGCCAACTTAAAGTTCTATACCTGTATAAAAAACACCCTTTACATAAATATGTACATAATTGGTCATTACAACACTTCAACACCGAACGACAGATTTTTGAAAATATTTTCCTGGAGAATCAATCGCCGAAGAAATATTTCAATATTTTGTATCCACTCGATCAGGTGAAATATTTTGGAATCAGTTGTCTCTTGAATTGTTGCAGATTTCAGGCCGAAAGACATAAATGGTCATTACAGCCGTTTAGTCAGGACTGCGACCTAGTTTCTCACACCACTTATGTTGTGTGCGTTATTTTTTCTACATGAGTGGCGGGACGTACAGTTTAAAGTCGACTCCGAAAGACAGATTCTTGAGAGAAGCTTTTCAGTGCAATTTTATTTATTATCAGAGTTTTTGCCAGAAATCTGCTGAGAGGAAGTCGCCGAAGGAAAATTTTTTATATTTTGTTGCCAGGTACAGGTAGGATATTGAGCGATTATTAGATCTCTGTTGACCAAGATTGATCACAGTTTCTTGGAGTTGGCCTATAGAAGATACCAACATAACGGTCGAATGTATAGAAACACAACAATATAAGAACTAATTCGAATGAATTTAAACGTAAGATTGGGATTCATCTCTAGACGGGCAAACAAAACATTTCAGAAAGTTCTTACTTCTGAAACGCACTTGCAGAAGATCCACACTAAGCTTGATTTTCTTGTATATACATAGCACATTACATACATACATAATTGGCACATGCAGTCCTTCTGTCTGGATCACGGCATAGCTTCTCACACTATACATGTTTTGTATGTTAATTTTGTACATGAGTGGCGGGATTTGACTCCAAACGACAGATTTTTGAGAAACTCTTCTTTCACTCCAACAAAGTGTCATTCCAAGGCAATTTTGAAATTTTAAAAAGCTGCATTAGGGCCTTATAAAAATATTTCGGCATGGAAGTGTTGTGGTCTGTAAAAAGTAAATCGTGTGTTATAATCTAAACTTTACAAGGTAATATGGAAAATATGACTTATGATATATGATTTCTGAGTGGGATTTTAAGAGAGTCATCTATTCAACTATTGGGTAGATATGCTAAGGTAGTGCAATCAATTGGTCTATTTTGCGCTTGCCTCGCCATTGTCTCTATTGTATATCCGGCAGCAGCATTGACCCAAACAATACGTAGGATCGTTTTTATAAGTATCACTCTCTACCTAAGGTTTGATAAAAACAAACGTGCTTCTTTCTGCAATGCATTATTAATGAACAATGTTCTTGGAATTTTCACATTGGATTTAATGTAACTGTCCTTCTGTACAACCATACCTTAAGTGTAATATGTCCGATCAGAAAACTGGGTTATATTCTCGAACTATTTCTGGCAAATCAGATTCAAGGGTAGACACTGTCTCAAGCACATCTGGCTCGAGAACTATCTCCTTCGCCTCTTTATTTGATGTTCTTTGTAAACTTCAGGTTTTAGAGCCGTATGGATTCCACGTTAGCGATGTCCTAGTGGCAGTATTTCTTCAGAATGTTAAATATACCAACATATCCTGCATCTGGTTTTTGATGAGGAACTGGTTATGTTACCTTACCATATATTAGAGCAGACTTTACACATGTGATGCATAATCTTTGAGTGGTTCATCTGTTATTTGCATCTATTTTTGCGCCGACTTATTTTTTCACATACCAGAAGTTATCTACGTACTTAATTAACAGTTTGCTATTGGGTCCGGGTTGCAAATTAGGCGCTAATCTTTTCCACGACTATTGATTTTGTTTGCATCTGTCTTATGTCTTATGACAATGTTCGTATTCGAAATTAAGCTGCTACGAATAAAATTAACGCAGAAAACATGAGTGACATGAGAAGCCAGACGTCGGCAATTCTCACTAAAGGATAGTAATAGACAATAATGTGAATAGACGCGATAAGACGAAAGGCCGCGGTTCAAACCCTAGCTCAGACAACACGAACAAAACGAAATATACAAAAAAAAATTTTCCCGCATCTTTCTTTTCTGGCAAAAACTCTAAGAGTAAATAAAACTGCCATGTAAAGATTCTCAAAAATCTGTCGTTCGGAGTCGACTTTAAACTGTAGGTCCAGACCAGTGTTGCAAAATTGATGTTTGGAAATGGTACTGAACTGAAAGAGTACTTTTTTGTATCAAATTGTGCTTTTGTAAAAAAGTATTAATACACTTACGAAATGGCATAGAAAAACTAACGACTTATATATGTTTCTCATATACAAAACAAAAACAGCTGATTCGGAACGTAACAGAACGTAAAAGCCCCGTTTAGTCAAACGTCGACGAAACGTACGTTCGTTTTTAGCATATGAAGAGCAAATTAATACTTACCGAAATTACATTACGGTTTGGCAAGTGTTCTCATTGCGTTTTGTATTATAAAAACGAACGTACGTTCTGTGGACGTTAAGCTAACCTTAGGCTAAAGACTGCCTTTAGCATTACTTTGAACATGTTGCTAATCCATTAATAGTTGAAAAACGCAAATTATAAAATATGTACTAATAAAAAGTATTGAAAGTGTTGCGGGGGTACTGCGGTATTTTTGAAATGGAAAAGTAATGAAAAAAGTACTAAAGTACAGAATTTATCAACACTGGTCCAGACACTCATGCACAAAATTAATATAAATAAAATGGGTGGTGTAAGCCTGACTAAAGGATTGTAATGACCACTAATGCATGTATACATACATATATATATGTATATGTATGTGTACATGCAGTCTTTGGTATTTAAATTTCATGTGTTTTAATAAATTCGTTTATTTCTTCCTATTTTTTTTTTCTTTTCATAACATTCTGACACCCTTAATATGTTCAGATGCCTGTATTAATCCAAACCTACGATCTGGCTTATGTGTCTCAATCTATTACTGCAACAGTTTACGTAGTGTTTTAGAAAAAATCAATTTGTCACAACAAGAAGTACAATTTTTACGGGAATCTCAGTGTGAGAGTGGTGCAGGCAATCCACCGTATGTTTGTTGTACGGCTGATAAAAACTATAATAAAGCGCCAACCACTGCGGCCACTGTTGTCACTGAAAGGCCATTGACAAGAAATGTTTCACCAAGTAATGGCAAAGGAAATGTATTGCCAGAGCCACCAAATTGCGGTCATCCACCACTTGGATCGAAGATTTACAATGGCAAAGACACACTATTGGATGAATATGCCTGGATGGTATTGCTCGAATACAAAAGCAATAGTAAGTGTTTGTTTTTTTATAATTATTCTGGTTTTTTCTAACAAATATTTTTATTGTTTTTGTTTGTTTTTTTTTTTTTTTTGTACAGGCAACAATCAGCCTGTTTTGAATTGTGGTGGCAGTTTGATTAATCAACGTTACGTGTTAACTGCTGCTCATTGTGTTAAAGGTGAAATTGAAACTGTGGTTGGACCACTGTAAGTAAATTCGTATTTAAAGTAATATTTGAATTTAAATATGCTGGGGGTGTTTGATTTTAGTACCCGCATTCGTTTGGGTGAATATGATCTGAATTCGGAAATCGATTGCATGGGCCAGGATTGCAATAATAAAGTTATAGAATTGGAATATGAAGAGCTGATACCACATCCGCAATATGATCCAACAAATATAAATCGCCATCATGATATTGCTCTTATACGTCTGGCACAAGACGTACAATATAGTGATTTCATAAAGCCTGTATGTTTACCATTGCCCAAAACAAGACAAGATATATCTACGGGAGAAATTCTAACTGTGGCCGGCTGGGGTCGTACGTTATTAGGTAAGCATGTATCATAAATTTAAAACCATTTGATTAAGGAAAGTTTAATACAAACAATTATTTACCGTTCTTAGCTCGCCAATCGAATGTTAAGAAGCAATTGGAAGTTCCCATTAACAATCATGATGCCTGTAAGCAAAAGTTCAAAACCCGAAATGTTGTTATTGCTCCCACACAGTTATGTGCTGGCGGTGAGTTTGCTAAGGATAGCTGTGATGGTGATTCTGGTGGTCCATTAATGCGTCAGGCGCAAAGAAACAATTGGTACTTGGAGGGCGTAGTATCGTTTGGTAATCGTTGCGGTCTCGAGGGTTGGCCCGGTGTTTATACACGGGTTTCTGAATATACTGACTGGATACAGGCTAATTTAAAACCTTAAGCTGCTTTTAAATAATACTAGAAGGCCAATATAAAAGTGAAATTAATTGGTTGTAGAATTTTAAGACAAATTTAATATGTTTTTATAAAATAAAATTATTTAAAGTAATTCCTTTGTTTAGCTACCGGTTGAAGACGCCGTGGTCTATTATACGCGAGGCGTCGGTTCAAACCCCAGGTCAGGCATCTCCAACTGAACGAAATATGAAAAAATATTTCTTCGGCGACGTCCTCCCAGCAGATTTCTGGCAAAAACTCTGAGAGTAAATAAAATTGCCACGAAAAGTTTCTCAAAAAACTGTCGTTCGTAGTCGTCTTTAAACTGTAGGTACCGCCACTCATATGTAAAATTAACACACACAACATAAGTGGTATGAGAAACTAGGTCGTAATCCTGACTATAATAATAATAAAATAATTTTCGAAGTCGCCGTGGTGTAGTAGGTAGTGTGTTGGCTTACTATTCGTAAAGCCCGGGTTCGCATCCCAGGTCAGACATCAAAAATGAAATATGAAAAAAAAAAAATATTTCTTCGGCGACTTCCTCTCAGCAGATTTCTGGCAAAAACTCTGAGAGTAAAATAAATTGCCATGAAAAAGTTTCTCAAAATTCTGTCGTTCGGAGTCGACGTTAAACTGTAGGTCCCGCCACTCACGTATAAAATTAACGCACACAACATGAGTGGTGTGAGAAGCTAGGCCGTAATCCTGACTGAAGGGTTGTAATGGCCAATTATGTATGTTATGTATGTATGTGAATAATTTGACATCTGGCACCCTTGCTGGTGGCGATTTATTAGTTCCCAATTGCTTAGATCGGACAGCTTATTGTCACACGCATCAGTAAAGCTCCCAATTGAGTAATGGCTGAAGCTTGATTATACGAACCTTTGATATATTTCGTTAGAAAAATTTGTTGTCAACGTCATGTGAGATAAAAAAGTTTCCCATTGCAATAGAACATCGATTATGTCAATAACAATGCTATCTCTTTGATTCCTCTCTTGTTTGCCGCATACAGGTTTCCCCAAATACAGCTGTAAGTAGTTGATACGCTCGTAGCATGTACTTGAATCTAAAACTGCCAATTCGATTTCGGTGGACCACGAAGTTTATAACGACCATAAAATTCAATTCGTTACTAATCTACAGCGACAAAATTATTGGGATTATTAAAAGCTGAACGACTTTCAGCTCATTTTTCGACTAGTGTAAATTTTTCATCACTGCCGAGTAGCGTATTATCAAAGCGAATGATTCTGTTATCTTATGCGTACATAGTTGACCTTCTGTAATATCTATGAAACAAAACGTAGGAAGAATCATTTTTTTTTTTCTAATGTTGGTCTGCCACGTGAGATAAGTATGAGAAGAGTAGTAAGAAAGACTCTAAAAAATATCAAGAAACAACTGCTAGCAATCTGCATGAAAATTGGTAACATTTTCTCTTCCCAAACTATCAAAGACATACGGTTCTCTGTTTCAAGTAGTACCATCTTTGGCGATAAATATTCTGTTGTCATATTTGTAGCTGTCAATACTTTCGTTAGTTCATAAGACGAGCTTCTGTTTTCTTCTTTTTCAGAGTCTTCAATAGCAGGAATATAACATATATACATACATAATCGGTCATTCGTTGTAAACTGGAAATGTCTGACCTGAGGTTTGTACCTTGGTCGGACAGCTAACATGGTACAGACTGCGACAACTTCAATCAATATCAAGAGCATATCAAAAACAGAAAATTCAAACTTTTTACTTTCATCCAACACTTAACATTTAATTCCTTCCTTCCTAAATTCCTTCTTAATTCCTTCTTAATTCCATAAATAATGTATCATCTACGATAAAACTTCATAAAATCCATAAACATACACCAAAGAATCCCTAACAAAAGTTTTAAATTTCCTTTTTTTATTTGTTTTAAAATAAGGGTGATAATAATACTGACGAATTAAAAAAATATCAGACATCTAACATTTTCTAAATTAAAGTTATATAGTCTCAAAAGTTGAAATGTATCATTTTTGATACAAAGCTCGATCTACGGGTTAAGGTGACGGAACTGTATGACTTCCCTATACAAAAATATTCAAATTTTACATCCAAAAAGTATACATACGGTTAACAAATTTCAGAAATTTTTTAACCAATCCGTTTTCGTAGAAAATATTTATAATTGTCTGACAACTTTCCTCGATTTTAAGACGGTCTTGGTTAAAAAATTTCTGAAATTTGTTAACTTTTGTGGGCCTTGGCAAATTACAGAAATTTTTTAACTAATCCGTTTTCGTAGAAAATATTTATAATTGTCTGACATCTTTCTTCGATTTTAAGACGGTCTTTTGCATTGGTTCGGAAATTTGTGAATTTTGTTAATCGGATGTATACTTTTGTGGGCCTTTGCAGGGCCACAATTCAGCTCAATTTCAGAAATTTTTTAGCCAATGTAAAAGACCGTCATAAAATCAAGGGAACTAAAAAGACTTTAAACGAGAGCGGATTGGTTAAAAAATTTCTAAAATTTGTTAACCGTATGTATATTTTAGTAACTGTGTGTAAATGCCTCTTTGCCCGTTCCCATAATCTACTTTCCTATTTTAAGCTTAATATACTGCATATGTAGATGCCATTCCCTGGGTGTTGCTCGTAAAGAAAAACAAAATATCTTCGAAAGCCAGCAACATTGAGTTGACTGGTAGTATTAGAAAGCTGTATGCGATCATGTTGAAAGTGGTATTGTGTAAAAGACTTTCTCATTTTAGTGATCAAGAAATTGCAGTTGGTTTTAAGCTTTAAATTGTTGATAATTAAACATTAAACATCACAATGGTTCTCATTTTTTCCTCAGACGCTTTCTTTGCAAGTGAATCACGACTTTTCCTTCACCTGTTATTATGAATTGCTTGCTATTCAAGCAAATAAAATCTGTCAACCAAAAACATTTTGTAACTCAAATCAGCAGAATTTTCTTTTCTGATTCTTTTTTTGCTTTCACTTCTTTTCATGAGGTATTTATAACTATTCAAATATGAATAATGTGATGTTTTTTTTTTGAATTTTTATTCTTGCAAGCACCTTAAAAAAAGAAGAAAATGCATGCATAGAGTAAACTTTTAGCATAAATTATTATAAAGTATTAAATAAAATAAGAGTAAAAAAACAACAACAACAATAACAACAACGCTTGTCATGTGTTATATGCAGAAAAGTTAGTGCAAAATTTTAAGTATCAACACATAATTTATCATAAATTTCCCATACACACGATATACTTTAGAAACGGCTTTGGTTTTTGTTTTCCTTTTAATTTAGGATTATTTTGTACTCTAAAGTGTGGGTATAATGTTGGCCATTTCATTTGACATTTGGTTCTTTTTGAAGTCATCGTAGGCTAGTGGGTAGTGTATTGGCTTATTAGACGTGAGGCCACGCTTCAATTTCCAGGTCAAACATTTCGAAAAAAAAAAAAAAATACGAAAAAATATTTCTTTGGCGACTTCCTCTCAGCAGATTTCTTGCAAAAAGTCTCCGAGAGTAAATAAAATTGCCATGAAAACTTTATCAAAATAAAAAAATCTGTCGTTTGGAGTCGACTTTAAACTGTGGGTTCCGCCACTCATGTATAAAATTTATACATACAACATAAGTGATGTGAGAAACTAGGTCGTAATCCTGACGGAATTGTATTGACCAACTATTTATGTATGTGTGGCTTTATTTTTGCAATCGTAATAACCCAAAACAATTACGAATAACGTATGTGGACTGCGATCACATTTGAGTTTCAGTACTTTATCCTCGACAAACGAAATCCTGACATAGTTGCCTGAGGCGTCTCGTTGCTAAACGGACAACTATAAATCTGGTGTTAGGATTAAATGGGTTTCTATACTATTGCCTGCTTTCGTCTTCCAAACCATAATATGGTTATAAATGCGTACATATGTATGTGCGATTACAGAGAACAAATTCGTTTGATTTTACTTACCTTGAGGAGGTCTGAAAATCGTTTTTTTTCTTCCAATTCCACGTTTATTTATTTATTTATTTATTTTATTTATTAATCATAGCACAACAAGATAATAATCTTATAAATGAAAGTGCTATGGGAGGACATCAAATAGGAAAAAGTAATAACAAATCGCTCATTATATGAGTAATGAATTGTTTCAAGTACAGTATAAATAAAAATGAATAAGAATAATAACATGATTTAACCTCAGGAAATAGCAATCGATACAAAAAATTAAGATAAGAAAATGAGTATATGTAAAAAACTAAATTAGGAAAGATACAAATATAGAGAAAAATACAAACAAGGAAATATATTCATATAATGAGATACAATGAAACTTAAATAATAAATTAGAAAAATGAAAATAATTAATCACTAATAAAAATTAAGAGTAAAAATGTATAAAACAATCAAAATATATTACAAACTACTTAAACAGATTGTATAACTCCTTTTTGAACTTAGTTGCATTGCCTATGTTCTGAATATAATTAGGTAGTGCATTCCAAAGACTGATGGTGTGTATAAAGAACTGTCGTTTCGACAAAAGAGTCCTATGCCTTAATTGGATAATTTTCCTACCGCGGTTGGATCTAGCAAATCTAATCCTGCTAAATAAGTATACTGGCTGTTCCAAAGTAATAATCTTATGGAGGAGAATTAGGCACTTAATATTCAATAGATTATCAAAATGAATACCACATATCTGGTAAGAAAATTGTGATATATGGTCCCGACGTCCCTTAATAAATACATATCTGGCTATGTTATTATAAGCCAAGTTGAGTTTCCGCCTATCATCCGCATCACAGTTTGCGAAAATTTCCGATCCATATAAAAGAACAGGAATCAAAAACGTTTTTGCCAGTTGCAGGCGTATAGCAAAAGGAGTCGAATCTATAACAGCCCATAAGTTCCTAAGCATACCATAAACTTTACCAACGATGACATTAATGTGGCTAGACCACGTTAGCCGACCATTAAAGATAACACCCAGATTAGATGCCGATTCAACAAAATCAATTTTATTCCCCCTGATAATAATTTCCGGCACATCAAACGCTCTCTTAGACCTGGAGAGCAATAAACATTTCGATTTAGAGGGATTAATACAAAGTCCATTAGCACTAGCCCAGTTGTCAATTTTCCGTAAATCATCGTTAATCGTATCTACACATAGTCGGATATTATCAATACAAGCGCTCCTATAGAGCTGAACGTCATCAGCGTACATATGTACGCTACAATTATCCAAAACATCAGGCAGGTCGTTAATGTATATACAGAACAAAAGGGGCCCTAAAATTGATCCCTGAGGAATACCTCTTCCAACGTGTACCGAATTCGAGATGTTGCCGTTTAGGTAAACTCGTTGAGATCTGTTAATGAGATAGGAACGTATAAGGCTGCAAGCTGAATTAGAAAAATGAAAGAGGGTCTGTAGCTTTCTCAATAATATTCTGTGATCAACTGTATCAAAAGCCTTAGTGTGATCCAAAAGAACCAAAAACGCTATGTAATTTTCATCCAGCTTCAACCTAAGGTCATCAACTACTTTGACTAAAGCAGTAGTGCAGCTCCTAGCTTTCATAAATCCCGACTGTTTATCAGATAAAAAATTATTACTCGTGAGATAATCGTTCATTTGTCTAGCTATGAGGTTTTCCATAACTTTGGACAGGAACGGAAGAATGGCAATTGGCCTGAATTCATTGTTAGATTTAGGAATTGGGATGATTTTTGACCGTTTCCATTCATCAGGGAAAGAGGACATAGTTAAGACTGAATTGAATACATGAGTAAAATACGGTAAAAGTCTAGGTGACAAAGCTTTTAAAAACAGAGGATCTAAGTCATCAGAACCAATCGCATTCGATTTCACAGAAGATAAGCATTCCAAAACCTCGAGCTGACTAACACAACGAAAACTAAAGGGGTTTTCTAGCGGAACAAAACAAAGGTCATCATATAGGTTACTGTCAGGTGTAGGAACATTAATATTAACAAATTTGTCATTCAGAACGTTTACATCGACATCAGGAGAAGTATTATGGCATTTATGTCCAATACCAATATCGCGGATTACCTTCCATTTAGCTCTATTATCTAATGCGGAAGCGAACTTCCTGCCGTAAAACATTGTTTTTGCAATTTTAATGTGTTTGGTAACCTCGCTACGAGCGGCTTTATGAACGGCTTTCAGATCATCCGTTCTGAACCTCTTCCATCGCCGATAGGCAATGTCGCGCTTATCAATTAATGCTTTAATTTCAGCATTAAACCACGGTTGGTGTTTGGCTTTAACAAGTTTTGTTTTGACAGGAACACAACTGTCATATAGCAGACGCACATTTTCCTGAATTAGTGCCACCTGGTCGTTTACATTACCCAGTGAGTAGATTTGATCCCAACAGATATCATCAACACTTCTGTTCAAAACTGTAAAATCGATACTTTTAAAATCACGGTATGTAATATACCTGTCCTCATGACTCGTAGACAGATTATAAGTTAAGAAGAGAAGATCATGATTGGAAAAGCAAGAGGCTGAAATTTGATCATATAACAGTACCTTAGTCATATCATTAACAAATACTAGATCGATTAGACTACTGGAAGAAGAATGGAAGTGAGTTGGCAAGGACACATTCACAGGTTTTCTTTCGATATGTAAAGGACTTTATATTTTTATATAACCTAGTTGGTTGGAGGGTATCCAAAATGTTGAGCACTCCATGACTCTTGACATAAATCAAGCATAATTTGACTGAAGTCACTGTGCTCTGCAGTCGCCATAGCCTAGTAGGTAGTGTGTTGGCTTAATACAGTTGAACCACAGTTCAAACTCCATGCTAGACATTGAGTTAAACAGTACAGGAAATGTAAATATAGGAACAGATCTTTAGAAGTCGCCGTAGGGTAGTATGTAGTGTGTTGACTTATTAGACGCGAGTTCGAAATTCAACCTAAATCTCAGTCATCTCGAACAAAACGAAATGAGAAAAATATTTCTTCGGCGACTGACTCCCAACAGATTTCTGGGAAAAACTCTGAGAGTAAATAAAAAACTGTCATGAAAATTTGTTTAAAAAATCTGTCCTTCGGAATCGACTTCAAACTGTAGGCCCCGCCACTCGTGTATAAAATTAACACACGCAACATAATTGGTGTGAGAAGCTAGGACGTAATCCCGACGAAGGATTGTTATGATGAATTATGTTTGTATATAAAAGCAAATCTCCTTAGAGTATATTTAAAATTCGTTTTAAACCCATTGTTTTCAAAAAAGAAGAAAAAAATTTCGTTCTCCCAAAATAATATCTTTTTTTTTAATGGCAACATTTGTTACAGTTTTTTTCCACAAAGCAGTTCTATCACATCACATAAATTTGTATGTGTATAATTTAAACGCGTATTAGTTGGATAATATAGTTTTCAACATTTCAAAATAAAACTTTTGATTTTTAAGTGTGTGTGTGATGTTTTTTTAAGGGTTCAACTAAATACAATGCAATGCTGTATGGCATTGTGACGTGGCATATATGTACGTACGTATGCAGAATACCACAAGCCAGTGGTGCAAACAAGGGAAAAAACTTTTCCAGTTGACGAAAAACATGAATTATCAATTTGCCTAACGAATGTTGCAAGGATATTATCTTAAGTACGTGCCACAAGCTGCTTAATATTACGACAAGTGATAAGGCACTAATTTTTTTTTTTTAGCAAACAGCTCAGCAATTGCTGATGAAAACTTTTAAATGATGCATTAAACAATGTAATGAGCAATAGCGGGCGATATTAAAATAGTTCTTTTCGGTGGCTGGAATTAAAATGTGAACATTTTCGAAAATATAATAAGGCTCAGATGTCATGTCATTGCTCCATTCGCAAGACAGGCTCATGTGTAAATAAAGACATAAAGATACAGAGTTGAAAAAGCCTTGTTGAATTACTAAAAAAAAATATAAAAAAAACATTTAATGATCTGGCGAATATCTATATTGGAAATCACTTAGCCCAGAAATTGGAATTCAAAAATTCTTATTAAAGTTAAATCAGTTGCCTTGTCCTTTTCTGAGTTGGAACTACTGATTCAAAATAATTTTTAACTAATCCGTCCAAAGATGTAGACGTTCCTATATACACTCTTCTTCATTCCAAGCTAATTCAAATATTTTTAAAGTATTCCATCATTTGGGAAACTTTAAAAACCACAAAAAGGGTTGGCTAACACAATAACATCTTTCCCAGCTTATGTTTCGGAGTAAGTCCAACTTACTCCTGTTTAAAATTCATATCTGCCTTCAATCTGTAAAAGATCATCAATTATGTGTGAATGTTGTACGATAAGAACGGCTCACAATTTTGCCTGGATAACAATAGGTCTTCCGAAAACATACGCCATTGAAGTTTACAACCCCTCAGTCAGGATAACGACCTAGTTTCTCACACAACGTACGCTGTGTGTTAATTTTATACATGAGTGGCGTGACCTTCAATTTATAGTCGACTCCGAACGACAGATTCCTAAGAAATTTTTCATGGGAATTTTATTTACTCTGGAGGACTTTTTGCTATAAATCTGCTGAGAGGAAATCGCCGAAGAAATATTTTTTTCATATTTTGTTTTGTTCGAAATGTCTGACCTGGAAATTGAAGCATGGCCTGACGTCTAATGAGCCAACACACTACCAACTAGACTACGGCGACTTACTATGTGTTTTCTTTCACATACATACAACCCTTCAGTCAGGATTGCGACCTAGTTTCTCGCATCACTTATGTTGTGTGTGTTGATTTTATACATGAGTGGTGGGACCTACAGTTTAAACTGGACTCCGAACGACAGATTTTTCAGAAACTTTTCATGGCAATTTTATTCACTCTCAGAGTTTTTGCCAGAAATCAGCTGAGAGAAAGTCGCCGAAGAAATATTTATTTTATTTTGTTTTTGATGTCTGGCTGTGTTTTCTTTCAGTCCTTAAAATTTGATGTTTCCTTTTAATTGCCAACAGAGTTCTTGTACCTATTATTTCCCACTCGTTTTCATGGATGTTCCAAGATCCAAGCCATTTAGTTCTCAATATGATGAATTGACAGAAACGTCACTAATACAACCATTCCTTCGTTGAGTATACATTTCCAAATATCTATCCGCACTCTAGAGAAAGATTCGGTAAGCGTGACGTGGCGTGGAAGCATCCTTCCTCGCAAACTCATCTTGCAACCTATTACCGAGATTTTCTACATGACTCGCTAATACATCACCAATATAACCATTCCTTCGTTGAGTATACATTCCCAAATATCTTCCAGTACCATTGAGAAAGATTCTGGCCAAATCAGTGGCGTTGAAGCTCCCTCCTCGCAAGCTCATCTCACAGTCCATTACCGCAAATTCTTACATGATTTGGGATCTAACTAATTTTTAGCTCCAAAAATATCATATTGACGATTTGACGATTTATGCCCTTATTTTGACGATTTTTAGAAATGAAAAATTTACATCATATTCCTTACTTTAGTACAACAAAAGTCCCTTTATGCCAATTTAGGTATTACATTTTTAAGTTACTTTCGAATACCTGTGATGATTTTTCTATATTTTATTCCTTTTTAATTCCTTAAAAGCCAAAAAATTACAACTCCTAAATAACCTCGTAGTTGAGAATAATTTATCACTTGTCGTTGCAGACAATTCGAGTATAGCTTCTAATATTACCATCTGAAGAACAAAGGCAAGCGCCGTTATTGTTTCTTTTTTTTCATTGTGTTTGGAACTATGAAAATATGTTATGGGAAGAAGGAAAGAGAGAACCACGTTTATGGACACTAGGCTTGTATATTTTTATACCATAAGTAACAGGAAAAACCTCTGCAGGAATTGAGTTCCACATACGAATAGTCCGACTAAAAAACGTACTTTTTCTGTAATGCAGTGTGCGATCCACTGGCCAATCGACCACATACGGATGTCCTGGCCGAGAAAGACGAGCATTACGTAGGAATATATGATTCTCGGGAACAAGTCCCCTTATTTTGTGCGAGCAAAATCCTTTTGTAGTAGTGATAGAACAGTGAAACACAAACCACATTGCAACGATGCACCAATGATTCAATGGAGTTGGATACACTACCGTCATTAACGAGCTACTACGGCCTCTCCTGTACACGATCGGAAACCTCAAAATAGACGTTGAGACACCGACCTATACATGAGAGTTGTATTCCAGTTTCGGCCGGTTACAAATGGTGTAAATAGTAATATCATAAGATCTTAAGAAGGAACTGAAGGAACAGAAAAATGTGTCGGTTGTAGCCAACATTACACTGAATTTTCATGCATAGAATGTGAAGAGCTTCTGACTCCTTAATATTTACACCACCCATAGATATAGATGATGCAATATTAATGCTGCCCTTATGTGTCAATAAAGAACACTGGGGTAGATTGTTTAAACCTTAAAAAAATTTTTCCTGAAAATGATATAACATTTCTCCATTTTTGGAAAAAAAAATTTATAAATGAAGATGAGGGACGCTAGCTTTAATTTGTAACAAATTTTTTTTAAATGTTTTATTTTTGAACTCAGATATGTAGTACATACATTTATATGTTTTAATACAATAGAAATAATTTTAATTTTTAAAAACTTTTAATTAATTTATTTATTTTTTCTGACGATTTTTTGACGATTACAATAAACATCTTTGACGATTTTGACGATTTATTCTTAAATATTTAATGATTTGGTCCCTCATTCAACTGGCAGCTATGGATCTAACAGAGGTAACTCTATATTTTCCTTCTCTTACCGAGTCAGCTGCGCCAGATTATCTTACACTATCGAGTTTACCTTATAAAATCCAAAAGACCAGACTGCCAGATAGTGTTGCTATATCCCTAATTATTCTCCAGTTTTCTCCAAAAACTTCCACTCTTGCCCTCTTTATGTACATATACCAGCTTCTATTCATTCTTATTAATAAGTCTCGTTGTAAAGCGTTTTCCATAATCATAGAACCTTCTGGTATACGGGAGTCGCGATTCACACGATTCTCCTATCATTCTAAACATAGCATTCTCCAATGCCCTAGTTTTTAATGCCATATGCAGTAGACTTAGAGCTTCAAGTGTCGCTGAAGGATAGTATTTCATTCATGTTAAACCAACACACGTTACTTTAGATACCTTGTCCAACTGCATTTGAAATGTTTTCAGATATGGTCTGTATGCCCACTCAAGGGCCTTGTAGTTCACTTTGGGCCAATCATCATGGCATACATCCGGTGCATAGCCCCTGGGTTACATTGCCAGGTCATACATACATTATCAGATGTTAAGTAGGTTTACCAAATCTTCCAACGTACAGCAGCACTCGGCGGATGTTAGGCTTATATGATAGCCTTATATTTTCCACTCCCAATTACTTGAGTCTGAATCCACTCGATAATACGCTTTAGTAGACTAATTTTGAATATCCTCGGCTACTGGAAAAAATCCGATGTGGTGCAAATTGTTGTATATTTTGTTTTGAAAATATTTTTACGAAATTTTGTTCATATGAATACCACGACGGCATCCGAACACCATGTATTTGTGTATGTATGAGTTGGCATTAGAATGTTATCGAATCCGATGCGACTAGAAACTGAACACCATGTATATATGTATGAGGAATTTTAGAATGTTATCGAGTACGATGAAACTAGATTTGAGCAATTCTGAGATAATGTCATCGGTATAAGGAGGATATACTGCATGATATAGCCTTTATTGGCTAAGGCACTAGTAGATATTAACCTCGGCTCTGGCGTACGTGATAGCGAAGAATTAGAAAGAAGGGGACCAGAATATGAGAAACCATATATTTAATGTAATGGTGACATTGATTGGGGCATAGATGGTAACTACCATGACAGTTACACAAGCTCCCGAGTACATTTAAAATTTTGATAGCAGTCGATATAACGCCATACATTACATGAGGGTGTAGAGTACCATAAAATCTATATTGGCCAACAGTATCTCATTAATTTGTTTAAGCAGTTCACTAGTCTTGAAGCAGAAATATTTCAATGCTATTTTCTTGTTATGCTCGTTATGTACATTTGCGTTTAAAAGGACTTCTTTATATTTGTTAAAAAAAATTATATTTTACATTCAATTTTCGGGTAAAATTTACTCGTAATTTGATAGTTTATTTCAAATTGGTTTTTATAACACAAAAAAAATCATATAATTTTGGAATAACTAAACCAAGGGAATTAGTTTTAGGTACACTTTATAACAGAACAAGAACAAGCTTTTTTAATTGTTTTCATACGAAAAAGTAAAAGAAATATTTGTTTATCATATAATCCAAGGGTTTCTCTGATGAAATAATAAGTTTGTATACAATATCTTTAATTATTTTACACACTGTATACAGGTGTTATTTGTATTTATGCATGAACTTTCCTTCCCTTGCATAGGTGTGTGATCAATATGCATTCGTGGTAAAAGCTATTAGAGCCAGTTTTTCTTTCTGTTTTTTTTGCTGATTGTAACCACAAGTGCACACGAAAAAAAATCAGAGAATAAAAAAAGCCGAGTGTGGTAAAATGAATTTAAAAAGAGAGAGAGAGAGGGAGAGAGAGAGAGAGAAAAGAGTGTGGTAAAATGGATTTAAACAGAGAGAGAGAGAGAGAAAAGAGTGAAGAAAATAGTTTTAAAATAAAAATGGAAAAAGTTTTAACTTACTGCTGCTCAACAGCTTGTGCCAGTTTTGAAACACTCTAGTCCACAGTCACCACCATCGTCATTCGATTGTGCAACATGAATCTCTTCCTCTCTCTGCAAAAGGCTTTTCTATTGAAGTGTAAAAAATAAAAACTTATCTTACATCAGTGAGGTGGTGTACGCGAGTATGTAGTTGTTAAACAAACGTATACAAACGCAAATATTTTTATTTCCTTTAAATGTATTGGTTGGTTGGTTTACTTGTAAATACATATACAAATATATAAATTTCACTTGCTGTTGTTTACATAAACACATATACACATACACTCACATTTCCATTCACGTGTATTTGAGCTGTAGTTTTGATGGCTATTGAAAATTGCATTAAAGGGCTCTCTTCTCTCGCTCTGTGTGTCCATTTTTATAATTTTGTTTTGTTGTTTTTTTTCGTTGCCTTTATTCTAGTTTTTCGTAAATTTTGCAGTTAAATTTTGATGACTCTATTATGGTTACCAAATTAAATAAAGTTTGTTTTCGATAACAGACAAAAAAATAAAATAAAATAAAAAAAAATTGAAAAAAGTGAAGGAAAAATAAAATTGGAAAAATTGCACTTTTTTAGAGAAAAAGTTTATCTAGGTGGGAATTAAGGCACATGTAAGTATTTTCTCCAATTATAGATTTAGTTTTTCAGTTCTTAAGGAGTTACGTATCATTTCCTTTCATTCTGTGGTGAATGTTAACCTAGAACGGCGGAAATTATTTTGAAAATTCCATTTCAAATCAAATTTTTCCAACAGCATTTTAACACTGAATTGTTTATGATTATAAAAAGTAAGAAGTAATTCCAACAAGACTGTATAGGCCGCCAAAACTGACCAGAAATGATTTAGGAAATCCTGAAATTGGCTTTGAATAATCGGCGACTGAAGGTACATTAGCTAACAGCAGTAGAACGTTTTTCAATAACGAATAAAGCATTTGGTAACCATATAACAAAAACAAAAGCAAATAGATGTCTCAATCGTTTTACATTTACAAGGTTTGTTAGACTAGATTGGCTAACATCAGCACTTCGTTGAATTCAAAGGAGAAGAGGCGGTAATGTCCACCATCAGAAAGAGTCATCTGGGCTGGCATGTGTGCCAGTCCGTCTCCTTTAATGTAAACCTAAGCAAACGATGGCCCGATCCCTTCTCTATTGCATCAGTACTATGTTGTATTCAAAGAAACAGAGGCGATTATGTACACCATCACGAATAGTCATCTGGGCTGGCTTATGTGCCCGTTAGTGTCCTTTAATTTAACCTTAAGCAAATGATAGCCCAATTACTTCTGTATTGCATAAATGAAAGTGAATAGGCGCCTGAAAAACAAGCATGCTGCGCTATTAGACAATACCCTTTAAGAACATTCACTTTCTTAATCGATCATCGGAACTCTTTAGTCATAACAACGACATACAGTGGTGGCCTTATTATTAGAAACGATGTTTCTGGAACAGAGTCCTCGGGAGTGAGGAATCTAAGTTTAATTTGTCCCAATCTGATGGAAAACCGTATGTAAGACGTCCTCCAAACAAAGCCTTTGATCCCAGGTACACACTGAAAAGTGTAAAACAAATTAACAAACATACATGTGGCTAAGTCGTTTCAAATTATAAGGTCACCACTGTAGCTTTTCACACTTTCCACGTTGTGTGTGTTAATTCTGTACATGAGAGGTTGTGGTACCTGCAGTTTAAAGTCAACTCCGAGAGATATATTTTTGAAATGCTCTTCATGTCAATTTATTTGTTCTCTAAGTTTTTGGCAGATGACTCCTTTTCGTTTTTTCGAGATGTCTGTGCTAGACTACGTCGAACATAAGGACATTCACCAAGTAGTAAATGTCCAGTCGAACGTGAAAAATTAGTTGTTTCGTCCGTTCGGATTCAATACTCTGACAACTAACTTATTGGTACAGCAGAAATCATTAGCTTTGGAGTGGAGCCTAATTGTGGCTTTATTGATCGATAATATAGAGGTTTCTGTAGAAGCTCTGGCTAATTTATCCAAATCATTGTTTTGAGAATGACCGGAGATCACCACTTCCCAGTCGACGACATTAATTAATGGAGAGCACATTGAGATGACATTCGAAAGGCAATTTATGGTAGCCGGGCTATCCGTGTAAATCAGTATATTCGCTTACACATCCATACATACATAATTGGTCATTACAAGCCTTCAGTCAGGATTACAACCTAGCTTCTGACACCACTTAAGTTCTGTGTGTGTTAATTTTTATACATGAGTGGTGGGACTTACAGTCTAAAGTCCACTCCGAGCGATAGATTTTTTGAGAGATTTTTCATGTCAATGTTATTTACTTTCACAGTTTTTGTCAGAAATCTGCTGAGAGGAACACGCCGATGAAATATGTTTTTATATTTCGTTTCATTGGAGATATCTGACCTAGGGTTTGAACCGAGGCCTCACGTCTAATATGTCAACACACTACCTACTAGACTACGTCAACTTCGCTTACATCTGCGTCCAAAAAAAAGGCCGCAAGAAAAAGTCTGAGGAGGTCAACATGCACAATCTCGATGGTTAGTTGCATGTGAGATGAACATGCCATCAAATTGCAAAATGTTGAATGTTGCATGAACTGTGTGGCACGTAACAACTACCGATGGAAACCATATTTGTATCGAGATCATCCAATTTAAGCCAAAAGAAGTTGGTAATCAAACGCCAATAGTGCCCGCCTTTAACATTTATGGCCTGACTAACGACGTTCTCAAAGAAGTTTAAAGCGATGTTTCCGCCAGACCATAATCAATGGCAACAAACATATGTACATATATACATAATTGATCATTACAACCCCAGTTAGAATTACGGCTTACCTCCTCACACCACTTATGTTGTGCGTGGTAGTTTTATACACGAGTGACGGGACCTACAGTTTAAAGTCGTCTCCGAACGACAGATTTTTGAGAAACTTTTCATTGAAATTTTGACAAAACCGTAATTTTTCGGGACACATAGAACGCTCTTGGAACTTATAAGGTTCGATTTTCCCAAAAAGTCGGGATTGCTGAAAATGTTTTTTGATCAAAATGTTACCCGTCAGAGCATCTTTTTTGATGAAACAATTTTATTATTTGACCGTGTTGTTGAATGTTATATCCGCTCAAGGTGATTTGGCAGAATAGACGGAATAAATGACAACTAATTTGACAGATGTAACTTGAACAAGATGGCCGTTATCAACTATCAATGTTCGACAGGCCCGATAGCAATGGGATTTGAAGATCTTTTCTTCTCCTTTTGTTATTTAACTAATTGCTCTCTAGTGCAGAATGGGCGTAACTGATTATTATTGTTTATAATTTTTCTTCCTTTTTTTTAACAATCTTCATCTCTAAATGTTCCGTATACATGTATTAATTGACCTGTGCAAGGCAATCAAGCTGGTAATTTTTTAACGTTTACAAAGTCATTTATTACCATAAATTTATACACCTGCGGTTTACTTTATGTGCACTTCAGTTCACAACCCCATAAAAGTTTTTCACCATATATTGTCTTCTGCTAACAACGTACATATGTATGTACATACTATGTTCATCATATTCTAAATGAATTTAAAGACACATACAGTAGTCCATTTGTAGCAGGTGCGATCATAATTTCATCATCATTCATATCAATCGCAATTTTGTAAGGAGGGGTTTTTTTTGCTTTCCATGCAAGAATGCATAGCTTATTGTATGCATAAATAAAATTTCATAACATCCTGCATGGATACAGACACATTATGAACATACTTGCAGCATAAAAAAGTTTAAAAAACCATTACGGACTGGTAATAGAAACTCCCTCTTGTAATCTTAAATACCCCAAGTAATGAATGAATGGTTAGTGGAAGTGTAAGTAGTTTTTAGTTTTGTCTCTTGTTGTTGTTGTTGTTGTTTTTTTTTTTTTCTTATCACTGTATTGGCTATGAAATGTCGATATTATAAATCAATGTTTAGCCAACGTATAAAGACATCATTTTACTAAAGTGTCTGCACTTTAGACTAATAAATTGACTAGAAAAAAGAAAGAAGAATAAGAAAAAAAGTTATAGAAAAAAAATTTTAGTTTTTAAAATGCTGTTTTCTTCTTTACTTTTCAACTAAAAGTCTGATGATGGTAACATTAGTGAAATATCTACAAACAACAATTTAACCATGCATCACTCCAGCCATCCAGCATCCGTTCTATACACACACACACACATACAACATTACATTTATTGCTGTAATATGCTGTGCAGCATAGAGAGCAAGAACAAAAATCCAAAAAAAAACAAAAACAAAAACAAACTAAATGTCTCTATAAAAATCCATACAAAAAAATAAAGTTGGTTCTGACTGTTACTTTTACTGCTACTGGTAGAACTGCTTTATCGTCTTGTTCTCTAGTCCTGCTTGTTGAAATACATATATTTCGTAGTTTATGTGTCTTCAATGCCAAGTTTTTTCTGCCTTTGCTGTTGTTAAACTAAAAATTACAACAAAAAAAAAACAAAATTGTTGTCACAACTTGAGGCATTTGTCTTAAATCTACAGCATACATGTGTGTATGAGTGCGGAAGATGTATGTGTTCCTTGAGTTTACAGAGTATGCATAGGGTTTTGTGCACATATTTGTGGCAAGTTAGTTTGTAATATATTTTCTTATGCATTTTACTCTTTACTTTTAACCCATTATGCTTAACCATAATCTATAAATGAGACGCATACCAATTTTCAACTTGGAAGCTTGTTTACACGGGAAATTTTAAGCATTTTGGGGTCGAACTTAGAAAAAATCAGACTTAAGCAGCATGACTATCATAGCCAACTACATGATCTTAAGTAAGATAAGTTAGTTGCAGGACTAAAGCTTGGAGGCTTTGTTGTCCCCTAATAGTCAACACAGCTGATCTGATAGGTGAGGACAATGTTTAGTATTTTGCGGGATCAGCAATCAGATTTCGTATGTAGGTATACTTCTGGGTGATACATTTACCAGCAGTACTTAGGTTAGGTTAAGTTAGTGTTGTAGCTTTCATACCAAAAGCTCACTAGAGCACGCGTAGCGTCTCCACCAGCAGTACTTGTAGTTGTAAAATATCTGCAGTCCAACAATTTAATCAACGACAGGCACTACAGTTTGTGCAAGGCCTGACCTGTTGGCGGTAATTTTCAGAAAATGGAATCAGTCCATACAACGATTTAATCAGAACAGAATTGTGGCTGTACTTATTTCCAAACCATTTGACATACTGTGGCACAGTGTAATTTTATCATGGTATCAGTAGGTTGCACTTTAGATCTGTTTATATGTATGTCGGATCGAATCACAGCATTTAAGAATAAATTCTGGGATTTGGCAACGCTCTATTGAATTTATATTTCGAAACTATCTGTTCATTCAAACCTATTAATCCATGTATTCAAATTGCTCTCACCGGTCCACTATGTGGCATTTTGCCTGAAAACCTGGCCAAAATTAATAGAACTGTTTTATGAGTTAATGGCTGGAATTTTTTGATAGTGTTAGTGATAATTAGGCCCAAGGATGAACCCAGCTGATTTTGGTTCAAATCGGTCCGTGATTTCGCCTAGCCCCCATACAAATTCCCCTCGAAATTACACTTATTTACACATAATTATGGTAATTATACCAACAATCATGATAAAATTTAGCATGGATCAGTTCTGTGTACTAAGAAATCATGGTGTCAAGTTTGGTGAAAATCGGATCACATTTGACCCTGGTCCCCATATAAAGTCCCCTTTAGAAATTCGCGTTTGCGCTTATAAATGGCTTAAAAACGTCGGTATCGTGATGAAATTCGGTACGAACGTGTATTTTGTAAATCTAAATCATATTACCAAATTTTGTTATGGTCGGTCCATAATTGCCCCTTGGTCCAAAATAGGGCCCCTTAAGAAAATATGTTTAGCAATTATAATTGGCGTAAAAATGTTATTACCTCGATGAAATTCGACATGAACATGTTTAATATGAATGTGAATCATTTATGATCACATTTTATTATGATCGGATCATAAGTTCCCCTAGGTACCACATACGGTCCATTAAGAAAATCATTTTGTTATAATAGTCGATATACATATGTAATTAAGTTTTTAAACTTCTATGATAATTAATATTTATTCATAATATTTATTTTACATTATTTAATACTTAACTTAAAAATACTTTAAAAGTGAAACCAACTACAATCGTTAAAATCGTTATCATTCTCATCATCAATGTCAGGAAGGAGTAATTTAATAGTATCTGATGAAAATGCTTTTCTATTCTTTCGCGATTTTTGTGTACTACAGCTTATAAAAGGGTCACTGATTAAAAGTAACCTATTCAGGACATCCCGATTGGTATCGCTTCTACTGAATCCATATAGTTTTATTTCTCATTCTATTAAGAAATAAGGCCATATAGCTTTATTGCCTATGACTTTATTACACTGCGTCTATTTTTTTTTAATTTTTCAAAAAAAAGTAAAATTTTAAAAAAATCGCCAAAAATAATTGCACAAATTTGCGCAAACTTTTTTTTTTTTTTTGTTCCTGAATTAAGAGAGTACGTATTTTCTTGTGATATATAACATTAAGCTACTAAAAACTACTTTCACCTTTAAAATCCTTATCTTTTTTTTTGGGTAGGGTAAAAAATGTGAAATTTTTATTATTTTTAAATTTTGAACGAATAATTTTAACATTAATATATGAGATATATATATATATATATATAAAAACTCTATTCATTTAGCCACAAAAAAATATCATATAAACCTATTAAAATTTCAAAAAAACACAAAAACTCATTTAATTTTCTTCACTTTCCTGACTTTGACATCGTCTCAAATCTACAAATCTCAACTTAAAGTCGTGAAAATTCACTATATAATGCAGAATTTTGTTATCTATCGAACTTCATACTCAAATTTCTTAAATTTCTTTAAAATCATTTTAGCCTTTTTGGCCAGCTTTTCAGGGTAAATGACACATAGTGCGGTCTAGAGGTCTGTCTAATGAGGTCGTACGAATTAGGGCGAAGACGCTATAGTCTAGTAGTTAGTATGTGGGGTTGTTAGACGTTTTCAACGAAAACGGATTAGTTAAAAAATTTCTGAAATTTTTTAACCGTATGTATAATTTAGTAACTGTGTGTATATGCTCGGAAGAAACAATGTTGTTTACGGGTTCATAATCTCTTGTTTTTAATATATCATCTGTCTGACGGCTGTTGTATGTATTAGAGTATTAAAAGGTCTTTGTGAGCATGAATCGGCCCTCAATTCATTTAAATCAATTCGAACTCGAAAAAGGGGAGCATGTGTCAGGTCTGATAGAAAAACAAAGCACTGTGAAATGAATTCAACTGCCATTTTGGCTGTCAAATTTCAAGATGCTAATCGGTGTCAACACAACTGGTATGCACCCAGTTGCATCCTTTGCGATGCATTAATGCCCAACAGTTTGCAAGAATATGTTACGATTCTACATGTTTTAAAATCTACATGATGAGTTCGAGACAATCTCCATTCTGAACAAATGCACGTGCACGTTGAGTCTACAGTGTCCTGTCCACAGTTTATTATTTGATAGTCTGATGCATGTTACAAATCTGCTCTTATTGCAAAAAGTTTTGATTGCCTCAAACATATTTATTTTGAGAAAGAAAAGTTCCGCTTATTATCTGTCATCATGCAAATATCTGTCCTCACTCAACTGAAAGGTTCGCGACAACATCAGTAGCGTAGGACCTTGCAAGCTCCATCTGCCTAATCATTACTGCCATTGTCTACATGATTAGGAACTCTATTTTTAGCTGATTCAGCTTCCCTAGACAATCCACTATCCTGGATTTAACTTCATAGAAATCGATTGCTCGAATGTTGTTCTGACTGACTGTCAATTAGTATTGCTATGTAGCGTTTTTTAGTATTTTCTAAAGGTATCTAGTATTTTCTAGAGGTATAGAACTTTAAGTTGGCATTACTTTTCAAGATGGCGACCGATTTAACAGCTGTCAAGTGATTTATTCTCAGTTTGGTTTGGCAATTCATCATGACTAACGCCTGAACAACGCTTGCAAATAGTGCAATTTTATTTCGAAAATAATGGTTCTGTGCGGAAAACGTATCGCGCACTACGTCCAGTTTATCGTCGACAAAATCGTCCATCAGAGCAGTTAATTCGATTAACCATGGAACGTTTTCGCACCACGTTTGCTCTTATTGATAACTCGCATCCCCAGAGACGCTGTACGGTGCGTACAGAAGAAGCTATTGCTGCTGTAGAGCGTAGCATTGAGGAAGACCCGAATGAGTCCATCCGCCATCGAGCACAGGAATTGGATCTGTGTCCATCCACTTTATGGAAGATTTTGCGGAACGATCTTGGTTTGCATGCTTACAAAATCCATGCAAGATTTGAAGCCAAAGGATCATCAAGTAAGGCGTAGATTCGTCGAATGGGCCCAAAACGAGATTACCGTTGTTCCCGATTTTCATAAGCGAATTTTGTTTAGCGATGAAGCGCACTTCTGGTTGAATGGCTACGTCAACAAACAAAACTGCCGCATTTGGAGTGAAGGTAATCCTCAAGTGTATGTGGAAACACCGTTACATCCAGAAAAACTGACTGTTTGGTGCGCTTTATGGGCAGGTGGAATCATTGGTCCGTACTTTTTCAAAAACGATGGTGGCCAGAACGTTACAGTCAATGGTGATCGATATAGAGCCATGATTTATAACTTTTTCATTCCTGAATTGAATAACCATGATGTCCAGGAGATGTGGTTTCAACAAGACAGCGCAACATGTCACCCAGCTCGTGCCACAATAGATTTATTGAAAGACACGTTTGGTAACCGCCTAATTTCACGTTTTGGACCTGTGAATTGGCCTCCAAGATCTTGTGATTTAACACCGCTAGACTACTTTCTGTGGGGCTATGTAAAGTCATTGGTCTATGCGGTAAAGCCACAAACGCTTGACCATTTGGAAGACAACATTCGCCGTATTATTGCCGATATACGGCCATAAATGTTGGAAAAAGTCATCGAAAATTGGACGTCCAGATTGGACTATCCGCTGCAGCCGTGGCGGTCATATGCCAGAAATCATATTTAAAATGTAATGCCACAAGATTATCTTTCGGATAAATAAAATTCATCTCAATCGAATAATCCATCGTTGTTTTATTGCAACTTAAAGTTCTATACCTCTATAAAAAACATCCTTTATTTCAGTTGCGAGCTTTCCTTGGTTTCAAAATATTTTCTTCTGATATCAAGATTACAGGTCCATTCAAATAATCACGCATTAGGTCGCAGAAGAGCTGTTTGGTAGGCGATAAAGCGAGATAAATAAGAGTAACTAACTTGAAAACAAAGACTACATGGTGAGATGCATGTGTCGAAAAAGCGAATTTTATCTGAATTTCAAGCTTTAGAAAGTTAAAGTAAGGTTAGGTTAGGTTAGGGGACGTGTACTTGTCAATTGAGACAAGTACAGTACCCGGAGGTCGAATTCACCCATTGTACGGAAGTTAAAGTAAAGTAGTTAACTAATCTTAGATTAACAAAAAAGGGAAAATGTAGGATACGAAATATCTTTCAATTGCACCCTGGAGTTCTAAAATAACGCAGCAAGAACTTTGAGACCATCCGTTTGTATGGATCAGATATCGCTAGAGTACAAATCTTAACAGGTTAATCGTTAAGGATAATACAATATTAAAAGAATGTGTTAAATTTGATTCTGCTTTTTTATTATTTCTCCACATACACTACATTTTTCGCTACATCACCACTCACTCAACCACTCACTCACTCAGTCATTGCAAATATAATTTTCTATCTTTGTGTCTATCTATCTCCGTATAAGTACGTGTACATACATGTGTACATACATATATTACGTAACATTTTTATCCTGTTGAGGACAAAGTCTACACATGTATGGAAAAATTCTGTTTTTTAGGTTTTTTTCGCTTTTTTTGTTTTGTTTTAATTTTGTGCATCCAAAAAACATTTTCATTCTATTATAGTTTAATATTTCACCCTCGTATAGGATATATAGGAGTATAGAAAACAGCATGTTGTTGTTATTTTATAGTAGATGTATATCGTTCCGCATGTAAATTAGTGCAGATGTCTGGAAAAAGAACATTTTATATATTATAAAAAAAAATAAAACAACAAAAACAATAAAAAAACAAGGTTTAGATGACCCACTAACTATGTTAACGTTTAAGCAGATACAGGATATGCATACATACATCCATATACAGTGGTGTATAGTAGTGTGTATAATATTAACCCACATAGCAGCATTGTATAAATGAGGTGGAGAATACCTTAATAGGTGACATATAATTTAAATTCCGTACGTATCAATTTTTCTTAAACATCTCTATTGCAATAACAACTTAAAAACATTTGAGAAATAAACAAAATAGGATTGTCGGTAACAGCAATCTATGAATAACCTTTGCAACAATATTTTTTTTTTTTCTTATTATTAATATTGGAAAACACACTTCATACAGTGAAGAATGAGAAAGAGTTAAAGTGTGCGCCAAGTTTGACGGAAGTCATGCTTAAAAGTCGCCTTAGTCTAGTAGGTAGTGTGTTGGCTTATTAGACGTAAGGCCTCGGTTCAAATACCAGGTCAGGCATCTCCAGCAGAGCGAAATATAAAAAAATATTTCTTCGGCGACTTCCTCTCATCAGATTTCTATCAAAAACTCTGCGAGTAAATAAAATTGCCATGAAAAAGTTTCTCAAAAATCTGTCGTTCGGAGTCGACTTTAAACTGAGGGTCCACCACTCATGTATAAAAAAAATTTGACGCACACGACATCAATGGTGTGAGAAACTAGGTCGTAATCCTTACTAAACAGTTGTAGTGACCAATTATGTATGTATGTATGCATGCTTAAAATATTTTTTTTAACTTTATGTTCCAAGGCAGTATTACAACGTATCGGAAGTAGAAATTAATGGGATTTTATTTTTGTTCGATATTTCATTAAAGTCGCCGTAGTCTGGTAGCAAGTGTGTTGGTTTATTAGACGTGAGGCCTCGGTTCTCCAACAAAACGGAATATGAAAGCATATTTCGTCGTCGACTGCCTCTCAGCAGATTGCTGGTAAAAACTCTGACAGTAAAGAAGATTGCCATGAAAAATTTTCTTAAAAAACTGTCGTTCGGAGCCGATTTTACGCTAGTAAGTCCCGTTTCCTTTTCATTAATCTATTTTTGTTCCAGCTTAACAGGTATTGGTCTGCTGTAGCAGGTCATAGGGTAATGATGAATCGTTAATTGATGGCTGTGCATCAAATGTCATTAACATTACCTCAATATTTTTACTCTGTTGTGAACAACTCAATAGGAACGTTTAATACCCATATTACGGTCGATAATTATACCTTCGATGTCAGTTTTCACTCTTGCCAAAGGATCCAGAAGCAGAGAACTCTCTCGCATGATAAAACTAATTCTCTACAAGCCATGCTTCTTTATGATACAGAGCAGGGATACGATTAAGCAGGTCAGACATCCTATAACAAAACGATGTATAAAAATAGTTTTTCGGCGATTTCCTCTCAGCAGATTTCTAGTATAAACTCTGAGAGTAAATAAGATTGCCATGAAAAATGTTCTCAAAAATTGGTCCTTCAGAGTCAACTTTAAACTTATAGGTCGCCCCAATCATGTATAAAAATGAACACATGCAACATAAGTGGTGTGAGAAGCTAGGTCGTAACACTGACTGAAGGGTTGAAATTACCAAATTATGTATGTCTGATTGAATAACAAGCTGTATGAGCATCCCAACGACATGGATGTTGTGCAGTGCATTAATATCCAGAGGGTAGGCTGGCTCGGTCATGCCGTTCGGATGGAAATGGATTATCCGGCGAGATGGTTATTTGATATGAGGATTAGTGGATGTTGGCGTAGGGGACGACCTGGTTGGAAGGACCAAATCGAGATAAGACCAAATCGAGGAAGCTCTGTCATCGATTGCTGTGACCAACTGGTAAGGCAGGCCGAAATCCGTTAATTGTGTTGTTGATGGCCAATTAAATAAGTGAGTAAGAGGTAATTAATGTTTATAAACCAAAAGGATCTGTAGACAGATCAATTGCACGTACTCCAGCACTACAGATTTAAAACTTCGCAAGACAAACAATTTAAATTTTCAAGATAATTGTGCTCCCCACTGTTGAAACACATTGTTATACTTGTAAATATTGTTGTGTAAATAAAAATAATTTTTAAAAAACCAAACTTAGCGAAATTTCTGCTGCAAAAAGGATATTTTAATGGAGTTTACAATTAAAACAACAAGAACAATAAAATGGAAAACAAAGATTAAAAAAACGGACGGACAATCAAATTATTTTGGGAAAGTGGTTGAAAATATTATTTTAAATTCTATAATTAACCGCACATACATACATATGTACATGCTTCTTTTGATTGTTTCTAATTTCTTATTATGAAAAATTAATAGAAATGAACAATAAATAGTTTATTGTGAATTAATATCTTGCATTTCGATATCATAATTTATAGAAAAAGCAATTACTGCAACCAACTGCAATCAATAAATACCACAAACAGATGGTTTTTTAATTGAGTCACATTTATTAAATACTGGCAATAGATAATTATTTTTAATTTTCTAAATTTGTGATTTAATGAAGCAATTTATTTAAATAAGCAAACGAAATTATTTGAGAAAACGATATCAAACCGCATAAATACGAGTATATATTTACTTGAATTCTGAAAATATAAATTTTTATTTTTATTTTCATTCAATATTTATTTGCTAGTTATTGCAGGAAGCTTTCAAATGAAATATCATTGACATCAAGAAAAAGCAACAAATAAAAAACTGTTCTGAGTTACATAACACGAACAGGACATGCGATAATATTGCCTAGCTTCAGCCAACTAATCGAAGCTTGTTTTATTTACGATGTACATTCAGGGATCTTTCAGGCAGGGGTATGGGCAATGTAGGATGCTTCGAAATTATTGGGGACGCAAATATCCTCAAGCGATACATAACCACATGACTTCCGAGAGCCAGGCGGATGAACTCCAAGACAGTATACAGCTGTCACAGATATCTCATTGAGATCGCAAGACGATATTATATCCATATCATATAAGTACCAGGACACAGTGAATTTCCAGATATGATGAACTTGCCGATGTAGTTTCTACTTTGGGAATCCCTTTGGAAACCTGCAAGCTTGACAATTGACAATGCAGTCGTTGATTTCATTATCAATACATGGGCGGCTTTGGGCACGGGCAGAATGGCAAAATATCTGGCCAAAGATGGATGGAAGGCGCCCAACGAGTCTGCTTAAATTCCAAATGAGCACACTCAGTATGGTTGTCGAGGTCATTACGGGGCATTGTATTATAGGCAGGCAAACGAGGCGCATCGATCTTGCTAATGATTTCCGCAGGGATGAGGAAGAGGGTACACGACCTGCACAGAAAAGCGGGATATCTTGGAGCCTACTGAGAAAACAAGCTAGAGGAACTACCAACCACTGACAGTGGCAGACTGAGTCGCTTCGTAAGAAGCTTTGAGTGATTCCGGTACGGTAAGGGATAATGGTATCACAATGGGCCTTATGTGGCCTAAGTGTGTCCATTCAATCTCCTCGGACCTATCTAGATTCAGCGAATGGCTTCTATTCAACAAACCAAACATAAAGCTTGCCATCGGTTAAATTCAGCCTGATTTATGCGCCAGAATTATGAAAAATTTTACATTTCGTATGTGCTCCACCTAAAGAAGCCGTGGCAGCCATTTAAACGATATTATATTCCACACATAACGGCATTAATTTCGACGGCAACTCACACATATAGATGTCATGATAGGCAGTACTTAATAAGTGACTTGATACAATATTAAGTGGAAGACAAATATCACCAGCGTCATTAATTTCATTAAGGAGAACTTTTTGAAATCGCCCTAGTCTGGTAGTTGTGTGTTGTGGTTGGTAGTGTGTTGGCTTATTAGACGGGAGGCCACGGTTCAAATCCCGGGTTATGCATTTCGAACAAAATGAAATAGAAAAAAATATACCTTCGACGACTTCTTCGCAGCAGATTTCTGGCAAAACTTCTGGGAATAAATACAAATGCCATGAAAAATTTCTCAAAGATCTGTCTTTCAAAGTCGATTGTGAACAGCAGTTCTCACTACTGCTAGATAAAATTAACACACACCACACAAAAGGTGTGAAAAGCTAGGTAGCACTCCTGACTCAAGGGTTGTAATAACCAATTAAGTAAATAAGAAAAGTCTGTTATACTGCAGAAGATTGCAAACGGGGCTATTTTTTTTCATTCTTGTAACCAAAGTAGAGTATGAGCTACTAAGCAGCCTTGGCTAACTCCCATTGCTTTAATTTACCGATAACCTAGTATTGTAAAATCTATGTACAAGAGTAAGAAATCCTTTGTTTATTACATGAAATTAGATTACTTTGTTTTTTAGAGCACTTTAAAGTTTTTAAATGTTATCAAAAAAAATTCTTAAGGATTGAAACTTTTCTTGCATTACGTTTATCTTCAATTGTGAAGAAAAAAAATTAAGCTTTTACACGCTGTTCTTATCTCACTGACAATAAAGTAAAGTAAAGTTTCGTTTGTTTTTTTCCAAAAAATCATTTCTTCTTTTTAAGCTGCATAATTCAGGGATTCTGTTAAAATCGTTTAAAATTTCTGATAATCGATTTGGTTTCTTGTCATTTAAATTTTTCTTTTTTTTTCTGAAAAATATTTTTCAGCGACAATTCAATTTGCATAAATGCTTTGAAAACTGCCACTTACTGCTGCTTACTCTCAATAGATAGAATAGAGAAATTGTCACACAGTATAACAACGACGATAGCAGTGTAGCCATTTAAATATTTATTCTGCTTATAAAGGACGAGACACTTTATTTCTCTTCGACTAACCCGCATCAAGGACGCCAGTGTTAAGAAGTGTAACACAAATCTATGCATTTATAAATTAAAGTCAGAGAGAAAGAGAGAGAACGGTAGAGTAAGTGAAAGAGAATTAAAATAATAACAAGAAGAAAAGAAAATAACAAAGAAACTGTACGAAGTTAAATGTAAACAAATCCAAAGATAAAGTCATGGTTTTTTATGCATCCTTAAGTATGTGAATATTTTATGCGATCTTTTTTTCTTTCTTTCTTTTTGTTCATATGTTTTTGTTGTTGTTTATTTTTTCTTAATTTCTACATGAAATAAGAAAAAACAGAAATTAAAAATAAACAACCATTGACAAAAGAATCTTTATTGCAAATAAAAACTCATTTAATATTTATTACGACATGTCATATAAAATATAAAAATGTGCTGTTGTGGCAATAGAAATAAAATATGAAAATTGAAAATAAGCACTTAAACTACGGCTCAAGGGCAAACATTTTTAAAAATTGATTTAAAACAATAAAAATAAAATATATTTTATTATCTTAAAGTAAGTAGTTTTAGTTTAGGAGGACTGCTCACCGAAATATTTCTATCTAACCCACACACCTACCAAATTGGTAATTACAACCCTTAGTCAGGCTTACAACCTAGCTTCTTACACCACTTATGTTGTTTGTGTTAATTTTATGCATGAGTAGTGGTACCTGCAGTTTAATGTCGATTCCGAGCGATAGATTTGAAAGATCTCTGAACAGAGATCTGCATTACAGATTGAACAAGATTGATCACGGTTACTAGAAGCAATGGTAAGACCTTTAATAGTTTTTTCCTCATGTGGG
Source organism: Sarcophaga subvicina (assembly GCA_936449025.2). Lineage (NCBI taxonomy): Eukaryota > Metazoa > Arthropoda > Insecta > Diptera > Sarcophagidae > Sarcophaga > Sarcophaga subvicina. The sequence goes on from OW388081.2 coordinate 31,728,054, forward strand.
TTTCTTTGGACTTGGGCTATAAAAGATACCAACAGAGCGATCGTACATATAGAAATACAACAATACAAGAACTAAACGTGACATAGGATGGCATACTCATTAAATGCACTTGTAGATGATCCACACGAACTTTGATTTACAGGGCACATTACATACATACATACATAATTGGTTATTACAACAATAATTGGTATATAATAAGAGAGAGTAATTTTTTTTTTTGTGTAATTACAGAAGGTTGGATAATATCATACCTAATTGATAATTACAACCCTTCAGTCAGGATTACAACCTAGCTTCCCACACCACTGATATTGTATGTGTTAATTTTATACATGAGTGGCGGAACCTACAATTTAATGATGACTCCGAACGACAGATTATTTAAGCAACTTTTTCTCAGAAGACTGCTGAGAGAAAGCTATCCTAAGAAATATTTTTTTCTTAATAATTCATTTTGTTCGAGATGTCTAAATTAAGGGTTGAAACAGGGGCTCTAGTCCAATAAGCTAATGTACTACCTACTAGACTACGGCGACAGTGAAATAATTACAGTTGGGAGTTCTTCCGAGCAGTTACAAAATTACAGACAAACTAAAGGGAAATCACACAAAAGAAAGCGATAAAGGGGAGCTTGTAATATCAAACGACTAATGGCTCAAACTGCTAAATGATCTTAAAAGTCTATGCTAACACTGCTCCAACCACCAACTGTTGGGCATTTATAAAAGGTTTTTTTTTTATTTTTGCGCCTTCTATGTTAATTGCATAGATTTTAAAGAGTAAAGGCGAAAGTATGCAATCCTTCAGTCAGGCTTACAACCTAGCTTCTCACACCACTTATGTTGTGTGTATTAATTTTATACATTAGTGGCGGGACCTACAGTTTAAAGTCGATTCTGAACGACAGATTTTTGATAAAATTTTCATGGCAATTTTAATAACTTTCAGAGTTTTTGTCGATGAAGAAATATTTTTCATATTTCGTTTTGTAAGAGATGTCTGAACTGGGATTTGAACCGTAGCCTCACGTCTAATAAGCCAACATACCACCATACTAGACTATGGCGACTTATGCATGCTTGTAGGATATCCTGATTTTCAACTGTCATGCAATTCATTTTAAATTCACCGTCTGTTACCTCAATTGTTTTATGATATGTCTTACGTATGTACATATACGCTTTTTATCTATGTATGTTAGTTTGATTTAAAATGTCATTGAATTTCTCATGTTAAAGTCAATGAAATAAAGCAAAGAACACATGTTTCTTGGCATCTTTACAGTTAAGCATATAAGCATATTCCTTGCATTTTATAGCATTTCTCTACTTCAGACGGATGATAATAAAAATTGTCTTGAAGCAGTTTTCAGGGAAGACAGCATTCGCATAATTGCCATTAAAGATGACAGAGAGATGAAGCAAAAATCTTAATGTAATCTATGTGTAATGGTGTATATAATAAATTAATATTATTATCGTTTAATGCTGATTAAGTCATAAAAAATGCATTCAATTTGATATAAGTTGTGGTCTAGCCAAACATGAGTGGTGTGAGAAGCTGGGTTGTAACCCTGACTAAATGTTTGTAGTGATAAAATACGTAAGTAAAGAATGAAGTCACCGTAGTCCAAAAGGTAGTGTGTTGGCTTGTTTGGTCAAACATCAAAACGAAAATATGAAAACTTATTTCTTTGGCAACTTAATCTCAGTAGATTTCTGGCAACAACTCTGAGAGTCGACTTTAAACTGTAGGTCTCGCCACTCACTTATAAAATTAACAAACAAATCATAAGTGATGTGAGAAGCTAGGTTGTAATCCTGACTAAAGTGCTGTAGTGACCAATTATGTATGTACATATGTATGTATGTAAAGAATAAAAGGCCATTGAATTTTACCTAAAGAAGGAAAAGTTACAAACGGTCTAAGATTTTTCTATGATAAAACCCAACCAATTCAATGCAGTCTTAAAAGGTCACTTATTAATCATGCCAGTCAATTTCATTTGGCCCATTTACACATGGATTTATTGAACTCAAATTAAAAAAGAATTAGAAGAGCAATTAGAGAAGTTTTGTTATTATTCAACCTGATACTTTTGTTATATTTTTAAACATTTTTTTTTCAAGATCTGCTTACTAAACCTTTTCTAATAAAAATGTTTGCACGTTCCAGCAGTATATACGCATGTGATTGCAATAGAGAATACAAAAGATGAAAATTTTTAAAATAAATTTCCAACAAACATTGACCGCAATGCCTTCTAAATAGTTCAAGTTTTTGCTTGACTGACTTTGAATAGCCAACAGAGCTCGGCTGTTATTCTTTTTTAACGCTTTCTTTTCTAATTTGTCAGCACAAGCTTAAATATTTTCGCCCATTCAACTATTTGGAATGTTGTTCACATCAACAACTTAATTCTTTTTTTTTTTTCTTTGCTTTTCAGAAAAAAATAAAGTTAACAACCGCACAAATAAAGACATTATTTAAGCCATTAAAAACTCCTTAAAAGTTAGAAAACGCCCTTAAATAGTGAAAAAAATAAATTTTTTTGGTTTTTCTTATTGTTTTTGTTTTACCACTGGCTGCAGTTACTTTTTGTTTATTTTGCGCATTTGAAACATTAACAAAAAAATTAAAAATTAAAAAAAATCTGCCTGATATATTAGCAATTTGAACAAGTTTTCCAACAACAAGTTAAAAGTGGTCATTAAACAGAGGAGAGTAGCTAGAAGAAAACAAACAAAAATATAATAAAAGTGGTGAATATTTCCCGACTTGGTTGGTTCGTGCCCGCTCTATCATAAACAAGCACTTAAAAGAGAAATTTACTTGCCAACTCCTGGGGTTTTTCTCCGTTACGGTTTTTATACTTCTTTTCCTTTCCTATTTTTTTTTTTTTTTTTAAATAAAGGGAGCCAGAAAGAGAAAAGTCAACGGCAAATAACAACAAGTATGGCGAAAAGTAACAGTTAGTTTATAATGACTATAGAACGTACTACACATATGTTGGATTTATAGGAGATTGTGTTAATTCCTAAATTACTAATTACTCCAGTGCATCATTTTCCGAATTTAAATTCAAAAGAAAAACAAAATCGGGAAAAATTTATTTTTTCCTAAATCCGTACATACATAATTGATTCATCCGTCCTATCCGTCAGGATTACGAGTTCGATTCTTAATTTCATACATGAGTAGCGAGACATGCAGTTCAAAGTCGACTCAGAACGGCAGATTTTTGAGAAACTTTTCCATGGCAATTTTTATTTACTCTTAGAGTTTTTGCCAGAAATCTACTGAGAGGAAGTAGCCGCAGAAATATTTTTCCATATTTAATAGGGGCCTCACGTCTAAAAAGCCAAGACACTACCCACTAGACAACGGTGACTATGCGAATAGTATTACTTTTTTAATTCGAAGTTACAAACATCAGGTCAAACACATAACATATTACTATAGGCAGCATAGTCTACAAATATATTTACTTATGTAGATAAAAATGCTCATTAAAAATATTTTTTAAAAGACACATGCAAGCTTACATGCACTAAAAAAAAGAAAAGCATCCATAAAATATATGTTTGTAGACATACCACCACAAATAGCGTCAACAACTTATTAGGGAACTATTAAAGTCAAAGCTATTGGATACAGAGGCTATAAAGTAAAAAAAAGGATTAAAAGGATTGAAGAATTTTTTTAATGTAATGAGAAAATGAAACTCGTAATCTGTCAGTTTTAAAACAAATTTTTTCTAAATCGGAATTAAAAGAGAGGGAGAGAGAGAGAAAAATCTATTTTGCTTCAATTTAATTTGCTAACAGGGATAAAAAATCGCCGTATTCTAGTAGTCTTAGACGTGAGGCCGAGGTTCAAATCCAATGTCAAACATTAAAACGAAGTACGAAAAAAATTTCTTCGACGACTTCCTCTCAGCAGATTTCCGACAAGAACGCTGTGAGCAAAATAAAATTGCCATGAAAAGTTACTCAAAATTCTCTTATTCGGAGTCGACTTTAAACTGTAGGTCCCGCCACTTATGGATAAAATTAACACACACAACATAAGTGGTGTGAGTAGGTCGTAATCCTGACTGAGATTTCTTCTCAGCAGATGTCTGACAAAGAACGCTGTGAGCAAAATAAAATTGCCATGAAAATTTTTTCATAAATCTGTCATTCAGTGTCGACTTAAACTGTTAGTCCCGCCACTCGTTTATAAAATTAACACACACAACATAAGTGGTGTGAGTAGGTCGTAATCCTGACTGAAGGGTTGTAATGACCAATTACGTAATATAGATTACACAGACTGTTTCACAAATTTTCACGTTAAGCAAGGAATTTGCGACCTGAAAATAAAAATCAAATTTTTAATATTTAAATAATTTTTCTAATATATCGGGTCTTTTATTAAGCGCTTCCTACCTCTGAGTTTAAATGAAAAAATTGCTTGTGAGATATCCTACAAATTTTTTATTCGCTCGAAGGACCAATTGATGTCATTATGTGTGAAATAGAATATCGTTCCAATATCCACTACGGCTTCTGTGGATGGAGCTCATCCGAAATTTAAAATTTTCCCTTACTTTGGTGCATGAGTCACACTGTGGTTTCTCACATATTCACATACATCAAAGACTTAAGAAAACCTCTCAAGGAAAAGTCTAAAGGCGGCAAAGCAAATTGCTTCATCTCCACGTGAGACGACCGTACTCGTGTAGAACATCTAATGTGGTACGTAGTGCCATCCTGTTGAAACCACATGTCGTTTTTGTCTAGATCATCCAATTCAGGCCAAGAGAAGTTGGCAATCATCGACCTATAGCTGTCGCTGTTGACAGTGATGACCTGGCCAACGTTGTTCTCAAGGAAATATGAACCAATGAGCCAAAATTTCTAAATTCACACAGAAAACAATTACTTTTTTGGGATACATTCGGCACTCTTACGTTTCATCAGGAACGCTGCACTCAAAGAAATATGAACCGATGACGCCGCCATATCTAAATCTACACCAAACAATTACTTTTTTGGAATGCATTGGGCACTCTTGAGTTTCATGCGGATTGGAATTGTCTCAAGTTCTACTAAGTCGTAGTCTAGTAGGTAGTGTGTTCGCTTATTGGACGTAAGGCCATGATTCAAACCCCAGGTCAGACATCTTCAACAAAAGAAATACGAAAATCTATTTCTTTGGCGACTTCCTCTCAGCAGATTTCTGACAAGAATTCTGAGAGTAAAATAAAATTGCCATGAAAAGATTTTCAAAACAATCTGTCGTTCGGAATTGACTTTGAACTGTAGGTCTCACACATACACATCAGTGGTGTGAGAAGCTAGGCCGTAATCCCGACTAACGGGTTGCAATGACCAATAATGTATGTGTCTACGATTAAAATTAAGGTCGATTGTCAATTGCTCCAGAGTTTGGCTTGCGAAAGACCAAATTCTTGTGATTGACGCGAAATTGATTGCATCTGTTTGTTCAGCACACTCTCACTCTCGGACAGATTTTGGAAATCTTGCTTTTCGTCCACATACGGTTTGCTTACTGAATCAGCGGATTCGAATTATCCCTCACATTGCATACAGTCCTCTCAGTAGAACGATTACGATAGTCGTAAAATGGCTGAAGTGTGCGGTACGTTGCCTAAACAGAGAGAACCTAATTTCATATGATGAGCTTTTTATTTGCCCATGTTGTTAAGACCGTAGATGTAGCCTTAACAAATGGCCGTCACCGAAAGTCCACGTTTAACCGATTGACTGCTACGCGGCGCAAAATTCGCATTTGCGCTGCGAATTTCAGGGTAAAAATTTTGTCAAAAAGCAAAAATAAAATTAAAAGACGAGATATAGGGTCATAAGTTATTAGAATTTTGTAGATTTTATTATTATAATAATTAATTGTAGTTTTCGAACAGTTTTCGAACGTTCTCACCAGAATCGCTTAGCAGTCAAACGGTTAAAGTTCCGATAGGTATGGAAACCAGCCGGCAATCTTTGTCTTTTTATGAGATCGGTTAAAACTTGTAAATTATTGCACAATAAGTGTAACAAAAAATGTTCCACCCAATATCTTTTATTATTTTTCGTTATTGTTGTGTTCTGTAATGTAATTTCTTTAGACGAATCGTTCTGCTGATGCCACCATTCAATAAGTCTCTGCTAGTCTAACATAAGTATACCGTTCGTGTCATCTATTAACAAGTGTCCCTTATTCCAAGTATTCACTGTTTAAGGATACCACAGACCACAATTTTCATTTATTGTGCCATATTAAATGCTCCTTTAAGCAGAAATAACAACCAAAACCACTGTATAAAACTACAAGGGAATGAATAGAGAGAGAGTGAAAGAGAATGAGAGTAACAGACAGAGTGAGAAAAAGAAAAGGGTAAATAAGAAACGGAAACCGGAAAACGCTAATAGATTTATGGAAACAGAATACAGAATACACTCGAATCTATTTATACATTGTAGACAATGTTGGAGTGACATTAAAAAATAAGAAATAAAAATTTTAATAAAATTTAAACTGACAATGACAATGTATTTGTTTCATACACGATACAAATTAATTAAAATTTTCCTTTTATTGATTTCAATAGAAACATATGTAGGGCAACTAAATTTCATTAAATTTCACTTAAAGAGGAAGTGAAACTCTTTTTTTATATTTTCTTGGCCATAATTTCATGCCATTTTGCTGTGGAGCATTAAGCTTTGCATGAGGCTGTATATGTTTGCCCATCTTTATAATGCATTTGTGTGTGTACAACATTAATTTTCCTTGGTTCTTTGATTCTTTTTTTTTTCCTTTTAGTTTATTGGTCCTTAGTCATTCATATTGCAAGTGTTTGCAACAATTTTTGTTTCTTTTCATTTCTTGCCGTGCTTTCCCCCTTGAAAACAAGAACATAATGACGGCAAATGAATGGACCAAGAAACGAAAGAGAAGGAAGACAGAGAAAAAAAATCGATTTTAAAAGACACTTGAAAGTTATTAAATGAAGTTTAATTTTTCGGTTATTTTCCTCTTAGACTTCTCAATCTTTTTTTGCCTCTCTTTTCGTTTTTATTTTGGCTGAAGTACTTCAAAACAATATTTCGAAATTTATTTGCGGTTGATGACAAAAAGTAAGACCAGCAAAATTATAGAATCTTACTCAAATAAAAACCAAAAAGTATTAAAAATTTAATAAAAAAAAAGAAGAGTAGAAGAAGAAAAGAAAAGCCAGTTGGCAGCAGAATAGCAAGCACCCCAGATAAATTAACGAGACACAATAGAGAGACGCATTTTATTTATTGACAGCGCGCGTAAAAATATTAAACCACTGGCTGCTGTTCTAAGTGTTTTCAATTGCATTGAAAACAGTTTTTAATTTATTGGAAAATTAATCAGGGAAAATAAAAATGTTGATAATAACAATTGAAAGTAGAATAATAATAACCGAGAAAAGCAACTGAAAAGAAGACAGGCATGAAGCCTTGTCTGTTTAATTAAAAAGGAAAAATTTAAAATTAATTTTTTTTAAACAGACTTCAATTGGCAGTTCGTATGGAATATAAAATGAGAAATAATAGGATATCCTTACAAACAAATTATAAGTGAACATGAAATTTTATAAAAATTTGTGAAAAAATTTCAGTCTCACTCCCTAGAAGAATGGAACTTGCAAAGCCTATTAATATTAAACAAATCCAATCAGTCCAACAAAGCCAAGGAAATACTTCACGTGCCTCTCATGTTTCTAACGTAGATGGCTCTTCTAATACCATGAAAGCCTATGTCCACTCAACCGAAAGTGATTGGCAGAGACTACCGCTTCATTGAAGTATATCTTGCCGTTCCCATATAATATCCTTGCTTTAAATAAAGGCAGGGATATTCTTTACATTCATATGTACAAACATAACTGGTCATTACATCAATTCACTTAGGATTACGACCTAGCTTCGCACACCACTTATGTTGTGTGTGTTGTTTTATACATGAGTGACGTGACTTACAGTTTCAGGTCGACTCCGAATGATAAATCTACCGGAGACGTCTGGCCTGGGGCATGCACCATCCAACACACTGCCTACTAGACTACGGCTACTACTTCACTTAGAAAAACAACGCATCCCTTAATATGTTAGGGCATGCACCCCGATTGTAGCAGTCTCAGAGCACATCAAAATCGCAATTTTTATGGTGCATATTGCGAATTTTGTCCTTTAGCACCACATAAAATTTGACTCTTAGTTAGGTATCCTTATGATCTTATAAAGATCTGTTTTGTGTGAGCGTGAAGAGGGACAAAGGTTCCCCAGTAAAATTTTTCTAAAAGGCCATAGCAATATCGACTCAAGCTCCTGTCAACTTCGAGATAGTGATAGTCCATTCTTTGTAGTCGCCGTACACTAATAGATAGTGTGTTGTTAGATGTGTGGTCATGTTTAAAACACCAGGTCCGATATCTCAAACAAAACGAATTATGAAGAAATATTACCCAGGCGTTTGGGCAAAAACTCTGTCGTCCGGAGTCGACTTTAAACTGTAGGCACCGCCACTCCTGTATAAAATTAACTCATACAACATAAGTGGTATGAGAAGCTAGGTCGTAATTCTGGCTGAAGGGTTGTAATGATCAATTATGTATGTATGTATGTATGAAAGTCTCTTCAACATGATTTGAATCCACAACAGTTTAGACCAAAAAAATCTTGACAACACCAGAAGCAGACTTACTGGGGTCGTATCTAGACACTCTACGACTTCGTTTCGCCTATTAGGCAATAACTCCGATCTTAAATTCGCATTTACGATTATCTGTCACTGGTGGGACAATTTCTCTTTCACCTTCTTGATCTGTTTTGATAGAATGGACTCCAGTAAAGTCAGCTCTCTGATTACTATACCACAATGTCTGTTTAGTTTAAATCGAAAAGGGAGCAGCCATGTAGGTAGAAGTTTAGTTGCCTGAGTTGAGATGACGTGCAAAAAATGTATATCGGAGCACAAGTAATGGTCTTTTTTAAGGGTTGAGCATAACGTAGTCCTTGACAGTTGAGCTTTGCGTCTCTAAAAATTTTGTTATTGTCTTTAAATCTTTTCAATAACACAAGTCTGGAACAAGTTATATAGCCCGATAACTTAGCAAGGCCAAAAACCTTTCACCAAATTGACCGAGTCTCGGCGAAAATCAATTCAACACTGAACTATTTTTAAAGAGGACCCCTTGCAAGGTTAATTGTACACACGAATTGCATTAAACCACGCAACACACTACAACGTTGTTTAGCCCATGTCCTAAGAAAATAAAAAAATAAATGTTGCCATTCAAAGTGCAATTGCAAGAATGAGAAGCGGTTTTTAGAGAACCATACTCAAGTTCGTTGCATACTCAAGTTCTTTGCTAGGAGGCAGTGAGTCTGCATATGTCCTTGTCCGTAAAATTCTCGCAACCCGAGAGTGGATATTTTACAAATAGCCCAGCTGAGTGTCGGCTAATGACAGCTGCGTTGCAGAATAAAACGTTCTTTTATTCATTTTAAAAATATCTCAACGGTATACGAGACTGTGCATTATACATTTTTAACCATGTATATGCATTTGGAATAAATATTCTCTTTAACCCGTATTGATTTTATAACTTGACAACAACTACAGAGGAAATTGCTAAAGTTGACACATGAGTACGTAATCATGTTAGAAATATATACAACATTTGATTGCAGATAAATGTCAGATTTACATCAAACATAACTGGAGAGATAAAAGAAATTGAAAATTTTGTTTTTGTGCTCTTTTAAATGCTTATTTAACAAGGTTTTGAAGTGTTGAAAAACGAAAACGAAGTGCAATTTTTTCTACAGTTCAAGCAAATATTTCTTTGGCATTTTTCAAATTGTATTCTGGATTATTTTTTTGAACAGCGTATACACGTATACGTTCCTTTACTCGATTCTAATATTTTTCGTTTTAACATTTGGTTGAAAGAGAAAGCCTGTAAAGAACAGGTAAATTAATGTTTGCTTAATTTTTTGTCTGCAGGTATTAATTTCAAGAAAAATTTAAAAGAAAGTGGCGCAAAATGAATTAACGTTAGAAAACGAAAAGACTTAAGCAAACGAGGTGTTATTTAATTCTGCTTTTATAATCTTACAGCACAAATAATCTACGATCTTGGGTATTTGAATTTCTTTGGTCGATGACTTGCATTTTTGTGATCGACAACTTGCACTTTTTTGGTCGATGACTTGCATTTTTGTGATCGATAACTTGCATTCTTTTGGTCGAAGACTTAAAGGTTTTGATCCATGACTTGCAATTTTCTGGTCGATGACTTGCATTTTTGTGGTCATTGACTTGGATTTTTTGGTCAATGACTTGAATTGTTTTGGTCGATGATGTGCCTTTTTTTCAATGATTTGCATTTTTTAGTCAACGAGAAAGATATTAGCTTGGTTACCAATATCTCCAGTACTTAAGTAATGCCCGACCGTAAAAATAACTGCTTTGTAATCCTTGATACAAGGGCTATCCAGACCACTAGGTTCATTTCGCCGCAAATTTCTCTTTTATCCGATTTTGACCGATTTATGTAGAAGACTTTTTATTGCTAGTTTGAAAAAAAGTTAACTTCGTCACCAATATCTACGGTCCTAAGTAATGCCTGACTGTAACAAAAACTGTTTTGGAATGCTTGATAGGCCTGATATCCAGCCCACTAGGCCCGATTTATGAAGGTTATGTTTGCTAAGAAAATTCTGACTTTTCAACTTGATTAGCTATGACAACGAAACAGTCTTTTTTTCATATTTGTTTGTTTTGTTGTAAAACTCAAAGGTCTTCCTTCTTCATTCTTTCAATTTTTCTTCAACTTTTTCCTATTTGTGTAATATTTAATCGATTTTCTTTTTATATTTTTCCAAATTTTTCAATTATGTTAACTTAACAGTCTCTGTTAGTTTAACATTAACTTAGCAGTCTCTGTTAACTTAACATACATGGTAAAAAAATAAAAATACGACATATACTTTGGAATAAAATGCTTCGGTATGCATTGTGAATCGCAGATAAAAATTTATTTTCTTCCTCCACACGTTGTACGGAAACTCTGTAATTTTTTTTTTCTGAAGTTCATATTCATGTTTCCATTGTATTGTGCCTACAGTTTGATCTTTCATTTCTACCTGAATTCTGTGTTCATATTTGTACATCCTTTTTGTTTTTAACGGTGTTCCAAATACGTGAATATGAACTGAAGAATTGCTTGTGTTTACACGACTACATGAAGTGTCTTAAGGCGCCAAGGAACGACTCGTTTATAACCTTGTTTTTCTTTACATTTTTCTTTAATTTCAATTCTGTTCTACAACCCTTTTTCAATGAAATTGTCTGTAAAATAAAGTACAACAGTTAAGTGCAGTGAGAGTGCAATATCCAGAATAGACTACCTCACGTTAAGGAGGTCAAAGTTGTAGCTCTGGTTGCTTTTGTCTGCCTTAAAAGAGAAAAAGAAAAAATTTGAAGAAAGCAAAATGGGTTAAACATTTAAATGTTTCAGCCGTTTTGAGCCGTTTCTCTTATTCTTTTTATTCCTTTATACACGTACTTTGAAAAGATTGTTTTTATTTTGCTTTTCAACGAAACACAAGAACATTTTCATTTAGCGACTTTAACGGCCTTTGGAGAAGACTCTACTCTTTTTGTTTAATGGAACTGTTTGAAAGAAGTACGAGTATATTTTCAGGTTCCATATCGTAAAAGAAATTATTCTGTATATATATACATATATATGTACATAGCATTATTCGTACAACATAAACGGTTTTTAAATATGAAACGTGTATGAGTAGTTCAAAGAATACAAACTTATTTTTATAAGTGAATGAAATTAGAATATTTTTTTCTTTTTTTAATGTTTCTTTGGAAGTCATCTTTAAAAGGAATAAAAAGAAAACAAAGATATTAATGTGCCAGCAACAGGTGAGTAATTATTGGAATTGACAACTTTTCTGTGTGTCACTCCTCTTAGATAAGCAATGCCGATTCATAAAGTATTGTAATCTCATGTACGCAAAACAACTGGGCAATGACATACAAAGTCTTCCATTATCTCGTTAATCTCTCCACATGTTTTGTATACGTTGTTGTCGACTGTAACTATACGTTCGTCACCTATCATCGAGCTTAGTCCATTCTTATAAAAATGTATCAAGTCTTGGTCTTCCGCATACCTGTGTTGCCCCAAAGTATCATAATGACTCTGTCTACAGTCTCATTGTTTTACAACATCCAGCATGATATCTCAACCCATTGTTTTAACTCGGCTTTTTATGTCTCAAAGGTCTTGGAATCTCCAACTTAACTTCAAGTGATCATCTAGCTATATTAGCCAATTCATTCTTGCTGTTCATTTCCAACTTTAACAGTTGATAACTGTCTTATTGAAGATATATCTGTCAAATTCATACATTACATTAGAGTCATTATAATCCTTCAGCCAGAATTACGACCTAGCTTCTAACACCACATATATTGTGTGTGTTATTTTTTTACATGAGTGGCGGGACCTACAGTTTAATGTCGATTTCGAACGACAGAGTTTTGAGAAACTTTTCATGGCAATTTTATTTATTCTCAGAGTTTGTGTCAGAAATCTACTGAGAGGAAGCCGTCGAATAAATATTTTTTCATATTTCATTTTGTTATCTGACCTGGGGCTTGAAACGTGGCTTTTCGTCTAATAAGCCAATACACTACCTACTAGACACCGTGACTTCAGTCAAATTAGTTGTCTTTTATACAGTCTCTTTCACTATGACATCATGGACGACCATAGGCAAGGACGTATGTTCGTTGAGAGGGCTCGTGAGCAGTTGACAACTGACCCTTATTATATTCAGCGATGAGGCACAACAAACAAAATTGTCGAATTTAGAACGATTCCAATACACATGATATCCAAAGGTGTCCAATGCATACCGACGGCGCACTATGTGGCATTTTGCCTGAAAACCTGGCCAAAATTAATAGAAGTGTTTTATGAGTTAATGGCTGGAATTTTTTGATAGTGTTAGTGATAATTAGGCCCAAGGATGAACCCAACTGATTTTGGTTCAAATCGGTCCGTGATTTCGCCCCATGCAAATTCCCCTCGAAATTGCACTTATTTACACATAATTATAGTAATTATGCAACAATCATAACAAAATTTAGCATAGATCAGTTCTGTGTACTAGAAATCATGGTGTAAAGTTTGTTGAAAATCGGATCACATTTGACCCTACTCCCCATATAAAGTCCCCTTTGAAATTCACGTTTGCGCATATAAATGGATTAAAAACATCGGTATCGTGATGAAATTCGGTATGAACGTGTATTTTGTAAATCTAAATCACATTACCAAATTTTGTTATTGTTGGACAACAATTGCCCCTTGGTCCAAAATAGGGCTCCTTAATAAAATAGGTTTAACAATTATAATTGGCTTAAACATTTTATTACCTCGATGAAATTCGACATGAACATGTTTAATATGAATGTGAATCATTTATGATCACATTTTATTATGATCGGATCATAAGTGCCCCTAGGTACCACATACGGTCCATTAAGAAAATCTAACATATGTACATCTCATATTGTTATAATATGTATGTAATTAAGTTTTTAAACTTCTATGATAATTAATATTTATTCATAATATTTATTTTACATTATTATATATACTTAACTTAAAAATACTTAAAAAGTGAAACTAACTACAATCGTTAAAATCGTTATCATTTTCATCATCAATGCCAGGAAGGAGTAATTTAATAGTATCTGATGAAAATGCTTATCTATTCCTTCGCGATTTTTGCGTACTGAAGCTTATAAAAGCGTCACTGATTAAAAGTAACCTATTGAGGACATCTCGATTGGTATCGCTTCTACTAAATTTCCTCGCATAATTCGTACGCCATATGGCTTTATTGCCTATGGCTTTATTACACTACGTCTAATTTTTTTTAATTTTTCAAAAAAAAGTAATATTTTCAAAAAATCGCCAAAAATAATTGAGCAAATTTGCGCGAACTTTTCTTTTTGTTCCTGAATGTAGAGAGTTCATATTTTCTTGTGGTATATAACGTTAAACTACTAAAAACTACTTTCACCTTTAAAATCCTTATCTTTTTTTTAGGAAGGGTAAAAAAATGTGAAATTTTTATTATTTTTAAATTTTTAACGAATAATTTAAACATTTATATAAGAGATAAATATATATATATAAAAAAACTGAAAGTAGCCGGTGCTCATACCTTTCAAATTAAAAAATTCAATATAAAATCTCTATTCGTTTAGCCACAAAAAAATATCATATAAACCTATTAAAATTTCAAAAATAAAACCCAAAAACGCATTTAATTTTCTTCACTTTCCTGACTTTGACATCGTCTGAAATCTACAAATCTCAACTTAAAGTCGTGAAAAATCACTATATAATGCAGAATTTTGTTGTCTATCGAACATTTAAATTCATTTTTGCCTTTTTGGCCAGCTTTTCAGGGTAAATGCCACATAGTGCGGCGCTAAGATCCGCGCTACTCACGCCACTTTGGATATTATGCACAAACGATTTGAGAGGATGGTCATCTAACGTGGATATGAAATAGAATATGCGAAAAAGCCGCAAATAACAACAATCCTAAAGGCACACATAACCAATTTCGTCGGTTAAACTCAGCCTGATTTACGCGCCAGAGTCGTGTAAAATTGAACATTTCCATCCAGAGAAGCTGTGGAGTTTATTTGAACTATATTTTGTTACACACATAATGGCATCAATAGGTCTTTCAAATGAGTAAAAAATTTCAATGATATCTCACATGCACTTTGTTTTATTTAAAGAACGGAAGCGCTATACATTCCTGTAGAGCCAGCTTATCATTTTGGAATTGAGGTGTTCCATTGAGAAGGCCACATTCAAACCAACATGCAGTCAGACTCGTTCAAGTATTTAATCGGTCAATATCCTACCACTTATGTTGTGCGTGTTAATTTTATACATGAGTGCCGGGACTTACAGCTTAAAGTCGACTACAGACGACAGATTTTTTTTGTGTTACTTTTCGTGGCCATTTTTTGATGAGAGAAAGTCGTCGAATAAATATTTTTTAATTTTTCGTTTTGTTGCTGAGTGCCTCATCTGGGGTTTGAACATTAGCCTCTTACTAAACATTATAACTCAGCTTTCTGTCATGCAACTACAATTTATCCATTTATTCCTTAGGATACGAAATCCAGTATGTTGCTTGAATCTCAGCCACTCACCTGCTGCCGCGCTCTTCATTGTGGTATCAAGTTTATTAGTTTCCATAAGTTCAAGTTTGGTGGCAGTATGGCAAATCGGGCGAAAAGCTGGGGTTAGGTTAGGTTACAGGATGTGTACATGTCATTGGGACATGTATAATATCCAGCACGACTGCAACCTTGATGCCCTAGCACTACTCAACTAGCCTAACCTAACCTATTTATGAATCTATGGATATCGGGTCTCGACAAAGAGTCCAAGCCTTCGAAGAAGCCCCTGCTCAGAGTCCCTAGCCTCAACCTACTAAGGGTGGGACAGTTGCAGAGGAGGTGTTTGATCGCCTCTAGCTCCTCCTCATCGGTACATGCCCTGCAATATTCCCACTGGGATCTGTTCCAGATCCTTGTCAGCAACCTAATCTATCAGTGCCCTATAAGAAACCAAGCTGGGTTGTTTAACGTCTTCAGCTAGAGAGGAAACGCTATTATTCCCGAATGTATTTTATTTTTAGAAGCATTGAAAACTCTTATTTAATTTAATGCATGAATAACATCGTAAAAGTTTCACCTTCCTCCGAATAGGATAAAAATATTTTTCCATACAAGCCTTTACTGTATTAGAGCGTCTACTCTGAAAGCGTTTTTAAAGACTTTTTTCTGGCGAACTTTATATTTACTCTATATTTCCACATTGTTAAGCTCCTTAATTTCTTCAAAATTTTGTTAAAAAAAACGAGTCCAAAGAGAAGACCATTTTATAATGTTTTAAACGTCTATGACGTAGAATGTCATGTTAATGGGAGAAATTGTATTCAAATGCATGCGTAAAATCACTTCATTTACTTTTCACTCTTTTTTTTTCTATGGACTCCGCAACAGTGCTCTTTCCTTCCTGTTTAAACATTCAAAAATTACGAATCAAACATACAATCCCAGTGAAACTATTATTATTGCATTTGCTGTTGCTGAACGAATGTTGCTGTTGTTGGAATCAAAACTAAAAGAGCTCATTTTCATTCTAAGTATTGTTAGCCTGGGGGGGTTAGTTCCAACATTTGCTCATGCAGTGAATGGTTGATAGGCAGATAGTGAGAAAGAGAGAGAGAGAGATAGACAGACAATATAGAGTATAAGTGGTTATTATTGTGTTTAACATGAATTGTATTTTGTTTTGACCACATACAACAGCTATAAATACACACACACTACATTACATGTGTACGACGTACTATGAAATCCTGTCCTGTGTTTTAGTATTTTTAGTTTTTATGCGGTGGCCTTAAAATTGTAAGACCATGCCACCGTCAATGTTAAACCAATTGTGGATTCTAATTTGTATGTATGTACATATGTATACTATACTTATATTCATAGCCATGTATGTACATATATATGTTTGTAATTTAGTTAAAATACGTATGTATATATGCATGCATATCTACCAGTAACCAGGCTTAGGTATCAATTCTATAATAGAGGGCAAATGTTGTGTTTTTCTCTCATTTGCTTACAAACGTACGTACGTACTTCTATAAAATTTTGTGTGGGATAGTTTTTGTTGGTCAACGGTTGTTAATTTCGAAATAATTTTTTTTCTACTCTTGATTTTAAGTATTTTGCAAAATTTAATGATCATTCATATGTGAGCATTTCTTGTTAAACATTTGAAATGTCTAAACTACACTACAGTCCTTGTAGAATATTCTAACATTAAATCAGAAGATGGTATACAACTGCAAAGAATTTCAAGGGTCAGCTGAGTTGATTGCAAGAATGCAGAAAGTTTGGAAAACGTGCGAAGTATTCAAATCGATAGTGCAAGTCTTATAAATCAAATAAAATGAAGCTTTTCTTAGAGCCAAGGCTTATGTTTTAAATTGAAACCTATTTCCATTTCACTGAACGCATAAACAAGCCCAAGTGCGGCTACTGAAACTAAACTCAGGTTAGAATGCATGGATTCGAATGCGAAATTAAATAAGTGTCGCCATTATCTTTCCCAATTGTATGGTTAATTATCGTCTCTTTCATTATTTTATTCATTTGAAGGACCAATTGATGCCACTATATGTGGAACATAACATCTTTCAAATGACTGCCAAGGCTTCTCTGGAAGGAGCGAAACCGAAATGCAAACCATCTCTTTCATTAAAAGATTATTTTATTCATTTTAAAGACCTATTCATGCCATTATGTACGGAACAATACATCTTTCAAATGTCCGGCAAGGCATCTCTGGATGAATCGCATCAAATGTCCAATTTTTGATGACAATTCATTTCATTCATTCATTTTTGATGAATTTTATCGATGGCTTCACAGTTACATTCCAACTTAGTTGCTCAAATAGGCATTAACAATCCATTTTCGGCCTGCCTTAACATATTCTTCCCATCGCTTCTGTGTCCTACGCGCCTTAGCAAGTTGGTCACCCTAATCGATAATATGGTTTCCTCGATTTGATCATTCCAGCGCAAGCAAGGTCGTACTGCCACGATGTTCGCTATTTAGCGCATCAAACACCCGTCTCGTCTAAACATCCTTATCCATACGAACAACATGACCGAGCCAGTACAGCCGCTGGATGTTCTTGTATTTGTACAATGTTCATGTCACTGAAAGGCTAATACATACATACATATATACATAATTGGTCTTTGCAACCTTTCAGTCAGGATTACGACCTAACTTCTCAAACCACTTATGATGTGTGCGTTAATTTTTATACATGCGTGGCGGGACCTACAGTTTAAAGTCGACTCCGAAGGACAGATTTCGGACAGAAGTCGCCGAAGAAATATTTTTTCATATTTTCGTTTTGATGTTTGACCTGGGGCTTGAACCGTAGCTACCCGTCTAATAAGCTATCACACTACTTCTAGACTACGGCGACTACACTGAAAGGCTCATACGACTCCTTATTGGCGAAATTATCGCCAACTCGCACTAGACTTTGACATTCCAAGGTCTATGCACAATCCACATTTGAAAGTCCATCCAAGAAGGGTCAACTTGAATAGAGCAAAATAATTAATTTAACATTTTAAAAAGTCCCTGTACCCCACACGATTGTTTTTGTGGGGACATGTCCGCCTTAATTACAATTTTGGATGAAGAAAAGTTTACGGTTCGGGAAAATTTATATTCAAACGTATCTTACACATGAACCAACTACGACGTACCGATAGGAATAAGCCTCCTTTAAGGTAAATAATGAACTTAGACCATAAGTTAAGCGCATTGTTATACCACAAATCGATATTCACTCTGGTGTTCAAACATTTTCTTTAGGAAACTTTAACTTGGTTGCATATAACCCATCCCATTCCTTATTTTCTACAGTTGCGATGCGACTTAAAAAGAAAACCCACAAGAAAAAGTCTAACGCGCACAAATCATACGATCTAGTTGGCCACTTTACATCATACCCACATGAGGTGAACATGCCCTCAAACTTGTTGGCTTATTAGATGTGAGGCTTCGGTTTAACACTCAGATCAGACATCTCCAACTAAACGAAATAAGAAAAAATATTTCTTCGGCGACTTCCTCCCAGCAGATTTCTGGCAAAAACTCTGGAAGTAAAAAAGATTGTTTCTCAAAAAATCTATCGTTCTATCGTCGACTTTAAGCTATACGTTCCGCCACTTATGTATAAAATTGACGCACACAGCATAAGTGGTGTGAGAAGCTAGTTCGTAATCCTGAATGAAGGATTGTAATGTAAGCTATTATGAATGTATGTGCTTGTAGGGCATCGTATGCGGTCATACGGAGGTATAACATTTTCTATTTTTCGAGTTAATTTTTCTAGTTATGCTTGGTTTTAATTCCCCTTTTTTTAATTTGGAACAACTGGCATTAGAATTGTGGTTGTTGTTAATGTGTTATCTATGTATGTATGTGCTTATGTATGTATAATATTGCATTTATGCGTGCATAGAAGTGCATATTGTGTAATTTTTGAATTTTATTGTGTGGCATTCAATTCGTTTAATGTTTATTTGACTTTTTAACCCAAATATCGCAACACAAAACTTTATATATTCATACGTAAAACCCCATACGTAAAGCCTCATATTCAAAAATATACATCCTGATATAGGCCACAGAAAAATTAAAAATGAAGTTATTTTGAATATGAAGTTTGTCTGTCTATCACATTAACATCATTTTGAAATTCCGAACATAATGTCTGGTTAGGCAAATGTTGCTCTATTTTCACTTTTTTGCTTTTTTTTGTAGTAAAACTAGAGCAAATAATATTATTTTTACCATTTGCAAATATACAGAGACAATATTTTCAAAAATCAACAATAAAATATTAGACAGACTAATTGAAGAATGCAAACAAATTTTTTATACAAGCTAAACATGTTTCGTTAAATAATAAAACAATGGATACACGTATCATGATATGAGAATAATTTCATTTGACAGATCGAACAACACTGAATTGAAAATTTTTGTTAATGGATTGTTTCGAATGATATTTGATACTTCTAATTATGGATTGAAATTGATTTGCAAATCGTAATAAGTAATGACATAATTTGTGTTGTGATGGATTATTTTGGAAATAAATTAAATGAAGTTTGCTTCCACTTAAAGTTACATTTTCTAAATAAAAAAATTTTGATATCATCACTTGAAATCACACGAATTCTTACACGTACTTAATTGGTCACTACAGCCCTTTAGTCAGGTTTACGACTGCTCGCACCACCCATGTAATATGTGTTAATATTTATCCATGAGCAGCACAAGCTACAGTTTAAAGTCGCCTCTGAACGACAAATTCTTTTGAAACTTTTTAATGACAATTTTTTATTTACTCTCAGAGTTTTTGCTAGAAATCTGCTGAGATTCAACTGCCGAAGAAAGATTTATTCATATTTCGTTATGTTTCATATATGTGAGCTGGAGTTTGAACCACAGCATCACACTATCTACTAGACTACAACGACTACAGGGTTTTATTTACATACATACATACGTAATAAATCATTACAACCCTTCAGTCACGATTACGATTCTTAGGGTGAGAAGTAGAGCGTGCCTTGTTTTTGTGTGCTTTTTTATTCTGTTTTTTTTAGCAGCATGGTCTCATTTATTTAATAAAATTAACTTATGATGGCAGTAAGTTAGTATAGCTGCATCGTCATCAAGCAGAATTTCCTAAGTGAGTTGAAATTTTTTAGAGAGAAGGCGTAATTTAATGGTAAAAGTGTTTGACTGAATGCCTCAGAAAACTAGTTTCTTTAAGTTCTAGAAATTAAAAGACTACATTCTTCTTCCAAAAATCTATTCAGAAAGCCACAGAAAGCACTGTAAGAACCATGCACCCACTTTCAACAACAAGCGACTTCTTCTCGGCAGATTTCTGGCAAAAACTCTGAGAGTAAATAAAAAATTGCCATGAAAAGTTTCTCAAAAATCTGTCGTTCGGAGTCGACTGTAAACTGTAGGTCCCATCACTCGTGTATAAAATTAACACACACAACATGAGTGGTGTGAAAAACTAGGTCGTAATCCTCACTAAAGGGTTGAAATGACCAATTATGTTATGTATGTATGTATAGAATCACTTGGATTTGCTATTGCGAGTCAGAATATAATATACGGATCTTGCAACTATGGAAGCATTTCGATGAAATATGTAAAGATTCAAAGCATTACCCTCCAGTTTGATTTTTGGTTTGCTGTATGTGTTGTGTTGTAAAATTTCGACGATAAAAGTGTTCATTCCACGACATGAGACATACACTTGAGTCTGCATCATAATTATTTGATTGACATTTGCTTGAAAATAAGTCCGTAAAGTGTTTGTATTAAAATTGCGAATACACTTTCATAATTCATAATAATAAGTTGTCGTTATTGTTTTGCGCCACACTGTATTACCTGCAACAAATAGTTCAGAGAATATTAAATAAATATTATTATGTTGTATTTTAGAAGGCATTAAAATTGATTTAAAATCATAAAGTCTATATTTCTTAATTATCCACCTTACTTATCGAAAAACACCACATACACATATAATTTTCAAACACTATAAACTATATTTACTGCCTTTGTACTGTACAGCAGGCTAGCCAAGCACTTTGTGGTCGAACAATAATACCTAAACTATCCTAAGGACGTGTAATATCTTAGAAAATTTTCTGTATTTTATTACTTTATTTGAAGTAAAAAGTAAATATTTACTAGCACATACAATACCTACATTAAATATTACATATCTTTTGAATTGAAATAAATTTAAATAAAATCAATTAACACACTGGCGCTATTGTTGATTCAAATTTGATTTGAAGACATCAAGATCCAAAGGACATATTTTCTATTCGTAATGTAACTGACATTGCACTTGAATGTAAAACTTTATTTGATCAAAGTGACAAAGGATTATTAAAAAGCATGAAGACGAATTGCACAAAATTGTTTGCATTAATTTCAATTCAATTACAGTAATCCCTCGATTTACGTCGCCTCGATTAACATTGTTTCGATTTACGTCGTCAAATTTTGTTCCCTCCAACTTCAATTTACGTCGTCATTCGATTTACGTCGCCTATTTTTGGAACCTACTGCGACTTAAATCGAGGGATTACTATAACTTTTTTAAATTCCTTGTTAAAAACATACTACTTTGTAGTATAAACAATATTAAATTCGATTTACGTCGTTCCGATTTAGGTCGCCGTTTTTTGGAACCAGCTGGGACGTAAATCGAGGGATTACTGTAATTGAAAATAAAAATTAAAAAAATGGTTTTTTAATATTCTCGATGCAATATCTCATCAATCTCAATTCATCCTTCATGTCTCAGAAAGAGTGCCCTTTTAGCGTCACATTTTTTATACAAGTGTAGCTTATTAGTTGTCACCTGTCAGATGTTACTTGTCAGTTGTCACTTGTCAGTGAAACTTGTCAGTTGTCACTTGTCAGTGAAACTTTTTAGTTGTCGCTTGTCAGTTGTCACTTGTCAGTTGTCACTTGTCAGTTGTCACTTGTCAGTTGGCACTTTTCAATCGTCACTTGTCAGTTGTCACTTGTCAGTGAAACTTGTCAGTTGTCACTTGTCAGTTGTCACTTGTCAGTGAAACTTGTCAGTTGTCATTTGTCAGTGAAACTTTTCAGTTGTCACTTGTCAGTTGTCACTTTTAATTTTCACTTGTCAATGCAACTTGTCAGTTGTAATTGTCAGTGAAACTTGTCAGCTGTCACTTGTCAGTGAAACTTATCAGCTGTCACTTGTACTTCATCCATTTATTAAAGATGGAACACTCTAACATGGAACAACGCTTTACAATTGTGAAGACTTATTACAAAAGTCTCGAGAGTTATACAGAGACTGCTCGAAAACTTCGAAGAATAGCCACCCGAGAAAGTGCACCTAATGTGTCCAACATGGAACAGAAAATTTGAAGGGATGGTATCTCTTAAATTGTAAGACACCTGTTCGCCAATGCATCGACTAGGGCCTCTTGGAAACATATCTGATGAGCGATAAATCCAGAAAATAGCAATAAGGCATCATTGCAACAACTTCAAATTTTGCGAAACAAATTTTGACAAAAGAAATCCGCCTTTATTCGCTTGATGGGTCACGGCATAAAGTGAATTCAATGTCAACTTTTCAAAAAAAAAATCGTTTTCTTTGTTGTGTGGCTTAGTAAATACACAAATTTGTCGAATTTGAAATCCGAAAGTGCCCTGAACTCACAATGAGCAACTGTTTGCTGGGAATTGTTTTTGCTCTTGCGGTTTGATTAGGTCTTACATTTCTAAATATAAGCATTAAATTGAAGCGGATGTAAACGGCACTCATTACAGAAACATTATGGCCGTGGCCATAACTGATTTTCACAGATCTATACGACAATTTTCTTAAGAAAATCTGACGTTGATTGACCACGAAGATAATGCGTTTTAATATCGTGAGGTTTTTCACTTTGTGGTTTTGGAAGATTTCAGTTTTACGTAAAGAATTCAGAGTTAAAATTCCGTCATATATCATGGAAAATTTCATGAAATGATTTATGGCTCATTATCTCAATAACTGTTTAATGGAAATTTCATTCAATCCACTAAAAAAATTATCCCACATTCATTAAAGCTCTCCTGGCAATTTCAACGTTGTCAAACCAAGAAAATAGAGAATCTTTATATATTTCTTATATCCGGGAAAAAGGGTTTGGTGGTTACTATAGAACAATATGGTCCGTTTAGCAATCAGATAAAATTTTAATTTTACTTTCAAGCTTCAGAAAAAAACGAGATATTACAAACAAACATGCATACATACATAATTGGTCATTACAACCCTTCAGTCAGGATTATGGACCTAGTTTCTCACATCACTTATGTTGTGTGTGTTAATTTTATACATGAGTGGCGGGACATACAGTTTAAATTCGACTCAGAACGAGAGATTTTTGAGAAACTTTTTATTTACTCTCAGAGTTTTTGCCATGAGAGAAAGTCAACGCACTATCTACTAGACTCCGGTGAAGCTTTATATATTTCTTATATCCCAGAACAAGGATTTAGTTGCTACTATGTTGCGATATGGTCAGTTTAGCTATAAGATAAAAATTTAATTTTTACTTTCAGAATCTCGGGCGTTCAACATTTTTCATGCCTGCAGAATTGAAAAAGCTGCAGAATGATCTGAGTAAGAAAAACCACTTCATACAACTCCAAACAATTATTAGCAACCTCAAGGAAAAAAACCAGACAAACACCTAAGGAAATAAATGCTACATAGCAAGGCCTTGAAAGAAACTTCAATAACAACAGAGAGCTAAAAGACATACACACAGTTACTAAAGTATACATACGGTTAACAAATTTCAGAAATTTTTTAACCAATCCGTTTTCGTTAAAAATCTTTATAGTTTCCTTGATATTAAGACGGGCTGTTGCATTGGTTAAAAAATTTCTGAAATTGAATTGAATTGTGGCCCTGCACAGGCTCATAAAAGTATACATCCGATTAACAAAATTCACAAATTTCTAAACCAATGCGAAAGACCGTCTTAAAACCGAAGTAAGATGTCAGACAATTATAAAGATTTTCAACGAAAACGTTTTGGTTAAAAATTTTCTGAAATTATTTAACCGTATGTATACTTTTGTGGCTGAGTGTAGTTGTATGTGTGAAAAAAAAGTTGAACTTTTATAGACAACCTATGAAGCAGTAAAGTCAGTTTGGGAACAAGTATTATACATTCTAATGCATCTAAACATGTGTATATAAACATTTGTATCTAAACAAGTTTAATCATACATAAAGTAAGTTTTTTCAAGCTGTTAAAAAAATTATTTACAGAAAAGCTGAAAAAGCTTTTGCTTTGAAATGAAGTAGTTTTATTAAAATCTTATAAAAACAAAAATACATAAAGTTCAGTTGGTTGGATTATCTAGAAAACATTCTACTTTATAACGTAATACATGGATAGATACACCCTTAAATATCCATGAGAATTTTCCCATAATTTATTACCAAATATTTATTGCTTATCTACCGAAAGAGAACTGTCCTATTTGGATAATTGTTATATGAAACAGGAAAACTGTCCTATTTGGAAAATTGTAATATGGCACAGCATTATAGCTCGAAAAACATAAATTCCTTAAGGATCTGCTGGATAAAATAAAATCACGAGAAAATATATCCTTAAAAAGGCTTTGGCAAATTCTTTCAAAAGCTTATAAAGCTTTAGAGTTATTAAAGCTTATTTATGTTATCCTTCTTACCAACCATATTTCTTACCATACTTGCCACCTAAATTGGATTTCTCACAAGCAGTTGCTTTCAAACTTTTACTATAATTTTTATCATCCATCTTCCATTGTTCATTATATGGTTTATGTGGCATTTATTCAGCTGGATTGCATTCCACTTAAGTGACAATCCCTTAACTACCACAAACTACTGCTTGAATAGGAATTCGAAATACGCATTAAAATTTAAAAACCATTGTGATTTATTTAAATTACAAAAACTACAATAAAAATTATAAACAACAACCTACAACAGAATAAAAATAATTTCAGCTTAAAGCTTCTAGGGTATGAAGCTTTTATTAAAAATACCCTGATTTTTGGGAATTTCATCGAGCGTAGGACTGGGTATATCAAAAACGGGATATAAAGGAGTAAATTCACAGCGATCTAAAGCATGTTGTTCACCTTCATTGATATCATTGCGTGCCGTATGATACGATTCTTCGTAGGAAGGAGGGGCTACAACAACAAAATTGTTGGTTATTATAAAACGTTTTTAATATATTCTTATAAAACTTACGCAAATGTGGTGTTAATTGCTCGAGTGTTGGCACATTATCCATTTCATTTATGAAATTTAAAGGCAAATCTGTAGGCCTTTCCCTGAAGTTACCTCCTGCAACGCCAATACCTAAGGGTTGCTGTTGTATCACATCTAAGCCTGTGGTATTATTTGCCAATGGTATGTTACCAATAATGACGGGTATCGTAATGGTTTGAGTTTTTTGAAAACTTTTCATAACCACTTCCATTTCCACTTGATAGCGGATTTGTATAACCCCACATGCATGCAGACACGTCGGTGGTGTAGCTGGCACATGAATCAGATCCCTTAGGGATCTGGTACAATTGCGTAAAACACCATCACTTTGAATTTTACTTACACTTATACGTTGAACGTTTTGGTGTATAGGATTCTGGCTAATATAACGCACCATCATTATTAAAGAAAATCTAACTTCAGACACGGCTATATTGCTGTTATTAATGATCAATGCCTGTACGGGTATACTTTGTCCAGGCACATAGCCAGCTTGGGGAATTTTCAGTTCAATTTTTATAGGCTCAGTTGTGCAAGGACCACATAAAAAGCTGCGATATGCTTCACTATTGGAAGGGATCTAGAAAAATACACAAAATTTAAAAAAACTTAACAATCTTTGCTGCTACACTTACCCTTATTTGAGGTGATTCAAAATTTAAATCAGTCATCCTTAATACTGTAAAACCTCTTTTAAAGCTTATATCAAACTTCCACGGTATCACCAAGGCCACTTTGACTGTATATCGTATATGACCATGTTGACCTTCGTATGATGACGGACAATCCTGTGGCAATTGACAAGCAAAGGTGAAGTTGTGTACCCCAGCAGCAATTGTTAATTTTGAAAATGCTTTGAAAGATAAAAAAATGAATTTTTTGAAACCATAAGACTTCAAGACTTACCATGTTCAGAACCCATTAGATAAGAACTGGTTGCTAAATAGTCTTCCCGACCCTGGTATATATGTTTTGTATAGAAAGTCCTTTCATTCCATAATGTTGAAGCATAGCCTGATATTTGTAGTAAAATCGCTGAAATAAAACAAATAGAAAAGACGTTTAAATTAATTGACACCAAACTAGCAAGCATATGCTTGAAATGGTCGTTAACAATTTAGTGCTGAATGTCTAATACCCTAGCAACGTCACGCTAATCATGTGAGATGTCTTTCTCAGTATTTTCCGTGATTTTATCTAGTTTTAATTGACTGGCCATCCAGAAGGTCTTTAACATCCAAATTATCATATCGAAGGCCAACCAAATAATTTCATTGAAATTATGGAATCATCTAGGTGAACTTCAAAAACTTTTTCAGCAACCTGCAGTATATTCTTATGTTTTCTGTACGTAAATAACATGCTTTACACCGTTTAGTCAGGATTACGACCTAGTTTCTCACACTATGAATGTTGTGTGTGTTAATTTTATATATGAGTGGAAGGACCTACAGCTTAAAGTCGACTCCGAACGACAAATATCTGAAAAACTTTATCATGGCAGTTTTATTTGCTCTCAGAGTTTTTGAAAGAAATCTGCTGAGAGGAAGTCGCCGAAAAAATATTCATATTTCGTTGGAAATGTCCTACTAGACTACGGCGACTATTTATGTTTTCTATAAATTGGGTAAATTACTATCCATTAACATTATAACATTCAACAATAAGTGCAACTAATAAATTTGTTTTATTAAAATGGGTTTTTATACCATTTTACGGTTGCCATAACCGTCCTACCCGCAAGGCTATTGTGGTGGCTAAATTCTAGTGCACAAATTCAGTAAACTATCTAGCAACACCCGTGCGATAGCAATGAACTACATCTGCTGAAAACAACGTCGCTGTCCTTGAGAGTTGGCATTCAATTTCTCATCGCTCCAATGCATTCCGAAGAATTAATTTTTTTGGTTTGAATATTGGACTGACGACCTAATCTTTTATTTTGAGAACGACTTTCGCCTGGCCATCACTGTCAACTGCAAGCTTTACAGGTCGATTATTACCAACTTCTTTTGTGTTGAGTTTAATGACATGGACACCAACGACATATGGTTGTAACAAGATGGTGCTACGTGCCAGACAGCTCTTGCTACATTAAAGAGCATGGTCATCTCACGTGGAGATGATGTAAACTGCTCACCGGAATCATTTTATTTGATCCCGTTAGACATTTTCTAGAATAGCTTTCTTAAGACTCAACTGCATGCGAAACAAACCACAGCAGATTTGAAGGCCAGCTAATACATGCCATCGGTAAGTTTTGAACTGATTCATGCGCCAGAGTCATGAAAAGATGGAGATTTTGGTTGAAGACGTGGCTAACATTTGAACGATGTTATATTCCACATATGTATAATGACAGCAATAGGTCTTTCAGACGAATAAAGAATTATTGTCATATATCTTTGTACTGATGTATACATACATACATACATACATACATAACATAATTGATCATTGCAACCCATTAGTCAGGATTACGACCTAGCTTCTTGTACCACTTATGTTGTGTGGGCTAATTTTATACATGAGGGACATGCAGTTTAAAGTCGACTCCGAACGACAGATATTTTTATATGGATTATGAACCATAGCCGCACGTCTAAAAAGCCAACATACTACCTACTAGACTACGGCGTCTTATTTACTAATACTTTACTTTTATTTGAACAAAAAATTAAATTAAATTTTGATGTATGGTTCAGTGTCTCGAATTCTATTTTGAAACTACACGAAAACGTACAGTAGGAGGTTAAGATTCTTAGTATTGAAATATCTGTGGATTTCCTAAAGCACCGAGCCAATATTTTTAGTGTTTCACTATTTTATAGCTACTTCAGAGCAATTCTGATTGATCTGTACTTTATAGAGAGAATTCGTTCCTTAACTATACAATCTATCTGTAGTATTTTCTTTCAACAGAAGTTGTTTTTCCCTCTTTGGTCTCCTCTCTTAATCCATCTTTCGACAAATTATAACCGAATGCATTCGAACCAGAGATCAGCAATGAGTATCCAAAAAGAATCGAATCATACTCATAATTTCTGATACTTATACGCATTCATACTTATTTTAATATTATACTCATATTATTCACACTCATACTCATACATAACAATACACATGATGCTGATTTCAACTCTCCATGACTCAACATTTACAGAAATCCCAAAATAAATATAATTCGCATACGAACACTACAATACTCACTAGTAGGTAGTGTGTTGGCTTTTTAGACATATGTAAAGCCAGGGTTCGAGCCCCTGGCCAGACATCAAAACTAAATAGAAAAAGTATTTCTTCGGCGACTTCCTCTCAGCAGATTTCCGGCAAAAACTCTGAGAGTAAATAAAATTGCCATGAAAAGTTTCTCAAAAATCTGTCGTTGCGTTCACACCCAACATAAGTGGTGTTAGAAACTAGGTCTGAATCCTGACTGAAGGGTTGTAATGACCAATTATGTATTTATAATTCGAATCACTCGAATCATTTATGAGTATTATTTTTCTAAATTTATTAATCTGAATGAGAAGGTTGTTATTGTTGTTCAACGTTGTACTCATACTCATTGCAATCTGTACTTATAAATCAACATTGTAGTGAGTACGAACGCATCCGAGTAGTTAAATTTAGCTAACTAAACTGTATAATTTACTTTTGAAATGCAGTGTAGTGTACACATTTCTTTTAACTACAATTTTTTTTTAAATTGCGTACCTTAACCCTTTGACGACCATAGGCAAGTATGCTTGATTGGGGGTTTTTGACTTATATATTTGTCCAGGTTACAGATAGAGCAAATATGTCAGAGAATGTTTAATAGAAGAAGATTGGAGCAACAAAAATGTAGTTGAGTGCAAACCCCTATCTGGCTCCACTTGTACTCTAAGAGGCTCCAAATTTGGCCAAATAATGGTCTTTATGCCGAGGGCTACTACAGGGTAAAAGTAGTGCACAAGGGGATGGGAGTCAATTATGTTTTGGATTTAGCCTGTGTCTATCAAAAAAATATAATGAACAGTTTAGATAAACTCCAAAACGCCTAAAAATAGTCATTTTATGTTTGGCAATTATGTTTGCCTATGGGTTGAAACGAAAATTATCATTCATAAAAACTCTAGAATTAAAACCTTTAAATTGTCATTAAATTTGAGCTTTTTTTAAGCGCGCCTGTGTCTCATGATAGTGGTGCAGTCCAAACTATATGCTTTACAAAAAGGGCGTATGTTCACTTTAACCGTATCCGAGCTTAAAGCTTATATGGGTATTATCATAAGTATGAGCTTAGTGAAACTTCCATCAACACGTCTGTATTGGTCAACTGATCCAACATTTCACCAAGCTCAGATTGCAGGAGTCATGCCAAGGAACCCATTTGAGGAAATTACAGCCAATCTTCACTTTTGCGACAACAGTAAGGCTGATGTTACTGACCGTGGCTACAAAATCCGTCCAATTATAGAGCACATTAACAAGGCTATGCCTGACGCATATAAATTTTCCAAAAAACTCTCAATTGATGAACATATGGTAAAGTTTAAGGGACATAATGCCATGAAATAGTATATGAAGGACAAACCTATTTCATGGGGATTCAAACTATGGTGTTTATGTGAGTCAGAAACTGGATAATTGTATAATATTGACATTTACACAGGAAAAAAACCATTTGTTGAACACGGTCTTTGCGAAGCTGTCGACCTTCAGTTATGTAAGCCACTGGCAAAAAAGGGGCAGAAGTTTACTTTGATCATTTCTTTACAAGTCTAAACTTAACGGACATTCTTCAGCAAAATGAACTAATGGCATGTGGAACTATTCGATGTAGTAGAAAGCACATACCGAAGAATTTTCCAGCTGATAAAGAAATGAAAAGAGGGGACATAAGTTACTTCATGGCAGGAAGCATTTCTGTCGTCAAATGGATGGACAATCGTGGTGTCTACCTCGCCTCAAATTTTATTGACCCAACAGAGGTAATCAAGGTCAAGTGACGTGTTGCTGGACAAGCTAATAAAATAGATATTGATTGCCCTCTGATTATACAGCACTACAACAAAGGAATGAGAGGCGTTGATCTAATGGATCAAAAGAAAGTTTATAATAAGTACGATCGCAGAAGTAAGTGGCGATTGTTCTTCGACCTATTTGAGCTATGTGTTCATAATAGTTATATAATATATAAGAAACTCATATTGTCTAACAGTTCCTCAATCAATGTGACTTCAATTGAATTTCGAGCAGCTTTAGCCAAAGAACTGATAAGTTGCTTCAATTCAAGGAAACGTGCCTTTTCAGCGTGAAGCAAATTTGGAACTAATTTTATAAGTATGTCCAAATCTCTTCATAAAATGGAAAAGAGTGAATGTTGGAAACGCTGATTTCATTGTGCTTCCTATAATAAATAAAGTCGCACAAATGTTTTCTGCGTTCAATGCAATGTGTTTCTTTGTTTCACTAAATCCCGCGATTGCTTTGGAAACTATCACGAACAACACTAATTATATATTTTTAAGATTTATTGTATTTTACTTTATATTTTTAATAAAAAAAACTGATTTTAAATCATTTCTAAAAATTAATAATTTGGGATAAAAAGATTGCTTTCAACCCATAGGCAACTATATTTGCCAAGCGAACTGGGGGACTTAGAGGATGCCCAGGAGGGCAATTTTTTTGCGTCACTACTATTAGGCCACAGATTATTGAAATGAAACAAAAGGTTAAAACGTTTCAGCAGAAAATGTTTGGTCGTCAAAGGGTTAACTACAAATACATATGACACCAAGTACTTTTATCATAAATATTTATGAAATTATTTAATATGCTTCTATAATTAGCTAATCTTATCCAATAAGCATATATCTGCTTTAATTTAATATTTGCTTTTATTGTTGTTTTCGCACGTAAGAAATAAAATTTTTTTGATCAAAAATTCCTGAGCTCCAGCGCATTTATATTAAATGCGAAAGAATTTTCAATTAAAATTTTCATAAAATATTTAAATACTTACGTCATTCTTGGATAATGAATAACGTTTTGTTATAATTTAATATTTCTTTGTACTTTTTTTTTCTATTAAAAGTAAATTAAGTACACACTTCTGTTTTATTTTTTTTTTGTTTTTTATTCTTTAGATAACAATATGAATAAAATATTAAAAGAGAGTTAAATATTATACAGTACAGTTCGCTTATAATGAAGTACATGTTAAGTTTTGTTGTCATGAGAGACAGTAATTTGCTTTTTAAAAACTATGGTACCTTCATCTGTATTTAATTTTTTTAAAGTAGAGTGATATGGAAGGCTATGGCATCAATGAAACTTTCGAGGTGGTATCTTGAGACATACTCTGGTTAGGTTAGGTTAGAGTCTCAGCCTTGATGCAAAAGCTCACTTGAGCACGTATAGCGGCCTGTTGTGATGCCACAGGTGAACGCAGTCTCTGTACAGACCAAGTTCTCCAAACCAGGAAAGAAGAAATAGGTTAACGCAAGGGCAGCACACTCTGTGACATATCATAAAAAAATTGTAACAATTTTAAATTGCATTATCTTGGCGGCTAATTAAAGGCACCAAAACTAGAAATTATTTAATTGTACGTTACAATACTTTAGTCACATTTACGACCTAGTTTCTCACACTATTCATGTTGTGTGTGTTAATTTTATACATGAATAAGGCGGGACGTACAGTTTAAATTCGATTCCGAACGACACAGTTTTGAGAGACTTTTTAATGGCAATTTTATTTACTCTCAGAGTTTTTGCCAGAAATCTACTGAGAGGCAGTCAAAAAGAAATATATGTTCATAATTCGTTTCGTTGGAAATGTCTGACCTGGGCTTTGAATCGAGGCCTCATGTCTAATAAGCTAACACACTAATTCCTAGACTACGGAGACTTCTATTAAATCAATAGGATACAGAGTGTCAACTTTTAATTTTAAATTAATGTGTGCAATGTGTGCTTTATTACACTGTCTTGTTGAAACTAAATACCATCCAAATCATAGTCTTAACGGCGTTCAGAATACGACAATAGAGCTCTGCATTGATGGTTTTTCCAAAAACTACAGCATAATGGCACCTCCAGACAATAATGATCACTAAAATATCATCTTTTACCGCAAATAATGGCTTTTCCAGGGGCTTTTGGGGTCTGCAAGCACCATATCTCTGTAATAATTTTACTTGACAACATAATCAACGGGTGAGACAATGATCTTCATCGTTAATGAAAAATTCAATTGAAGCTTCAAGCTCGAAGACGGTTCCTTAACTCGAAATGCTTTCGTAAAATGGATTCAAAAATTAGCATTAGAAGCAACAGCTGGTCTTAATTGTTTCGAAAGTTTGACTTTATTTCCATGGCGATGGAAATCCAAATGCAAAATATACCGTAATAAGGTGTTAGATTGGTCCACCTATTGAGATCACAGTGGAACTGATAAATTCGCGGAGCAATATTTTCGACATCATGTATTGATAATTCACTGGCTTGGTCACTTTTAAATTTCTATCACAATAAGGGCCATTATTACAACTTTCCGTTAACTAAAGGGACAATTTTAACGGGTAGATAAATTGTTTTTCATTATTACAAGTGGACAATAAGGCAGGAGTGAGCGTTAAACTAAAGGGATGTTCATTCTACTGGCAACTTTTAAAGTTAAGTTTATGTCTGAAATTGCCATATTATTATGTTTATTTGCAATATGGCAACTTCAAATATAAACAAAATGAGTAAATACAATAAAAAGAGAAGCATGTCGCTGTCACTGCGTTTAAAAATAATTTAGTTCAGCCGGCACTGCCATATTTTTGAAAAGTTAACTTTATTTTATCTGTAGGTTGTAATAACGAAAAGAAGTTAAAGGTGACTTTAAAGTTCACTTTAGCTAAAGTTACCATTAACTAAACCCAACTTTAACGGGAAGTTGTAATAATGGCCCTAAGTCAATTACTATAACCCTAATAATGCTCGAAAATGTCTATTTTTTAAACACCAATTTGTTCCTCGACTGTTGAACGACTTCCGATGCAAGATTCAGGCCAAAAGATTTTCATCGTTTTCTTTTTTAAACATAATTTTTTATCACACGGCACATACTTTCATAGAAATCAAAATCTCCATCACAACATCCATAAATTTCAATACACTTTGAAACAAATTTCTGTTTTTAAAATTCTTACGAAATTAAGCCCCTATTATTCGTTTTACGCAAACTTCACTGTATTAACCACATATTCAAAAAAAAAAACAATTTTATAGTTTGGTTTTTTTACGTACCATTTACTTCTGTTGGTTTATCACATTTCAGTGTTATGGTACCGCTAACCATTTGACCGGCAAAATAACAACCCGTTACATTCTGATCGAATTCAATAGTGCACGTTACGACCATTGTGCGTTCGCCTGTACGCCTCAACAATAAATTTTCGACTAAATTTAGGAATTTTCGTTAATTTAATGAAATCAATTAAAGAAACAAAGTCTACCAAACTGTGCTCGTACTCTCCTTAGCTTGTACTATCAGTTAGTAGACGAAATTAAAATAAAACAACAAAGTTTTATCAACGAAATAAAACAGAAAAAAAGTATGCAAAAATTATGATAATACAAGCAACTACCACAACAACAAATTTAAGCAGCCACCTTGTAATCAGTAGAATAAAAATTATTTTTTTTTTGTTTTTATTTCAATTGTTTTTAAAAGGCCAGTAATACGGTTGTAGTACTCATTACTAGCTAAAGTGTGGAGACTTTTTTGTTTGAATTTATATTCCGAACAACTGATAATAGTTTGAAAAGAGCTAATATTTGTTTACAGTTACATTTTGATTAAGAAAAATGAAAACAAAACAATTAGCAAAGCCTACTGGTTTGTTTGTAACTTTCCGTCAAATGAAAATCAACGGAAGGCAATAAAATTAGACAGTGAGAGAACAATGTTATGAAGCAGTTTTATTGTTAAGGTAGTCACTGTTACTTACGTAAATTGAGTAACTTATTTATGCTTCTTAAACGTGCTGAATAAATATGATTTACGAGAACTTAAAGAAATAATTTCTAAAACTTTATATCTTGGGATAAACTTCAATAAGATCGAAGTGCTGAAGTATATACCTGTACATTGGCAGGCACGACGAAATTTTACTTCAGCCACTACTTATCTGAGAAGGAAGAGTATTAAATGAAGGTTTGCTAAGAGTTTTATTTCCAAAATGCATACACAATTGGCCATTACAACCCTTCAGTCAGGATTACGGCCTAGCTTCGCACACCACTCATGTTGTGTAAGATAATTTTATACACGAGTGGGCCTGACCTACAGTTCAAAATCAATTCCGAACGATAGATTTTTGAGAAACTTTTCATTGCAATTTTATTTATTATCAGAGTTTTTGCCAGATATCTGCTGAGAGGAAGTCACCGAAGAAATATTTTTTCATATTTACGTTTTGATGTCTGACCTCGGGTTTGAACCGCGGCATAATAAGCCAACACACTACCTACTAGACTACGGCGACTTCAATTTTTATTTCCAACACTATTGCTTAAAATAATGTTTTAGCACACAGTATTTCGTATACTCTTCTTTCTCCACGTTCTTTAAGTTTGCATAGTGACTTCTGAAAGCTTTATAAGCCTTATGATGACAAAAAATTCTCTTAAGTACGAAGTTTTTTTAAATTGCCTACCAGTTATGATATATACCGCTGCAACGAAAACTTTTTAATTTTTAAAATGAAAAGAAAATTATTTTCAAAAATTCCTGTAACGTAATCGTATTTCATTTTATTCTCAATTAAAAAAAATGTTTACAACCATGTCGCCTTATCGGGATCTGTTACCGCCGAGGGCATTATATGACCATCGATATCGTCTCCACTTCCAAGTGTATTGTTAGGTGGCTGGGGACTTGTTGGTGTGGGTATATTGAACACAGGATACTTGGGTGTAAATGTTTTCTCACCATAATCATTCTCAGAGTCCTGTGATAATTGAGCTTTACTTATATGATTGGCTTCCATATATACAGGGGGAGCTACAAATAAACAAATTACATGGTTTCACAAAGAAAAACTCCACACATTTTATTATCACTTACGTATGTTACTTGTGGCCCACCAAGGTTCACCATTTCGATTACTAGTGCAGGAATCTTTATTATTATCCACCAAAGTTTTGACCGTGATATTATTTTCTACACCTTTTTTATCATCTTCCTTAAGGAAATTACTAGGCATGGGCTGTTGTTGTACCACCAAATCACCCGTTTGTAAAGGTACATTACCTATGGTAATTGGTATATGAATACATTGATTGGCATAAATGAAACCATTTATTTTAGCTTCCACTTCAACACGATAGCTAATGTGTATAATTCTGCAGAGAGTCTTGCATGATGGTGGCGTAGCTGGTATGGGCAGTAAGTAATTGAATTGTTTCTTGGCATACCGTAACACTGGATCACCTATTAATTTCGATACAATTTTGGTTTCCTGTTCACTTTCGTCGATTGGATCATCAGAAAAAAAATCGATTACCATAACCAAGCGGGCACCTATTTCATTAATATCGGTTCTGGTTTCGTTTGTAACTAAAATACTGATGGGTATTAATTGACCGGGCACGTAACCTGTTTGTGGCAATTGGACTTGCATTTGCAATGGATCAGACTTACAGGGACCACAGCAAAAAATTTTGGAAAAATCTGAAGCGACTGGTAACTGTAATTGAAGGAATGTAAATTATGCTTGAGAATAATGAAAAAGCAACATTTTAAAGTAATGTATTGATTTGACATTTTGTTTTCATTATGAACAGAACATTATCGAGTGATAATTTAGTGTTTAAAGGGTTTAATAAGAATACCAAGAAATCCTAGGCTGCAATTTTGCAGCAAAAAAAAATTGTTATCATGGTTGATTTAAATAAATCATTCAGAAACTACATGCAGTCAGGAACAATAACATTCATAACGACTATACAACACAGATTTTTACAAGATTTGTTGAAAAAATATCCCGAATGGACGAAATATGAAAAGAACTCATCTTTCGCCAACATGTTCTCAGTAGTCTTCTGGCAAAAACTCAATCCTTCAAACAAACGAAAAATTTCTCAAATAGTCATGTCGTTCGGAGTTGAAGTTAGAATACAGATGCAGTCATTGACAAAATTAACACACCCAACATGGGCGTAAGATGCTAAATTGTAATCCTGACTGAAGGGTTTTAAGTAGGTAAGTACTTAGGGATCCATAGAGTAATGTTTTTGAAGTAAATACTACCATTCCCCTCCTACTTATTACAACTTTGAATATAAAAATGTCTTTGCGAATACGCTAAACACTTAAGAGACTGTTTGTTAATGAAGTTCACACCTGCCATGTACGATCCTCCTCCAGATTAAAATTTCTAATATTAATCACCGAAAAGCCGCGTGTCTATATTTGATCGAATTTCCAGGGGCGCTTTAAAGTGATTTGAATCCAATAAGGTATGCGGCCATTAAACGCTTCAACAGATGAAGGATTTTCGTTTGATATTTGCCAACTAAATGAGAAACTATTATCATCAGGTTCTATAATAACGCCTTCACTATTGTTGGCCTCTAAAAGAAACGATTCACATTTCACATAAATTCTGTTTCTTTATGGAAAATAATAAACTTGCCCTGTTAGGGTGAATCAAATAAATATCTTTTCGATTTTTATAATCTATGTGAGCATAATAAGTGGTTTCGGATTTGTTATCAGAAGTTGATAACGTATCCTCTTCCGTTCATTGTGTTTCGGCCATGCCATTAATTTTT
Organism: Sarcophaga subvicina; assembly: GCA_936449025.2. NCBI lineage: Eukaryota > Metazoa > Arthropoda > Insecta > Diptera > Sarcophagidae > Sarcophaga > Sarcophaga subvicina. The sequence goes on from OW388081.2 coordinate 31,765,512, forward strand.
AGGCTGACAGCTATATTTAGGATTCAGAAAACTTCTTTCAAATTTATTTTCTTAATTAAAATTCAAAACAAATAAAACCTTTTACTGTCTTTCGCTTATCACATGTTATGGTAACTTTGCCATTAACAATCTGCCCCGCCATATAAACACCCTGGGGATTGTCAATGAATCCTATGAGACAATTGACAACCATTATAAGTGATTCGAAAGCAATCGTATGTTATATAGTTCGCTTATAATGTTCCTCACTTCACAATTAACTTCTGGAGAATGTATGGTTTTGTTAAATGAAAGCGAAATATTTTTACATACATTTTGCTGTACGTTTATCACTTGATTCATTATGTGCTCTTAAAAGTTAAATTGAAGAGAATGCAAAACGATAGATAAGCATATCAATACAAATACTACATCATGAATTATTTTTTTTATGAAAATTTAGAGGTAATTATCCGTCTACAAATATTTTGTTTTGAAACTTAATTTATATGAGTGACTCATAATCATTAAGTGTAGCGTATTATAATGTAGAACCTGGTGACACGTTTTTATATGTAAACATGAATTTCAAAACAATAAATAAAATACAAAATAAATAACAAAAACTTGTATTTTAAAAACAAATCTAACCGTTCCTTACAACAAAATTTAAAAAAAATTTTTTGATTTTCATCAAGCTTATGGGCTACAGAAACGTAAGCAATAAGTGGGAAAATTTTTATTTTTTCAAAATAAGTTCTCATAAATTTGTGTGTATTTCAGATATTGAATTTAAAGCGCTTTCAAATATAATAGAAAATCATGTTCGGCAATCACTTTTGCGTCATATATTTTATTTACAATTTGTTTTTACTAAAATCTGATTCTATATGTAAGTAAGCTCAAATGGAAGAAATAATAGGGACACTGGCATTAAAATTTAAAAAAAAATCAAAAGTGGTTTGCAAAATAATTTAATTGGTAAACAATTTACTTTTGCAGAATGCAATTAATAAATGGTGACGAAAAGAGTTTTTAAACTTAGAAAGAAAGAAGACTCGAATCACGAAATGCTTCAAAAATTTTATATTTTTCATAAGCTGTAAAATTTACTTATTTGACAAACTCTTTATTTAGCCCTCATTAAAAATGAATTTACTACCGCAATATTCAAACAAGAATACAGTAAGACCCCGCTTAACGCTTCTCCGCTTAACGCTGTTTCAGTATTACGCGGTAGTATTGGGATTCCCCTTAATCGCTTACTGTATTGATACTTGTTGTATATGTGTGCAAAAGCGGTGCACTATATAGCGACGGTATATACTATGTATCTTTTTCAACTCTCTTTTGTTAGTCTGTCCAGAATAAAGATTCTAACTGTATTTTCCGAAATCGCAATCACAGTACGAACGCATCTTTAATGCATAACAGTTGATTTATTAGTTGCAACGTTTAACGCTGTTTCGTTTAGCGCTGGAACTTATTGGAACGTATCCCCACTTTAAGCGGGATCCTATTGTATTAGGGAATAGACTTGAGAAAGCTAAACTTTTAATTCAAAGTCTGCGAATAGTAGCTCTTCTCAGCAGACGGAATGTATGAAATTCAGAGACGTAGTAACTGCAGGAATCTACTTAAAGAATATCAGACATCATAACAGAAGTTTTCTAAATTAATTTTTTTATTAAAAAATTGTAAGACTCTGGAGAATTAATGGCCATTTTGGAAGAAATGGTATACATATCCCACAATATACAAATAGTGGTCCGGAGGGTTCTCCTCTCAATCGTGGTAGTGGAATATCCAGTATAATTTTAGAACTCAAGAAAATTGTCCTCGCTATTATCCAATCTATCTATTTCTATTTCTAACGGTATACATATTCTTCAAATATGTAGCCAACATGATTTTTTTTATTCTTTTTCCGATTTCTTTAAGGACAATAGAAGCTCACACATGCATGTTTTTCCATCTAGGTGAGTAATTTGGACTACTTGGGATGAAAAACGGCTCTGTCGGCAGTGCACATTTTGTTATACTCTTCAAAGTTTTAAGGCCTTACATTAATAATGCCATTCGGAGTCGACTTTAAACTATAAGTTCCGCCACTTATGGATAAAATTAACACACAGCTCTTGTGAGGGGTGTGAGAAGCTAGTTACAGGGTTGTAATTACAAATTCAGTAAGAGTTTAAGAATAGGCAAGAGTAAGAGTTAAGGAATAGGTTTAAGCTGATACGAAATCTTTCAGAAAAAAAATGTAGTGAAATTTTCGAACCTGGAGTCGAATAGTAGTAGTAGTCGATTTTTATTTCTTCATACCAATTTTTTAAGCATTCAATCATAAGTTTAGAATTTCATTGATTATTAAAAAGAACTTGTATGTGATGTTCTTTGAATTTCTTGTAGACCGAAATGAGTTCTTTACCAAAATTACAAGTTTCAATAAAATTTGTCTAGAAACTGTAGGATCATAGGGTTTTTACAGTTTAATATCTTACTCTGGCAGTTGTTCTAAAAAAATATAATTTCTGTTTAAATTTCAATTTTCACTTACCTCTAACACAGGATCATTATAATTTAAATTCATTACATTGAGTACCGTAAAGGCTTTTGTAAATTTCTGATCAAATTTCCATGGTCTCTCTAAGTTAACTTGAGCAATATAGCGTATATTGCCAGTATCGGCCTCAAACGATGAGGGACAATTTTCCGGTAAATGGCAAGTAAAACTAAAGATATGTATGCCAGGTTCTATAACAACGGATTGATCTAGAAGTATTGAAAGCAAAAACAAACGTCAGAAAAATCATAAGAACACGATAACAAAACGAAAATTTTACCAGAAATTGTGGAAGACATTAGATAAGTAACAATATTTATGTAGTCCTCTTTACCCGAATATGTAACTGATCTCCGGTTGTCGCCACTGCCTTTAGATTTAGACCAACTTGATTCAGCTGAACCAGTTATTTTTAGAACAACCGCTATACGTAAAAGCAAAATAAAAACAGAAGATATTAAATTTTATTTGACGTCTGTAATGACTCACTATTTTCTTAGCCTACTCTCGTACCTTTAACTTGTTTTACTTTATCTGCTGTTAGAGTTACCTTTCCATTGATAACTTGCCCAGCATAGAAGATCGCATTTGGATTATTTTCAAATTGTATTTCACTTGTTACAACCATTTTCTTTTTTTTTTTTTTGTTTCGGTTTTGATTATCTAGAACACTTTTTCAATAATTAATAAAGAACTTTTGTTAATATCGTTATTTTTTGTGGTTTTCTTCAGCAGTTGTCGTCTTGGTTAAGGTTCAGTTAACACTTAATATCTGTATCGTGTTTGTAATTGTTTAAAAGTTATTAATGTGTTTGGACGGGAACAGGGGGGAGTTGGAATTTAAAAAAAATATTTGAAAAGAGTGTTAAAGTACTAAAGTGTTGCTCAAACAACAGTTAAATGCAAACAGTTCAATGCGAAAATTAGTTTTTTATAAAAATTGTTCTCAAAAAGTAAATTTACTTACCGCACGAATACTGACTGACTGATATTCTTATCACAGTTCTGATAATAATTCAATTGAACTTCTCTTACAAGGCTAAGTTATGCGAAACAATATGAAATTTGAAACGTATTGAGCAGTAATTTTTTTTCTGTTTTTGGTAGTTTTGGTAAACTATAGATTGTTTGTTATTTATAGAGGCACTAATATTGTAAAAAAATTTGGTATTTGCAGTAGAGTTTAGTGAGGCAGCAGAATAAATGTCAACAGTTATAACGAATTAGAGTTTAGGTGACTCTCCCAATACCCTACTAATTGCCGAAATAAAATTTTTTTGCGTTTCATAACTTATCTAACTTCCTTTAACGTCTGAGAAATGAAGTAAAACAGACTTTGAAATTTTTTGGAAATTAAAGCCCTTTTGGGCACACAATGCGACCAGATCTGAATCCATGTCTAAAATCTGATTAAAAGGTTGTCATATGCTTTATATCGACAATAGACATAGTGTTTGCCTTATATTGGGTCTTCCACCAAGTTTTTCGGGCATTTGTGAAGCTACATCTCGCAAATTTGTTGTCATTTATTCAGTCTATTTTACGAAATCATCATGAAATTTTTTTTATATTAAAAATGCGTGTTGCATCCAATTTACGAATGCCATAATTGTCCTACCGTACCCCTTAGTCAGAATCACGACCTGTTGTGTGCGTTAATATTTATGCATGACCTACAGTTTAAAGTCGACTCCGAACGACAGATTTTTGGGAAACATTTCATGGCAATTTTATTTACTTTCAGAGTTTTTGCCAGAAATCTGCTTAGAGGAAAGCTGCCGAAAAAATATTTTATTTTTATATTGCGTTTAGTTGGAAATGCCTGAACTGGGATTTGAACCGAGGCCTCACGTCTAATAAGCCAACAACTACCTACTAGACAACGCGCGACTTTATCCACAATGTGTTGCATAAATTCGATGCGATTTCGTGTCGCTCAGAAAAAAAAACCTTGCCATTCAAAGAACACAATTTGGCAAACATTTGAAAGCGGTTCAATAAGTGCTCGACTAAACACAAGATCTAGCGAAAACAGAATTATTCTTGGCAGTCGCTTACAAAATCTCGGTTTTTCAAAACTTAAAATTTAACAAACATTTAACAAACAAATATGGCAATCGACAAACTTTCATCCATATGTACATACATACATACATACATAAATACGTACATACATACATACATTCATTCATTCATAGTATGGGTAGAGATCTAAATCTCAACGCAAAATTTGCCAAATTGGGAACTTTAAAAGAAAAATTTTTAGGGAGCGACAAGAAATCGACTGCCACGGATTCGCATGCCTATTGTCACGGAGAGCGACGATGTTTCCCGCAGATTTTAAATTTTTTACGAAATGTAAAAAAATATTTCTTCGGCGAATTCCTCTCAGCAGATTTCTTGCAAAAACTGTGAGAAGAAACAAAATTTGCCATGGAAAAGAGTCTCAAAAATCTGCCGTTCGGAGTCGACTTTAAACTGTAGCCACTCATGTATAAAATTAAGACATACAACATAAGTGGTTTGAGAAACTAGGTCGAAATGCTGACTGAAGGATTGTAATGACCAATTATATATGTACATATGTACATATGTTATCATCCCAAATTCAGCAATATTGTTCGTTCATGTTCTCATCCATCCTAAAATGGACCTTAACATTGAAGATAATTTTTCGATGCAGTGTAAAGTCAGTGGCCAACTGCATTTTGTTAAACCAATTTTATTATTTGCAAATCTTGCTAACATATTGAACAATTGACAATCAATTTGGCTGACGTAATATTTACAAGACAACCGTTATTAACTTTCAAGTCCGAAAGATCGTGTTGGAAACTCGATATAAAAATTGTTGCTGTATGTGGTCAATTATTACGTGATTTTCCCACAATCTTTTACAAAAAAAGCTGAAAGAAATACTTTCTAATAAGCCAACACACTCCACACTAGACCACGGCGTCTTCAGCCGATGCAAACATAACTTTTTAATTTTTAAAATGAAAAGAAAATTGTTTTCAAAATTTCTAGCAAAGTAAACCTATTAATTTTATTCCCAATAAAAAAAAAAATATCTTCACAACCATGTCGTCTTATCAGGATCTTTTACAGCCGAGGGCATTATATGACCATCGATCTCGTCACCACTTCCAAGTGTATTGTTAGGCGGCTGGGGACTTGTCGATGTGAGTATATTGAAAACAGGATATTTGGGTGTAAAAGTTTTCTCACCAAAATCATGTTCAGCGTCCTGAGAGAGTTGTGCTTTAATCATATGATCAGCTTCCATATATACAGGAGGAGCTACAAGCAAGCAAATTACATTGGTTTCACAAAGAAAAACTCCACATATTTTATTATCACATACGTATGTTACTTGTGTCCCACCAAGGTTCGCCATTTCGATTACTAGTGCAAGGATCGTTGTTATTCTCCAACCAACTGTTGACCGTGATATTAGTTTCTACACCTTTTGCATTTTCTTCCTTAAGGAAATTACTAGGCATGGGCTGTTGTTGTACCACTAAACCACCCGTATCTAAAGGTACATTGCCTATGGTTATTGGTGTATGAGTACACTGGTTGGCATACATGAAACCATTTATTTTAGCCTCCACTTCAACGCGATAGCTAATGTGTATAATTCTGCAGAGAGTATTGCATGATGCCGGCGTAGCTGGTATGGGCAGCAAATAATTGAATTGTTTCTTGGTATAGCGTGGCACTGGATCACCTATTAATTTCGATACGATTTTGGTTTCCTGTTTGCTACGTTTGTATGGATGCTCAGCATGAAAATCGATTACCATTACCAAACGGGCACACATTTCATTAATATCGGCACTGGTTTCGTTTGTAACTAAAATACTGATGGGTATTAATTGACCAGGCACGTAACCTGTTTGTGGCAATTGTACTTGCATTTGCAGAGGATCAGACTTGAAGGGACCACAACAAAAAATTTTGGAAACATCTGTACTGACAGGTAACTGAAATAGAGGAGATGTATGATTGAATAAAAGGAAAAAGCAGCATTTTAAAATTATATATGGACTTTTATTTCATCAGAAATAGAACATTTACGAGTTGATTTTAACGGATTTAATTATAATATCAAGTAAATGAAGGCTCCAGTACAGCCAAAAAAAATATAGCATGGTTGACTTAAATAAATCATTTAAAAACTACATGTAGCGGGGAAGAATAACATTCATAATAACTAAGCAAGACAGATTTTTACAAGATTTGTTGAAAAAATTATACCGAAGAAAATATGAAAAGAACATATCTTTCGCCAACATCTTCTCAGTTGGCTCCGAGAGGAAATAAAATTGCTAAGAAAAGTTTCTCAAACCAACGAAAAATTTCTGAAATTATCATGAAAGGTTTCTCAAATCTGTCGTTCGGAGTCGATGTCAGAATGTAGGTCCTGTCACTCATTGCCAAAATTAACACACACAACATGGGTGTCAGATGCTAAATTGTAATCCTGACTGAAGGGTTTTAACTAAGCAAGTGTAAGTATGTTGTTGACGTAAATACTACCATTCGCCTCATACTTATTACAATTTTGAATATAAAAATTCCTTTTCGAATACGCAAAACATTTAAGAGGATTTTTGTTATTGAAATTCCCACCTGCCATGTACGATCCTCCTCCAGGTTGAAATTTCTAATATTAATCACCGAAAAGCCGCGTGTATATATTTGATCAGATTTCCAAGGGCGCTTCAAAGTAATTTTAATCCAATAACGTATGTGGCCATTAAACGCTTCAACAGATGAAGGACTTTCGTTTGGTATTTGGCAACTGAACGAGAAACTAAGTACACCAGGTTCTATAATAACGTCTTCACTACTAATGGCTTCTACAAGAAATGATTCACATTTCACATAAATTCTTTTTCATTATGGAAAATAATAAACTTACGCTTTTCGGGTGATACAAATAAATATTTTTTCGATTTTATATAATCTATGTGAGCATAATAAGTGGTTTCGGATTTTTCTTCAGAAGTTGAGAAAGAATCCTCTTCCGTCCATTGTGTGTGGGCAATGCCATTAATTTTGAGACTAACAGCTAAATTTAGGATTCAAAAAATTTCTTTCAAATTTATTTTCTTGTTAAAATTCAAAACAAATAAAACCTTTTACTGTCTTGCGTTTATCACATGTTATGGTAACTTTGCCATTGACAATCTGCCCCGCTATATAAACGCCCTGGGGATTGTCTATGAATTCTATGAGACAATTGACAACCATTATTAATTCGAAAGCAATCGAATGTTTTATAGTTCGCTTATAATGTTCTTAACTTTACAATTAACTTCTCGGGACTAAATTGTTTTGTTAAATGAAAATGAAATATTTTTACAGATACTTTGCCGTACGTTTGTCACTTGATTGATTATGCGCTCTTAAATGTTAACTTTAAGAGAATGCGATACGATAGATAAGTATAACATATCGAAATTATAATATTTTATAAATACAAATACTACATCATAAATAACTTTTTTTTTATGAAAATTTAGAGGTAATTACCCGTCTAAAAATATTTTATTTTGAAACTCAATTTATGTGAGTGACTCATTGACCATTAAGTGTAGCGTAGTATATTGTAGAATATGGTGACACGTTTTATATGTAAACATCAATTTAAAAACAATGAATAAAATACAAAACAAATAATAAAAACATCAAGCTTATGTGCTGCAGAATTGTAAGCAATAAGTCAAAATTTAATTAATTTTGTCAAAAAAAGTTGTCATAAAGTTGTGTGTATGTATTAAGATATTGAATGTAAAATGCTTTCAAATGTAATGGGAAATCATATTCGACAATCATTTTTGCGTCATATCTTTTATTTACAATTTTTCTCGGCTAAAATCTGAGTATATAAGTAAGCTAAGAGGAAAGAAATAATAGAGACATTTGCATTAAAATAAAAAAAAATATTAAAAAAGTTGTGCAAAATAATTTAATTGGCAAACAAATTACTTCTGCAAAATGCAATTAATACCTAGGTGATGAAGAAAAGAGTTTTTAAATTTAAAGGAAATGCTTCAAAAATTTTATATTTTTCAAAGCCTTACTTCACAAACTCTTCATTTGGCCCTGATTAAAAATGAACCTACTGCCGCAGTATTCCAACCTGAATACAGTAAGACCCCGCTTAACGCTGTTTCAGTATTACGCGGTAGTATTGGGATTCCCCTTAATCGCTCAATGTTGTTGATACTTGTTGTACGAGTGTGTGCAAATGAAACGGCCATGCACCAACCAAAAGCGGTGCACTATATAACGACGGTGTATACTATGTGTCTTTTTCAAAGCTCTTTTGTTAGTCTGTCAAGAATAAATTTTCCAACTGTATTTTCCGAAATCTCAATCACAGTACGTGGTTTCAGATGAATCAAGTGCGTGTAAGGGAATGACCTTTTTAATAGCTAAGGCTAAACGCCATTCAAAACGAACTCTCTTCAGAGTAATAAGTAAGATATGTGGAAGCCGCCAATGGTTCACCGCCTGGCTCAAATATCTCGAATATAACAAAATGTGGAAAACAAGTATGTTGTTTGGCGGCTTAGTTTCTGCAGATGTCTGGCAATTACTCTGAGAGTAAAATAAAATTGCTATGAAAAGATTCTCAAAAATCGGTCCTTCGGAGCCGACTTTAAACTGTAACTTTAAACCCGCCAATCATGTATAAAAATTTGAGGCTAGGTTGTAATCCTGACTAAAGGGTTGTAATGACCACTTATGTATGTAATAGGATCCAGGAATATATATCCAAACATATACAAATTTTAGCTAAGAGTACCTCTTGTAGGATTCTACTTAAAAAATATCAGACATCATTACAGAAGTTTTCTGAATTAATTTTCATATTAAAAATTTGTAAGACTCTAGAGTATTAATGGCCATTTTGGAAGAAAGACTACTATCTACAAATACAAAGTGGTCCGGAGAGTGCTTTCCTCAACCGTGGTAGTGGAATATCCAGGATAATTTTAGAACTCAAGAAATTTGCCTTCGCTATTACAAAATCTATCTATACATTTCAGTCACTATAATTTTAAAGATATTAAATGCGAAACTTCCAAGGTCTTCAAATATGCAACCAACATGATTTTTTTTATTCCTTTTTCGCTTTCCTTATGGCATGTAGGAGCTCACTCAAGCAATCTCTCTCCTAAATCCTTGATCAAGTTTTTTCAGCTAAGTGAGTAATTTGGAATACTTGTAGTGCACTGTAGTGATGAATAACTATCCTCAAAGAGTTATACATACATACATAATTGGCCATGGCAACCCTTCAGTCAGGATTACGGCCTAGCTTCTCACACTACTCATGTTGTGTGTGTTAATTATTATTTTATATAATTTATGAGTGGCCAGCCCTACAGTTTAAAGTCAACTCCGAACGAGAGATTTTTTGAGAAACTTTTGATGGCAGTTTTATTTACTCTCAAGAGTTTTTGCCAGAAATCTGCTGAGAGGAAGTCGCCGATGTCTGACCTGGGATTTGAACTGTGACCTTACGTCTAATAAGCCAAAACGCTACCAACTAGACTGCGACGACTTCAAAGAGTCATACAATTTCCAATAGTCGCCGGTGTTGCATGAAAAGTTATTTTGTTTCACTCTTCAAAGTTTTAAGGCCCTACTTTAAAAATGTCATTCGGAGTCGACTTTAAACTATAAGTCCCGCCACTTATGTATAAAATTAACATACAGCTCGTGTGTGTGGTGTGAGAAGCTAGTTTATAATTTAGCCTACAGGGTTGTAATTACAAATTAAGTAAGAATTTAAGAATAGGCAAGAGTACGAATAAAGGAATAGGTTTAAGCTGATACGAGTACGAAAGCTTTCAGAAAAAAATTTGCGATGAAATTTTCTAATCTGGGGTAGAATAGTAGTCGATTCTTATTTCTTCTTACTATTTTTTTAACCAGTCAATCATAAGTTTAGAATTTCACGTGCATTTGATTATTAAAAGGAACTTGTATGTGGTGTTGTTTGAAAATTAAATAACATTTATTTTGAAACTATAGGATTATATGATTTTTAGAGGTTAGTACAACAAAATATATGCCAAATTAATTAAATATGTACCTTACTCTGGCAGTTGTTATATTAAAAAAATTTCAATTTCTATTTAAATTTCATTTTGGACTTACCGCTAACACAGGATCATTATAATTTAAATTCATCACATTGAGTACCGTGAATGCTTTTGTAAATTTCTGATCAAATTTCCATGGTCGCTCTAGGTTAACTTGGACAATATAGCGTATATTACCAGTATTGCCCTCAAACGATGAGGGACAATTTGCCGGTAAATGGCAAGCAAAACTAAATGTATGTATGCCAGGTTCTATAACAACGGATTGATCTAAAAGTATTGAAAGCAAAAATAAACGTCAGAAAAATCATAAGAACACGAAAACATAAAAAAATCTAAAATTTTACCCGAAGTTGTGGGAGACATTAGATAAGTAACACTATTTATGTAGTCCTCTTTACCCGAGTATGTAACTCTTTTCCGTTTGTCGCCACTACCTTTCGATTCAGACCATCTTGATTCAGCTGAACCAGTTATTTTTAGAACAACAGCTATACGTTAAAAGCAAAACAAAAACAGAAGATATAAAATTCCATTTGACTTCTATAATGACTCAGTTTTTTCTTAGCCTACTCTCGTACCTTTAACTTGTTTTACTTTATCTGCTGTTAGAGTTACCTTTCCATTGATAACTTGCTCAGCATAGAAGATCGCATTTGGATTATTTTCAAATTGTATTTCACTTGTTAACACCATTTTGTTTTTTTTTTCTTTGTTTCGGTTTTGATTTTCCGCAACACTTTTTCAATAATTAATAAAGAATTTTTGTTAAAATCGTTATTTTTTTGTGGTTTTCTTCAGCAGTTGTCGTCTTGGTTAAGGTTCAGTTAACACTTAATATCTGTATCGTGATTTTAATTGCTTACAAGTTATTAATGTGTTTTTGGAGCGGAGCAGGGGGGAGTTGGAATTTAAAAAAAAAAACATTTGAAAAGTGTGTTAATGTGCTAAAGTGTTGCTCAAACAACAGTTAAATGCAAACAGTTCAATGCGAAAATTATTTTTTAAAAAAAATTTTCTCAAAAAGTGAATTTACTTATCGCACGAATACTGACTGACTGATATGCTTATCACAGTTCTGATAATAATTGAATTGAACTTCTCTTACAAGGCTAAGTTATGCGAAACAATATGAAATTTGAAACGTATTGAGCAGTAATTTTTTTCTGTTTTTGGTAAGTTAAAAAAACTATTGATTGTTTGTTATTTATAGAGGCATTAATATTGTAAGAAAGCAGCAGAAAAATGTCAGCTGTTATAACGAATTAGAGTTTAGGTGACTCTCTTAATACCCTACTAATTGCCGATATAATTTTTCGTTGTGTTAAAGGCCTTTCTTAATAAACAGACAATTGTTTTGCGTTTCATAACTTATTTAACTCCCTTTGACGCCTGAGAAATCAAGTAAAACCGACTTTGAAATTTTTTGGAAATTAAAGCCCTTTTGGGCACACAATGCGACCAGATCTGAATCCATGTCTAAAATCTGATTAAAAGGTGGTCACATGTTTGATTTCGACAATCAGGACATAGCCTTTGCCTTATATTGGGTCTTTCAACAGGGTTATCGGGCATTTGTGAAGCAACTTCTGGCAAATTTGTGGTCATTTATCCAACACACTACCTACTAGACAATGGCGACTTCATCCACAATGTGGTGCATAAATTCGAATCGATTTCGTGTCGCTCAGAAAACAGAAACTTGGCCATTCAAAGAACACAATTTGGCAAACATTTAAAAGAGATTCAGTAAATGCTTGTCTAAACTCAAGGTCTACCGAAAACAGAATTGTCCTTGGCAGTCACTTACAAAATTTCGGTCTTCCAAAACTCAAAATTTAACAAACATTTGATAGAGGTTCTGTAAATAATCGACAAACTTCCATCCATACGTACGTACACACATACATACATACATACGTACATACATACATACATTCATAGTGTGTATGATACATTCATAATATGGGTAGAGAGCCAAATCTCAACGCAAAGTTTGTCAAATTGGGAACTTTAAGAGAATAATTTTTTGGGAGTGACAAGAAATCGACTGCCACGAATTCGCCTGCCTATTGTCACGAAGAGCGACGATGTTTCCCGCAGATCTTCCATCTGCAGCAAAACGAAATTTAAAAAAATATTTATTCGGCTAATTCCTCTCAGCAGATTTTTTGCAAAAAATGTGAGAGTAAACAAAATTTGCCGTGAAAAATCTGAAATCTGTCGTTCGGAGTCGACTTTAAACCGTAAGTCCCGCCACTCATGTATAAAATTAAAACACACAACATAAGTGGTGTGAGAAACTAGGTCGTAATCCTGACTGAAGGGTTGTAATCACCAATTATGTATGTATGTATGTATGTATATGGGCATAATAAGTAATTTCCGATTTTGTTCTCTGGTGGAAGAAGTATCCTCTTCAGTCCATTCTGTGTGGGCCATACCAAATATTTTTAAAACAACAGCTATATTTGGGATTCCAAAAATTTCTTTCAAATTTATTTTTTTGAAGAAAATTCAAAACAAATAAAACCTTTTACTATCTTTCGTTTATCACATGTTATGGTAACTTTGCCATTGACAATCTGGCCCGCCATGTAAACACCCTGGGGATTGTCTATAAATTCTATGAGACAATTGACAACCATTATTAGTAATTGGAAAGCAATCGAATGTTTTATAGTTCACTTATATGTTGTTCACTTTACAATTAAATTCTCGGGACTGTTAAATGAAAGCGAAATATTTTTACAGAAACTTTGCCGTACGTATATTACTTGATTGATCATGTGCTCTTAAATGTTAAATTTAAGAGAATGCAAAACGATAGATAAGCATATCTTTAATGTATTATAAATTAACATGATTTTATAGATTAAATATCGTTATTTACGCAACATTATTTATGAATACCCGATTAAAATATGGATTTTTTTTTTTAAATTTGATTTGTTTAAATGAGGAGTACTCGATACACGCGGCATTTGCATGTTTGTGTGACATATCATCAAAAGTTTATATTCGCTTAAAAGAGCCATTAATTGCATTATGTGTGGAATATTACATCGTTTAAATATTCACCACAGCTTCCCTGGGCGTAGTGTATCCGAAATATCTAATTTTCCATAACTTAAATAGAACTTGATCGCTGACATTGGTTATAATGGCATTATTGACCGATTTGCCCCACAAGAAGAAGTCTAAGGGGTACAAATATCATGATCTGGGAGATCAGTTCCCATCATTTCCATGTAAGGTGACAATTCGCTCGAACCGCTCACGCAGAATAAACAATGTAGCATTAGCTATGTGGCACGTAGAGTCATCCCACTGGAACCACATTTCATTGGTGTACAGATCATCCGGTTTATGCCAAAGTAGGTTGGTAATCACAGCATTTAGTTTTCACACAGATTGTTATCATCCCAACCCATGTAGTCGCCGTAGTCTAGTAGGTAGTGTGTTGCTTATTAGACATAAAGCCAGGGTTCAAGCCCCAGGCCAGACATCAAAACGAAATACGAAAAGTATTTCTACGGCGACTTCCTCTCAGATGATTTCTGGCAAAAACTCTGAGGGTAAATAAAAATTGCCATAAAAGATTCTCAATAATCTGTCGTTCGGAGCCGACTTTAAACTGTAGGTCTCGCCACTCATGTATAAAAAAAATATTTACACAAACATAAGTGGTCGTAATCCTGACTGAAGGATTGTAATGACCAATTATATATGTACATATGTATGTTATCATCCCAAATTCAACAATACTGTTCGTTCATGTTCTCATCCATCCTAAAATGGACCTTAACATTGAAGATAATTTTTCGATGTAATGTAAAGTCAGTGGCCAACTGCATTTTGTTAAAACAATTTTATTATTATCATATTGAACAATTGACAATCAATTTGGCAGACGTAATATTTACAAAACAACCGTTATTAACTTTCAAGTCCGAAAGATCCTGTTGGAAACTCGATATAAAAATTGTTGCTGTATGTGGTCAATTATTACGTGATTTTCCCATAATCTTTTACAAACCAAACTTAAAGAAATCTTTCTAATAAGCGAACACACTTCCCACTAGACCACGGCGTCATGAACTGATGCAAACATAACTTTTTAATTTTTAAAATGAAAAGAAAATTGTTTTCAAAAATTCCTGTAACGTAATCGTATTAATTTTATTCTCAATAAAAAAAAATATTTTCACAACCATGTCGTCTTATCAGGATCTGTTACAGCCGAGGGAATTATATGACCATCGGTCGCGTCTCCATTTCCAAGTGTATTGTTAGGCGGCTGGGGACTTGTCGGTGTGGGTATATTGAAAACAGGATATTTGGGTGTAAAAGTTTTCTCACCATAATCATGTTCAGATTCCTGTGAGAGTTGGGCTTTAATCATATGATTGGCTTCCATATAAAGAGGAGGAGCTACAAGCAAACAAATTACATGGTTTCACATAGAAAAACTCCACATATTTTATTATCACTTACGTATGTTACTTGTGGCCCACCAAGGTTCGTCTTTTTGATTATTAGAGCAGAG
Source organism: Sarcophaga subvicina (assembly GCA_936449025.2). NCBI lineage: Eukaryota > Metazoa > Arthropoda > Insecta > Diptera > Sarcophagidae > Sarcophaga > Sarcophaga subvicina. The sequence continues at coordinate 31,780,732 of OW388081.2, forward strand.
ATCGTTATTATTATCCACCAAACTCTTGGCCGTGATATTATTATCTACACCTTTTTTATCGTCTTCCTTAAGGAAATTACTAGGCATGGGCTGTTGTTGTACCACCAAATCACCCTTTTCTAAAGGTACATTACCTATGGTTACTGGTGTATGAGTACACTGGTTGGTATACATGAAACCATTTATTTTAGCCTCCACTTCAACGCGATAGCCGATGTGTATAATTCTGCAGAGAGTATTACATGATGGTGGCGTCGCTGGTATGGGCAGTAAGTAATTGAATTGTTTCTTGGTATAACGTAAGACTGGATCACCGTTTAATGTAGATACGATTTTGGTTTCCTGTTTGCTACGTTTGTATGGATGCTCAGCATGAAAATCGATTACCATTACCAAACGGGCACACATTTCATTAATATTGGCTCTGGTCTCGTTTGTAACTAAAATACTGATGGGTATTAATTGACCGGGCACGTAACCAGTTTGTGGCAATTGTACTTGCATTTGCAGAGGATCAGATTTGCAGGGACCACAACAAAAAATTTTGGAAACATCTGTACCGACAGGTAACTGAAATAGATGAAATGTATGATTGAATAAAAGGAAAAACGCAGCATTTTAAAATAATATACGGATTTTGTACATTGATTTCATAACAAATAGAAATTTACGAGTGCTAATTTAGAGTTTAAAGGATTAAATTATAAAAAAAAAAAATTAGCATGGTTGACTTAAATAAATCATTCAAAAATTACATGCAGAGGGGAAGAATAACATTCATAATGACTCAAGCAAGACAGATTTCTACAAGATTTGTTGAAAAAATTATACCAAATGGACGAAATATGTAAAGAACATATCTTTCGCCAACATCTTCTCAGTTGTCTTCCGGTAAAAGCTCTGAGAGTAAGTAAAATTGCTAAGAAAAGTTTCTCAAATTATCATGAAAGGTTTCTCAAATCTGTCGTTCGGAGTCGACGTTAGAATGTAGGTCCTGTCACTCATTGCCAAAATTAACACGCACAACATGGGTCTCAGATGCTAAATTGTAATCCTGACTGAAGGGTTTTAAGTAAACAAGTTTAAGTATATTGTTGACGTAAATGCTACCATTCGCCTCATACTTATTACAATTTTGAATATAAAAATTCTTTTTCGAATAGGCTAAACATTTAAGAGGCTTTTTGTTATTGAAATTCCCAACTGCCATGTACGATCCTCCTCCAGGTTAAAATTTCTAATATTAATCACCGAAAAGCCTATTTGATCGAATTTCCAGGGACGCTTTAAAGTGATTTGAATCCAATAACGTATGCGGCCATTAAACGCTTCAACAGATGAAGTACGTTCGTTTGGCATTAGGCGGGAGATTATGAACACCAGGTTCTATAATAACGCCTTCACTACTGATGGCTTCTACAAGAAACAATTCACATTTCGCATAAATTCTGTTTCTTTATGGAAACCAATAAACTTACCCTGTTCGGGTGAAGCAAAAAGCTAAATTGTTTTGTTACATGAAAGCGAATTATTTTTACAGAAATTTTTCTGTACGCACTTGTTTGCACTTGATTGATTATATGCTCTTAAATGTTAAATTTAAGAGTATGCAAAACGATAGATAAGCATAACTTATCGAAATTATAATATTTTATCAATACAAATACTACATCATAAATTAATTTTTTTTATATGGAAATTTAAGGGTAATTACGTTTCCAAAAATATTTTATTATATTTTATATTATACATACATATTTATGTGAGAGACTCATGCTCATTAAGTGACTCATGCAACATGTTTTCATCTCGAAAATAAAGAAAAACAAGAAAAAATATATACTCTCTGCAATCTTCTGGCAAAAACTCTGAGAGTAAATAAAATTCTCTTAAAAAACTGTCCTTTGAAGTCGACTTTAAACCGTAGGTCCTGTCACACTCATAGATAAAATTAACACACACAACATGGTTGGTGTGGAAAGCTAGGCTGTAATCCTGACTAAAGTATTGTAATGTTCAATTATTTAATTATTTAATAGGATCATAGGATTTTTACAGGTTAGTAGAACAAACTATATGTCAAATTAATTAAGTATGTACCTTACTGTGGCAGTTGTTATATAAAAAAAAAATTTTAATTTCTGTTTAAATTTAATTTTGCACTTACCGCTAACACAGGATCATTATAATTTAAATTCATCATATTGAGTACCGTGAATGCTTTTGTAAATTTCTGATTAAATTTCCATGGTCTCTCTAAGTTAACTTGGGCAGTATAGCGTACATTACCAGTCTTGGCCTCAAACGATGAGGGACAATTTGCCGGTAAATCGCAAGAAAAACTAAAGATATGTATACCAGGTTCTATAACAACGGATTGATCTGAAAATATGGAAAATAAAAATGTTATCGTTAAAAAAAACCATGGTAAAATGAATACGAAATCAAAAATTTTACCCGAAGTTGTGGGAGTCATTAGATAAGTAACACTATTTACGTAGTCCTCTTGAGCCCAATAAGTATCTGTTGACCGGTCTTTGCCACTACCACTAGTTTCATCCCATCTTACTACAGTTGAACCAGTTATTTTCAGAACTACAGCTATACGTTAAAAGCAAAACAAAAACAGAAGATATAAAATTCCATTTGACTTCTATAATGACTCAGTTTTTTCTTAGCCTACTCTCGTACCTTTAACTTGTTTTACTTTATCTGCTGTTAGAATTACCTTTCCATTGATAACTTGTCCAGCATAGAAGATCGCATTTGGATTATTTTCAAATTGTATTTCACTTGTTACAACCATTTTCTTTTCTTTTTTTTGTTTCGGTTTTGATTTTCCGCAACACTTTTCCAATAATTAATAAAGAATTTTTTGTTAAAATCGTTATTTTTTTGTGGTTTTCTTCAGCAGTTGTCGTCTTGGTTAAGGTTCAGTTAACACTTAATATCTGTATCGTGTTTTTAATGCTTAAAAGTTATTAATGTGTTTTTGGAGCGCAGCAGGGGAGCGCAGGAATTTAAGAAAATATTTAAAATGAGTGCTAAAGTACTAAAGTGTTGCTCAAACAACAGTTAAATGCAAACAGTTCAATGCGAAAATTAGTTTTTTATAAAAATTGTTCTCAAAAAGTAAATTTACTTAACTCACGAATACTGACTGATATTCTTATCACAGTTCTGATAATAATTGAATTGAACTTCTCTTACAAGGCTAAGTTATGCGAAACAATATGAAATTTGAAACGTATTGAGGAGTAATTTTTTTCCTGTTTTTGGTAAATTAAAAAAACTATTGATTGTTTGTTATTTATAGAGGCATTAATATTATAAGAAAGCAGCAGAAAAATGTCAGCTGTTATAACGAATTAGAGTTTAGGTGACTCTCTTAATACCCTACTAATTGACGAAATAATTTTTCGTTGTGTTAAAGGCACAATTGTTTTGCGTTTCATAACTTATCTAACTCCATTTGATGTCTGAGAAAACAAGTAAAACCAACTTTGAAATTTTTTGGAAATTAAAACTCTTTTGGGCACACAATGCGACCTGATCTAAATCCATGTGTAAAATCTGATTTTAACAATCAGCACATAGACTTTGCCTTATATTGGGTCTTTCACCAGGTTTCTCGGGCATTTGTGAAGCTACACTGAGCGCCAAAAGTGAGTAAACAACACTGAAATTATAAATTTTCTTAGGATAGCGAGAAAAGTAAATGAAATAATAAATTTCCAAAAATAAAAACGTTTATTTATTATTTATAAAATGCTAAAACAAAAACAACAATTCATGATAAAGGAACTTTTTTATACTTAAGAACAAAAATGTTTTATACTTAAGAACAAAAGTGTTGACTCACTTATTACTCACACTGTACTTCTGGCAAATTTGTTGTCATTTCTTCAGTCTTAGTTCAATTTACGAATGCCATAATCGTTCTACCGAGAGGACTATCCACAATACATTACAACCCTTTAGTCAGGATCACGACCTGTTGTGTGCGTTAATTTTTATGCATGACCTACAGTTTAAAGTCGACTCCGAACGACAGATCTTTAAGACAAACTTTTCATGGCAATTTTATTTACTCTCAGAGTTTTTGTCAGGAATCTGCTGAGAGGAAGTCGCCGAAGAAATATTTTATTTTCATATTTCGTTTAGTTGGAGATGCCTCACCTGGTGTTTGAAACGAGGTCTCACGTTTAATCCACAATGTGGTGCATAAATTCAAATCGATTTCGGGTCGCTCAGAAAAAAAAAACTTGGCAATTCAAAGAACACAATTTAGCAAACATTTGAAAGAGATTCAGTAAATGCTAGACTAAGCTCAAGATCTACCGAAAACAGAATTGTTCTTGGCAGTCGCTTACAAAATATCGGTCTTTCAAAACTTAAAATTTAACAAACATTTGATAGAGGTTCTGTAAATAATCGACAAACTTCCATCCATATGTACATACACACATACATACATACATATATACATACATACATACATACATACATACATACATACATACATGCATTCATACATGCATACATACATACATATATACAAACATACATAGTATGGGTAGAGAGCCAAATCTCAACGTAAAGTTTGCCAAATTGGGAACTTTAAAAGAATAGTTTTTTTTGGGAGCGACAAGAAATCGACTGCCACGGATTCTCCTGCCTATTGTCACGGAGAGTGACGATGTTTCCCGCAGATCTTGCGTCTCGTCTAGGAGGTAGTGTGTTGGCTCATTATATATACGTGAGGCTACGGTTCAAACCCTAAGACAGACATCTCCAGCAAAACGAAATATAAAAGAGTATTTCTTCGGCGACTTCCTCTCAGCAGATTTCTGGCAAAAACTGTGAGAGTAAACAAAATTTGTAATGAAAAACAGTCTCAAAAGTCTGTCGTTCGGAAGCAACTTTAAACTGTGGATCTCGCCATTCATGTATAAAATTAACACACAAAACATAAGTGGTATGTGAAGGTAGTTCTTAATCCTAACTAAAGAGTTGTAGCTTTTTAAAATAAAGAGCGTTCATATTGCTAAAACGTTTTCCATTTCATTGAAAGGTGCTTTCCCTCTTCTATTTAAAAATCAGTTGCATTACTCTGAGTCATGAAAAAAACCAAAAAAGAAACAACAAAATTTTCTACAAATAATACGGCAACTACTGGCCAAACGAAAATCACTGTGTTCGTGATAAGATACGGAGCTCAACTTCTGATAACAACAAATTCAAATAAATGAAAGAGAAAATAATACAAACTAATACTCAATTAACAAAAACAAAATGTTAAATAAAAACTAAAAACAACAACAACAAAATATTTATAAACAATTTTTTTATCTGTTTGACGTATTTACGAAAACAATTGTGAGAGTAGACGCCTAAAGGCATATGCCGTAGTAAACGAATGTTAACGTGAGTAAATAGTCGTTCAGTTAATTGTTTTAACTCGTTTATAAAGCATTTATTTTGGTCTGGTTAACGGCTGGAAAAATAATGTTTAAATTAAAATAAAAAAAACACAAAAAATAAAACAAATTAAAAATAATTTGAAAAAAAAATTTCTTGAAATATAATTGGCCATGGCTAATAATTGTGAGATAACATTTGATCAGAATGAATACGGCACTTATTTTACGGGCCAACATATAACAGGAAAAGTTATTATAACACTAAATAAACCAAAAAAATTTAAAGGTATTATTATTAAGAAGATTTTTTTTAATAAAAAGAAAAAAATTTTAAAAAACGTAAAAATTTTGAAAGAAGAAGAAACCCAAACGATGGGTTGTAATGAATAATTTTTAATCAATACTTTGCACAGTAGCGTACTGTTAATGTTAATAAAATTCTTACAAATGAAATATTTTGTAATCATAGGTGACAGACAGATATTATTTGCGAATTACTAAACAAATATGTGCCGTAAAAAACTGTTTAATGGCTTGGAAGATCTTTACTATGCTGTCCTGTAATTAATTAAAAACACAATTTGAAGGAATTAGTTGATTCCTTTAAATCCTAAAAAGGTTTTTAACGCCAGTGTTTATGCGTGTTTGCCAGTTTGTTTGTTTGTTTTGTCAGAAACAGTGTCCTTGAGTAAAAAAATATTTATTTTCTAGACATCTTGATTGATAGAGCTTCTGCTCTTTCAATCTCTAACCATGAGCTGTCGCTACTTCTGCTGGTCAGCAGTATTCTTGAAAACAATTTTTTTTTGTTTTCTGATTATCTTGACTTAAGCTATCGCTTATGCATGGGGTGTGATTTCCGCGGTAGCGTCCAAGTGCATCCTGAATACAATCTTTGATATTGTTCCAGTCCTGTGGCTGCAAGCTTTGTAGAACATCGACCAATGATTTAGCGTAACTGTCCCAAATCTCCGAGTCTCATAATGCAAATGTATTAAAGTTATGATACTTTTTTTCCATCCCTTCCTACTTCCTTTTCGCCTTTTCCCGATCTCCTTTATCATCCCCTCTACTCTCGGACGTGTTACAATGGGTTAATTTAACAATTTGACACGTCGTCTAACCTTAACCTAAGCCTAGGGGCTGAATCTCCGAGTTTCATAATTCAAATGTATTAAAATTAGGATACTTTTTTCCTCTCGTTTTGCCTATCTCTTTTATTATCCCTTAGGACGTATTACAATGGGTCAATTTGACAATTTGACACGTCCTCTAACGTAAACCTAAGCCTAGGATATTTTTTTCTCTTCCAATGGAAAATGACAATCAGTAGACTGTTCTCGCTGTAGACATCTGTAGCCCGACGTATTTTTATGCCAGAAATAAAATGCAAATATGTTGTTGTTGCTTGTGATCCAACTGGGAATTGTATCTGACATCAGGATTTCGTTTTCTGTAGGAGAAGGCAATTGGAAAAATTATACTTCAAACTGTTTTTTCTCATTTTCGTTTCTATAAAAAACAGATACCTGCTACACGTGTAATATAGTAGGTTCTAAAATGATAGGGTTGCCAACATCTTCCATGAATATGTATTGTGTTGTTATATTGTTAACATTGGCTCTGTTTGGATGGCGAAATCTCAAAAGGTTTTCTTATTGTATTGTTTAGAGAACAAATGAAGACTCCGAAGATTTCAAAGTCAAAAGAATATGATAACAATTTTTAATTTTTTATCGCGGATACGAACCTTTTAAGGTTGTTAAATAAAATAAGTCTTGTATGTAATATAAAGTTTATTTCAAATTTTAAGTGGAGATTAATTGTAATTTTATATTCACGCACAATTTTCTTTGCTTTGGAGGAGACGATGCTGTTTTTATAATACCGATCGTTATGAGAGAACAAAAACTGAGACCACTTCACTTCCCTTTGACCTAACATGTCCAACTTGAAGTGTTCTAATAACATTTAATATTGCAATTATAATACGAGTTTTAAAGCCGTATGTGGTTATCGTGTTAACATTGGTTTGTATTTAACTATATAACGTAATTTTATTTTTTAGGGCCATTATTATAACTTGCCGTTAAACTTGGGTTTAGTTAAAGGTACCTTTAGCTAAAGGGAACTGTAAAGTTACCTTTAACTTATTTTCGTTATTACAACTTACAGATAAATTAATGTTAACTTTTTCAGAAATATGGCAGTGCCGGAGCAATGTCGATAAAACTACTCAATTAAACAATGTTTTTTTAACGCAGTGGCAATGACGGGGTTAGTTTTTTTGTTGTATATACTCACATACATACATACATACATAATTGGCCATTACAACTCTTCAGTCAGGATTACGGCCTAGCTTCTCACACCACTCATGTTGTGTGCGTTAATTTTATACGTGAGTGGCGGGACCTACAGTTTAACGTCGACTCCGAACGACAGAATTTTGAGAAACTTTTTCATGGCAGTTTATTTTACTCTCAGAGTTTTTGCCAGAAATCTGCTGAGAGGAAGTCGCCGAAGATATATTTTTTTTTTTTCATATTTCATTTTTGATGTCTGACCTGGGATACGAACCCGGGCTTTACGAATAGTAAGCCAACACACTACCTACTACACCATACTCATTTTGTTTAAATTTGAAGTCGTCATATTGAAAATAATGTATAATATGGCAAGTTCGAACATAAACTTAACTTTAAAAGTTACCGGCAGGATGATCCTCCCTTTAGCTTAACGCTCACTTCTACCTTATCGTCCACTTATAATAATGAAAAACAATTTATCTGCCCGTTAAAATCCTCCCTTTAGTTAACGGCAAGTTGTAATAATGGCCCTTAGAATATTAAACAATAGTCGTTGTTATTAGACATGAGGCCTCGGTTCAAACCCCAGGTCAGACGTCTCCAACCAACCATAATATAAAAAATATTTCTCAGCAGATTTCTGGAAAAAGCTGTGAGAGTAAAAAAAAATTGATATGAAAAGTATCTCAAAAATCTGTCACTTAAACTGTAGGTGCCGCTACTGTAGAAAATTAACACACACAACATAAGTGGTGTGAGCAACTAGGTTGTAATACTGACTAAAGGGTTGTAATAACCAATTATGTATGTATGTATGTATTCGACTATAGCAAAACCTTCTTATTACGAGAAACGATGCCAGTTGCGCAAACAAGACACTTCAAGGAGGTCATATTTCTTACTTAAAATAAAATCAAAAATTTGATCCGTAATATCTGTATTATAATTCTAATCGGTTTACATATCAAAATAGATATGGAAAGCTTATATCCTGCAGTTCCTACTATTATGGGTGAATCATATTACCACCAAATTTGTCTTACTTACAAAGATTTATTCTAATGCAATTTGGTGTTATCAAAGATTACTTCTTTACATACATATATACGAGTCTAGATACGGTAAAGAAAAATTAATCTAAATGGCATTGTTATCAAAAAAATTCAGAGATAACTTTAATAATATCTTATCGTTCTGATAAAAAGGTAAACATTTTATAAAACAAATGAAACTAAAAGCTGACAAGTTGACTTTTCGATAACGATAAACATTAGAAAATTTACGCAAATTCAAGTAAATTTAGAATAAAATAAAACAACAAAAATATGCATGTAATGCTTCTAAAAATGTTTTCTTTCAATCATATCCAACACAGCCATTAAATTGCAAATCAATGGTTATGCCCAATGCCAATGGCGTGAGAGACATGGCAAAAAAAGGGCTATCCATAAAGCTACTAAGAAACGTAAAAATACCTACTATGGTCATGAGGACTATATAGCTTCGACTACCTATTTGGTGGGTTCGGAAGAGGGAACAAATGTTACAATCGATGCTGGTACTCATACGTATAGTTTTGCCTGTCCCATACCCATTAATTGTCCCTCATCGTATGAAGGAGCCTATGGTCATATCAGATACATGGTCAAAGTGATATTCATCAGATCGGGAGCTTCGAATCGAACCACTACCAAGGGATTTACAGTCTTGAAACTATTAGACTTGAACAGAGAGTCGGTTTTATTAAGAGTAAGTTAAGCATTAAAATTTTTCTTTTTTTATTTTAAATTAAAAACTTTTTTCTCTATTTTTTCATTGTTTAACAGTCTCCTGCTTGCAATGAATCTTTCGAGAACATGTGTTTCTTTCATACCAAGGCAGTGTATTTACGTGTTGATGTTACCCAAACCGGTTATGTGCCGGGTCAAATGATTTTGGTCAGTGCCCATGTTAATAATGAATCCACGACCGATGTTAAAAAACTGCTAATCACACTCATTCTAAGAGCCACTTATATATCCGATACACCCTGCATGCGTACCGTGTCAGAGAAATTATGTTTGGTTAAGAAATTCTGTGGTCCAGTGGCCCGTCAAACGAGGCGTGATTTTGCTGAGGTTATACGTGTACCTGCCACACCGCCTTCCTGTGAACATTTGAGTAAAGTGGTGCGTCTCTCCTATGAGATTTGTGTGACGGCTATAATGAATCCTTTTATGAGCAATCCGAAAACCGTTATACCCATTACCATCGGTAATATACCGTTAATGGCTAATGAACTGGAAGCTGATGCTCCTTGTGCTGATGATGTGCCCACAACATCATCATGTGCTATGCAGCGCGCCGAAGGCGATGATCATAATTTACTAAGTGAGGAGACTGAAATTGGATATGAATTGCGTGAGTATTTATTTCCTATTTTAAGGAGAAAAAAACAATTCAAATCTTTAAATATCTTTCTTTCTTATAGCTCCACCTTCCTATGAGGAGGCCATGTTTATGACCACCAACATAGCCGACGATGATGCCAATGCAGTTAATGAAGCAACACAATTTACACCACGTTATCCAGTGTACAATGTCGATAATATGGTAATGACACAAACTCCGGCACCGAATCCACCTCAAAAACGAAAGAAGCGCCGTAAGAAGAAGACCACACGTGCAGCTACTGAGCCAACGGCAGAGGAAAAGCCACCTAGAGAATCACCAGTAGAAATTTAAAATTTTAATTCCTTTCTGTCAAAATGCTATCGTAGAGTTTTAATAAATATTTATGGAAATCAATTTAATCCCTTAAAAGTTTAGCTTTACAGCCATACGTTTGTATAATTATTTCGAGGAAATGGCTCTTAATTAGGCAAGTTTCTTCAATCCCTTTATCCCTCATAGAAAACAAGATAAGTCGTGTAATCTAGTAGATAGTGTGTTAGCTTTGAAGATCATTCCTATGAAATACGTTGTTGATGTTATCCGCTCTGGCAGGTCAGAACTCCAGAGGCTTTGTGAATGTATTTTTTTGGGGACTATTAAGTAGGGATTTTTAGTCTAGTGAAGCTTGAGGCAAGAAAATTGTACGTTTCCACTTTCGCTCAAAAAGTCTTTTGTCTTTGCAATTAGAATTTTATTTACATCCCTACACTCAGCAGTCAACTATACATTTCCTCGCAAGATGTCTGGGGTTAAACCGATGTCGTCTAACTATGATTGAAGGAATTTAAACGCAGTGTAACAATCCTTTCTTTCAGACCGTAACAATAGACCTTCTGTTGTGTTGAAACCATATTCATCCTTGAATTTTTTTAAAGAAAATCTTTTACAATCTCTTTTACTGTCGTTTCTGCAAGAGACAGATGCTTATCACACGTCCACTGTTGCAGGTTCTAAAGTGATAGGGTTGTCAACATCTTCCATGAATATGTAATGTGTTGCTACAATGATTATATTGACCCTCTCTGGGTGGCGAAGTGTCAAAAGATTTGCCTGTTGTATTATTTAAAGAAATAGTCGCCGTAGTCCAGTAGGTAGTATGTTGGCTTATTAGACATGAGGCTATAGTTCAAACCCCTGATAAGCCATCTTCAGCAAAACAAAAAAAAATATTTCTTTCTCTTCAATAGACTTCTGGCAAAAACTATGAGAGTAAAACTTGCCTGAAAAATTTTCTCAAAAAATTTCTCGTTCGAAGTCGACTTTAAACTATAGGTCCCGCCACTTATGCAATATAAGTGGTGTGAGAAGCTATGTTGTAATCCTAACTGAAGGGTTGTAATGACCAATTATGTGTGTCTGTAGGTATTTGAAGAAGAACTGAAGATCCTTTATTTCAAAATCAGAAAAATTAGCTTAAAAATGATTTTCTTATCCCGGATACGAACCTTTTAAAGTTTTTAAATAAAATATTTTCTGTTTTTAATATAAATTTTATTTCATAGGATATAATATTAAAGCATAATTGAATTTGACTTTAGTAATCTAAAGGCTCTAATAGACGTCTTAGTAGTTGTTTAAAGAGAGTTTAAAACTAGTTTTTGTAAAAGGATATTTTCATGACTCCGATGGACCAGCTTGTAATGCATTTCAAACTCTTCCCTGTCTTAAAATTTCTTGTATTTTGATAACTTAGAGCCTTAAAATTTTAATTCTTTAATATTGTGTTCTTAAGTTTAATAAAGTGGAAGCAATTTGGAGCACAAAAAAGAAAAAATGGCACATGTTGACTTCAATCACTGCTTTAGAGTGGACCTTATGTTGGTATGGAAAACCTGAAGCGACAAGGATTATGTTATCATTTCATAGGTAATGGTTGCAAAGTTGCTGAAATAGATATTATTGATTAATTTTAAATAAATTTTATTGCTTCTTTTCTAATAACAAGTTTACCTTTGACCTTTCAAATGGCAGAGGGGTTGCCAGTTACGATTTAAACTATCGTTTGCTTATAAATTGGATACAACGGTCGAAAATCATCAATGCGATGATTTTCATCAGCATCATTGTCGATAAATGGTGAACCACTGCGTATGCCCTCCTCAAAAGAAGGTTGATCTGTAACAAGAAAAGTTTGTTTTGAATAAAGCGAGGACAACATCGTACCAGCTTCAAAGCTTACCATTTTCATAGAATTCCTGTAAACTACTATCACACGATGATATTGATATTTCCGAAGTGGATGAAGTCAAACTGCTTTGATGTTTTAAAACCTTACTAGGGGAACGTGGCCTCTTTACAATGTCTCCCGTTGAGCTTATTGTTGCCAAATCTACAGGGCTTGAGGTACCAGAAACTGGCGGTTTTAAAGCCTTTACACGCTCCTGCGTTAAAGTTGCGGGCCTTGATTTAACCAGACTCTCCTGCAGTGGTATGGTGCCAATAACAACCGGTATACTTATGGGGAAATCCTTGTGGCCACTTGCATGTGCTATTATTTTCATTAGGTACTCAACACGTATAAAATTACAATTGACTTCACTGGGTGGCACAGAGGGTATAATAAATTGACCCTTCCACAAGCGTACCGATAAGTGTTTACACGGTTCGATGAAGGAAATGCGCAATAAAATATTTTCATCTATAAATTCTTTCTTCTTGGGCAATAGCAAATCCGTTGATTTGGCAATACAAAGGAATTTTTGTGAAAATTCCAACGTATAACCATCAACATCAGTCATTGATTGATTATTTATATGGAATGTATATTTGACAGTTTGGCCAGGTGCATAAGCACCAAAAGGTATTTGAACATTGTAGAAAATCTTACCGCTTGTGTACGGTGTATATGAGTCATCGACGGATACGTTTAGCTGTAGTGGAAATGAAAAAAGAAAACTTCAATTAATTTTTGTTCAAAATATTGTTCAAAAGATTTCTAAGAATTGAAATGTTAAAAGCACTAGGCATTCAATTTAACAGGAAATTGTTTATTTTTACTTTAAGTTCGTAGCAAAAACTAATGATGACAACAACAAGGATAACAACTTGTGACAACTGTGGATGGGCTGTAGTGGAATAAGAAGATTACAAGAAAATGTATTGCAATGGACAGATAAATTCGAGGAATTTTTATTATAATTACACACTCCTCTGTGAATCTATTTTAAAATAAAGTTTCAAACGTAATTGCATAGCAAGTTCTGTTGTTTTCTTAGACGTTAACGTATTTTTAACGTTAGTATAATCCTTAATTGTTTAGGTCTTAATCAAAATCAAAGAAATACAATGCATTTGATGGACGTGATACTTACATATGTATTATAAATGGCTTCAGATAGTAATATATGTAGGAGCCCTACTTTAAAAGTCAGCATTTCCAGTGTGCTTTTCAGCTTTTTCTTGGTAGGATGAATCGACATACGAGAGCCAACAGCTAATAATTTTACTTACTTCGACCAAATGATCTTCTTTGCTGCCAGAGAGGTATACAGGACTATTCCAATAATATTACCCTCTATCCTATTGCTTTATGGAACATCAGCATATATTTCGTTGTCAGTAAAGACGTGTATCCAAAGTGTCGGATAAGGAGGTTCTTTCTGAAATGCCCTAACGCCTAATAGTTTCCAAGTACAGTCAAAAAAAAAGTCACCGTTATATACATACATACATACATAAATAAATGTCCATTACAACCCTTTAGGCAGGATTACGGCCTAGCTTCTCACACCACTCATGTTGTATTTGTTAATTTTATACACGAGTGGCGGGACCTACAATTTAAAGTCGACTCCGAACGACAGATTTTGGAGAAACTTTTCATGGCAATTTTATTTACTTCCAGAGTTTTTGCCAGAAATCTGATGAGAGGAAGTCGCCGAAGAAATATTTTTTCATATATTCGTTTTCATGTCTGACCTGGGGTTTGAACCGTGGCCTTACGTCTGATAAGCCAACACACTACCTACTGGACTACGGCAACATATTCACCGTTATATGCAGACTTTTTTTACCCGTGATTTTTATCAAATTGAAAAAGGTTTTATAGCGTTGTTTAAGGCGGTAATAATTAAGAATGGCAAAATTTAATAGGCAAAAATTAATATTAAAAATATATAACCTGGAAATTATTGGAAAAAGAACGAAAAAAATTATCGCGAAAAAAGTGTATGTACACTTTTTCTGTGACTGTATGTATCCTGGTAATTCGTTCGTCTCATCACACAATCATATTGGACTGTTATCGACTATCTCTCTCTATCTCTCTCTTTTTCTATACCTTTTTTCACCGTGTATACCCTGTCAAACTCCTGTTTTCATTCTTTGGAAATATCTGGACTCATTTAGCATTGTTGAAGCTCCTTCCCCTTTATCAACCTGTTCATTGACTTGCATTCCCACATTATCTTGAATTCAGCCAAAAAATTACCCTATTCCCTCTGCCTAGCTTGTTCAGACAGTCCCATACTAACAGCGAGTGAACCTCATAAGGCCTAAGTGTTCGTATGACAAACTGATTATCATAAAATGGGTGTCTCAACCAAAGCGAACTTTTTTAAATTCACTGCCCTCCGTTTTTTTGAACAAATGTCAGCCGTGATGTTTGAAAGCTGTAATGTGTTGGCTTATTAAACGGAAGGCGAGGGTTCAAACCCCAGGTCAAATCTCGCACAAAAAGAAATATGGAAAAATATTTCTTCGGCTATTTCCTTTTAGCAGATTTCTGGCAAAAACTCTGAGAGTAAATAAAATTGCGATGAAAAGTAAAAATTTGTGGTTCGGAGTTGACTTTAAATTGTATGTTCTGCCAGTCATGGATAAAATTAACACATACAGACATAGCTGCCAGATGAATGAGGCACCAAATCTTCAAATATTTGAGAAAAAATCGTCAAAATCGTCAGAAAAAATAAATAAATAAATGAAAAGTTTTTAAAAACCAAAATTATTTCTATTGTAGCAAAACATGTAAAGTCAATGTATGTACAGTTCAAAAATAAATCATTTAAAAAAAATTTTTGAAATTAAAATCTAGCGCCCCCTTCATTTATTAATTTTTTTTTTCCAAAAATGGAGAAATTTTATATCATTTTCAGGAAAAAATTGTTTAAGGATTAAACAATCTATCACAGTGTTGTTTATTGTTGCGTTTATAATAATATCGCATCATCTTAATCTTATCTATGGGTGATATCAATATTAAGGAGTCAGAAGCTCATTCTGAGCCTGAAAATTCAGTGTAATGTTGGCTAGAACCAACATATTTTTCAGTTTCTTCAGTTCCTTCTTAAGATCTTATCATCTGATCTTACTATTTACACCATTTATAACCGAACGAGAATGAAATACAACTCTCATGTAAGAGTCGGTGCCTCAACGTCTATTTTGAGGTTTCTCGACAGTGTACAGGAGAGGCTGTAGTAGCTCGTTAAAGACGGTAGTGTATCCAACTTCATTAAGTCATTGGTGCATCGTTGCTATGTGGTTTGTGTTTCACTGTTCTATCGCTTCGACAAAAGGAGTTTGCTCGAACAAAATAAGGGGACTTGTTCCCAAAATTCATATATTCCTACGTAACGCTCGCCTGTCGATCACATCCGTATGTGGTCGATTGTCCAGTGGATCGCACACTGCTTTACAGTAAAAATACATTTTTTTGTCGGACTATTCGTATGTGGAACTCAATTCCAGCAGAGATCTTTCCTGTTACTTATGTTATAAAAATATATAAGCCTAGTGTCCATAAACACTGTTCTCCCTTTCCTTCTTCCCATGACATATTTTCATATTTCCAAACACAATGTCATCCTCCCATTGAGTGTTGGTCGTACGAAAACAATAACTGCGCTAGAAGCTGTACTGGAATTTTTAAAATTGTTAGGTTATTTAGGAGTTATAAATTTTTTACTTTTAAGGGGTTAAAAAGTATAAAATACAGAAAAATTATCACTGGTATTCGAAAGTAACTTAGAAATATAAAACTTTACTCCTAGTTTCTACTAACATAAATTTCCAATAGTAACAATTGCAAAGTAAATACAAAGCTTAAAGAGGCTTTGAATGTACTAAAGTAAAGAATATGATGTAAATTTTTAATTTTTAAAAATCTCCAAAATAAGGGCATAAATCGTCACGTCGTCAAAATGATATTTTTGGAGCTCAAAATCGTCAAAATGGCGATAAATCATCAAATCTGGCAGCATGCACACAACATAAGTGGTGTAAGGAACTAGGTCGTAATCCTAACTGTTTTGTAATGGGTTGTAATGACCAATTAAGTAAATAAGTGTGTAGAATGCGGTTCAAAACTTCAAACTAAATTGTTCTAATTTTCAATGATTTTTTGATAGTCTGCGGTC
Source organism: Sarcophaga subvicina (assembly GCA_936449025.2). NCBI lineage: Eukaryota > Metazoa > Arthropoda > Insecta > Diptera > Sarcophagidae > Sarcophaga > Sarcophaga subvicina. The sequence continues at coordinate 31,797,256 of OW388081.2, forward strand.
GATTACAAACCCTTGGCTTCTTAGCATGAAAAGATTTTGTTACAGAGAATTGTTGTTTTACAAATCGAGTTGCCTATTTTTTTTTAATTTTTTAAATAAATTTGATTTTATTGAATCACATAAAAAATATTTTTTACACAATTTTTTCATTTTTTTTTTTCGATTCACTTTTATCGGCTAGCAGCTGCTAATTAAAATACCCTCGAACAATGCAAAAGATTAACTTCCATACAAGCCATTATAAGTGAACAAAACTCTGCATTATCATTTATAACGGTATTAATTAATGCGACATAACAGGCGTAAATTCTTTATTGTACTCCTCCCCAGTATTCGAATAATAAAACTGAACTGCATGCAGACATACAAAGGCAATAAAAAGAGAGGAGGCAGTTATTTTTGGCTTACCTTATAATCGCGGCATAAATTCAAATCGACTTTTTGTAAGACAGTCAATGGTTTTTTAAATACAAAATTATCAAGACCAAAGGGGCCCTTCAATTTCACCGACAATACATAGCGTATATAACCGTATTTGCATTCACAGGAAGTTGGACACAATGGTGGCAAAGCAATATCGAAATTGTACGTATAAGTGCCCGGCTGTAGAACATTCTCAATACGTAGACTAGTGCCGTTGTCAATATAGGTTTCATGTGATTTATAATATGTGGTATGACGGCCAGCATGTTCGCACCACTTGATTTTGGCCTCACCCAATACAAAAATGCGTACATCTTTAGCATTAGCGATTACATAAAAGAAGATTGTAATTTAAAAATTATAGTTTTTTATTCCAAAATTATTTTTCTTTTTTTTTTGTTTAAGGATGATTGAAAACTTACTTCTAACATCCTGTACAAAAGTTATATTCACTATGGCCTGGCCACTTATAGATTCACCACTATAGTATACCGCATTGGGTTTATTTAAAATAAATTTACAAGTTGAAGGCATATTTCTTAAAAAAAAACTTTCTATTATTTTTACGATTTTAAATAAAATTTTAAACACTTTTATATTTTAGTTTAACTATGTTGTTTTCCTCCTAATTATTTATTATTATTTTTTATTTAATTATACTATGTGTGTGTGCAACACAGATTATTGAAATAAAAATCCATTTACTTTTACTTAAGCTCTGCTGTGGTGCATCTAGTATCCTGCAAGTTTCCTTTTATACTGAATACAAAAATTCAAAACAGTTTCGCATTTTTTTTTCTGCATCACAAATATAGAATATATGTATGTACATGAGCTGCAGCTACTATGACATCACTTGCCACACTGTGTGTGTGTGTGTGTGTCCAATTACTATATACAATCCTCTTCATTTTCTGCTTCTATTTGTTTTTTATTTTTTTGATTAACATTTCATTTCATGGCTCTATTATATATTTTTGGCACCAAGTTCTAGCTAAAGTTCATTGGTACGTGTACGTCGATTGTTTCGTTTGAAATGAAATAAAAAAAATATTTTTCTGCCTTTAACGGCTGCCAATTATTACAAACAGGACTTTAAATTTTATTTTTACTTGCGGTATATTTTTTTTATTTACTGTAATAACCAGCAAAAGAAAACTGTCAACAGTTTAATGTTGCTGATGATAAGATTGATAAATTTATTGTCGGAAATAAAATCTTAACGGAAAATTTGATAATTTAAATTTGTGCCACGAATGGAAAACGAAACGAAAGTTGTCCTACATACAGTAAATTCAATGCTAAGGGGTTAAAAATGTTCGTAAAATGTAATTCAATTAAAATTAAATATTTAATTACAACATACCATACACACACTCATTTCTCTTTTCACTGAAATTGCCAAAAATTCTAGGAAAAAAGCCTAAAGGCGTGGGGAAAGCTGATGTAGTGTTAGTGGCCATTATATTTAAGTATTTACCACTATTGAAGTCGCTAATAGGTAGTGTGTTGGTTTATTAGACATGAGACCTCGGCTCAAACTCCAGGTCAGACATTAAAACGAAAATATGAAAAAACATTTCTTCTTCGTAGTCTAGTAGGTAGTGTGACATCAAGACAAAATACAAAAAGAATTTCTTCGGCGACTTCCTCTCAGCAAATTTCTGCCAAAAACTCTGAGAGTAAATAAAATTGTCAAGAAAAGTTTCTCAAAAAAATCTGTCGCTCGGAGTCGACTTTAAACTTTAAACGCATGTATAAAATTAATGCACACAACATAAGTGTTGTGAGAAACTAGGACGTTGTACAATGGGTCAATTCGACCTCCGGGTACTGTACTTGTCTTAATTGACAAGTACACGTCTTCTAACCTAACCTAACCTAAAAACATTTCTTCAGCGAATTAATTTCAGCAGATTTCTGGCAAAAACTCTGAGAGTAAACAAAATTGCAATGATATGTTTCTCAAAAATCTGTCTGAAAACTGTAGGTTCCACCACTCTTGTATAAAATTAACACACACACAACATCAGTGGTGTGAGAAGCTAGGTCATAATCCTAACTATATATGTATTTATTTACTACCATTATCACTGACTTCTCTGTTTGCAAATAAGCAGACTCAATATAGGTTTCACTCTATTAATTCAACAGCTGCTGTACTTAAGGTTTCCTTATATTCTATTTACCTTAGCAGCGACTTGGTATAGGGTTTAAAGGGTTTGCTTACCCTTTGGTCTGGATTACAACCTAGATTCTCATGTTATCTATGAGCTGCAAAGCCTACAGTTTGACGTCAACTCCGAACGATAGATTTCAAACACATATCATGACAATTTTTTTTACTCTAAAAATTTGGGTCAGAAGGCTGCTAAGAGGAAATCATCAAATGAAATATTCTCCTTTTTATTAGAGTTGTCTGAGATGTGGCTTAAACTAGTGACTCTGGTCTAACAAGCCGAAACCCTATCTACTAGACTACAGCGACCTTAGTTTTGAATACAATTGAGAAAAAAGCTGTGGTTTTTACTTTGAAGAAATCAAAAGTTTTAATTTATTTAGCTCCCTGCCCCCCCTCCCCCCAAACAGGTTCATAACTACATTGAATTTTATCTAGAGTTTAAGCAGAGATAACGCTCAAACTCACTCAACAAGATATCTTTATGCTACACCCAATACAATAATTCATAGATTTCATAGAGTGCCTTGTGTTTAGGCGACATCAAACAACAACCCTGACATCTCCTATGTCGCTTAGAAACCCTTAGGGCCATTATTACAACTTGCCGTTAACTAAAGTAGGATTTTAATGGACAGTTAAATTGTTTTTCATTATTATAAGCGACAATATGGTAAAAGTGAGCGTTAAGCTAAAGGGAGGATCATCTTATTTTCAACTTTTAAAGTTAACTTGGTTCAAACTTAACTTTTAAAGTTAATGTTAGAAATTGTAATATTATATATTATTTTCAATATGGCAACTTTAAACAAACTTCAAACATATATTCTATCGTTGCCACTGCTTAAAAAAACTCGTTTAATTGAGCAGGCACTGCCATATTTTTGAAAAGTAAACTTTATTTGATCATTAGGTTGTAGTAACGAGAAGAAGTTAAAGGTGACTTTAAAGTTTACTTTAGCTAAAGTTAACTTTGACTAAATCCAACCTTAACGGGAAGTTGTAATAATGGCCCTTAATAAAACTTAGAAGTGGATATGTTGTGTTTTAAAAACATTAAATCTGTATACGGTTGACCCCTTTTTTGTGTATGTGATCTAGAAACCCTAGAAGCATACCGCACATTAGAATAGTAATCAACTCAGCTGACTATAGTTACTTTTTACATTAAATTCTGTACTTATGTTTGGTGATGTACCTATCGACATACAAAGGAAACACTGTCGCTGAAACACATTTCTCACACACCACAATTTTTATAACAAAACTGAATGATTTTCAAGAGTTGTTCGTTTGCTAGTCGATTAATGACGAAATGACCGATCTTACTAAGCATTTTTTTCTTTGCCACATGTCACGAATATTTTTTTTATACAAACAAACTTAATTTTTAAACTCAATGGCTTGCAAGAGTTGTTCACTTGCTAGTCGCTTAATGGTGAAATGGCAAACCTTACTGAGCATTTTTCTTTGTCACATGTCACGAATATTTTTTTCTACTAACAAACTTAGTCTTTAACATCATCCATAAAATAAGAATCTTCGGGCTACCTTATCTCAGAGCTACAGAGGTCAGAATAAAAATGCATCCTTAAAATCATCCCTGAAAGGTCCTTTAGTTCAAACAACTCATTCAGGGTGGTTTCAATCCAAGAGAACTCGAAAAAATGTCCGTCAAAGTTTTAGAGTTTCAAACATTAAAGGCGCTTTAATTATCCCCAAAATAATCCATCCAAGAATCTCTTTGACACAGTTACCCTGTTAATTTGTATCATGGACGAAGTTGCCTGTAGTTTGAACGCGGAATACCTGGATGTTATTGTCGATTACTTTAATCGGAAATTTTAATAAGATTTTAAACTGCAGGGTAAATACATACCTAATTGATCATTACAATTCTTTAGTCAGGATTACGACCTAGTTTCTCACGTCACTGATGTTGTGTGTGTTAAATTTAAACGAGTGGCGAGACCTACAGTTTAAAGTCGATTCCGAATGATAGATTTTTGTGAAACTTTTCATGGCAATTTTATTTATTTTTAGACTTTTTGCCAGAAATCTGCTGAGAGGAAGTCGCCGAAGAAATATTTTCATATTTCCGTTTTGATGGCTGACCTCGGGTTTGGACCGTGGCCTCACGTCTAATAAGCCAACATCATCATTCTCCCAATCGTGCAATTTAGAATAAGAGGTAGATCAATGCTTTCCTGCTGGGTAAATAATAAAAAGAAAATGTATATAAAATTTGTGATGCTGTAGGGTATTATCAATACCATTTGAACAGACTATAAATTTCATATAAGTTTTGTTGTTGCAATTTTTATGGCCACTTATTTACAATTCTAAACTTATTTTTGTGCATAAAAATTGTCCCAAATTTTTTGACATTACAAGTCCTACTATAGCTGACTGTAACGGTCGTTGTCTATCCACCCACAGTATACAAACAAGTTTAGTGGTAAAGATAAAAACGGCTTTACCCCCACATAGTACATATCTTTCTTCCTGCCTATATTGTAGGTCATGTTTTACTCAAACCTACTACATGCATGCATGGATGCAAGCATGCATGTATGTACAACAATAAAAAACTAACAAGAAAATCATTAGAAATATGAAAATAGAAATGCAATTTCGTACGATTTTGTTTATAAGACATGCGTGATTAAGATCAAATTGTACCAATAGATGATGGTCCAGTTTATCGTCGTGCCTTTTATAACTCTGACTGCCATTCACCTCCGTTGCAAGGGACATACAAACAAAATAAGAAAACAAAGAAACAACAAAATGCCAAATATACGACTACACAACAAATATGATACTTTGGAGAGGAAAAATGAAATTTCCTTCTACTAAATATGAATGGCTTTTAATGATGATGATGACGACGACGATGTTTTTGCTTCATTTTTAAAGTGCCTTAAGCAGTCTTCATTAAGTTCTTAAATAAGAAGAAGCATTTCAATAGCAACAAACAAAAAGCACGAGTAAATAAAATATAATGAAAATAAAAACACGAAGAAAAAGAATTTAAAAAAAACAACGTTTTAAAGCTTGTCAAGGTCTAGGTTATACAAAATGCATCAAAATGTGTCAAATTGCGAAAGGAAAGCAAAAGAGAAAGTTACAAAATACAACGATTACGTGACGAAAGTATTTCAAACACTTCTCTTAAAGGCTGTTCAAGAAAGGATAGTAAATTTAAAAACCTTTTTTACAAGGTGCATGACAAAGTAATTCAGTTTAAAGGATATTTCTTTTATAAATCCTATTTAAATTCAAATACAATCAAGTGTATGTGAAACATATCGACATTTTTTATTTGTGGAATATAAATCTTTCAAATATCCACCAGGATTTTTTAAGGTAGTGAGCATTCTAATTTTTCATTATTTGAATATGCCTGTGATTTAAAGAACCCCTCACAAGAAAAAGTCTTATGCGTCAAACTACACGAGCTTGGTGACCAGTTCACATCGCTTCCTATGTGGCCTGAGTTGTGCCGCACGTAGCACCGTCCTGTTGAAGGCACATACCGTTAGTGGTCAGATCATCTAATTTAGGCCAAAAGAAGTTGGTAATCAACCACCATAGTGCTCGCTGTCCATTGAAGTTTTCATAGAAATATAGACCGCTAACGCCGCCAGCACAAAATCCACACCCAACCGTAATTTTTTCGGAATACACTTGACGCTCTTATACCTTATGTGAATTGTTGTCGTCCCAAATTCCATCGTAGTTCTTAAAGAAATATAGACCGTTAACGCCGCCAGCATAAAATCCACATCCAAAAAAGACATTTCCGAAATACACTTGAAGATCTTGGATCTCAAGTGGATCGGCATCGTCCCAAATTCGACAATTCTATTTGTTCACGTAACTCATCATTTGTAAGATGATTTCCATAGGAAAGACTAGCGTGAATAAGACCTCGGTTCAAACCCCAGATCAGACATCAAAACGAAAATCTGAAAAAATATTTCTTTTGCGACTTCCTCTCAGCAGATTTCTGGCAAAAACTCTAAGAATAAATAAAATTGCAATGGAAAATTTCTCAAAAAAAAACTGTCATTTGGCATCGACTTTAAACTGTTGGTTGCGCCACTCATGTATAAAATTAATACACACTATATGAGCAGTTTGAGAAGCTAGGCGGTAATCCTGACTAAAGGGTTGTAATGACCAATTATGTACGTAAGACTCGCGTTAAGTTACCCGAACAGAACATAAAACATAATAATTTGCACGTGTTGTTAAATGCTATATGCCTCCATGATGACAGTCCGAATAAATGGGAACTAATTTGACGGATGTAGGTCGAAAGAGATGGGTGTTATCAATTGTTGTTCTTAAATTTGGCTTCACTTTCCGTTCGTTTTAAAATTATTTGTGATAAAATATTTCAAAAAATTGGTTAGAGTTTCTACGTTTTTTTTTCAAGAGTACAAAAAGAAATGTGCAGAGGTCAAAGCTTTATAAATAAAAGCTTTAAAGTACTTAAGTGACAAAACCAAGAAGCTTTTCAACTACAGATACCTTAAAGCTTTTAGCAATGATTTATAAATCTGTAAGAAACGGGATATCAAAAAAAAAAAATAAAAATTTAGATTTTCAACTTCTTTCAAATCTATTCCGGAGATAACAAATTTTACATAGACATCGCTAACAATGACCGCTGTTGAGAAAGGGTAGAACTCAATAGTGATACATATATCTATCAAAAGAAGGAGTTGTTTCTAGGCAACAGCAGATGCCAACCAATCTATTTTAGAACCTATTACGTTTGTCCAATAACCTGTTGAGCTGAAAAAACTTGACTAATGAAACTGGAACAAAGCAAAGAAATTAAAAAAGAGAGTGCCCTGGTAGTCTAGTGAGTAGTGTGTTAGACTATTAGCGTGAGGGTCGTGGGTTCCATTTCCACCCGAGACTCTGGTCTGTTACACTACACCGAGCATATGGTCGAAGTTACACAGCTCGTATATAATTAAAATATAATTTGTAATTGTATTCTAATTAATAAATAATAAATGAAAAAGGAGATGAAAGAGATGTTTTGTGGCAGAGCTAAATTCCTTTGGATTATTTGGAGTGTAAAAGAAACCACGATAAAACCACTATACCACGTCACATCCATTGAATACCTCTAATATATCACAATCGTTAACATACTCAGCCACCGACTTTTAAAGTTCTCTTACTCACAACGCAATGAGGTTCACTCTATCGGCTAACACATCTCAATTGTGCTCTACAATTCAGCACAGCATAAAATTGGAACCACATGCACGTATAAAATAAAATTTAGATGACATTACTTGCATTATGCAATGGATTTTGAAATTTTATTCGTTAAATACAGTGCTTAGTATTTATAATAATATGACATACAATATAAAGAGAATCTCACGGACCTAATCCATTTTTTTGTTTTTGCATAGCTGCCAAAATTATTTATTTTGGTGCAGATTGTGAAACTCGACTTAATTGAAACGTACTTCTCCAAGAACGATGAAAACAGTCAGTGAGTCAAAGTACCATGCGATGATATCTGGAGCAGTTTTGGAGGCCGCCAATTTTATGTGATTTAACACCGCATAGAGTATGCGTAAAGTATCTTGTACACGAGCAGTTTACAATTTCAGTGTGGAAACACAGTAGCGTTGTCTGACAGTTTCAATGTTGGAACAAACATAGCATGCGGTACTGCATAAAGACGGCGGATAACTCCACACTTTCAATGCGTTCTGAATGAATTTTTAAATTCGTAAATACATTACACTGACATTATCATACATACTGTTATTGACAATAATTGCCGGCAATCAATTGGCCACTTCACACGACTTTGTATCGTGTATGTTGTATTGAATACAATTTTTGTTTGTGAACGCACAAAGCTATGCTGTATTCCAAACGTCAAAAAGCAATAAGAAGAAGAATATTAATTTTTATTCATTATTTTGATTTTCAAGCAACAAAATGAAAAATATTGCGTAAAAACTCTAACACGACTGTTAGAGCCTTTAAATGATAACTACGGTAATTTTTGTCCGATTTGAACAAACGAAGTGTCAATCTCTTCACAAAATAATGAACTTTCCGAATGTTATCACTTATTTCATATTTTTTAGTTAAAGTTTGCAACTATGAAAGGACAAACTTGAAAAAATATGAAAAAAACTTGCATTTGTCAAGTTTACCTCATCAAACTCCATAGCATTTTAAATCAAATAATATATATACATATGTATGTATATTGTTTTAAAGGCCCATTCCTCTCCTTTCTAATAAGTTTAAATGTTGGACATCGGCTTAGAAATGTTTGTGTAATAAGAAAATGTGTGCGTAAAGTCCAAAAAAAAATGTTGTCAAATAAAACAAGCTTGGATCGTTTTAGAAATATAAAAAAAATATTTTTGAGTTCTACCAAAGAAAATAAAGTATAAAGAATGTGCATTTTAACATATTTTAGAATATTTTTCAAAAATATTTCTTGACGAGGGGGGAAAGATAGAAGGGAAGGATACAGAAACCAAGAGCGTAACAATGCGTGGCTTTCATCGTTCGTACTTCTGTAAATTTGTGAACAGTGTTGCCACGAAAAAAAAATTATTGTAACTAACATTTGTGAAAAAAATCACCAAATAAGAAAACATACAACCAAAATTAAATTCGCAATAATTTTTAATACCATAGCTTAATAGGTGTTGTCGAAGTATCATAAAATGTATTAAAAATTAACATTGATCAAAATTTAACGTTTTAATTATAAAAAAATTAAAATTTTTCTTATTCAGGTTAAGATACATTTTTTGACAGCAAACAAAACAAAAAAAAGTAACCAAAACCGGAAAAATCTGCACATCTACACATTGAACAAAAAAATAACCAATTCTGGTTAGAAATAACCAAAAACGGCAACACTGGTTATGTATTAGTGAGTAAGAGAGAGAAAATAAGTTGAGAGAATTTATTTATTTACAGCGCGCGAGCATTCCAAAGCATTTAAAAAAAATTATACTATGTAACAAAATAAAAAAAATATGAAATACGCCAAGCTAATGACATAAAACATTTTTAACATAAAATATTTTTTGAGTGTTATTCCGAAATAAAATGATAAAGCATCCGCCGCACATGTATTCTTATCGCTGATCTGATCGACAACTAATGCCTTGGTTACCCAAGCGTAATGCTGGAGTTACCCACACGTAACGTAACGTACCGTAAAAAACGTTCTCTTTTTAGCATATGGAGAACAATGTAAACGCTTACCCAAACGTTCTCTCTCGTTAGCAAAACGGAACTATATGTATAAAACAGAATTCTCCCACGTTTTTACGTGACATTTGAACATGAGAGAGAGAGCAGAGTTGCTGCGAAAAAAATATATCGTAACCAACATTTGTGAAAAAATCACCAAATAAGGAAAAATATGACCAAAATTAAATTCGCAGTTTTTTTATTTTATTTTTTTCAAATTTAAATTATAATTGAGAAAAAAGAAACAGAAAATAAGAAAACAAAATTATAGTCTCATAATTAATTAATTTTAACAAACAAAGCAAAAGCTATTTTTATAAGAAAAATAATAACCAAATCCGGAAAAATCTACACATTGAAAAAAAAAAAAAAAACGGCAACACTGACGATGAGTCGGTATACCAATTTATATGCATTGTGTTGTGTTTGTTGGGTGTGCTTTGTGTTCTGTTTCGTTTTTATTTACATTCTTCGTTGACATATGTCCCGTTTTGAACGTTTCTATAACTACACAAACGTTTTTAAGGCTACGTACGTTACGATTTTACGATTCTTATGCTTGGATAACCAAGGCATAACTCCAGCAACATTGTTGCTAGTACTTCCGTTTGGTAAATTCAAGCAACGATCAATTTGCTTGCGTTTGCAAATTATTAGTCAATGCTATCAACACTGTTAGTGTTGGACATGTTCATATTTTCATATTCTTAATAATTGGTTGAAATTCTTGCTATACCCTCCACTGTAGACATAATGCTTGATCAGTATTATTTATGTACAAATTCTGAGTAATTTTAGGGATAAGAATTAATTAATAAACCAAAGCCAAACTGTGCGCTTCTTGTGCACTTGGCAATAAAAAAAATAAACTTGTTTTTACTTATTTACAACTGAAAAAGTACCTTTTCCTTGGTCATTATAACCCTTAAATCAGAATTATGACCTTATATTGTGCCACTTATATCGTGTGTGTTAATTGTATACGTGAGTGGCGGGACCTACTGTTTAAAGTCGACTCCGAACAACAGATTTTCGAGAAACTTTATCATGGCAAATTTTATTTACTCTCAGAACTTTTGCCAGAAGGAAGTTGCCGGAGAAATAGTTTTTCATATTACATTTCGTTTTGATGAAGATGCCTAACATGGGGTTTGAACCGTGGACTCACGTCTAGTAAGACCGCAAACTACCTACTAGACTATTTATTTATTTATATTTAATACATATACGGCACGCAATAGAAAAATTAACGACTTATTCGTGATCTTCACATACAAGACAAAAACAGCTGATTGAGAACGTAACAAAACATAAAAGCCCCGTTTAGTCAAACGTCGATGGAACGTAATGTAACATATGTTGGTTTTTAGCATATGAAAAGCAATGCAAATGCTTACCGAAATTACATTACGGTTCGGTAAGAGTTTTTATTGCTTTTAGTGTCCTAAAAACAAATGTACGTTCTGTGGACGTTTGACTAACCGGGGCTAAAGCCTAAATCCACCTTTAGCATTACGTTGAACATGTTGCTAATGCGTTAATAGTTGAAAAGCGCAAGACATAATATATGTAATAATAATAAAGTACTTGTGTGCCCTGGTAGTCTAGTGGGTAGTGTGCTAGACTATTAGCATGAGGGTCGTGGGTTCGATTCCCACCAGAGACTCTGGTCTGTGACACTACACCGAGCATATGGTCAAAGTTACTCAGCTCTATATAATTAAATATAATTTGTAATTGCATTGTAATTAATAAATAAATAAAAATTAAAAAGTACTTAAAGCGTAGCAGGGGTACTGCGGCATTTTTGAAATGAAAAAGTACTGAAAAAAGTACAAAAGTACTGAATTTTTCAAAACTGGTTTAGCATCAAAGCAACAAGAAGCTGTAAATTCAAAAGATCAAATCAGAATACTATCATCAATAAATGCGAAAGTTTAGAATCAAACGGAAAAAGGCAATGGAACCAACAGCACAATTATTGCCAACACTACCACAAAATGCAGCCACCAACGAATAGAAAAATGGATAACGTTCTACTATGAACTTCCGTTGCTATTACTAAACTTATTTGAAAAATCCTTTTTACACTATAAATGATATGTTTTATGATATGTTTGCAAAATAATAATTATTTTAGAATTATTGAAATATAAAATAAAAATAAAATAATGAATAAACTTGTATTAAAAAGTTTCTGCAAATGTATTTACAATAAAAAAAATACATTCTGCTGTATGTCTCGCATGGATAGGCATCTCTAAGGTGATTTTTTATAATTTAATTGAGGTAATACCACGCAGCTATGGTGCAGTTTTGAAAAATAAGGGATTCGGAGCTAAATTTTAAATATTTTAGATTTTCTATTAATTTAATTGAATACGTACTTTAGTTTTGTCGCGCAAGGTAGGCGAGTATTGTCATTTTTTGATGGAAATTTTTATATTTAATTTATAAGAATATTGTCAAATTCATTTAATTTCATATACTTCATTACGCTAGCACAACAAAATATCCGCGAATATGACTGCTTATGCTATAAACAAAGTACTTGAAAAATGTTTGGATATTATTGAAGAGATGTTGCTGATCTTTATTCTCTTTTTAAATGAGATACTGTTCTCCGACATTTGTGCTGATTGAGCGTATTTGTTATGTTTTATTTATGATTGCTTTGGTAAAGGCATTCAGTTCTGTTCAGTTCAATCTCAGTGGAGTGTTTTTAAAGTAAATAACTGGAATTGTTAGTGACAAAGGCAAAACCATTATAAAATTACATTAAAATTAAATAAAACATAAGGAAATAAAGTTTGAAAATGCCATCTGTTTGCCGTTTTATATTGAATGAACCTAACGCCATATACACGAGTGGTGAAATTATTTCAGGCACCATACAATTAACTACCACAAGTGATAAGAATGTAAGAGGTAAGTCTACAATAAACAAATTTCGTATTGCAGCTTTAAAAACGTCCAACTTTCTTAACAACTTATCATTCTTTAAAAAAAAAAAATAAATTTATTTAATGTCGCAAAATGTATATACTTATATACTATATATACATATGTACCTAAACACATTTCTTTTCTTTTTTAATAAAATATTGATGTCGTACACTTTGTTTTGTTCCGTGTATGTCTGCAAAAATAAATAATTTTTGTATCATTGAAAGAAGAAGGCATGTTTATTTAATTTATTTTTTCTGTTAAAATATGTAAATATTTTATAATATATTTAACAACTGCCAACACCAGCATTATATTTTTTATACAATTTTATACAATCTATAAAAAAGTTAATGTTTATCATACTCTCTTATGTTTAACCATTCACGTATTGAAGCAAAAAACGTTTTCGTTTTTCCCAACATTAAACGAAATTGATAAACATTTGATTTTTCCTTTCATACAAAGAGGTGAATATCATATTTCTGGGCGAATGCAAAGTAAAATGGGAAAAAAGGGGGAAAAGTTCTACCACTTATCGGGGACATGAACTGTATATTGAGAACAAGACCTTGGTGCATGGAGAAGGAATTTTACCAGCTGGTACACATATTTACTCGTTCAACATAAATTTGCCCACCGAATGCCCAACTTCAATTGAAGCTAAATATGGCCGTGTACGTTATGAAATCATTTTAAATTTAAATCGTCTCTATCATTTCGATAATGTTTTCAAACAACAAATAACGGTTTTTCAGCCTGTTGATTTGAATTTAAATCCCATTTATAAGGTAATGTAGAATGTTCTTAAGATTAAAAAATTTTAATAAAAAATTTATAAATTTTTTTTGCAGCTGCCCCTAAGCTGTGAAGATATAAGCAATGAATGTTTTCCATGTTCGAGCGGTACAGTTATATGCACCCTCAAAATACCCTTTGGTGCCTATGTACCTGGCCAGTTGGTTAAATATACTCTGATTATAAATAATCAATCATATTCCGACATCTATGGCTATTGTTATGAATTTAAGAAAAAAATTACTTATACTGCCACCGAATTCAGTAGTGAACAACGCTGTAAACGTGAGGTTTTAGTAACCAATAGATTTAACGAACAGTGCTTATCTGGCACTTATCGTCAGTTGGGAGGTGCCTTTACGATACCCTCCACACCATCCTCTACCGATTCAAAAAGTATTCTATGCATTGAATATTCTTTAAAAGTTAAAGTAAATATAAGTGACTGTCGTACCGATTGTGTACTAAAAATTCCAATAATTATTGGTACTATAGCGATCAGGGAGAGCTTAGAATCAAAAGCAAATGAAGAAACGGAACCAACAGCACACTTGTTGTCAACACCACAAAACGACGGCACGAGCGAATGCGAAAGTGGATAAAGTTATACTACGAACTTCCATTGATATTACTACAAGTGCGAAATAAAATTATATTTTTTAATTTTTTTTCTTTTATTATACTAAAACATGTTTTATCTGTTTGCAGTACTGACCTCATCTGGAGTATTTCTCTACACCATAATCAATATAATAATTAATTAATTAAAATTTATTTATTTTTATCTAAGTTTTTGAAAACTCGATTATATTTGAATGACAAAATTTGTATAAATTTTTTAATAAATATTTTAATAGATTTTCATTACAAATTATGCTCTGTAAAGTTAGTTGTACAATACTATGTGAATAATTATATTTTAAACTAAACTTTCAAACATATCTATACAATGTTTATTTACATACAAAATGCTTATACATCGATTTTTGTGAATGAATATGATCCATTTTATATTAAAATACGTTTGAGCTGAGTTCGATATTGTAAGATAAATAAATAAAAAATTATACCAATTTAAAAAAAATACTAAACGCTCAATCTATGTTATCTGAAGCCACTATATACTGTTACTTCTACAACAAGTTTCAGTAAACAAAGTGTTGAAAATGTTTGTATGTGTTGCTGATCTTTATGCTCTCGCTCTCTCTCTCTCTCTCTCTCTGGAATTTAAATTGTTCTCCGGCATTTGTTTTGATAAAAACAAAAATAAATTTTCGTTGTCTATTGTTGTCCAAATTAATAATTACGTTAGTGTAGGCATTCAGTTCTGTTTTGTTTAGTTCAGTATTGGAGTGTTAAGAAGTGTGGCATTCAAAAATAACACAACACTTTTACTAATTTCTATCCTTGTGCTTAAGAGTCTCTCTTTCTATGACACTTAGTTCGGACAAGCCTATTGGGTATAAGTATTCATTTATTTATCCTAGTTGGATCTTTGCTTTACTTAGGACTGGAGATATCAGTGACGAAGGTAATATAAGCGCTGAAGATAATATCGTTTTATTGGCCCAACAATGCAAATCATACGAACCAAAAATATAATTCAACTACCAAAAAATTCCAAGTCTTCGACCAAAAAACTTCAGGTCATCGACAAAAAAAATCCCGGTTATCGACAAAAAATTCCAAGTCATCGACCAAAAAATGAAAGTCATCGATTTACAGTAAAAACAAATACATTGTGCTACATGACTACATTTTAAGAAATTTTTTTCTTCAAATAATTTAGTCTTACAAGTCAACCGTAACCATGATTTTCAGTATCATGCTGCTGTAACAAAGCCATTTATAGTCACAGTTAATTCGAGCTCATCTCAGAAAAGTAAGTCTCAATCACGCTACCTGACCAAACTTCGAACTAGATAGTTACAGTTTTCTAAGCCGCAAATGTGATCATTT
This sequence comes from Sarcophaga subvicina, assembly GCA_936449025.2. Lineage (NCBI taxonomy): Eukaryota > Metazoa > Arthropoda > Insecta > Diptera > Sarcophagidae > Sarcophaga > Sarcophaga subvicina. The sequence continues at coordinate 31,812,830 of OW388081.2, forward strand.
TGTGTGTCCACTATCATTTGCAGCCGTAATACGTTCAAGAGTGCGTCCGGCTTGTTGAGTCGCAGGGGCCTTACTGCCCATAAGTAACGTAGTTTCTCCAACTGCATTTTCTCAACTGAAAATGTTTCGTTGTTTGCAAGCGACAGAACTTTTAAAAATTTCTGTTACCAGTTATTAAAATCACAACACTCAGTTCTTCCGTCAAAATTTCTTAGTTAAACTTTCACAAAAAAATTCATTAAACTTTAGAAGTACACCCTTGCTTAGATACCCTTTATAAGCTGAAGTAAACTTTAAATAAATTTTTATAATATTATTCCTTACGAGCAAACAAACTCTATGGCAATTATTGCATCTTGATGACGTCAACTCATAGAAACCCGTGTCCATAGAATTGTATTTTTTCTTTATGAATTTATAAATAAATAAATGAACAAACAACGAGATTTTAATATTAGCCGAAAATAATCAAATACTTCGAGCTCTCAATTAATGTTATTGCAAGCCATTCTATACATCTGCTGTCAAATTAAATTTCATTATGTGAACACAACAAAATATCTGAAAATATCTGATATTATTGAAGAGGTGTTGCTGATCTTTATGCTCTTTTTAAAAGAGATACTGTTCTCCGGCATTTGTGTCGATTAAGCGAAATTGTTATGTTTTAATTATGATTGCTTTAGTAAAGGCATTCAGTGGTGTTCAGTTCAATTTCAGTGAAGAATTGAAATTGTCAGTGAGAAAAACAAAACAATTATAAAATTAAAATAAAATCAAATAAAACTTAAGGAAGTAAAGTCTGAAAATGCCATCCGTTTGCCGTTTTGTATTGAATAAACCTAACGCCGTTTACATAGGTGGTCAAACTATTTCAGGCACCGTAGTATTGACTACCACAAGTATTAAGAATGTAAGAGGTGAGTTTACAATAAACAAATTACGTATTCTAGGTTCACAAACGTCCAAATTTTTAAACCACCTGCTATTAAAGCTTCCAAAAAAAATTCAAAATAATTATTTAATGTCGCAAATTCTTCTGCGTTCTCTATGCGGGGTTGTGTTTACGTCAAAAAGAATATGAATGATGACCTCATACTAATAGACGATGTAGACAGCCTTAATAAGTTATTTCCCGGCCATGCTGTTTGAACTCCCAAAACTTCACTTGATTTTTATCGACCTAATTATCCTCAATATCAATTCAATTAATACATTCTTCTTCTACAACTTTGTGTCATGTATGTATAACTCCATTATATTTGAACGCTTAAATATTACGATTTCTGCTTTAGATCTAATTATTGAATGCATTGCCAAAAATTTCGTACCATTTCATGAATTCTAACGGTTCTAATTCCAGAGACTGTGTGTATAACATGATTAGAGTCCTTGCGAAACAAAGGGCAGGTCTCAACATTGTCCACATAAACGCTCAGAGCTTAAATAATAAGATTGATGAATTTAGGTACTTATTTGTGGCAGCAGGTATTGACGTTATTTGCGTCTCTGAGACTTGATTACCCTTGGATGTTCAGGATACAGTTTTTAATTTACAGGGCTTTAAACTTTTCCGATCAGATAGGAGAATCTTGGTTAATGGTAATGCGACCAGGGCCAGGGGTGGTGGAGTTGCGATTTATGTTCGTAATGGTATACTTTGTAAGGAAAAATTATTAAATCACATTGGGAGCGAGATTGAATATTTGTTTCTAGAAATATCAACAGGCGATGGTCCGAAACTTCTTCTTGGTTGTGTATATAGACCGAATTCTAGTTTAAATTTTGATCCTTTTATTTCAACTCTTGAGGATATTACCATTCGATATGACGACATAGTTATTGTAGGTGACTTTAACAATAACCTTCTACTTGATAATCCCCTTATTGGACCAATGCTCTCACTTCACATCAGTCCTGTAAATGTGTCAACACCTACACATTTCCATTCAACATCCAGTAGCTTGATAGACCTTATATTTGTGAATCACAATGACAGGGTATTGTTATATGACCAAATTTCTGCTTCCTGCTTCTCCAACCATGACCTTCTCTTCCTTAATTATAATTTGTCCGTAACTCGTCCCGTGGACAAATATATTACGTATCGTGATTTTGGAAACATTGATTATGCAACTCTGAATATTGAACTGGATAGCGTATCTTGGGACCAGGTATACACACTGGGTAATGCGAATGACCAATTATCGTTTATTCAGGACAGAGTGCGTTTGCTCTATGACAGGTGCGTTCCTGTCAAAACCAAGCACATCAAACCTAAACAACAGCCCTGGTTTAATGCGGAAATAAAAGCACTCATTGAGAGGAGGGATAGAGCTTACAGGAGATGGAAGAGGTTTAGGACGGATGATTTCAAAGCTTTACATAGATTCACACGGATGGAAGTTACCAGGAGCATAAGAACTGAAATAGGAATAGGCCGAAAATGTCCAAAGGCCGATATTGATGTGGATGTGGACAAGCTTAATGACCAGTTCGTAAATTCTAGGGTCCCATGGTCTAACGGTGACTTGTATGATGACCTCTGTTTTGTTCCACCACAGTATTCCTTTAGCTTTCGTTGCGTAAATCAGTTTGAGGTTTTGGAATGTATTTCAGCGGTAAAATCGAATGCAGTTGGTTCTGATGATTTGCATCCTCTATTCTCGAAGGCTCTGACTCCTAAACTTTTGCCTTACTATACGTACTTGTTCAATACAGGTCTGACTAAGTCTTCTTTTCCTGAAACTTGGAAACTGGCTAAAATCCTTCCCATTCCCAAAACTAATTGTGAGTTCAGGCCAATTGCAATCCTTCCTTTTTTATCCAAGGTATTGGAGAACATCATGGCCAGACAAATCGATGAATATCTGAGAGGCCACAATTTCTTAACGGTTAATCAGTCGGGCTTCATGAAAGGTAGGAGTTGTACTACCGCTCTGGTAAATGTAGTTGAGGAACTTAGGTCGGAACTTGATGGGAATAGTGTGGCGTTCTTGGTTCTGCTTGATTACTCTAAGGCTTTTGATACAGTCGATCATGCGGTTCTATTGAAAAAGCTCCGAAAACTGTTTTATTTCTCCGAAACTGCCTGTAATCTAATTTATTCCTATTTGACGAACAGATTTCAGAAGGTTCATTTCAATGGCAAAGTTTCGGATCCACTTACTATTAGTAGAGGTGTTCCCCAGGGGTCTATACTTGGACCTTTGCTGTTTTGCATGTATATAAATGATCTACCTGATGTTTTGGTTAACTGTAATGTTCACATGTATGCTGACGATGTGCAGCTTTACACATATACTCCAAGGGAGAATATTTATTCTTGTTTGGACTACATTAATCGTGACTTAGCAAGGATTGACGGATGGGCCTCGGCCAATGGACTATGTATCAATCCTTCTAAGTCTAAATGTATTACACTTTCGAGAACAAACGGATCATTTGTCGTACCTGAATTGAGTATCAGGGGAAATAAAATTGAATTTGTCAGGTCGGCTACTAATCTGGGTATTGTCTTTAATGACAAATTATCGTGGTCTACCCATATAAGTGTCATTGTTGGCAGAATTTATGGCATGCTTCGAAATTTGTGGGCTGTCATAGATTCAACTCCTTTTGTCATTCCGGTACTTTTATATGGATGTGAGATATACGCAAATTGCAGTTATGATGACAACCAGAAACTTAACCTGGCGTACAATAACATAGCCAGGTATGTTTTCCTTAAGGGGCGTCGGGATCACATTTCTCATTTAGCTTACCTGATTCTTGGTATCAAATTTGATAATCTCCTGAAAATTAGATGCCTCCTTCTACTTCATAAAATAATTTACACGAAACAGCCGAAGTATTTATATTGTAAAATTAAGTTTGCCAGATCCCACCGGGGTCTGGGGATTATACAGCAACGATTCAGGACTCTTCTGTCTCAGCGACAGTTCTTTATACACACCATTAGTCTTTGGAATTCCTTACCAAATAACATCCAAAATCTGGGCAATGCAAACGCGTTCAAAAAGGAGTTATTTAAATTATTTTCATAATTAAAATTTTAATCTCATATTTGTACATTTTGTGGTTTTATTTTTTAGGTCATCATTATTATTGTTATTATTATTATTATAATTATTATTATTATTATTATTATTCTTATTATTGTTATTATTATTATTATTATTATTTTTATACTTTACCTTATTAATTTAATTTAACATTTATATACATAAATTAACTTTCTCTAATTTTTTATATTTAATTAATGTTAATTTTCTATACCTTATTGATTGTAAACATAGCACTGTCACTTATAAGATTTAGTATCTTGTTGTGCTATGTAGATCATTATAAATCAAATAAAATAAAAAAAAAATAAAACACATTTACTTACCTTTTTAATAAAATATTGGTGTCGCACATTTAGTTTTGTTCCTTGTATGTTTCCACAAAAAAAAATTAATTTTGTATTATTGGGAGGAGAAGGCATGTGTATTTACTTTATTTTTCTATCAAAATATGTAAATATTTTATAATATATTTAACAACTGCCCACACCAGCATTATCACAGCATAAAGTTAGAACAGCGTGCACACAATATGCAATCTATAAAAAAGTTAATGTTTCTCATACTCTCCTATCTTTATCTTTAACTATTCACGTATTGAAGCAACAAACGTTTTTGTTTTTCCAACATTAAACGATATTGATATTTGATTTTCCCTTTCATACAAAGAGATGAATATCATATTTCTGGGCGATAGCAAAGTAAAATGGGCGGAAAAGGGATCTAAAGGTTCTACCAATTTTCGGGGACATAAACTGTATATTGAAAACAAGACCTTGGTGCATGGAGAAGGAATTTTACCGCCTGGTACATATACTTATTCGTTCAACATAACTTTGCCCACCGAATGTCCAACATCAATTGAAGGCAAATATGGCCGTGTACGTTATGAAATCATTTTAAAATTAGATCGTATCTTACGTTTCGATAATGTTTTTAAACAAGAAATAACGGTTCTACAACCTGTTGATTTGAATTTAAATCCCAGTTATAAGGTAATGTAGAATGTTCTTAAGATTAAAAAGTTTTAATAAAAAATTTCTAAAATTTTTATTTCATATTTTACAGCTGCCCGTAAGCTGTGAAGAAACAAGCAGTGATTGTTGGCCCTGTTCGAGTGGTATAGTTATGTGTACCCTCAAAATACCCTTTGGTGCCTATGTATCTGGCCAGTTGGTTAAATATACTCTGATTATAAATAATCAATCACATTCCGAAATCTATGTATATAGGTGTGAATTTAAGAAAAAAATTACTTATACTGTTACCACACCGTATTATAAAGAACGCTGTAAAAGTAAGGTTTTAGTAACCAAACACTTTAATGAACGGTGCATACGTTATACTAATCGTCGTTTGGAAGGCGCCTTTACAATACCCTCCGCAGAGCCCACTACAGATTCAGGAAGTATTTTATGCGTTGAATATTCTTTAAAAGTTAGAGCAAACATAAGTGGCTGCCGTGGTGATTGTGTATTAAAAATTCCAATAATTATTGGATTTATACCGATCAGGGAGAGCTTAGAATCAAACACAAATGAAGCAACGGAACCAACCGCACATTTGTTGTCAACACCACAAAATGTAGGCATTAACGAATGCGAAAGTGGATAACGTTATACTACGAACTTCCGTTGATATTACAAGTGCGTAACAAAATTTTTTTTTTAATTTTTTCTTTTAATATTAAAAAATGTTTTGTCTGTTTGCAGTACTGACCTCAATTGGAGAATTTCTCTACATCATTTTAATTACGTATTAAGAAATATTTTTCAACTAATAATTAATTATTTAATATTAACTTGTTTTTATCTAAGTTTTTGCAAATATTTTTACAAAAAAAATCTGTGCTAAATAAATGTAAATGTAAATTTTTATAAATTCTTTAATAAATTTTTTTTAAATAAATTTTCATTAGAAACAATACTATATGAAGATAATTGTATTTCAATGTTTCTTTTGATTAGTGCACTTGTTGTCTAAGCCATTGAACATATCTATAAAATGTTTATTTACATATAAAATGCTTTTAAATCGATTTTTGAGAACGAATATAATCCAAATACTACAGGGAGTTCGCTGACTGTAATTGGCCCCATAGTATTTCAGAATTCAACATATCCCCTACAAGCTGGGTTGGCCCAAAACTCAATTCTCCGGGCCATCTAAGCTGAGACAGCATATTAGAATGTGCTCCGCATCTTCTTCCTCATCAACACCGTTTGGGCATATAGCGGAGGTATCATGTCTAAATCTGTTCAGATATTTCCTGGGTCACGTAGAAGTTCAAATCGCAATGTTTGTTCTCCATCAATTTCTTTAACGTCTTAGCAACCGAGACTATGGCAATGTCACCTGCAAAGCCCACAATTGTAGTCCCGTTAGGTAATTATATTCGAAGTACTCCATCGTACATAATGTTCCACAATAGTGGCCCAAGTACAGAGCCCTGCGGGATGCCCGCCGTTTCTTCATCATTCCTTAAGTATATTACCCTCCTCTCCAGAAAGTTATCGTTAAGGATCTCCATCAAGTAAATCCGCCCCCAAATCGCAGAGTTAAATGCGTTCCTAACGTCAAGTGTTGCAACCGCGCACTTTTCCTTGGTACCAAATCTCCATCCTTTTCGTGTCAACTCTGGATCGTCCCTTCCTAAATCCATATTGCAGGTCCGAGAGAGCTCCTTTTGTCCCGGAACATGTCAGCAGTTGATTGTATATTATCCTCTCCAGTATTTGTCCCAACGTGTCAAGTAGGCAGATGGGTCGGTAGGACGATGGTTCACCTTGAGGTTTGCCAGGTTTTGGGATGATGTGTGTGTGTATATGCATGTCATAAAATACAAATACTGATGTTGATTTAGTCAGTAAAAAATTCTACTCATTGTTTACTTTTTGTTCTTTCTCTTTCTCTCGCTCTCAATCGTTCTCACACCATTTTTCCCCCGTACTTTTTACTTGTAAATTTTGTGACTGTATATCATTTTGTAATTTTTAAGCGATTAATCAAAGCGTATAATTCGTTGTGTTATTGTATGTGTTTACATTAAATTAACATTGTATGTGTGTGGTATATATGGGCAAATTCGTGTCAAGTGACCCAATTTTTGAAATCGATGTCTTCCGATTTGGATGAAATTTGTACCAAGGTTAGTATTATTGGATAATAGGTCAGACACAAATATCAGTCAAGAACTGCCGGAGTTATGGGGGCCAAAGTTGGACATTTTGGTCATACAGGGTTATTTTAAAATGTGTGTAACTTTTCACCTATTGGTGCTAGCAAAAATTATTATTTGATAGCTATATTAGATAGCTATTTCTTCAATCTTTCCAAAAATAATTTTTTTAATTTAAAAAAAAAAAAAATTTTTTAAATTTTTTTTTTCAAAATGGGCCTTTTTTTCTCAAAAGAAAGCTTATACTTTTTCCTTTTATAATGGGATGCGAGTGGGATATCTATCAAAAAAATTATTTTTTAACTCAAGAATAAGATTTTTCAATATTTGGCATAAAAACGTACTACTACTAAATGATCTTAAAAAAGGAGAATTACGGAGAATTTAATGAACTCTTTTGATCGAGAACGTATTGATGAGATAAAATTTGAATCTTGGCTTCTGACTGAAAGATGTACCTTAAAAACAGTAATTTTAAATGTGGATGATTTTGTGGAAGAAATAGCAAAGGTTTGCTAAATTTGAGAACCCATGGCTTTTTAGTCAAACAGCAATGGTCATTTTTGAATGATTTGAAGACACATTTGAAGCCTGTGAATTCGTGATTTCATATAATTTCGCAGAGAACTATAAATATGTTATTCAGGATGCCATACAAGGATTCCACATCAATAGTACTAACCTTGGTGCAAATTTCATCCAAATCGGAAGACATCGATTTTAAAAATTGGGTCACTTGACACGAAATTGCCCATATACATATATAAATAAAATAAGTCATGGATGTGATGAGTGTGGTGTGTAATATTTAAGGGTGTGTTGTTAATAAACACATACACTAGCAAATATGAGTATATAGCAAGCCAATACAAGACAATTAGACTTGACATTGAGTTTTATCAACTCAACTCTTTGTATTATTTCGTCAATCACTCATGCACTCACATCTCTATCAACATTTACTCTTGGTGTAGTTGTTTACATTTATATTGTTGTTGTGCTTGTTTGACATTATGTTGTCAACCTATAAAAATCCAGCACCATACATCACTTAATTAAAACAAAATACAACAAAATACGTCAAAAAAATTAGACGAAAGAGTTACCACACACCATGCAAATTAAACTTTCGGATTCGAAAGCATATATATATGTATGTCAACCACCATCTAAAATTTTTACAGATTATACATACATAATTGGTCATTACAACCCTTCAGTCAGGATTACGACCTAGTTTCTCACACCACTTATGTTGTGTGTGTTAATTTTAGACATGAGTGGCGGGACCTACAGTTTAAAGTCGACTCCGAACGACAGATTTTTGAGAAACTTTTCATGGCAATTTTATTTACTCTCAGATTTTTTGCCAGAAATCTGCTGAGAGGAAGTCGCCGAAAAAATACTTTTTGTATTTTATTTTGATGTCTGGCCTTTGAATGTCAGCAATACCCCAATTACTATAATCGAATATTCTTAAATAAATTGTCTCTGGATTGTATACACAAAAATATCTATTCTTTAGAAACTCTTCTTTAAACATAGTAGTCAATATAATTTTTAAACTTCTTCTGTACGTCTATATGAATGACAGAATCGTCAGGAATTTCTACATTCATTTCGGGTAGATTTCATTACTAATATTACAGAAAGCCGTATCGAAAGTTGATTGAGATAATACATAATTTTGTATGTAAACAGTAACATCTGGTTTTTCCTCTGCAGTGGTGTTCGTATGGTATTCTTCGCTGGCAGTGGCAACATTTTCAGTATCATTATGCTCACCGCTTAACTTGTTTTTATTGTTCGCTTGGTTGTTAGAGTTTGATTCTTGCGTTGCATTATTGTCAACATTAGGAGCCTTATGAGTGCGATTTACCACATCATCCTTTGCCTGTAGTAAAGCATCTTTTAACGCTTTCATCTCTTCTTCGAGTTGTTGTACAGGTTGTCTCAAGCCGTTATTAGAATTGTTGTGTTCAACGTTTCGTTCTTCGGCTTTTCTAGTTGATGGTGAGTCATCAAGTTTCAAATGCTTTTTAAGCATCATGGGCTTGCAGTCGGCCGTTCTAATACCAATAAATACAATAAATTGATGACTTGAAAATAATATTTTTTTGTTTAAGTTTTCCCAATACACACTTACTTGATGTTTATGTGAAGAACATGAGAGAGGTGGGCACAACCTATGTGAAATATATCATTCAATACAGAAAATAATATAATAATTAATACTAAACTAAAGAAACATTCTATGAATTCAAGTTGCAATAAAACAAAAAAAGAAATTTTTTTGAAATGTAAAAAAAAATAAAGACAAACCATTTAAAAGTGTCAACATATGCATAAGGGCATGCATTATGATTGGATATGCAATGTTTTAACAAGAAAATGTTAAAAAGAAACTTGTATGTAGTCTCTGGAAATGTGAATTTTCACTCTTCTTCGCTACCCTTTCATATGTTCGGTACAAAAATGATCAATAGGTGAATGAAATTCCACAAATCAAAGAAATGATGAATTTGATAAAGAGTAAGTGAGCAACCTAGCTGTTTCGCTAATCCAATAAAACTAATTGCAGTTGCTACATGATCATATACATACTTGATCGAAACAACGTTCTTTTTTTGCATTAGTATCCGAAATTTAAGTATAATTATCTAAATATTATATTTTCCGATTTGGATGAAATTTGCACCAAGGTTAGTAATATTGGATAGTAGCCCAGACACAAATTTTCAGCTCTATCAGTCAAGAAGATTGTATATTCATAATGTCAACAATGCCCCAATAACTATAATCGAATATTCTTAGAGGTCTTGTCTCTGGATTGTATATACAAAAATGTCTATTCTTTAGAAATTCTTCTTGAATAACTGCGTCACAAAACATGTTAGGTTAGGTTAGAGGACGTGTACTTGTCAATTAAGACAAGTACAGTACCCGAAGGTCGAATTGACCCATTGTACAACGTCCTAGTTTCTCATACCACTTATGTTGTGTGTGTTAATTGTATACATGAGTGGTGGGACCTACAGTTTAAAGTCGACTCTGAACGACAGATTTTTGAGAAACTTTTTCATGGGAATTTTATTTACTCTCAGAGTTTTTGCCAGAAATCTGCTGAGAGGAAGTCGCCGCAGAAATACTTTTTGTATTTGGTCTTGATGTCTGGCCTGGGGCTCGAACCCTGGCTTTACGTCTAGTAAGCCAACATACTACCTACTAGACTACGGCGACTTCAAAATCACAAAACATAGTAGTCAAGATAATTTTTAAACTTCTTCTGCACGTCTGTATGAATGACAGAATCGTCAGGAATTTCTACATTCATTTCGGGTAGATTTCATTACGAATATTACAAAAAGCCTTCTCGAAACTTGAATCAGAACGTTGAAATTTTGTATGTAAACACAATTACGTCTTAAATCAATAACATCTGGTTTTTCCTCTGCAGTGGTGTTCGTATGGTGTTCTTCGCTGGCACTGGCAACATTTTCAGTATCATTATGCTCACCGCTTAACTTGTTTCCATTGTTCGCTTGGTTGTTAGAGTTTGATTCTTGCATTGCATTATTGTCAACATTAGGAGCCTTATCAATACGATTTACCACATCATACTTTGCTTGTAGTAAAGCATCTTTTAACGCTTTCATCTCTTCTTCGAGTTGTTGTACAGATTGTCTCAAGCCGTTATTAGAATTGTTGTGTTCAATGTTTCGTTCTTCAACTTCTCCAGTTGATGGTGAGTCACCAAGTTCCAAATGCATTTTAAGCATCATGGGCTTGCAGTCGGCCGTTCTAATACCAATAAATACCATAAATTGATGACTTGAAAAAAATATTTTTTTGTTTAAGTTTTCTCAACACACACTTACTTGACATTTATGTGAAGAAATTGAAAGAGGTGGGCACAACCTATGCGAAATATATCATTCTCACTGCTGTTTAAAGGAATATTATAAGTGGCACTAGGATATCCATATTTTTCCGACATTTCGCTGCACTATTCTTAACAACTCACAACCGTTCTCTAACAGAATTTGTGCAAACTTAAACGCTTTTGTTTGGAAATTAATTTAATTCTGCTTATTCTGCAAAAGATAAGATAAAATAATATTATGTATACGCGTATAGAACTGAGTAATCAAGCAAAGAAACAAAGAAACAAATTTGCGGTATTTTTGGAATAGAACTAAAAAACTGTACTGATTATCGACATGCTGCTGATCTTTATGCTCTCTCTCTCTCTCTCTCTCTCTCTCTGGAATTGAAATTCTTCTCCGGCTTTTGTGTTGATTAATACAAAAATTAATTTTCGTTCTTTATTGTTGTCCAAATTAATAATTACGTTATTGTAGGCATTCAGTTCTGTTTTGGTTAGCTCAGTATAGGTGTGTTAAGGAGTGTGGCATTTAAATGCCAAATAGATCTCTCTCAATCGATATTACTGAAACCACTCTATACTGTGACTGCTACAGCAAGTTTCCGTAAACAAAGTGTTCAAAATGTTTGGATCTGTTGCTATCTTTATGCTCTCTCTCTGGTTCTCCCTCCCTGTCTCTCTGGAATTGAAATTGTTCTCCAGCATTTGTTTTGATTAAAACAAAAATAAATTTTCGTTGTTTTGTTGTCCAAATTAGTTAGGGTAGGCATTCAGTTCTGTTGGAGTGTGAAGAAGTGTGGCATTCAAATTGTTATACACAAAAATTATGAGACAATTTAAATTAATTTACAATAAAATATACATATCAATAAGAAATGTATTTAAAAGACAGAAATAAATAAAATAAATAAAGGAAAAATCAATAAAAACTCGTAAATGCCATCCGTTTGCCGTTTTGTATTGAATAAACCCAATGCCACCTACATGAGTGCTGAAATTATTTCAGGCACCATAAAATTGACCACCACAAGTTATAAGAACATAGCAGGTAAGCATAAGTATAATAAACATTTCTCATATATGTAGCTTTATAAATCTTAAGGCAGTTAAGCCTCTTGCTACAAGACTGTTTTTAATTCATTTTATTTTAAATACAAATCATTTTTTTTTATATAAAATGCTCGTTTCTCACATTTTGTATGTTCCAGTGTCTTTGCAAATAAACTGTGTGGTTGTTCATTAATATTGTATGAATTCTCTTAAACTGCGTATTTAATTTTTTCTATTAAAATTAATTGTTTATAACAGCCAAACACACCAATGTTGCCAAGCATAAATATATAGAGAAGTACATACACGTAGCAAAAATATCGAACACTAATATGATATGGAAATAGCCGTAGTCTAGTAGGTAGTATGTTGGCTTTGGACATAAGGCCACGGTTCAAACCTCAGTTAAGACATTAAAACCAAAATATGAAAAAATATTTCTTAGGCCAGTTCATCTCAGCAGCAAAAATTGCCATGAAAAAATTCTCAAAAAAATCTGTTTTTTGGAATCGACTTTAAATTGTAGGTCCCTCCACTTAGTCTCTCTCAGTCAGAACCACGACCTAGCTTCTCACCCCACTTATGTTGCACATGTTAATTTTAAACATGAGTGACAGATTTTTAGAGAAACTTTTCATGGCAATTTTATTTGTTATTTGTTTGTTGTATTTCATTTGATTGGATTGATATCTGACCTAATAAGCCAACACACTACCTATTAGACTACGGCGACTTATATAACTTCGAGTAATCTCATATGGCATGTTCGGTTCTTACATTTAACTTAACATCCATCGACTTTTCCAGCTACATTGCTTGGATGTATGGCTTCAATAAATGAAATATCATGAACCTAAGAGAGTTAAAATGTATGAGCAATTAATTTTACATTATGGAGCACTTCATTGTAAGCCAATCTTGATATTGGTTTTGATCCTACTAGACAGTTTTATGTGGTCTAAGTAAAGTATCTTGTGTTTTTGCCTTGGAATATAACATTATAATATTATAATTGGAAAATGTATGCTAAAATTCAAAAATATGGCTCATTGTTCGTCTGCAGGTTCTTTATAGGGCTGGCCCTTTTACTCGAGTTCTAAGGGTTTCATTCCCGAGCAGTATGGCGATTCCAGCCTGACCTGTTCAGCCATACTTGTGTTTAAGAGTATCCCTTTCTATAGCGCATAGTTTAAACAGCCCAATAAATGGCCATTGGGCCAAATATACGACATAGACATCCATTTAAAATACTTTGCATACTAATACGAGCTCATATTTGCGGCAGTCTTCATTTAGAATGTTGCCCACAGACTCAAATCTTTGGAAGTCTTCAATTCCACAGCAGTTTGTACTAAGTGGGGTGTTTGTTCACAGAGCTTAGACCTTTAAACTTATGTGAAGACCTAATTTTGCTGTGTAGTTAAATTTTTTTTCTCAAGCTTTTGTAATTTACCGATAAGACAAGGACAACTATTGGAATGACAAATACAAAAAATACATTTTACTTTTTCTTTCACACAAAGCCATTAATATCATATTCCTGGGCAAAGGTAAAGTAAAGTGGGACGAACGTAAAGGTAAATATTCGACCATTTATCGGGGACATGAATTGTATATTGAGAATAATGCCTTGCTGTGTGGAGAACGAATTTTACCGGCTGGTACACATATTTACTCGTTCAACATAACTTTGCCCCCGGCATCTCCAACATCAATTGAAGGCAAATATGGTCATGTACGCTGTGAGATCATTTTCAGAATAAATCGTTTCTATCGTTTCGATAATGTTTTCAAACAACAAATAACGGTTCTACAATCTGTTGATTTTAATTTAAATCCCAGTTATAAGGTAATGTAGTATGTTATTTTAAGATTTAAAAATTTTAATAAAAGATTTCTAAAATATATTCTTTTTTCAGTTGCCCTTACGATACCCTGCACTCCACCCACTAACGTTGCTAAAAGTATTGTGTCCGTGGAATATTATTTAAAAGTTACAATCGATGTAAATGATTGTCATTCCAATTGTGTACTACAAATTCCTATAATTATTGGCACGAGACCGATCAGGGAGGCCGAAAATTAAGCAGTGGAACCAACGAGATTTTAATATTAACAGAACACAATCAAATACTACGAGCTCTAAATTAATGTTATCTCAAACGATTCTGTATATCTGCTGTTAAATTATATTTCAATATGTTTACACAACAAACTATCTGAGCGTACGACGGCTGCTTTGGCTATAAACAAAGTATTTGAAAAATGCTGGGATATATTATTGAGGTGTTGCTGATCTTCATGCCCTTTTTAAATGAGATACTGTTCTCCGGCATTTGTGCTGTTTGAGCGAAATTGTTATGTTTTATTTATGATTGCTTTGGTAAAGGCATTCAGTTCTGTTCAGTTTAATTTCAGTGGAGTGTTTCTAACGTAAAGAATTGAAATTGTTAGTGAAAAAAAAACAAAACCATTATAAAATTAAAATATTAAAATTAAAACAAAATTAAATAAAACATTAGGAAAAAAGTTTGAAAATGCCATCTGTTTGCCATTTTGTATTGAATAAACCTAACGCCACTTACATGAGTGGTGAAATTATTTCAGGCACCATACAATTGACTACCACAAGTGATAAGAATGTAAGAGGTGAGTCTACAATAAACAAATTTCGTATTGTAGCTTTACAAACGTCCAACTTTCTTAACAATTTGTTATTATGCAAAAAAAATAAAACTCAAAGTATTTATTGTCGCAAAAATTTATAAACAGTAAACATATATATATGTATGTATGTCCCCATGTATATAAAGACATTCATTTTCTTTTTTAATAAAATATTGGTGTCGCACATTTTGTGTTGTTCCACGTGAGTTTCCACAAAAAATCATTTTTGTATTATTGGGAGAAGTCTTTTTGTGTGTCTAATTTTTTTTCTGTTAAAATATGTAAATATTTTAAAATAGATTTAACGGTTAACCACACCAGCGTCAACACAGCATAAAGTTAGAACTACATACGTGCACGTTTATACAATCCATAAAATAATAAAAACATATACGTATTGAAGCAACAAATATTTTCTCCAGCGTTAAAAGTAGATCAAGCTTTATATCACAAATCATACACTTACATTTTTGGAGACTATATAACTTTAATTCAGAAAAAGTTAAATGTCTGATATTGCCATTATTTTAAACCAAATAAAATAAGGAAAATTTCAAACAGGACTTAAAAAATCCAAAAAATTTCATAATTCTGGCTTATATATCATTTCTGATACATATGACTTTCCTAGCTATTCTTTGGTGTTTTGTATGTAATTTTTTTAAGTTTCAAAGATTTGGTGAGGTTCTATCGTAAATAATACATTATTTACTGAATTGGAAGTTAAGTATTGGATGAAAGTGAACAAGTTGAATTTTCTGTTCTTGATATTGAGTGAAGCTGTCGTTACCTAGTATGTAGCGTGTTATTTCATTAGATGTCACACCCAGATTCAAACCTACATACATACGTACATAATTGGTCATTACAACCCTTCAGTCAGGATTACGACCTAGTTTCTCACACCACTTATGTTGTGTGTGTTAATTTTTATGCATGAGTGGTGGGACCTACAGTTTAAAGTCGACTCCGAACGACAGATTTTTGAGAAACTTTTCATGGCAATGTTTATTTACTCTCAGAGTTTTTGGCAGAACTCTGCTGAGAGGAAGTCGCCGAAGAAATACTTTTTGTATTTTGTTTTGATGTCTGGCCTGGGGCTCGAACCCTGGCTTTACGTCTAATAAGCCAACACACTACCTACTAGCCTACGGCGACTTCAAATTCAAACCCAAGGACAGACATTTCCAATTTACAACGAAAGGTTGTAATGACTGATTATGTATGTAAGTATGTATGGAATATTCGTACTGCTGAAGACTCTGAAGAAGAACCTCGTCTTATGAATTGTAGAAAGTATTGGCAGCAACAAACATGACAATAGGATATTTATCACCACTACTTGGTACTACTTAGAACAGAAAACCGTATGCCTTTAACAGTTTGGGAATAGAAAATATTACAAATTTACCTTCAGTTTGGTTGCAGCTGTTTCTTGAAATGTTGCCGAGTCTTTCCTACTGCCTACAAACATTAGAAGAAAGTGTTTCGCCCTATGTTTTATTTCATAAATATTACAGAAGGATAATATTTCGGTCAACTACGTACTTCTGAGATAACAGAATCATTCGCTTTGTTAATTTATTACTCGGAAATGATGATAAATTGACACCTACTATGCTTTTTCGGAAACTGAGCTGAAATTCTTTTAGCTTTTAATAATCCCAATAATTTTGTCACTGTAGATTAGTAACGAATTTAATTTTATGGTCGTTATAAATTTCGTGGTCCACCGAAATCGAATTGGCAGTTTTAGATTCATGCTAGGTGTTTAGCAACTACTTAGAGCCGTATTTGGGGAAATCTGCATCCCGGAAAGTAGGGAAGAATCAAAGAGAGACCATTGTTATTGACATAATCGATGTTCTATTGCAACGGAAAACTTTTTATTCTCACATGACTTTGACAACAAATATTTCTAACGAAATATAACAACGCTTTGTACCATCAGGTTTCAGCCAATCCTCAGTTGAGAGTGTTACTGATGCGTGTGACAATAAGCTACCCCATCTAAACAATTGGAAACTTATAAATCGCCACAAAGCAAGGGTGCTAAATGTCAAAATATTAACCGTTTAGAAAAGAATTAAACCCAACTGACATGAAGTGTTTGATTTTTAAATAAAAAGCATCAAGTCAAAAATTTTTCCGTAATTTTTATAAAATGATTAAATGATTTAAAATAGATAAAAACTTTTAAATTTTTCAACAAAATCTATCAATAATTGTGACAATTCTATGCACGACAAACATGTACCAAAAGTGATACATAAGCTAGAATTATGAAGTTATTTTAAGGCTCGATCTACAGCATTAAACGAAATTGATAAACATTTGATTTTTCCTTTCATACAAAGAGGTGAATATCATATTTCTGGGCGAATGCAAAGTAAAATGGGAGGAAAGTGGATCTAAACGCTCTACCACTTATCGGGGACATAAACTGTATATTGAGAACAATACCTTGGTGCATGGAGAAGGAATTTTACCGGCCGGTACACATACTTACTCGTTCAACATAACTTTGCCCACCGAATGTCCAACATCAATTGAAGCTAAATATGGCCGTGTACGTTATGAAATCATTTTAAAATTAAATCGTCCCTATCATATCGATAATGTATTCAAACAACAAATAACGGTTCTACAATCGGTTGATTTGAATTTAAATCCCAGTTATAAGGTAATGTAGAATGTTATAAAGATTAAAAAATTTTATTAAAAAATTTCTAATATTTTTTTGTAGCTGCCCCTAAGCTGTGAAGATATAAGCAATGAATGTTTTCCGTGTTCGAGCGGTACAGTTATATGCACCCTCAAAATACCCTTTGGTGGCTATGTAACTGACCAGTTGGTTAAATACACCCTGATTATAAATAATCAATCACATTCCGACATTTATGGCTATTTTTATGAATTTAAGAAAAAAATTACTTATACTGCCACCGAATTCAGTAGTAAACAACGCTGCAAACGTGAGGTTTTAGTAACCAATAACTTTAATGAACAGTGCTTATCTGGCACTTATCGTCAGTTGGGAGGTGCCTTTACGATACCCTCCACACCATCCTCTACCGATTCAAATAGTATTCTATGCATTGAATATTCTTTAAAAGTTAAAGTAAATATAAGTGACTGTCGTACCGATTGTGTACTAAAAATTCCAATTATTATTGGTACCATACCGATCAGGGAAAGCTTAGAATCAAAAGCAAATGAAGAAACGGAACCAACAACACACTTGTTGTCAACACCACAAAATGGCGGCACCAGCGAATGCGAAAGAGGATAACGTTTTACTACGAACTTCCGTTCAAATTACTACAAGTGCGTAATAAAATTATATTTTTTAATTTTTCTCTTTTTTTATACTAAAAAATGTTTTCTCTGTTTGCAGTACTGACCTCATTTGGAGTATTTCTCTACACCATAATCAATATATTTTTTAAATAATAATTAATTAATTAAAATTTATTTATATTATTAAATCTATGTTTTTGTAAATTCGAATATATTTGAATGCCAAAATTTGTATACATTTTTTAATAAATATTTTAATAGATTTTCATTAGAAATTATACTCTGTAAAGTTAATTGTACAATACTATGTGAATAATTATATTTTCTTTAACTTCCAAACATATCTATAAAATGTTTATTTACATACAATATGCTTATACATCGATTTATGACAATAAATATGATCCATTTTGTATAAGTTTGCGCTGAGTTCCACATGGCGATATGAGACTGAGATATTGTAAAACAAAATAAAAAATTAAACCAATTTATAAAAAATATTATTTATTAGACGAACTTTTTTTTGTTTGGCCAACGCTCAATCAATGTTATCTAAAGCCACTCTATACTGTGGCTGCCACAACAAGTTTCCTTAAACAAAGTGTTCAAAATGTTGGGATCTGTTGCTGATCTTCTTATTCTAATGGTTCAGATAGACCAACAATTCAAATTATGCGCACAAAAAATGTAAGTCAACTACCAAAAAAATTCAAGTTATGGACCAGAAAAATGCATGTCATCGACCAAGAAAATTGCAAGTTTTCTGATCCTTCAAAGAAAACAATTGGTCTCAAGAAACACACAACTTACAATAAAAACAAATACATTGTGCTACATGTCTACATTTTAACAATGTTTTTTTGTTTTAATTCCATAATCCCTCATAAAAAATTAGTAGCCAGATGGTCTCTGATTTCTTCATATAATTTATTTTTACAAGCCAACCGGAACCATGCGTTTCGGTAGAGGCAACCAGCATTCATAATCGAGGACATTTTAGAAAAGTAAGTCTGATCTAACTTCGTACTAGACAGTTGCAGTTCTTTAGCCGCAAAATTGATAATTTTCTGTGTTTACTAAGTCATTCACATGCAATTTTTTTTTAATTTTATTTAATTTTTAATTTAATTTATTTTTTTTTTTTGAAACATTAACAGGACTTCACTATTATCATAACAATAGTCTTGTTGAGTCGCAGGAGCCTGACTGCCCATAACTAACGCAGTTTCTCCAACAGCATTTTCTCAACTGGAAATATTTTGTTGACTGCAAGCGACACAACTTTTAAAAATTTCTGCAACCAGTTAATAAAGTCATGACGTACTGTACTTTCATCAAGCGTTCAGCCAAAATTTCTGAGTTAAACTTCCACAAAAAATTTCATTAATTAGATAGATTAGAAGCATTTCCTAAGCATTTCCTTGCTTAGATACCCTTTATTAGCTGAAGTAAACTTTAAATAAATTTTTATAATATTATGCCTAACGAGTATAACTTGATCTTACACTTAATCATGTTGCTTTGAACGAAAACAAACTCTATGGCAAGTATCGTATCGTGATGATGTCAACCCATAGAAACACATGTCCATAGAAATATATTCTTGCCTTATGGATTTCCATGAGACTTAAGTCTTCGATATGAAACGTAAAAAATAAAATAAATAAATGAATAAACAACGAGATTTTAATATTAGCAGAACACAATCACTTACTTCGAGTTCTCAATTAATGTCATCTGAAACCATCCTGCACAGCTGCTGTTAAATTATATTTCAATATGTTAACACAACAAAATATCCGAGCGTACGACTGCTTTGGCGATAAACAAAGTATTTGAAAAATGCTCTTTTTGAAAGAGAAAATCCTCTCCGGCATTTGCGCTGATTAGGCAAAATTGTTATGTTTTTGTTAAAGGCATTCAGTTCTGTTCAATTCAATCTCAGTGGAGTGTTTTTAAAGTGAATAACTGAAATTGTTAGTGACAAGGACAAAACCATTATAAAACCATTATTAAATTAAAATAAAATTAAATAAAACATAAGGAAATAAAGTTTAAAAATGCCATCCGTTTGCCGTTTTGTGTTGAATAAACCTAACGCTACTTACAAAGGTGGTGAAACTATTTCAGGCAAAGTAGTATTGACTACCACAAGTCCTAAGAATGTAAGAGGTGAGTCTACAACAAACAAATTTTGTATTGCAGGTTTACAAACGTCCAACTTTCTTAACAACTTGTTATTCTTCCAAAAAAATTCAAATATTTATTTAATGTCGCAAAATTTATAAACTTACATACATATATACGTTATAAATTTATATTTATATATCCTCAAGTACGTACACACTTATTTACTTTTTCAATATAATGTTGGTGTCGCGCATTTTGTGTTGCTCCGCGTGTGTTTCCACAAAAGTTAATTTTTGTCTCATTGGGACAAGTTTTGTTGTGTACTTAATTTATTTTTTTTTTGTTAAAAGAATTATTTTATATTAGATTTAACAACTAACCACACCAGCATAAAGTTAGAACTACATTCGTGCACGTTTACACAATCCATAAAATAATAAAAACATATACATTCGTATGGAAGCAACAAATATTTTCTACAGCATTAAACGAAATTGTTGAACATTTGATTTTCCTTTTTCATGTAAAGAGGTGAATATCATATTTCTGGGCGAAAGCAGAGTAAAATGGGAGGATCTTTTTTCTAGAAATAGTAAAACTTATCGGGGACATGAACTGTATATTGAGAACAAGACTTTGGTGCATGGAGAAGGACTTTTACCGGCTGGTACACATACTTACTCGTTCAACATAACTTTGCCCACGGCATGCCCAACATCAATTGAAGCTAAATATGGCCGTACACGTTATGAAATCATTTTAAAATTAAGTCGTCTCCTTCGTTTCGATAATGTTTTCAAACAGCAAATAACGGTTCTACAAACTGTTGATTTGAATTTAAATCCCATTTATAAGGTAATGTAGTATGTTATGAAGATTAAAAATTTTAATAAAAATTTTCTAAGATTTTATTTTATTTTTATTTTTATTTTTTTGTAGCTACCCCTTCGCTCTGAAGGTAGAAGCAATGAAAGTTTGCTCTGTTCGAGCGGACCAGTTATCTGCACCCTCCAAATACCCTTTGGTGCCTATGCACCACGCCAGTTGGTTAAATATACTCTGATTATAAATAATCAATCAAATTCCGACATCCGTGGATATTGTTATGAATTTAAGAAAAAAATTACTTATACTGCCACCGAATTCAGTAGTAAACAACGCTGTAAACGTGAGGTTTTAGAAACCAATAACTTTAATGAACAGTGCTTACCTGGCAGTTATCGTCATTTTGGAGGCGCCTTTACGATACCCTCCACACCACCCACTACCAATTCAAGAAGTATTCTATGCGTGGAATATTCTTTAAAAGTTACAGTAAACATAAGTGGCTGTCGTAGCAATTGTGTACTAAAAGTTCCAATAATTATTGGTACTATACCTATCAGGGAGAGCAAGTGAAGCAACGCAAGCAACAGCACACTTGTTGTCAACACCAAAAAATGACGGGACCAACGAATGCGAAAGTGGATATCGTTATACTACGAACTTCCGTTGATATTACTACAAGTGCGTAATAAAATTATTTATTTTCTTAAATTTTTTCTTCTTTTTTTATACTAAAAAATGTTTTGTTTGTTTGTAGTTCAGACCTCATATGAAGTATTTCTCTACACCATAAGCAATATGTTTCCGAAATAATAATTAATTAAATAAGTTTTATTTGTTTTTATCTAAGTTTTTGCAAACTCGATTATTTTTTTTTTTTTAATTTTATTGTTACAATAATTTAATTCTTAACTTTAAGAGATCAATTTATAAACAATTTTTCTTCTTAATCATTTACAACAGTTTTTATAGACTTATTTTATTTTACATATCATTTATTTAAATTTTTGAAAAGATATCACCAAAAAGAAAAAAAAACCCGTAAGTCTCGAATATATTTGAATGCCAAAATTTGTATAAATTTTTTAATAAATTTTCATTAGAGATAATACTCTGTGAAGTTAATTGTATTGCAATTGCGCTACTTGTCTAAACCTTCATACATATCTATACAATGTTTATTTACATACAAAATGCTTATAAATCGATTTTTGTGAATGAAGATGAATCATTTTATATTAAAATACACGTCGACTTTGTTTCACATGACGTTATTAAGCTGAGATCTTGTAAAACAAAATAAAAAATTGAACCAAATTAAAGAAAAAAAGATTGTTTATTAGGCGAACAGAATTTTTTATTTATTTTGAACCAGTGTTCAACTAAATAGATCTCTTTCAATCGATGTTGTTTGAAGCTATTCTACACTGTGACAGATAACGCAAGTTGCCTTAAACAAAGTGTTCAAAATGTTTCAATGTGTTATCGATGTGTTGCTGATCATAATTTTTGTTTATTATTATATTTAATTATTTATTTATTACAATACAATTACAAATTATATTATAATTATTTACGAGCGAAGTAACTTGACCATATGCTCGGTGTAGTGTCACAGATCAGAGCCTCTGTTTTGAATCGATGCCACGACCCTCATGCTAATAGTCTAGCACGCTACCCACGATTACAGATCACTTGCTAAGGCTGCCCGATAATTGCAACGTTTTTCTGGCGGAAATATCAACAATAAGGTCTACCGTGAGTATTATTGGAAAGGTTATGAATAATAAAGCCTTCATACCCTTAACTGAAAGGACATCTGAAGTAATAATGCTACCAAGAAAAAGGAATTGACTTTCTTTATTATGATACCATCAGGACAAACGGACATACTTTAGATGAGTTTGTCATGTATGTCTCTAGAGCTATGTGCTATAACTCATCATTAAATCCACCTTATAAGTTCCATCGAACATGTTGGTCTATTGAAGACAGAAAGAATACTTTCCCGTCATATCTTTAGCAATCATTATTTCTGTATTTTTACTAGTGGTAGTTGGGCGTTCATGTCAGACACATTGGCCTTGGCCAATGTCTTCTGTAGAGATTGCAGCAATGAGAAATAGAAGAAGATGGTTGTCTATATATATTGGGTACTTGTTCTGTACTGAGTTAGACATGAGGCCGTGGTTCTAAACCCAGGTTAAATATCTCGTTCAAAACGAAGTATAAAAACTAGACTTGCTCTTAATGGTCGTCTATCAAAAACCCTGAGAGTAATTAAAATCGTTATGAAAAGTTCCTCAAAGATCTCTTTATACAGCAGTCGACTTTAAGCTGCTGGTTCCGCCACTAATAGGGAAAAATTAACACTAACGACATGCTTGATGTCAGAAGCTAGGTTGTAATCCTGACTAAAAGAATTGTAATGACCAATTAAGTATGAAAAGCTACATGTACAACTTTATGTCGTAGGAGAAGGAAGTATGCGGACTTCTTTTGTATGACAAACATTTTGACTGTCTATCTATGAATACCTAGAGATTTTAATAAACTTGTCCGTTATATTGACTTTTCGCCTAATGAAAGTTCCTCTTTTTTCACTTCGCTCCCAATAAACATACGTATGTACATATTTTTGACAATGCTAAGTACAATTTATTTAACAGAACTTTTAGAATATTTTTATGTGGTATCTTGGGTCAATGTTATCGCCAACCACCCTGCTGGTGATGATGTCATTATCAATGAAAGGAACTTGTTAGTTCTCTTTCAATTAGAGATTCTATTCTTACATTTGTGTTGACGCAGAAAAAATTGTTTTTGTTACATCAACACTAAGAAATCATTCGAAATCGACAAAATTGGCGAGAGCAACATAATAATTGAAAATATTTTTTGCAAAGAATTATTGAATAAAAGTTTTTCATTTAAAAGAAATTCCAATATTTTTTGATATAAAAACATAAACAACAAACGTATACAAAAAAAGTTCACTATGCCGTCTGTATGCCGTTTTGAGTTAAATAAACCCAATGCCGTATACTTTAGTGGTGAAATAATTGCAGGCACCGCGTATTTGACGACTACAAGTGACAAGAGTGTTAGGGGTGAGTGCGTACAATGGGTTATCGAGGTGTTTCGTTTGCACAACTCACTTTACAAAGGTTCAACTTTAACCTTAACCACCTGTTGACTATGGTCCTCTATGAGCATACAATACTAGATAAAATTGTTGTTTTGTTTTTTTTTTTTTTAATTTATTTGCTTACAATGTTCTTATAAATTATCTGGCGTGTGTGTGAAATTTTTGAATGCTTGAAGAACACATCTTTGTGTTATGAAGTCAAAGGTGATTTTAGCAAGAGGAATTCCATGGAGTGAAATTTAATTAAAGTTTTCTGTATAAATATATGAAATATTTATAAAGTTTTAGAAAAGTAGTTTGCGTTATAAATACATCACAACTGCAGGCAATTATCAAAAAAAAAATATTTAAATGCTTAGCATACTCTTGTATTTAACCCATCCATAACCCATTAAAGTGATTTCCTTTTTCTTTTCGTTCAAAACAAAGATGTCGCCCTCGAATTCCTGGGCGCAAGTAAGGTAAAGTTCGACGAAGGGCGATCGCGATGTCGGGGATTTGAAGAATATATTCGGTACAATACTGTGGTGCATACAGAAGGAAATTTTCCAGCTGGTACACACGCCTACTCATTCAACGTAATGTTACCCTTAGAATGTCCAACATCGATTGAAGGCGAATATGGCCGTGTACGTTATGAGTTCGTTGTGAGAATAAATCATTTCTATCGCTTTGATAATGTTTTCAAACAACAAATAACGGTTCTAAAACCAGTTGATTTGAATTTAAATCCCAATTATAAGGTAATGTGGAATAGTTTTCAATAAAAAAAAACAAATTTTTCGGGCTTTTTGTAAATCTTTTCAGCTGCCAGTGAGCTCTGAATACATAAGGAGCAGTTGTTGGCCCTGCTGGAGCGGTAAGATTATGTGTACGCTCGAAATACCCTTTGGAGCCTATATATCTGGCCAGTTGTTTAAATTTGCTCTGCTTATTAACAATCAATCCAATTTCGACGCCGGTAGCTATAGTTATGAATTTAAACAAAAAATTACTTACACCGCCAATCATCCCATCCATAGAGTACGCTACGAACGAAATGTTTTAGTAGCCAATAATATTAATGAACTGTGCTTACGTTTCACTAATCGCCTTTTTGAAGAAGCCTTTACGATACCCTCCATACCACCAAGCACCGATTCTAATAGTATTGTAAACGTGCAATATTTTTTAAAAGTTAAAGTAGACATAGGTGATTGTCGTCCCAAAGGTGTATTAAAAATTCCTGTAATTATTGGCACCATACCGATCAGCGAGAGCTTGGATGGAAATCAATATACGGCTGTGACACCAATCGAACAATAATTGCCACAACGAATACGAATGTAGATCACAATATACCTCGAATAAAATTATTTCTGTTGACATATATTTTTTGTTGCATTGTTTTATGTTTTTTGCCTGGAATTTCAGAGTGACTATTCAGAATAGCAAGAAATAGAAATATGGCGTGAATTATCTCAACAACCACTCCGAACAGACCTGATGTCGGCGGGTTTGGCCTAATTAACAAGGCCAAGTGATGATGGCTGCTAATTGCCGGATAGTTACACTTTCGTATAAACAAGCATTTGTTCGGACACCGGGCTCCTACATAAAGATCACGATGACGAGGTTTTATACTACCCTAACTATCTTTAAAAGATGACTGAGTAGAATACATTTACATAATGTGGGTACTAGAAAATGTTGTGTAGTTGAGTTCGGCAAACATGGCATTATGATATTACAATGAAGTCGTCGTAGTTTAGTAGGTAGTATATTGGCTTATTAGACGAGAGGTCGTGGTTCAAACCATTGCCCGTATATCACGAATAAAACGAAATATGAAAAACAATATTTCTTTCGGTGGCTATTACTATGCAGTCTTTCAGAGTCGCCTGTAGGTTTTGCCACTGATGGGTAAAATTAATACCCATATAGGGGTGGTTTAAGAAGCTGTTAAGTGGTATTACAATGAGACGCATAGGCGCTCTTTCGAGTTAAATCTGGCGTAATGTTTTTTCAAACATCGTTTATTAAAATTCATTCAAATCTTTTATCGTACATTTAAAATTGTTCTCCTTGTAATCAAACAATATTTAATCATGCACAGTAGAATTTATTTAACGAACTCAATATTTAGCGAAAAACACTCGTATTGCATGGTATATGATGCTCTCAACCAATGTTATTGCCAACCATCCTACTAACGATGATGTCATTATCAGTAAAAAGTACTTTTTAGTTCTCTTTCAATAAAAACTCAGTTCTCTTATATACATACGTTTTGATGTTGACAGAAATATTTCTATTATTTCAACAACAATTGCATTGAGGGAGGCATTGTGTTTGGTTCAGTTATTAAGTGTTTTGAAAATAAAAAAAAAATTAAATTAAATATTATTGACGAGAGCAACATAATAATTACTTTGGTTTTCTAAATAAAATGTACAAAGCAATATTTTAAAATATTGTAAAAGAGTGTTCCATTTAAAAGGAAATTAAACTCGATTTTTTTAAGTAAAAACATAAACAACCAACGCATACAAAAAATTTCACAATGCCTTCTGTATGCCGCTTTGAGTTAAATAAACCCAACGCCATATATTTTAGTGGTGAAACTATTGCCGGCACCATATATCTGACCACTACAAGTGACAAGAGTGTAAGGGGTAAGTGTGTAAAATAAATGATTGGATGTGCTTTACAAAGATTAAATTTTTTTTTAACCACTTGTGGAATATATTCCATACTACACTCTGTGGGCTTACAATTTAAAAAATTGCCAATTAATTTATAATGTTTATAATGTTTTTTTTTTATAAAATTATCTCTGAAGTACATTGCTTACTGTGTTTTCAAACTTTTTAAGATACGAACTTAATGATGACCAATGCACGGGGAAATACCCAAATGTAAATTTGTTTTCTACAGAAATGGAATTCTGTTTGTAATTATTTTAAAATCTGAATAGTTTAATTCGTATTAAAATAATTAATAATATTGTAAAGTAAAGAAAAATAATAATAAACAAATACACAGTGTCAGTCAAAACAAATTGAACAAAAACATTCGAACAAAATTTCAAAATTTTCTAGACATTTCACTGGATGTTGCTATTAATTCAACAAGAAAATATAAAATTTCTCTCATAAAGAAAAGATTCAAAGTGTATTTTCTTTAATATTCCATTCACCGATGGAAGAAAGAAAACAATTTTTTAATTTTCATTCAAATTATCAGTCGAAACTTTTTGGCAGCCAACATAGAGTTATTCGACAAAAAATCTTTGCTGGCAATGAAGAAAATGTCATGGCTTTCCTCAACATTGCATCTTTCGATTTTTTTGATTCACAATTTTGCAAATAATTTCCACAGGATTAAAGTTGAGTGACTATGGGTTCTACAAAATTGCAAGCCATGTTGTAGCATCCAGTAGAATAGCAATTTATGTGCAACATATTGTAATATGAATGAGGGCGCCATAGCCTAGGTATATTGGTTTATTAGACATGAGACGACGGTTCAAATCCCAGGCCAAACATCTCCAACAAAACGAAATATGAAAAATTATTTCTTCGGCGATTTCCTCTCAGCAGATTTCTGGCAAAAACTCTGAAGAAAAATAAAAATTGCCATGAAAAGTTTCTCACAAAACTGTCGTTCGGTGTCGACTTTAAACTGTAGGTTTCGCCACTCATGTATGAATTAACTCACACTCAACAGAAGTGTTGTGAGAAATTAGTTTGTACTCCTAACTGAAGGTGTGTAATGACCAATTATGTGTATGTATGTATTGTAACGTGGCATTCTATGAAATATATACAAAAGTTAATTGCATTGAGACATACATCACAATGTCACTGACTGCCACTTTTCACCAACAACGGCTTATGATCTATTCGAGTATTAAATCTCTAACCCAATCTAAAGTTACACAAAGGCGGTGCTCATTATCAACAAAAGTTAACAACTTCTCATTGCTTTAGACAAACAGAGATTACTTAGTCCAAAACTCACTGATTTCATTGCGACTTTAAATGAAAGCTCTTGTAACTTTTTGTAATCCTCAAGAATACAAATAAGAAAGTATTTACAAAGAATTATAAAGTAAATCACACTATTGTGCTTCTATTTATTTATAATAACCACAAATGCATTTTTTTCTTGCCGCATATATTCTTAATTCCCTCACTGGGTTTTTATCATGATTTTAAAATGAACAGATGTTGGTCTTTCATTTTACATACAATAAAGATACGCAATAAAAACGATTATTTGTGCTTCCTTCTAGTAATTAAGTGAATTGCTAAGGCCATACGACATTGTCGAACCTGATTGTGATACTGGCCATCTTGAACTTAGCGTGGCTTTCAAATACCTCTGTGTTAGACGAACCCTTGTTGAGCTCAGATATATACCTTTCAAAATATAATAGTTGTCGTGATCGTAGAAATATTTTGTTTTTTGGCGTCAAATCTCTTACCGCCAAGCCATTTCGTAATGTTTGAAAACAGCCAATTATCACGGTGAGCTACATTCAAAGCATAATGTGGAAAAGAGTGATAATCGTAGCCTAGTAGCCATACCATAGTTACGTCGCGGTTTGTGTTGATAGCGAGCAAATGCACTACCCATTTTGAGAAAAATTTTCTCATACCCAAATTAACATTTAAAGCTGAAACCACTGAGTCATGTCACAATTTCTATCAACTAGGTCTTCAGAACGTTCGACATCTCCGATGTTTGTTGGGATACAGGGGCCACGAGCAATAAATCGCCATTATAAGTGAGGGTACTCAGTTCCTATAGTATTTAAAAAGCATAAGTTAGTTTGAATGACACTAAACATAATGCTTAACGTGTGCACATAATTCACTCCTCAAATTACAGAAATGATACAGAATTTTGAAATATAAACAGGAGTTAACTGGCAGTTGCTTCCTGGTGAGAGCAATGCTGGCTAATCGATTAAAAAACGAGAAGTTCAAAAAGCCTTGGCTTTGTAGAAGAAACCACATCATGTCCATAATCAATTTGACCACCATGCATAAGTGGTTGTTCCCCTTCTGCTTAGTAAATTATTTATAACAACTTTTGTGGTTTCAGTAACATTTGGTTAAAGATAAACAGCTGACTGGTCTTTTATTTTTGATTGAGGCTGCCAGATTTGTTTGCTAAATAGCTGACCGAAAGACAGGATAAATACGGCACATTTTAATTTGCTCAAGACGGTAGATTTATACAAATCTCTGTTGGTTATATGCAGTTACTTTTCATAGAGACTCCGAAAGAGTCGTTGTTGGTTCTTCGCCGTCAGATTCTAGACGTACTTCCACTTAGTGTAGCAGTATACGAATATATCTCATGGCGTTCCTAATGAACTGGCTTATTGTGTTATATTCATCGCATGCAATGCGTCCGCTATAGGAGGAGTTCAAATTGGCATATTCAACTTCAAACTGATATCTTTTACCCGAGTAATATGCTGCAGTTACAACAAGATACTAACCTTCGCTTATGATTTCTTTCCGAAGTGCCTTATTCTCGATTGCTATTAAGAAAGCATGGTTCCAGGCAACTGACTATAATCAATATTTGACCTTTATGCTGTTACATATATACATAACATGCATACATACTTAATTGGCCATTACAAAACATCAGGAAGGATCACGACCTAGCTTCTCACATCACTATTGTTGTGTGTGTACTCTGAGAGTTTTTGCCAGAAATCTCTCGAATAGAAGTCTCCGAAGAAATATTTCGTCGTATTTCGTTTTGTTAGAAATGTCTGACTTGGAGCTTGAACCGTGGCCTCTAATCTACTAGACTACGGCGACTTCCGTAAAATTAAAAAACAGTTACCAAAACACTTTGAATATCAAGATAACTGCATTAGAGGGAGTTAGTTTTCTAACAAAGTGAGAAACAATCTTGTTGACAGTTTGAAATGAAACAAAGGTTTGCCTGAAATTCTCTTGAGTCATCTTTATATTTGCCAGATCTAGTCACAAATAAATCGATTTTAAATAAATAATTATTATCTGTTGACTTGAGCAGGTGCGTATCAACTCTGTCACTTATTGAAAAAGGGGAATTATTGAAGAAAAAAAATAACAAGTTTAAGGGTTTAAACAATTTAGCATTTGAAGATGTAACATTTTATAAAATAAACGCCCCTAGTGTGACGCCATTGTCTTTACGTAAGTGTCTGTTATATTCCTCAATTATTCATAACATTTACCAAGAAATATTTAATTTTATCACCAATATATTGCGTTGCGTTATGTTCGACACGAGTCACGAGATTTAAAAAAGAAAGATTATGAGTTTTAAAATCTAAAATACCCCACCACAATGACTAATTGAAAATACTCGCATAGCATGATTAAAATACGAGTATATATGAAGACAGTTTTTCTTTCTACTTTCATTATTAGATGTCAGCATCCTTTTCCTGGGCGAGGGTAAAGTTAGATGGGAAGAAAGTAGCTCTAGCACGGATAGTAATGGCAACAGTACAACTCACACGACCTATTATCGTTCACATGAAGTGTATATAAACAATAGTACGTTCGTAAATGGAGAAGGAAACTTACCAGCTGGTTTACATACGTACTCATTTGTTATACCTTTACCATTGGAGTGTCCAACATCAATTGAAGGCAAATATGGTCATGTACGTTATGAGCTATCATTGAAATTAAATCGTTACCTACGCTTCGATAATATTTATAAACAGCCAATAACAGTTATACGAACAATTGATTTGAACTTGAATCCCAGTTATAAGGTAAAATGGACGTATTTTATTTATGTAAAGAGAAACACTCAAGTAGAAAATTTGTAAAATGTTTTATTTCAGCTGCCTTTGGCCTGTGAAGAACTAAGCAATTTATGCTGTTGGCCCTGTTCATCGGGTAAGATTATGTACACGTTAAAAATACCCTTTGCAGCTTATGCACCCGGCCAATTGATACAAATTTCGCTAACGATTAATAATCAATCAATGTCCGATACCGAGGGCTTCAAGTGTGAATTAATTAAGAAAGTAACATTTACATCCACCTCACCCAGTCGCAGGCAACGTCATGTTCGTGATATTTTAGCGGTCAGTGGTCGTATGGAGAAATGTTTACGCTTAACTAATCGCGTTTTAGAAACTGTCTTAGTGATACCATCTACACCGCCCAGTACCGAACTGCAAAGTATTATTTGTGTGGAATATTTTCTAAAAATGAGGGTACATTTATCGGGCTGTCATAATGCTTGTGAAATGAAAATGCCCATAATTATTGGCACCATACCAATCAGAGAGAGTTTGGAGCCATATCAATTCAGGAACGTAGAACCAGCTGAACAATTATTGCCAACAGCACCAGATATACAGCCACCACCGACAAAGGATGATAGAGTAGGTAACGATTTACCGCCTAGTTATGATGATCTCAGTAAGTATAGTCGTGGTCTGAATATTTATTTTCGATTTAATTATAAATGATTTGTTTGTTTATTTGTTTATAGGACCACCCTCATTTGTAAAGGCTTTCCACAGTGGTAGTTCAGAGTTTATAGACACCGATGTTGATGAAAGAAATCGTGTTGTGGATTTTAGGCCTCTGTATCCCATGTACAACGTACCAGCATGCTATCAGTGAAGAAAAAACATTGCGCCACTAATTTTCTCTAGTTTTTATGTCATGTCTTAATTAATTTCAAATGAAATTCACACACCATTTTTATTTTACTTTCAGAAGCAATGTGTTGTACTTTGATAATTTTTTTCTTACGTTGTTACGTAATCGCACTTTATCGATTGTAACTTTTCTTATACATGTTTATCTAAATAATTAATTAAATAACACAAAATACATATATATATATATATATATATATATATATATATATTTACGCTTGTAATTACTTAATTATAGTTTTATACAACTTTTTTTACGTTTAGTTATGCAAATATATACATATGTTAACTACAAAGCCAATTATACTGTACGATTTGAATATTTTAAAGTCTATATTTATTTAAAACCTACATACATACATACCAGAGATCAGCAATGAATATTCAAAAAGATGAGTAGATTCGAATCATATTTATAATTTCTGATACTTTTACGCATTCATACTTATTTTAATATCACACTCATACTACTCATATTCACAGTTTGAAGTACTCAACGTACTCATACTTAACAATACGCATGATGTTGTTGACTTCGGCTCTACTTTACTCAACATTTACAAGAATCACAAAATAAGTAAGATTCACGAACAACACTAAAATACTCACAAGAAGGTTGTCTGTTTGCTTGGCTTGCTGTCTTTGTCTTTTTCTTCTTTTCTTTTCAACTAAGACTGTAAATTTTGATGAATGATTCGAGTCACACGAATCATTTATGAGTATTATAAGTATTTTTCTGAATGAGTTGGCATATAAATCAAACATATTACGAATGTTATGAGTTTGATGTCAATTTGGACTCATACTCATTGCAACCTGTACTTATAAATCAATCAGAGTAGTTGAATTTCAATACTGTTGACTCATTCATACTCGAAATTTTATGAGTACTTATGAGTAGCGAAAAAACGATTCAAACAAGTAAGTAATCGTGTACAGTTTACCCAATAAGAATTTGTAATCTGATGAAATGAAATGAACGTAGAAAAGGTCACTTTATACCAGATGTACCGGTATGAAGTACAAGCCTCAAGCTATTAGAGAACATTTATAGTCTTATCTATAATATCCGTTAAACATATTCACTGCATAAATGATAGTCTAAGTATACTTAGATACTTACAATAACAGTCTAAGTCTACTTGAGTGAATCTGCAAACATAAATGCTATAATATTCTTCTAACAACACTTTAGTGAAAACCTTGCTTCTCTAACAATGTTTTTTTAAGTTATTAACAAAAACTGGATTATCTAAGTCATAAAGAAGTCTCATTACATTTATGATAAGCGCCTAAATATAACAAAACAGACTTTTATTAGCATTTGGATCTTAAGCTTGTCCGTCTAAATATCTTAATTTTTTTTCCGAAACACATTTGTAAAGGGTCCGTCAAATAACTTGTAGATAACAACAATGCACTACCAAATGCTCCTACAACTCTAATTAATTCATACGTTAGATAGTCAGTCGCCTAAAGGGGGGAGGGGTAAGTAATAATAAAGGGTCCACAAAATAACTTTTTTTTTGAAAATGCTTTAAAAAAAAACTACTGAATATTTTCTCAAATTTCTTTTTTTATTTAAAAGTGCAATCCTTCCGGTTAATAATGGAAAATAATTTCATTCAAATGACTGCCTCGGCTGGCCATGCAGTAGTCTACACCAGAAGATGCCGATTTTGGCAAAAAAAAATCATCTTTTCAGATGAAACTCATTTTGATATTGGCGGGCATGCATACATTGAAAAGCCGACGCACCCAAAGCGAGTCACTGTTTGGTGCGGATTTTGGTCCAGAAGCATAATTGGGCAATTTTTCTTCGAAAATGAGCAAGGAGAGGCCGTTACAGTCAACGGCGATCGTTATTGGGCCATGTTGAACGAATTTTTGTTCACAAAAATTGAAGAAGAGAATATTGGCAACATTTGGTTTCAACAGGACGGCGCTACGTGCCACACAGCCGATGCTACACTCGCTGTTTTGCGCCCTCTTTTTGAAGATCGCATTATCAGCCGCAGAACTGATGTCGTCTGGCCACCTCGGAGCTGCGATTTGACACCGTTGGACTATTATTTGTGGGGTGCCGTCAAGGATAAGTGTTACGCCGACAAGCCAGATACAATTGACGCTTTAAAGGACAATATTCGTGAAGCCATTGGTGAAATACAGCTGCACACAATCGATAATGTGCTTAAAAATAGGACCGATCGTGTAGGCTACTGCATGGCCAGCCGAGGCAGCCATTTGAATGAAATTATTTTCCATTATTAACCGGAAGGATTGTACTTTCAAATAAAAAAAGAAATTTGAGAAAATATTCAGTAGTTTTGTTTAAAGCATATTCAAAAAGAAAAGTTATTTGGCGGACCCTTTATATAAAAACTGATTTTTCTAGAATGTATCATTTTCGCCTTAGGCTGTTATTGCTTGGAATCACAGATATCTGTTTTGATTTTTACAACAATTGCTGTCGTCTATACTGAACAATTTGAACGACCGTTCTATACCTAGTAGCAGGTATATGATGATTGAGACTTAATAAAGTTTTTGGTATCTATAGCGTAGAATCCAATACGAAACTTTCATCCACACTACATCCAATAAAACAATTGAATAAATTGTCACAGAAGGTATTGTTTCCAGTTACAGACAGATGTCAACCCTATTGCTCTAGAAATTGGTACAGTGGTGCCGATGCAAGCAATTTTATTACATACATACATATATACATAATTGATCATTACAACCCTTCAGACATAATTACGATCTAGCTTCTCAAACCACTTATGTTGTGTGTGTTAATTTTATATATGAGTGACAGGACCTAAAGTTTAAACTCGATTACGAACGACAGATTTTTGAGGAACTTGTTCATGGCAATTTTATTTACTTTAAGAGAAGAAATACTTCTTCATGTTTCGTGGGAAGGGCATTTTATAAGGTCGTAAGTGAAGATGAAAACAAGCTCAAGCTCTGCTCAAGCTAAATGTCTATTGCCTGAAACCAATGTACTAAACTTTTGTTAGGTGACAGAAGGAAATTCTATTATAACAAGACCTACAGCTGCAGATCTATCAACTGCTTCACTAGAAAATAAATGGGAAAATAATAAAAAAATATAGGAATAAGAAAAGGAAATAATTAAAAAAACAAAAATTATGAGTTTACATATAACACTGTATATCGTTGCTCTACTAAGATGTGTAGTAAATGAGGGCAAAACAAAGTATATGTTATCGACAAGTAGCGACGTACGGAGTATTGATTCTCAGATTACGGCCGATAACTATACTTTTGAAACAGTCAAGTAATTTATTTATCTTGGCTCCGCCGTTACCACCAAAAATGATGTCAGTCTGGAGATCAAGCGCAGGATCACTCTTACCAACAGGTGCTACTATGGTCTCAATAGGCAACTGAGTAGCAGAGACCTCTCTCGTACGACAAAACTAACACTCTACAAGACACTTATCCTACCCGTGCTTCTTTATGGCGCAGAGGCATGGACCCTATTAAGAACTGATGCAGCGGCCTTGAGAGTGTTCGAGAGAAAAGTCCTACGTAAGATCTCCGGTCCAGTGCGTGTTGAATATGATTACCGCATCCAACAGTGAGCTGCATGAGTTCCTCAACTACATAGACGTTGTGCAGCGTATTAACATCCAGCCGGTGCGCTGGCTCGGCCATGTCGTTCGAATGGAGGAGGATGCTGCGGCGAGACGGGTATTTGATGCGGGGATCTGTGGAAGTCGGCGAAGATAACGACCTTGTATCAGTTGGAAGGACGAAATCGAATAAGCCCTGTCATCGATTGGTGTAACCAACTGGCGTAGGCGCGGAAGAAGCAGAGGCGCCTGGGAGGATGTGTTGCGGCAGGCCGAAATCCGTTAAACGGGTTGGTAATGGCCAATTAAGTACATAAGTATATCATTGGTCTCATGTAGAAAGGCCCTAACTCACATTTTTTGCGAAACTCAGTTAGGGCCTTTCAACATGAGACTAACGATATGTATTTAATATCCAAAACATGTGAAACATCTTCAATCAGCCTTAATATTATGTTTATTAGAATGCTACATGTAGCATGCCCATGTTATATGGTAAATAATTTTTACATGTTTGTACTGTTAAACGAGGCGTCAATTTGAATGGGGTTAAGGCACCTCATACTATCCAATTTACACCGACACATGCTTTAGCCTTCTGTAGACAGTATGGCACCAGTTGTAGCTGCAAGTAAAATTAACGTGTTCATCTTTACAGAGTTGAACATTATGATGTCGTTGAACTAAATGCTGGGTTTTCCATTTATATGTTTCAAAAGTAAATTAAATAAGACACATACAATGCTATGATTTCGTTGCAATCATTTCAAGGGCCGCACCAAATGAACGCCACTGAACTATCCTTATGATATAGTTTTCGACTACTTTTAGTTCATATTTCTATTTGAATCTGAATGATAACGTGACAAATGTTGATCTTCAAATACTGCATAGTTAGGGGCTTAGCCCATGTGGATGCAATCCTTAATGTGGAAGCTCTTCCAAAAAGTGTTCAAAGGGGCTCATCAAATTAAATTAGTCTTTCTGGAGTCTTTTTACCCAGTAAAGCACAAATCGATCATGTTGAGATGTATGTACATATGTACGTGCCATCTCTTTGCCATCTTGTAAAGGTTTATTCTACTATCATAACTATACTACTATAATCAGTCTGTAGGAAAAGAGTCTAATCTTTGGAGAAAATTTTGTTTGTAAAATCAACTTTGAAATAATGCTGCTGCTCATGTTGCGTGTGAATTGACGTATATGTAGGATTTTATATGAATGGAGGTCAAAATCCAAATGAACCATAACACATACCTACGTATCAATGAGAATGCCTTGAATCGACAAATTCGAAACCATACATCAAACTTTCTCCAAAGTTGTCGACATTTTGCAATGCTTTTAGTCTCTTTAAATTTCTTTGTAATTTTGTGAAATCATAATTAATTCAAATTCAGATAAGCACTTTGGATTCAGTTTCAAAATGTGTGGTACTAAATACATCCATACCTCGTTTCGTTTTGAGTTTTTTCAAAGTTGAGTCGCTGCTGAATTAGTACTAATTTGCACTGTGCGTCGTTAGATTTTTGAAGATCTTCGATCTTTACATGGCTTGCAATAGAAAATCATAATTCACTTTGCGTAACCACGAAGCAAAGTGAGGTAAGGGTGTATATTGTCTTGCACGTTTTAAAATTTCTTTACGCTGTTCTCTCTATTGGTGGCAACAATTTTTGATGAGCCTACTCTCAAACGTCTTAACAGAGAAATAATTTCTTACAATATGCTCTCGCTTATACTCTCAGAGTAAAGCACGCATAGGAAATCTAACTCACGGAACATTTTAAGCATGGTCAACTACGTAATACCATCTGATACTAACGTATGACAACAAAATATTTAAAAGCATAACAAGAGTTTTTTAGTTGTTCGTTAGAATACGCGTCTGTTAGAGCATAAAACGGTATTCGCAGTGCTTTGTGTACATTTAAAATATTTTGTTTTGTTTTTATTAATCGTACACGTTGTTTAAATTGAAGACTCTCGTAATTAGTAATTGTGTGTGCTTGGATAAATTATTAAAAAAAAATAAAGATTTTCAATTGTTTTTCATAAATTATTATGCCATTAACATGTGAAATTGAATTAAGTCATCGAAATGGTGTATACTTCAGTGGTAATAATATTACTGGTACCGTTATTTTAACGACAACAACTCTCATAGGAATTAAAGGTTTGTGTGAAAATAAAGGAAATATTCCAAAGAATGACATCATAATGATGCTTTCAATGAATTTCGAAAAGATACACGATATTAGTATTAACTATAGTTACTACGGTCACCATACAATGACTTTGAATGGAATGGAAAGGGCGCGTTTAACTCCATGCGTACTAAGAACACACTTAACAGTGCAAACAAATACAAATTACTACACTTTGATGACATGCTGTATTTCACATTACAATAAATAGAACATTAAGCACCATTCAGGAATGTTTGCTTATCTGTTATTATTGGTTCTACATATCTTTGATGCTGATCTTATCAGCCTAGAATAACCTGGATTCTAAGATACTAATTGATAAATATATATCTGTACTTTGTGTTTGATGGCATCGAAAACAAATCAGCTTTCATTTCCGTACAACAGTCTTAATTTTACACAAGGTTTTAATGTTTTATTTGATATTTGTGAATTTCTCAATAGTGACTGAAGTCTCACGAAGACAACTCTTACATTGGTTAGTTTGTTAATAACGTCTGTTTCTGTGCCACCAATCGTTGTCACTGTACTGCCTAAACAAATAATCAGCAGCTCTCTTTGTTTTTATTTTGGCTGCTTTATAAATAAAGATTATCTGCATAAATGCCATCCTTGAGTTGTAATGAGAGACCTGTGCTCACGATTACTTCTCTTTCTTAATGTACTTTGCTCACCAAGTCGCTGTAGTCTAGTAGGTAGTGCAGTGTTGCAAAACTGAAATTTTGAAATGGTACTGAGTTATAACTGAAAAAGTACTTTTTTGCATTAAATAGTACTTTTCCAGAAGATACATTATTGGTCATTATAACCTTTCATTCAGGATTACGACCTAAGTTCTCACACCACTCATTTTGTGTCTGCTAATTTTATACATGAGTGGCGGGACCTACTGTCGACTTCGAATAACAGATTTTTGAGAAACTTTATCCTGGCAATTTTATTTTCTCTCAGAGTTTTTGCCAGAAGGAAACCGCCGTTTTAATGGAGATGTCTGCCATTGGGTTTCAATCGTGAGCTCACGTCTAGTAAGCCTGATTCGTAACGTAACAAGACGTAAAAGCCCCGTTTAGTCACGTCGATGGAACGTAATGTAACGAACGTACGTTCCGTGGACGTTTGGCTAACCGGGGCTAAAGCCTAATTCTACTTTTGTATTGTGTTGAACGTGTTGCTAATGCATTAATAGTTGAAAAGAGCAAGACATAAAATATGTAATAATAAAAAAGTACTGAAACGGAAAATTACTGAAAAAAGTACAAAAGTACTGAATTTTTCAACACTGAGCTAGTGTTTTTGTGTATTGGACGTAAAGCCACGGTTCAAACCCCAGATCAGACATATCGAACACAAAAGTAATATGAATTTCAACAGATTTTTGACAAAAATTTTGAGAGTAAATAAAATTGCCATGAAATGTTTCTCAAAAATCTATCGTACGCAGTCGACGTTAAATTGTAGGTCCCGCCACTCATGTATAAAATTAAAACACCCACAACATAAGTGGTGTGAGAAACTAGGTAGTAATCTTGACTGAAGGGTTCTAATGAAGGGTTTCTGCGCCACCATCCATTGGACTTTGTAGCATAATATTGTCGATACTAACGTTATTAGTTCTCTTGTTATTATCTCAAATTCGATATTGTACGCTAACCAAGTCCTATAATATTGCTCCTATAATATTGCCTGCTTTTTTGGAGATCGTATGCAATTGTAAACAAATATTATCCGTATTAAAGATATCCTTGTGTTAAAATGAGAGACCCCACATACATACAAATTTATCTTTCTAATTAACTTCGCTCGTGGTATCATACGTATCATACAGTGATGTGATAGGCAGCATTCATCTGTTGCTTAAGTTTTTTGTAACATCAGTTTAATAGAAAAATTCAATTGAGTAAAAGTTCACCTTGGAGTTACCGTTGTCTAGTAGATGGTGTGTTGGCTTATCAGGGGCCAGAGTGTGTTTCAACCCCCAGCTTAGACATCTCGAGCAAAGCGAAATAAAAAATTTCACAATAAAAATAACAATATTTCTTTCGGCGACTTCCTTACAGCAGTCTTGAGGCGAAAACTCTGAGAGTAGAATAAAATTGCCATGAAATGTTTCTCAGATCTGTAGGTCCTATTACTCTTGGATAAAATTAACATATACAAAATGAACGGTGTAAGAAGCTAGGTTGTAATACTTACTAAATGATTATTAGAACCAATTAAGTAAAAGGAAAGGAAAATAAAAAATAAAATAAAGCCGTACTGGAAAATAAACTCGTACTTGATAAAGTCGGATATATACATACATACATACATAATTGGTCATTACAACCCTTCAATCAGGATTACGACCTAGTTTCTCACACCACTTATGTTGTGTGTGTTAATTTTATACATGAGTGGTGGGACCTACAGTTTAAAGTCGACTCCGAACGACAGATTTTTTGAGAAACTTTTCACGGCAATTTTATTTTACTCTCAGAGTTTTTACCAGAAATCTGCGAAGAGGCAGTCGCTGAAGAAATACTTTTTGTATTTTGTTTTGATGTCTGGCCTGGGGCTCGAACCCTGGCTTTACGTCTAATAAGCTAACATACTACCTACTAGACTACGGCGACTTCTATATGGCGATATAAATAGCAACAGAAAAAAACCGCTCATCACACAGCAAAGGATAACAAAATAATGACATCAGAACTCTGTTAGAATCTCTTTAATTCTCAATTTATTTTATTATGTTCGAAAACTTTATTATTCTTAACTCATCACGAAAGAAATCATATTAAATATCAAATTCCAGGTATAAATCTGTTCTTCAAAGGTGAAGCGAAAGTAAACTATGACTTGCCAGAACAACACCTTAGCCGCTATTCAAATACTGCAGGTCACTATACAGGCAAACAATTATTTGTGGAAACAAATACAATATTATCGGATGCAAATTTATTACCACCAGGATCTCACAGATATAATATAGAAAAATTTCTGCCACTGGACTGTCCTACATCGTGTGAAGGTCGATTTGGTCATGTGCGTTATGAATTAACAGTTCAGTTGAGGCGAGCAGATTATGATGAATATTTCATTAAACCAATAACGGTTATAAGTACAGTTGATTTGAATTTAAAACCAAATTTAAGTGTAAGTTTTTCAGCACTATGTTCCTTTTTGATAATACAAATAAACATACATATTTAACTTGAAATATATTTTCCAATAGATACCTGTTGAAGCAGAGAAAATTATCACATCGTGGTATATGCTTGTTTGCAGCAATAATATTAAATCAAAGTTAATGCTGCCATATAGCGGCTATGTATGTGGACAACGTATTCCGTACTGTATTAGTGTAGAAAATCAAACCAAACATGATGTAATAGGTTACACACTGCAATTTATATGTACCATGACATTTACTGCTACGAAACCATTCCGTAAAACGCAATCAGTTAGAAAAGTGCTGTTTGAAGATAATGTTGCATCAACCTGTCTTCGACGCTCTTCACGTATTTACAATGGAAGTTTTCGTATAGAACCGACAGCACCCAGTACCGAAGGTGATGCCATTATTAGTGTCCATTATTCATTAAATGCTCAACTGAAACTAAGTGATGGCTTCACAATCAACCCTAATAGAGACCTAAAGCTTAATGTGGTTATAGGTACAGTACCTCTACGTGAAAATTGTTCGCAGACCTTAAATAACGCAACTGCTGAAAGTAATACCATATTAGCAGTTACACATACTGAACCGACTGCACCTACAGTACCTACTGTAGCTACTGTACCTACTGTACGGACTGTACTTAGTGCAGCTACTGCACCCATTGAACCAGAAGAGGATGAAAACCTTCTCGATTTACCACCCAGCTATATGGAATTGGGTGAGTATTAAGGAATATGGAATATAGGTGTAGTTCTTATAAAAACAATTTAAAACTTTTTTTTTATTTTGTTGTAGGACCACCTAGTTTTGAAGAAGCCATACGCAGTTCTTCACCTTTTATAGACTTGGATAGAGCATCGCCTCATCGCCATATTGGGTTTATACCCATGTATCCCATGTATTCAGAAAATGATGAATAAATTGCAAGAAAACTATCTCATCTTTGTTAACCGTTATAAAATATATTTTATATGAGAATAAAAATTATTCGTATTTACTGAATTTATTTGTAATTACCATCGTGTCACTACACAGGTGTCCATGACTGTATATCGCATGGTTTATTTATTATTTGTTTACATTTCGCTAAACTAACTCTCACATTTGTTAATGTCATTATAAAATGCTATCTTTTTTGCCTCCCTTATTCTCTCTCTGTCTGCATATTTGTGTCTGTAGCTATTTCTTTTTGAGTTTTCTACTCTCTTTATTTTTCAAGTTCTCTCTTTCTCTCTCTCTCTCTCTCTCTCAGTGTTAAGCAGAAGAAAAAGTATCTCATGGATAGAATCGAGACATATTTATAAACAAAGTGGTCTCACACCAACAACAAGTACAGCAACACAAAAACAATAAACGTTTTGTTGAAATGTAGACGTCAAAAACAAATTAACCCTCAAACAGGCTTAACAACATTTGACATAACAATACAATTCTACTCAGGTCTATGCTTTCTTGTCATTGTCGCCTTACAATTCATTTGCCACCTCCAAGGGTGAGCTGGCCTTCTTCTCATTTTGTAACCGTGTGGATTCCTATAAATATCATACGTTGTTTTTCCTAACCAGTTCTATTTGGATTTCAAAATTACGATTCTGACTAGAGCTAGACCTGTGATTAGGCTTAGATCGGTATCTTTACATACCCGTTGGCAAACACTTGAAGTACTGTAACTTTTATCAAGCGCTTCATGTTTTTCAATTTAAACA
The DNA here is from genome assembly GCA_936449025.2 of Sarcophaga subvicina. Lineage (NCBI taxonomy): Eukaryota > Metazoa > Arthropoda > Insecta > Diptera > Sarcophagidae > Sarcophaga > Sarcophaga subvicina. The sequence goes on from OW388081.2 coordinate 31,855,443, forward strand.
AAACAAAAGTCTGTCTCAGATATTATTGACACTTTAATCGTTTAAAAGAACTGCTGATAACATCATCTATGGAATGTAATAGCATATACGGCTTCTCGGAGTGCAGCGTATCCAATATGTTAAATTTTCATGACACTGGCTTATTCTTCAGGCTGAATTTGTTCATTGGCATGCGTTGTGCTGGCTTTGAGCACCGCTATGGTTAGGTTAGGTAAGGTTAGAGGACGTATAATTGTCAATTAAGACAAGTACAGTACCCGGAGGTCGAATTGACCCATTGTACAACGTCCCAGTTTTTCACATCACTTATGTTGGGTGTGTTAATTTTATACATGAGTGAAACTTTTTCATGGCAATTTTATTTACTCTCAGAATTTTTGCCAGAAATCTACTGAGAGGAAGACGCCGAACAAATACTTTTTGTATTTTGTCTTGATGTCTGGCCTGGGGCTCGAACCCTGGCTTTACTTTTAATAAGCCAACACACTACCTACTAGATACCGCTATGGCTTGTGACTTACTCGCATACAACTGCGTCTTAGGAAAACCTCACAGAAAAGTTGAACCTCCACGTGAGACCATGGCCTAAAATCGCTCGTACGGGATAATCAATGTGGTATGAGCGTGTGTGGCACATCTGATCTGTTGAAACCACATGTGTTGTTATCCATACTATCCACTTCAGGCCGCAAGAAGTTGGTAATCCGAGCAAAATACATGCCAAACAGTGAGTTTTTCGGAATGTATTAAACGCTATTGAATATTCTGCCCCAAATTCAAAAAATTAGTTTCTTTACGTTCCCATTCATACAGAAATGAGTCTCATCACTGAATATGATTTTTCATGAGATAAATTGCCCGCACATGTTGTTGAGTGTCATATCAACTTCTAGATATGTATTTGGAAAAACAGTTTGAAAAAAATTACAACTAATTTGACTGATGCTGCTTTAAAAAGATGGGCGTTATGTTCATATTATCCTTCGTGTGCATGTATCTTAACTGTACAGTTATTAATTATCAAATTTGAGTTTTATTGCATGTTTTGGAAAAGAAGTTCGTATCTTTTCAATCGTCGTGCAAAGAATTTATTTTTTTAAATTTTGTATCTTAAAAGGTACAGCTAACGTTTAAGGGTTAAAATGCAAATATATACTACGAAGTTGCTGCTATAAAGAAAACATACAAAAACAACTCACTTAAATAGATATATACACATAAATTCTAATCAGCTGTGCGGGTAGACACTTTATGAAGTACATATAAATTGTTTGGAACAGAATATGACAGCAACTGCAATAGAAAATATTTTCAAATTAAACATTATGACTTCAAATGTTTTAATTTCATTGCTTAAATTTCTTACACAAGTGACAAGTATTGAAAATGCATGACAAGATACATGAGTTTTGCTTAAGAAATATTTAAAATCTCATGAGAGTACACTAACATCCAATATTTGGTCAAGTTGTCAAGTCACGTTGTCATTCTGTTTCAACATTATCTCACTGTATAACAACTTATTGAAGTACTAAGAACAACTTATTTCTCTTTAGTATGTACTAAAACGTATCTGTTAGAACGCGTGCAGCGGAGTGTTGCGAAGTATTTTTTTTAATCATTATTTTTAGAATACAATTCCAAGTATTTTGTCAGCAAAAAATTTTATAACTCATACACGTCATGTAATTAATTGTGTTGTGTGTTCAATTAATAAATAAAAAAGAAAGAAAAAAAGAAAGAAAAATTCAAAATCTTTCCGATATTATTTTCGTAAATTATTATGCCTTCAACATGTGAATTTGAATTCAATAACCCAAATGGGGTATATTTTAGTGGTGATACGATAAATGCAACTGTGATTTTAACGACGACATCAACAAAAGAAATTAGAGGTGTGTATATAAAATAAATAAAGAAAATTGTATTAATGACGTCATGATGCCTACATACAATTTGGAATTTGTAAAAATAGCTGCTTAACACTTTAACGACCAAGTTTAACGGGTATTTCATATTCAGTAAATTTATTTTTAATGATTTCGCCCTCTGTGAGCTGATAATATAAAACAACCTTTGACCAGCAATTATTTAAAAAAAAAATAAATAAATAAATTTGCAAGTCCCCTGTGCATGTATTTAAACATAAAACGTACATGTATTTACAGTGGTGGAAAAAATTATAAGAGCGATTTTAAATTATTTAAATTTTAAATCATGTGAATTTTAAAAACAAATTATTACTACAAAAGTACCTTAAAAGGCGAACAATCCTAATATTCCTTACGTTTTTCAAATCACAAAAAAAAAATCAATTAATTTATCAAGACATCCGCTCTCTCTTCTGCCTCTACAATAGGGGATAACAACAGTAATGAATATCGTATAAAAGTCAAGCAGCACTACCTCTTAAAAAGAGTTGAACTTAATTAACCTTTCATCGCAGGACGTACTACATAGTTGGTAATTATAACCCTTCAGTCTCTGTTATGACTTAGTTCTTCAAACCATTTATGCTGTGGATGTGTTAATTTCTATACAAAAGTGGCTGGTCTCACAGTTTAAAGTGGACTGCGAACATTAGATTTTTAAGAAACTTTTGCATGACAATTTTTATTTACTCTCAGATTTTTTGCCAGACATCTGTTGAGAGAAATTCGCCGAAGAAATAATTTTTCATATTTCATTTTGGTGGAGATGTCTGACCTGGGGTTTGAACCATGGCCTCACGTCTAATAATCCAACATATTACCTACTAGACTACGGTGACTACAACAGCACATCATTCAATTGTTTAGCTGGAAAATCTTTATTAATGCAGATGATATACCCTGCGGTAGTCCTATGTTGTCGTTGAAGAAAAGAAAGCATATGTACATACGTGGCCGTCCATAGGCTGTTACTTTATTCAAAGGAGAACAGCTGCAAATTTTTATGCCGATATGCTTGTATAAATATGCACTTTTATTGAGTCAATATTCGGTTTATTGAGTATAATATTTTAAGTGTTCAGACTTAATAATATACGCAGTTCAGCCGCTTATTCAATATTCATTTGACAGCTGGTTGTTTCAAAAATATTGTTTCTTATTTATTTATTTTTTGTTTGTCGTTGTTGACATTTGAGTTGTCAAATATCAACGGAAAGTGTTCGGATAACTATAATATATTCACTGAACATACTTATGACAGTGTTGCATTTTAAGTTTTACTCAATATTATAACAATTTGCGAATTTAGAGCGCAATAAAAAATTGAAAATTTATATGAAATATTGAGCTCAATAATGGCGTTTATTACGATTTACGCGTATTTGTTTGATTTCGTGGCACAGCAGCCATCTTCATTCAGCACTTTACACTGGAGCTAATAGTATAAGCTTTTTCTGGAATAAAAAAAATTATCTCAGTGGAGATGCTGAAAATATTTGAGACACTCAGTGGAAAAATCAGTGCTCCGCAATATAAAGAACTAACACAATATCAGCCAGTCGTCTGTCAATAACCACATCAATATAATGCTCTTCATCAATTTATTTACCAGTCCATAACTTTGAGAAGCCGTCTGTTTGCTTATCTCACGAAGGTGTATGAATGGCATTAAGGTAACATCATGTAGAGAGCCTTTAATGCAATGACTACTAGCGAATCCTACACGAGAGCTAACCTGTCTATACATACGTACATACATAATTGAACATTACAACCTTTCAGCCAGGAATTCGACCTAACTTCTCAAAACACTTATGTTGTTAATTTTATGCATGAGTGGTGGAACATACAGTTTAAAGTCGACTCCGAACGACTGATTTTTGAGGAACTTTTCATGACAATTTTAGTTACTCTCAGAGTTTTTGCCAGAAATCTGCATATTTTTTTTGATGTCGTTTTGATGTCTGACCTGGTGTTTGAACCGTGGCCTAGCATCTTATAAGCCAGCACACTACCTACTAGACTACGGCAACTCCATTCCTGGCTATGCATAGCGCTACACAACCGCCAGCCAATGAAATAAATAAAAATTTTCTGTTGTCTAGACAGCTTTGTGATAACGGATAGCAGTGGACCCAAATAGACTAAAAACAGTAGACTCAACAAAGTCCTCAACAACGACTTTCCATTCTACAGGAGTCGATCTTTACCTTCTACACACATTCTAAGCTTGTCGTAGTCCTTAGTCCATCTAACGGAATTTGAACGACGTCCTTTCCCAAGCCCCTCTCGCCTATTATCGAATATTCTCTCGTAGATTTTGCTATCATCCATGCTGATGACGAGATTCAGGCTACGCAATCATTTCCAACCAACTTGCGCATCTTTATTCAAAGGATATAGCTTGTAGTTGTTGCGTAATCTTTTCGTCCAATGTATTCAGAATTATATGCTCATATTCAAACAACGCAATCTCTGCAATAATAGTTTGTATGTGACGCTTTATTTCCTCAGATTATCAAAAATAACTTTGCAAACCTTGTCCATTCTTGGCTAATTATATACATACATAATAAGAATCTATACTTAGTCTTATTGCTAATCATGATAACCTCTACTCTACTGTATTAACAGCGGTTCACATTTTTCCTGCAGCGTTAGTGACCAAATCTATTTTAATTTGTTGTGGCTTGGGTTTGTAGCCACTTAGTAAAGAAATATTCTTGGATTTATGTAAGATATTCTCTAAATGTAGATGAAATAAATTGCATGTCAAATCCGTTTCTTACTGAAGCCCCTAGATGTTGCCCCTATTTATGGTAGTAGTATTCCTACGTGTAGTCGCCGTAGTCTAGTAGGTAGTATGTTGGCTTAGTAGACGTGAGGCCTCGGTTTAAGCCCCAGGTCAGGCAACTCCAACTAAACGAATTATGAAAAATTATTTCTAAGGCGACTTCCTCACGCCAGATTTCTGGCAAAAACTCTGAGAGTAAAAAAATTGCCATGAAACGTTTCTCAAAAAATCTGTCGTTCGTAGTCGACTTTAAACTGTAGGTTCCGCCACTCATGTATAAAAATTAACGCACTCAACATAAATGGTGTTGAGAAACTAGGTCGTAATCCTGACTAAGAGATTGTAATGACCAATTACGTATATACATATGTATGTATGTAGTCCATAGTGAGACATTTTGCTGTACTATAACATCCTCCCATAGCTTCAAAGTGCCAATCTCTTTTTAAAAGTCTTATATTTGTTTAAACTCTATAAGTAGGTAGTTTTGTATCGACAGAATGTTTCTTTTAAAGATTTTTTTTGAGACCAACACTCCCCTTTTCATGTGTTAAAATACCAGAGGATAGCTTATAGCACAAGGGAAAAGGGGATAGTTTGCTTCACTTTTTTTCGGCAATTGCTTTTTCAGTAATAATTCTCATTTTCGTTTTTCTATTGTGAGTAATCGCATATAATGTCAGACAAACAATTGGACAACTACAAACACCCAGAGCTCACGGTGAGAATCGAACACCCTTGAAGTTTAGCACACTACCAGCTAGAGGCAGCCTTGCATAGAAAGCTAACATTCCATTACCTTGGTAGTTGCTTTCTCATATCATATTTTTACAAATGCTTCATAGAGATGGTTAGCAAGCTTTGATAATCGCCGTAGGTATGATGTTCGGTATTCTTGTTCTTCTTGGACATTTTAGTAGCTACTACAGCTGCAGTATAGGCGGTTCGCAATCGTGATCTGCCACACCAGCAATTGAATGAAATGTTGGTAGTTTCGGAAAGTGCTCATTGTTCTCGTAATTGAACTCTGTTCAATGACTGCTTTCTTGTACACTTATTTTTACTACTAAGCGCCTTTAGGCCCTATAGTTGGGTGCATTCGTAATAGCATTTCTTCCTTCCGACCACCATATTTGTCAGTCGCTTTTTTCTTTAAACTGATCATCGGCTACATTCGTTTTCCTCTGGAGTTTTAAGAAAGTGGCTGCATTTCTTTCGGTATGACGAAGCTTACAAATGTTAAGACGTATGAAAATCAGAATTTTCAAAGCATGCTTACCAAAGTGAAGATTAAGGTTTCAATTTCATGATATATGCGTATATGTGTGTGTATATAACGGTTAAATAAAATTTAAATTTTTATGTTTCAGAAATACGCCTACATTTTCTGGGCGAAGCCAAAGTACATTGGACAGATAGCGAACGTAGAATAAATTTCGACGGTTCCTATTCATATGAACCTGTACACTATAGAGGTAAACGCACATATGTAGACAAAAGTTGTACAGTGGCGGGTGAAGGAACATTGCCACCTGGGACTTATCGGTATGATATAGAGGTACCGCTATCACCCGAATGTGCAACATCATGCGAGGGTCAATATGGTCATGTTCGTTATGAGTTAACACTGAAATTGGTTAAACTGCATAATTTTGATAATTATTTTACTAAACCCTTGACCGTTATACAACCGCTAGATTTGAATTTAAGTCCAGAATTAAGAGTAAGTATTGATGCATGGTATGCATTTAGATTTACCAATACATTTATATTCTTATGTGTTAGATACCTGTTAAAGATGAAGCCTACTTGAGTTCATGCTCCTGGCTGTGTAGTAATGTTAACATTAAGTCTACACTTACTTTGCCTTATGGCGGCTATGTTAATGGCCAACGTGTGAATTACTCAATTGACATCGAAAATGTATCGTTGAAAGAGATAAACGGTTATACAGTACAATTTATACGTATAATGACGTTTTCTGCCTTTACACCCAGTTTTAAGACTCAAGTGGTTAAGAAAATTCTGTTTGAAGAGGATGTTGATAACGTGTGTTCACGTCTATCTACACGTCTTTTTAGTGGCTACTTTCAAATCGATGCCACAGCACCCAGCACTGAAGAGGGTTCAATGATAACCGTCGATTATATATTCCAAGTGTTATTAAAATTGGGTGGTTGTGCTGACAATAGAGATCTTATGGCGAAAGTTATTATAGGCACGAAACCCTTACGAGAAAGTCTATTGCCAACATCAAACACCGAAGCTTCTTTAATAGCAGTGACGCCAACAGCGCCTACATTACCCGAAGAACGTGAAAACCTTAACGATTTACCGCCAAGCTATAAAGATTTCGGTAAGTCTTGGAAATATATGAAATGCATATCAATTAATTTTTTTTGAAAATTTTTATTGTAGTACCACCACCCACCTTTGAAGAAGCAACACGCAGCCATACACCTTTTATAGATATTGATAAAGAGGAACCATATCGTGATATTGGTTTTATACCCTCATATCCCATATATTCAGAAAGTGTTAGAAAATAACATGAACTATACCTCATTAAAGCATTTTTGATATAAAAATTTTTATTTTTAAAATTTATTTGTAGAATGTGAACCACGTTCTTTTTTAGGAATCTAATGTACATACTTTTTAATAAAACAGTCTAAATATTTACAGTGTAAAAACATACCCATTTATGGGGTTGTAACTTAAAAAATTAGATTTTCTGCAAACATATATGAGATGGCTTTCGATCGGGCTATGGTGCATATTATGCAATAGCACACCGTAGTAGCAAGTGAATGAATATCACCAGGGATAGTGAAAGGTTAAGTGCGTTATGAATTGGATCAACTATATGGATATCTTTGAATTTGAATTGACTTCGAAATTATGGAAAACCCCATACTTACCTGCATTACATACATAATTGATTACAACACCACTTCAGTCAGGATTACGACCTAGTTTCTCACAGTACCCATATTGTGTATGTTAATTTTACCGTGAGTAACGGGACTTACAGTTTAAAGTCAACTCCGAACGATAGATTTTTTGAGAAACTTTTTCATGGCAATTTCATTTACTCTCAGAGTTTTTGCCAGAAATCTATTGAGACGAAGTCGCCGAAGAAATATTTTTCAAATTTCGTTTTGTTTCAGATGCCTACATGCTGAGGCCTGAACCAAGGCCTCACGGTTAATAAGCCAACACACCACCTACTAGTCTACGGCGACTTCAATAGGCGTTCTAACTAAGCAATTTAATTATTGGCCTTTGAAGCTTTTACATCCAGTTAGAACGCTCATTGTAAAAATACGACGACGACGCAAACGTCTATTTATAGGAGACTTGAAGATGACAGTGCCCTCGTCATTATTGCTATTATTGTTGTAAAGAGATACGATAGTACAGCGACCATACGATCTATTCTACTCCCCTCAAACTTTATAGGCTAACCCTATAACATCGTCTAGAAGCCTATTACCTAGACAAATTCAGAATGCAGTCCAGAGTCAACAATGAGAATTCCGTTCATTGCACCTGATATGTTTCTTCTTGGGATGCATTAATGCCGCACATATTCCAAGAATCTGTTCCGACAATTCATTGTCATCGTCAGAGAATCTATCTCAGGTAAATTCTGCATATCTGATGAATGACTCAGATCTACTTTTGTTGTAATTTTCCGAACCCACCTGTCTTGGTCTTGGATTTCGTTGAGTATACTTTTTCAAAATTGTCATGAAATAATTTCTAAAAAATCAGTCGTTCGGAATTGACTTTAAACTTTAGGTCCCGCCACTCTTGTATAAAATTAATACACACAACATAAGTGATGTGACAAACTAGGTCGTAATACTGACTGAAGGGTTGTAATGACCAATTATGTGTGTATGTATCCTTTTCCAAAATCAATTACCGCTATGTAGGAGGGTTTCGCAACCATTAGTGGCGTGGAACGCTCCTACACGCAAACTCGTTGTCGAGAATTCCATCGTGATCTGCGACCCAAATGTGGACACCCTTATTATGTCTACCTTTCCGATTTAGTCCAACACTATCTTCGATATAAATTCATTAGAATCGAGTGCTCAATAGTACTGTTATATCCTGTCTTTTGTTCTACCCATCCAAATTCAATTTAGCACATCTTTGAAAAGCATATACTTCCGCTTGAAAGAATCCTGCGAGTTTCCCTAAGGGCTCGAAATATTTTATTCTGAAACCGAAAACTCTTGCTCCTGTTACAAAATCAGTTCTTGACCAATCTCTATGCCACAAATCAGTTTCATTTTCAAGAGAGTATACAGCTGCCTGATTACTCTTTGCAAAGCATAGCGCAAACTCATAGAATCTACAGGTTCGATCCCGGGGACAATCACAGTCCCTAGCCTAAAAAGTAAACACAGTGGGTTTAAAAAGTTTTTTTTATTATTTTTATTTGTTGAGCTAATTTTTTTCTATAAGTTCTGTGTTATCATTTCCATTAGTTAAGGCTCGACTGGTAGTGGGTAACTCATCATCCGGTGGCATATTGTAGTATAAATATTTTGGTTTGAAGTCATTGGCATCGCTATTCATTTGATGTTTCGATTTTTTATTGAACTTAACATTGGCTTCTTGGAAACTGGAGGAGGCTGTAAATAGAAAATTAAAAAATTTCAATAAATATAACAACACAAAGAATTTATTTGACCTCAAAATCTCACATTGATTAGGTACGCCTAAGACAAAATATTCACCCCCAGGCTATCACACCCATTGTTATGTTCTACTGCTATAACCTCTTGAGCATTCGAAGCTACGTCTCCTATATAGACTACTCAGTTTACGTCCAAAGTGGCTACAATTAGCACGATCACAACATTTTTCAATTCCTTAAACATATAACACACAAAGATGGCGTCATTGTCAATGTGTGGAAAAAGATATACTATTTCATGTGTATACGAGTATGTTATGGTTGGAGACTATAAGAAAACCTTTGATTCCAAAAACCTACGTAACTATATTATCTTCGTTACGCTGCGTGAAAGATAATGTCGCTTGTTACAAGCCTTTGTAATGCAGCATCTTAGAATGCTGCACCTAAACGTTTCAACCGTTTTTAAATTTTTGTCAAATGGCCTGAAAAATCTCCGACATTCCGCTCATCAAAATCCTTTTCGGACTGAGATTCATAGGCATAGGATTGGACACTTTCTTAAAAAACCTCAAACCAACGTTTGCAGACCCGAACATACATGATGGAGGCATTTCAAATATGACATACATTGCTTAGGACATTGAGTAAAAGAGAGCGTATGTAAGTCTTCTTTCTTCGAGACTCCGTAAGTAGTGTCTTGGCATATTGGACGACAGCCCAGCTTTGAAAAACTTAAAAAATATATTTCTCTCCAAGACTTCCTCTCAGCAGTTTACATAACATAATTTCACAATTGGTCATTATAACCCTTTAGACAGGATTATGACCTGGTTTCTCATACCACTTATGTTGTGTGCATTAATTTGTATACATGAGTGGTGGGACCTACAGTTTAAAGTCAACTCCGAACGACAGATTGTTTAGAAACTTTTCATGACAATTTTATTTTACTCTCAGAGTGTTTGCCAGAAATCTGTTGAGAGGAAGTCGCCGAAGAAATATTTTGTCATATTTCGTTTAGTTGGAGATGCCTGACCAGGGGTTTGAACAGACACTCACGTCTAATAAGCCAACACACTACCTACTAGACCACGAAGCACATGTTTACTGGATAAACTCATCATTTTTTTTTGGCAAAAACTCAGCAGTTTTCTGACAAAAGCTAAGCAGTTTTCTGACAACAACTCTGTGAGGATGTCGCCTGGAGAAATACTTTGTTAACCTTTTCTAAGCTGTTGTCTTGTCCAACAAGCCAAAGCAGTTTTCTGACAAAAACTCTGAAAGTAAGTAAAGTTGCCATGAAAAGTTTCTCAAATCTGTAGGACCATGGATAAAGTTATAACACACTACATGGTTGGTGTGAGAAACTAGGTTGTTATCCCGACTAAACAGTTGTAATGACCGCTTAGGTAAATAAGTAACTCTTTCTTAAGTGCACATACAAATTTATCTTGGTTTAGTGCTAAATTATCCAGTCATTAAAGATATTTTATTAGATTCAAGCAGGCTAAGGTATTTAGTAATGACAATCACAATAATTCCGAGGTTATCACGAATAATTGTAATTCTAAACAAATATGAATACAAGCTTCTAACGAGGCAACTTGCTGGAAACTATTGCCTTGGATGAGTATAAAATAATGCAAAAGGAGATACCGGTATTTAGGAGCTAGCCTTGACAAGCCTTATGTTTCCAAGAATAATAACACAACTCTCACCCTCATCTTTGCAACCAAGGCCTTTGTATGATAAACTTTATACGCTGGTTTCTAATATGATTTCGATTGTTATAAGATAACACATTCTAAAAAAATTGACTGATTTTAGATTCTAGCCCATCTAGAATTTCTACGTCACTTTTCAAGCATACCCTCAAAAGCATGACTCATATTTACTGACACACAAATAACAGAAATGTTACTCCCTAGATTTTTTAAATTTTCACTTAAAATTTTTACTCACCCAATGAGTTCATCGATAAGCTTGTTAATTGGTTTGTCTGCAAGGCACCATAGTTATACTCAAATTCCTCGGACGGTGGCAATGTTAAGTCCTCCAATGAACGTGCCACAGTTATAGAGGCAACATTTGCGTGGGGTACATTGAGCGGTAATATCTTGACATTGCTTTGCAATGATATTGTGCCCATTAATATGGGTGTGGAGGCACGTACCCATCTATTTTTCTTAAAGCAATTTACCCACACCTCCAATTCATAGGCTATACTTATGCATTTGCACTCGCCAAATGACATCGATGCCGGTGTCTTGGGTATATACAGTTCTTCTAAATGCTGTATGACTGTCAAGTTCTTGCCATATAAACTGTGGACATTTGAGGCAATTGTTGTAATTTCTGTGGTAACATGTGGCCACTTACAATTCAGTGGGCCTCTATATGTAGTAATACGATTTAAATTAGTGGTTATGGTGTTTAATCTTAATTTGTTTGAATTGATCAATTTAACGTGAATGGATATATGTTCACCTGCTACATAAGCCACATGTGGCAGATTAATATAAAGTTGTAAGGGTTGTTGCCAAAATTTAAAACGTGTCGTATGCTCTAACTGTTGGCTCTCCTTAGGCAATTGGATGGCCTGGTCCATAAAACGCAAATCTTTTAATTGTTCGATTTGTATGGGTGTGCTAAACAGTGTCACTATATCATCGCCATAGTCACCATTAACCATTAGTTCATAGCGTATGGCACCATATGCACTATCAAAGGTGGAGGGTACATTCTGTGGTATTTGTACCATAAAATTATAGGTGTATTTACCGGGACCCAAAGCCTTTGGGCTGGCCAATTCTGAACCAATTAAATAATTTGTCGTGGATATATAATCTTCTCTGTTTTCAATTACAGTTTTTGGCTTTTCTTTTGATGATTTCGTTGGCTTTTGGGGTTTTTCCCATTTTGTACAAGCATACCCAATAAATTGTAATGATAATGCTGAATTTATTATAAAAACAAAATATTTATTGTGAGTCATTTAATTGAGTATGGTTTTGTTATGGTTATTCACCTTTTATAAACAGAACACTGCTGCCATTAATACTTAAAATCACACAACCTTTGATTATTTCACCGGGTCGATAACAACTGTTAACCACTTCAAATTCGATGGTACATGTTGTGGTATTCATAATCACTTTCTTTTAATTTATTTTTCTTTTGAAATTTATTTTTTTTTTATATTATTTTTCATCTAAATTTGCCAAAAAAAAATTTAAAAAATTTTTAAATAATTTTTTTTTGTGTGTTATTGTATCAGTGAAGTCCACTTTCGAACTGTTTATAGGTGTTCTCAGCTTTTTATTACGCTCCACATTGAGGGTATCACTTTTACCTGTAGTCATTACTACTATCTTATCTACTACGCAAGCCATTAATGAATATTGAATGACGATACGCCGATATGATTTTTAATCGAGAAGTTCCGAAGTAGTTGTGGTTTGAATGCAAATTGGTTTATCTTGTATAATGATTTTGGATTAAAAGGAAGCTATGTATGTATTGTAATATTGAATGTAATAACATGTTTTTAGACACACCACTTAATTTGCATGACTTTATCAAATAAGTTTGACTTCTGCAGAAAAGAAAAAAAATTTTTAGTTTTCACTAATGCGGAAGGGACACCAATTGTGAATTTAATTTTCAATCAAATATGCCACCCCTACATATTATGTACATACACGCATAATTTGTCATTACAACCTTTCAGCCAGGATTACAACCTAGCTTCTAACACCATTTATGTTGCATGTGTTAATTTTATATATGAGTGGCGGAACCTACAGTTTAAAATCGACTCCGAACGACAGATTTTTGCGAAACTTTTCATGGCAATTCTTTATTTACTCTCAGAGTTTTTGCCAGAAATCTGCTGAGAGGAAGTCGCCGAAGAGCCCTGATTTATTGCATAAATTGGTAGGAAAACCTGCTTAAAAAATAAATGCCATGAAGGAACTCATTTCAAGATCAAAAAGGATACCCAATATTGAAAAATTTACAAAGATTTTGTTTATAATAAAAAATATAATAAAAATGCAGTCAATTCCCATATCTTGGCCTTAATACATACATATAAATATATAATTGGTAATTGGATCTAGCTTCTCACAACACTTATGTGGTGTGCGTTAATTTTAGACATGAGTGGCGGGACCTACAGTTTAAGGACGACTCCGAACGACAGATTTTTGAGAAACTCTTCATGGCAATTTTATTTACTCTCAGAGTTTTTGCCAGAAATCTGCTGAGAGGAAGTCGCCGAAGAAATACTTTTTGTATTTTATTTTCATATCTGGCCTGGGGTTTGAACCCTGACTTTACATCTAATAAGCCAACACACTACCTACTATACTACAGCGACTACATATCGATCCATTCTACAACGTTCTAAGTATACTTAGATGTTAATGTTCTTGCATTTTTAAATTCTACGTTCTCTAACTTAAATACTGTCAAAATTTGGTTAAGATGCGTCGATCCGTTCCGAAGTTATAGGGCAAAATCTTCTTAGATTACACATATGGTCGTATGTCGCGTGAAAACTTTGAGAGCTCATAACTCAAACACACACTTTTTCGACTTAGAATGTTATAGAACGGAGGCGTCGATATGCCACCCCGATTTTCTCGAAAAATAAACCTGGGTTCCAGGACATGAAGCCTATGGGGTTAATAAGATGGTGGACTATCTAGCGAAATGAGAAGAAAGTTTGCATTCAAGTCTCAGTCTCAGAAAACCACTTACTTACTTACTTTTAGATTCCACAAGCTAAGTGATCATTTTAAAGTCCTACCTCCCTTAAAATGCAATCGTGTGACACCTTAGAATGTGTATAGTTGTTCAACAGAAATATAGACGAGTTTTTGCTCCGTAAGTTGGATTTCGAACCATCCACCGCAACTAACCAAAGACCTGAGTGAGTCAAGAAATCATTTTATTTGGCTGATATTGTTGAGAGGCTCGAAATGGCTAAAGTGCCGCTAGAAAAATTTTTAATTGCCTGTAGTAGGAATTTTCATAGCAGTTACGTTTATTGATCTATTCCGCCAAACAAAGTTCAAATGGTGTAAATTAAAGAGAAGTTTTTTTGAAACAATCATTATTTTCTTGAACGAAGTACCTTTCAAACACTGCGTTGTCTGCAGTTTAGTCGCATTCGATTAGATATCGCTGCTCAGACTCAGTAGAAAAGGAGAACGTAATAATTGTGTTCGACAATGTCAACAGGCAATATCCATAGAGTATAATCCAGAGTCATGGAATGCCATTAAAGATTCTGAATTTAATACGTTCTATGAGAGCAGATGGTCGGATTCACTCGACACTGTCATTAGTACAAAACAAGGACATATTGTTACGTTTTTTTTTAACCTTTTAAAAACCTTTGAAATATGATATATCGTGTTTAGTTTTAGATTAATTCTTTACTGTTCGCACAATTCTGTGTGACACTGCACGCAACTTGATTTAAACAACAACAATTTGCTTTACTTGTTACGTTGTTCTTTAGATCTTCACAACGGAGATCTTCAAACCACGATTATTCTCTTCCCACGCAACGCGTCTTCACACAAGACTTACTGAATTTTTACTGATGCCGTTGCCTGCTTTGCCTTGCCTTTTATATCGCTGGGTAAACAGTCTGGTGAATGCTCTTAAAGGAGAATGACTTTGTAAACATGTGTTTACATTATTTTTTTGGTGTATTTTGTTTACGATTATCCTTGCAGTGTTGTTATTGCCTGTTTGTTTACTTGTTTATCCCATTTTTTTACTGATATTGTTGCTATATTTTTGTTTATTCGTTGATCATGTAAACAAGTATATTGTTTTTGTTTCTGTAGCTTTTGTTTATTATTTTCATTTCCATTTTCGTAACAATATTTTGCCACTAGTACCCTTCATCGTTGCTCGACTATGAATCGCTTATACTGTATCCGACAGACAGCCCTTTTAACACCTCAAGTATTTGAAATATTCTGTTGAAATATGCCTAAGCCAAGCCATCAATTTCATGGGAAAATAATGGATTTCATTTATTTATGAATCACATTTTATCTGTTAATAGAGATTTTTTAATCTTGAGGTCAAAAAGGTCCTGTAAAATTGTTTCTTCTTTTCATACCCCAAAATGAACCCCATTTGCTGCCACTACTAAACATTGTTCTCCTATGTTTGCTAATAAATTTTTAGAAATCAGTTTCAAATATTGAATACAAACTTATTGCCTCTTATTGTCTCAAACTCTCTCACTCTCATTATAACAAAAACAAAAAAAACAAAGATTTTAAAACAGTTTAAAGTTAAAACGCTTATAAAATAACTGCAAAAAACTCAAACTCAAATTTAGACTTCGAACGCACAAGAGAGACTTTGAATTATAATTTTTACAGTTTAATTCCTTTAGGAATTCAAGCCTTAGTTTGGACTTTCAGAATTTTTATACGAAAATTCCACCAACATGATAAAGCTTCTGCCTACCCAGTGGTAGACATACACAAAAATCTGCTCTGAATTCAAAGCGTCACTTTCACAAAAAGTTTAGCTCCAACGGAGTTTGTTCAGATACTCACAGTACGATTGTGCCATTTGTGTATCAAATTTACACTCCTTAGACTGCTTCAGTTATTCATTCCTGTTTTTTTTTTTTTGTTAGTTCGAGAAAGATCAGGGCTAATAAATAAAAGTTGCCCCTTCATTACCTTTGTAGCTCTCATGTCCAGACATCCAGCTTAATTTCGTAGATTTAAATGTGTCGAGAGGGTCTAGGTCGCCGTAGTCTAGTAGGTAGTGTGTTGGCTTATTAGACGTAACGCCAGGGTTCGAGCCCCAAGCCAGACATCAAAACAAAAATACAAAAAGTATTTCTTCGACGACTTTCTCTCAGCAGATTTCTGGCAAAAACTCTGAGAGTAAATAAAATTGCCATGAAAAGTTTCTCAAAAATCTGTCGTTCGGAGTCGACTTTAAACTGTAGGTCCCACGACTCATGTATAAAATTAACGCACACAACATAAGTGGTGTGAGAAACTAGTTCGTAATCCTGACAGAAGAGTTGTAATGACCAATTATGTATGTATGTGAGAGGGTCTAAGCTCTCAAATACCATTTTTAAAATATTTGTGGTCGATTGAAGAGCTTTAAAAATCGTTCCAACTATCCGAAAGTATTTAGACGTCGGTACTTTTCATTCTGCTACGGAGATATTTCTGCGCAGCAAATTGTGTGAATGAAGTCGCTGTAGTCTCTTACGTAGTGTGTTGGCTTATTAGACGTAAGGCTACGGTTCAATCCCCAAGGTTAGACATCAAAACGAAAATATGAAAAAAATATTTCTTCGGTGACTTTCTCTCAGCAGATTTCTGTCAAAAACTCGGAGAGCAAATAAAATTGCCATGAAAAGTTTCTCAAAAATTCTATCGTTCAGAATCGACTTTAAACTGTAGGTCCCACCACTCATGTATAAAATTAACACACACAACATAAGTGGTGTGAGAAGCTGGACTGAAGGATTGTAATGACCAGTTATGTATGTATGTATGTGTGTATGTAAATATTTTGAGTATAAATAAAATTGCCATGAAAAAGTTTCTCAAAAATTTTGTGGTTCAGTGTTGACTTTCAAATGTAGGTTCGGCCACTCATGTTTAAATTTAAAAATTTTTTTTTTTAAATAGGAAAACAGATTGAAATGACAATGAATGAATGAAAAAACAAAATAATGAAATTCAATTTTAAATAAGCAAAAGTTAAGCTGGTCACACTGCTGCACTGCTAGAGCATTATTTTTAACTGAATAGAGAAAGAATTGCATAGCCATACTACTCAATAATACAATCCGAATATACGAAAATTGTTTAGTCGTTAGCGGCAATACGTATCTGCTAGAACTTGTTGTGTATTTTCGGTGTGTGTTTTGAATTTTTTTTAATATTTTTTTTTTGTATTTTGTGAGCAAAATATCTTTAATAGACGGCATGTAATTAATAGCGTTTGTTTTAACAAAAAATATATCAAGTTTCCAATTTATTTTCGAAATTATTATGCCTTCAACATGTAAATTTGAGCTGAATAACCCAAACGGAGTATATTTTAGTGGCGATACGATTATCGGAACTGTGATATTAACTACAACTTCGACCAAAGAAGTTAGAGGTGTGTTATTTGTTGAATATTTTAAATGATTTAATTACGTCATTAGTGCAAAATTTTGAAATAAGCAAATAAATGTTCAACACCCCTAAAACCATACGAATTAGTAGAAATTGCAATTTTTAAAAAATTTACCAAAATACGCAAGTAGTTGTTGCTGTTTTTAAATATATGTACAAAGAACATACGAAATACTTTGACTGTGTTTGAAAAGTTTTTGTTTTGTTTTGTTTTTATATGTATGTACATACATACATATGTGTTGTTTAATGGCTAAGTGATATTGGCACCAAAAATTGATGATCTTTAGGCCCTAAGTCATGACATTTCTTATCACATTCGCTAGAACTTTATGCGATCTGAGGTTCGCCGACATAGAATAACGAAATAAAAACAACAACAACAAAACAAGAGAGAGAGAGAGAGAGAGAGAAGAAAGAGATATATTTTATCGAGGTCATCTTGCCGGCCGGGGAAAATCAGCTAAACTTGAAACAAGCTGACCAGGAAGTGCAATCTTATTCATACGATGGATGCGATGGTATCCATCATCACAACATACAATAATTTTGTTTCCAGATGTCTATCACGTTTTCTTATGTCCTTATGCGTTCAGTTAGGATTACAGAAAACATTTACCGTTAAAAACTGTTTTGACACGTTTTCGTTAATACATGGTAAGCAAGCGACTGCAATCACATTCCTTTTGTTATACACGTATTTGCGAATTCGACGAGATAGAAATCAGTAATGAAATGTTGTATCTCTTGTGCTCAGTGTCTAGTATGGATTGCCCATTATTTCACCAGATAATCTGACATGTCATTACCCTCAAAGCCCTCATACGATAAAATCATATTCAATGCCAGACTTTTAAGTTTTCTAAATGTGTCGAGAAGGTTCAGGCACTCACATAATCATGGTCGCCTGAATAATTTTGAAAATCATGCGCAATTCCCATTTTCTTACGAAGATACTTCCTCGCACATATTCTAATGTTATGGACTTCTGTTTGGAAAATTATCGGGTCAACCCATTGGAATTGATTTTCTTAATCTGAGTCCATTGACTCTTGGTCTTATTTTCGTATTATTCAGCTTGACTTCGTTGATGTACTAGTCCTCGAAACTTCGGAAATTTCTCTTCGTAGTAATGTCATGGCATGTTCGATTGCTTTATTTTTGTACCACTTTCGTTTATTTTATAAATCCTCAGATCTTGCTATATTGTTCTTCTCATTTTCCCATTTATTCTAGATGTTCGTTTACTGTTTGAAGGTGCTGCTAAGGTCCACTGGACTGAAACCGAAAGAAGGAAAAAGTCCGATGATACTTATACCGATCACACCGTGCACTTTAGAGCAAACAAATTGTATGTACAGGAGGACATTAAATTGGCGGGCGAAGGAACTTTACCACCCGGAACCTATAGATATGGTATACAAATATATTTACCAGTGGAATGTCCTACATCTTGTGAGGGACGCTATGGTCATGTACGTTACGAATTAAGACTCAAGTTAGACCGTCCATTTCGTTTTGATAATGTTTTTACCCAACCATTGACGGTAATACGTACACTCGATTTGAATTTAAATCCAAGCTTGAGTGTAAGTTTTTTGACCATATTCTATGGGGTAAAGTAATCATTAAACTGTTGCTTTATGCTTTAGGTACCTATTGAAGATGAGGATATTTTCAGTCCATGCTGTTGGTCTTGTACTGGCGACAATATCGAGGCAACACTTAAGCTCCCTTACGGTGGCTATGCCAATGGGCAACGTGTTAACTACTCTCTACACATAGCTAATCATTCAATGAACGATATAAGCGGTTATAAAGTGAAATTCAATCAAACTATGACCTTTACCGCACACACACCACACCACAAGACGCGATCCATTAAGAAAGAGCTGTATAGAAATGATGTTCATGCACAATGTTTACGTCTTTCTACACGGTTTTATAAGGGGGATTTTGTTATCGATGCTACAGCACCCAGCACCGAAGTGAATTCGATTATTAATGTATACTACACGTTGAAAGTTGCACTGCAACTAAAAGGTTGTGCATCGAATAAAGATCTCACTGCTACGTTAGTTATAGGCACTATACCCATACGTGAGAGTTTGTTGCCAACACCAACTGCCCCGCCTACGGAAAGGAATCCTCTAATAGCAGTTACACCCACGGCACCCCAGTTAATGGAGGGGGACGCTGACCTACCGCCAAGTTATACTGATGTGGGTAAGTATTTAATGGTTGAGGAAGGATAAGCAAATTGTTAATATTTTCTTTTTCTTTTTTCTTTTTTTTTTTGATAGGACCACCTACTTTTGAAGAGGCAACACGCAGTCATTCACCATTTATTGACATGGATAAAGATGAACATCATCGTCATATTGGTTTTAGGCCTTTATATCCCACCTATTCACAGAGTGATGAATAATGGAACGACCTCATTTAATTTTACATACGAATTTATTAAACTTTTTAAAAGAACTCGAAATTATTGTAGTTTTTCCTTTACTACTTACATATCTGAAAGAATACTTAAATAATTTTGTGTAGGAAATTGACCTGAACTAACAAACTGACTAGCATATATAATTCAGCAGCTAAGTATGTACGCATAACTAGTCATAACGACTTTACATTTCTTTACATTTTAAAACAAAACCAAACTACTTTGCATTGCCTTATAACAATGCTTGCCTTCTCTTAGAAAAGCTTTTTTTAAGTTTTTCTCTTCTCAAAAAATTGCTTTCAAAAAATAACATAAAAAAAGTTTTTGCATCTGCTGCTCTTTTGTTAACATTTTATTTAAGTCTTTAGTTATGTTATGTTAAAATATAACAGAATGCTGTTATTGAGCTTAATAATGTTAATAATTTATTTAAATTGTAATAAAATATTTATTTTATTTAAATTTTTATTGTTATTGTCACTCTTTGGCTTATTTTGTTAATTTTTGTTTAATTTTTTTTAAGGCTTTTATTTTAGAATGTTAATCCTATTGAAACAATATTAAACTCGGCTTAATATAATAATTTTAATAAAAATATATTTTAAGGCATTTAAGTTGTATGCTATTAAACGAGCTTATTTTTAAAAATTATTTAAAATTCAGAAATTTAATAAGAAAATGGACCGAATGAAATTGTGAGGCTATTAATGATTTGGATTAAGGCCAAGATATGGGAATTTACGGAATTTTTTATAAACGAAATCTTTGGAAATTTTTTAATATTGGGAGTCCTTTTTCATCTTGAAATGAATTCCTTCATGGTATTTATTTTTTAAGCAGGGTTTCCTATTAATTTATACAATAAATCAAGACTTTTGTCCTTAAATCGCATGATAATCCATCGCACAATAGCGATTTTAACGGGCCATTGAGCATATGGTAGGCATTCCCAAAGACACATCATTCCAGAAATTGACTTCTGCAGAAGCTGTGGGCGTGAGGAGGAAAAAGGAACTGTCTTCACCTCATATGTCAGTGTCCTGATCATGTCATAAAAAACAGATTTGTTACACCTGTTACTTTCTGACTTCGTGTATAACACGAGCTCTCTAACATAAGAATTGTTGCAATACATACATACATTACATACATAATTGGCCATTACAACCCTTCAGTTAGGATTACGGCCCAGCTTCTTACACCACTCATGTTGTATCTGTTAATTTTATACATGAGTTGCGGAACCTACAGTTTAAAGTCGACTCCGAACGACAGATTTTTGAGAAACTTTTCATGGCAATTTTTTATTTACTCTCAGAGTTTTTGCACGAAATCTGCTGAGAGGAAGTAGCCGAAGAAATATTTTTTCATATTTCGTTTTAATGTCTGACCTGGGGTTTGAACCGTGGCCTTACGTGAAATAAGCCAACACACTAACTACTAGACTGCGGCGACTTTGTTGGATTGTTGCAATAGCAAGATTTATTTTGGAATCAGTTTGCTTTTCTATACGAAATCTTTGATTTGGTGTCGCCATAGCCTATTAGTTTCGGGTCCATGGTTCAAACTGCAGGTCAGACATCTCCAGCAAAAACGAAATAGCAAAAAACATTGCTTCGGCGGCTTTCTCTCCTCAGATTTCGTGCAAAAACTCTGATAGTAAATACAAAATCGCAATGAAAAGTTTCTCAATAAATCTGACTATAAATCTGTATAAAAATAACACATACAACATAAGTGCTGTCAGAAACTAGGTTGTATTCCTAATTGAAGGGTTGCAATAACTAATTATGTATGTTGTATTGACCGCCGCCTATAATTGTTTGTGGTATCACAATAAATTTGTCCATATTGGCGTCAATGGTAGCGTAACTATTAGCCTTAAATGCTTTAAGAATTACTGATTTGTTAGCATAAATCATTGACTTAACATTGTCCCATAAAAACCAATTCAAATTCCTTATATCGCCTGAGCGAAGGGGCATATGAACAGAATCTCTTCTGCACAGAAGGTTATCACCAAATTAATTCTGCAATAAATATGCAATTGTGAAGCGCGCTGTATGCCAAGTGTTCGTGTTCATTTCGGAAGAAATCAGCACTAATAATGCCAACAGCGTATAAACTTGACCAAACAGTCAATTTCAAGACGTTTGTCTTGTTGATTGTCTTCGTTCACACATACGAAATTGTTGCTTACAGTCGTAGCCATTTAATCAGAATAGAGCTTCAGTACTACACACTCAATTATTGAATTGAACTTTCGGCCCAATTAGCAAAATTACAGTGCAAACGATGGTCAGTTCTTGTACGAGCTGTAGTTTATGAGCATATAAGCCTAGTTATTTACGTATAATTAGGGGACCAAAGACTAACAAGTTGAGAACGATGCGGAATTTCGCCAACATCAACATTTCTCCAAGACCTCACTCCACACCATCAATATTCTCTTTATTGCGCACATTTCTGTGTCTGGTTGATGGTAGCGAAAGGATCAGAGTAGTATTAATGCACGAATTGCTTGCTCACTAGGATGATTATTTTGGCTGTATAATGAACGAAAGGCTCTACGGACTTTTGACAGAAAATTTCCACAATTTGTGAGCGTTGTTCTGGACTAACACGTTCGCTAAACTGTGAAATTTTGCAAAGCATTGGTCATGCTAGCGAAATTCTTTCTAGCATCTAAAGAAAGTCAACTTGAAAAATACGAATACAAATAACGATTTACTCCAGCTTATGCTACAGGGAAAAAGTGGAATTGGCAGAAAACAATTTGCATTATAGCTAAGCAGCTGGAGAGAGAAGAAGCATAAAGGCAAAGATAACTACAAGAACTTTAAAGGAAATCCTTCCTTATACCACTTGTAAGCATTTGAAAAGTATGCTGTGTGACGTATTCACAAAGGTACGTTTATTTCTATTGGAGGCCTATTTACCAACATTTGTCCGCTGAAACGGATACGTTTTATGAGGAAACTCTTTGCTTAAGGCCTTAATCCATTAGAATTAATATAACGGACTATAACAACTGTCTGTTTAAATCCAAAAAAAAAATATTTTCTCCGACTTACTGTACTAAATTTGGTCTAAAATGTTTTGGCACTTTACCATATTATCCTATGACTGACTCACTGGCTACCAGCACAATCGGAATTGTTAGAATCCAATTCTTCTTCATTTCCATCTACAGTAGGATCTGTATGAATTACAGGCCGTGTAGAACGTTCTCTAAGAGCACCTGCAACTTCCTGTTCCAAATCCCTGGTACCGTCAGCTTTACATGCGGTATTCTCTAAAAACTCATTAATATCCTCGCCTGGATCGTCAGTGTTGGTACAACTTAAAACGTCTAAAGTATCTAATGATCGGCCCGTATGATCGGTATAAATGGAGCCATACGAATTGTAAATATTCTCGCCATCATCTAGTAAAGAATCTTGCGATTGATTTGGTGCTTGGGTATGAGAATTGAAAGTATTGTAACCAGGAAATTGTGGCAGTTGTATGTTAATACGGCGATTTTCTTCACTTTTCATTTCGCCTCTTTCTAAAGGCAGATCTTTAAAGCTGCCAAATGTCAAAGCAAAGCTAAATGAGGGTGGCACTATTAAGAAAACAAAAAAGAAAAAACAAAATTGCATTGCAAGAGATATTTCAAAACAAAAACATCAAAAAGTATTTCAACTTACAACAGCTATCATAGGAGGGTGGTTCATCATCAATGGACTTCTCCAAGGATGCATACAAATCCCTTTGCTGCATATCCTGGGAACTCAATAAGCTTTCCAACTCCCGTCTCAATCTCAAAGTAGGCTGTGAAGTAACCAAATTTCCACCGCCTGCTATACTACCACTACAAACATTACACTCTCTGATGGAGTTCTGTTCTAGTCTCCTTTGTTCCTCTTGAAATTGCCTCAATGGCACTGTGCCAACAACGACCGGAGCTGAAATATCTGTATCATAATGAAATGCACCCGTTTTTAATTTCACTTGCAACGTATAGTGTATGAATACAATGTAGTTGAGATTTAAAGTTGACCTTGGCGTATCCGTTGGCACACACACATTACCCTCATACAAACGTTTGGTCAGACGTAATGTTCTCTCATCGATTGAACTCTTTGCCAATGATTTCGTATAGAAATTACGTTTGGCTGGTTTACGCGCCAAAAACACGTAATGCTGTTTGAGGCATGCTTCGACGCCTAAAACATCATAGTGCGGCGACTGATTGTCTAGTTCAAGAAAATATTTTATATGTTGTCCAGGTACATAGCCAGCATACGGCAGCATTAATGTAAAACACAATGGACCCGATGTGCATGGCCATTGGCAAAGATATTTGAGGTTTTCTTCTTTAATGGGCAGCTGAAAAGGAGAAATGATTTGTAGTAAATGTGAAGAAAGTTTATCTTAAAAATACTTTATATTGTAATTGACAGTGTTGTTGTTGTATTAGGAAAAATTATTTTTCTTTCAATAACATTTAAGGAGGATTTTTTAATCCTTTGGAAAACATTCAAGTCTGGCGGCTATCGAGATTAATGCGAAAATATTTTATAAACACCACAATCACTACGATATTTAAAACTTCGGAGAGCGTCTTCATAAGCAACAATAACTAGTGAATACCCGATTTGTTGGAAGGGAAGTCCTGTTCTCGTTATTAGTTATTTTTGTCGAATTTCAGCCTGCTTTAGTACTTAGGTTTAGGTCGGACTGGTAGCTCTGATATCACAAAGCTCACTTGAGGCCCGTTGTGATGCCACAGGTGAACGCAGTCCCTGTACTGACCAAGTTCCACCAAAATCAGGGAAGAGAAAGAAGTTGGTCAGCGCAAGGGGTGCATGATTTAGCACTTCCTAAGCCTTTCATTTCGTGCTCCCTTGACACTTGTGCACACCAATCGTTAACAGCACTTAGTCTCCTTAGTACGCTGATGTACGCTGAAGCTCGCACCAAATACCCATTTTGCCGGAATATCGTCTTCCATTCGAACGATATGGCAAAACCAAGGCAACCACTAGATTTTAATACGCTGCAATACAAACCATGTCGTTGAGGAGTTTGTTTAGCTCATTTATAGCTTGATATCAGCAGTCATAGCTAATACATATACATAAAACTGAAGTCATTGTTTAGGCAGCTAAGGCAGCTGTGCCGATGATTAACAGCACCCAGGCTTCTAAGCCAAAGAGAAGTACACAGAGGATGTGCGTTTTATAGAGTATCAATGTCGTCAAATGAGATCGATTTCTATTACTCACTGGTCGGTTAAGATCACAATTGCGCCTGTAGACATATTCAACGTTTGCTGCTCATTCTGACACTATGGGGCGCGTACTTACATCATTTGGTAACAGAGGAACCAAAACTCTACTTCCAAAAGTAGAATTCCAAAAGTAGAGTTTTCATTAGAAATCGAGCGGATGTAGTGCACTGCACAGTTAATATGTTTTGTTTCGATTTACTACATAACCTATCTCGGCAGACTGTCGCTGGCAGTCATAAAATGTTGCTTGGTATGCTAAATGATGTCAATATCCGGTCAATAAAAAACTGGGCACTTAAAAAATAGCATCCGGCTTCAAGGAGACACTTTTCATGGCAAAGTTCACGATAAGAGGGTCGCCTGGCAGTAATCACGCCAGATATCAAAATTTTCGTAGAAGAAGATCAACGTGATAGTATAGTACCGCCTTGAAATGTACTGTGGCACTTATAGCTGCAGGAACGTTTGCTAAGTTTGAAACGTTCTGCTGTAATAGTTGTCGGTGTGGGTGTATTTCTATTTCTATCCCCCTAGCCCTCTCCCGCGTTGTTTTAGCTGTACTATGAAGCTGTACTATGAGCCCCCTTGTTCAAACTCCAGGTCAGATATTTCCAACAAAACCATTCTTGATATGAAAAAGTTTCTCAAAAATCTGTCGTTCAAAATCGACGTTGAATTGTGTGTTCCGACACTCATGTATAAAATTAACACACACAACATAAGTGGTGTGAGAAGTGAGGTTATAATCCTGATGAAGGGTTGTAATGACCAATTGTTTATGTATGCCTACAGCTTGATACTGCAATAGTTTGAAAGCTATAGCTGTAACTAATATTTCGAATAAAGCGTTAAACGTATTTTCTTTATAAGGGTGTGTCTCTTTATCAACCTCAATACCATTCGCTTTAAGTTGACCATTTGAGCGGGCTGTAGAAGTTTTGGCGGCCTAATGTAAATTGCTATGGCAATGACGACTATTACTTACTTACTTAATTGGCCATTAACAACCCGTTTAACAGATTTCGGTCTGCCGCAACACATCCTTCCAGGCTCTTCTGCTTCTTGCACGCCTACGCCAGTTGATCACTCCAATCGATGACAGGGCTTACTCCATTTGGTCCTTATAACTGATACAAGGTCGTTATCTTCGCCGATTTCCACAGATCCCCGCATCAAATACCCGTCTCGCCGTAGCATCATCCTCTATTCGAACGACATGGCCGGGCCAGCGCAGCGGCTGGATGTTAATACGCTGCACAACGTCTATGTCGTTAAGGAGCTCATACAGCTCACTGTTGGATGCGGTAATCATCTTTAACACACACTGGACCGAAGATCTTACGTACGACTTTTCTCACAAATACCTTCAAGGCTACTGCATCAGTGCTTAATAGGATCCATGCCTCTGCGCCATAAAGAAGCACGGGTAGTATGAGCGACTTGTAGAGTATTAGTTTTGTCGTACGAGAGAGATCTCTGCTACTCAATTGCCTATTGAGACCATAGTAGCACCTGTGGGCAAAAGTGATCCTGCGCTTGATCACCAGACTGAAATTATTAATGGTGGTAACGGCGGAGCCAAGATAAATAAATTCCTTGACTGTTTCGAAATTATAGGTTTTGGCCGTTATCTGAGAATAAATGCGCCGCACATCTCTACTTCTCGATAACATATACTTTGTTTTGCTCTCATTTACTGCCAGATCCATCTTAGTGACGACTATTAAGCCTCTTTAATTTTGTAAATATTTTTTTGGGTGGAACCCAAGGTCAATTCCGATACCTCGTGACCCCTGTTAAACATATAACCAAAATTCTTTGCAGTTTATATTCTATGAAATAGAAGACCTATTCGAAGCAATCGCAAACTTATAATGGCATAGAAGATGTGATAGAAATTGTGATAATTTTTTAATTTTTTTAGGGAGTTAACCTTATGCGAGCAAACATGTTTAATTTCAATTAAAAAAAAAATATAAAAAAAATTGTTTTGTAGCACAGTGTAATATTTATTTTTTCCACTTACCGCATATTCTGGATGAAAATTTAAATCTAATGCTTGTATAACACAAATCGGTTTACGAAAAACCTCATCAAATGTGCGTTGCTTATCGATGACCACTGATATATAATAAGCAATATAACCGTAAGGACCTTTAACTGAGGACGGGCAATCGGGTGGTATGCGTAGAGTTAAAACATAAACATGTGTACCGGCAGCAAAATCTGAATTGTCGAAAACATTGGCACGTGAATACAAATATTGCTGGCGACCACAATAGGTGGCAGTTTCTTTGCCGCTAATCGACCATTGAACTTTAGCCTCACCCTCAAGGGTAACATAGACAGCTAGGGGGTGCATCATAAAAAGGATTAAAATTTTATTTAATTTTCTTTTGTTTTTTGCTTGGTTGGTAACACACTCACAATTAACTCGTTTTCTTTTGTCGGTTTTTAAAACTATGCGCCCGTTGACATATTCACCGGAAGAATAAATCGGATTTAAGCGATCCAATTCGAAGGTACATGTAGAGGGCATTCTTTTTTTTAAGGGAAAATAAAGTTTAATTTGTTTTTTAAATTTTTATTTTAAAAATTTATTATTTTTTTCTTAGTTTCCTATTGTCTTTTTGTTTTTTGTTTTGTTTCTTATTTTGAAATATAAACACAACCTTCTTCTTACAGCATCCTTTTGCAAATAAACTGTGTTTTAATGTTCTGCCAATTTTCTAAAATCATAGCCTGACTTCAATTGTGTGTTTGGCTTTTGTATTTGGCTTTATGGCTTTATTTTCTTTTTTGGGGGGAATCAATAAGTTGGCGCCATAAAGTTTCATATTCTTTTGTTGTCATTTTTTGCTCTCTCTCTCACTGCCATTATAAATCTACTAGACACCATATACTTGTAATTGAAAGGTTTCGTATCGTTTGTATCCTTATACAGCCTTTTATTACATTTTTGCAAGTGTTTTGAGTGTCAATTCAGTTGAACTATTATGGTCATATTTTGGATTTATATTCAAGAGAACTTCTTCAAAAGACTGTGAAGGCCGTCAAAAGACTCCTTAATGTACATAATTCTGCCCTTACTTCATATGAGTTTTCTTTGTTATTTATTTATTCTTTGTTTGCCCTTGCTTTACATAGCCATGCTGCAAGGATATCTTTACTACAAATTTGTTGTTGTATTGCCTGTGTCTGTGGTAAGGGAGTTCATTCATGGTTTTTTGTTTTGATTGTAATATGACTTGTTAACAATCACATCATATGCCGAAATGTTAATGAACTATAAATGTTGTTGTTGTTGTTGTATTTAAACGTGGAATAATTTGGAAGTATTTAACCTCTTTAGAGTTACAAATACACGCGAGTAAAAGCAAATTATATGTTTTGTTTTTCTCTCATTTTGTTTTTCTCATAATTGGCCATTACAACCCCTCAGTCCGGATTATGGCCTAGCTTCATGTTGTGTGCGTTACCTGGGATACGAACCCGGGCTTTACCTACTGGACTATGGGGAATTCTTTGTCTTGCACACAAATAACCAATTAATCAATCTAAAATTAAGAAAAGAAAAAATGAAATCAGACATTAATAAGCAGCTTCACTCTCTCTTCAATATTATCATAATTGGTCATTACAAGCCTTCAATCAGGGTCACAAACTAGCTTCTCACACCACTTGTGGTGTGTGTTAACTTTTATTCATAAGTAGCGGTTTAATGATGACTCTGAACGGTAAATTTTTGAGAAACTTTTCATGGCAATTTTATTGACTCCCCGAGTTTTTGTCAGAAATCTGCCGAGAGGAAATCTCCGAAGAAATATTTTTTTTAATATTTTCGTTTTGATGTCTGACCTGGTGTTTGAACCGAGGCCTCACGTCTAATAAGCAAACACAGTACACACTAGATTATGGCTCCTTTCTCTCACTGTAGGTATTAAAGCAGAACATATTTCTGCCATCAGAAAAGTGCTTGGCATTATAACAAAGACTTCTGGAGTGGGAAAGAGTGAGTTGTTGTCCTTTATACTACCACACAATATTACTCCCCACAGTTTGATCACAAGGTCACTGCAACACGTTCAGAACACTGAAAACACATTCTGGCTCGTCGGGACATAGTATATGTTTTTCTGGTATCTATTCTAAATATTCTATTGCGGACCTATGCTCTCTACAGAAGAAAAAGGAATATGAGTGATTAATGAACAAACTTTCATCGCATATAATAGGCGTATAACCTTCTTATCTGAAGTCGTGATTAATACGTACCAACTATAAAAAACGTATGGTGTAGTCATATCGTGCGACTAGTCTCTAAGACAATTACATACACATTCAGAATTGGTAATTACCCCCCTTCAGTAAGGGTTACGACCTAGGTTCTCACATCGCTTAAGTTGCCCGTCTTATTTTCATACATTAGTGACGGAACCAACAGTTTAAAGTCGCTTCCGAACAACAAATTTTTGAGAATCTTTTTCTGGGCAATTTTATTTACTCTCAAAGTTTTTGCTAGATATCTGCTAAGAGGCCGAAGAAATTTTTTTTCATTTTGTTTTATTGGAGATGTTTGACATGGGGTTTGAACCGTAGCCTCATGTCTAATAAGCCATCACACTACGTACTAGACTGTGGCGACTCTAATTCAATTATGATATTAAAAAGGAATGAGTTTCAGATACTGCCTTCACGATATCCTACATTAAATTTAACGTATTTGCTTAAGCGGTTGTCATGAAGAATCCGTAAGCGCAGTTGTATATTTCTGAGAAAAATTTATTAATTACCCGGCAATGTCTATACTAGAAAATGGCAACCAGATAGCATTGTGTTGAAAAACCTCAAATGCACTTCAAGCGTGCAGTGAATACTTTTCAAATTTAAATTCTTCTACAATTAAAAGCATTTGCCACAGAATAAAAAACATGCGAGATCTTTTTTAAAACAATCAACTCTTAAAGGAATAGAACATTGTCTGGCGTTTGGACATCTCAGGATAAGAATATGGTAACAAAACATGCCTGGCCAAACACGATTTGAAAAAAATTAATACCTTCATAGACTCTCGGGATATTTGAGAGATGCCGATCGAAAGGGACATTATAGTACCCAAGTAAGCTGTGCCAATTGAGGCGGCTAATTTAACTTAAATCTTTAAGGATGGTGACCTCTCTGTACTGAAACTATGCTTCTGAAAGGGAAAATTTTTGAAGGAGAAACGTTCCATATACAAACAGTGTGACTAAAAAAGAATTCCCTCTGCTATGCATTTAACTGATAAACTGAATATGGTATATCACAAACATGGGTACCTCGTAAAAATATATAATATTGTGGAATGAAGTCGTCGTAGCATAGTAGGTAGCTTAGTAGATGTAAGGCCCGAGTTCAAACCCCAGGTCAGACATCAAAAACGAAATATGAAAAAGTATTTCTTCGACGACTTCCTCTCAGCAGATTTCTGTCAAAAACTCTGGAGTTAAATAAAATTGCATGAAAAGTTTCTCAAAAATCCGTAGTTCGGAATTGACCTTAAACTATAGGTCCTGCCACTCATGTATAAAATTAACACACACAACATGAGTGGCGTGAGAAGCTAGTCCGTAATCCTGACTGAAGGGTTGTAATGGCCAATTATGTTATGTATGAATAAGTGCCTTAATTTCAATGACAGAGCAGTGAACACATAATACATAAGTTGCAGACATTACCGACATTATTAAGCAGCTTCACTCTCTATTCGAGATGCCAACCTAAACATGACAGTAGTATAGGGAGGGCCATTTAAAAGTTCAAATTTAAAAATGCAATTAAGCCAAAACGGTTTGAAATTTTGGCAAATTTATTTTATTTAGTTATGGAGTACAATTATTCCGGGTAGAAATGGAATATTGTTTCATTCATATGACTGCCACGGCTGGCCTAACAGTACTTCATTCGATCGAACTAATTTTCGTGGACTTTTTCCAGTGTATGGTATATGTTTGTATTTCGGCAACGGCGTCACGAATGTTGGCCTTCAAATGCTTAATTGTCTCTGGTTTGTCTAGCATAACAATTATCTTTAACGGCGCTTTGCAGAAAATAGTTCAACGGTGGTAAACCGCAGCTTCTTGGCGGCCAATTAACATCACCATTTCGGCTAATTAAACGGCCATCAAACGTTTGACGCAATAAATTTATTGTGACATGAGATAGATGGCAAGTTGCAACATCCTGTTGAAATCAAACATCGTTCAAATCAATACCATGAGGAAAGGATGCAAAAAAAATTGGTTGTCTTGTTGGGATGTGTGTCTCCATTGACCGTAATGGTTGCGCATTCCTCCTGTTCAAAGAAATATGGACAAGTGATGCCTCCGCTCCACAAGCCATACCAAATAATCACTCGTAATGGGTGCATTCGCTTCTGTAAGATCACGTGTGGGGTTTCTGAGCCCCAAATACGGCAATTTTGCTTATTAACGTGCCCACCGAGATGAAATAATAGAATAAGCATTGCCATATAACCGATGGTTCAATTTAAAACAGATAGATGACCCACCCGATATTAAGTTTGCGAGAAAAGCTAACTAATGTAAAGGGCAAAGCGATTAAATAGATTGAAGTAATTCTTGCAAGCAGACTTTTGAAAAATATACAACTTCTCTGGAAAATATATGCAGGTTTAATTAAGAAAACACCGTATTAAACTTAAATAGAAACTATTTAAATTAATTTAATTAATTTTTTATAACAATATCTTAAAGATTTTCTTAAATACGTTCTACGTTTAATGGGTAACATCCATAGAGATTCAAATAAGTCATCGGCTGCCGCAAGAGAAACAGCAGAAACGTTAAAAGCTTTCGAAATTTGATTCAACTCCAGGGAAGAGGAACCTAGAAACAAAATAAAGAAAATTGTTGAGAAAATAAATCACAATTAGTAGAAGTTTTAATACCTAAATTATCATAACACAGATAACTCTGTACACCCTTATCGGCGCCATCGTTTGGTCGATAGCATGGTGTGGTGCCTATGGTCAAAGGAACTGTTGCTGTTAGTAGTACTTTTTTGTGGGCGTTAATCAGAATTGCTTCTAAATTATAGCTGATAGCGAGCATTGACTCGGTTTGATTTAAACTTGAAATCTGACAGTTAAGCGGTATATTGATGTGGGCTGTTGTGCCGTATGACAAGTGTCTGGTTTGATTAATGATTCGTTTACTCGTTTTTGATTTATTACACTGTGGGGGAGGTGAGTGACAGGTGGTTATAAAATTTAATTGTAGAAATAATTTGCAATCGGCTTGTGCGGCTTGATATGTGAGATGATAAGGAATTTTTTGCCCTGGCGTAAAACCACTACACACAACATGTAATTCAATTTGGCCAAATTCATTGCGGCTAAATACCTTGCATGGCTATAAAAATAAAATAAAAAAAAAGAAACACAAACATTATAAACAGCAATTAATTTTTTTTTTATTGTAAAACAGGTTCTGTAGATTGTACCTCCTTGTATTTGATTTCCTTGCTCAAATCCAGTTTATTTTTCACAACAATTCTTTGGTGAAATTCTTTGCCGACTTTCTTTGCATGCTGCAACTGCAGACGTAAGCCATACTCTGTTTGTCCATATGGACAGTGTAATGTTGCCGGTACTTGTTCGGGTATGATGAAACAAAACGGGAATGTGTATTCAACATGAGCCATTAATTGCGTGCCGTTCATGGATGAGGCCAGTTCAAGTTGTTCGCAAACATGTTTCTGTTGATGTTTATAAAGAGTTTTGTTCGTTACTTCTTGGGTACTGAAATCATTGTGCATTATATTCTCCTTAGTTTTATCAAATTCCCACCATTGTAGCGTTGATTCGCCATAAAATTCAAGCGTAATTGCTGCAAAAAAAAAACAGAAAACAAAAAGAAAAGCAAATATTTAAAAAAAAATTTAAAGTAAATATGTACAGAGAGATAAAGAGAGAGGAAAAATATTTATCTAATCTAAGATTGTGTTCACACTTTCTGGGTAATTTATATCATAATTATATTCAAATTAAAGTATTAATCGAAAAAGTAATTAAGTTTGGTAGACAACGACATGCAAATATGCACACAATTTACGGAATATGATTGATGGATTAATGATACGAGTTGTATTACGTATTATCACTATGGGTGGCCTCTGAAAGTCCACTAGATTATCAACGTCATCCAAAACTTTATTTAAAATTTGGAAAATATTTTTTTTTCTAATACCAGGTGGCACAAAAACAAAATTTAATATTTTTTAGAAACTAAATAAAAACAAGATTTGTTTTCCACAATATATTTTTGTGAAGAAATAGAATTGAAGATATTAAGAATCATTCTGTTTTAAAGAATATTTAAGCTCGACTTAGAGCATTTTGAGTTATTCTTACTATATAATCAAGTCATGTATATAACATACATGCAAAATTGGTCATTACAACCCTAAGGATTATGACCTAGCTTCTCACACCACTGACGTTTTGTGTGTTAATCTTATACATGAGTGGCAGGACCTATATTTTACGGTCGACTTCGAATGACAGACTTTAGAGAAGTTTTTCATGGCAATTTTTAATTTACACTCAGAGTTAATGCCAGAAATCTGCTTAGAGGAAGTCGCCGAAGAAATATTTTTTTATGTTTTCATTTTTATGGGGCTTTAACCGTGGCCTCACGTCTAATAAGCCAACACACTACCTACTAGACTATGGCGACTACAGCAATACATGTTGTTTTCAAAAAATCATTTTAAATGTTTAATTCAAATTTAAAAAAAAAACAAAACTTAAATGGAAATTTTTGCCTCAAAATCTCTTTCGATATTTGATTTAAGTGAGGTTTGATTCAATCCGTTTGTTATCAGTACAACAATATGTTTCTCTATATTCGGCAAACGCTTGGGGACCAAACCCACTTATGAAGTGCTTTATATTGAAATCAGGCTGCTTTTGAACATAAATTGGAAGTAGCATTGATGAACATTAAACTTTAATTCACTTGTATTATGATAGGAAGGGCGTAAAACAAAAAGCTTCCCGAATAGAGTACGAATAGAGCAGGTAAAGAACGAATTCTGAATAAAATGTTGAGGTACTAAATCGCTTTAAGCAAATGATCTATTGCACCTCAATACATATGACATATAATGTCTTCACCCGTTGCCCACAAGGAAGCTGAACGGTTCAGTAAGGCTATTTTACGACTTGTAGTGGATAATTTATTGGGTTTTTCCTATTGAAATGAGTTGATGCAACACAGGTTTTAAATATGTGTCCTGGTAATTCATTCTTCTCCTCACAGGATCTAAAAATTGGGCTTAAAAAGATTGCGACACTGAATTCCTAGCCGGAAGGCCAGTTACATTTTATTCTCACTCTATTTCTGATCAGTTCTGATGCAACATTCAAATTTTTAGCACCGTAATTAATTAGCAAGCGACAATACTGCCTGGATTGCGAAAAGTCTCTACCTCTTTATATCTTCCGCCAAATATATCCTCTAACGACGCCACAGAAATGTTTTGTTTCCATCAGCTATGTCGAAGCTCTTCATCTAACAATTTCATCTGCCGGAATTCCAGAATTCTCGCATGACCTAAGATCTAGTAAGATGTGACCCTATTTCCTAAGCCTAACAGATTTTGTTAAGCCCTACAATTCCTTTTTAATTTCAAGTTAGCCTTATAGGAGCTAAGTACTAACTGGGCGGCTTAACTATCAGATAGTGTTACTACGTTACATCTTTTGTATGTTTTATAAAAATTGAAGAGAGAATATCTATCGATGACAATCCCAATAATTTTCTTATTATTCTCGAATAATTTATTTTGGACTCCAAACACCCCCTTTAATTTACCATTGATAGTGTTTGTTAAGCTTTATAATCGGTTTTAATTCCACATTAGACCTCTTGGAACCAAATAATTATTTAAACATGCTAGTTTGTGTTGTAGGGTATAAACTAATCAATGCTGACCAAGTCTATGCTCAAAAACTTATAAAAATTCACAATGAGTCGACACATTTCGTACATTAATAGGATCAGATTTTTATGAATGACATAAAATGTTAACGTTTTGAAATTCTCTAAACGCACAAAGCTTTCTTTCTCTCTTTTGTTACATAGGGAATCATAAATTTAATTCTTATAAACAGAAGCTAATCTATCTGTGTATGCCATATGTCAGTGTGAATAGTAATTTCAATAATAATAACATGAGCAAGTGAGCGTCGTCACATATAGAATATCATGTCTTCAAATTTGATCACTTCAAAAAAAAAAAAACTTATTGTTATCGAATATCGTAATAATCATTATTCAGTGGATTGCCTAGGTGCCAAGGCTTTGATTAAGCAAAACGGCAAAGAAGTTTTTTAACTTTTTCCTCCTTCAGCTAGTATGCTACTCAATGTCCTTGTTTTTGAAAGAAATTTGGTGCTGCAGTCCCTTCCACACCTTCAAATGTATTTGGTTCACCCAACATAGTACGTCGTCATATCAAAATCATCATTTTTAGAATCATTCAGTTTGAAATCCATGAAAAACATTGAGAACAAGTACCGATGACCAATTGTTGGGTGCCTGTATTTTTTTTTTTACCTTCCTTTGCACACACTCCAACATTTTTGAAACAGAATCAAGTCGAGCTGTTTACGTATTGTCCTTCAGTGGGCATATGAGAATAAGGACAAGTAAGTTATTAAAGACACAAACCAAGTGTAAGCTATACAACAGCGGCTGTGAAAGGTTTTGCACTACATTATCTTGCATACATACATACATAATTGGTCATTACAACCCTTCAGTCAGGATTACAACCTAGCATCTCATACCACTTATGTTGCGTATATTAATTTTATACATTAGTGGTGGGACCTACAGTTTAAAGTCGACTCAGAACGACCGATTTCTGAGAAACTTTTCATGGCAATTCTCAATTCTCTCGTAACACGTTCTACGTAATGACAGACAATTATTTGAACGTTGGAAAGCAGAGTTGAATAATGATTTTTTGCCTTTCAGAATTTAATAAGAGATGATTTAGAATGAGAAATGATAGTGAGGAAGTGAAGTCGCCGTAGTCTAGTAGATAGTGTGTTGGCTTATTAGACGTAAGGCCACAGTTCAAACCTCAGACCAGAATTTCAAAATATATGTACGATTAACATTATAGCAGCCAATTACCAATTATTCGCTTCAACTTACCTTCAATATGACGCTGTTTCAAGCTACAAATTGTTATCGCACCCACTATTTCCTCACCGCTGTAATAGATATTGGAAGTGCGTGACAATTCAAATTTACATGTAATTGACATTTTTTTTCTGCCAATATAAACAACAACAACAACAATGACAATAACTATAACGAAATTATATTTTTTCCACTTAAATTAATTGAAACTTTATTAACGAAAAAAAAAAATAATAATAACTTCCATCTGTTTGAATAACAGGAAAATATGAAAAAAAAATAAACACAAAACAAACTGAACGTTTCCTACCGTATCAGCTGAAAATCTGTACTGCTGTTTAAACGTTTGAAATGAAACTGTGTTGCAAATCAGCCAGAAACATTCACCACCACTTGACTTTCTTCGGTTGTATCGCTTTAACTCTAACCGACTATGCCTGCACAGTCAGTTGTGATGATTTTTTTTCTTTTTGTTGTTGTTGTTTTTTTTAACGACTCAAATCACCGTTGTTTAGCTCGAATCGAGAGGACTGTTTCTGGTTGTACAATGTGATTGCATTATGGGACGAGTGCCGCCGATACATTCCCTAAAAAAATCTGTTTTTTAGTTAAACAAATAAATGAAAAAACAGTTATAATAATTAAAAATTTAAATTGTTTACACCATATTGTTTATGATGACAAGTCGCTAAGGTAAATACTACTTTGTATTGTCTTCTTATGTTTATAACCAAATAAATTTAAAAAAAAAGATAATTTTCTCTTTTGTTTTGTCGTTGTTTTTGCAATCATAAAATAAATTAAATTTTTTAAAAACAATATTAGGAGTTCATTTTAAATAAGGCTGTATTTTCTGTTCTTAATTCATTGAATTAAGCCTTGTTTTGCTAATTTTTGGTTTGTGTTTACATGGTTTTTAAAACAAAATCGAAAAAGAGAGAAGAAAAAAATAATTTTTTTCTGGCATGCTTAAGATGTGATTTTGGTAACGTTTTGTAATCAACAACTATTCTGGTTAGCAAATTGGTGTCACAGAACACATGTCATTATCTTGCTTATAGCCACCAACACAGTTGAGTTGATGTATGTAGCACACTCATATACACTATGGAGCAAAAGTGAACCTTTTTTTCTTAGATTACCTTTATGGAAGCGTAGCTTTTAAACAACGAATGAAAACAAAATAAAATGTTTACCCTAAATTAACTAAAGATTTATTATATTCCACTGAACATTAAAAATTAAAATTACGTTTCATTTTAAACAGAAGAAATACTTTATTGAAAAAAAATAACTAAAAAAACTCACTTTTGCACTCTTTTCAAAAAATTCAGAAAAACTATGTTAATAACCGAATATACTTCCTTATTTGCGAATAAATTCGTTGAAGCGACCAACAAAAGGTACTGGTAAATTTTCATACAAGAGGCGCAAGTAGTTTTCCTTACGCATTTTGCCATTTATATGGACAAATGGACCCGCTCCTAAACAAGTAAAACAACTCAAAACCATTAGGGAACCGCCCCCATGTTTTACGGCCTTAATGGCCTGGTATGATTCGGTGGTCTCGCCTGTCTTAGACCAAAAATATTGTATTCCATCTGAGTTGAGCCGATTAACTTTCGTCTCATCTGACCACAAAACTCTTTTCCAGTCATCTAATGTCCAGGACTCATGAGACTTATCAAAGTTTAGACGGGGCTTTTTTTTGCTTAGGTGTTAACTTATGTTTTTTGGTTTTTTTAGCTGGAATAATGCAAATTTTATTAAAGACCTTCGTACTGTCCACACACTGGCATTCTTCTTTATTCTTCTTGTGTGAAAATTTACGAGTAGCTTTAGGACAGTTGGAATATAGCGAGGATGATGCAATATTCAAACAGGATAATGATTCGAAACACAAGTCGAAACTAGTTTAAACTTGGTTGAAAAGTCAAAAATTTCAAGTGATGGAGTGGCCTGCACAAAGTCGAGACTTAATCCCCATCGAAAATTTGTGGGCCATCCATAAACGAAAACTAGGTTGTCTTAAACAACAACATGGAAGTATTAAAGAACTGTGGGAAAAAATATGTGAAATGTGGATTGAAATTTATATAAAATACTGCGAAAATCTTGTGGAGAGTATGCCACGTCGCATCAACGAAGTTATTCGCAAAAAAGGAAGTATAATTGGTTATTAAAATTGTTTTTCTGAATTTTTTGAAAAGAGTGCAAGAGTGAGTTTTTTTTAGTTTTTTTCAATAAAGTATTTTTGCTGTGTAAAATGAAATGTAATTTTAATTTTTAATGTTTAGTGGAATATAATAAATCTTTACTTAATTTAGGGTAAACATTTTATTTTGTTTTCATTCGTTGTCGATAGACCTTTTCATGTTAGGTTTTCTTAAGTCGCAGGTATATGCGTACAAACCGCAAACGGAACGATATTATGGGCTACACAGCTAACTCATGAAACATTGGAAATTCTGCACGAACGTCTTGAGGGCAGGACCATCTCCAACGGTGGCGATGTGAACCGACTACCAAGATCGGGCGATTTGAACTCGTTAGACGTTTTCTTGTGAGGTTTTCTTAAGTCACAGATGTATCCAAATAAGCTACAAACCACAGTGGTGCTCAAAGCCAACATAACTCCTGTCATAGGTCAAAATTCCGCCCGATTTATGCGCGAAAATTAGAGATATCAGATCCAGAGAAGCTGTGCCGGACATTTGAGCAATGTTATGATCATATCTCAGACATAATTTATATTATTTAAATTTCAATATAGGAAGCGCTTAATGAAAAACCCGATACTTTTTTTTGATGACCAGCAATTGCAAATTATGAATTACCATGAGTTGACAAGAAGAGGAAGAGAAATTCATTTTATGGAATTTTATTAAAAAAAAACACTTGATTTCTTTTTCATTTTTTTAAATTTTTGAAAATTTTAATTTTATTTCCATTATATTTTGGTTTCATTTTCATTCGTTTTAACTTACAAGCTATAGAAAGAAAAAGATTCTTAACAAATTTTATAAATAAAAATTAATGCTAATAAAAGTTTATAAATTTTAATTTTATTTTAATTCGTATTATTATTATTATTCATTTTCATAATTATTGTTTTTGTTGTTGTTATTAAAACATCTATTTAATGTTTAATTATGGGAGAAAAAAATTACACGCTTAGCTAAAGAGTAAAAATTGTGCAATAATGCTTAAACAGCTAAAGGCTTAGAAAGTATAGGGGAAAAAAATATAAATTTTGTTTTTGTTTTTTTTTTAATTTATAATAATACGAGTATAAATATAATTTAGAAGACTTACAATATTTTTAATTATTTAATTTTATTTTTTTCTTAATTTTTTATTGGCTTTTATAATAAAGATTTTTTAATTGTTTTTGTATATAAATTGTGCAATTGTTAACATTTAAAAAGGAAGAATTTTTGTTTTGTATATTTTATAATTAATTATTAAAGGTAAAAATCTTAAGATTAATTTTGTTAATTAATAAATTATTTTTATTTTATTTTTCACTTTTTTTATTTATTTTTTTATTAGTCATGCCCTTTAGCAAATGCATGGAGACAATATAATATCATACATAATTGGTCATAACAACACATCAGTCACTGTTACGTCCTAGCTTCCCAGACCACTTCTGTTGTGTGTGTTAATTTTATACATGAGTGGCAGTAGGACCTACAGTTTAAAGTCGAATCCATATGACAGATTTTTGCGAAGCTTTTCATGTTTTCAAATTTTATTTACTCTCAGAATTTTTGCCAGAAAACTGCTGAGAAGAAGTCGCCGGAGAAATATTTTTATAATATTTTGTATTTAATGTCTGACCTTGGGTTTGAACAATAAGCCAACACACTATCTACTAGACTACAGGCATTAATCATGTAAATGGGCATTTTATTTAAAGTTCCATAAATTACGGCAGGCAAAAATTAGTAGGATAGTAAGTTTACCATTGGAACACTAGGAAATGATTTGACATCTCAGTAGGTTAGTAAGATTGGATTATAAGATAGCTCATTAGCATTTAAATTAATTTTCGTTGAACTTTGTCTTGAATTGCTTGAGACAATATTTTCAGTCATAATAAATAAGCAGAATTCTTATGCCATAGAATAGGCATTAACTTTACACTAACTTCAACTGTAATTTTAAAATCACTTTCTAAATTTTAGTTTATAAAAATGTTTGGCCCGATCTCTATATAGAAAGTTGAGTCTAAAGTTGTTTCTTTTTTTTTTTGAACCTCACACATCAAAGAAAACACAATATATTGCAGAGCAAAGTGGTCAAAATAGTAAAAGAGCCCGTTTTTTTTTTGGTGTAGCATTTGACTGGAATAGTACCGGCGTACTATTATGATTATGACGTGTAGTTTATAATTATCTAATAGAGTGACAAGTACTGGACAATTAGCAATTGTCCTTCAGTGTCTTTAGCGACTCTATTTAATTAAGGTCCATAGGATATAATGGAAAAGATCACAACCATAGAGGCTATGGCTAGAATAAAGGGCGATAAGTTTAATAAAAGACCGATCAAAGGGCAACATAACCTGACAAAACGATTAATTGACAGCTTTCTCGATAACATTCTGCTGAAGAGAACCAGGAAAATAATAAGTTGATCCATTGGATCAGAGGAAATAGGGAATTTCGCATCATAGGCCATGTCAGTATTCGAGGCAATAAATAGGCAGATGATCTTGTTATAAGAAGAACTTCTACACTATTGACAGTATTAGGAGCTTTATCTAAAGTGAAAAAGGAGTTTGAAAGGATACACTAGTTGAAATCAAATATCAGCAAACCAAACTAGTTTGAGACAATCAAAACTTCTGCTGGGTAATTTAGCGGCGACGGAATATTGTAGACACATAGCAAATATTTTTATATTAGGGATCGCTTCATGCCCATAACGCGTACTTGGGAGGTGTTTGGTGTTGATGTGTTCCAGAAGGAAACATTTATCAAGCTCCTGACACGAAGTTAACCTTCAGCAAGATACAATAGATTTGGGCAAGACATTATAGGGAAACACTATTTAGATTGAGCAGTACAATAAGTCATCTGGTCGCAGTAATTCATTAAGAAAGAAATAATTACTTAGGTTATCATATGGTTCATAATTTCTGAAAAAAAAAAATTTTTAGGTAAAATGTTTAACGTTATAGTGTGATAATAGTAATAAGGTCCAACCATGATGCTTAGCGTGCTTCAACTTACTTCGCTGTACGATTCCTAAATTTTGATTGGATTTTGGATTTTGATTGGGCATTGGGCAGGCCATCACTGTCACCAGCGAGCACTATAGGTAGATAATTACCAAATTCTTTTGGCCTGAATTGGATAATTTGGACAGCAAAGAAATGCGATTTCAATTTACTTTGCTGTGCGATTTTGATTGACTGGCTGTTTTTCTCCGGCTCAGCTATTTAGTGAATTTAATTCGTATTTAAAAGCCTCACACGTTTTTGTTTTGCTTAACCAGCAAATCATGCTTGTAATACTTATTGAATGTAATATGCGCCTGAACGATTTTCAAAGTCTCAATTACTTTTCATTTGCAATTTGCTAAAGGGAGTGCATTCGTCTTGGCCGAATTCTTTATATGACTTGTTATTTGTTATTTTTTTTTTTTGTTGGTATTTTGAATTTTAATCAAGCAAAGATTTCTTATTCTTTTAATATTTTAACTTTAATTAGACGAGAAAACGAGTTCGGGGACAAAAAACACAAAAAATAAATGGCACTTTGTCTTCTTTTATTATACAATTATTATAACCTTAAACTTCATAATCATCTTAATTATTATGGTGTTTTTTTTTGGTTTTCGTTTAACGTTTAAATAGAAATTTTCTTTTCTATATACTAGACTATCTATTGAACTAAATAAAGTGAAATGAAAATACAACAAAAAAAAAGTAAACATAAATTAAGACAAAGAAAATGTTGTTAAGAACTATTTTCATATTTATTTTGGACAGAGGATTTTTATACGTTTTTACTTCCCTTTTCGAACAAACTTAGGTTTGGTTTATCATTTTTCGTTTTTCGTTTTCTGGTTTTTTATGAATAATAATCGTCGTATAAAAGGACGTTTAACTATTTCTTTATGTAACGCAGTAATTGAAATTTCTTAAATGTTTTCACATGATGTAATTCTAACGAAGATGATGACATATCCGTCGTTGGCAATACCATAGAATGATGATGATGTTGCTGATAGTAACGTGTTGGTAGGGCA
Source organism: Sarcophaga subvicina (assembly GCA_936449025.2). Taxonomy (NCBI): domain Eukaryota; kingdom Metazoa; phylum Arthropoda; class Insecta; order Diptera; family Sarcophagidae; genus Sarcophaga; species Sarcophaga subvicina. The sequence goes on from OW388081.2 coordinate 31,898,218, forward strand.
TCATAAAGGGTCTCTATAATAGTATATGTTTCACAGAAAAGCGTACAAAGAAAAAAACAAACAGAAAGTAGACGGGGTTGGCATAGAAAAAAACAAACAAACAAAAACAATTAATTAACAGTTTTAATTTTACACACAAAGAAACAAACAAAAAACAGTTCATTAATTGCTTACAATTAAACATTTAAACAACAATTTACTTTTAATAAGATTTTATAAGAGAAAAAAAAACTTGTAAGAAAATTAAAAATATTTAAATTATGCTAGAGTAGTTAGGTGTGTATATAGGTTTAAATTTTTAGTAAAAAATATATATTTTTTTTGTTTTTAATATTTAAATACAATTTAATTATAAATTTTGTAAATTATTTTTTTGTTTTTGTTCCATCGTTTTGTTCAATATCAAATGCATTTTTAAGTTAATTTTAAAGGCGTGCAAATTTAGAATTGGTGTTAAATATTTTTTTTTAATTTTTTGAATAATAAAAAAATACACAAATTTTTTCAAACATACCAAATATTTTGTTTAATTTTATGTAAAAAAATATACGATATATTATAATAAATATTTTTTTTGAGACTAACTACTTGGATTATGCTAAAAAAAACAATGATTGTTTAAATTGTAAAAAAAAATAGGTTTTGTTTCTTTTGGTTAATAAGTATTATTCAGATTCATTGTTAGAATCATCACTACCGGGTGGTATAATGGGCGTTTCATATTCATAGTAGACGGGATAGCGTGGCTTAAAAGTTTCCGTTTTTGTATTGGTTGCCACGCTCGACATGCTCACATTTTCCATATATTCTGTATCATCGTAGAATTTCTCACTTAAAGCCATAGCATCCTCATAGGAAGGGGGCACTAAGAAAAAAAGAAAGCATAATTATGACAGCTACTCACACCAAAATCAAATTAAAATCAACTAAATAGTCACTCAAAATTAACATCTAATGGTGAACTGTGTTTCATTTTAATAGAAATAAAAATGAGAGAAATATTTTGAAAAAATCCTATTTTCATCATCATTGATAATCAGCGCAACATCTTCCAAGTAGCTATCAAATCGATCTGAGAAATATCAATCAATTAGGGTTCATATCGCCCAACACTTAAATTAGTAATGTCTAGTAAAATATTATCCATGAAATAAATTGATCTAATGCTGTAAAATCGCCGTAGTCTAGTAGGTAGTCCGTTGGCCTCTTGGACGTGAGGCCTCGGTCCAAACTTCAAGATATCTTAAATAAAACGAAATAAAAAAAGTTTCGCAAAAATCTATCAGTGGATCCCGCCATTCATGTATAAAATTAACGTAGACAGCATAAGTGGTGTGAGAATCGTCATTGTGACTGCTGGATTTTAGTGACCAATTGTATGTATGTAAAGCTGACATAATGGAAAAAAAGCGATAGGAAGTGTCCTATTGCTTCGATGTAATTTCTACTTTCCATGTTCTATGTGGCTTAAATACAACCGTATCCATAAGGGTACTCATCTACTACTCAGGTCATTAACTAAAAAGTTCATGGTCTTACCTACAGTGGCTCCATCGCATAATCGGACAAGCATTAGTCTGACTTTTTAATTAATGACCTGAGTAGTAGATGAGTACCCTTATGTATACGGTTGTATTTAAGCCAGTGTATGTGCACATACATATCAAACTAATGCTTGTCCGATTATGCGATGGATCCACTGTATATATGGGTGACATCAGAGTGTCCTCGAAATTTCGCCTGCTACGACAATTTTTCATAGTAGACCTTGTGATACTTTAGCCCACATCTGTTACGCAATTTTCAGTGCCCTAAAGGCCGTGGATTATCCAAGTTTATCTTATTTTTACAAACCATATTATAGTATTCAGACGGAAGTAATGTCTACTTTTAGAAAAAAGACGACCACTCTAACCTGTCTTCATATTTAAAGCCGTCCGTGTACAATTAGGTAGGATTCTTGATCGGTTACTAGAAACAAATGGTCATGATAGATCAATACTTGACGTTAATATTCCAATCCCTTGAATGAAAATTTGAACGGATCTGAACGAAAAAAATTAACATTCACCCTCCAGCTGACTCTCCATTTCAAAGTGAATGCATAAAGTTAATTTTGGTATACGTTATACATACACATACATAATTGGTCATTACAACCCTTCCGTCAGGATTACGACCTAGCTTTCCACACCACTTATGTTGTGTGTGTTAATTTTATTTACATAAGTGGTGGGACCTACAGCTTAAAATCGACTCCGAACAACAGATTTTTGGGAAACTTTTCATGGCAATTCTTTATGCACTCTCAGAGTTTATGCCAGAAATCTCCTGAGAAGAAGTCGCCGAAGAAATATTATTTTTTCAGATTTCGTTTTGAGGTCTGACCTGGGGTTTGAACCCTGGCCTTACGTCTAATAAGCCAACGCACTACCTACTAGACTACGGCGATTTCAAGATAAGTCAATACGTGACATTAATATTCCTTAATCAGTAGATCAATTCCTGAAGGTACATAGCTTATCTTGAATGAAAATCTGAACGGATTTGAACGAGAGAATTTAACATTCTCACTTTAGCTGACTCTCTATTTCAAAGTGAGTGCACAAAGTTAATTTTGCGAAGCGTTATAGTGTTTCCAATTTAATTAGATTTCTTAGGATTCAGTTGAATTCTGCGTGATCTTGGAGAACTACATATATTAGAGCGCACATTTTAAATAAAAATTATTCTTGTAACGAATTCTGGTCTCAAATTTAAAAATAAATTCACATAGTATCTGCAAAGACTTCAGAGAATTCTAATCGGAAAATTCAGCAGTACAAACTGCATGCAAACCGCCCTTAACCATATCTAACATATGCAATGTTATTGTATACTTACTCATGGCAACGTAATCTGGTGGATTGTCACTGGCGTCAGTCACCATTATAGCGGGTGAATTTTGATTTGGATCTTGTTCTTCTTCGTTTACCAGAACACCATTCTCATCCGTAATTGTTGTCATAGGTGGTGGCGTTTCATCTAATGGACCACGTATAATGCTATTATTATTAGAGTGGACAACAGTGCCACCACAACCACCAACACAACTGCCGCTAACACCACCTCCACCACCACCACCACCACCGCCGCCGCCGCCGCCGCCTGTATCCATAATAGGTACACTGCCTATGGTAACGGGTACTTTTAGTTTCATTTTCCAATGAAATTCCGTTGGTTTTATTATAACTTTAATGGCGTAATTAACTGTTATAGGACATGTTGTTTTCACCGATGTCGGCGGTATAGATGGCAGTTCTAAATAGCCTCGATATACTTTACGGCTCCAGCGCAATACATTGCCAAATTCTTTGCAGGCAATTAAATATTTATCATAACGATACTCATGCTGGGGATCATGAGACTCATAGGAGACTTCCTGTTTTAGTTTAACATCACATTCGGTTATATCTATGGAGGATTCATTGTTAATGTATAAAACGAAATGGATTTTTTGGCCCGGTGCATAGCCGCAATATGGTGTCGAAAATTTAACCGTTAAAGGACCGGTTGGACAGCAAAAGCTCCAAAAACGTTTACGATCTAGAATATCTAAAGGGACCTGAAATCAATACAAAACACAATAAGAAAAGCATTTTTTTTCTTTTATTAAAAATAAAAATAAAAGGAAAAACAAAATGAGGGACTCACCTTATATATGGCATCGGCATTTAAATCTAATGGTTGTATTACGGTAAATGGCAATTTAAAAACTTTAGGATAACGTCCTGGCCTATCTATTGTTGTTATTATTTCATAATGTATTTGACCATATTTCCCATCAAATGATGTTGGCAAATTGTCCGGCAGTATAACATGAAATGTATATGAATATTCACCAGCTAACCAGTCCATATAGGTTGTTGAACCACATGTGCCCAGTACATATGAACGTGATGATAAATACGAACGATACGCACGACACATGGATCGTTCATTATCACGTGGATAGCCCTTTTTTATCCACCGTATCTTCGCATAACCATTAACGGTAATATGGATGGCTGAAAAGATATGAACAATTTTTATTAATAAAATCCGTTATAAATACCGTCTGTAGAGTACTATTCACTAGAGTGTATTTAAAAAAGTTAAGTGGACTTAGATGTTAAAGTTATTATTCATTCAAAAAAAAAAGAAGAAAAAATAGACGTGACATGACAGAAAAGGTTGAGAAATTGTTTAAAATGCGAAAAAAAAACAATCGTTGTCAAAATCAATGGAATTTTGCCTGAACCAGTTATAATATAAGCCCCCTCTTGAGATTGCTCTAAATTGTAACAAACAGCATCCTGAAGTTGGTTGGGGCAACAGAAATGGCTACGTCTTCATAGGGAAATCCTATATAGGTTGAGGGTAGTACAACAATTCATTTGGTGGCAGTAATTGAGTACCTCTACTGTTCAACTATAAGGTTATAAAGTGTTGTTTTAAGTAGTATACGAAGGATTTTTAAATCATAATATCCGGCGTTTGGCAGTCCGTTAGAGTGACCAATAGTCGTAATAAAGTCCATACATAATAATGCTGAGATGTGAACAATTTTCTACTGACTCTGCTATACGGTTTTTATTGACTGGTTTTTGTTCACATCTTGGCTATTTAGTGAAGTTAAATTGTACCTTAAAACCTCACCTGAAGTCGCCGTAGTCTAGTAGACTAGCAGTTCAAATCCCAGATCAGACATCAAAACAAATTACCAAAAAAATATTTCCACGGCGACTTTCTCTCAACAGATTTCTGGTAAAAACTCTGAGCATAAAAAAATTGCCATGAAAAAGTTTCGCAAAAATCTGTCGTTCGAAGACGACTTTAAAACTGTAGGTCCCGCCACTCATGTATAAAATCAACACAAACAACATAAGTGCTGTGAAAAGCTAAATCTCAATCCTGACCGAAGGGTTGTAATGACCAATTATGTATGTATGTAAGTAAAAAAGTTGGAAATTTATAAATTCTATAATTTTTTCTTTCCTCTTCAATCACTTTTGCTATTCGCTAAAGGGTTTGACTGAATTCATCTGAGCCGAATTCTTTATAGGAATGTTATTGTAGAGATTTTTTCGTTTTCAATGCGTACATTTTTTCTCAATGCTTCCAATATCATATCTGTGACTCTAATTTATGCTACAAAACTCGACGACTATAACATGACGATTCACATGCTTAAGAAGGTCTCTGTTTTAAGAAGGGCTGTAGTAAAATAACACAGAGTTGATAATCCTCGTCTGCAATAGTCTGTCTTCTCTGCTTAGTTGCTCTACATTTGAGAACAACGCATTTGAAACCTTCCGTAAGTTTTTCTACTACTATTCCCAAATATTTGAAGAGCTTAAATGTGTTTATGTTGCAGGCTACGACTGGAATATCCTGTCTTTCATTTATCTACTTTCAACTTATGAGAACAGTTTGTTTAGCGCTCTTGTGCTCATCATACATCACGTCCAATAGTAGTGGTCCTGGATAAACCCTGAAAATCCTGAAAGGAACGCCATTCGCAATAATGTATTTTATGCCCGATTATCATAATGGCCTCGACCTTATCATACACCACATCCTACAATAATGGTTCTAAAAAAGGCACAAGGAACACCATGCGCCATGAAGTTTTACTCATCATACGTGTCAAATAGGTAGCATATGATACGCTTTAACAAATTATTCCTGACCATTCGGATAAGGTAGTCAGATGCTTTTATACTTCATAGCCACGTGTAAGTATTAAATTGATTTTTAATATCCTTTGCCGTAATGGCAAAATATAGCCTGACTTGGTTTTTACCTCGATCGTCATTGTGCATGTATGAAGGCTGAGTACGTCTATTGTCTGTAAAAGCGCGTAAGGTGTTCTGCATTGATCTGCATGCTAAAAAGTAGAATCCTGATTATCGGGATCTGTGTAATGCCCATTACACAAACGAGTTGCTATACAATAAGTCATTTACACTGTAAAAATTTCATTTGTTGTTACCAACAATATTTTGGAAATGTCTGCCCGTTTATGTTAACAATTTATTTCTAAAAACTTTATTAATTGTTCAATTGTAGTAAATTGTACTCCACTTTATCTAACTTTAACTTCCTTATTATTCGTATACACACGCATCCACACATAAAACAATAAAATGAAATTAAAATTGTTTTAAACAACAATACAATAAAAACGAAAATGTTTTTAAAGTACTATTTAGGCGCCACTGCAATTTAATGTTGACATTGTAATTAATTTTCCACTGCAATTTCATTACTCTGTTGAGTATATTATTGAGCGAGCCTTTATCCTTCTCTAAGGACCACAAAGCCAAAAACAGCAGGAACAAAACAACAAAAGAAAAACAAAACAAAACAACAGAAAAAAATAAAAAAAATTAAAAATAAAATTTAAAAGCACGTGTGTATGTGTATACTGACCCTATAAGTGGTCATGTACCATGAATATTAAGTATACGTGCATAGCCAATCAGTTCAACATTATACAGTTCTCCTGCAAACATTGATTTTAAACAAGAGGAAGAAAAAAACCCCGTTTCCTCTTAATGTGTTCATTGTATTCTTAAGAGTTTTATTTTTACTAAGACGTCTTGTACATGTCTTGGGTTTTTAAAAATAGGGTGTCTTGAGTATGTGTCTAGTCTGATACTCTAGTATTTACTAACTGTAATAGCATGCTATTGTGGTCACAGTAATGGCTGTTTGCCAAAAAGCATACACACACTCACACTCACACAAATACATAGATTTATATACACATATGGTATACATATGTACATATGTACGTATGTATGTATGTAAACATAAAAGTTTATTTACAAAAATTTTGTAAAAACTAAAAATAGGATATAATTATACAGAGCACATCATAGATAAACTGGTCATAATAATGCCAAATGACAATGACAACAACAACAACAATAACAACAACAACAACAACAACATGAATGACAATAATAACAACAATAACAAACTAACAAATAAACAAATAAAATAACGACAAAAGGAAATGCAAATATAACAGTGTGTTTGTCTCAGTGTGTGTGTGTGTGTATTCGAATGCAAGCGGAAATGCTGTTTGTTGTTATTATAGCAGTTATAAAGCAACTCATATCCATACACACACTATGAAATAGACTTATGCATGTGTGCTTATAATGTCATTATGACCAGCAAACTATGGATGGCAACGTATGAATAGGAACCTTCAAAAAAGCAATTAATGCACGACACATTATGATGGCATTTCGAAAAAAGCCACATCTCGTTTATTTCTAAAAAAAAACCTGATAAATGGCGAAAAAGGTTTTTTTGTGTATAACCTTAAAAATTCTTCAAAAACTTGTTTCGTAAATGTTTCTATTTTTGTTACACAAAAAAGAATTTCAGGGAATGACTTTTACCCATGCTGTGCATTGTGTTGGAACTAGAAAAACATGTTATGGTAGAGATTATGGAATGGATTTGAAACTCATTTTACAGCAGCAATATCAGTAGGAAGAGTATTTCACATACAGATAGTGCGAATGCTAATGCTTTTTGCTATCCACTGGCCACGAATGAATGTGCTCCATTCGATAAACGAGTACTATGTACAAATATGTAACTTTCGCAAAATCAAGGGGCTATAAAATAGCAAAAGTCAAGCCACATTGCAGCGGATGTTTAAGGAATTAATAAGGTTGGATAGCCTTTTAATGGAACAATTAGCTCTGTACTGTATGCGGTCGAGAAGCCTCAATATAGATCTCAAGATGTCGGACTATACATGGGAGGAGTAATATACCAGTTTCAAAGGGATATAAGTGGTTTATGAAGTCGCCATAGTCTAGTAAGTAGTGTGTTGGCTTTTTCGACGTGAGGCCTGTGTTCAAACCCCAGTCTGGCATCGAAATATGAACAAAATATTTCTTCTGTGACTTCCCTTCAGCAGATTTCTTGCAAACACTCTGAGAGTAAATAAAATTGCCATGAAAAGTTTCTCAAAAATCTGTCGTTCGGAGTCGACTTTAAACTGTAGATCCCGTCACTCACGTATAAAAATTAACGCACACACCATAAGTGGTGTGAGAAACTAGGTCGTAATCCTGACTAAAGGTTGTAATGACCAATTATGTATGTATGTATGTATGTATAAGTGGTGTAAATATTAAGGCTATCAAATGGTGGAAAGTATTTCTAGTATGCATATGCTTGAACATTTTATTTCGATGCTGTACTGATTCCAGCGAACATTGAAAATCGAAAGCAGCCTCCAAATACTCCATTCAGACAACATTCCAACCCCACTAACTAAAGAGGATGACATTAGCAACAATCATCACTGAAGGTTCAAGCAATGTCACCTCTGGAGATGAACTTGAATTCAATGAGTAATGATTCTCAATACTACAATACACAACTACAACAACTTAACACAATACTCCGAAACATTTTCACGTAAGGCCGTGAAAATTATTTTGGACGTTGATTATAGATTCCTTAAATTATTGAAATATGAAAAGCACGTAGAAATATTTTCTTGAGAACTGTACGAACTATAGTTTACAGCTTCTCTATCATTCCACTACTTTCTATAGAAGACCAATTGTCTGCTCAGATAACAAATAGTTTCTAAATTTACAATTAAAAAGATATGCCCTTTTTTAAAGTCGCATATGGCATGTACGTATGTATGTATACAATAAATGCAAAACGAATTCAAAAATAAAATAAAAAATATACTACAATGCATATAAAATGTTTTAATGATGGTCACAAATTAAGATTGATTAAAATGATAAGATTTTCAAATAAATAAAAAGGGGAAGTTAAAGAAAACATTCTACAGTTTAACAGATGTTCCAACCGTTTTAGTAACACGGAAATAAAACTTGTAGAACCATTTCTCGCTCTTAAGCATTAGCTTAGAAAACCATACCAATAGGCCATGTGATCCATATACACACATACATACATACATAATTTATCATTATAATCCTGTAGTTAGAACTACGACCTAGCTTCTCATACCACCTATGTCGTGTGTGTTATTTTATACATGAGTGGCGGTACCTTGAGTTTAAAGTCGACTCCGAATGACAGATTTTTGAGAAACTTTTCATGGCAATTTTTGCCAGAAATCTGCTGAGAGGAAGTCGCCGAAGAAATACTTTTTGTATTTGATTTTGATGTCTGGCCTGGGGCTCGAACCCTGGCTTTTCGTCTAATAAGCCAACACACTACCTACTAGACCACGGCGACTTTAGGTAAACTCGATATAAATATTGGGTCCGCCAAATAACTTTTTTTTTGAAAATGCTTTAAAAAAACTACTGAATATTTTCTCAAATTTCTTTTTTTATTTGAAAGTACAATCCTTCCGGTTAATAATGGAAAATAATTTCATTCAAATAGCTGCCTCGGCTGGCCATGCAGTAGCCTACACGAACGGTCCAATTTTTAAGCACATTATCGATTGTGTGCAGCTGTATTTTACCAATGGCTTCACGAATATTGTCCTTTAAAGCGTCAATTGTCTCTGGCTTGTCGGCGTAACACTTATCTTTGACGGCACCCGACAAATAATAGTCCAACGGTGTCAAATCGCAGCTCCGAGGTGGCCAAACGACATCAGCTCTGCGGCTGATAATGCGATCTTCAAAAACAAGGCGCAAATTATCGAGTGTAGCTTCGGCTGTGTGACACGTAGCGCCGTCCTGTTGAAACCAAATGTTGCCAATATCCTCCTCTTCAATTTTTGTGAACAAAAATTCGTTCAACATGGCCCGATAACGATCGCCATTGACTGTAACGGCCACTCCTTGCTCATATTCGAAGAAAAATTGCCCAATTATGCCTCTGGACCAAAATCCGCACCAAACAGTGACTCGTTTTGGGTGCGTCGGCTTTTCAATGTATGCGTGCGGGTTTTCTGTGCCCCAAATGCGACAATTTTGTTTGTTTACATACCCGCCAAGATCAAAATGAGCTTCATCTGAAAAGATGATTTTTTTGCCAAAATCGGCATTTTCTGTAAGTCGATCGCAATTAGCGAAGCGAAAACGCATTGGATGGTCAATTGACTTCAACTCCTGAACCAATTGGACTTTGTATGGCGTCATACCAAGGTCTTTATGCAAAATTCGTCTCAATGATGTCTCCGAAATTTTCAATTGTTGAGAACGACGGTGAATTGATGTTGATGGCGCTTCACGCACACTTTCTGCCACAGCAGCAATGTTATCGGGTGTACGCACTGTTGTTGGCTTTTCACGCGTGGTTTTATCGATGAGGATGCCAGTTTCTTTCACTTTTTTCACAAGATAACGAACATACGGAGCTGACGGTGCTTCTCTTCTTCCAAAATCCGTACGCAATTTTCGCACATATTCTGCAACATTACCATGATTTTCAAAGTAATGTCGCAATATTTCCCAGCGTTGTACTAGCGTATACACAACCATATTCGTTCAGCGTAAGGATAAAACTAATTATCTGTCTAATCAGACTTGAGCTAAGTGTTACCATTCACGAAATAAGCACTAGTTGAAAAAAACCGTTAGATGGCGGACCCATACAAGCAAGTGACTACCTCTGCAAAAGCATTGTGTTTAGCATTCCACTTGAATCACTTGCACATTTTTTTTGGTAAAAAGAAAACTTAAATTATTTTCCATGGTAGGGTATTACATGGATGTATTTCTCCACGAACACGTACACGTACACGTACATGTTCTGTTAAAAATTGCAAGCAAAACATTTGCAATAATTTAATAAAAAATTCCATAATTTAATAACAAAACATGCAATAGTCGTACGAATAATTCGAAAATATCTTTTAATTGCAAATAATTTCCATAAAATGTTGATTAAAATTAACGATGACGATACAACATGTTAATGAAATTCTTACTCATTTGCAGTATACAAGATAGCATGGCCACAATTGAAGGGAAATTGAAAAAAAAAATATTCTCATGGGAAAATGTTGAAAATCGCATCCTGATACATTGAGTCATACTGGAGACAAAACTTTATATTATAATTGTAAGCATATTTCTTCCAATATGTCTGTCTGCTTTTTTTTCTGTTTTTTTTTTTTTTGCTGTACTTCCCTTTAAGGATAATATGATGGATACAGTGTGCAACAAAATATCGTATGTCTTTTAAAAATCATAAAATTTACGGTCAGTCATAGTTAAATTGCAGAGTTCTGATAGACTTGGAGTAGTAAAGTTAAAGTAAAGTTGGAGTTCTTGCGGCACAGAATTCAAGTTTCCATTCCGTCAAGCAGTATCTCAGAACATCAGTACAAAAGCTCTTTCTCAAGAGGAAAAAATATCTTTTGGTCATGCTAGAATGATTCTTTTATGAATCAAATAGTTCTTACTGGTCAGATGAAAGGCAATTAATAGCTCTGCCTGGTATATTTACTCTCTTGGGAGCGGGTAGTAAAGAAGTTCTTACGAATCTCAATATAAGCACAACTTCGGGGCATACGTTATTTCAGCACTGCTCGATAAGTAGTGAAGCTAACCATTTGTCTTGTATGTGTGGGTATTTTTTCACTACGGCTTTCGTAAGGCTCAATCTAATGATGACCTGTTATTATTCAAAATGTGTAACCCGTCCGTCGAAAGAAGCGACGAAGCATGGTTACGCTTTTAGACGTTTCTAAAGCATGAGCAACAGACTATCATGCAATACATTTTTACCGAAACTATTTATTTCGATATGGGTACTCACTTCTCTCGCTTTACTTTGAGCTTCCCTAGGGATATTTCAATACGGCTTATTACAAGTGAAACTCAAAAACAACATATCAAACATACATAATTGGTCATACAATCCTTCAGTCAGGATTACGACCTAGTTTCTTACACCATTTATGTTGTGTGTGTTCATTTTATACATGAGTGGCGGGACCTACAGTTTAAAGTCGCCTCCGAACGACAGATTTTTGAGAAACTTTTCAGGGCAATTTTTATTTACTCTCAGAGTTTTTGCCAGAAATCTGCTGAGAGGAAGTAGCCGAAGAAATACTCTTGTATTTTTGTTTTGATGTCTGGCCTGGGGCTCGAACCCTGGCTTTACGTCTAATAAGCCAACACACTACCTACTAGACTACGGCGACTTCAAAAACATTCGGTAAAATTGAGGTCTAAGGGTCCCAAACGATTTCTCTTATTTTTGATTTTTAATCTCTTCTCTTTAACTTCCAAGACAATCCACTTTTTTGTAGATGGCTGATGATATTTGTCAGATTCAGATTCCTTTGACCATAGACCAAGCACTTTGGATGTAAATGCGTAAAGCCTAAATGTCAATGACTCACTCGCGTCCAATCAACAGACGATGTCCGAAAATGGTTAAGAATATGATCGATTTTAGACTTGGAAGTCGCAAGAGTGCCATTAAAGATATGTCATCTGTAACTATGCGTGTCCCAGTAATCTAGTAGATAGTGTGTTGGCTTACTTCATGGAAAGCTTTACACTTAAAATTTGGCTCTAACTTTGTCAAAAAAAAAATTCTTTTAGCGAGTCTTTCTCAGCAATTTTTGGCATAAAAATGCTTGTAAAATCTGTCTGTAGTAGTCCACGTTAAGTTGTTAGTCCAGTCATTCGTAATAAAATGAACATTTTGTGTAAGAAGAGAAGTCGAAGAAGAAGTCTAGTAGGTAGTGTAATGGTTTAATAGGCGCGATGCCATGTTTCAAACCCCAGGTCAGGCATTTCCAACTGAACGAATTATGAAAAAGTATTTCTGCGGCCGAGAGTAAATAAAATTTCTCAAAAATCTGTCGTTTGGAATCGGCTTTAAACTGTAGGTTCCGGCACTCATGTATAAAAATTAACGCAGCGCACAACATAAGTGGTGTGAGAAACCAGGACGTAATCCGGACTAAAGGGTTGTAATGACGAATTATATACAGTAAGACCCCGCTTAAAGCGGGGGATTCGTTGCAATAAGTTCCAGCGCTAAACGAAACAGCTTTAAACGAGGCAACTAATAAAACAACTGTGACGCAGGAAAGATGCGTTCATAATGTGATTGCGATTTCGGAAAATACAGTTGAAATCTTTATTCTGGACAGATTAACAAAAGAGCGTTGAAAAAGATACATAGTATATACCGTAGCTATATAGTGCACCGGTTTTGGTTATTGCATGGCCGTTTGATTTGCACACATATAGTACAACAAGTATCAATGCAGTGTGCGATTAAGGGGAATTCCAATACAACCGAGTAATACTGAAACAGTGTTAAGCAGAGCAGCGTTAAGCAGAGTAGCGTTAAGCGGGGTCTTACTGTATGTATGTATGTATGAAAAAATATTTCTTCGGCGACTTCCTCTCAGCAGATTTCTGGCAAAAACTCTGAGAGTAAATAAAATTGACATGAAAAGTTGCTTAAAAAGCTGTCATTGGGAGCAGACTTTAAACTGTAGCTTCCTCCACTCAAAGATAAAATTAATACACACAACATATGTGGTGTGGTTGTACTCCTGACTAAAGGATTGTAAGGACCAATTAAGTAAATAAGTGTAAGAAACTCCGCCATAATTCCGATGGTAGGGGATCAAACTCCAATAGTTCTTTAGAGCGCTTTTGCTCTCTACCCGTGCGTCGATGAAACACAACATCTGCTGAATCCCTTTCGCTGGTTTTCATTCGCAACTTGGCGAATTATTTGTCATTACTTGGTCCTGTACTTATACAAAGTGCAACTGCGAAAGGAACTAAAGGTAAACGATGATAGACAAAGACGTGTATTCGCTGAATGCTCTTAGGAGCATTTAGCAACTGCAGCAATATTTCTGAATCCAGAAAAAGTCAATGTTTGTTGTGGATTTTGTGCTGGTCGGCTTCAGCGGTCCATACGACTTTGGGCAGAGTATCACTGGCAACGATAAGCACGTTAGTTCTCTGATTTCTAACTGCTTTAGACCGAGTTTGATGATGTTTACACTAAATATGTGCAAATTCTCATTCATCATTTCTCCATTTTTTATATTAAATTATGCAATATTTATTAAGAAATAAATAAAATAATTTGAAATCCCATGAGGCTAGTTATTAGACTTAGGACATAGGCCTGCAACATAAAAAAATTTCATTGCCTACTGTATGTATTAAGGCATGATGTGAGTTTTATTTTTTTTCCTCATTTTAAGTTTAATTTCTTTGATTTTTGTTTTTGTTTTTATATTCTTGTTATCGTATTATCGTCTATATGTTTGATTGTTTGTTTGTTTGTTTGTTTGTTTTCTTACCTTTAATACGTTTTGTTGTATCAACTGTGAGATCAACAATGCCAGATAATTCTTGACCAGCATAATAAACACCTTGAGTATTGTTATCAAAGGATATAAGGCACTCAATGGGCATATAGGCACACAAATACACAAACAATTACTTTATATTAGTATTAATTATTAATTTATATTTAAGAAAAAAATTATATATATATAAAGATTACAACTACACAAATTACAATAATAATAACAACAACAAGAAGGTTGAAGGAGATTTTTTTAAAATATTAAAATTTGGAAAAAAAATTATTTTTTTTATTAAATTTTTAAATTTAAACACAATTAATATAAAATTCTTAAATTAATTAATTAATAAATATTGCTTTAATAATTTGTATTTTTTTCCTGTATTTTTTTGTATTTTTTACGGCTTATAAAATATATTTTTTTATTATACTTCAACGGGTACAATATTTTTGTGCTCTTTTGGCTTTTTGTATTAAATCAGGTCGAATTAAAAATATATTTTCTTTATCTCTATGTATACTATATTGTATGCGCTTTAATTTTTTTTTTATTCTATAACTAAAGGGTATAAATTTAGTTTATTTTACTTTGTTTTATTTATCACTTTAAATATTCTTTTGCTATTTAATCAAATATTTCATTAGACACTTCGTTAACCAAATTTTTCTACTTCATTTTCGTTTCCTTTATTTCATTTTTTTTTACTTCCTTTAATTTGCCTCTGATAATTAATTTTATTTTAGCTCTCAATTAAATTTATATTCAGTTGTATACATGTGTATTTTTTTTCTTTTTTTTTCTATTTTTCTTTTTTAAAAAATTTTTATTCCTTTGCGTACATTTACAACTAACCTCACGAACGACCAGCAGCCTATTGCTTTTTACTACTGTTACTTATTTGTCATAGTGTTTGTCATGTCATTGTTCTCCTATTTTTTTTTAATTTTTGTTTTTATTATCCCTTATAAGCAAATGCCAGTCATTATTGGAGTGTATATGTATGTATGCATTTATATTTTACTCATACTCATTCTCATTCTCAAAACATTTTTGTTATACTACTTGGTGTTCTAATTTTTTGCTTGGGTTTGTTTCTTTGTTGCTTGTTTTTGCTTTATTCCATGCTCTTGTCCTTTTTGGCAGCTCTGCCAAATAATAAACATGGTTATCGTTAAAGCTCACACACACACACATACACCCTTGCCTGTAAACAGTTAGCAATGAGACAATCATTTACGTTCGTGCATACACACTCACAGATCTGTGTATTTAGCAAATTCCTTTCTCTTGTATTAATAACTGTTGTTTTTTTGTTTTGTTGTTTTCATTTATATTCATCACATTGCATTTTGTCTACTCATTTATTTGCTGTTCTTTGCTTTTATAACCATTTTCTTAAATGTCAGAAAACGTCATTGTATTTGTCAAAGCAGTCAGTGTTGCTGTGTTAGAAGCACAGTGGCACAGTTGCTTCAAAAGCAAAAAGTGATGGTACATTTAAGCTAGACTTGGCGTTGACAAGTAGAATATTTGACTGTGGTGATTTCATTCACGCGACTTGACAGTTAAAAATCATCGAAAAAAGAGATCGCAATTGAGTAGCAACTCAATTGTTAACATAGTTAAAACTTGATGCATTTAGAAAACAAAATCAAACTTTTTAATGTTAGGATGCCAAATAATCAAATTTCAATATTTGAAGCTTCTTCTGGCGATCTGATTACAGGACACATGTACACACCATTTTTTCCTAAACATGAGTTAGTATTCTATTGATACTTTCAGCATTTTGTGTTCATTTTCAGAGATTCACAGATCTCTTCTATTTTATACTTGGGGTATTCACACGGTGTGCTATCTAGTCTTATTGTCATAAAATACTAAAGTTTTATGATAGTTTTAAAAAATTGTTGTTGTTCTTCAAAGAAAAAAGTCATAAAATAATAACACCTTTTGTGATGTGTTTATTGTTTTGTCATAACTAAACAGTGTAAATCTAAGTCAAAAGGGAAAAGCTCGTCATCGAGCCGGCGATAATATTTAGAAGTTGCCGCCATTGAATATTCGCAACATGTACGTAAAACATGCTATTAATTTCTTCATAGTTCTATAACTTCGAGATTAATTACATTTTAATAATTTATTTATAAAAGTTATTAACTTTCATAAAGTTAAATAAAAAAATTTGAAATTGATACAAATAAAATATAAAAGAAAATTTTGTTTGTATACTTTAACTGATTGGCAGCACCGAACGTATTTAAAATAAGCGCCGTCAGAAATTATTACCGGCTTAGTAATAAACAACAGCTGTTTATGTTTATGTTTTTAAAAATCTTGTTTTGTGCCAAGAGATTTAATAATATTTAATAATTTTGATTTATTTAATGTAAACATGTAATTATTTTTTTCCTATTTACTTGAATCAGCCATAATAATGTCCAATGCGTATTTTGCGCATAAACCGGTTATTATTTCAGTTTTTTGACTTGTTTTTGGCTTTTTTAATTAAAAATATTTGTAATTTTTTATTATTGTATTTTTCTTTTATCAGCTGACTCAAATTTGAAATAGCACACTAACTTATGAGGGTTGCTCACAGCAGTCATATTTTTTCGTGTTATTATTTTATGATATATGACTTTATGACGACCGTGTGAATACCCTAACTGTTTCTTTTAGCTTCGTTGACAAATTTTTCCAATAAAGCTGGTGTTTGGTTTACAGTAGCTAGTTCTGGATTGATAGAGTTGCCATATGTCGTTGCTCGCCACAAGCTCAGCTTTGTAAAAATGTATCCGATTTTTGTATTGGGTGTAGTGGTAGCGGTGAGGAGGTTGTGTATTGGCTTATTAGACGTGAGGACGCGGTTCAAACCACATGTCAGACATCTCCAACTAAACGAAATATAAAAAAATATTTCTTCGACGACTTCCTCCCATCACATTGATGGTAAAAACTCTGAAAGTAAATAAAATAGCCATGAAAAGATTCTCAAAAAATCTGTCGTTCGGAGTCGACTTTAAACGATAGGTCCCGCCAATAATGGATAAAATTAACATACACAACGTAAATGGTGTGAGAAGGTTGGTGCTAATCCTGACTGAAGGGTGGTAATGACCAATTATGTATGTAAGTATGTTGTGGTGAGGAAAATCGTTCACTGAGTTCTACTGATTATTTTGTGGGAGAATAGACTCTCTTAATTTGCAAAACTCCGTGAACGAAACATGGAAGCATCATAACATGTGAGAGAACAAAACGGCCATAGTGAATCGTTTTCTGGAATAGTTATTATGACAATGATAGATGTTCCGATAACTTATTGGGTTGATTTAACAAAAAATTTTAATAAAAAATACCATATTTGTTCACAAAAAACGTTCCTTCACAGTATTTCAAAGAATATGCAGTTTCCACGTCAAAAATCTATAAATTCTGGTACCAATTGTTCTATTATGCACTCTATTCTTAATATGTATGAACGGGTAAATATGTGTTGTTTCAAAACCCGAAGAAATGGCTGGTCGGAAAGGGATTTCATTTCAATGATTGACGATCTTGTCAAATCGTGCTCTTTTCAAGGCGCAAAGTCATTTGAGAAATGTTAAACACAGTGGAGAAAGCTTGAAGGGGATTATGTTTGCCAACAAATTGATTTTCTTATGAAAAATTTTGTAGTTCAGCCAACGCTTTGAATTGGCCAAATATTTTCTGTAGATACACATAAACATCGGTCAGATTAAGCTATCTCTAAATGGTGTAGCAGAATATATAATTGGCCGTTACCTGTTACCTGAACATCTGCTAGGTTATCAAGAGCTCCAGATTTTCACTTCTTGACATGGATGTTTTCGATTCATTGTTGATGGTCGTTAAGGCCTGTGAACATGGATGTGATACAATATGGAAGCTCTAGTATCAACAATCGTTCAGTGGAAGCATAGCCTCTACAAGGTTGCGGAGAGGTTCCTGTCAAGTATCGCCTTCAACTGGACTGGACTGCCATGTAATGTCAGATACTGGTATGAGTAAATGAAATTTATTTTTCAGCAGCCTAGTAGCTATCTTTATTGACAATTCGTTATGTCTCCATGATTATCAATGTGTAGCCAAGTAGATCACTGTTATAGTTTTCAGCCTGTTCAGTGTACATACCTTCCATAACCTAAAGTTTAAAGCTTGTTTTTTTAGATGAAAACTCCCGTTAATAGAATTTCAACGATTAACTTACAACTTGCCGTTAACTAAAGGGACGATTTTAACGGGCAGATAAATTGTTTTTCATTATTATAAGTGGACGATAAGGTAGAAGTGAGTGTTAAGCTAAAAGGAGGATCATTCTACTGGTAACTTTTAAAGTTAAGTTTATGTCTGAACTTGTTTAATTTGAGCAGTGTTATCGACATTGCTCCACCACTGCCATACTTTTGAAAAAGTTAACTTTATTTTATCTGTAAGTTGTAATAACGAAAATAAGTTAAAGGTAACTTTACATTTCCCTTTAGCTAAAGGTACCTTTAACTAAGCCCAAGTTTAACGGCAAGTTGTAATAATGGCCCTAAGAACATTTACGTTTTAAATAATGTCTTATATGTCCCAATTTACCTAAACGCATGCCTCCTTAATTTGAGTTGTTTATAACAACTGTCTGTTTGTACGTAATTGAGGTTTACAAACAATATATTTTCAAAAGCATTCACTGAAAACATAATTAAAAAAAGATTTTAAAGTGACAGATAAGATAACGGCAAAAATACACAACTAATAAAGTACCGCTAAACAGCTGATATTCTAGCGGTCAAACATAGGTTTAACGCACCACATGTTGTATACCAACAAAAGCTCTTCAAAATTAAAAGCTTTCTCCATCATATGGTAGAGACAAGATTGCGCTTGTCAAAACAAAATAATAACAAAACAAAACACAACAAAACATGTAAAAGCTAAAAAAAAATTGCCAGATTATGAATAAAACAAAGTAAATAAAGCGTGTTAAATAGTGAAATCGAACGATTTTCTTCATATGTTTCATTATATTTTATTTCTTTCCCTCTAAACATAGCTCAATATCGTATTATTGATTATACATTTGTATAATGTATACTTTAAGTAAATTATGCTTAATAAAGGCTTATTAAGCTGTTGTTAAGTATTTATTACTTTAAATTAGAGTTACTTTAAGCATACAATAAATTTATAATGGCTTTATTAAGCAAGTAGTTGTGATTGAAGATAACTTTAAGTAAACTTAGCTTATAATAGGCTTATTAAGCTGTTGTTAAGTATTTATTACTTTAAATTAGAGTTAATTTAAGCATACAATAAATTTATAATGGCTTTATTAAGCAAGTGGTTGTGATTGAAGATAACTTTAAATAAATTTAGCTTAATAAAGGCTTATTAAGCTGTTGTTAAGTATTTATTACTTTAAATTAGAGTTACTTTAAGCATACAATAAATTTATAATGGCTTTATTAAGCAAGTAGTTGTGATTGAAGATAACTTTAAGTAAATTTAGCTTAACATAGGCTTATTAAGCTGTTGTTAAGTATTTATTACTTTAAATTAGAGTTAATTTAAGCATACAATAAATTTATAATGGCTTTATTAAGCAAGTGGTTGTGATTGAAGATAACTTTAAGTAAATTTAGCTTAACATAGGCTTATTAAGCTGTTGTTAAGTATTTATTACTTTAAATTAGAGTTATTTTACGCCTACTATAGATTTATAAAAGCTTTATTAAGCAAGCAATTGTGATTGAAGATGACTTTAAGTAAATTTAGCTTAATAAAGGCTTACTAAGCTGTTGTTAAGTATTTATTACTTTAAATTAGAGTTACTTTAAGCCTACAATAGATTTATAATGGCTTTATTAAGCAAGTGATTGTGATTGAAGATAATTTTAAGGAAATTTGGCTTGGTTTGAAAAACTGTTGTAAGTTTTTATGAATACGATTGTAAAATTTCACTTTGCTAAATACTTTTAGCGTTTTTTCAACTCAAACGTATGGCAGCACTTTTCGTTAACTTGTTTTTATTATCAAATATTTGACCGCATTTACTCGATAAACTAAATTATTATAAAAGAAAAGTAAGCGATTAATTTTATTGCAATTATTCTTCTGTTTTTTTACAAAAATACAACACGATTTAATACAACTGACGTTGTTTTTTCTTATACGATAACATTAGTGAGGCTTTTAGTACAGCTGCGAAAGATGTCGTCAAGTGTAAATTTATCAGGTAAAAAAGAAAATTGTTTTCGTAACAAAACAAAGTAAAATGAAATTGTTATTGCTGCCGTATTTTAATATTTTTTTTCAAGCCTTACGCATGAAATATAAAGAGAAGAAGGATGCATTCCTAGAGGAAAATATTAAAGTAAAGGATCCCATTGTATTGTTTCGCGAATGGATGGAAATTGCTGTGAAAACGGAAGAAATTTTAGAACCAAATGCCGCTTGTATAGCAACAGTAGACAGGTAACAAAAACCAAAAAAGCAGAAATCAAGAGTTATTAGTGCTACACAGCAACTGATTTGAATAGGACAACGCTATAAAGTGTACAAGAAATTTTTAACATCTACATGGGCCACTTATTAGGCATGTACGATACAGAATTTGTTTCGCAGTTAAACTGAACATGAAGATAACTTTTTTGCTCTTCAGGCTAATATACTGAAGTCTAATGCTCGTGAAGTCGTTCGTGGTCTAGTAGGTAGCGTGTTGGTTTATTAGATGTGAGGCCAAGGTTCGAATCCCAGGACATACATCAAAACGAAATTCGAAAATATGTTTCTTCGGTAGATTTCTGGCAAAAACTCTGAGTGTAAATAAAAACTGCCATGAAAAGTTTCTCAAAAATGTGCCACTTAAACTGTAGGTCCCGCCATTCATGTATAAAATTAATAAACACAAGATAAGTGGCGTGAGAAACTAGATCGTAATCCTGACTGAAGGATTGTAATGACCAATTATGTAGGTAAGCCAGACCTGTGGAGACTAACTACAGTTTGAAGACAATTCTAATACGAGATTAATCAGTAGACTTTGTGGTTTAATAATTCGATTGGCTGACTTGAATATCCCACTGGCAGGACCAAAATGCTCTATAATTTTATGAAATGCTTCACAAGAAGATGAGTAGTGTAGGAACTACTACAGTTCTAAATAAGAGACCTTTCTATTGTATTGGTATGCTTCTAAAACAGATATTGGCACAGTAGCGATCTTTTTGGTCCCGCAATACAATGTTGTGAGGAAACTCACGAGTATCTTTTGAGCTAGAATATAAGCCTTCAGAAGGTATATTCAATATATTCAGGACATAGCTCCTGTGAGGTTACTTTATAAAGAGTATGAGATTGTTTAGAAAAGCACAAATACAATTGATGAAAAGTTTCTCAAAAATCTGTCGTTCGGAGTCGACTTTAAACTGTAGGTTCTGCCATTCATGTGTAAAATTAACACACCCAATATAAGTGATTTGGGAAGCTAAGTCCTAGTCCTGACTGAAGGGTTATAATGATCAATGATGTATAAATTATGTATGTATCATAGCATTGCAAGTCTTTAAGCATTTCAAGTACTCTAGGTATGTAGGCATGATCGAACAAAATATGCTGGCCTTGAAAATACTCAAATAATTATTTGTATTATTTTTAGTAATGGCTGTCCTTCAAATCGTTTTGTTCTGCTGAAGGACATTACCGATGAAGGCTTTACATTTTTCACCAACTACGGCAGTCGCAAAGCTAACAATATTGCTGTTAATCCTAATGTAGCCATGACTTTGTATTGGTGTCCTTTACGCCGTTCAATACGTATTGAAGGTAGTGCTGAGAAAATTTCACGCGAAGATTCTCTAAAATATTTCCATCAAAGACCCAGAGCGAGTCAAATTGGCGCTTTGGCCTCGGAACAAAGTACTAAAATACCTTCAAGACAACATTTAGATGAAATTGAAAAGAAAATCAAAGCCGAATTGGGTGACGACAAGGAAGTGCCCATGCCCAATTGGGGTGGTTATTTGATAAGACCGAAACTGATTGAATTTTGGCAAGGGCAAACAGATCGTTTGCATGATCGTATTGTGTTTAGAAAGGGAGAAAATGTTCAAAAGGTACATTAGTTCCTGAAGAGAAAGGGAAATTTAATTAAAAATTTTTAATTTTATTTTTTATTTTAGGACATTGACAATACCTTAACGCATGCTGGTGAAAATGGCTGGGTATATGAACGTTTGGCACCTTAAGTTGGTACACGCACTATGAATTGTAAGACAGAAAATAAAAAGGAACTTTATGAAATAAGTTTGAAACTAAACTGTATATAAATGGGCTGTAAAGTTATACTCTTACACTATTTCATTATGCATTTATTGAATAATTAATGGCTTAGTAATGTTATTTGTTAAATATTTTATTAAATTGTTAAAAACCTAAAGCTGTGTACAAAATTTTCTCTTTATTGCTTTCGTATCTTCATAAATTGTATTTGACATGTGAATACAATGAATCGAAGTCTCCGTATTCTAGCTTATTTCATGCCATGGTTCAATCCCCATATCAGAATTCCCCAATCAAACGAAATATGAAAAATTATTTCTTAGGCGACTTCCTCTCACGCAGATTTCTGGCAAAAACTCTGGAAGTGATTAAATTGGCCTGAAGATTTTCTCAAATATATGTAAACTTTAAACTGTAGTTTTCGCCACACATGCAGAAAATTAACACACCCCACATGGGTGGTGTGAGAAGCTAGATTGTAATCTGAACTGACTGAAAGATCGTTTTTTCGCCTTAAACCGGAAGTGGGAATTTTCGAAAGATAAAATTTTTTGTTCCAACAAAAAGTGTACAAGATTCACCATCATCTGGTGCCTACCTACTAAACCCACCCCCTTTATTCTTCAACCGCACTCCCCACGCGGGACTGCCGTAAGCTATTACTTGGCGGAGGGCTGGTTAGCTTTAAAGCTTTATCACAATAAATCAAATTTCGCCTCCGTTCCTCCAGCCTTCAGAGTTCTAGTATAACCTCAGCCATTCTCTTGCTATATTGGCTGCATAGAATTGTAGAATTCAACACATCTCTCATAATTTTTTTTTTTAGTATCGCTTTCATATGTTTATATTTCCAGTCAACAAGCGTGAAACTTAAATATGTTACTCTATCTGACCCTAGTCTGAGTATTCCACAAACAATTGTATTATCAAACATAAAACTTTCTTATGTTTGGCAAATTGTTGAATTGTGTTATTTCTCGTGTAAGTGTATTTTTTTTGCCACGTGAAGCAAAACAAATCTTAAATCCACAAATCTCTGTTTTTGTTATTTCATCCAAATGTAAAATTCCTTAACCACATAATTCAATTGAAACTTAGTTATACTGAGTAAACTTATATTCAGTTTTCAGTACATTTTAATAAAAGGAAAAACAATACGGAAATGCTATCCCGTTGTACTGGTCATAAAAACCACAAGAAATTTTTATTAAAAATATGACACTTGGAAAACCGCAAAAAATTTATAAAATTTGTTGTCAAAATCACACATAAACCTTTTGTTTACATTATAAACGTGTATACGAATCGGTACACCGCATACATACACACTCTTATCGTTTTTATCCTGTGCCTACAACTATTTGCTATTTTGTTGTGATTCTTTTATCCTTAGATAACAACAACATGACATAAGAGTTTTCTTTAATTGTTGTTGTCATTTGTTAAGGGTGTTTCCCTATTTTCTTTTATTCTCTTTCATTTTTATTGTTCTTTGTATGTGTGCGTAACATCAAATGCCGAAAGTCATTGGTTCGCTTTTAACACATTGAGTGCCACGTCTTATGTTTCCGTACGACAGTGATTGTTTATACTTAGAGCCTGTATTTCATTTATATACGACACAGAGTGAAATTTAATGCGATTTTTAAATAAAGAATCCTTTACTGAACATTTCCTTCATGGGTCTAGGAGGTTTTATAAAGTGAAAAATATGTAAAATGTATTTCCTTTTTTAACTTTTATTAAAACAAAAGGATTAAATATTATATTCATTTTTAAAGGAATAAAGTAAGTATACATATTATTGTTTAAGACGCGCGTATTTTGGGAAACACTGGCAAACACTGGCACAAGTGGGGGTATTAGGGCATTTTGGACAGTAAGTACTCGTTTTTTTCAAGAGATTCCTTACTGTTTTCCGGTCCAGCAGTCGAATTGCTTTATTGTTGGCATCTGCCCTTTTAGTTATAATGTGTTTGCCGGGGTTTACTGGTTGGATCCAAAAGGCCATTAGCTACACGTTGACGGAATTTGCATATGCTGATGTTATTCTTTGTAGCTTCCTCATAAACAATATGCGCATTTACTATTGAGAGGCCAAGTAATAATTCGATTGCCAATTTCCTATACCACTTCAAACCTTTGCGTAGGGTGCTACTATATGAGACCATTTGGTCCGATAAATATATACCAGCTATACCAGTTACAGGGTAGAATCTTAAGGAAGTCACACATGCTAGTGACGTAAAATTTACTGGTAATTGGTATACAACAAAATAAAATAAGATTCTAATTATATATAAAATATGCTACGCTACATAAATAAAAAACAAGAAAAAAGCGTCGTACGTTTTTGTACGACAGCGACTTTTACAAATGCATATCTGTAGTGCAGTGCCATGTCGTACAGAAATGTACGACACAAACAAGCCTATATAAAAAAGCAAGGGGCAGAATGGACTGGGGGTATCTCAGAAATCTAATACACTCAATTAACAAAGAAAAATGTTTGGCCTCCTGGGAAGGTTTTCGTCAAAACCGCTTGGCACTCAATGTGTTAAGAGTTTATGAACCTTTAGCTCTTATCCTATACTCCATCTCTACTTCCTTTTTGCATGCTTTTTTGTATGTTTTTTTTCTCGTTTTTCCTTTTTTAATTTCTTCTTTGAATACCTTTTTATTGTTATTTTTTTGTGCAAGCACAGGGGAAAAGAAGTCCTACAAAACACCATCAGAATTTTTTAAGTTTGATAAACAACAACGAGAAACAAAAGAGCTGCCATAGGCTTTAAAAATATTGTTAAATATGTTGTTATACTCTCTACCTGTAGAAGGCTTTTCAGTTTCCTACAATATAATCATCTTCATCTCTGACGTTTATAAAAGAAATTCTTACTTTAGTACCTCACATATCTCTGACATGACTTGGTAAATTAATACTCATTTATACCTATTGTGATGTCCCAGTTTTCATTTGACCAAGTCTTTGAGGGAATCACGACAGAGTTCCTTGGCCATCCAAGACAGATCAGTAGGATCTTATACATCAATGTGTAAGTACCAGATGTCTCCTTCTTCAACATTATAACTCGGAGCATAGTCCCATTAGGTGAAGAGTGGTTTCTTTCTCTTTTTCGTCTGTGGAGAACTTATTGCCAACAATACAATGTTTCTCAAGGAAAACAAAAAAACTCGGCTGACGCTTAGATTAACAAACACACAATGTTGCTTGTCTTCCAAGTAAGCCCAACTGATAAGTAAATGTTATCAGAAAACTCGACATTTAGGGATGTTTGCTGGGTTCGATATTTCTTTTCTCCACTTTTCGTACTTAAATTATACGTTTAAGATTTAGAAATCAGTCAGATGTTGTCACAATTGTTCCAAACCCAGTGCGTTATTAGAAATTATGAACTCGACTGCTGAAATCTTAAGCAAGACACCGTCAATTGACACTAGAGGTTCAAAATGTATAATGCCAATCATTAGTACCTTCCATTATTGAATAGTATCCTCTCTGATTTGAAATCATTAGAGTATGAGTAGCGCGCATTTGCTCACAATCGTCTGCTTAACCGCAATGCGAACGGATTGTGCGCGCCTTTTCGTAACCATCAACGAAACTTTAATCAGTAGTGGGTTGAAATGATTTTTTAGGGATGCATATGGCATAATGGAGCCGCCGTAGTCTAGTAGGTAGTGTGTTGACTTATTAGACGAAAAGCCAGGTTTCAAACCCCAGACCAGACATCAAAACAAAATACAAAAAGTATTTCTTCGGCGACTTTCTCTCAGCAGATTTCTGGCAAAAACTCTGAGAGTAAATAAGAAAAAAAGTTTCGAAAAATTCTGTCGTTCGGAAGCGACTTTAAACTGTAGGTCCCGCCACTAATGTATAAAATTAAGGTACACAACATAAGTGGTGTGATAAGCTAGGTCGTAATCCTGACTGAAGTGTTGCAATGACCAATTATGTATGCATGTATGTAATCAAACTCATAACTTACTTAACTTAATTGGCCATTAAAAGCCTACAGTCAGGATTACGACCTAGCTTCTCACACCATCCATGTCGAGTGTGTTAATTTTATAGTTTTTTGTAGTTTAAAGTCGACTCTGAGTGACAAATCTTTGTGAAACCAAGCTCATAGTGTACAGCAATAACGTAGAGACTACTATGCTGAATGGATGGAAGTCTGGCAATGCAGTGAGACCTCACTGAAGAATAAATCCCAGCATTGAAGTATGACTGCCTAAGGAAAATTATGATGCATTTAGTGGCCAAATACATTTTGGAATAAGGTCTATAGAAATATTAATAATCAATGGTCAATTGCATGTCAATTTATAAGACCAGTTAATTGAGATTGAGACCGCTTTTGGCCAATACTGCAAGGATAACGAGTAAGGATATGAGTTTCATTTTTATTCTCACTATTTAGGTCGTGTGATCGAGTAAAACAATTAGCGCTTAATATTATGCCAGCTTATAACCACGACCAAATATGCTCATGAAAATTAAAGTTGTAGACATATTCAGTTTCCATGGCAAATATATAAGAATTAGTCTTCGGCTTTAGCTTCAAGTGACTCTTTCTTGTTTCAATCTAAATGTTTACATTTCAATGATGAAATTTTATTACAAACAAATCTATTTTGATGACCTGAACAAATAAATTTTCGTATTCAGAAACTTGCAAATCAATGCCACAATGGCAACCCTTTTTATTATTTCTTGTTTTGTTTTGTTATGCTCTTTGCCGTGGTATAAATAACACGGTAAAATGTTAAAAACGCGCAGCCTTATAATAACGATAACAATACAAAACTCTACAGGCATTAAGGATAACAGCACAAAGCAATGGCAAAAGAAGCAGAAACGAAACAAAAAATTTGTTAAAATGAGCCTGGAAAAAAATTTATGTGATTGCATGTGTGTGCAAAAGTGTTCATTTCAAGTTCGGTTATATTGCTGTTGCTGTTGCTGCTATGGTTTGTTTCTCATCAAATAATACTCTACTATTAAGCACACACACACAAGCATAGTAAGCTCAGTAAGGATAGCGGTCTGGCAAAATGTAAACGACAGCAGAGAGAATGTAGAAAAATAAAATGAAATTTAATTAAATTATTTAAAAAAAATTATAAAAAAAATAAATGTTAAGGATTTTTAGAAGTGTTTAAAGCAAGAGAATGTAAACTTTTTTATTCCAAAAAAAAAAATCTTTTTATACGTAAAATTTAAAAAATAAAGTAAATAATTTATAAATAAATTTACATAAAATTCTAAATTAAAATCAAGTTCAATTAGTTATTAAATAGTTAGTGATTATAATATCAAGAAAACATCAAAAAATCAACAACAAATTCTTAACAAAAAAGTGTACAAGAAATTAGAATTAAAGTCATCAAGTCTGCGTTGTAGTGTACCCTAAAAATAAGATCCGGAAAATTAAGTACATGTGATTTGTTTTTTTTTCCATTTTTATATGTCATAAAATACCATTAAATTCTATGAAAAGCAAGCATTTCGCATAGGTTTTTTACTGTAATAAATAATAAAAAAAGAAATACAATTGTAAACTGCCTTCTTTTGTATGTGAAAAAAACCATGAACTAAAAATTAAGAATTAAAATTAAAGTCATAAAAAATTAAAACCCGGAAATTTATTTCAAATAAAATAATTGTCTTGAATTTAATATGAAATCAAATTAATTATAATCACCCAAGACTCTTATACTCTCTCGTTTACTTATACAAGCACATACATACATTCGTAAAAGAACAACATTTAAAATAACAAATTAAAAGAAAAGAAAAGTTGTGAACCAACTTTAAACCTGGTAACAATGTCTAAACAAAGACTACATGTTGCTGCTACTACTACAACTACTAGAAATAAGGCTACTGTTTCAGCTGCGTGCAGCTCATCGACTACCCTAGATGTACGAGTAGGTTTTACACGCTTTGGCTTTGGCAGCCGGCCTGGCAGTGGAGGTGGTGTTGGTGGTGGTGGTAGTGGTTTGAGTAGCACTTGCAGTTCGGGCAGTGTTTCACCCATACCCATACCGGTAATTGCCATTAGCCCGGGAGATGAATCTTCTGAATCGGAAATTGAAACTGAGCCGGCAAAAATATTTCATCGTCGTGTATCCACCAAACGCAACGTTAATAGTTCGGTAAGTACAACAACAAAATTCAAGGCTACACACAAACATCAACACCAACACAATTACACAATTTCTAAATCACATTAACAAACGAAAATAAAAGATTTGCGTCTAAAATAAAATGAAATGAAAAGGAAATAACTTTTAACAGTTATGAATTCTATGCAAAATACTTTTCCAAGCTTTTGTTAAATTTTCTTCTTTTCCTTTTTTGTTGGTCTTGCCAACTTAAAAAAAGTTTTCTAATGCCAGAGAGAGATTTCTATTGTTTATCGTTCGTTCTGTGTCATTACCTTCGTTTATAAAAAGTTTTCATTTCATTTTGTTTTCTCAGCAAAATGAAGATAAACGCAAAATGGCTTAAGGTGTTCCTCCTTATTCTTCTTCTTCTTTGTTTTCTGTGCAAAGAAAAATAATTGAAGAATTAAAAAAAGAAAGAAAGAAACAAATTCTAAAGGATTTGAAGGCAATGGTTTTGGAAAACTTTGCTGTACATTCAACAGCTTAAAGGGCATATTTTATTTACACTGAAAACAAAAGGTTTTACTACAGTTGTTGTACGGCCCCCTTACTTATGAAATCAAATATTGAGTTCTTAAATATGATTGGATTTCGAGTACTCGATCGCATGCATTCTTTATACAATATTTTGCATCATCTTCAACATGATCTTTCAATCAAAATCTTGGTCCTCCTTGTTTGTGTTTTTCCCCGGGAATACACAGGATCTATCGAAGTATCCTCACTCATATGCCCGACATGTCCATGCCAAAGCAGACGTAGTATTTTAATTTGCCAAATGAACCAAAAAGCTCCTGATTCATTCAAAGCCTAAACTCGTCACCTCCAACGGAGGTCTAGAAAGAATTTTTCTCTCGTAGACTTCAAGCACAGCTTTATCTGCCTGCGCAAGTATGTATGCCTTTGTACCTCTTGCAATGTTCAATCGATCACATAAGTATTGACAGCATATGCGAGTAGTCTATGTCCTCTGAAGATTGAAGGGATCACACGATCGAGCAATTCCCAATCCTGTCAGAAGCTTTGTTTGAAATTAAATGATTCAAGTAGGCGCTTTACTATTTTAATTAATGATCTCGTA
Source organism: Sarcophaga subvicina (assembly GCA_936449025.2). Lineage (NCBI taxonomy): Eukaryota > Metazoa > Arthropoda > Insecta > Diptera > Sarcophagidae > Sarcophaga > Sarcophaga subvicina. The sequence goes on from OW388081.2 coordinate 31,928,082, forward strand.
ACAGTTAACATTATCTTACAATGTCTTCTTAGCTTCACAGGGATACCAAACACAATCTTATAATCGACGAATGACTCATACTATGTATACATTGAACGAAGTAGGGAAAAATACCACAAGGACTTCTGTTGAAGCTGTAATGACGGGGAAGAAGAGGAGACCACAAAATATCTTTTCTCTCATTGTGCGGCACTTGGAGCTCTAGATCGTAAAGCTATAAGCACAGGGCGAGATATACTTTAAGGCGGCTGCCAATTTAACAAAGTCTTCGGACAAATTTACAAAATAATAGGCGAGTTTTGTGCAATACTAAAGGTTTAATGATGTTCATTTCAAAAAATCAGAATCAGGGCAGCCAAGTTCATGAACGTTAGAAAACGTAATGGATATCTATCAGTCCCCACATGACATGGCGCCTGGTGATATTACACTACACTGCGGTCGATACATAAATTGCAAAATTTTACTGGTTGTCTGCGAGTTTGTAGTTTTGCATTAACAGTCTAAGGGCTATTATTACAAATTCCCATTAAAGTTGGGTTTAGTTAAAGGTAACTTTAGCTAAAGTGAACTTTAAAGTCACCTTTAACTTCTTTTCGTTATTACAACCAAAAGATAGAATAAAGTTAACTTTTTCAAAAATATGGCAGTACCGGAGCAATGTCGATAACACTGCTCAATTAAACAAGTTTTTTAAACGCAGTGACAACGACGGGCTTCGTTTTTTTTTTTTGTATATGCTCATTTTGTTTATATTTTATGTATGGCAAGTTAAAACATAAACTTAACTTTAAAAGTTACCGATAGAATGATCCTCCATTCAGCTTAACGCTCACTTCTACCGTATTGTCCACTTGTAATAATGAAAAACAATTTATTTGCCCGTTAAAATCCCCCCTTTAGTTAAGAGCAAGTTGTAATAATGGCCCTAAGTCGACTTAAGTCAATTTGAGTTCTGTATCCTATCAAATATGTTGCGCGTGTTAATTTTATACATGAGTGTCGAGACTTACAGTTTAAAGTCGATTACAAACGACAGATTTTTGAGTAACATTTCATGGCAATTTTATTTACTCACAGAGTTTTTGGCACATATGTGTTGAGAACAAGTCGCCGAAGAAATATTTTTTCATATTCCGTTTAGTTGGAGATGTCTGGCCTTGGCTTTGAACAGCCAACACACTGCCAACTAGACTAAGGCGACTAGTAAAATTTTCATTTCTCTTACAATGTTATTAACATAATCTGTTTGCAATGCTAATGCATTTTCGAGTTGATCAGTTATGACTAGGGACCACAGAATTGATCTTTAGAAGAGTTAACTTGAACTAGTCCCTTTGCAATCATAATTTAAACGCTACAGAGTTTATTTTGTGTGCAGAAATTCTAATCTAAAGTTTACGCCAATGAACCGATTATTTAACTAAAAGTATAAACTTTCCCTCTCATATTTTAAGTTGTCATAAGTACGTGGATTGTCAGTTCCTTAACAACCGGAACACATCCTCTATAAGACTCAAAAAAATGTTTATAAGACATTCTGGGTTGTGGCATTTTTTTTTAAGTGTTATCATGCCATACATCAGCTTCTACGATAGTATAGAATAGAAAAATGGTAATTACCATGACTTAAGAATTTGCTGCTCTTTAAAAAGAAAAAGAGGAACTAAAAGTAAAGAAAGAGAAGTCAACAGGTGGCTCATATGCATTCATTTACGATATTTCTCAGCCGGTCGAAAATAATGTTTCAGATAAATTATGTACACGCTCATTTACATAAAGCTTACCTCTTATATACTTAAACTTTTATGTACTTAAACTGTGTAAAATTTATAACAAAAAAAGTTAAAAAAAAGAACCAAAAATTATAAGATTTTTTTAAAATATATTTTGAAAAAATCCTTTTTAATTATAAGGAAAGCTAAAGAACAAAAAAACTTTGATAAACTAAGTAAAATTTTCGTGTGGAGGTATTTTTTAAATATTATGCCACAAATGCCGTGGATAGTGTACTCCTGTTGTTTTTCAGGGCTAGAATTGTGATATCACATATCCATGCAAAAATGCTCTAGCATGGTCAAATCGCATGGTCATGACGACCAGTGTTCAAAAATGTGTCATTAAATATACAACAAATTTGCATCTCATCGAGTTAATAGCATTGTGTACCATTTTCCAATGTTTTGTTAATGTTAGCTTCCTCCAATGACTGTTAGCTGTGTTTTAAAAAAACTTTTGCCTGCCCATAAACCAAAAGCTGCATCTTTCAGCTTACACGATATAGTATCCAGCAAATGGTATCCCTATCCCCCTGTCAAGCTGATTTAACTTCACTTGGCAGGTTGTGTCAATTTCGAGTAAACTCGTAAGAACTAAGTGTTTGGTCGGTGATCTAACCGTCCTCTGTCCAAATTGAATTTAACACATGTCTCGTTGGTGTAAATTTGAAGTTGGTGGATACCAGCGACTTTCCCCATGAATTCCAAATAATATATTCTGAATCTGAATACCACTATTCCACTCTTACTATCAACTTTGATCCACAAGTTACTCTCTGCATTCGACTTGATTACTTAGTCTAGTTGCATACTTATTTAACTTTCTTACTTGATCATTACAACCCTTTAGCCAGGATTACAACCTATCTTCTCACAGCAGCACCCACTGAGAGCTTTTTTTTTGCCAAAAGACTGCCGAAAGGCACTCGCCAACGAAATAATTCTTTCATATTTATATATTCATATATTCGAAATGTCTGAGCTGGGGTTTGAACCATGAACCCGTGCCTAATAAGGCAATACACTAAGTATTCACGTACGACCACTATCGGTCTCGTTGCATAGCACTTCCACTAGATGTGACATGGCCCGATGCCCACGGCAAAACAATTGTTTTACTTTTACTATTTACTTTACTATTTGGAGTCTTATTTAGTCATTACAACCCTTTAGTCTTGATTACACAGCACCCATGTTGTGTGCGTTAAGTTTATACATGAGTGGCGACATACATACATACATAATTGGCCATTACAACCCTTCAGTCAGGATTACGGCCTAGCTTCTCACACCACTCATGTTGTGTGCGTTAATTTTATACGTGAGTGGCGGGACCTACAGTTTAACGTCGACTCCGAACTATAGCTTTATGAGAAACTTGTTCATGTCAAGTTTATTTACTCTGAGAGTTTTTGACAGAAGACTGCTGAAAGGAAGTCGCCAAAGAAATATTTCTTTCATATTTCGTTTTGTTCGAAATGTCTGAGTTGGGTTTCGAACAACGACCTAGTGCTTAATAAGCCAATACACTAACTACTAGAGTACGGCGACTATAAGTTTCTTTGCATAGCATTTCTTAAAATTATAGAGTTTGATGGTGCTCGACAGGGGACAGCCATTCTATGCAACAGATCCCGATGCCTTCAGGAAAATAATTGATTTACTTTCCATTTATTTTACTTTACTATGTATTTGGAGTATAATTTTAGTGTTCCTTACAATTCGTTTTGACTTTGTCTCATCACACATAACGCTTTTTATTATGCCCTGCCTTAAAACCATCGATATGTTCTGCTGTACATCTGTCTGTCTGCCTGAGGGTGTATGAATAGATTTCTCAGTATAACACAACGTTTGTATGTCTATTTGTTCAGTTGAATTTACCAGGCAATTTCGTAGAAATCAATGTTCATAAACGTAACACAGAAAGAAAAAAGAAAACTAGAAAGTGTATTAACAGTCTATAGTCAGATTTGATTTGTATCGTTTACAATCGTTTTAATTTTTTGTTATTTTTCTTGTGTTTTTATTCAGTAATTTTTAACAGTTTTCTATTCATGCAATTCTATTTGTTTCGAAAATTTTGCAGGGATAAGAGCGAAGCGGCTTAAAAGTGGACTACAATAGAAAGTTTAAACGGCAATTGACGAGCTTATAAATCAGAAACTCATGACATTGTATAAGTAACTCCAGAATAAATTTCTTTTAATAATATTTTTTGTATTAAAATCACTATAAATTAAATAATTAATGCATCATTAACTGAAAAAAAAAATACTTTAAATAGTCACATACACATGACAACCAATTAACTTAATTCCTCTTAAAAATAGCATTTTTCTTGTTATTGTGTGATATGTATTCTGTACTTAAATCCTTTTATATTGTGCACAATTTAAAATAATTGCTACTGATGCAGTGATGCTATTTCTTAGAATTTAATTTAATTTCCTCATTATGTGTCACAATACAAATAATTTTCTTTAGAAATTCCAACATGAAATATTATAATCTGAACGACAGAAGTTTTGCTTTATTTTCTTTATCCTTAAAGCATATTATGTTATGGTGTCCATAGCAATTTTATTTACCATCGGACTTTTTGCTACAAGTTGAAGTCGCCGTAGTCTAGTAGGTAGTGTGTTGGCTTATTAGACGTAAAGCCAGGATTCGAGCCCCAGGCCAGACATCAAACCAAAATACAAAAAGTATTTCTTCGGTTACCTTCTCTCAGCAGATGTCTGGCAAAAACTCTGAGAGTAAATAAAATTGCCATGAAAAGCTTCACAAAAATATGTATTTCGGAGTCTACTTTAAACTATAGGTCCCACCACTCATGTATAAAATTAACACACACAACATAAGTGGTGTGAGAAACTAGGTCGTAATCCTGACTGAAGGATTGTAAAGACCAATTATGTAAGTATGTATGTTGCTTATCTGGATACAGCACAGAGCAAGATGATCTTCTTAGCGAAAGGGAAATGCCATTAGTTGGCAACTGTTTGTAAAGAACCAACTTTCTTAATCGTCGGAGGTTAACACTATCGGGCAAATTGGATGAGTATACCTGCATAAAGTATGTAGTCCTTGCGCTGACCAACCATGGTGGAAGCCTGGCTTTTAAAGTTATTAATTTTCCTTCCCAATTACTTTTTCTCTGGAGCATTTTTGTGTCATTGCCTAATTTTCAGAAGAACGAGGACCCAGTATTTTGGGGATGATACTATACCGGATATTACTCAGTTCAGAGGAATGCACTGAAAACAGTTGAGGCAGTTTGTACGAGATACAGACTTTCTATGGAGAACAACACACAACCCAACAAGCCGAGGTTTAGGTTTAGGTAAGAGGACATATATTTGCCAACTGAGACAAGTACAGTAACCGGAGGTCCAGTTGACCCATTGTACAACGTAGTAGGGATAAAGGTGAGGAAGTAGGAAAGGCAGAATAAGGTAGCACAGAAATTACGCAGACTAACAAAACACACAAGAGAGCGCAACTACACTATTGTAAAAGCCTATATGATGGCTTAATTTTTTTAAATTTTTATTGTGTACCTATTATTTCTTTCACCACTATATATTTACATTTTTTTATAAAAAAAAAAAAAATGGGGAAATTCCAAAAAGCTTTTCCTTAACAACCGGCAAAAAGTAAAGCTTTTTCTCATTTTGTTTTTATTTGTTTTTTTTTAGTATTCATCCATCATATATTCTGTTATTTGCTTTTAGATTTTATGCTCGTTATATAAGTATTATTTTGTATTAGTTTTGTATTTGTATTTTCTTTTTTTTCTATTCTTTGTGAGAATCATCAGTTAAAATCTCCTCTCATCCATTACAATATACAAGCACTGGGTAAACAAATACAATAAAAAAATGAAGGGATGTGAAAGGAGAACTGCCGGAAGTTGCATGGAACGTTTAACGATGTGTGTGTTTAAGATAAATAAAAACTAATCGTAGAGTATATAACAGTTCACGTTGTGTTTACGTTTTTTGAAGAAGAGCATAAGAATCTTCAGAGTAAAAATAGATTTTTTGTTTTTCTATTGACTTTGTGTACATAACAATGAAAGCATGCTCTTTAGCATGTGACATACAGACCAAATTGAAAAAAAGTAGGCAACAAAAAATTGTCATAAACACATATACAAAGAAGGAAATATGTATGTTGGTTACATAGCTTAGACAACTACATATAAATGTACATATATTATACGGTTTAAAGTTATTTATTTATTGTATACTCGTAGTGTCGTAAAAGTGGGTATATGGAAATAGAGGCAGGCGTTCGAATTTGTGTATATTATTAGGTTATGGTTTGTGTCTTTAATAACTTATATGGCATTTTGAAAAGTAAACGATTTGTCACTTAAGGAGTGCGTATACTAAATTTGTACATACATACAGTCAAAGAAAAAAGTCTACATACACCACTGTATGTAGACCTTTTCCCGTAAATTTTTATTAAATTGAAAAAGTTGTTATTGCGTCGTTTAAGGCAGTTACAATTACGAATGTTTGTTATTGGAAAACTACAAATAAATTAGACATTACAATCCGTATTGTCAGTTGCGTAAGCCTGGTTGCTGACACTGCCCATGTTGTGCGCATTAATTTTTTCTATTAGTGACAGTACCTGCAGACAGATTTGAGTATCCTTTTCATAGCAATATGTTTAATTTGAAATCGCCATAGTCTAGTAGGTAGTGTGTTGGCTTATTAGACGCAAGGCCACGGTTCAAACCCCAGGTCAGACATCAAAACGAAATATGAAAAAATATTTCTTCGGCGACTTTCTCTCACCAGATTTCTGGCAACAACTCTAAGAGTAAATAAAATTGTCATGAAAAAGTTTCTCAAAAATCTGTCGTTTGGAATCGACGTTAAACTGTATGTCCCGCCACTCATGTATAAAATTAACACACACAACATGAGTGGTGTGAGAAGCTAGACCGTGCTCCTGACTGAAGAGTTGTAATGGTCAATTATGTATGTATGTTTAATCTGAGAAATTTACCTAACGACTACTGAAATGGAGTCACTAAAGGAATAATTTTGTTTTTGACTCCATGTAGTTTTTTACCTTTTCTGTCTCCTACATTTTCAACTATCTTTGTCTTACGATGGAATTCTTTATGACCACCAATACAAGTATTTCATTTTTCGGTCTATTGCTCTACCCGAAGTGTTTTGACAAAGTATTATTGGGTGGTTAACTTACTTTATTGTGGTCTGCATATGTATTGTTTTTCTTAGTTCCCCGTTTTGTTTCAATTTCGAAGCCTCCTTACTTTTTTTAAATCCAGTACAACAGTTTTCTAGTCTAGTAGGTAATGTTTTGGCTTGTTAGACTTGAGGCCCTACGGTTCAAATCCTAGGTAAACCATCTCCAACATAACGAAATATGAAAAAATATTTCTTCGGCGACTTGCTCTCAGCAGATAACTGGCAAAAACTCTGAGAGTAATTAAAATTGCCATGCGAAGATTCTTAAAAATTTGTCGTTCGCAGTCGACTTTAAATTGTAGGTCCCGCCACTCATGTATAAAATTAACACACACAACATAAGTGGTGTAAGAAACTAGGTTGTAACCAAGACTAAAGGGTTGTAATGACTAATTATGTAGTGTTCTCTACACGCCATTCTTAGGCGATGTCCATTCAAAAAATTGCAATTTTACACGAGTTTACTGAAAGCAATTCCAATGATTCCTAAATATTGCATTTTGTGGAAATAAAGCATAATTTTGCGCATTTTATTATTTATTTATTCAATTAAAAAAAGTTCAGATGCAGCGTATTTTTTACTCATTCCTGTTGTTCCATTTGTTACTACGTTTTATATGGAATAATTTTTATTATGAAATTGACATACTATGTATGTCAGACAAAAGATACGAAATTATTGTTGGCAGACTCATGAAGTGCTGGCAAAATTATTGGTAGTCTTTGAAACAATAGTTAGGAACCATTTGCAGACAAGAAAATGAGATACAATTTGTTTTACATTAAGATGGTAAGGAAACATGGTATGTAATATAATAGGGAATGCTCTGTAGATAGTTACACTGTAGCAAAAGATAGTGATATATAGGGTATGTTTCTTTAAAAGCTTCCTAGCTTCCTTTATATGTGGAATATATCACTATTCAAATGTCTACCCTGTGTTCATTCGAATGTCCAATTTACCATCACTCTGGACATTTGCCGATATTGATATGGAATTAGTGAGTAAGCTGCTCTCATGTAACATAATCCTTAATTTGGACCTGTATTGTCAATAATTGAAACATTTGAAAGCGGGTACTGGCCTTAAAGTGACAGGTTTGATTAAAAGAAAGAGAAACATGGCAAATTTCAAGCCAAATTTTGCATAATAACTCGTTTTGCCAAGGGATTACCACCTGTTCTGTAACAAACGAACTAGACCATTGAATATGCCAAATATTGGTATTAATAACTGGTCTATATTTGTTTTCCGGCAGTGTAATAAATTCAGCAGAAAAAATCGTAATTTTCGATTATTATTTTATTATAAAGTCGCCGTAGTCTAGTAGGTAGTGTGTTGGCTTATTAGACGTAAAGCGAGGGTTCGAGCCCCAGGCCAGACATCAAACCAAATACAAAAAAAGTATTTCTTCGGCGACTTCCTCTCAGCAGATTTCTGGCAAAAATTCTGAAAAATAAATAAAATTGCCATGAAAAGTTTCTCAAAAATCTTTCGTTCGGAGTGGACTTTAGACTGTAGATCCCACCACTCATGTATAAAATTAACACACACAACATAAGTGGTGTAAGAAACTAGGTCGTAATCCTGACTGAAGGATTGTAATAACCAATTATGTATGTATGTATGTATTTTATTATAAATTTTATTATGAAAGTTTGGATCATGGCCTCCTATCACATCATGTTAATTAATATTTATATGAAAAATATTTTCATTTCATAGACCCATGTATGTATATCCATTTTGTGTTCACAAACACACACCTGTGTTATAGTGGTTACGGTATTCACATTATGAAATATTCATGATTTTATTTTTTTCTGTTCGCTACACAAAATAAAGTAAAATAATGTTTTTTTATATTTTTGTATAACCTTTGTACATACTCGTACATATATAAATAATGTTATAAATCCTTGTTTGGTCGCATATTAATTCATTACCATTTGAAAATAAAAATCAAGAAAAACAAAAATATTTCAACGATAAAATATTTACTTCCGTTATGGAAATTAGAAATGTCCAACTGTATCCTCAAATGACGGGAGGGTATTTTTTTTCTTTACATTTTATTTCAAAGATTTGTTTTTATTTAGTTTCGAATAAAAAAAATTTTTTTTTATCAAGCAATCATACAATATTACCTTATCATGTCTGTAATACTCTGGGGAGAACAAATGGATTAAAAACGTATCAAAATTGTTATTTGGCATGGTTGGCATTATTTTTTAATAGTCTCTGTGACGTTGTTATTATTATTGTTGTAAAGAGATGCCTTAGTACAGCGTAAGTACGTTGTATGTACTCTAAAGGGTATCCCAGGCCTAAGGCCCTGACAAATTTCAGGATGCTGCTCGGTGACAATTCCATGCCTAGCACTTGATATGTCTCCAGAGATTTGTTCCTGGCATACATTAATGCCCCATGGGTGCCAAGAATGTGTTCCGATTAATCATTCTCATCGTCACAGAATCTACTTGTTGCGATTTAGAAGATTTACGTTCTGAAACAGTTTAACCTGAGCGTACAGTTTCCAGCTAAAAGACTGTTATTCCTGGATAGTCTGATGAATTACTTATGTGTCCCGTTATAATAGTTTCCGAGCAGAAGTTCTGATTATTCACTTGGTTTAAGTAGAGCCTTTATCTCTATTTATCTTCCCCTTCCTTAAGCCTACCTCTTCAGATATTCGCTCCCACACCACGTTTTTGTCCCATAAGCGGTGAGCTAGATAGCTATTGGGTCTAGGATTCCAAAACAGTGTTCGTTACAATCGGACATTACTTAGGACCAGAGATATCGGTGATGAAGCTAATAATTTTGTCATCGACCAAAAAATACAAGTCGCCGACCAAAAAATGCAAGTCATCGGCCAAAAATGCAAGTCATCTACCAAATAAATGCAATTCATCGGCTAAAAAATACGAGTCAGTCTTTGACCAAAAGAAATGCAAGTCATGGACCAAAAGGAATGCAAGTCATCGACCAAAGAATGCCAGTCATCGACCAACGAATGAAAGTCATTGACCAAAAAAAAAAAGCAAATGGTCAGCTAAAAAATGTAGTCATCGACCAAATACGCAAGTAATCGCACACAAAAATGGAAGTCATCGACAAAAAGTACAAGTCATCGACAAAAAAACTCAAGACACTGACAATGTTTTCTGATTCATTTAGAAAACTTTTTTTGATAATTTAAAGAAAACAATTAGCTTCAGCGCATATATTTCCGGGCCCAAGTAAAGCCCTACCCTACCTGTTTTGGAATGCTTGAGACCAAACTATTATTTTACGATTACTTTTTGATGGCGAAGTACCCATATATTATGTACCTTACCACTATTGGAGTAATTGTTAATCGCGTTCTTACATTCCAGGACATTAATTGATGTAGTATCCCTAGATGCTATTTCTCGAATGGCTATTGGAACATTAATGAACAAGTTTGGCAAATCGTCATTACCCCGGTTCTTATATCATTTTATCGCTCGTTGGAAAACTATATGTATTATAGTCTGATAGCCGAGGGCATAGTTTGGTTTATGTTCTTCTGTTCTATCCCGTCCTATCTTCATGTATAAAACCATCGATGGAACAACAAGTCTTCACGTGCACCTGTGTGTCATTGATCCATTGGAAACGATTTGCTGAAAGTGTTGTCACATTATCAAATTCAAATTCGTTTGGAAGAAGGGTGTTGTTTCGAATGCCCATGTAGGCGATGTCCTCTTCAAGCCATATGTAATATGAATACAATTTTTTTCTGTAATGTTAAGCCTACAACACATTTTTTTTATTCATAAACGTATGGTAAATCAATATTAAAACCGGTAAAACCATAAAGAATTGCTTGCCAGTGATTAAAGAAATTGGCAACAGCAATTTTCATTTCTGTAGGCATAACCAAATAAGCTCCCAGATTAATAGGCCACCCCCTGTAAAATGTTAGAAAATATTTCATTTCCGTTTAAAGAACGATGTTTAGGAAGAAATAGGAATATATAATGGCCAGCATAGCAAAATATCATGTCGATTTGAATAAATATTTACACGTACACATAAAGTGTCTAGTCACGTTTACGGATCTTATGACAGGAAAAGAAAAAATATAAGCGTAGCATATCCATACATTAACAACATGTGATAAATATGTACTATATGTACATATGTATGAGTTGAGGGAGTTATTATTATTTTTTTTTTTTTTTTTTTTTGTTGGCAATATTCCCTGTCATATTATTTCGAATGACGTGTTGATTTTAACAATATAAACAAAACTGACTGACTTTTAAGCAAAACCCGATATGAGTTATGCAATAATAACGTTTATAACCGTTAAATAAAAGCAATATTTAATCAATAAATACTTCGACCTACTTATTGAAATTCATAGAAGAAGAGCAGTGAGCAAATCTAGCATATGAAATTTCGAAGTCTGTTGAATATGGTGCTTTAAAGGCATATTTAACGTGTACTTTATGGCAATTAAACTTTTCATTGCAATTTTTATTTACTCTCAGAGTTTTTGCCAGAAATGTGGCGAAGAAATATTTTTTTTTTTATTTTTCGTTATGAGCGAGATGTCTGAGCTGGGTTTTGAACTATGACCTTACATCTAATAAGCCAACACACTACCTACTAGACTGTGGTTACTCCAGTACAATTCGTAACTGGAAAAACTTTAATAGAATTGAAACCGTATTAGAAAATGATGATATTTTGTGATAGCCATGTGCTACCGAATGATAATATTTCATCAACATGTCACTGAAATAAATAAAAAAAATGCTAAAAATAACCGGCAAATTATTTTTACTCCAAGAAATAACATGACAATGATATGATAACTTGTTGTTATTTTTTTTTCACCATTTTTAGCTTGTCATTTACATTTCACGCAAGATTGTTACTCAGCATGTGGTGAAGGCCTTCGAATTTCACAGATGCCATAGACACGATGGAATGATATTTGCGTCTCTCGTAGAAATTAATCATTGTATTCTTTTATTATAAGGATTTATTCGAAATCTCTTTCTTTATTAGGTTACTAAGGTCTAATAAGATGACATTGTAATAGCGATTAAACCTCTTTCACTATTTATCTATAAATCCTGGCAGGCATTTTTCAATCACTTTAATGGTTATATAAAGATGAGGATTAAATTCCAATCATCAGTAATTCTGGTTATTCATTCGTTTTATGTTGCCAAGTGCAAGACAGAATGTACTTCGGTTTCCTTAGATGTCTTACGTATGAAATCCTTCCATTATTAAATTCAATGTTGCCGTGTCCAGGAACCCAAGAAATATAGAATGTCTCACTATTGTTACTAGCAATTTTCGACATTCGTGGACAATCTGGGATGTAATAAACATACGTTCTGGTGAACTATTGGCCGCCTTACTGCCAGTAAATATGTGTGTATTTCCATTCGATATACAATCATACTGAATTTAAATGCGACAATCTTATGCATATGGATTGTGCGTTATTTGACAGACAGGGTGAACTGAAAAGTTATGTACAGAATATGATTTAAGGATAAAGAAAATAAAGCAAAAATTCTGTCGTTCAGATTATAATATTTCATGTTAAAATTTCTAAAGAAAATTATTTGTATTGCGACACATAATGAGGGAATTAAATGAAATTCTAGGAAATAGCATCACTGCATCAGTAGCAATTATTTTAAATTGTGCACATTATAAAAGGAATTAAGTACAGAATACATATCACACAATAACAAGAAAAATACTATTTTTAAGAGGAATTAAGTTAATTGGTTGTCATGTGTATGTGACTATTTAGAGTATTTTTTGTCAGTTAATGATGCATTAATTATTTAATTTATAGTGATTTTAATACATAAAATATTATTAAAAGAAATTTATTCTGAAGTTACTTATACAATGTCATGAGTTTCTGATTTATAAGCTCGTCAATTGCCGTTTAAACTTTCTATTGTAGTCCACTTTTAAGCCGCTTCGCTCTTATCCCTGCAAAATTTTCGAAACAAATAGAATTGCATGAATAGAAAACTGTTAAAAATTACTGAATAAAAACACAAGAAAAATAACAAAAAATTAAAACGATTGTAAACGATACAAATCAAATCTGACTATAGACTGTTAATACATTTTCTAGTTTTCTTTTTTCTTTCTGTGTTACGTTTATGAACATTGATTTCTACGAAATTGCCTGGTAAATTCAACTGAACAAATAGACATACAAAAGTTGTGTTATACTGAGAAATCTATTCATACACCCTCAGGCAGACAGACAGATGTACAGCACAATATATCGATGGTTTTGAGGCAGGGCACAATAACAAGTGTTAAGTGTGATGAGACAAAGTCAAAACGAATTGTAAGGGACACTAAAATTATACTCCAAATACACAGTAAAGTAAAATAAATGGAAAGTAAATCAATTATTTTCCTGAAGGCATCGGGATCTGTTGCATAGAATGGCTGTCCCCTGTCGAGCACCATCAAACTCTATAATTTTAAGAAATGCTATGCAAAGAGACTTATAGTCGCCGTACTCTAGTAGTTAGTGTATTGGCTTATTAAGCTCTAGGTCGTTGTTCGAAACCCAGCTCAGACATTTCGAACAAAACGAAATATGAAAGAAATATTTCTTTGGCGACACTTCCTTTCAGCAGTCTTCTGTCAAAAACTCTCAGAGTAAATAAACTTGACATGAACAAGTTTCTCTTAAAACTATAGTTCGGAGTCGACTTTAAACTGTGGGTGTCGCCACTCATGTATAAACTTAACGCACACAACATGGGTGCTGTGTAATCCAGACTAAAGGGTTGTAATGACCAAATAAGACTACAAATAGTAAAGTAAATAGTAAAAGTAAAACAATTGTTTTCCCGTGGGCATCGGGCCATGTCACATCTAGTGGAAGTGCTATGCAACGAGACCGATAGTGGTCGTACGTGAATACTTAGTGTATTGCCTTATTAGGCACGAGTTCATGGTTCAAAACCCAGCTCAGACATTTCGAATATATGAATATATAAATATGAAAGAATTATTTCGTTGGCGAAATAAAACCTCTCAGTGGGTGCTGCTGTGAGAAGATAGGTTGTAATTCTGGCTAAAGGGTTGTAATGATCAAGTAAGAAAGTTAAATAAGTATTCAACTAGACTAAGTTATCAAGTCGAATGCAGAGAGTAACGTGTGAATCGAAGTTGATAGTAAGAGTGGAACAGTGGTATTCGTATTCAGAATATATTATTTGGAATCCATGGGGAAAGTCGCTGGTATCCACCAACTGGAAATTTACACTGGCGAAGCATGTGCTGAATTCAATTTGGTCAGAGGACTGTCAAACACTCACCTCTTACGAAGTTTATTGAAGATTGATACGACCAGCCAAGGCAAGTTAAATCAACTTGACAGGGGTATAGGGGTAATATATCGCATAAGCATTCAGGGCAGTGAGTAGGAAGATCTTCTGTAAATATAGAGACACTCTAAGGAATGGAAAGAGAAGTTTGGAACAATATTCCTAGTGAAAGGGAAGACAGAGACATAGAGTATTGTTTTTTTTTAACGCTTCCTAGTGTTAGTGTAAGATATCATGGTTTATTCATTTAAAAGACAAATTGAATCTTTTATTTTATGAGGAATATAATACAATTTAAATGTCTACCACGGGTTCATCCGAATGTCCAATTTTCCATTACTCTAGACGTAGGGTATCTTTAATAATGAACAAAATCTAGCACACCTTTTCAAAGTATTTTTTTTTCTTTTTTTTTTTTAATCATCTCATGGACAATTTCTATGTTTTTGTTTTGTTAACTTGTTTGTGTTTTGTTGCGCTATTTATTGAACTTGTGCTAACGAGAGTTGTTAAAACACAAACGACATTGTAAATAAAAGCAAAGAAAAAAAAAGTGTGATAATATATATAATAATACTTCGCACACGATTATAGAACACGGTAATTAAAGTTCAAATCCAGCTACAGCAGTGAGAGCAGCAGTAGGGTGTTGAATACGATGTCAGTATTAAATTCGAAGTGCACTCAAAAGCCAAAACAGAACACTTATGAATGAATTTCATTTATGATGCAAATATCGAAGACGCCTTGTTAAACGTTTGAAAACGGTTGGCGGAAGCCGCTTAAATCGAGAACGTTAACAAGGTCGTTAAAAATTTTAATTATAAACGATAACAATGAAAAAAAGGAAATATAAACAATCTTTAAAGGCATATATGAATAATTAAAAAATAATCATGAATAACACGATGCGACAGTCAAAACACAACCAGCTAATGACATAGTGTAGGTTGTGAGTTTTATTGAGTGGAACTCGAACCCTCCAAACTTGTTTTATTTCACAAAAGCGATTATTGATTCCCGAAATCCAAAGTTTTTTGAAAAGGTGACAGATGAGCCATTAAAATGGTATACATAAACATTTGGTTCAAACTTACATACATGTTATGAGTTTTGATCGGGTAAACTTGGAAAATAGGATTTTTTATAATTTTTTTAAGTTTGGCCATTCTTAATTGCAAAATTTAATTAAAAAATATAAAATAAGTGATGACATTCTGAAAGTGCATTATCCTTTGAAGAGATTGACACTTTGTTTGATCAAATCGGACAATTTTATTTACTCTCAGAGTTTTTGCCAGAAATCTGTTGATATGAATTCGCCGAAGAAATATTTTTTCATATTTCGTTGAGTTGGGGTTGTCGAACCTGTTGTTTGAACCGAGGCCTCTCGTCTAATAACCCAACACACTTCGTACTAGACTACGGCGACTACTTTACTGAATTTTTGACAACCAATTTGACAGATCAACATGATGACTGTTATCAACTGTGAAAATTCAGAAGTCCCTGTTGAAAAACACGCTGTTTGGCAAATTGTGCCGTCGTTTTGGTACCAGATATCTTAGCTGTGATGAAAACTACTTGCACATTTCAAATGATGTAAAGAACGATGATACTGCCAGCATCAGGGCTAGTGAATAGACGGCTACTCCTTATAAGACTAATTATCCTAGAACTGAATTTCGAAGCGAAAAACAAACGTAAATCTTTGTTTCCATTATTATTACAATATAATGCTTTATAACAAGCGTTTCAGTTATTTTAAGACTTTTTATTGGAAAAGCTTGTGCAGCTTAGTAGAGTTTTTTGTTTTTTTATTTTATTTTTTTAAATAAATTTCATAACATTCATGCCATAATATGGTATAATTGAGTTGCATTCATTTCTTTAAAGGTTGCCATCAAAGAGGGTTTCCTATTGAAACAAACTTGGTCATTTCAACGTTGGCGTAGACGATACTTTCGTTTAAAACGCAATAAACTCTATTATGCCAAACAACCCAAGGTCAGTATAAATCTACAACACTACATATATACTTATTTATATACATACGTATACGTATAAGAGATTAAAATACAAATTCAAAAAGGAGAAAGAAAAAATTGAATGGAAACTGCAGCAATGCAACAAAATTGAAAACTTTTCTTTTTTTTCTTTCTTCCTTTTTTGAATACAAAAGAACAAGAAAACTTCAACGTTTTGAATAAAATGTTCATAACAATTAGGGTAAACCGATTACCTTTAACTTTTGAATGATTTTAATCATGATTATTAACTTTAATAGGCATTTAAATAAATAAATTGTGGTATGCAAAAGACATCGTGGTGTGATAGATAGTGTGTTGGCTTATTAGGATACGAAAAAATATTTCTTCGACAAATTCCTCTCAACAGATTTCTGGCAGAAACCGTCTCAAAAATCTGTCATTCGGAGTTGACAGATTCCGCCTAGTCGATGCTAAGTTATAATCCCCCTTGAGGATTGTAATTAAAAAATTAAGTAAGTAACTATGTAAGCTAATGGATGCAAACAGTGTTCTTTAAGACAAAGTTAAAACAATTTACGGGGAAGTATAGTTAGGACCACGTCCTTACTTCTTATACCATACATATTGAATACGTTAAATTTATCCAAGGGTGTTGGATTCCCAAAAAATTAACATCGATGCCGAAGTTGGTAGCAAAAAGTCGACGTAACTTGCCATACAGTGCACTTAACCATCTGTTTACTGCGTTCCAAAACCAGGACTAATTGTTAATTGCCTTTTTATATTCCAGGACGATCCTCGATCAGATAATCTTGGATGTTATTGACCCCAAATTGTCATTCGGCTATCAGTGAAGATATTTAAATTCCTTTATGTCAAATTTGCCAAACTATTACTAGCCCAGATCATACACGCCCTGATCGCATATCCTGCCATTTGAAAAACTGTATTATGGTGCGGTAAACGGATACAAAATTTGGTTTCTTGGTCGTCTATATAGGGGCCCTATTTATGAACACGGTCATATGCAATTGGCTGCTTTTGGTATACGGTGTTCAGATATGCATCTTTATTGCATAAATCACAATAAACGCCATTATTGAGCTCAATATTTCATATAAAGTTTCAATTAATAATTGGACAATAAAAACGCAAATTGTTATAGTATTGAGTAAAACTTAAAATGCAACACTGTTATAAGTATGTTCAGGTGCGCATATTATAATTAATCGAACACTTTTTGTTGATATTTGACAAATCAAATGTCAACAACGACAAACAAAAAAAAAAAACTGTGTTGTTTACCAGCTGTCAAATCAATATTGAATAAGCAGCTGAACTGCGTATATTACTATGGCTGAACACTTAAAATATTGTACTCAATTAACCGAATATTGACTCAATAAAAGTGCATATCCTGAACATAGTAAGATAATTGCGCGTTAAGCGTTAATGCATGATACAATCTCTTTTTCATGCATATACTCATAGGTGTGAAGACGATGGCGGTAAAAGCCGCCTCCTATTGAACCAGTATCGCTGAATTCCTGTAGCTGATGTTCTCATTGCATCACCTAGCCTTCAATCATACATTCTTTTTGGGATCTTCGAAATTATTCTAATGTTGCATTCCCTATCCAACGATGTCCACTACACTACTGAATCTGTATGTTAGAATATGTACAAATTACTCTTCTGTAGAGTCAGTGATATATTCCTGGAACGTATGGCCAACATTTCACCTGCTTGGAGATCTTACTATCGTTGTTAAGAATGCGAGGACTATCGTAATGAGCGATTTTCGTCTCTCATGTAACAAAACAGACTTCTGTCTGTGCCCAATTCTAAGCAATGTACAGAGAATGTTCATGGGTAGACAGGCTAAAAAAAATTATTTATTCGAATACCCTTCTGAAATATTGTTGAACTTTTATAAACAAAATATTGAGAAAAAACCAAAGTTTCCATTGAAAAGCATACTTTAGTTTAAGCACTATTTGGTTTCATCACTTCAGAACTTTCAATGCAACAGCAGAAAACATAAAAAGTTTAAAGAGGAGAAAACATCGATGACGTCCATTGTCATAATTAGCAAACCATGACGTTCGATGCGTATTAAAACATGATGGCGATAAACATAATTTTATTTCTTGCTTTTCATTGGCTGCATTAATGACTATCTAAGGTTTGATAGGCAACATCCGTTATTCATGTCATTACTTTTATGCTTCTATTATGCTTTAATACTTCATCCTGTTCTT
Organism: Sarcophaga subvicina; assembly: GCA_936449025.2. Lineage (NCBI taxonomy): Eukaryota > Metazoa > Arthropoda > Insecta > Diptera > Sarcophagidae > Sarcophaga > Sarcophaga subvicina. The sequence continues at coordinate 31,946,714 of OW388081.2, forward strand.
AATTTTCAATAACGTTGATCTTTTCTCGTTAATTGTTTTTATAACCGTAGCCATTGTGCATATGACGTTGATTCTTCGAATATGGTTTCCAATTAAATTTCTTCGTATTTCAGAATATTTTTCAATGTAACTTTAAAGGTTAATTAGGTGGCAAACATTAAATAACAATAGGACAGTGAGAGAGAGAAATCAAACAAATGAATGTAATTAAACGGAAATGATTAAAATGGACTAATTGGGAAATAAACAAAAACAAAAAGAAAAACAAAAAAGTAAATGCAAACCCTTACTAATGAAACTAAAGTTGGAAGTGAATGTCTGGGAAAAATGTTGTGCAACAAAAAGTTCTCTTGTAATTGAGAGAAACTTTTATTTTCCGTTAGATTAATTAAAAAAATCATCCTTATCGTGAAAAAAATTTCGACCGAATTTTGTTCACTGTTTACAAAATTTGTATCATGAATTTTCTTCACCCGAACATATGGCGACTTCGGAAAAAATTTCTCCTATTATGAATAATTTTTCACACGAAATGTTTTCACATTTTATCAGAATTTTTTCACTTTGATTTTTAGAGGGGAATAGTTAAAAAGGAAAATGTAAGTTGAAAATTTTTGGTTTTAATAATAATTAAGTACAAATTTAAATTATCAGGAACAATTCAACTAATAAAAATTAAATTGAGATTTTGTTACAAAGAATGCGTGAAAATCCTTCCATAGCTGGTGATTACAGCTATGGTCCGCATTTGTAATAGATACAAATATTGTACAAAGCAGCCCGTACAGTTCTCTAGACCCAAGCAGACATCTCCACTTATTTTTGAGAACTTCATTTGTTCTCTCTATAATATTTCGGTATTTACCATTTATTTCATTAAGTTTTTCTTGATGAGGCTCAAAAACTGAACCAAACCCAGGTTCTAGTGGTTAACATACATCTCCTAAGGAAAAAATTGTATTATCATCCTGTATGTATGAATGGAAATAAATATGTTTATTCCAACCTAGCAGCCACATGTTACATCCAGTTTCTAGATATTCTTTCTCTAATGCACTTCTAAATTTGCTTATATTCCAAACAAAGGAATCATGGCATGATCCACGATGTGTAGCGTCAATAAATCTGATCTATAATTACAATTTAGTTTCTTTTTATATTTAAATTTATCTGCTTACTTACAAGTGTTACATACATAACATACATAATTGGCCATTACAACCCTTCAGTCAGGATTACGGCCTTTTCTCACACCACTCATGTTGTGTGCGTTAATTTTATACATGAATGGCGGAACCTACAGTTTAACGTCGGCTCCGAACGTCAGATTTTTGAGAAACTTTTTCATGGCAGGTTTATTTACTCTCAGAGTTTTTGCCAGAAATCTGCTGAGAGGAAGTCGCCGAAGAAATATTTTTTTTTTCATATTTCGTTTTAATGTCTGACCTGGGATACGAACCCGGGCTTTACGTCTAATAAGCCAACACACTACCTACTAGACTACGGCGACTTCAACTTACAAGTGTTACGTTTAAACTAAATCGCCCCTTTCGATTATAGTAGAGATGTTTTGCTTGCTTTGAAGCTATTGTGTTAACATGTGTGCCATCTATGCATCCAAAAACTCCTGGTATACTAAAATTACTAAAAAAATGTTGAGCGGTGATACTTCTCTATGCTTGAGATGGATACCAAATTCATGTTTTACATATTTGCGCTTCTATGACATCCAGAAACTCTGCAAGAACCTCGCTGAACGTTGATTGTGCTATCGCGGCATGATAGCCGCTCCCTACACCTTTTTAGTGCCCACCTTCAGCGAAAAACCGCAAACACGAACAAAGTTTAATAACCGAAGTTACAGCTGTACTTTTCTTTGGAACCGGTAGAGCATTTGTTAGAGTTTGCAAAAGGTAACTAGACGCAGCTCTGTTGACTCTATAATGCTTAAAAAATCTAGACCCGAGAATTACACATACCACAAAAAGATAAAATTATTAATTGTGTACTTACTGTACACTCGGCAATTCCAAAGGATTTGAATTATCCCGTAATGTCCTTCTTATACTTCTTTCTTTTAATTTTCTTTCATTTTTGGCCAATCATTCTTATTCCTAAAACTATGATCACATGCACAGCACTCATAACTTCGTCGAAAAGCTATTTACGATCAATATGTTAAGTGTTGCCACTACTAGGTTTGAACCTTCAAACATTGAGAAACTCGAACCATTGACGCCAAAGTCAGTTGGTTGAAATATCAAGATCATCCGGCATTCATGTAGAAAAGTTGTACATAGCAATGGGATAAATAGATGTGATCTACAAAGAACAACAACCAAAGCTTTGTTCGTCCAAAACGGAAAAATTTACGATCCATTAAGGTGTCCTAAAAAGATTGCTCAAGCATACGTTATGGATTCAACGGATTTTTATAATCGTTTCTCTATGGTTTGTTGTTAGTCTGCTCTGATCGATTAACAAGACGTATTCATATGATGACCAGAGGAATTTTCGATATGCTGACGCCGTTATTGAGACAGAAACAAACTGAACTCTGACCCTCGAAAAAATGATCAAACTTATCATGTATCACTAGGAGCAATAAGGAAACCATGTTCACCACTGAACTTAAACTTACGCTTTATTAAGCTCAGCTTCTAGCCGTAGTCTAGTAGGTAGTGTGTTAGCTTATTAGACGTTAGGCCACGATTCAAATCCCAGGTCAGACATCGAAACGAAAATATGAAAAATATTTCTTCGGCGACTTCCTCTCAGCAAATTTCTTGCAAAAGCTCTGAGAGTAAATCAAATTGCCATGAAAAGTTTCTCAAAAATCTGTCGTCCCGAGTCGACATTAAACTGTAGGTCCCACCACTCATGTATAAAATTAACACAAACACCATAAGTGACTGTGGGATTGTAATGACCAATTACGCATTTATAACCAAACAGGATTACAAGACTAATATTGTAAAAGACATCAGTTCACGACAATCTGGATCTTCTTGTTTGATTTCATGTAGTTGCCGTAGTCTACTAGGTAGTGTGTTGGCTCATTAGACATGAGACCACGGTTCAAAGCCCAGGACAGACGTCTCCAACAACACGAAATATGAAAAAATATTTCTTCGGTGATTTTGTCTCAGCAGATTTCTGGCAAAAACTCTGAAAGTAAATAAAATTGTCATGAAAAGGTTTCTCAAAAACCGGTCTTTCGGAGTCGACTTTAAGCTGTAGGTGCCGCCACTCATGTATAAAATTAATACACACAACATGAGTGGTGTGAGGGGTTGTAATGACCAATTATGGATGTATGTCTAGGTAAATTTGAGCTGCCTTTAAAGTCTTAAACTAATTTAACTAGCCGATATAGACGTAATAGCCATCCCTCAACCTGAAAAATTAAGTTCATTCGTAAAGACTTCCATTCAATCTATCCCGGATTGTGGTACAATATTGCCAGTTACTATCTATTATTATTATTTTTTAAAACTCTGCAGTTTCGTCGACTCCTTCCACGTTATTTGTTAATGTATACGAGGTCAAGTCATTGATGTTTTGAACGAAACACTGGTTTTAATATAAAAAATCGTTGTCCAACTTCATTTGAGCTGTCTTAAGGTGGTTTCTGTCCAACCAAACAATGGCCCCATCGGTCACTATTGGTCTCAGTTCAAACAGTCTATAATCGTCTAGTTTCATTCATCATTGGAAGACAACAACGTATCGTTATGATATGTTTTATCGCTCTTGTAATGCTCTCTGCGTGAGCATTTCATACTGGTATACTTTCTTTATTATTCTCAGATATTTTAATTTTAATTTTGGTTATATTCCCCCAGTCAATAGTCCAATAATTTATAAAGTTTTGTGCTTCTTGTAAAAAGTAAGCTTGTGGGCTTGCCTGAGTTTATTATCAGTCCCACTGAGACGCAACATCCATGCGATTTTCTGCTAACTATGCGTGTCAAACAAAACTTATCACTTTACTCACGGAATTTTTTTTTCAAACCCAAATTCAAAATCTACTGGTGATTTCTTATTCTCGGCGCTAAAAGTTTTAGGAACGTGACTTAAATAGTTTAACATAAAAATTCTTGTTGTTTAAACTGAGGGAATATTTTATAGAAACAATAGGTACACTTTTAGCAAATGATTAAAATGTCTGCATGTTGATTCAGTAGTTTACAGGAGGAGAAAGGAAGAGAAGAAAAATAAAATAAAAATAAATAAATAAAGAAATTCTCTTCGAGTTAAAATGGGTGCTGAAGAGCAAGGAACGAATTCAAAGAGCGTTAAAAACAAAGAATGGCAGAAATAAAAAACTGTTGAAATGCGTGAGTGTTGCACTAAATACGATATTAAAGTGGAGCACTTGTATTTAACAAGGACGCAGACATACAAACACATATAGCACAGTGAAACAATTAAATGCTAAGAGTATAAATGTCATATAACAACAAAAACAAGATATACAAAACTCTACATGCCACATATATGTATATTGTATATGTATGTATACATAAGCAGACATAACAATGGCACACAGTTATGCCCGTCTTAAAGGCTCAGTTATTTCATTGGAAAAATGGCGAATATTTTTTCTAGGAAATATCGTGAGCATTTTAGAAATTCCCAAAAAATAAAAAAAATTTCATTTAAATATTCTTTTAAATACCAAATTATTGCAAAAATAAATTTTCATTGAATTTATAATTTTTCTTTTTTTCTTTTTTGAAAGGAAATGACCCATATTCCTACACTAACATATACATACGTGTCTGAATGTAATTGTTTTCGTTTACGTGAAGCTTACATGTCATGTAAATGTATTTTTCTGTAAACATTACCCACACACTCTTATCCATATTCTTCGCACAAGAGGATATTTTTATATGAACATAAGCATGAATGATTTTAACATAGTGTAAGTGTGTGTATGTGTATGGCATTGTTTTACGAAAATATAACTGTAGCCTGTATTCGCGTATTGTATGCAAATAGGCGCAAAATCTTCTCAATTGTTGCCAGCGTATGTATTTAACACCGTATGTAGGAAGTGAAATAGAAACTAAAATGCTACAACAAAAGCAAAAAAAAAACGAAAAAATAGAGAAGAAATGGGAAGAATAATTAAAGCCAAAATAGAAAAAAATATGCGAGATATGGTATGGTGGTAGAAAAATAGAATTGCTGCTGTTGTATACATAGTATAAAGTGTATGAAAGAGGTAGGTGTACATTTAATGGCCATGAATAAATTGAATTTTGTTTAAAAATGAAACGAAACGTAACAATTGTTTGTATTCTTTCACTATTTTTTTTTTTTTTGTTAAATGTTAACAATAATGTTAGACGCTATATTTCACAATTCTGATGAATATGAAATGAAACAAACAAAAACAATGACAACAGCAACAATAAATTTTTATAGTGAAATGTTGCAATTTGCAATTAAAATTAAGGGTTGGAGGAGAAAACCAAAGAAAGAATTTTGAAATAATTAAATTAAAAAGCGACCACAATAGCAAAGCGGAAACCTAGAAAAATTATTCCTAGAAATTTTCTTTTGAAAATAAAAAACGTTCGCTTATTGCATTGAACACACATTTGAAAACCGTGGTCAGCTACATACATTTGTTTGTGGGCATCTGCAGGGCCACAAAAGTTAACAAATTTCAGTCATTTTTTAACCAAGACCGTACTAAAATCGAGGAAAGTTGTCAGACAATTATAAAGATTTTCAACGAAAACGGATTAGTTAATAAATTTCTGAAATTTGTTAACCGTATGTATACTTTTGTGGCTGAGTGTGTATAATATGTGATATGAGACAATTCTTGTAATGGGTCTTTTATTAAGCGCTGACTATCTTTAAATTTAATTACAACAAAGTGTTTGCGAGACATCATCCCAGCTTTTATTATTTTTTTGAAAGATTTGTATGATGGAATGTGTATCTCTGCATGGAGCTCAACCAAAATGTAAATTTTTCAATGCCTCTGATGCATAAATTAATCCGAATTTGATCGATGGCATAGATTATGTTGCCTTTAAGGACCGCTGTTGTTTGTGGCTGTAGCTGGATCACATACATACACTTTCGTCTCTAGAAAAACCCACAGGAAAAAGTCTAAAAGGTTTAAATTACTCATTCTCGGTTCCCAGTTCACAGGCATGCAATGTGGCAGGAGGTTTGTGTTGCACAATGCTATCCTATTAAAATCACAGTCATCGATCTACACAGCTCAGAAAACGCCGTACTTTAGTAGATAGTGAGTGAGGATATGAGGCCACCATGTTAGAGATCAAAACGAAATATGAAAAATATTTCTTTGGCGACTTCCTCTCAGCAAAAACTCTGAGAGTAAATAAAATTACCATGAAAAGTTTCTCAAAAATCTGTCGTTCGAAGTCGACGTTAAAGTCACATGTATAAAAGTTAACACACACAACATAAGTGGTATGAGGAACTAGGTCATAATTCTGACTGAAGGCTTGCAATGACTAATTATGTATGTATGTATCTATACAGCTCGCCGCTGAGAGTGCACGGTTGCCTAAAGACATTCTCAAAAAAAAAAAAAAAATTTGGAGCAATGTCGCCGCCACATCAAAATTCCCAAAAATAGTGATTTTTTCGGGATGCATTGTACGGTCATGGATCTCATTTAGATTCGTATAATTTAGAATTCTACAATTTTGTTTGTTCACGTATCCATACATCCAGAAATGAATTTCGTCGGTGAATATGATTTTTCGATGAAACATACTGCAAGTTGCCAACTCTTCCAGAGTCTATTCAGCGAACACATATTGTTGTCCATGATCGTTTGTTTTCAGTTCCTGAGAGATGTCGCCGTGGTCTAGTAGGTGGAGTGTTGGCTTGTCCGAACCCCAATTCAGGCATCTCCAACTAAATGAAATATGAACAAATATTTCTTCGGCGACTTCCTCTCAGCAGCTTTCTAGCAAAAAATCTGAGAGTAAATAAATTAGCCATGAAAAGTTTCTCAAAAATCTGTCGTTCGGAGTAGACTTTAAACTGTAGGTCCCGCCACTCATGTATAAAAAGCAACGCACACAACATAAGTGGTGTGAGAAACTAGGTCGTAATCCTGACTAAAGGGTTGTAATGACCAATCACGTACGTCACGAGAGAATGAAATTTTGAACGGGTGCAGGTTTCTCAAAGTGAAGAAGATGGGGTTTTTATGAGTGATGGGAAATCGATTGCCTTGTATTCGTTTTCAAACTATCACGCAGTTTGCGTTTCGTTGATGTACGGCTTATGCAACACATTGCAAATTGTGTTCTTGGTAGAACGATTACGTTGATCATAAAATTGCAGAAGTACACGAACAGGACACCCATTTCGTTAAAACCATTCGGTTAATTTCGTGTGTTGTTGAACAGTATATCCGCCTATGGTAATTTGGCAAAACAGACTGAATAAACGATAACTAATTTGAAAGATGTAGCTTCCAACTATGTAGCATTCTCTACTATATTCTAGGTTATGTGGGTGTGACACTGTTTTTGAATTTGAGAGGAGGGTAGCCTCAATGCCGAAAAACGTGGAAGAGAAGGAGGAAGAGACGGAGAATCTTTTTAAAGACAAAGAGGTGAGAGGCAATCTAAAATTTTGTTGGATAATTGCATTCAGAACAGGATTGAATCATGAAAAGAGTATCAAGTAGTAGACTCGCGTTATAAACACTGTAGACTCAAAGAGCACTTGTTCCGCATAGTGATCATGTCAAGTGCATTACAAATGATCTGTATGAGAAGACTGACTCATAACTGAAACCTGTGCGGCATTTATGCATCTCAGGGGGGAACACTAATATTTGTATAGCACTCTGAAGTTAATCGTGTCAAGAAAGTTGATCGAGCTATACATACGTACTTATATACATAATTGGTGATTACAGCCTTTCAGTCATGATTACGACCTAGCTTCTAACACCATTTATGTTGTGTGTGTGTTATTTTTATACATGAGTGCCGAAAACTACAGTTTAAAGTCTATTCTGAAGGACGTATTTCTAGAGAATCTCTTCATGGCAAATTTATTTACTCTCGGAAAGAAATCTGCTGAGAGGAAGTCACTGAAGAAATACTTTTTTCATATTTCGTTTTGTTGTAGATGTCGGACTTGACAATCCTATATAGGTTGAGGGCAATAGAATACTGCATACAACAATACAATACAACAAATACATTCGATATAACTTTTTAAAAATCCTAATTTGGCTTTGAATCCGTTAAGAGTTTCTGAGCAAAGCTAACTACTTTAATTTTAGATATGGAACTCAAGCTAAGATAGAGATTTTAAACACGATAATGTTTTCTAGATGGGGCTAATAATTCGTGTGGAGATTTTGAAATAAAAAAAAATTATCTCCTCTTACTTTAATTGGCTTTAACTTAAACACCTATTAAAGGTTTTACTTTTTCAAGTGTGAGTTTTATGAGCCTTCACAATAAATTTTAGAATTCGAAAGTAGGTTTAGTCTTTTTTACATTTCATATCCTACTTCTGAAGATTGTCAGGGACAAAAAGTTTTCTCCCTTAACTTTTCTTCACAAGCCAAATTTACCTTTTGGAATATAAGAAATTAAAAAAGCAAGAAACGTAAGACATTGCCAATAAAATTCGAAACATAAAAATTGCCAAATAAAAAAAAAAACAAAGCCAAAGTTTTTATTGCAGAACAAATGCTGCTTAAAGTTTGATTTTCCAAAAAAAAAAGGAAAACAATTCTATAAGCCCTTGTCATGCGCTGCCAAGGAAAACACAATTTTGTTTCCAGTTTTTATTTTTTTTTATTACTTTTAGTCGTAAGAAGTTTGTGTCAATACAAACAAGAGAAAAAAGGCTTTGGTCGTATTGTTAGAATTTTTTCTGTTAATAAAACAACAATCTGTGCTCAATTACACCTTCTGCCCAAGAGGTCTCCCACTCCTGCTTGTATGAATCACATTTAAATTCTAAAACACCTGAACCTTAGACAGTAGGTCGTTAGCCTTCGAAAGAAAAAAAGTTTTTATTTTCAGTTTTTAATCCGTATTTAAATAGGTCTTTTTAAAGGGAAAGAGATTAATAAACAATTGATTTTGTTCATTCCAAATTTCAATTAAATTTCCTGGTAAAATAAAATGCAAGCTCTAAAGGTTCCACTTTGTATGGATTCTTGTGATGTCCTTATGGTTTTGGGAGAATGGCTTATAGAAACCATTAATTTAAGAGTACAAAAGATAAAAGGATTTAATTCGGAATTTTTCCATTTACAAACATATATACACACATACATAATTGGTCATCAAAAGCCTTCGGACAGGATTATGATCTAGCTTCTCACACCAGTTATATTGCGTGTATGTGTTAATTTCATACATGAGTGGCGGCAGCTACTGTTTAAAGACGAGAAACTTATTCATGGCAATTTTATTTTATTTATTCTCAGAGTTTTTGTCAGAAGGAAGTTTTTTGCTGAGAGGAAGTAGCCGATGATATATTTTTTCATATTTCGTATTGTTTGAGATGTCTGACCTGGGGTTGGAACCGAAGTCTCATGTCTAATAAGCTTACAATCCATTGTTTTTATAATTTCCCCCACAAAATGTCAGGCAATCGTGAAAATTTTTTTCGATTGCCCGCTGCTTTGTCTAAGACATGCAAATACTTCAACCATATGCACGTCCAATTCTCTTGCGTTGTCAAAATATTAGTAGAAAAGCCTAATGCGTGTTTCGAAATTTGACAGTTGATAACGCTGATGTAGTTGAAGCTTTCATTTATGCTGTCTATTTTGCTAAATCACCATAAACGAATGTAGCATCAACGCGTGCAAAAAATAAAATGGATATTCTTTTCGGAAAACGTAGAGCGTTATTCACAATATGTTGAATATATTAGAGTCCACTAGTTCTGTAACCAATCGACCAAGACCTGAATGTCGACGAAACGCTAGAACCTGCTGGCCGTGGTAATGTGCAGGATAATCCGTGACAGTTGATTTCAAGTCGCTCACAAGAACTCGGCCAGCCTTTAGTAGACCGTAATTACAACCCTTCAGTCATAATTTTAGGGCCTAGCTTCTCACTCCACTTATGTTGTGTGTGTTAATTTCATCCAAACGTGACGGGGGTTACAGATTTTGTTGAGAAACCTTTCCATCGCAATTTTATGTACTCGCAGAGTTTTTTGGCCAGAAATTGATGTGTGTTCCCTGAATTGTCTTTAATTTTCATCGAAATTTCATTTTCAATGATCATATGAATGAATAGGTACTTGAACGACTTATTATATCTCAGAAGAATGATTTGAAATGTAAGCTGCCTTAAAATGGCCATATCAACCTTCTCGCAACTTCAACACCTATAGATTATGTTATTCTCGTACATGGGAAGTGTTATTCGCCCGGATGATGGAGCAGTACACGACACTAATAAGTCTCTAATCGTTTCTGCACAGTTATTTAAAGTTTGACCATCGCCGTCAAGCCATACCGTCGATGTAGTATTACAGGTGAATTGGTAACCTGATGAGATAGAGAGCAACCGGAAATTTTTGAAACAAATTTAATGTAAACTATGATGGATTTATATCCAGAAAACGATATGACAAGAAGAGAAGAAAATTTTACGAACTTCTACATATTGTCTCAAGTATAGAGTATGCTGACTATTTTAGAGTTTTTTTTTTTAAATCCTGGAAAATATTCATCACAATTTTCTTCATTTTTTTAAATTTTTCTTTTTTACAAATTTAATTTTCTTGAGTTTATTTAACATGTGCCGGTTGTAGTATTTTACCGCGTGCTTGCTTGCCTTGTATTACAAACACTCACACACATTTCAAAACATACACATGCCTGTCTCTAAACTCACCACTATGTACAAGGCCATATATGTAAATATTTCAATAATGAGAGAAAATATGGTGGATATGAAGGAGATTCAAAAGGAAATCAAAAATACTCAGAGAATATGCGTATTGCATAGTGTTGCCAACAAAGTTTTCATTTTAAATTTTGAATTCTTATCATAGGAATGGAAAAGAAATAGGAGGAAAAGTACTTCTGTTAAACACATTTTTTATAGCATCAAGGCAGCTCATTTCTTATAAATATGGCTCTACGCTTATGAATTTGTTGCAGACACTGGCTAATCCAGAGGCTTTGTCATGCCTAATTTGAGAATAGTAACTCAAAAGTCTCAGGAGTTTTTAGTCTCAGAATGATGTATTTCGAGCCCATGCCGAAATTCGCGTGTATCTACAAAGAGAAGTTGGTATCTGAGAGTAAGAGCGCCATTCGAACACTCCACTCTTCTGAGGTTTAATCAAAAATAGTATGGGACTTCCTGCATAAGCTAAATTGATTAGATAAGGAGAATAAGATTACAATCTGCTGAATCTAAGGTCGTTTTCGACAGTAAGCGAGGAGGCGAGCTTGTGAGAAGAGGAACTTCCACGTTGTTGTTGAAACCAGAACACTTCTGTAGATTGGGAACGGATGTATGGAAAGGTACTCTACGAAAGGGAAGACAAAGATAGATAAAGACTGTTCTCACGCCAAGGGAGTTTAGGCAATCAAAACTTTTGTCAGAATAATACAATAAGAAATTACCTGAGGCTTGTAACCCGTCTTTTGATAGGACACTATAGACTCAGAGTAAAGGTTTTCTCCAGCACTACATGTAGATTCTGTGACGGTAAGAATGATTCATTGGATTTATAAAAGATTCATAGAACTTGTGGATTATTAATGCATCCCAGGTGCTAGCCAGGAAATATCTATTGTTGACATCGAGCAGCATTCTGAAATTTTACAGGGCAATAGGCTTGAAGAAGACATTATAGGAATACCTTATAAGGTTTGACTGCAGTACAACAGATCATATGGTCGGAGTACTAAGACACTTCTTCAGGACAATACTAATCTGGAGTTTCCCTTCAACTTTATCACTCAGTGTCATGACATTCAAAATCGATTCCAAAATAAATTCTGCGTTTGAGGCAAAGAGTGGCAGAAAATGCGAGGATAAGAACCTTGACGTTTTCTAGGCAGCATTTAGACACTGATATATAAGAAAAAACCTAATCTACTTCCCATTCTCCGACTTACAGATTTTGCTGAATTTATGCGAGGTTAAGTCAAGTTCGTCAGTATGTCTACTAATGAGATATTGGCCTGTAGGAACCGACATTGATGGAAAGAAGCCAATTAGTCATCTTTTTTTATCGATATCAACACAAGCAGAGTCTAGCAATAGCGGACGAGCCCTGATGATAACAACATATTATATCGGGTGACACTTTTAAGGGTGAATAAAATATTTGTTTGGGGCTATAAAAAGATCTGCAATTTCAATTTTTAAACATTATTGCAAGAAAATGCTATTGCCGCTAGGCCGTATGGGGATCATCAAGCTTCAAATATGGCATAGTTTTTCCTACATATTGGCCCATATCTCACCAAATTTAAAATTGTGAATGGATTGCTCCTGTACACAAATAACATAATGTTGGCGGCCAATGAAGTGCACCTAAACGTGAGACTATCTGCTCAACAAATTTGTTTCTCAATATATTAATGGCATCCACTTACAGTGTATCGAATAGCACTGTATCATTCATAGCAAATGCCAATCAAGTAGCATAGTGTGTACCAAGAAATTACTGAAATCATTACATAATGAAATGAAATGTTCATGTTTTTTTAAGGAAATAAAACCTAAAAACGTAATGAACAGTACATCCTTCATGAAGTATTGCTAGCTCTCGAACTATTTTCAAATTTAGCAGCTGTGTTCATTAATTTGTGTTCCATCAATTTTTAATGAATGTTTTTGTTGAATTGTTTGGCCCTGGAATATTTACAAATCCTTCTTAAAACCGAAAAAATTTACATTGAACAACAAAATGGCAAAATAATTTCCGGAGACCTTCCCTTTCTCTATTATTTGTTTTGATATACATATATTTCCCTGCTTGTTTATTTTTTTATCCCTTTTTTTGTTTTTTATTTCATTTTGTTATGAATTTTCGCATCTGTGAGTGTTTTCATATTTGTTTCTGCTGTGTTTGTTAAATAACAACAAATATTGGCAATTTTTTCTTTTTTGGTTTATTCAGGTCCTCAGAGCCATAATGTCTGTGGTGAATTTCTGTCTGGGTTACTCCACGTTTATATGATAGAAAATCGAAATAAAAACACAGATACTGCTTACAAGCTCAGTCAGTAGTAATAAAGTTAAGCAACGTTAAACATGAAAATTGTAAATAAACGAAAACTAAAGAAGAATAAATAAATAATTTACAAATAAAACAGGAAACAAAAAATACAGACAAAACCATAAAGTATACAAAATAAACGATAAAAAAGAAAACAATTTAATGCGACAAATTCAAACGCTTAACAGTTAAAGATACCCAAGAAAAAAAGGTGATAAAATCAAAACAAATGTAAATTTCAGTACCTAAAAACCGACAAATACAACAAACTAAAGTAACAAAAATTTGAAAAACTAAAACAAAACAAAAAACGTAATCCAACGGCAATAATTAATAAAAATTATTCATTAAAATTATTGTCTAAGCAATGGATTGTTTAACCAGAGCCTGCTGTTGAAAAGATTTTGCAAAAGTTTTACACGAAAACATTTCTTTTCAATTGAATTCTGTGCATTGTTTCCCAATTCTTCATAGTAAGCATTCTGATCTGTGGTATTAAATTTTACAGCCAGTAAACAGGACATTTGTTTTAAAAAAGAAGAATTAGAAGCGTAAATAAAAATAAAAAAGCCAAAAATATTAAAAAGCCAAAGAGGTGAGTAAAATTATTGATTTTTAAACAAACAAACGTTATGATTTAAGCCAGTGTTTCTGCTGTTTTCAATGCTTTTTAAGTACAAATTTAAAACAAACAAAAAATAATGATTTAAGGGGCCACAGTGTAATGTTGCCAAATAAGCGGTTAAAAATGTAGGGCAAGTGGTAAAAAGTTAACAAATGATTTAAAAATGAAAAAAACTGTTTTTGGTTTTGATAATTAAAATTTTAAGTAAGTGATGGAAATAGAAATAAATAAAATGTCCTCTAGCTCGGGAAAGTAGTTGGCTAGGCTTCGAGTTCTATAACGATAACAATTTTTATTGTTTTTGGTTCCCGCCAAATTCGTAAATTTTGATAGTGAACGTACTCATTTTGTCAAAAGTAGGCTTCGTCGTTGAGAATAACTTTTCGATAGAATCACATTTCTCAAGCAGTACGTATTTTGATAATAAAATTCAATGATTTCCAGTTCTAATCTTCCAATCTAATCATGTTAAAGCGACACATTTTCCATAGCATTTTTTGCATTGCCATACTTCGTGTGTATTTTTTCATATCAAATACGAAATAATAAAAAAAATCACTCGTTTATTAGAATTTCTATCTGCTGCTGGAGCGTCTAAGTCGCCGGGAAAATAAAATAAAATTTCTATGCATAATTTCTCAAATCTATCATTCGGAATTGTTGTTAAACTGTTGGACCTCCCACTCATGGATAAAATTAACACACACAACATGGGTGGTGTGAGTAGCTAGGTTGTAAAACTGACTAAAAGATTATAATGACCAATGAAGTCATCCGTCACTTTCTAACATGTTTTCTGCTTTTACTTTAATTTACTGTATTCTCTGTTGTGCTTAGTGCGTGTCTTATTCAACTCTACAGTCCAGAACACCACGTTATTAATACGCAGAGATCTTTACCAATATTACCTTAATTCTACAGACGATTTCATTAATAAGACGTCTAAAATGGTTTTCTTATTTGTAAAGCTTTCCATTTAGCAAATCGCAAAAAAATCCAAAAACTTCTCAGAAAGTCCTGTTTTACGAATTTGTAGGTTAGGTTAGGTTAGGTTAGGTTCGATGGCTCAGTTACTGTAAATCCAAGCCTTTAAGTTAGCATTGCTTTCGGTAATTCTAGATATTCTTTTTTTTGCTATTGGCGTTGCATACCCAATATTTCAGTTCGAAAGAAACACACTAAAAAAAACTTGGTAGTAAGCGAGCGGGCCTCACAGAGAACTTCTTTGGCTGAAATCGACAGAACGTATAGTTACAGGTAGTCTTTCAAATTGCTGTAGATCTTGACGGCTTGCCATCAAGTAACAATTAGAAGAGGAATTAATGTGTCATTGATCTTTCAATAAATGATCCTAAGGTTTGACTGATCCTATCAGTAACAAACAAAGAGTTTTATTACAATCTAGCTGTTGGAATGTGATTGCTATGTAGTTTCCATAGCAATTTTATTTACCATCGGAGCTTTTGCTACAAGACTGATGAGTGCTAGCCACACAAGGAAATATTTTTTCCTAGTTCGTTTTGTTCAAGAAACGTGAGGTGGAATTTGTGCCAGAGGCTCTCGCCTAATCTGCTGGACTAGACTCCATCCAATTATATGCTGGACTACAACGAAGCTGCCTCTATAGAATTTTTAATACTGTGCCTCGCACATTTCTTAACGCCCAGATTTTTAAATACTTAACCTATGCATAGAAGTCGCCGTAGTCTAGTAAATAGTGTGTTCGCAATTTAAACGTGAGGCCATGGTTCAAACCCCAGGTCCGACATTTCCCAAAAAACGAAGTGTGCAAAGTTTCTCAAAAATCTGTCGTTCGGAGTAGACTTTAAACTGTAAGTCCCGCCACTCATGTATAAAATTAACACACACAACATAAGTGGTGTGAGAAACTAGACCGTAATCCTGACTGAAGGATTGTAATAACCAATTATGCATACATGCATGTATGTATGTATGTATGTAACTTATGCATGCAAACTAGTATTTGTTCCGTAAGTTTATTTAAATTTGTCTCCAGGAAGCTAGCCCCCCATTAATAACTGACCGAGAATTGATTGAAAGTTCATTGAAAATTAAGGTAAAACGAAATTCAATTGTACAGATTCCTTAAAAGCCATACATACTATACATACATACATACATAGGTATGTAATACCAAAAGGGACCATAATTAAATATTAATCATACGGCCTGTTAATGCATTTGTGAACTGTCAGATTCTCTTTATTTATTTTGAAACTTTAAGTGGTCTTAACAGAAACTAAATACATACACAATAACTACGCCTGCTTTCATAAGTTTTTCCATTTTTTTCTGTTTTTTTCTTTTCTTTTTTCTGAACAATTTGGTTGAATTAGTTTTTATCTCATTTTGTGGAAATTTCAAATTTTTTTTCTTTACTTTCACCAGCCATTTCATTTCGTTCTCGTTTTGTTTGTTCGCTTACGAAAGTTTATTTTTCATTTTTTATTTCATTTCCCTCTTTAGGCGTGCGGGTGCATGTGTCCTTGTTTATTTCATGACTGCAGGTGTTTTTAAGAATATTAAATATCCTGTTTTATGAAGATGGAATTTCTTTTTTATAGTCTCTCTCTAAAGGTTAAAGTGTGTTAGAACAACACCAAAAAAAAAAGACAATCTTTAAAAGTTTTTCTTGTCTGTTTTCATTGCCACACTAGATTTTAAAGCATTGCAAGGAATGAAAGAAAAAAATAAAGAAAAAAGAGCATTTTCGCATTAAGTAGAAAGGAATCTGATAAACCGTTTAAGCTTTGTTAGAGAGAAATCATTTTAATCGTGTACTTACCATGAAACATGTGTTCTTAACAATTTAGTTTCAAAAGAAACGCTTACAATGTGGACACAATGCATTCGTGCGTCGTGAGCAGCAGTTCAAGCACTAGAGTGAATCATGTAATGTAATGCTCTGTAACCACATCTTTCAATCTGTACAACTTGGGTGCCATGGTAGAGTACTAGACTTAATGTATGAGGGTCGTGGATTCGATTCCCACCAGAGACTATGGTCAAAGTAACTCAGCTCGTAAATAATTAAAATACAATCTGTAATTGAAGTCGTGTAGTCTAGTAGGTAGTATGTGGGTTTATTAGACGTGAAGCCACTGTTCAAACCCCAGGTCAGATATCTCCAACGCAATGAAATATGAAAAAATAATTCTTCGTCGACTTGGTCTCAGCAGAAGTCTGGCAAAAACTCTGAAAGTAAATAAAAAATCGCCATGAAAAGTTTCTCAAAAATCTGTCGTTCCAAGTCAACTTTAAATTGTATGCCCCGCCCACTCATGGAAAAAATTATCGCACACAACATAAGCTGTTCGAGAACCTACAACGTAATCTTGACTTCAGTGTTGTAATGACCAATTATGTATGTGTATGCATAATTTAATTGTATTGTAATTAATAAAAAACAAAAAAATCTGTATTACAATGACATTTCGATGATTGTCGAACAGAGAAGATTTGGTAAAATAGGAGGTAAAAATAAAAATTTTGAGTTTTTGTGTCCACAAAAATATGCTTTTAATTTCATTCCAAATTTTATTTCTTTCATATGCTCGCCGGCTTAACTTGTCTTCTTCTGCCCTGTTCTTTCCTGCAAATGAGTTGCTTTGCAGTGTAGTTAGTGACTTTCCTTTGAGAGTGACCTATGCTGTTCTTCTTCCATTTCCTAATATAAAAATTCACAGCAGCTACAGTAGAAAAATTGTTTGTAAATGTTTGCAAACGTTGTAGAAGTATCGTGTGTAGCACTGCACATTTCAGATCCTTAGACAGAAGTCACTCTGTGGTTCATAATTCGTATTTTAGTTCGAAGTTAGATTGCATGAGTGTTCCATGTATTCTTAACATCGTCAAATCCTTTAATGTAATTCTTTGCTTTGGTCTTTAAGACTCTGTCGCCGTAGTCTAGTAGATAGTGTAGACGCGTCGAAAATCTGGCGTTCAAAATCGACTTTAAACTGTAGTTTCTACTCATGGATAAAATTAATACATACAGAATGAGTGGTATGAAAAGGTAGGATGTAACTCGTATTAAAGTTGCGATCGAGCAGACTGAAAACATCCGCATAGTCGACATGAAAGAAGAAATCTCATCAAGTTCCATGTTATATCTCTTTAAGTTTCGACAGTGTGCTACATAACATAATATTAAAAAGCATTGGTAGAAAAAGAAGAAACCATTGCTCATTATCTTCTATATTAACATAAATACGTCTCAATATCGAGTAGCTAACTTCACAGTAAAGGTTTGCCTTTAGTCAATAATCCTTTTGGTAGGCTACATTGCCTCGTGATATAGTTTATGAAATGCTTTGCTCCACTATTAGACGAAGGCTCTTGACGTGGTCCACATTTACTTTTTGACATCGGAAACCCGCTCTTTTATGTCGAAACTTTTACTTGACGTAAAAATACCAGCAAATATACCCGAAACTTGTGCACAGTCAATGCATATCAGAAGGAAATAATTGGATGCCTATCACATATAAATCAGCAAGTTATTGTTACTGATGCCGGCTTGTATTCTAAAGAGAAACCCTTTATAAATTGAGGTCAATACAATATATCGCTTGAATACCTTACACGTACCTTACACGTTCTAAACAACGATAATTAGTACCGTATTCATGTCAAGTCGCCATAGTCTATCAGGTAGTGTGTTGGCGCCCCAGGCCAGACATCAAGACAAAATACAAAAAGTATTTCTTCGGCGACTTCCTGTAAGCAGATTTCTGGCAAAAACTCTGAGAGTAAATAAAATTGCCATGAAAAAGTATCTCAAAAATCTGTCGTTCGGAGTCGACTTTAAACTGTAGGTCCCACGACTCATGTATAAAATTAACACATACAACATAAGTGGTGTGAGAAACTAGAACGTTGTACAATGGGTCAATTCGACCTCCGGGTACTGTACTTGTCTTAATTGACAAGTACATGTCCTCCCACCTAACCTAACCTATTCATGTCAAAGTGATCTTAAAAGATAGTAAATATCGGTTGACAAAGGTTTAGTTGAAGTATATAAATCTCTTTCTGTTGAGAGTTGTTAAACGGGTTTCTTGGTATCTAAACTGCAAGGTTTTCCTTGATATAGCCAAATAAGGCGGAGATATGTATTTCAACATGAATATGTTTCTACAAGCAATTCTCTTTGAGAGGAAAGTACATACAGTCAAGGGAAAAAGTCTACATACACCGCTATATGTAGACTTTTTCCCGGGGATTTTTTTTCAAATTAAAAAATGCGTTATAGCGTTATTTAAGGCAGTCACAATTAAGAATGTTTCAAGATAAAATCGAATATAAAAAATATAACTAAGAAATTATTTGAAAAAAATAAAAAACAAAAAAATAGCTCTATGTAGTCCGCTGTATGTAGACTTTTTTCTGTGACTGTACATTGGTAGTGATTCAACTTGTGTAAGCTATTTCGAGAGACTTTAACTAAATTCTATAATTTTCGCCTACAAATCGCTTCTATAATATCTCACCTAACCCGGTCTATCCTCCAAGCGATAATGAATATGTTTTTGTTTCAATTATTTTAGCGCTGCGAGTACAGTAAGTAACAGTAAGTAACTGTATTATCTTAAAAATTTTCTTTTAGTTTTAAATTGATCTCCTAAAAATAAACATTCTTTTGACACGGCCAGTAGAAGGCTTGTACATTTTTTTCAGCTTTGTACGCCTCTAAACATATTTCTTTTCAAAAGGTTTTCTTTGAGTTAATCTTTCTCATATCTTTATCTATTTGAAGAAATGTTTACTTGGTAAATATGAAAAAACTATGAAGAAAGGAAAATAACCAGAATGGTTAAACACGCAAAAGTTTTTCACATTTTTTTTTTCAAAGAAAGTCAAACTTTTCAAACTTACATTTAAGCAGTTGTTGTTGTAGGAAGAGAAAAAAGGAAAACCTGTAAACAAAAAATAAAAAGAAAGAAGAAAATCTTTTTTCTTCTACTCAGATATGTTAACAGATGAGCGAGATATTAAAGACGCATAAGGTTAAAAGGATATTCCGTTTTAAAACACTATGAAGGCATGCAGTATCATGTACGGGGTGGGTGGCACAACTCTTTTAAAAGCCTTTAACTTTCCTTTCAAAGAGGCTGTATACATGTGAGAAAGTGCGTTTGATTTTAAACATCAAATTGTTGTTGTATAATGTTTTAGGAAAATTGCAATAAAAACACATTTTTTTACAACGTTTTGTTTTGTCAATGTTAAACAACAACAATAATAAAAAACAAATATTATGAATACATTATCTACGCATTTAAATATTGTATTTGACTGAAGATATACAAAATTATGTCATTTCAAATTGCAATAAAAATTTCACATGCATTAGATATTGAAATTGAAAAATAATAACACAATTTTACATACACACATACATACATATATCATTGGTTATTACCATCCTTCAGTCAGGATTATCACTTAGCTTCTTATCCCACTTATGTTGTGTGTGTATTATTTGTATACATGAGTGACGGCACCTAGAGTTTAAAGTCAACGCTATACGACAGATTTTTTTTTTTTTTTTTGAGAAACTTTTCATGGCAATTTTTTATTTATTCTCAGACTTTTTACCACAAATCTGCTGACAGGAAGTGCTGGAAGAAACATTTTCAAATTTCAGCTCAAAAACTCAGTTTTACAACCAAGAGATCCACAGACAGATAGGTACACATGTGATGAGTGAGTGGAGTGGAGTGGAGTGGAGGCCCGAAACAGGAGAAGAGGCGGTTATATGGTGTTCAGATATGCACCTTTAATGCCTGAATCGCAATAAACGCCATTATTGAGCTCAATATTTCATATAAAGTTTCAATTAATTATTGCGTAATAAATACGCAAATTGTTATAATATTGAGTAAAACTTAAAATGCAGCACTGTCATAAGTGTGTTTAGTAAGCATGTTACAATTAAGCGAACACTTTTTGTTGACAACTCAAATGTCAACAACGACAAACAAAAAAAAAAATAAATACAAAACAACAAAACAAAAAAAAACAATGTTGTTGAAACAACCAGCTGTTTTGTTTACCAGCTGTCAAATGAATATTGCATAAGCAGCTGAACTGCGTATATTATTATGTCAGAACACTTAAAATATTGTACTCAATTAACCGAATATTAACTCAATCAAAGTGCATATCTGAACATAGTATTACTGATGAAGGTAGTGACATCAATCGCTATATGCTATATGCAGCCCCTGTTTGGGTAGAGGCTATGAATACGAGCATCTATAGGACAGGAATAGAAGGGACCTACAGGAGATCCGCGCTCAGGCTATATTCTGCCTTCCGCACAGCATTTTTGATTGCGGAGATGATGCCCCTGAAGCTAGTAGTGGACGTAGAGAGGAGGAACCATGATACAAGGACCTGTTCCCCGGTATTTCGAGGCCTCTCCAATTGGTTGATGATGCTGTGGATAAATGGCAGCAAGACTGGTCCAATTCCGACAATGGACTCATACCGAGTACAGGCGAATGGACCAAAAGGAAACACGGCCAGGGGAACTTCCACCTGACACAGTTGCTAACTGGCCATGGATGTTATAAAGCATATCTCTATAAGTATGGTCACGACACAGATGAAGCATGCTCAGAATGCCGAAATGAAAGGAAGACGGCGGATATGATGATCACCGAAATTGCCTGGAGAGGACAATAGGGTACCAGGTAACGCCCGATAATGTGGTTAACCTGATGTTAACCTCATATGAGAATTGGAACACAGCATGTGTCTTCGCAAGGAAGATGTTGATGCAGCAAAGATTGACGGAGAGAGCTGCATAGGTCAGCAAAATTGGAAGGCAGTACTCTCTAAATCTCCAGCCCCTAGAAGTAATATTTGATTGTGGTCCCTGGACGGAGGGGATTTGGTTGACTGGTTGAAAGTGTGACGAACGAGGTTTGGTTTAGTAAGGTAGGCGCTCAGCAAGCCGAGAGTAAGTCTTGCGGCGAATCGTGTACATTGTGTAGGCCGGGCTACCAATGTCTTTTGAAAAAAAATGTGATGGTGATCATGCGATGAGTGCACAGTACATACATATGTGCTTTAAGAAAAATAACGAAGGATTTTAAATCCACTAGAGTACATATGCCATCGTCCAATTCAGCCTGAATTATGCATTAGTGCCATGGAATGTTATATGTTTTGGGTGCTCTTCACCCAAGTAAGCCATGATGGATATTTAAATGCACCATATTCCACTTATAGATCCCTTAAGTGAATAAAACATTTCAATGTTAGTTCACACACACACACACATTTTATTTTATTAAAATTTAAATCCGGAAAGCGTTTACTGAGGGACCCTATATTAAACAACCAATTAAAAAACGGCAAAATTAATGGCATTTATTACGAGAACACAAGACCTTAACTTGTCTTTGATATGATTTTTTCTCGTTTTGTTCCTTCTTTCAAAAATCATTTTTAACACGTGGCTTCGAACTAAATGAGAGTAATGGGCCTGCACACTTGTACCTTTTGGTTTGAACTCAAACAAGCAATTTATTTCTCAAATTGTAAAATATTTTGACAAAATAAATGGCAGGAAGCCTCTGTGTTAAATGAAATTTTAAATGAGAATTTTTGTGTGTTTTTTTGTCAAATTTTTTAATTTTTTTTTGTTGTTTTCTTTTTCGGTTGTTGAAATACTTGCTGTCTGTTGGTTAAATATTCATTAAATTTTCTTGGAAAGATAAATAAACCAAGCAAGCTAACTGCAAATAAATACAAATACTACGATGAAATGAACAAAAAAAAAAAAAAAGACTCGTTTAAAAAAAGGATTATTTTTCATTGAAATTCTTTTGCTTCAAATGAGCCAAACCAACAACAGGCCATGTTTAATGAAAGTGGTAAGGAACTAAAAGGCTTCGAAATATTTTATACATCCATTTAAGTGGGGACAACCTTTTGAAAGTATCTGCTGAATTATTTAACCTCCTGCAAGAAACTAAAACCAAAAAACTATTTAAATTTTATAAATTTTTTAATTCCCATTCTCATAAAAATGAAAATGTTGGAAAGGAAATATTTTCTCATTCACTGTAAAGGACAGTTAGAAAGTAATGTCATTTAAAATTTGTAGAATTTTTCACGTTTCAAATGAGTGCGGAATTTCTGTAAAATTACAACAGCAGTTAGCATTTGCTAATGATGGGAAAACATTTCAATTCTCTTCTATTGTTTTGTTACATTTCAGGAATTTCTAACTTTTACTTGCATAGTTACTACGAATTTCATTTTTTGGAATACATTAGCTCTGTAGGAATGGCTCAGTGTAAGGAAAATTGCCTCAAACAATGGTTTTTGTTTCGCAAACACATTCATTTTGATGGCCTAGTCAAATCGTAATTTTTAGAAGTCAAACAAAAAGTTGGAGAAACGTACGTACAATGTGCAGAGTTCAAACGGGACATATACACACATACATACATATATACATAATTGGCCTTTAGTCAGGTTTACAACCTGGCATCCCACATCACTTATGCTATGTGAGGTGGACCGTACAGTTTAAAGCCGATGCCGAACGAGAGATTTTCGAGGGTATAAGCAACGAGCTCGCGTCTAATAAGCCAACACACTACCTACTAGACTATGGCGGCAAAACCTGAAAGACCAAAGCAAAAAATCACACTAAAGGATTTGACGATGTTGAGAATACGAGTGCCATGCAATCTAACTTCGGACTAAAATACGAATTATAAACCACAGAGTGACTTCAGTCTTGCTATTGAATAAGAATCTAAAATGTGCATTTGCTGAGTTACAATCCAACCTGTTCAGCTTTATTTCCACAACAAAAGCTATTGAAAGCAAATTCAAAATTTTATTTCTAAGAAATGTTTTCCTTTGAATTTGATACTCGTATGCCTTCTGAAATATAAATTCTTACGAACTTTTAAACAAAATTCATTGTAAACTAATGGAGTGATAAATCGCATTGATGGCTTTACATACATATTTGGTCATTACAACCCTTCAGTCAGGATTACGACCTAGTTTCTCACACCACTTATGTTGTGTGTGTTAATTTTATACATGAGTGGCAGGACCTACAGTTTAAAGTCGACTCCGAATAACAGATTTTTTGAGAAACTTTTCATGGCAATTTTATTTACTCTCAGAATTTTTGCCAGAAATCTGCTGAGAGAAAGTCACCGAAGAAATAGTTTTTGTATTTTATTTTGATGTCTGGCCTGGGGCTCGAACCCTGGCTTTTCGTCTAATAAGTCAACTACTAGATCACGGCGACTTGATGGCTTTATGATGAAGCAATTGCAACTACAACAATTTCAGTTGTTGCTGCCTGTTGAAGCAATAACAGAAATTCTTGTTTAAAAAATCATAAACATGGTTTTCTACGACGGTGGGTCAATGAGCCAAAGACTTGTTGCATGAAATATATGAGGTTTTCATAAGAAATCATTTTATTATTGGATAGACTATCCTTTGAACACGTTGTAGTATTGAACGTGAGGCCATGGTTCAAACCCCAGGCAAGACATCTCCAACGAAACGAAATATAAAAAAATATTTCTTCGTCGACTTTGTCTCAGCAGATTTCTGGCAAAAACTCTGAGAGTAAATAAAATTGCCATGAACATTTTCTCAAAAATCTGTCGTTCTAAGTTGACTTCAAACTGTAGGTCCGTCCACTCATGTATAAATTTAATACACACAATATAAGTGATGTGAGAAACAAGGTCGCAATCCTTACTGAAGGGTTGTAACGGCGTTTTCCTCGAGTTTTCGTCGTTTACAGTACGTAACAATGTTGGTCCCTTTTGGATCAATAATTTTGTTTTTTTTCACTTACTATGCTATTTAACTACTTTGTACAATTAAATATTGAGCGTTTAAGTTTAATTTCAAAGTGTATCATTTCCGCACGATTACAAATATACAAAAAGTTTTCTAACATGTTTTCTAATTTTAGTCAACCAATTAATTTCAGTTCTTTTTTTTTCATTCCCATTAATAAGTTTCTAGTCAAATGCACAAAACAAACACGTAATACGAGAGCCTTATTATGGATTTCAATTCGTTTTAGTATCGTGTTTAGCCATACATTAATCAATTGAAATGATTTTCCTTTTTCCAGATACTTTAGATGCCACCATCGGTGATGGCAGATGTATAGAGGCCACACCCTTATTTTATACGTATATTGTAATAAATCCTGATAAAAATATATTTCATGAAATTAATGAATGAATTAATAAATTATGCTTCTTCTCTTTTTTGCTTTTTCATAATGGGGAACGTAGAGCATTTAATTTGTGAAGGTTTTTTCCCATTATGATTTGCTCTTTTTTTGTGGGTTTTTTTTTTTTTGGTTTTTACTTCGTCTATTACTCAGCGTGTGTCAATTATAAGAAATTAAGATTTATTTCTGTTATTAAAGCAACATTTACGTAGTTTTTATTCGCTGAATTAAATGCAAAGAAATAATTTAAACGAATAGCCTTCAAACGTTTAAAGGTAACAAGTTATTCTTAGCAGTCCAGGCAAATAGGGAACCAGTAGCTTGAATACGAAATATTTTTCATCATTTATCTAAACAACAGGACATGTTATTCACTTTTTTTTTTTTTTTTTTGATCAATTCTCAGAAGATGACTTCTCTTGATGCAGTGCATTGTGTTGGAATAAAGAAAAAATAGTTTATAGGAGAAAGTAGAAAGTAGATTGCTAGGAATTTTCTGTTTTTTTTAATGATCAGTTGTCTTTCGTCACTTTTTTTTCGTGAATTTCTTTTTCAGTAATAATTCCCATTTTCTTTTTTCTATTGCGAGTAATCACATACAACGTCAGACAACCGAGCAGACAATAACAAACTCCTAGAGTCTCTGTTGGGTATCGATCTCACGGCCTTGAAACTTGAAGTATAGCACTTTACCACCTAGGCTATCGGGCCATACCGAATAAGAAAAAATTTTGTAATATTGTGATCGTTTATTTATTGTCTATTATTAGTCATGTTATGTGACGTTTATTTGATTCTTTCACTCAGTACGCATTTAAAGGATTTGCAGGATAAAAGAAATAAAAGAAAATAACCAGACAGTTAACTCAACTTTAATAGTTTCGAATTCGCCATATGTGTTCTATCTGTGAGTCTCAAATTCGGCATATTTTATGCATATATTTTAGCACACATACCTACATAATTTCGGTGGCCAATGAACTTCCCCAACACATGAGTTTAATTGCTTTAAGAACTCATCTCTTATGACTTTTATGAAACTAAAAATGTCTCTGTCAGACAGCAATTTAAAAAAAATTTTGTGATAGACATTCCTTCGACTATAAAAAATGAAGCGATTTACGGACGAATAACGCTTAAAAATTGCGAAAAATGAAAACAAATGTTTGAAAAATTATGCTCAGGTCTTATATGCTCGCCAAACTATCCTGGTTCAATTGAAGAACTTTACTGCACTGCCAGACTCACTTGGCCCTCGATGTATAAAAGGTCATCTCGATCACAAAGGCCGTAATCATAGGTCACTGCGTTATGGGAAGATATGCGGAAAGACTTTAGCTCCATTCGCACGACTACTGCCGAGGTTGTGGGTCTGCTGAAAAAGAGGAGACGGTTATTCACTTTCTTTGCCAATGCCCATCTTTAGCAAGGTGCAGATGTACATACATGTAGGTTGGCTCTCCATTCCTTGTCAGCTTAACGGAGTTGCCGTCCATTGATGTCAAGGATATTGCTTCGTTTATTAAACTTTCAGACTGATTTTCCAGCGTACGGTAGCCGTGCTTTTAATGCACAGCCCTTGTGCTGACCAACTTCTTTCTTAGTTTGCGCTTAACTGTGGCATAACAACGGCCCGCTATTCGTGCTCAAGTGAGTTTTGGCACTCAAAGCTACCACTTCGACCTAACCTAATTTCGTATATGCTGTAATTAGTACGTTGACCTTTAGAAGAGTGAAGAAAAAATCTGAAGAAAATGGTTTGAATATGGACATACCGGTTGGGCATTTCAAAAATTCCTGCAATGAACGAAGGCTCCATTAAAGGCGGTATAGATTTCTTAACACTACGCTGTAAAATTTAAGCAATCATGCGTACATAAATCCGTTTATGCATGAACTCAAAGTGGCAAACATCATGAAAAGCGACAACAATTCGTTCAAGTGGGTAATGAAGCAAAACGAAATCAACGTCAATTTTATTAAAACAAAGGCATCTTCTCCAAAGAACCGCATTTTCATTTGAATGGCTAAGTGAATACACAAAAATTTTTACATTTGTTGCCCTGAAAAGTCGCAGTAGTCTAATAGGTAGTATGTTGGCTTATTAGCCGCAAGGCCACGGTTCAAACTCCAGGTCAGACATCAAAACGAAAATGTGAAAAAAAATATTTCTTTGGTCACTTCCTCTCAGCAGATTTGGGGCAAAAACTCTCTGAGGGCAAATAAAATTTGCCATGAAAAGTTTTTCAAGAAATCTGTCGTTTGGAGTCGACTTTAAACTGTAGTAACCCGTCACCCGTGCATAAATTTAACACACACAAGATAAGTGGTGTGAGAAACTAAGTCCATAATCTGACTGAAGGATTGTAATGACCAATTATGTATGTATGTATGTGGCACTAAAAAAGTTCATACAGTACATGAGTAATAAATGTGGCCACAACTAGCAACTGTCTAGCGAAGGAAGTGTCAAGTTTTTCAAGAAATCTGTCGTTTGGAGTCGACTTTAAACTGTAGTAACCCGTCACCCATGCATAAATTTAACACACACAAGATAAGTGGTGTGAGAAACTAAGTCCATAATCTGACTGAAGGATTGTAATGACCAATTATGTATGTATGTATG
This sequence comes from Sarcophaga subvicina, assembly GCA_936449025.2. Lineage (NCBI taxonomy): Eukaryota > Metazoa > Arthropoda > Insecta > Diptera > Sarcophagidae > Sarcophaga > Sarcophaga subvicina. The sequence continues at coordinate 31,974,476 of OW388081.2, forward strand.
TGGCACTAAAAAAGTTCATACAGTACATGAGTAATAAATGTGGCCACAACTAGCAACTGTCTAGCGAAGGAAGTGTCAAGATTAGGTTTTGATTTATTTTTGAAGATGTAACCATAATTGCAGTGACTGTGATCGTTATTCGTTACGGGAACATAAAAACAGAGTTCTTGTCGAATCAATTGGACGACATGGATTTGGGGACGACCACGTGCTCCACTGTACATGCTGCAATGGATTTATTGCTCAAGAAATTCTGATATCAACTGGCCATTAAAATCAAGCGATTTTTGCTTTGAGCTTTTTTGAACTCTTGAAATTATCTAAAAGAAACCAAAAACAATTCCTAAGTTTAGATTCAATGCAACATTGGTGAAATGCAGCCACAACGCTTTGAAAAACTTATGAAAAATAAAAACGTTGTCCACTGGTTGTCCGCCGTAGTCTAGTTGGTAGTTTGTCGGCTTATTAGAAGCAAGGCCACGGTTCAAACTCCATGTCAGACATCAAAACGAAATATGGAAAAATATTTCTTCGGCGGCTTCCTCTCAGCAAATTTCTGGCAAAAACCCTGAAGAATAAATAAAATTGCCATGAAAAAGTGTTTCAAAAATCTGTCGTTCGGAGTTGACTTTAAACTGTAGGCCCCGCCACTCATGTATAAAATTAACACACACAACATAACTGGTGTGAGAAGCTAGGCCGTAATTCTGACTGAAGGGTTGTAATGGCCAATTACGTATGTATGTATGTATGTATGTATCTAAAGAAACCAGCAACAATTCATAAGTTTAGATTCAAAGCACCATATGGCCACAACGCTGTGAAAAACTCATTAAAAATAAAAACGTTGTTCATTTGTTAGTTTTTTTTATTGTGAAATAGAATTGTTTTTCATTTAATTATAGGCTGAAAATATTTACATTAAAAACAAATGCCAAAACAGAAAAAGTTTTTTTAATTCTAATTACCTGACACCTTCTATATTTGTAGTTCACAGACGCATTTCAGTTGTGTGCAGACAATTGTGCGTTCGCGTTTTATTAAAATTTCTAAAACAATTGTTTATTATATACCAATGGAGGGCTTTTAAATTTTAATATTGGCTGCTTATGTCTTATACACGTCGTGCATATGTTTTAAGTATCAGGTTTAAATTACCACAGGTTGACATTTCTTACATTTCTTGTATTTTTATTTTATCTACAGAAACATGAGTATAAAATGTTTATTATTTGTGTTTGCCTAAAAGGTTTTTGTTTAACATTTTAAATAAAAATGATCATACTTATATACGCGTTCATTTGTTTTAATCTTCTTAACGTAGGTCTGTAGACCCTTTATAAACATGAGTAATAACCTTTTGCCTGGATTTGTTTGTTGCAAAAATAATATTTTTTTCCCCAAAAAGCTTTGAACAACAAAACATTTTGATACACTACACTCAGCAATATATGACTGCTGAGTCTAGTGTGTTTAATCAAATACTTTAAGAGGACAATGTCGTAACTTACCTTACCTCCCTTTTTTGTTTCTTGGCCTATGTTTCTTGCATCCATGCAGGTGATTGATCTGCTGTTCAATGCTGTAGGATGAAAGGGTTTTAAATTTTCTTTGTCCAAAAAGAAAACAAGCCTAAATGAACTCCTTGATATTCTGCATTGAAGATGGGAATACAAATGCTGCTACAAAACAACAAATCACCAAACTCAATTACGGTATAGAGTGACTGCACACTCGGCCTGAATCAACAAAACATCTATACATGTTGGCATTATTGTTTGCTTCTTAACTCCTTCATTACGGTATATTTTCTTAAATCCTTTGAAATTTTGTCTTAAATCCTGTAAAATTCCTGTACAAATTCAATTAAATTTTGAAATTTCCCAAAAGCTTGTATTTGTTAATGCTTGAGAAAGCATTTCATTGTCAAACACAGAGTTTATAAACATTGTTCGTGCCGGTAATTTCAACACACAATCAACCATCAGGCGTTTGGATAACATTTCTCTTCGGGTCCAATTTAAAATTTGAAATACAGTTGATGAAGGGGTGCTCACATTATGTGAGAATTTTTTAAATTTTGTTTAAAATTTTGCGTACAAAGGATTTAAAGTCTTTTATGAAAATCATTGACTGCAAAACATGTTTTAACGTGTACTTAAATGAACAGAATACAGTCTGGTTTAATGATTTACATGCTTATGGCAACAGAGAACAGCTTGTTCTATAGTCTATAATAACTTAAGCTTCCTGTTGAACAAAATTTTAGCATTATTTCTATCGCTAAAAAGCAAAATCATTTCCCCTATTAAAAGCTCATAAGTTTTAAAAATAAAAATATTTTAAAATATTTACCTTCGAGTACTTACTGGTGCTAACCTCGGTATTCATTTAATATCCTGTTTTTAATTGCAATATTTTCTCTCTCTCTCTCACTCTCTCTCTTTTCTAATGAAAATTTGCTTTCCTTACAAGAATTATTTGCTTTTTGAGATTCTATTTTAAGGAATACATAACGTTTCCTGGAATTATGCAAGAGCATTCATATAGAAATTGAGGTTTAACTTGTGGTTATGGTTGACATTTTGAACATAATTAATTAGCGAAATAAGCACAATTTTGGTTACTTTGATGCATAGTTAGTGTGGCATTTCAATGTGACTATGAGTGCTCAATTCCTACTCAATTTATGGTTTTCTTAATTTTTTGCAAGAAGGTCCTTAATAAGACGTATGTAAGTGTGCTATTAATAGCGAATACAATACAAACAAAATAATGCAACTTGTGCAAGATTCGAATGGCGTCAGCAGTCATGATAAACTGAGAGGCGTACTAAAATCGTCATGGAGAAAAGGATATGCGAACCATAATTAAGCACAAGCTTTCGAGGATAGGATTCTGCCATTTTACTGAACCGGTTTTCGTAAGTTAACATCATTTAAGAGAATAAACAGGCAATACCTTGACGAAAAAGATAAGTAAACCGTATTGAATCTTTGGTATCATTGAAATAGAAAAACTTGGCAGATGAAAAATTCATGTTACAGCTTCCTAATGGAAGGTGTAACTGATTCATATTACTCAGACAGTTCCATACTAATTTCGATTCAGCGTCTTAGGAAATAATTTTCGGCATTGCAGCCTCTTACCCAGATTGTTTTATGGTCTTCTGTTAATACAAAGTACATACATAGCTTTCCGATAGCTTTAGATTTCTTTATTTCAGGCTCGATTACATCCTATCATGTGCAACAAGCAGTGCTTGTATACAACAGAATGATATCTCTTTTACAAGAATCAAAATGTTCTTCTTGGACTTGTACGACCATAGATCTGAGATGCATCATGACCACCGCCATAGGCTGAGAGATCAGTTAAAGTTCACGTTTTGTTCTAATTTTTTGGAATACCTGCTAGATTCGCTAGATTGCTGTATTCTTGCATGCATTAGTATAGGGTCTACCAACAGACACTTTTAAATATTGACAGCTGTTGACGGCCATTTTGTTGTAGCTACGTCGGTCAAATCAGTTATCACTTATTCAGTTTGTTTTGCCGAATCACCATGGACGGATATAACATTCAACAATACGTGAAAATCATTAAATTGTTTTATCAAAATAGGTATTCTGTTTGGGCACAGTACAAAGCGATACCAACCCACATGAGATCTCAGAGCATCCTAAAAGTCACTGTTTGGTATGGATTTTGGGCTGGTAGCGTCGTCGATCAATATTTCAACAGGACGACTCTGCATGCCATACAGTTCATGCCCCACTGATTGCTGCGCACAAGCGATTTGTTGTAAATTTAAATAATACATGTTTAAGACAAACTATGACGATTGTAGGGCTAGTGCTAGTAACCAAAAGGTTGCTCGCATGATGATGTAATGAAAATCTTAGCATTTAGGTTTTCTGTAAAGAGCTCGAATGAAAATATGCTGGAGCGTTCCACATGGTCTAGTGTCTCGATAGTTTTTGTTTTTCAAAATCTATAAATAGAAGGAGATCGCTGTAGTCTAGTAGGTAGTGTGTTGACTTATTAGACGTAAGGCGACGGTTCAAACTCTAGGTCAGACATCTTAAAGCAGAGCTTGTTTCCATAGTTTTATTTACCATCTATTCATCTTGATGATATTAAACGTATTCAAAAAGGCTTACAGTGTGTTATTTAAAGAAAAACTGTATTTGTTGCTTTGCATAATTAATTATGTTAATAGCTTCAAAACAAATAAATAAATTCCAATTTAAAATGAAATTTTAATAACTTTTTAAATATCATGGCAGTAAAACAACAACAATAAAGTGTATAGGAAATTTTAAAAACTAAACCTATGTAGCGTATGAGTAATAAAAAATAAAAAATAAAATATTACGTATACGTAGCCATTACATTATATGTATGTACATATCGCATATCGACGCCTCCATTCTATAACGTTCTAAGTGTACTTAGAACGTTTTTAATGTTCTTGCATTTTTAAATTCTACGTTCTCTAACTTAAATACTGTCAAAATTTGGTTAAGATGCGCCGATCCGTTCCGAAGTTATAGGAAAAAATCTCCTTAGAATACACATATGGTCGTATGTCGCATGAAAACTTTGAGAACTCATAACTCAAAACACACTTTTTCGACTTAGAATGTTATAGAACGGAGGCGTCGATATAACCTTCATAAATCCCATTTGAATATCAACTAAATTCGCAACCGCATATGAAAAACATTAAAAAAATTAAGAAAATAAATAAATAAAATGAAATAGAAATTCTCTAGCAGCCAACAAAACTGCTTTCCTATGGAAAAAAAATACAAAAAAAACTTTGTTTCCTTAGAACCAAACTGTAACAACACTACTACTCATCAATTTAAATTTATTTTCATGCACTCAAATGCTCGTATAAAAGCGCAAAAACAAATACAAAAAAACCAAACGAAAAAAAAGTTATGAAATAAACACCTGAGTTTAAACCAAAAAAACAAGGTCATACAACAGATATACACTCAGGACATTAAGTTTCCCATATAATACATACATACTCACAAACACACTCAACATTCTAATTGGACATGTTTATGGTATAGGTAGGTAGGTAGGCAGGTACACAGTATAAAATCATAAATATTTTAATTTATTTTCAAGGATTTATACTAGAGACCCATATAGCCCTTTACCTTCATACTTATTGTGTGTTGGACAATCATCCACTCATCTACACAGACATTCATTTGTAGCAAATGACTTTATTATTGCCAATGTAAGTGGCAAAGAGAGAGAAAGAGAGAGTGGGATGGAGAGAGATATTAATGCCAATAACAGGCCATAAGAACAATACAAATATGGTCGTTAAGGTATGTAATTGTAGACTGTTTAATTACAGTTCGTTTGTCCTTTGTTTAACTACAATAACAAAAATATTAGAAGCAATTAGTAGACAATCGTATAATGTCAACTGCCTTGTAATAAATAATAAAAACAACAGAACAACAGAAAGTAACTCAATCAACAGCAATAACAGCAAAAATGTTCCGCAATATTAAATAACTTTTTCTAACAGAGTACTGTGGTTACGGATTTAAAACCAAATTTATGACAAGTGCCTTCAAACACAGAAACATATGTATGTATGTATGTTATGTAAATGGGGATTCAATCTTCGTATTGTCTTTGGGAAATTTTTTGTTAAGTAGAAGGTTCATGATTTGAGTTTGAAAATGAAATAAAGATTTGCCTGAACTACTGGAATTACACGGAACAATATTACTCTGCTACAACCGTAATATGACTCAGTTAATCAAGCACAACAATTCTGACTTAAGGAAGAAACTTAAAGTTTAGTAGTACGTTATGCAGTCGATCTGTAGTACAAAAAAATAACAATCTTTAGGGCTTCTTTCATATTGTTACGTTTTAACCTTTAAAATAAAAATAAATTTGTCTTTAGTTTTAATTAAATTCTTAATTGTTCGCATAATTCTGTGTGCCACTGTTCAATGTTTGTTTGTTATTCCTATTTGCACTCTGTTGCATAAACAATAACAATTACTAGTCAATTGTTCGACTGATCTTTGTAACGGAGATCTTCAAACACGATTACGCTCTTCAAACACACCGCATTTTCATACAAGATTGACTGAACTTTTACTCACCCAGTTGCCTGCTTTGCCTTGCCTTTTATATGGCAATGTAAACCGTCTGATGAATGTTCTTGAAAGCGAATATTTGTGGCTGCTCCTTTTCGACATCTCTATAAATATAAACATCATTGTTTCCATATATTTTTGTGGTATTTTTTGTTTACTTGTTTATCATTTTTTATGCTGTTGTTTTTTGCTATATTACGCAGTTCGATAATTTGTAAACAAGTTCTTTGTTTTTGTTTTTGTAGTTTTTGTTTATAATTTTAATATAAAACGATGTGAAAGAAAAACACCAGTATATAGATTTTTCCATTTTCGTAACAATATCCTCATTGAAATGTAGAGGATCTGGTATTTGTATACGCATTCCATTGGCACAAGGCACTAACATAAAAAGTTTCCTTATGACTTTTTAATATTCCTACTCGGAAAAAATTTAATAAGCTCTGGAGCACTCTGGCACCTGACTCTTATTTTCATTCCAACAAAATTGTCGAATGTAAGACGATAGCAAACTCCATGAGATCCAAGAGCATACAATGCATCCCAAAAGTTTCGAAAGGATTTTAGGTTGGTGGCATCATGGTCCAAACTTTTTTTTTATAACGACGGCCTGTATCGTATGATCTGAACACTAGCAACATGGGGTTTCAACAGGATATCACTATGTGCTACATACCTCATGCCACTGTGGATACTGTGCACGATTGATGCAAACTAAACACCGGGATCGTGAAATTCGATCCCCTGTTTGCGATGTTTTCTTATATCGCAGGTGTATGCAAATTAGCTACGAATCACAACGTTGTTCATTGCTAACATAACCCATCCCATCAGCCTGATTTATGCACCAGGATCATGGGAAATTGTATTTTTTGGAATGCGTTTTACCCAGGAAAGCCATGACGGTTATATCAGCTGTATTATCTTTGATTATCAAACACTTGTCGACTGAAAGTGTCTTCCTTCTGATGGTTTAAATTTCTTAATTACAGAAGTTTAATTGACACGAACTGTTATTAATTTAGAGGACTTAATGATACAGATTTTAAACTTAGTGTTCTTTAATTCAAATCTCACAAAAAAGAAAGGAAAAAAATGTTTTTGAAATCATGGTTGAAAATTAAAAAGAAGAACAACAGACCTCCTATATATCTTCAATTAATGATGCACTTCAATGCAACAATAATTAACAATTGTTCTATAAAAAAAAATTTTTCTAGAAAAAAAAATTATGGTGGAGAATTGCAACAAAACAAGATTTTAATCACGTGATTATTTTCACTGGCTGCCATTAAATCAACTCTTAAAATATCGATGCCAATTGCAAATATGGCAGTTTGCAAGCTTCGCATTCCTGCAGTGCCAATGCTTTTTTTATTATGAGAATAAAAAAAATTGTGATTTTCAACGCAATTGTGGCGATATGTTGCCATCGTTAGGTTTTCGTAGGTATAAAAAAGAATACAAAAGCATACGCATAACGTTTGGCATTGCAACGCAAAAAGTTGAAAAATTATGGAAGATTAATACACTGGGAGAAAAATAAGAACTATTTTTTTTTAAATATGCACAGTGTAATGGCTTCCTCAATTCCATCGGCTCTGAACTTTAACGTAAATTAAAGAATTTTCTTTTTTTTCGAGTTATTAAAACTTAAAAATACTGACTTCTTTAGTCTTTCTTTTGTTTCTTAATCTTTGGTTTTCAACACGCGCCAGGTCTGTAACGGACATGTTCGAAATGTTCATTATGCAACCAGCTGTGAGAGTACGGACAATCATAAAAAAACGTAAAATTTCAAGCATGTGTGCAACACACTTTCATAGTAAATAAATGAAACAATAAATAATGAAATGAAATTTTAAAAAATTTCATAAAATTTCCCATGAAACAACAAGAATTATTGTGCATGACTTATAGAATAAATGATAAAAGAGTGCACTTGGCACACAGCAAGACACAGACATCATTAAGTAGGGAATTTACTACAACTTCTATGTATTGGGTGTATAAGTTAAAAATGCGGAAATTCATAATAGATAATATTGTCTTAAACGTGGGCATTATTTGCAATCCTATTCAGTAACCTATGGGTCTTTATAAAGAGGAACCATTTCACATTGATGCTCAATAGCTTCGAAAAGATCGAATTTTGTGCCCACAAAACGTTATTATGTGAAAAGTTTTGTTTCAAATTAAAATGGAAAAAAAATTTGAATATTTTCTAAAGATTTCAACATGCAAGCAATAATTTGCATTGTTAAAGACGTAGTGATTTTGATACCCTCAGGTTAAATTAAAAAAAATGATTACGATAAATTGGAGACATTAGTCCATGATGATTTTTGGCAGAATTGTCAGAATTTTCAAAATTATTTAAAACCACTTAAGCAGTGATTTCAAAACCTTTAGAAAAACTAGAAATCACACAAAAGCAAGGTATCACACAAGACGAAATGCAAGATCATACAACAGACTTGGAATCACACGTGAGCAATCACACAAACGATATCACACAAGTCGTAAATGCTGCCTGAGTGTCATACAACAGACCAAAGAAAGGTCATTGCATTTACTCCACGTTGTAATGAGTTTAACAAATTCAAACACTATTTAAGGTTTCGCCTTACAATGTTACCAAAGTGTCAATCAGTCAGACGAGTGCAAACTTCCAAACTCTAAAGAAAACTTAAAAAAAATGACAGACATTGATCTCAGGAATATCAATTTATTTCGACTGTACTTTAGAAACCAATAGTCCGTAATCTGATCGATTAAAGGCTTAACGGAAACTGCCTATGGCCGGCATAATTAACCCAATAAATAACAATTTCTTCCAATTCTTAAATATTTCGCTCCCTGCATAGAATATCTGACGGCTAATTAGGGGTAAATTTGCCCTTCGTTACGCCAAATAGATAATGTCGCCTTCATGTCCAGAAAACCAAGCTAATACAACGCAATTTTAGTTGCCTTACGGGTTGAGTAGCTCTAGCTACACGAACACCATTTTCGTGGCGTCTGTGGTTGATTGAAGGGCTTTAAGAATAGTTTGACAGTCTTAAAGTATATTGATTTGGGTATCTTTTATTCTCGTAAGGACATATTCCCTCGAACATATTCCACTGGAATTATTCTAACTGGAATTAAGGTAGGTTAGTTTAGAGGACGTGTACTTGTCAATTAAGACGAGTACAGTGCCCGGTGGTCGAATTGACCCATTGTACAACGTCTTAGTTTAACCGTAGATCGAGCCTTAAAAAAACTTCATAATTCTAGCTTATGTTTCACTTTTGATACACACTTGTAGTACATGGAATTGTCACGATTATTGATAGATTTTATTAAAAAATTATAATATTTTAATTCATTTTAATAAAACTATTTATTTACTATTATTACATTTTATTTTCACTTTTATGAAATTTGAGCCAAAATTTTTGACATGATGTACATTGCAGCATGGTTTTTTAAGTAAAAATTAAACACTTCATGTCAGTTTGGTTTTATTTCTTTCTAAATGGTAATAATTTAACCCTGCTTTGTGTCGATTTATAAGTTTCCAATTGCTTAGATAGCAGCTTATTGTCACTCGCAGTTGAGGGCTGGCTGAAACCTGATGGTACAAACCATTCTTGTGATTCATTAGAAATATTTGTTGTCAACGTCATGTGAGGCAAAAAAGTTTCCCGTTGCAATAGAACATCGATTATGTTAATAACAATTTGCTCTCTTTGATTCCTCTCTGATTTCTCGGATACGGGTTTCCCCAAATACTGCTGTAAGTAGTTGATACGCACGTAGCATGTACTTGAATCTAAAACGGCCAATTCGACTTCAGTGGACCACGAAATTTATAACGACCATAAAATTCAATTAGTTACTAATCTACAGCGACAAAATTAAATATGAGTTGAAAAGGTAATAAAACAAAACAAAAGGAAAGAAAACATAAATTAATACCAAGCATTACTCCGTAAATCTCTTTATGAAGCTTGATTTATATAAATATCCTTAAATTAATTTCCCTAACAATCACTGTAAGTATTCCATCATTAAGTATAAAATTTCTATTAAAATCGCTGGAGGTAATTTTCATTTTCCACAATAAAACTTAAAAGTTTTTGAATTCTGTTGCTAAAAAATTTTAATTTGAGATGAAAATATACCAAAAAGGAACATAAAAACATAAGCATCATTATTTAAATATAATTTCTTTCATTTTCTTACCTTTTAGGCCAACAAAAAATTAAATTTTTAAAAAGCTTAAAAAAGGATATGTGGGCTGCTCTGAAAGTATGATAGCTAATCCCAAACTATTTATACAATATTATTTCCTACATAAAACTACAAGTTGTGTGATAAAAGTTTTATGAAAATGGTTAAAATTTTCTAAAAAAAAATTAAGATAAATATATATTTTTTTAGAAAAAAAATCCTTTTCATTCGAAATTCAAAAAAAGGCTTTAAGCATGATTATTAAAGGCTGCAAGACTTTCAGCTCATTTTTCGAAAAGGTGTAATAGGTGTAAATATATCATTATCAAAGCGAATGATTCTGTTATCTCATACGTACGTAGTTGACCGAAATATTATCATCTATAATAAAACATGGGACGAAACACATTTTTCTAATGTCTGTCTGTCACGTGATAGAAATATGAGAAGAGCAGTAAGAAAGACTCTACAAGATTTAAGGAAACAGCTACTAGCAATCTGCGTGAAAACTGGTAAAAATTTTTCATCCCAAACTACTAAAGTCAGTTTGTTCTGTTCCAAGTAGTACCATCTTTGGCGATAAACATCCTGTTGTCATGTTTGTTGCTGTTAATACTGTCTTCAGTTCATAAGACGAGCTTCTATTTTCTTCTTCTTCAAAGTCCTTAGCAGCAGGAATATTACATATATAATTAATATATAATCGGTCATTACAACCTTTCGTACTAAACAACGACTACTTCAATCAATATCAAGAACATATCAAGAATAGAAAATTCAATCTTTTCACTTTCGTCCCACACTTAACTTTCAATTCTTTCTCAAAAACCATAAATAATGTATTATTTACGATAAAACTTCACAAAATCTTTTAAATCTTAAAAGAATTACATACACAACACCAAAGAATCCCTAATAAAGTCGTATATATCAAAAATAATACATAAGCCAGAAATTTTTTTTATTTGGTTTAAAACAATGGCGATATCAATACTAACGAATTATAAAAATAGCAGGCATCTAACTTTTTCTGAATTAAAGTTATATTGTCTAAAAATTGAAATGTATCATTTTTGATACAAAGCTCGATCTACGGTTAATGTTAATTTTATATATGAGTGGTGGGACCTACAGTTTAAAGTCGACTCCGAACGACAGATTTTTAGGGAAACTTTTTTCATGGCAATTTTATTTACTCTCAGAGTTTTTGCCAGAAATATGCTGAGAGGAAGTCGCCGAAGAAATACTTTTTGTATTTTGTCTTGATGTCTGGCCTGCAGCTCGAATCCTGGCTTTTACGCCTAATAAGCCAACACACTACCTACTATACTACATCGACTTCAAAAACGGCTAGAATTACTGTCAAAATAATTGTCAGTAAATATTGAATTTGGCAAGTCTGAAACAGTTGAAATCCTTTACTATAAAATAGAGATCGCAGGCATGCGTCATTGAAAAATAACGCGAAATTTTCTCAAAGCACTATCCTTAACGACGTGCTGTTACAATTGTAGTCCCCGTAATCTAGTTTGTAGTATGTTGGCCACCACGGTTCAAACCCCATGTTAGATATCTCCAACAAAATGAAACGACTGCCTCTCAGCAGTTTTTTGGCAAAATCTCTGAAAGCAAAATAATTGCCATGAATAAGTTTCTCAAAAATCTAACGTTCTGAGTCGACTTTAAACTAAAGTTCCCGCCACTCATGTATAAAATTAACGCCCAAAGCATAAGTGGTGTGAGAAACTAGGTTGTAATCCTGACTGAAGGATTGTAATGACCAATTATGTATGTATGCATGTGCTGGTACAACTATGGAGAAACAAAAACGATTTGAGAAAACTAGAAATCGTTCACATCGTTTCCCAATCTTAACTTAGTTCGGATGCCTATAATGATTATGACAGGTGCAACCTGGCTATTCGTCAATGTCAATAAATTTACATTTATTTGTACTTGACAGCAATGAGAGTTACTAAGCAGTGCAACACAATCTCAGAGGACTTTACTCTCTGTTAGGAAAATTGAAGTGAATGCAAAAGGAAATTTACCAGGTTATGAGTTCATAAACATGTTTTTATTGCAGATTATTTGAGACTTATTGTTTTATATGATTTAGTTAATTATTCGAATTTCTTTTCTGCTTTTGAAGTAAATAATACTCTTAATTCGTCCTACTTTGTCGGCATTCGATACACCATTAAACTAGCCTTATATATAGTTATGTTCCTTAAAGCAATATAATAAAGTGTCGAAGTAAAATTAAATTCAAAATAATAATGCCGAATCCTTTCATAGTATAATAATAATGAGAAGAAGTCAAAAATAATAACACTTCTTCTTAATGCACTCTATAGACAAGCCAATTACTGTCTCATTATTAAAAAGCCATCAATAGGTTCAAGTGTTTTATTAGTAAGAAAAGCTAACGATTATGCTTTTCTATGTGAATGCCACTTGATATGCACAAAAATTTCTTTAATAACATACTTGTAGACTAACATACATACTTGTAGACTAAGTATGTTATTAAGATTTATGCATTGTATGTTGAAGCAAAAAACTATGACTAGAACTATGAAGAGCGTTCGCATACTCGCTATTGTTATTGAAAAGGATTAAGATTTCTAAACGGCTGCAGTTCTTCACAGAAAATTGTTAGTTTTATTAAATAAAACAACAAAAAAATTTTCTCTTCTTTGGATTTAATATTGTTACGAAAATGGAAAAATCTAGATACTGGTATACTGCTTTTACATCCTGTAATATTAAAATTGTAAACAAAAGCTACAAAAACAAAAACAAAAACAATGAACTTGTTTACAAATTATCGCACTGCGTAATATAACAACAAACACCAGCATAAAAAATGCTAAACAAGTAAACAGAAATATAACAACAAACACTACAAGAATAATGTAAACAATATGCACCAACAACAATAATGAAACAACGATGTTTACATTCGAGAAAGCGAAGCCACGAACATTCACCTTCAAGAACATTCATCAGACCTTTTACGTTACCATATAAAAGGCATGGCAAGGCAGGCAACTGAGTTGGTAAAAGTTGAGTCAGTCTTGTGTGAAGCCGCGGTCTATTTGAAGAGTGTAATCGTGGTTTGAAGATCTCCGTTACAAAAATCTATCGAACAATTGACTAGTAATTGTTATTGTTTATGCAAAAGAGTGCAAAGAGGAATAACCAACAAAGCAATTGTTGTTGTTTACATCAAGTTGTGAACAGTGGCACACAAAATTGTGCGAACAATAAAGAGTTTAATTAAAACTAAAGGCGAAATTTACTTTTATTTTATTTGCTTTTTTAAAAGGTAAAAACGAAACAATATCTATCGGTTTAAATTTCAACCATCGGTTATTTTGAATCTAACAATACTTATGTCATTCTGTTCTGTCATAAAAGTCAGTATAATATCCCCACTGAAGGTAATGAATTGAAAAACGTTGGGATTTATTGGGCCAACGAGAAACTGCACGATGATTCGATTTTACAAAAAAAAAGAAAAAAAAACATGTTTTTGGATGAAGGTCATTTTCATCTTGATGGATGCATTAATAATCAGACTCAAAAACCCACACGTGGTCTTACAGAAGCAAATGTATAAATTACGAATGACTGTTTGGGGCGGCTTGTGGAGCGGAGACATTATTGGCCCATATTTCTTTGAAAATGTGGACGGCTTAACCATTACGGTCAATGGAGGTACATTTCGCACCATGATGACCGATTTTTTTGTATCCGCTCTTCATGGTATTGATGTGAACGATGTTTGGTTTCAACAGGATTGTGCAACTTGCTACACATTTCATGCCACAATCGATTTATTGCGTCAAACGTTTGATGGCAGTTTAATTAGACGAAATGGTCAATGGGCGCTAAGAAACTGCTATTTGACACCATTGAACAATGCTCTGTAGGGCGCCGTTAAAGAAAAGTGATACGCCGACAAACGAAAGCTAATTGAGCATTTGAAGGCCAACATTTGTGATGTCATTGCGGAGATACATACACTTGTAAAAGTGCACGAAAATTAGTCTGATCAAATGAGGTCCTCTGAGGCCAGCTGCGGCAGCCATATAAATGAAATCATATTCCATTTCTAAACGGAACAATTGTACTTCACAACAAAAAAAATAAATTTGATTGTTTTTGTTTTAATGAATTTATAAAATTTAAACTTTTAAATGGCCCACCCTATATGTGAGTATGAGATGATGATGCAATATGTTTGGAGTATAAGTAAGCCAAATAAAACTGACTTTAATTAATTACTTTAAACCATCATTAATTTTAAATTAATCTTCAGTTGTATAAATTTTTTTCTTTTAATGTTTATAACAGCAAAACAAAAAAAAAATAAACAGAAAAACAAACAAACTCAAAGTGATAAATTATATTTTTATTACGAGTTTTATTGCTCATCCGAAAGACATAAAAACTTACATCCATAGACGGGTGTTATTAATGGTTATGCGGATATAGAAACATATGAGGGCAGTATTATACGAATACAGACACTTCTGCCATTAGTTTATCATATCAATCATGTATCGTTAATGTATATCGGCTCCTTCATTAAGCGCTTCATATCTATAAACTAAAATAACACAAAGTCTATGTCAGATATCATCAAAATTTTGTTTTCGCTTGAAGGACCAAATGTTGTCATTGTATACGGAATATATCTCAGCCACCGTCCGAGTTTCATCAAAATCCCACAAGAATAAAATCGCTCGACCTCAGCTTCATCCGAGATGAGCATGCTCTCAAATCGCTTATACAGAATATGCAAGGTGACGTGAGCTGTGTGACACATACATTCGTCCTTTTAAAATCGTATTCAAATCCAAGCGAAATGACGTGTATGAACATTGCGTAGTTTATGTAATCGTAAACCTACTACGTCATCAAACCAAAATCAATACCAAACAGTGAGTTTTTCAAGATGCATTGAATACTTTTAGATCTCATTTGGATTGGCATCGTATCAAATTCGATAATTTTGTTTGTCCATGTACGCCTTCTTCCAGAAGTGGGTCTGACCGCTGAAGACGATTTTTCAATGAAAATAGGCTCATGGGCCCATTTATCAAACACAGGTCATTGTCTACGTTCATCCATGGTGATTTGAGCAAAATAGACTGTATAAATGACAACTAATTTGACGTATGTAGCTTCAACAGAATGATAGTTAGGAACTATCAAAGTTCGCAAGTGCCAGTTCAAAGACCTGACATTACATTTGCATTTTGTACAGTGATGCCGCGTATAGCCTGATATGTAGCATGATATTTCAGGTAAATACAATGTTATTGCAGGTCTTTACTGGCAAGTGAGGTGGACTGACAAATTAATTCCAAATATAGTTGTATAAATTCTGCCTAAGCTAACGCAGCCAATTGCTGGAAGACAGTTTCGCTGACACAATTTCGCTAACTTATTGAAGTTATTTACATCATTTAAATATGACAGGACAATAATATCATATAATCAGGTCAATAAATAAGGTATGCTAAAGGGACAACCTCAGCTTACTCCACCTACTTGTACTATACAGTAGGTCAGTTGATATATGATGGAGGACTTGGTTTTAGTGTGGTCCACTGAAACTATGCGATTCTAATTTCTTGCTAAAGTGAAGGGATTTGCAGAAATTTTTGTAAAGCTTAATTGTCTGCCATCTAGATTACTTTCCAGACAATGTGTCGCAATTATCGCTTTGCGCTCTGAGCACGCCTACATCATCTCTAAGGGCTTTCATGTTCTCAGTTAAATGGACAACACATCGTGTGAACTTAAACTGGATAAAAGATTTCATAATAAAATTACAAGCTCCAGTTCTCCGACATGGTCATCTTTGGAGGTTCTGTAGAATTTGCAACCTTCAGGTCTGGTTGGCATCTGTCACCTGTCGTACTACAATTATCTGATATGGTTACAGGGACTTCCCGGGCAAAAACAATTACAATTAAATGCATACATACATACCCACCGAAGTACATACATACACTGGCACATGCTTGTGTTGTTCACAAATTACTCAGACGCCTTGAATATACCATCAAATAAATAAAATAGCAGCAGGTATTAAGAAGTTTTTAACAAAATACTGATACTCTATAAACAGTTGAAAGCCATAAGGTATAATGACACTTAATATTGTACATAGTAAATGGCACCATATGCGAGGGTTGGTTGAAAATGTTTACTATACTGAAACATTAAAAAATTCAATTAAGTTTGTTTGTTATTTAGTGATTGTTAATCGAATACTTGTATACTTAATATAATAAACTTCTCACACTACCCTCTTATTGAAAGCAATGTAAGAATGTATAGTCTCCTATCAATACGCATACTATGCAAGATAACAGCTTACATTATATAACAGGCACATTTTCCATTACAAAATGTCTGTCTGTCTGTCTGTCTGTCTGTCTGTCTGTCTTTTCGTTGGCCTGTTTGTCTGTCTGTTTAACAATGCATAGGAGACAAATTAAATTTACTTACTGTTCTGCCATACACATATACCTATTATACATACACATACACATACACATACATATAAAAGAAGAGGAATTATTAGTATCATCTCATCATCATTGTAAAATATTTGAAATGTTTTTGAAGAGCATGAAAGCAAAGTCTGCTTACAACAGCCCGCCTGTTGTAAAGATGTACTGTGCAGATGGGAAAACTTGAAAATTTTATTTATTTTTACAGCCCTCTTAACTTTATTG
This sequence comes from Sarcophaga subvicina, assembly GCA_936449025.2. Lineage (NCBI taxonomy): Eukaryota > Metazoa > Arthropoda > Insecta > Diptera > Sarcophagidae > Sarcophaga > Sarcophaga subvicina. Next base: position 31,991,601 of record OW388081.2, read on the forward strand.
AAACGACTTTAAGTAAGATGATCTAACGCACAAATATAATCTTAAATAAAGAATTTTTTTTAATTATTTATATTGTTTAACCAAAAAAGAAAAGAAAAGAATTTTTTTAATTTTCTTTAAGTTTAAACTTTTCTGCTGATGACGGCAAAGAAATTTGATATAAAAAATAAAATTTTTTTTTTAATTTATACGCATAATAGTATATCAATTTGTAATTAGGAGCCCCCTATAGTGACAATCAATTACAAACAAAGTGTTTCCTGTTAATACACTTTCATTAAAGTGATGCCAAAAACAATAATTTCTTCACGTCAAAGCGTTTGTCAACTACGCAGTAATTTTCAATAAATTCACTACAAAGAAAAAGAAATTCTTAAATATTTAATTGAGTTCAAGTTAATCTATATTCGACTTCAATAAAATTTTTGTCTCGTGAAATCTTTTGATGACTTGCAAAACCATTTTCATTTTTCAAAGGAAATAGAAAAAAGAGACGGCATATCTTCCACACATTATTGAGTAGATAGGTAAGTAGGTTAAGGAACTACCATATCAACCATAGGGATTTCAAGGCCACATCTCTATCGTTATACATTGAAACCATGATGTCCACTTGTTGTACTTTAACCATTAACAAATGCGCAGTAAAAACTTCCTTAAACTTCTTCTAGTCAACTCTTCTGGGATAAAATAAGTGTGGTGAAGCATCCTTTCTAAAATACCAATTTCCCGAGCTTATACAGGCTGGGCAATCACTCAAAAAGTTTTTATTCGTTTCGATGTGCTCCATGCATGCCCAGCTTTCGTTAATACCTACCATGTCTATGCCATTTAAATGTATACATCAAGCGGTGTATTTTAGGCTATATGAGGTCTTCGCTTCGCTTGCCGTTACCAAAAGGGAGGATTTTAACGGGCAGATTAATTGTTTTTCATTATTATAAGTGGACGATAAGGTAGAAGTGAGCGTTAAACTAAAGGGAGGATCATCCCACTTTTAACTGTTAAAGTCAAGTATATGTTTGAACTTGTCATATTATTTTCAATATGACAACTTCAAATATAAACAAAATGAGCAAATACAACAAAAAAGAAGCCCATTTTGCCACTGCGTTTAAAAAAACTTTTTTAATTGCGCAGTGTTAACCACATTGCTCCGGCACTGCTATATTTTTGAAAAAATTAACTTTATTTTATCTGTAGGTTGTAACAACGAAAAGAAGTTAAAGGTAACTTTAAAGTTCACTTTAGCTAAAGTTAACTTTAACTAAAGCCAACTTTAACGGCAAGTTGTAATAATGGCACTTACAGTGACAAACTTCTGTGCTCTTCTCTTTTTTACTTGTAGTTACAGCTCCTGCAAGAATAACTAGAAGTGATTTACGACAAATCGGCTTCCACATATGTAGGTCTATAATGGGCTAGATTTATCTGGAATAATTTTATTTAACCATCTTTTCTCACAGAAGAATTCATAGGTGCGTCAATTATATCATATCAAAGGTCATGATAGTCATTGCATGGACTGATATTAGATTTCTGTGAGTAACGTTATCAGGCTATTAATGCTATGAAAACGGTGTTGCCTGGCACTGTACAGATTGTTACACTCAAGATATTGCCAGTACAACGTATAATTCTATTAACTTGTTGAAGTGCTTTTGTACTTGAAATATCAGTTCAAACGAAACGAAAAGAAAGTCCCTGGAAAAATAAAATATTAATTGAGCATTAAAATTAAAAGTTTAAAAGGCAATTCAACTTTTATTGAACCATATGTAATTCCATACATACATTATTTATTAAGTTTAATATCGAAATATCAAGATTTTAACTCAAAACTTTATTGAATTCGACAACAAAAAGAAAAATTGACTTTTCTCCTTCATAAGCATATTTCCACTTCAAATTATAATGACTGCAAGATTACATACACGTGTCTATATACATACATATGTATATAAAAATGATTTAAGAATGTTAAAGAAAATAGAAAAGATGAGTTCTACTTAACGAAACAAAAGAGCGGCAAAATAACTGTATTCATTAAGAAAACAAAAATGAACGCGGGGTTCTACTCTCACCAGTTGTGGTCTAATTAGTGACTTAATTATTTAATCTTGCAACAGCAATATTCTGGATGTGGTAACAAGCAGCCAACTGAAAATGGTTGTCATTAAAATTGTTAACAAATAAGCCAACAAACTGTTTTCATAACTGTTTTAGTAGGTTATTATTTTATTTGCCAACACAATATTTATATTCATATCATGATCAAATTATTCGTAATATATGCGACCCTTTACTAATACAATAACATACGATAACTTATAACATTACTGTTATAATATTAGAACCATGTCAGGGTTACTTACGCTAGTAACAACAATAAGCATACATATTTATTTGCAACACGTTGCAGCAATAGTAACATGAAAGAATATCAAGAATGTCTACATAGTACCCTACACTGAGTTAAAGAGTTTCATTGTTCTTTGAATAAAATAAACAAAACATGGCTATATAAACACTTATTATCAGGAATTGTTGCCAGAGCATTACATTTGTAAAAAATAATAAACTGTTTAATTTCTATTTATTCAAGAAAGTTAGTCTGGCAATTGTTTAAAAAGCGTATAACATTTTATTTAACGCTTAAACTTTAAACGCCATTTCTTATTGGTAAACCAACTAGAGGCAGAGACTAGCTTAATCAATGCTTCTAATAAGAAATTTAAGAAATCTAAATTCCGTAGGTCACAGCAAAACATTACGTCATTGATATTCATACAGATTTTAAAAATTAAAAGCTGAAATCAAACATCGTGCAAATATGCTCAATCAATTTAAAGATTTTGCCACAGAAATTAATAAATCGTTGGCTTAAGATACGTTTAGATTTGTCCCACAGTTAAGGAATAAATTAAAGTCTATTGATTGATTAAAAACCTATCGCATTGGTATGGATTTTAACTTGAAAACAAATCATGATATTAGTCATTCAGTTTTTACAGATATGAACCTTATAGAACATGCTTTAGCATCCAAGTATTTAAATGACTTTCCACGTTGCTAGTGTATGACAATGGCAATGTGTTCAGTGAATATTTGTACAGTATGTACTGCGTTAATGGCAGTGGTAGTCTTTCAGTGGCAACAATGAAATTAAAAAATATGAAGTGAAACTGATAGTCTTCAAGGAAAACAAATCAATAGGGTTTCTCACAATACAATATGATCTTTATGGCCGGTGATAATGCAGCAATTGACAATGAGAGTAAAACTAAGATAACAACGTGGATATCTTCCACACAACCTAAGACAGCTTTGCCGGTTGAACAGAAGTTGAAGACAAAATATCACCAACACATAAATACAATGATATTTAAAGTCAAAAGAAATGGTGGTGGTGCTAAAACTTTTAGTTTCGATCAACATTTCCCACACATTCAATCGCAAGCTGATGTTGGTGCATAACAATAAAATATCTGAGGCTCAGGACACATATCATCATCGAATTAATTTGTACTCCGACAGCGAGTAAAGCACAAAATTCTTTTAAAAATTGCAACAATTTCATTAAATTTTTGGCATGAAATGCAATTGAAAATATGTTCAATAAATATTTTTCATTTAGGCGCCTTCCAAACGTCAATGTTCTAGGAGTAACTACGTGACATCAAAAACGCCAAAGAAAACGAATGCCAAATTGCATAGGGTCTTTTAAAGCGCTTTCTATCTTGTAATGTAAATAAAATAAAGTGTGTGTTTGAAAACATCCAGAGTGCTGCTACAGCGAGTTAAGTACAAAATTCTTTTAAGAATTCCAACAATTTCGTTATAATTTAGGTATGAATCTCAACTGGAAATTCAAACAACAAATATTTTTTATTTAGGCGTCTTTCAAACGTCAAATTTCGAAGTTAAATTCATTCAGATTAAGTGAAGCTTAAAGTCTATTACTTAATTGTTCACTACAATACTTTCGACAGGATAACAACTTATCTTCTCATACCACTCATCTCGTGTGTGATAATTTTATCAATGAGAAGCGGAATCTACAGTTTAATGTCGACTCCGAACGGAAAATTTTTGGCAATTTTTATTTACTCCCAGAGTTTGCGCCAGAAGGCTGCTGAGAGGAAGTCGCCGAAGAAATATTTTTAAATATTTTTTTTATCGAGGAGATATTTGAGCCAGGGGTTGAACCGCGGTCTAACGTCTAGTAAACCAAAATACGATCTACTAGACTATGGCGCCTACTTCAATTATTTGTTTAAAATACGAAAAGTTTTGAACCACTACAGTATGCCATCACTAATATACGATTAAATATCGTCAATAAAAATAAAAATGTCAAATATAAACGCTTCCTATCTTGATATGTAAATAAAATACAATGTTTGTTAGAAAACATCCAAAATTTTTGGTCTAATGCATAGATAAAGCTCGAATTTTACTGATGGCATAAAATATTTTGGGTTTGAGGATCGCTGTAGTTTGTGGTTTATTTGAATGCGCCAGTGATTAAAGAAAACTTTGCAAGAAAAAGTCTAACCAAGACAAATCGTACGAACTTGATGGCTAGTCAACATCAGCTTTAAGTGAAATGGCAATGCCCTCAAATTGCTTGTGCAAAATATCGAATTTGTTGTAAGCTGTGTGGATTGCAGCATCTTTCTGCTTAAATCACTTGTTACTGGTGTTCAGATCAAGCAATTTAGGTTGAAAAAAAGTTGATAATCATTGTGTGATTGCTGTTGACAGTGATGACTTGGAGCACATCGTCCCTGTTAGAAGAGTACTTAATCTGTGACAGTTTATTTTGAAGGAATCAGAAGGATAATAAAATGTACTTTATACGTTACATAAAGGATTTACATGAGGGTAGCTTTTATTTTCAGACAATTTCGCTTTTTATTTCTTTTATTTACCAGGCCGTTTATTTATTTATTTATTTATTTATTTATTTATTTATTTATTTATTTATTTATTTATTTATTTGTTCAAAACAATACAACAAGGATAAATCTTTTTGATTACAGTATTGCTTAGCAATTGTTCCTAACATTTATTCAGAAACATTAATTCTAACTAAATTAACATAATTTAACATAAAAATCAATTTAAAAAGAAAAGAAACTTAAAATTTAAGAAAAAACGGAAATTTAAGTAAAGAAAGAGAAAAAGAAACATTATTATCACAAAAGTATTAAAAAAGGATATCACAATTATAATAAAACTAAGGGGAAACAAATTTACAAAAATTAGAGAATATTAACTAAGTAAAGTGCCTGAAAATAGCAGTTTTGAAATGCTTTGCATTGCTGATCATTTGTATTTGAGGGGGAAGTTGGTTCCAGAGACGAATGGAGTGAATAAAAAAATGTTGTTGAGAAATGGCCCTGTTATATTTCATAGAGTTTATCCTGTTCCCTCTATTCGACCTAGAAAATATTAATCTCTCATACATGTAGAAATAGCAGAGTCCGGCAATTCAATAAATTGTCAAAAGTGACATTATAAATTAGTCGGGCAAAATGCGATATGCTACTATTTCTCCTGATGCCAAAAATGTATCGTGCTGTAGCGTTGTAAGTTACGTTAAGTCTTCGTCTACTAACTGCATCGCAGCTAGCAAACAGCTCACATCCGTACATAAGACTCGGTAGTAAATATGTCTTGGCTAATAGCATTCGAATATTAGTTGGTGTAAAATAATGTGACATCCAGAGATTTCGAAGCATCGCAAAAGTTTTTCCACAGTTCATTTTTACGTGATCCGACCAATTTAGTTCTCTATTCAGAGTTACGCCAAGACTTTTAGCCATTCTAACAAATCCTATATTCGATCCATTAATTTGAATTGGTGGTAGATTCGAGATAAAATTTTCAGGTGTTCCAATCAGTAACGCCATTGATTTGTTGGGATTTATGCTTAGACCATTTGCAGATGCCCATAAATAAATTTGATTCAAATCCTGATTTATCAAACGGATGCAGTTGGTAGCATCACTAGCATTACAACCCATGTATAGCTGCACGTCATCAGCATACATGTGTATGTAGCATAAACCGAGTACAACAATGGGCCAAGTATAGAGCCCTGTGGCACACCTCTTGGCATTGAACAGCTCCTGGATATGACTGAGTTATGGCTAACGCTTTGACTTCTGTCGCCTAGATAGGAGGAAATCAGTTTTAGTGCTGTTGAGGAAAAATTTCACATATATTTCAGTTTAAGTTTCAATATGCAATGATGGACAGTGTCAAATGCTTTAGAATGATTTTCAATTGATTTTCAGACAATTTCGCTTTATGATATTAGTTATAAAACGACGATATATAAAAATGGAAAAAGAATTTCTCAATTTATATGTCCTTTAAAAATTGCAATCTGTAACGGATGTATTATTTTATACGGGATAAAAATTGTTCAAGTTGTTACAAACATCCTTACAACCACAATATACCCGAACTATTAGTGGTAGAGTGACGTATAAAATGATAAATAAATAAACAATTTCATTAGAATAAATTGAAATGTTAAGTATGCTGCAAGAACGGAGGGAGGAAGAGAGAGAGAGAGAGAGAGAGCAACGAACGTATGACACAAAAAATATGTAAAAAACTGTATTTTATTATTAAGACCTCTAAAATAACACAAATAATATATTGCAGGGAATACAAAAACAAAAAAAAAAAAAGAACGAACAAGAATTGAAATGAAAATGTGAAATATGGAAACGAACTCCAACATATGTATGTGTTCCATTTACTGTACGGGTAGATGCCATTCGTTGTAGTATAACTGGTTGCCTCAGTGTGCCATTGGATATGTTTCGTAAGGATATAGAAATAAAATAAAAGAAAATATAGAAATTCTAATGACAAATATTATGTAAATTTTATTCTCCATTTACTATGTATGAAAATTGATGTGGTATCATTTCTATTATTATACAAAAAAATTTATTGAGTTTATAGCAAAAAAATAAATTTAAATACTGTTGGAATACTTACAAAATGGCATAACTTCTGTATGGAAATTATTTGTGTAAGAAAAATAATTGTTTGGAGAAATGCCATCTATAATACAGCTACAGAAGAGAGCAATACAATAGTATAGCAACCATATTTGGTGTTCATTCAATGACAAATAAGTTATGACAAGCACTATCGGTAAAAATATAGCACATATACAAAAGCGGTCAGCAGTCTTAGGTTTAAGGGTTTCCAAATGGGACTTACAAACATAGATTCTTGATAATGGTCATCTGCTCCGTTGTCAAACTAGTTGTCATCTATATAGTCAGACATACATAATTGGCCATTACAACCCTTCAGTCAGGATTACGACCTAGCTTCTCACACCACTCATGTTGTGTGTGTTAATTTCGTACATGAGTGGCGGGACCTACAGTAAAATTTTTGGAGAAAATTTTCATGGCAATTTTTCATTTACACTCAGAGTTAGTGCCATAAATCTGCTGAGAGGAAGTCGCCGAAGAAATATTTTTTCATATTTCGTTTTGATGTCTGACCTGTGGTTTGAACCGTGGCCTTACGTCTAATAGGCTAACACACTACCTACTGTACTACGGCGACTTCTTATCTATTTAGTCTGTTCTGCCAAACCCCCAGGGATGACCATAGAACTCGAAGTGTGTAGACTTAATGTTCTCTGCGGCAGAGATCACATACAAGCATTTTCGCGAAGTGGCCCATTTCTGGATGAATGGGTACATCAACAAACAAAATTGTGGAATATGGCTTCTATTTCATACCGAAAAAGTCATTGTTTGAAATGCTTTCAGTCACGTCAGTTCATATATTTTTTTTTTTTTTTTGAAACGATGGCCAAGTCATCAGTATGTACGGTGAACACTACGGGTCAATGACTACCAACTTCTTTACATCTAAGTTGGATGATCTAAACACTAACGACATGTGACTTAAGCAGGATAATACTACGTGCCACATTTAATAGTTTGCACGAAAACTTTGAGGGCATAGCCATTTCACGTAAAAGTAATGTGAACTAGCCACATAGTTCGTGCGTTTTGACTTCGTTAAACTTTTTCTTGTAAGGTTTTATTAAGTCCCAGGTGTATGCAAAAATAAAACACAAACTACAACGGTCTTCCAAGCCAAAATAAATGATGCCAACGACCAAATTCAAACTTTATCTATGCACCAGAATAAAAAAACTTTGGATGATTTCAACAACACACTTTATTTTATTTACATTACAAGATAGAAAGCGCTTTAAAAGACCCTATGCATTTGGCATTCGTTTTCTTTGATGTTTTTGATGTCACGTAGTTACTCCTAGAACATTGACGTTTGGAAGCCGCCTAAATGAAAAATATTTATTGAACATATTTTCAATTGCATTTCATGCCAAAAATTTGACGAAATTGTCGCAATTCTTAAAAGAATTTTGTACTTAACCCGCTGTAGCAGTGCAAAGTAATTCGATGATGATATATGTCCTGAGCCTCAGAAACTTTATTGTTATGTAGCAACATCGGCTTGCGATTGAATATGTGCGATCGAAACTATGATCGAAACTAAAAGTTTTAGCACCACCACCATTTCTTTTGACTTTAAATATCATTGTATTTATTTGTTGGTGATATTTTGTGTTCACCTTCTGTTCAACCGGCAAAGCTGTCTTAGAGTGTGTGGAATATATCCACGTTGATATCTTAGTTTCACTCTCATTGTCAATTGCTGCATTATCACCGGCCATAAAGATCATATTGTATTGTGAGAAACCCTATTGATTTGTTTTCCTTGAAGACTATCAGTTTCACTTCATATTTTTTAATTTCATTGTTGCCACTGTTGAATGAAAGACTACCACTGCCATTAACGCAGTACATACTGTACAAATATTCACTGAACACACTGCCATTGTCATACACTAGCAACGTGGAAAGTCATTTAAATACTTGGATGGTAAAGCATGTTCTATAAGGTTCATATCTGTAAAAACTGAATGGCTAATATCATGATTTGTTTTCAAGTTAAAATCCATACCAATGCGATAGGTTTTTAATCAATCAATAGACTTTAATTTATTCCTTAACTGTGTGACAAATCTAAACGTATTTTAAGCCAACGATTTATTAGTTTCTGTGGCAAAATCTTTAAATTGATTGAGCATATTTGCACGATGTTTAATTTCGGCTTTTAATTTTTAAAATCTGTATGAATATCAATGACGTAATATTTTGCTGTGACCTACGGAATTTAAGAAATCTATATTAGAAGCATTGATTAAGCTAGTCTCTGCCTCTAGTTGGTTTACCAATAAGAAATGGCGTTTAAAGTTTAAGCGTTAAATAAAATGTTATACGCTATTTAAACAACTAACGGAAGAACGTCTTTGAATATATAGAAAATAGAGAGTTTTGTTATAAAATATTTTCGCTTTGGGTCAAACGGAAGTTTATTTTCTGTCCATGTTTTGTAGTACAATATTTACATTGAAGAATCAACTGCAATGTATGTATTTAAGAATTTCAGTAGCAAACCTCACCATAAATTATACACAAGCGTTCTCGTCTGTAGTGTACTGAGGAAAAGAAAAAATATTTTTATATATGATCACGTATATCCTATACATAACACACATCATTTCATTAGAAATGGGGGATTTTTATTTGTCATAATAATGCTTGAATATGATTAATTCGAGTCCTATAAAGGCATGTACAAGACAGGAAGTGACAAAAATGAAAATAAATTGAATCCCAGTAACAATTCCTTATTGTTACAGAAAAATCGAAAGCAGATTATTAAATACAGAATTTAATTTAATAAAAAAATAATAATTTATGTTCACTACACTGTGCTGCAAAAACCGAAAAGATTTGGTAGTGATTTTATATATAATACCTACGTATTGTTTAAGTTCATAGAAAATGAGTTTGGTAGACCATTTCGTCTCGAATTTAATTTTTTGGAAAAATGAAAGAAACTGAAAATGTTTTTTACCTGCCTGCTAAAAGAACAAAAACATCGTCTTTTATATGGAATATTTTACGATATGTTGTGTACGGATACTCTGATGAGACACGTTTACATTGCTTCATTCTTCAGACATTCATTCATTCATTCATTGCTTCATTCTTCAGGACAGTCAATGCAATGAACTGAATAAAGAGCCTCATGTCATGCAAAGAGAGGAAAAAGTTATATCTGTTTCGTCAATCTGTACGCAATTTCAAGCGATCCAGGCCTAATTCAGTTCTTTAAAAGGATGGAAACACTTCCTTACCAGCTGCCAATTTACTAAACATGAATCCAGTATTCTACCCTGTGTCAGCCTTTGTTTCGATTATAAATCACTTCAGGCACCTGAAAGATACAAAAGTCCCGACTGAGTTCCATTCTTTGCAATTAGAGAAAATATCATCAAATCTTCCAGCATAAACAAGAATCCGAAAATAACTTGTCTCAGGAAATTTCTTGAGGCCTTTGTTCAAACCCTAGGTCAGATATCAAAACGAACATATGAAGAAAATATTTCTTCGGCGGCTTCATCTCAGCAGTCTTCTGGCAAAAACTCTGAGAGTAAAAGAAATTGCCATGAAAAGTTTCTTACAAATCTGTCGTTCGCAGTCGACCTTTAATTGTAGATCCAGCCACTTATGGATAAAATTAACACACACACCATGGGTGGTGTGAGCAACTAGGTTGTAATCCTGTCTAAAGGGTTAAAATGGGTCTGATTGATTCATGGCATTGGCTGACATTTGCTTCAGTGTCAATTAAGCGCACAGACGTTGTTGTCTATGGTCGTCAATAGTGATTTGGCAAAACAGACTGAATAAATGACAACTATATTGACAGATGTAGCTTCACCAAGAATACTTATGATGTAGCTTTCGCTTACTGAATGAGCGCTCGAGTTATGATATTAAAAAAAATATTCCTTTCGACGACCCTTTCTGAACATTCTTCTGGCAAAAGCTCTGAAAGTTATCTAATTGCCTTGAAAAGACCTCTCGACTTAAACTATAGGTCCCATCACTCACGAATTAGATTAACACAGACAACAAGGATCCTGGCTTAGGCGGTAATTCAGACGTAATGGTATGTACAGTCAGCGTCAAAAGAAACAGTACATTAAAAAAATATACATTAATAAATTACCGTTATTTTTATATTAAAATTGTTTCATTGCCAGTTTTTAAAATTGAAATAAAAAAAATTGAAAAAAATTTCGAAATTTTTTCGAGAACTCTCCTCAAGCGGTTAAGTTTGGTGATTGTTAGAATCTTATCCTTAGCGTACAGTTTCTTTTGACGCTCACTGTATGTATGAAACAAACGTTTGTTGTTTGTTCGTTTCCACTTTTCATAAACTCTTATGGCTGTTGTATAATTTGTATTCAACTTTCGTATTTCAAAAAAAAAAAAAACTTTCTCTCATAATTAAAACTTATTATCCTTAATCCTTACACTGCAGGATTATCATTCATTTACAAATAATCGTTAAAGTTAAGTGTTGCTTATTTTTTTTTCTTGTTTTTGTTGTATCATGAAATTAACAAAAATGTTGTGAAAAGCCAAAATACCAAAGGTTATACAGAAATTGCGTTATTGTGTCTTCGTTATCGCTGACAGCATCAAATGTAATTTAAAACGAAATAGATTGGATGGTATGGTAACGTTAGTGGATTCTATACAAATGGAAGAGTTGTTAAAAACTACGTTTTGATGGCCAAAAAGAAACAAAAAAAAAACAAATTTCGTTAGTACAAGCCTCAAGAGCATTTCTGCTGTAAAGTGGCATTTACAAGAACAAGTATTTTTTTATGGTTTGCATGATTAAATCCGATTTCGTAGTCCCAATGGTTGAATGGTGGTTGAATGTAAAATTTTTAATTGCATTGGTACTGTGAAAAGCAATAACAATTTGCAGTTGTTTTAAAAGTTGAACATGCTCAAAGGCATTCGGTATTTGATTAAGACAATATGTTAATCGAATTTATAACAGAGCATTATATAGCAGTGTGACTAAGTAATGTTGTCGGCATGTAAAAAATTCATATGCACTGTATGCACACATGTTTGAAAAAGAATACTCTACAGAGTTTTCACGTAAACAATGATTCTTCAATTGGAAGTCAAAAGAAACCAAAAAAATTAAAAAATAATAAAATAAAATCATTATTTCCAATTTATTTTCAATTTATAAGGGACATTTAATTACATGGTTTCGTTTTACAGAACGTAAAAAAAAGAAAGTAGATAGTCGCCGTGGTCTAGTGGGTAGTGTGTTGGCTTACTAGACGTAAAGCCCGGGTTCGTATCCCAGGTCAGACATCAAAATTAAATATGAAAAAATATTTCTTCGGCGACTTCCTCTCAGCAGATTTCTGGCAAAAACTCTGAGAATAAAATAAACCTGCCATGAAAAAGGTCCTCAAAAATCTGTCGTTCGGAGTAGACGCTAAACTGTAGGTTCCGCCACTCACGTATAAAATTAACACACACAACATGAGTGGTGTGAGAAGCTAGGCCGTAATCCTGACTGAAGGGTTGTACTGGCCAATTATGTATGTATGTATGTAAAAAAAAGAAATGAAATTACTTTGAAGAAGTTTTGTGTGTTTCCAATCATAATTGTTTGTTTAAATTTGACATTTGAAATGTCATTAAAACTCAATTAAAGTACTTTTGTAAATTGCTATTGAATTTCATTTTGTTGTAAACGATATTATTTTTAAATTTTTTTTTTAATTTTAATTTTAAATTTAATTTTCTTTTATAAGCTAAAATACTCTGAAATTCTTTGATATTAAGGACAAAACATGCTTGAGTACAATTTTTATTTGAAATTTTTATTGAAAATTAATTAACGAATGAAATACACACTTAATATTGTCATCAAAGATTCTTTACAACATTTTTCTTTTTTTTCGAAAAATTCATGGTTTTTTAACGAAGCATTGGATCAAGCACTTTATATCATATTTCCCAACCAAGTGAAGGCAATTTTATTTGGGTCATATGAGATGTATGTGATCTGGAATTAACGTGATACAACTCAATACTTTCTTTAATATGATAAATCTTTAACTATTTAGGTTGCGAAGTCTAGTAGGTAGTGTGTTAGCTTATTAGACGTGAAGCCTCGGTTCAAAACATAGGTCAGACATCTCCAACTAAAGGAAACATTAAAGATATTTCCTCGGCGACTTCCTCTCAGAAGATTTCTGGAAAAAACTGTGAGAGTAAATAAAAATTGCCATGAAAAGTTTCTCCCAACAATCTGTTGTTCGGAGGACTAAAATTAACACATACAACATAAGTGGTGTGAGCAGCTAGGTCGTAATCCTGAATGAAGTATTGTAATCAGCAATCATGTATAGTATGTATGTATATATTTACGTGGCGACATATTACCGTTTAAATCCATACTCCTCTTTAGAATAGATTTCTATCCGCCTCTGTTTTGTTCGCTCTCTTTTTTGATGTTCCGTTCCTTCGGGATATATATCATATGATTTGCTCTCTGTAAATAGCCAAGCTCGCTCAGTGTTGTTCGTTGACACATGTGACTTTATTTATATCTCCGCACAACATATAAAGATTTCATGCATTTGACAATGGATCTCTTCTTTGGTTCTAATAAGTCAACATATCAGGGAAAACAGTCGCCTCTAAAAAACTCCAAGCAATATTTGCTTACGCAAGTAGCCGTACTTCAGCACTATTAAACATCACAGGCTATACAAATATTTGTATACTTCTACAGTCAATTGCACCAAAATCTGTCTGTCTGCAATATCACGTAGCTTTTTTTTAACAGAATATTGGAGAGGTCACGAGGTCGATCAGCCTGAGATCTTGGTTGGTATAAAGAGTTTCAAACAGTTTTTTTTTCCAATTTGATATGATAATCCTATGATAAACCTACCTATTGATTTAAGCTTTGAAGGTATGCCAACCAAGTTGCTGTAGTCTAAAGTGTTGGCTTATTAGACGAAAGACCCTGGTTCAACACCTATTGGGTTGTTCGGAATATAATTTCGTTTTGTTTTTTTTGGAAATGAAAGACAGTTTTCGTATAATATCAATCAAGTGGTCATAAACTGTTGAATTTGATAAATTTAACCTCAATCCGATCTGACGTGTTGTTATTCGCCGGTTCACATCCACTAATGTCTTCATCGTGTCTTTATTAGCTTCAACCGGCCTTCCCGAACGTGATGCATCTTCGACGTTAAAATTGCCTTAACGAAATTTAGCGAACCAGTTCTGGCACTGGCGTACTGTCAACACACCTTCTTCATACACATCGGGCAATTTCTTTCTGTCTTGAACAGGATTTTTACCCTTTCTGTAGTAAATCAGTAAGATATGTCGAAAATGTTACTTATCGCTCACCATATTTAAATGTCAACAACCAAAAACTACTGCGTAGAATTAATTGGAATTTTTCACACACAAGCCTTGCTATATGAGCTCTCAAAGCATATACAAAGAATACAATTAAATCCTCTATCGGCAGAAAACGAAATTACTTTCCGAACAACATAATAAATCACACATCTCCAAACAAAACGAAATATGAAAAATGTTTCTTTCGCAAACTTTCTCTCAATAGTCTCAGTCTACAGTCTCTCTCAACTGTAGGTCTCCCCCAATTATTAATAAATTTAACACACGCAACATAAGTAATGTGAAAAGCTAGGTTGTAATCCTGAGTAATGAGGTGTAGTAACCAAATATGTAAGTAAGTAGGTTGGTATACCTATCTCGTATCGAATAGATAAATGCGATGTCAATACGCCTTTCATGGTATTTTTATACATATGTATGTATGTACGGTATATTAGCCAAGTAGAGATTAGAATTTCTCATAAGTTGTAATCATAAGTTGTAATTCCCTTTAAATACCAACAAACATTGTATATTAGACAAGTAGAGGTTAGAATTTCTCTATTTTTAGTAGCTTTTATGTTATAATTCCCTTTAAATACCAACAAACACTTAATGTAGCTTCGTTGTCCCATCAATTCAAAATTTTGCTGTCGGATATTTGTATACCACTTTTTGATTTAAAATTTTCGTTATTAACAATTCTCTGGATTTCATATCGGCATTACTGAGAACTACACCAGAATGCTGATTTAATTTAAATATTTTCAGAATCATTCATTTGTGGTTACATACATATGTAACGTTCAACCTGTGGCTGACAATTTTCGAAGAAAAGGTAATGACTGTTGTCTTCTTTGCTATGCGATGCTTTTAAGCCATTTTTCTTAATTAAATAAACGTGTTTGTTTCGTTTCTTTTAACTTTAACTTTTCGTTAACTTTTTATAACTGGCAGTGTTTTATTTCGGTCGTGGTAACAACATATCGTATGGTGACTGCACACATCATATGAGTTGAAATTAAAATCAAATTATATGTACATACGGTAGTATGTACCTTAAGCATTCAAATTTCTTTTTTGTAAAAATATGTTTAAAATGATTACGTTGGTGGAGAAATCAATAAAATTCATTTCAAATTACATGAGCACTGAACACACTCAATTAAATAGCAAGAAATCTATAAAAAGAAAAAAATTTTTAAATATATTTTGTGGCACATAAAAAAAATCAGAGGAGTGATTGTACTTCTTTCTTTTCATCAAACATTTTCAACACATACGGTTATTGGACCTGGAAACCTCAACAAGATTTGCTTAAGGAATCATAGCAAGATACCAAGCATCTCATCTTATTTTTAATTTTTTTTTTTTACCTCAATTCCTACCAAGTCTTCTGAACTATCACTCGATCGATCAAGCCTTCAATAAGAAAATTTTTGTGTTTTTAAGCATTTTTTTTTGGTAGACATACACAAATGTTCCAGTTCTTGAATGTGCTATATTCTCATTTCATGTATTCCTGATATGCGCGTACATAAATACATATATGCACCGAAAATTATGTCAGGAATTTTTTTCAATTGTTTCCCTACAGTTGACTTTTGACACAAAAACTCAGCATCATAGAATGGTACTGAATCTATGATCTGATGTTATGGCCTGCCTTTGGCCAGTAGTTTCGTTTAACTGAACTTCATTTCTTTCAATATTATTTCAGGCCCTAGAAATTATTATTGTTGCGCATACAATCTATTGTATAGCCACCAATTGATCTATTGTACTGCCTTTAACCTTTATAGAACATCCCAATAATGTTTTCCCAACTAAGTCATGCTCTTACTCCTTAAGAATATTATACGCTGTCTCTAAGGACAACTCCCTGTTTAAAAAGCATTTATTTTTAAATGCTTTAACGCTATACATGATCCAAACATGTGTTTCAAAGGTTGTTTAACCACATCATAACTTGTAGTGATTTGGATTACGAAAAAGATATGCTTTAAGTTCAAAATGCCTGTTCGAAAAACTAGTTGCTATTCTCATGCATACTCCCAAAGAGTATGATACAGGATTTAAACCTCTTCCACCCATAATTATCAATCAAAAGTTTCAATTGTCTCCAACATGTCTCACTTAAGTAAGGTTTTTGCTTGTCTCTAACTAGCCTGTTGTCGCGCAGTCCACTCTCTCGAAAAGTGATGGCCTCATTAGCACAGTAAAGCTGCCTACCAAGCTTATTTGCTGGCTCAAGGGCTTCAATTCCCATGAGACCTGGGATCCACCGGGTGCCCTGGCTCGGCCATTTCATTCGGATGGAAGTGAATGCTCTTGATTCGAGACGGGTATTTAATGCGTAGAGAACTACCTTGTCTTAGTTAGAAGGACAAATCGAGGAAGTCATGTCATCGATTGATATGATCAACTGACGAAGGCCGGCAAGAAGTATGATGGCGCCATGAAAGATGTGTTAAGGCAGGCCGAAATCCGTTTATCGGTTTGTTAATGGCCAATTAATTGATTCAACTAGGAGCTAAGCGTTCAAATTACATCATACCTACCAAATGGTATTGCTATGTCTCGTTCCCTTTCGTCTGTGCTCAAACTGTATTGATCACATCTTTCAAGGACATTCTACTCGAAGAATACTCGCTTGATTTTCTATAGGTTCTGAATATCACACTGTGGAACTGAATATTACCACTTCTGTCCCTCTATCTGTTCAAATGTTAGTCCTATTGTAAGAGGAGGCTATCATCAGCACAATCTGTCAGGCCAATAGGCTAACTTATGTAATAGACCTTTAAACCTTTTGCTTATACTAACCAAAGTTACAATGGCTTTGTATACATACATACATTCATAATTGGTCATTACAAGCCTTCAGTCAGGATTACAGCCTAGTTTCTCCTAACACTTCAGCTGTGTATGTTAATTTTATACATGAGTGGCGGCACCTACAGTTTAAAGTCGACTCCGAATGCCAGATTTTTTGAGAACCTCTTCACGGAAATGTTATTTTACTCTCAGATTTTTTGCCAGAAATCTGCTGAAAGGAAGTCGCCTTAGAAATATTTTTTCATATTTCGTTTTGTTGGAATGTCTAACCCGGGGTTTGAACCGTGGTCTTATGTCTAATAAGCCAACACACTACCTACTACGGCGACTTGCATATATAACGGATTGAAATACAAGAGAGCGTCCAACAGTCAAACAGAGAGACTATTTAAACATTCTAAAGAACAAATTCATTAAAATTTTGGAAGAATTAAGAACTTCTAATGGTCATTACTTCCAACATGTCAATGAACCCAATCATACAGCTGCCAATGTGAACATATGATTTGCCTACCAAAGCCCCCACAGGCTTAATACTATTGCACAAAGTTCCGATATGACTGCAAGAGACTATTTAGTAGATCATTTGGAAGAACAGTTACGTAGTCGCTAAACCTCAAACAAAAGTTTACCGAAAAACCTGCTCATGAGTGCATGGAAGCAAATATTACCAAAAAACACTAAACAAAACTGTTACATTCAATGCCAAATATGTAGGTTAAATGGTGTGCTTGACCTTTAGGGATATCCTACTAAATATATAGGAGATAACATTTTCATATATTAGGCCTTTGAATTTTAAATTTACTCTAACTTTTTCTTGGTGTTATCCATGGATTCATCAGAAACTTTTCCTTATTTTGCTTTTGTTTTGTAAAAAACATTAAAAATGTTTTTGTTTCATAATAAAACAGAAATAAATTAAAAACTTTAATATTTATACGAACGTTTGCAACAAATTCATTAAATTGCTAAAATGTATTGAGGTACTAAGACTTTTGCTGTCCACTGTATATAGATAGACTCATAGTAGAAATTTGAATGATTCGATTAATAATATCATCATGATCTATTTAAAGAAGTCTTTAAAAACATGATAACTTCAAAACCTACCGAAAGGAAAATATTTTTATTTCAAGTTTTAATTCAATTAACTTTTTCTTATCAGTAGAAACTGAAATATCATTTCAAATAACAAAGTTATTCAATTGGAAAATAATTGTTTTAATTTGTAATACAAAATGTTTATTAATAAAACAGCAACAAAACTTGATGATTGAACTCTTAAAGCTGTTTCTGAAAACCTTTAAAGGAAAGAAGAAAACAAAACACCATTTCAACAGACAACTCCAAAATGCCAAATTTTAAAAAGCTTAACAATGATGAAAAAAAAAATAGAAAAACTTTTAACGCATCTGTGAACGACAGGTGAAGTACTTCACATGAAACACTTGCATTGAAACAAAGGACATCAAAAATTAATTGGTGACTATGAGACACTCTAGTAGCATCACTCAAAGCTACAAACGAATGCCCCTGCTGCTGACAGTGTGCTAAAAATAGATTTTATTTTTGAATACTTCTATTGAACACTTCTCAACAAAAAAGAGTACGTGGAGAATGTAGAAATAGCGAGTGAATGAATTCATTTTTTCTGCAGGCATTTATTGTAACATCGCATCAAAAAAAAAAAATACGTTCTTATCAAAGTTTCATGGGATATTTCGAATGTTTAATGCTTTTATAAATATTTGCACTTACTTTTGCTTTTAGCTTTTAACGAAATTCGCCGTATGTACGTGTGTTACAAAGAAATAATTATTTTTTCTTACTTTTTTGTTTTAATGTTTGGAAATACAATATAAAAGTCATGTGATTATTATTGTATATTACACCAGCTCAGACCTACGCGCATACATAGAGGATTTAAATTCATTATTATGCTCTGAGCCAGTGTTGCAAAACTGACATTTTGAAATGGTACTGAACTATAACTGAAAAAGTACTTTTTTGCATCAAATGGTACTTTATACTATATATATATAACTATAACTAACTAACTTCTCCCACCACTTATTTTGTGTGTGTTAATTTTATACGTGAGTGGCGGGGCCTACTGTTTAGAGTGGACTACGAACGCCAAATTTTTGAGAAACTTTATCGTGGCAATTTTATTTACTCTCAGAGTTTTTCCTTCTGCCAAAAAAAGTCGCCCTAGAAATATTTTTTCATATTTCGTTTTAATGGAGATGTCTGCGCAGGGGGTTTGAATCGTTACCTACCTACTAGACTATTTATTTATTTATATTTAATATACATGCAGGACAAAAACAGCAGATTCGGAACGTAACAAAATGTAAAAGCCCCGTTTAGTCAAACGTTCGTTTATATAATAGAAAAGAAGAGCAATGCAAATGCTTAGCGAAATTACATTACGGTTCGGCAAGCGTTTTCCTTACTTTTCATAATCTAAGAACGAACTTACGTTCCGTTTACGTTTGGCTAACCGGGGCTAAAGCCTAATACTACCTTTAGAATTGCGTTGAACATGTTGCTAATGCATTATTAGTTGAAAAGCGCAAGACATAAAATATGTAATAATAAATAAGTACTTTTGAAAAGATGTAGTACTGAAAAAAGTACAAAAATACTGAATTTTTCAACACTGCTCTCAGCTGAGTTTTAGAATTTCAAATTGAGATGAAAAAAAATTAATTTAAAGGGAAAACTTTTCCTCTTTCTTAAAACAATTCACATGGATGGATGTAATAAATTCATATTCAGAGTGTACGGGTAAAAGTAATTTACGTTGAATTGTAAAATTAAAATCCTAAAAAATTCCTTGAAATGTAAATAACTAAAAAACAAACAAAACAATATTAAATAAGAAGAAACTCTAATACAGGAATTATAAAAAAGAAAACTGCCTCCATATTGTTTTCAAATAATTAAAGTTTTAAAATCTCTTAATTGCTCATGGTTAAATCGAAATAAAACAAAGTGTATGTTTAAGGTATTATGACAATTTTTTATTCGTTTGAAGGCCAATTGATGCCGTTATGTGTGAAATATAATATCGGCCACGATTTCCATGAATCTGGCATATAAATCAGTCATAATTTGAGCGATGGCATGGATTACGCTGTTTTTAAGAACCTCTGTGGTTTGTGGCCAATTTCCATTTCCATTTCCTGCCATTGAAGAAAATCCCACAAGATAAAGTTCAACAGAGGGAATTTGCACGATCTCGGTGGCCAGTTGTTATCACTTCCACTTGCGACAACTGTTTAGCACATAGCGCCATCCAGTTGTAACAAATATTGTTGGTATCCAGTTCATCCATTTCAAATCAAATAAAGTTGGTTATCATCGACCTGTAGTCCTGTAGTGTTTACAGTGATGGCCTGGCCAATTTCGTTCTTAAGGGAATATGAACCAATGACATACTCTGTACGCGTTGAACGCTCTTGAATCTAATGTGTATTGTTATCTTTCCATATTTAGCAATTTTAATTATTCACGTACTCATGCAGAAATAGTTTTCATCGCTAAAAATTATACTTTGTGCAGTAAATTGCCCGAACAGAAAGAAGAAACAGTCTGATAAAACAATTTTTTTTAGTAGGTGCTGTTCAATGCTATATTATATCGTACTTGACAGATATAGCTTCAACAATGTGATCGTCAGCAATTGTGAAAATTCGCAAATGCCAATTATAAGATCCGATATTTAGCCATATGAAGCTAAGTACACTCTGGGCAAAGTGAATCTAATAGTCAGGAGGCAACAGGCTCACTCTCAATTGGATTCTATGTCACGACGGCTCTTAAGTGGGTAGATTCTAAGCCTTTCTATGGCGTGAGAAGAGATATTTGAAAGGGCATATTCGCCAAATGGGTTCGAGAGAATACAGACTTTTATTCGGAGATTACAATACTCCTAATACTTTATTAGGACCAGAAACTTTCAATGAAATGAGCAGTGATGCTTGGGAGGGGTATACTCCGTGAATGGGTTTGAGAAAACAAAAGAGTGTACATCAGAGTATCCTGATAACCGTGAGCTGTAGGCTCAAAGGATATGAACACTGAACTACATTCTGAACTTTCTTGGGTAATAGGTTTGAAAATAGTCATTATAGGAATATCCATTACATACATACATCCATACATAGTTGGTAATTACAACCCTTCAATCAGGATTACGACCTAGATTCTCATTGCATTCATGTTGGGTGTGTTAATTTTATACATGAGTGGTGGTACCTACAGTTTAATGTCGACTCGGAACGATAGATTTTTGAGAAACTTTTTATTATTCGCAGAGTTTTTTTCCTGAAATCTGCTGAGACAAAGTCGCCGCAGAGATATTTTTTTCATATTTCGTTTAATTGGAGACGTCTGACCAGGGGTTTGAACCGAGGCTTCATGACTAATAAACCAACACACTACCTACCAGACTACGGCGAGTTCATCCATTACGCTGCCATTAAACTGAGGCAATATCATAAGTTCTCAGTACTCTAGCAGCTCTATATGTCAATAAAAATAATAAAAAAAATATGGAGACACAAAGAGAATAAATATAATTTTTTCTGAAAACCTGTTTTAATTTAAAATATCACGACATTTATGATACAACCTACTCTGTTCAACTATGTGGACTTAAGTGATTATGATAACAAACAGAATATACGTAAAAATAACAGGTGCGTAACACCGTAGTAGAAGATCATTCAATTTTAAATATCAATGACAAAACAGACGATAAACAATGAATATTTAGGCAGGGTTTTTACGTCGCCTAATATTTGCAAAAGTTTTCATTGAATACAACCATGAATTATGAATCCATGAGTATATATTTTTGTTATTTTTATAAAATTTATAGGGCTGGCTTAAGGGTTTTTGGAAATTTTCGTTTACAAAAAATAATTACCCTTTTCAAAACAAAACAAAAAGAAAAAATATTGATATGCAGTAAAAGTTTTACAATTTTTAAAATGTGATTTTATTAGGAAATAGGAATACTGAGTGAATTCCATTTTTAAACATTTTCCTAATGGATTTTCAAAATTGCATGTCTATCGTAATTCATTAACAAAATATTTTTTTTTTTTAATTTATTTGTCTGCTTATTTTTGTTTGAATTGATCAGCATCATTTAATTGTATTAAATAAACATTTTAATTTATTGTACATGACATTTTGCATACACGTTCCATCCAATACAATGTTTTTCTACACGTAATCAAATAAAATTTAATTTGTTTATCATGTAAAGTATTTAACATGATGTGCGTGCATTGAGAGTTGCATGCATTAAATTTTAATTAAAATTCTATTTTTAATTAAATATTCAATTTTGTTTATGTGGCATATATTAAAAAAAAATACTCAATTAAAGGGTTCAGGTATATGTTACACTAAATTTACAACAAGTGTGGAAATGCCACAATTCTGATGATAAGGCATTACGCCTTACATGAAATTTTTATGGCTTTTTCTTAGAGATGTTTTTATATCTCATTGAGGAGGCATTGGATTTCGGATCAAAACTCAAGATTTGTTACTATTCATTTCCAGAAACCAAAGATTTCAAAACAAGAAAAAAAAAAGTTTCGCACGGCGTTAAATATCACATCATTTTGGAGACCAATTCACATGAAAATTTCTTGAAATAATTTGTTTAAGAAATTGTTGTTGCCATAAGGCGACGGTTGGCGCTATCCAACATTTTCTTTCCAGACAGTTGCTCGTTGTGAGTGCATTTGTTTCTAATTTCTCGTCCCCAAATTCCACAATTTTGTGTAATTCACTAAGCCATTCAGAGGAAAACGCGTTTCATTCAAAATGAATCTTTTTTTTTCGGAAAATTGGCGTCAACATCACTTTATCACGTTTTCACTGAATGAATTGCCAGCATTTACCACGGCCTACAACTGAACTTTATACGCATTAAGGTGGAGGTGTTAAGAGCTATTACGAACTGATGTTTTGTGGTTTGCTTGGTAAGAGAAGCAGTGACAGAACATACACTCAGTTGTTCATAATAAAGTCAGATTCTTTAGTTATTTTTAAGACTCTTCGAATGTTTGGCAAACTAAATGCAATACAGTAGTTCTTAGGATAACTTTCTAAATTTTTCTTATAATTTTTCAAATTTATAATCCGGTATTCTTGTAGTCGCTGTAGTATAGTAGGTAGTGTATTGACTTATTAGACGTGAGGTCTAAGTTCAAACTCCAGGTCAGACATCACAACGATAATATAAAAAAATATTTTTATTTCGGCGACTTCCTCTCAGCAGATTTCTGGCAAAAATTCTGAGAGTAAAATAAAATTGCTCTGAAAATGTTCCCTAAAAATCTGTCTTTCGGAATCGACTTTAAACGGTAGGTCTCTCTACTCGTGTATTCTTTCATAAAGCGCTCCGTTTTCAATTAGTTAAGAGAGGTGAAACGACTGTACATCTACAATATTCGTCTTGCAAACCATTTGAGTTTTATTTTATAGTCTTAAAATATCTCATAATCACACAATGTCACTGCTTCGACATTAACTAGCTTCAATTTGTCTTACCCAGAGATGTCTACAGGTCTACTTTTCAAAGAAAACCATGTTAAACGTGTTCGTTTTGACTTATTATCCTGAAATTAATGATTTTTTCTCATTTTTCTTTTGCCAGGATTATGATTTCTTCACCCAACCATTAATTGCTCAAAAACAAAAAGAATTTCTTTTTTTAGTGGCCTTAGTTTTTATGTAATAAAATTTGCTTCAAACATGATAAACTAAATAAATAAAAGAAGAACAAGAAAGATATAATCATGAAAGCCATAATATAGGATGAAAATAAATTTTGTAATAAAATTTTTTTTATTTCATTTCACATTCAACTTTTCGTTTCTGGCCTTCTTTTTTCAATTTCGTAAAGATTTTTTAGTGTTTTTGTTTTTTTATTCATAAATATTGTAGCCACACACTCAAATGTTCATAAAAATGCTATAATCAGTGGATGTGAGCATATAGAACTGGAAATTGTTGAAAAGGTTTTACAAAACACAAAGTGTTGGAGGCCATATACTGTATAATACAAGCATGAGTAACAAATATTAAGAAATCCATTTAAACACACTCATACATATAGTCTCGTACATGGAATACAGGGTGAATCAAAGAAATATGTATATCTAGGGGAAGGAATAAAAAAAATAAGTAAGGCTTTCAATGAATCCTTATTAATTTACTTCCACAATACTTAACCTAAACATATTCGAGAGGGGAGATGCTAGCCTTTAAGACGGTATACATAAACATTTTGTTCAAACTTATACGTTATGAGTTTTGATGGGTTAAACTTGGAAAATATTATTTTTTTTTCTTATTTTTTTTTAAATTTAGCGTTTCTTAATTGCAAAATTTAATTAAAAAATATAAAATAAGTGATGATATTCTGAAAGTGGTTTATACTGTGAAGAGATTGGCGCTTCGTTTGATCAAATCGGACAAAAATTACCGTAGTTATTATTGAAATAGTATAACAGTCGTGTTATATTTTTTAAATGTATATGTCATCTTATCAAATGAACTTTCAGTTCAAAAATTTTAAAAGTTTTTGGATTTTTAAATTTCTGTTTCAATTTCACCTTTGGGCGACTAACAGAAGTCGGCTAATATTTGTATTATTTTGCAAATAATTTTATTTCGCTTTGTGCAAACATTGGCCAACTTCTGGTAGTCGATTAAACGTAAAATTGACACATTTTCCAACAAACAATCAAGATCCATCAAAAATTCATTAAAAAAGTTTTGAACTGAAAGTTCTTTTGAAAAAAATGTATATGAAAAATATAACATGACTGAAAAACTCTTTCAAGCTCCTCACAAGATTTGTTTTATATTTTTTAATTAAAGTGCATTTGTCAAGTTTACTTCATCAAACCTCATAGAATATTATGTTGCATAATATATACATATATGTATGTATACTATGTTAAAGGCCCATCCCTTCCCTTTCTAAGAAAGTTTAAATTTTGGATATCGGTTCAGAAATGTGTGTGTAATCAATAATTTTGTGCTTAAAGTCCAAATAAACAGTTCTTGTTAAATAAAACAAGCTTGGAGTGTTCTAGAAATATAAAAAAATATATTTTTGAGTTCTACTCAACAAAACTCACAACCTACCTACTATGTCATTAGCTGGGTGTATATCATTTTTTTTTTATAACTTAACTTAATTATTAGTCAGTAAACAAAGTAGCACTGCACTCACCATAACAACATTCTTTAAAAGTTAGGTAGCAATTTTATGGTCCTAGGACCCAAATCAACAGACCAATCACCCGATTTGTTGATTAATGGAATTAAATTACCATAAGCAAAATCACGGGTTATTAATTTAGCTTTTTAAGGTACCCCTTTCTCGAAGGGACATGGATTGCTTAATAACATAAAAACAGGTATAAATAGTTAAAACTCACTACAAATGTACCGATTCAAACTGAAATGGTTATATCATATTTTAAACTTGAATTTTAATCCCACTGACCTGGGGTTTGAACTCTGGCCTCACGTCTAATAAGCCAACATACCTACACACTACGGCCATTTGTACAATCGTCAATGTGGAATTTTCGTTTATTCACGTGTCTATTAAGACAATAATGCAAGTTCATTGCATAAGTTAATGAGTCATTACACTTCTTTAGTCAGGAAGATGACCGAGCTTTGCCGACTGACAAACTTTACATGGAAATATTATTTATTTTCTGCCAGAAGTAGAATTCTGAAAAGTAGTCATCGAAATAATATTTTTTCATATTTCGTGTTGTACGAGATGACTAAGCTGGAGTCTGAGTCACGGGCTATCATCTAATAAGCCAGCATACAGCCTACTTAGAGTGTTCTTCAGTCAATAACAATATATTCATCCTTGTTTATTTGTCATTCATGGACCCAAACTCTTGCACAAACTGTTGAACGTACTTGGCATACCGGCCCAATACTCTAAACACGCGCTGCTTGTTTCTATGTCTGCAAGGAGTTAAGCAAACAAATTTAAACTTTCTTTTAAGCTCCCCTATACATATACGCCTTTGGTTGTTGTTTGCTGGGCTGGTTGATTTTCTTGTTTTGCTTGCGTTACATGAATAAAATGTCTTTCTTTTCAGACCAAAACATGTAACATGTTAAAGGATTTCGTAAAACGAAAACAAAAAAAAAAAACAAAATAAAACAAAAAAAGGCTGGAAAATATCCATTGTGCAGTGGTTAGAAAAATATGGAAAAATACTCGAAACATGTGTCCGTTAAAGTGAAAGTATGAGTGAAAGCAACGGAAAGAAAGCTGAAAAATAAACAACAGCAAGAACAACATTTCAGAAAATAGATTGCATGAATAATGACAGGAAAATTTCAATGAAATGTAGAACATTCATTAATTTCTATGCCATGTTAAATCTCTGTAGGTTTAAACTTTTTTTTATTTCTTTAAATTAAATACAAGAAAAAAATCAAAATAAGACAACAACAACAACAAGCATAATATACGTGTCTTGTTGTTTGTTTGTTTAAATATCACAAGGCTTTATTCAATGTTGAATCCATGTAACAGAGATTTTAATTTAATTTCCAAATGCCGTAATTATATTGGGTCCGCCATCTAACGTTTTTTTTTTAACTAGTGCTTATTTCGTGAATGATAATACTTAGCTCATGTCTGAATTGGCAGATAATTGGTTTTATCCTTCCGCTGAACGAATATGGTTGTGTATACGCTTGAACAACGCTGGGAAATATTGCGACA
Organism: Sarcophaga subvicina; assembly: GCA_936449025.2. Taxonomy (NCBI): domain Eukaryota; kingdom Metazoa; phylum Arthropoda; class Insecta; order Diptera; family Sarcophagidae; genus Sarcophaga; species Sarcophaga subvicina. Next base: position 32,018,649 of record OW388081.2, read on the forward strand.
TTACTTCGAAAATCATGGTAATGTTGCAGAATGTGTGCGAAAATTGTATACGTATTTTGGAAGAAGAGAAGCACCATCAGCTCCGTATGTTCGTTATCTTGTGAAAAAAGTGAAAGAGACTGGCATCCTCATCGATAAACCAAAGCGTGAAAAGCCAAAAACAGTGCTTACACCCGAGAATATTGCTGCTGTGGCAGCTTGTTTAAGCGCCATCAACATCAATCCACCGTCGTTATCAACAATTGAACATTTCAGAGACATCATCGAGACGAATTTTGCACAAAGACCTTGATATGACGCCATACAAAGTCCAATTGGTTCAGGAGTTGAAGTCAATTGACCATCCAATGCGTTTTCGCTTCGCTAAGTGGGCCTGCGATCGACGTACAGAAGATGCCGATTTTGGGAAAAAATCATCTTTTCAGATGAAGCTCATTTTGGTCTTGGCGGGTATGTAAACAAGCAAAATTGTCGCGTTTGGGGCACAGAAAACTCGCACGCATACATTGAAAAGCCGACGCACCCAAAACGAGTCACTGTTGGGTGCGGATTTTGGTGCAGAGGCACAATTGTGCCATTTTTCTTCGAAAATGAGCAAGGAGTGGCCGTTACAGTCAATGGCAATCGTTATCGGGCCATGTTGAATGAATTTTTGTTCACAAAAATTGAAGAGAAGGATATTGGCAACATTTGGTTTCAACAGGACGGCGCTACGTGCCACACAGCCGAAGCTACACTCGATGTTTTGCGCCCTGTTTTTGAAGATCATTGAAAGTCGCAGAGCTGATGTCGTTTGGCCACCTCGGAGTTGCGATTTGACACCGGTGGACTATTATTTGTGGGGTGCCGTCAAAGATAAGTGTTACGCCGACGAGCCAGAGACAATTGACGCTTTAAAGGACAATATTCGTGAAGCCATTGGTGAAATACAGCTGCACACAATCGATAATGTGCTTAAAAATTGGACCGATCGTGTAGGCTACTGCATGGCCAGCCGAGGCAGCCATTTGAATGAAATTATTTTCCATTATTAACCGGAAGGATTGTACTTTCAAATAAAAAAATAAATTTGAGAAAATAATCAGTAGTTTTTTTAAAGCATTTTCAAAAAAAAAATTGGCGGAAAAAGGATGAGTACAAGTAACAATAATTGTTAGTTTTTTAAAACGCATTTTCTCGCCTTTCTATCAGCTTCATAAATCCCTCGTTGTAAATCTCCAGTAGTTTAGGGTCTTCAAACTGTTAAACTAATATTAGTCAATTCATTAAAAGTGGATATCAAATTAAAGTTCCACAAACAAAAATCATTCCGTTGATTAATTTTAATTGATATTTCTGTATTGGGGGAAGTACAAAAGGAAATTTATCAAGGTTTCAGGGTATGAATCCGATTTAACAGAGCTATTAGCCGTGCCTTGTACATTTCGATAAGTGCGTAAAAATAATTACCCACGTTTATCTTTTGCAAATGTGGTGCGATAGTCATTTTCATTAACGATCTTCTTTCTTTAACTTCTAATCGTATATACTATTCTGCAGAGATTGAGCCGAAAAGGCTTAAAAAGAATGACACTCTCACATCCGACCTACAGTTAATCTCCGGATGACGTCGTATGAATAGGTTTGATATTAACGTGCAAAAAACGCAATGCTGTTTATCAACACAGAAACGCAGACATAAAATTGCCTCATCTGTAGCTATGGGTGGTGTAAATATTAATACCTCAGACGCCCTTGAAGATCTGGGCATAAAAGTTCTGTGTTATGTTGGCTGGAACTGGCACATTTTTCATGTGCCAAAAGATTTATTTGATCTGCTTACTTTTTACACCACTTATATACGACCGAGAATGCAATGCAAGTCTATTGTATGGGCTGGTGCCTCAAAGTCTGTTTTTAAACTTCTCGACCTTAAAGAGGAAACGGCAAAGATGCTCATTAGTGATGGTAGACAATTCAATTCTATCGATTTATTAGAGCATCGTTGCAATGTGGCTTGTATTTCACTGTTCTAAGGCTACTACAAGAGATTTTTCAATAGCGAGATAAAGGGATATGTTCTCGAAAATCGTATATTTTACGTAGCACCAATGATATTTGTGGAACGTGGAATTTAGCATTTTATAATCTTAAGCATACTCTTTAGTATTGCTTTGTATAAAAGATATCCTAATTGACCGATGCCTAACACCTTGAAATCTAAAAAGACAAGATGTAAGGATAACGCCTGATCCTACAGTTAATACTATAATAAGTCTAGTTAACCTAGGGGATGACAACCCTCCAATTTGTACTCGGTGCATAAGTTGTCAATGGTATCTTTTGGTGCTTTACCCAGGTCTGTATGTAGATATGTCATATCCTTTCATGAACCTATATATCTTACATGTCCATACAACCATGAGGTGGTCAATAACTTCGTTTATTTGGGATTTAAATAAATATTCGTTCTGAAATCAAATATGTGAGCTACACATTTGCAATTGGGTTAAGCATTGAAAACGAATTGAGTCATAAAAGTGTTCTCAAATATAAACTTAAACGTTGTAGTCTAGTTGGTATTGTCTATGTTGCTTTATTAGACATGAGGCTACGATTCAAATCCTAGGCCATTCTTTATTGTCCGCACAATTCCGTGTGCCACTGTTCACAACTTGATGTAAACAACAACAATTTGCTTTGTTTAATATTCTTCTTTACACTCTTCTGCGTAAACAATAACAATTGTTCGTTAGATCTTTATAACGGAGATCTTCAAACCACGATTATTCTCATCACACGCAACGCGTCTTCACACAAAACTGACTGAATTTTTACTGATCCCGTTGCCTGCTTTGTCTTGCCTTTTATATCGCAGTCTGATTAATGTTCTTGAAGGAAAATAACTTTGCCTTCGCGAAATCTCTATAAATGTAAACATGTTGTTTAAGTTATTGTTGTTTGTGCATTTTGTTTATGTTTGTCCTTGCAGTGTTGTTGTTATGTTTTTGTTTATTCATTGATCATGTAAACAAACCCTTTGCTTTTGTAACTTTTGTTTATCATTTTAATGTTAAACTATGCAACACCATTTCAATTTTCGTAACAGTATGCCAAAAACCTAATACTACTCTAAACAGACACGTTTTTAAAACATTTCTTGAAAATGTGAAATGTGCCCGAAGCCTTAACGTTGTAAATCTAAAATAAGTTGTATAAAGTCTACGAAATATTTTACCCTTGCCAGATCGTAGAAATTTGCGCTCAAAAGAAATGTATAAATTTTCTCAAAATAGTACACTTGGAAACTTCTTTTTCACTTTTTACCACCCTATTGAAGGTTTCTTACCTCAACTTTCTTTAACCCAAACATTAACTCTTAAACTTTTGATGGCCAACAACTTTCTGGCAACAATACAGAGTTTGCAATATAATTACATTCCCAGTAAACCAAACCTACGTTGCGTATACGTGTCATGTGACAATTTTTTTTTTTATTGCTCATACGTAAATATGTGTGTATGGAGTTCATAACCATACAGCGTTTGTAATTGTAGTACCAAGTAAAAGTTTTCGTAAATTATAATTAAAATCAACATGTGTTAATTAGTGTTAATAAATGTTATAAGTTTTGTATTATGTAAAGGTAAAGTTTTCGTAAATGTTTCAGAGCTTCACAGAGCGGCGTAATGGTGATCTTGTTCGGGCACTTAAATTGTTTAGAAAAGCACACAACGCTCTCCTCTATAATCTATGCAAAAGCGGCGTCAACAGACTTCCTGTGCCATTATGAACCTGTAGTTTAGTTTTATCACACATTTTCCTCTGTCACTTTGTATTCGTATGTTGTATATAAATTGAACGATTTTTAATTCATACCAAAATAATTTAATTAAGGCATGTAAAGTTTTCGAAATAATAAGTAACACAGGAAACTGTGTTGTAACCACTTCGCAGTGCTTTTAATCAAAATTAAATCAAGATGCTACGTTTCTAATTAAGATGGGTTACTTCCTTTAGAATTACAGCCAAAACTTCTTTGTGATATTACTGCTGTAAGTGTGTGCTGTAAGAGTGATAATTTGAAATAGAATTAAAACAGCAAACGAAAAACAAATAGTTTGTCTGATAAAGTAACAAAATTTTCGTGATGCATTGTTTTTGTCACATTAGGTAGCAAATTATTTTTGAAGGTGTGTTACAAAGAAAATTATTTTCAATGTAATTGAATACAGAACTCTTAATGGAAGTAATTATTTATGAGATTAATGCTGGAATTTTCCACAAAACATGTAGTAACCACGACATTCTAACTGACACGCGTTGAAACAACTCGTATATCAGGCACTTCTTCTGCAAGATCTGCTCTAGAAACTGTATTGAATTCAAATTCTTGTTAAGCAATGGACACTATAGCAATGTTTACAAGGAGAAGTTCGAGATTCAGCAAACGGCATCATAAGCTATGAGAACGAATGGCTTCAAGCTAACTCCCTATCGGTTTCCAGGAGACAGTACCAATACATTCTATAGTTTTAGGAAATGTTTTGCAATGTTATGGAATAGTAAACAGGTAGCAAATAATTTAAAGCTGTATAGTCGCTTAAGAAAGAGATCATTATGGTATGGTCTACGAATGAATCAAAAACCAATAGTGGTATAGGCGAGGAAGTATTCTGGAATATTTGTAAACCTTAAGAACACTTTCCGAACAAAGGTTTATTATGTGTTCAACTTAGGAAGAAGGATTAGACGTAAGAATTCTAATTGACAGTCAGGCCGCCAGTAATTCTTATCAAGTTGACTGGGAATGTCTGGACAATCTGTAGCAACCATTTCTCTAGATGCTCGTGCAGACAGATAAGTTTGCCAATAAGAGAGCTTTCATACCATTATGTTGACGGAATATTTCTTTGAGAGTGATACGGTTGTTTGGCAGAGTATATCTAGCAAAGAATGCGCCGCAGTCTAGTAGGTAGTGTGTTGGCTTATTAGACATGAGGCCATGGTTCAAACCCCACTTCAAATATCTCCAGCAAAACAAAATATGAAAAAATACTTCTTTAGCAAGCTTACTCACAGCAGATTTCTGTGAAAAACTCTGAAAGTAAATAAAATTGCCATGAAAAGTTTTCAAAAAAAAATCTGTCGTTCGCAGTCGACGTTAAACTGTAGGTCCCGCCACTCATGTATAAAATTAACACACACAGAACATAAGTGGTGTGAGAAGCTAGGTCTTAATACTGACTGAAGGGTTGTAATGACTACTTATTTATGTATGTAAGTATCTGCCATTTTTTTATATGGTTTTTATAATAAACAAAACGAAACATTTCTAGATTTGGCATGTTATTATTGAAAAATTTCTTTGAATTTTTTTTATATTCATCATGATGAAATGGCAGTTATATGTCCGTTTGTTCTCATTCAATAATCAAAATTGATTCTAAAATATTGCGATTTACAGAGAGAGATAAAGCAAAGAGAGCTTTCATTCGTATACTTAAAATTTAATTTGTATTGAATAATAAGTATACGCACCGTTATACGTTTATTAAGACAAAATGGAGTAACTGAGGTTATTAAAAGTTTTGACACGAGAAACAAAATAAAATAAAAAGAAATTAGAAAACTTGAATAAGTACTGGGGTATGATGGTAAAGGCTTAAATGGTAATTAAAACTTTGCAATAATTTTATGATTTGATGAAGGAAAAACTTTTATCGTGAAGTTTTAATATCTATTAAAAATTCGCCTTTAACAGTGACTCCTTTAGAGCTTTTGTAAAAGCTTTGTAAACGTATAAACTACTTCGAATCCTTGATTGCTCATTAACTCTGGATGGTTAATCTTCATTTTTGTACATTAAGGTTAGTCTGCGTTCAATCGACGAACACTTTAACCCTAATTGGTTACTGTTCGTCGAATCGACGAAGCTCATTCATTTATCATATAATTCTTTTATGTTCGACCAAATTTCGCTCTTTTTATCAACAATGTTGGTTGATGACGAAAGCTTGTAGTGAGTAAACGTACCTTGGCCACCCATTTTTTTAATCCTGGATGGTCATTTTTGTACAGTAAGGTTACTCTTCGTTGAATCGACGAACTAAAATTTTTTTTTTCATTTACTGACTGCAAGCATTCGTTATCAACTAACGTTGTTAAAAAAAGAGCGAAAAAATATAAAAGAATTATATGATAAAGAGTAAATGAGTTTCGTCGATTCGACGAACAGTAACCGACCAGGGTTAAAAAATCGTCTTTGCTTGGTGATTCTTAATTAATTCACTTAATTGTATAGTACAACACTTCAGTTAAGATTACATCTTAACTTCTCACAACACTTATGTTCTGGGTGTGTTAATTTTTATTCATGAGTGGCGGGACCTACAGTTTAAAGCCGGCGTTTTTGCCAAGAGTTGATAAGAGATGTCTGAGCTGGGGTTTGAACTGTGGACTCGCGCCTAATAAGCTAACATACTGCCTCCTAGACTACAGCGGCTTTGCATGGTCATTCACAATTTATAATTACTATGATCATAATAAGTCATCGTCACAGTTTGATGGTGGTATGCCTTTTTCTTCAATCTCCATAATGGCTTACAAAATCAAGCTATGGCCACGATTGTCGTATATTACTCTCCTGTGTTTCATAGTCGTATATTACTCTTTTAAGTTACGTATTTATTAAACCGTCCTCATATCTGCATTAACTGCAGAGTAGAATAGCAGCCTGTATGTTTTAACTTGATTTTAAAATCCATATGACGAGAAATTCAGAGAAATTGTCGTAAGTGTTTATATTCGCTCATGAGATATAAAAATACAACCCAGCCAAAATTTGCTATTAAAGTCTAAACGAAAACATGTACACCTAATTCTGTTTTTACACGGTAGATTGGTTCCAGAAAAAACCGTGTAAAAAAACCGTGTAAAAAAAGACACTGATCCTATGCAAATTTAGGTGATTGGTTCCTAATCTCTAAAACCTATTAAAATTAGTGAAAACAAGGATTTTTTAAGAGGTTTTGTATTTGACATTTTCTTTTAGGGATTCATAAAATATATAACAAAATTAAAAATATAAATAACTTAATAAATATAAAATATTTTTTGACTTACCTTTCATCTTAATGCGTTAAATTTAATGCAACGATAGAAAAACAAATTTGCCAATAAAAAATTTCTTTACCAAACACAAAATGTTAACACATTTCAATTGCTCTGACCTTTGTGCTTGTATGCACAAAAGGGAATTCCCCTAAATTTGTGCCATTTACATTTGCTTTGACCAGTAAATTTGCTTGTCGCGCAAAAAGGGAATTCCCTTAAATTTGTGATATGAACATAGTTTGCAAAAAAAAAATTTAAGCACAAAAAATTTTAAATCATGCTAAATGGAATAAAATCGTGTAACGAAAATTAAAAATATTTTATTTTCAAACCGTGTTATATCAAAACCGTGTAAAAAAGACCGTGTAAAAACAAAATTAGGTGTATACCAGTTCAAATCAAATAACTTTTGAATTGTATTTACAAAAACTTTTTAATTGTAGCCTCACTATCTTGAAACACGGACCATGTCATTCCCTATTGTGATTGACTTTTAATTAAAATTAAAAAAAAAGATAGCGATGAAGTCTATCACTCCAAATTTCAGAGCTGTCAACAAAGCTCACCATTAAACAAGGTCGTCTATTAAAAGAAAAGCCTACTATCCACTCCTAACAATGAATTATAACTTTCGAAACAATTTCCAAATTGAAAATTAATGAACATTTTTTTTTTCTAAAATGTTTTAAAACATAAATTCGTGGAAATTTCCCAATAAAACTTTTTCCTTTGTCAAATCATAAAATTATTTAAAAGTTTTAATTACCATTTAAGCTTTTACCATCATACCCCAGTACTTATTCAAGTTTTCTAAATTCTTTTTATTTTATTTTGTTTCTCTTGTCAAAACTTTTCATAAATTCAGTTACTCGGGTTTTGCCTTAATAAACGGTTAACGATGCGTATACTTGTTATTCAATTCAAATTAAATATTAAGTATACGTATGACGTACTCGTATTGCTTTATCTCTCTCTGTAAATAGTAATATTTTATAATCAATTTGAATTATTGCCATTTTATCATGATGAATATAAAAAAAAATTCAAAGAAAATTTTCAATAATGACATGCCAAATCTAGAAATGTTTTGTGTTGTTTATTACAAAAAAATAAGAAAATGGTAGATACTTACATACATACCAGAAATCAACAATGAGTATTAAAAAAGATGAGTAGATTCGAATTATACTCATAATTCCACACTCATACTACTCACATTCAAAGTTTGAAGTACTCATCATACTCATACTTAAAAATACACATGATGTTGTTGATTTCGACTGTGTTTTACTCAACATTTACAAGAATCACAAAATAAGTATGATTAGAGCATACGAACACTACAATACTCATTAGAAGGTTGTGTGTTTGCTTTGCTTGCTATCTTTGTCGCTTCAATCATTTATAAGTATTATAAATATTTTTCTAAATTTATGAACCTGAATGAGCAAACATATTTCGAATGTTATGAGTTTGATGTCAACGTTGTACTCATCTGTACTTATAAATCAACGTTTTACTGAGTACGAATGTATCAGAGTAGTTGAATTTCAATAGTGTTGGCTCACTCATACTCAAAATTTCATGAGTACTTATGAGTAGCGAAAAAACGATTCATTGCTGATCTCTGATACATACATAAGTGGTTGTTATAACCCTTCAGTCAGTATTAAAACCTAGCTTCTCACGCCACTTAAGTTCTGTGTGTGTTAAAAAGTCGACTGCAAACGACAGACTTTTTTTTTGAGAAACTTTTTCATGGCAATTTTATTTACTCCAAGGGTTTTTGCTAGAAGTCTGCTGAGAGCAAGCGGCATTTTCATAATTCGTTTTATTGGAGATGTCTGCCCTGGGGGTTTGAACTGTGGCCTCAGGTCTAACAAGCCAACACACTACCTACTTGACAACGGCAACTTCTAGCGTAGATACCTAATGTATGTTTTCTGTAGCATGCAACCCCATATGTTGTTTGGTCAAACTGACAAGAGACAACGGCGTCTAGTAGCTACTGTTTTTGCCTATAAACTAAGACAAACCATATTCAAACTACAGAAAATACGAACAAATTTTCCACAAACATCCACAAATTTTGAAAAGTACGGGACTTCAATTCCAAGAGCCTTATTACTAACAACGACAGGCCTGCTAGAGTATATCAATACTTTACGTAACCGACAATATCAAACAAAAGCCTGTTGTATGCATCCTTATTCTATTGTTTCGTCTTCAAGTTCGCTAACTTCGAATGCAATCTGTTACTTCCATGTTCATGCTAAGTCAACTTATCTCACGCTTTCTTAAGGATTCTGGTTGATGGTAATACTGCCGCGGTTATGTGCAAAATTTTCCTTTCCTTACTTCAATCAATAAAGACTGTTAATCTGTTCATCATCAAAAGAGTTCATCTTCTGCGATTTTTTGTAGATGCGGTAGAAGGCATTCAGAAATTATTGTATTTGATGTCTGTACCTGTGACAACTTGTGATATTCTAGATATAGAGACATATGGTCTCTCTACAAAAGGGATGATATATAGAGAACTGAATAGATAATAGAGATCATGCGTATAAGGGCCACCACAGTCAGTGATGATTCCAAAAGCGCAATGCTGTCATTTTCAATTTGGCATCCGATCTTCGATGAATTCTTGCTGAGATTGTCTAAGGCGGACATTGATATGGCTATGCGAACAACATAATCCTACTAACCAGAGAGAGTTTAAGGAAAATGGTAATGAAGATAACATTCAAAGAGGCTTTGAAATTTTAAGGCTGTAGTAAATATTAACAGAGAGAGGCTATCTAATTGGAAGTATGGTAGTAAACTGAGGTGCAGAGAACATTGCTAAAAATTACATTCGCAGAAAGCATTTTTAAGAACATCAAGTTTATCGAGTAATAAACGGAAGAGCTGTAGAAAAATCTAGTATTATATTTATATCATAACGGTCAGGGGAATAACGACCTATCAGGCCATCTTATGGGTGTATACGATTTACTTGAAAGCAGCTTCGCGATATCACAAGATACGAAGAAATACGGATTATAATTACTGAAGCAAGAAAAAATTGTCTTTGGCAGTTGGATTGTGAATTTACGTTTGATGCTTTCGGCGGTGGGGATGAAACCCATGAATATTATGTAACGTTTAAGCAAAGTTAGGAGTCGCTGTAGTCCAGTAGGTTCAAACCCCAGGCCAGACATCATAACGAAATATGAAGAAATTTCTTCGGCGACTTCCTCTCAGCAGATTTCTGGCAAAATCTCTGAGAGTAAATAAAATTGCCATAAAAAGTTTCTCAAAAATTAACACACACGCATGAGTGGTGTGAGAAGCTAGGCCGTAATCCTGACTGAAGGGCCAATTATATATGTATGTTTAAGCAAAGTACCTCTACTTTGTAAAGTATACAAAAAATTTAAATTCTTTTCTTATTTTAAAGCCTATTTTTGACACACGTTTTTTTTATCCATTCCATTTACAGCACAATATAGTTCTGAGAAAAAAATCCATGAAATTTCCTTTTAGTTTTATTTGCTCCAGCATATCTTACAACCCCACGTTTGTAGTGCGAAATTGATGTCACTCCAGAGTATTCTATCGTTTAACTTCAATTTGAATGACAAAAGCACTTATCGCATTACGTTAGATGAAAGGCAAAACAATGTCCCTGTTAGTTGCGTTCTGAAGATAATAATTGTGATGGAATGATAACAATAGTTTTGTTGAGTGGTAAGGGAGGGAGTAGTACAATCATCCCTTATTTTACAATACAGTAAGCAAGAGCAGAATGAATGGAGTGTCTTCATGCCTGTTTGCCCTTAAAAGTATGTCATTACGTTGTAACAAATGGAAATTGATTGTGAGTGTATCATTCGAGGAGAAACAAAAAAAAAGAGAAATATTGCCAAAGTGGTGATTAAAAATAAAGCATAAAATAATTGCTATTGAAAATACGAAACAAAAATAAAAACTTATTATTGCTGTGGAGTAATCAAGGAAATGTTTTTGTTAAACAAAAACAAACTTCTATAATTTAAAGTATTTAGTTCGCTAAGGATGAACAGATTTTTGACGACAACAGGCCTGTTAATGAAGTTACAAATAATTTTTAAATATACCAGCAGACTGTTTCCAGTGAATTCTGGCAAGAGAATAATGCAAATGCTATCAAAAGAGTTTAGTCATATACAAATGAAGGAAGGGCGAATTAACACACTTGTATCGAGAACAGTCGCCGTAGTCTAGTAGGTAGTGTGTTGGCTTATTAGACATAAGGCCACGGTTCAAACCCTAGGTCAGACATCAAAACGAAATACGAAAAAATATGTCTTTGGCGGCTTCCTCTCAGCAGATTTCTGGCAAAAACTCAGAGAATAAATAAAATTGCCATGAGTCCCCAAGCTCATGTATAAAATGAACACACACAACATGAGTGGTGTGAGAAGCTAGGCTTGACTGAAGGGTTGTAATGGCCAATTATGTATGTATCGAAAACAGAACCACTATATGCGTGCCCAGAATCAATCAGATCTTGCGATCATATCAGAATACTGGTTGCTAGATGCACATGTCCAGAAAGTAAAAATATGCTACAACATCTGTACATGTACCATATTTTATATATAACATACCATACCTCCGCGGATCAAACCCCAAGTCAGGCATATCCAACAAAACAATGTATAAAAAAATATTTCATAGGAGGCTTCCTCTCAGCAGATTTCTGGCAAATAAAATTGCCGTGAAAAACTTTCTCTGTCGTTCAGGATTTCTTTATATCCCTTTACAGTGCGGTGTAATGCTGTTTGATTGCTTTAAAAAGTAATTATTTTAGCACTAAATTATCACTGGAGGCGAAAAATTGGCTGCACCATGACAACCCTAAACACAAGCAGCGCGATCAACAAGCAAAATCTACGGCAAAGCAGTTGGTGGTATTAGGAGGATGTGGTCTATTATGAGCACTAGACTAACGCGGAAGACCTGTACAGACAACAATTAATTCGTTTGAAGCGAGTATTGTCGAAAAAGGCCCCGATTCGAGACACATATTGCCTCGTCATTTAAGAGTAGAAAATCAAAAATTACCTCTTTTCACTCAACTCAAGTTTATCGAGTAATAAACGGAAGAGCTGTAGAAAAATCTAGTATTATATTTATATCATAACGGTCAGGGGAATAACGACCTATCAGGCCATCTTATGGGTGTATACGATTTACTTGAAAGCAGCTTCGCGATATCACAAGATACGAAGAAATACGGATTATAATTACTGAAGCAAGAAAAAATTGTCTTTGGCAGTTGGATTGTGAATTTACGTTTGATGCTTTCGGCGGTGGGGATGAAACCCATGAATATTATGTAACGTTTAAGCAAAGTTAGGAGTCGCTGTAGTCCAGTAGGTTCAAACCCCAGGCCAGACATCATAACGAAATATGAAGAAATTTCTTCGGCGACTTCCTCTCAGCAGATTTCTGGCAAAATCTCTGAGAGTAAATAAAATTGCCATAAAAAGTTTCTCAAAAATTAACACACACGCATGAGTGGTGTGAGAAGCTAGGCCGTAATCCTGACTGAAGGGCCAATTATATATGTATGTTTAAGCAAAGTACCTCTACTTTGTAAAGTATACAAAAAATTTAAATTCTTTTCTTATTTTAAAGCCTATTTTTGACACACGTTTTTTTTATCCATTCCATTTACAGCACAATATAGTTCTGAGAAAAAAATCCATGAAATTTCCTTTTAGTTTTATTTGCTCCAGCATATCTTACAACCCCACGTTTGTAGTGCGAAATTGATGTCACTCCAGAGTATTCTATCGTTTAACTTCAATTTGAATGACAAAAGCACTTATCGCATTACGTTAGATGAAAGGCAAAACAATGTCCCTGTTAGTTGCGTTCTGAAGATAATAATTGTGATGGAATGATAACAATAGTTTTGTTGAGTGGTAAGGGAGGGAGTAGTACAATCATCCCTTATTTTACAATACAGTAAGCAAGAGCAGAATGAATGGAGTGTCTTCATGCCTGTTTGCCCTTAAAAGTATGTCATTACGTTGTAACAAATGGAAATTGATTGTGAGTGTATCATTCGAGGAGAAACAAAAAAAAAGAGAAATATTGCCAAAGTGGTGATTAAAAATAAAGCATAAAATAATTGCTATTGAAAATACGAAACAAAAATAAAAACTTATTATTGCTGTGGAGTAATCAAGGAAATGTTTTTGTTAAACAAAAACAAACTTCTATAATTTAAAGTATTTAGTTCGCTAAGGATGAACAGATTTTTGACGACAACAGGCCTGTTAATGAAGTTACAAATAATTTTTAAATATACCAGCAGACTGTTTCCAGTGAATTCTGGCAAGAGAATAATGCAAATGCTATCAAAAGAGTTTAGTCATATACAAATGAAGGAAGGGCGAATTAACACACTTGTATCGAGAACAGTCGCCGTAGTCTAGTAGGTAGTGTGTTGGCTTATTAGACATAAGGCCACGGTTCAAACCCTAGGTCAGACATCAAAACGAAATACGAAAAAATATGTCTTTGGCGGCTTCCTCTCAGCAGATTTCTGGCAAAAACTCAGAGAATAAATAAAATTGCCATGAGTCCCCAAGCTCATGTATAAAATGAACACACACAACATGAGTGGTGTGAGAAGCTAGGCTTGACTGAAGGGTTGTAATGGCCAATTATGTATGTATCGAAAACAGAACCACTATATGCGTGCCCAGAATCAATCAGATCTTGCGATCATATCAGAATACTGGTTGCTAGATGCACATGTCCAGAAAGTAAAAATATGCTACAACATCTGTACATGTACCATATTTTATATATAACATACCATACCTCCGCGGATCAAACCCCAAGTCAGGCATATCCAACAAAACAATGTATAAAAAAATATTTCATAGGAGGCTTCCTCTCAGCAGATTTCTGGCAAATAAAATTGCCGTGAAAAACTTTCTCTGTCGTTCAGGATTTCTTTATATCCCTTTACAGTGCGGTGTAATGCTGTTTGATTGCTTTAAAAAGTAATTATTTTAGCACTAAATTATCACTGGAGGCGAAAAATTGGCTGCACCATGACAACCCTAAACACAAGCAGCGCGATCAACAAGCAAAATCTACGGCAAAGCAGTTGGTGGTATTAGGAGGATGTGGTCTATTATGAGCACTAGACTAACGCGGAAGACCTGTACAGACAACAATTAATTCGTTTGAAGCGAGTATTGTCGAAAAAGGCCCCGATTCGAGACACATATTGCCTCGTCATTTAAGAGTAGAAAATCAAAAATTACCTCTTTTCACTCTTGGCCTCAATTAGTTTTTTTTTTTTTTTTTTGGGACGAGTTCGTAAATTGCCAAAACGACGGAAAAAATTTGTAGTTTCCTATGGACAATGCTTTAAATGGCATGTTAGTTTAAAAAACATAATAAAATATTTATCTTATTTGTTATTTAAGAAACAATCGTCTTTAACGTGACATGTTTTATCGCAAGGAACGTACTTCCTCTGCTCTATATGGACTTTTATATTCCCCTTCAACTTTTTGCAATCTTTTAATCGGCTTTTTATTTAAATTCTCTTGGGTCGGTAAACCAATTAAATTTTTCATACAATTTCATTCTGTAAGAACATTTTGCATGTTTTTCTGTAAATTCCTTTTTTAAACAAATGTGACATTTTAATGGAAAAGTGCTGCTGTTATTAACATTAAGTGAACCAAAAAAGGAGGTGGGGTTAAGGCTATTGTTTGTGATTTAACAACGAAACATTTCATTCCTTTTTTATATTTTTATTCTTCGTTTGTTTTTTTTTTTTTTTGGGCGGGGGTCTGGTATCGAATTCATTTGGCATAAGAAATGAGTAAAGATATGTTGACTTAAAGGTCCACAGCTTTAGAGACAAGTAATGAAATTGCTAAGCAAATAAAGAGATTTCGGGGAAAAATACGCTTTTAATTTAACTTAAAGATGAATTTGCTTTAAGTTTGTTTGCCTTTAAATCCTAATGGATTTATTTACATCACCTTTAATTCTTGCGAAAATAATACTTTTCTTATATTTTTTTCCACGAAACTACGTGGCTTTTTATGATTGATTCTTTACAGAAACCAAACAGCAAAACATTACAACACAAATAAGCTGTCTGGAAAATGTTAATAATTAAATTTTTTTCTTGTTTTTTCCTTAACAATCATCATAATTTTGCCCCGTAAGGCTCTTAACAAACCTGTAAATATTGTGCAAAAAATAACACACACACACAAATAAGTCTTCATTTGACCTTTTCGTTGGTAATTAATTGAAATGTATTGTCCACGCCTTTTTTGCTTAATTGCTTTGAAAAAAAAAACCTTATTGGCCTTAAACACAAAACACAACATTCAAATGAACGTTAATTATTTATTATCAAAAATAGCGTACAATTTTATTAAAACCACGAAAACAAATAAAAAAAAATTCAATTAAAACTCTAAAAAATATTTTCATTTAAATCAGTCGGGCAGTACCTGTACAGTACAGGATACACAGCATTAATAATACAAATCAAATAAAATTTACATGAGTTTGAGAAAGTATTTTTATATACGAGAGGATCCTTAAACACACCCAACTGAAACATAGGAGAGTAATATTTATATGACAATCATGGCGCTTGATTGTGATAGCTTGTGGCTTGATTGTGTAAGCCATTATGGAGATTGAAGAAAAAGGCATACCACCATCAAATTGTGACGATGTTTTACAATGATCACAGTAAATATAAATTGTAAATAAAATTGTACGGCGAAGACGCCGTAGTATAGTAGGCAGTGTGTTAGCTTATAAGGCGTGCCCAGCACTGGCATCTTGAACAAAAACGAGATATAAAAAAATATTTCTTTCGGCAACTTCCTATCATCAGACTCTTAGCAAACATGCTGGGGGATAATAAAATTTCCATAAAAAAATTTCCGCAAATCTGCAGCTCGGAGTTTAAACTGAAGGTCCCACCCACTCATGTATAAAATTAACACACACAACATAAGTGGTGTGAGAAGCTAAGACGTAATCTCAACTGAAGGGTTGTACTACACAAGAAAGTGAAGTAAGTAAGGATCACCAAACGAAGATGACTTTTTAATGAGCAATCGAGGCCTCGACTTGCTTTAAAAGAATCACTGTTAAAGCCGAATTTTTCATCGGCATTAAAACAGTTTTCGTCCTCTGGTATACTTCACCCAAGCTGCACAAACCCTTTTGAGCTACTAAACACAATTTTGAGGCTTAAAACCTATAAAATATCCGACACCTTTCATAAGATAACAAAACAGGGAGTCTCCTTGTTGTCCCCATGTTTGCATTCGACGATTACAGTCACATCTAGTCTGACCAATAACGCCCATGAAATTACTTTTGTAATGAAGAAAAGGCACTACATGGAGGGGTTGATTACAAATATCAAGCGCTCTGCATAGACAAAAGAATTTTTGTAAATTAAATATATGCCTACGTTCCACAATAGACGTGCAATGAATATACCCGGAGAGTATAAGTTCGGGGGTATTAAGGGTTACTTAAACTTTTAAAACGGGCAAAAAATTACACATGACTGGCATGACGCCAAATAATCACCTTCGTCTGAGAATGTTTGTGTGATAAATCCTTTACAAATTTCATTGCAAAATGTTCACTCCTACAATGAGCGTAGCATCAGCATAGTCCAGACGTCACGAGCTCAGCTTTCAGTGTCTGAAAATGGGCTACTAAGCATGTTGACTATAGAGACGAGAAAATTGTATAAAAAATTAACTCATTGAGATTAAATCATTTGAAATAAAATGGCAAAGATATGAGGAAGAAAGTTCTATGGGAAGATAAACGTTCGAACTTGTCCACGAAGGTGAAATAACGTAACGATGAGATAATCTGTTATTTCGATCAATTTCTTGGCGATCATGTATGTATGTATGTATTCTATATGAGAATACTTCTAATTGTCCGAGCTGTTCCGCTATTGCAAAAGATACTTAACATTTTATGCTTTCATGTCCCGGACTAAAAGCAGACAAATATAAGGGAGGAAATCGAGTCCCAAGATTAATTGAAAATAATGCTTTAAACCGAGAAAAATTGGAAAATAGTAACCAGTTACGTTAGAACGCCGTAGTCTAGTAGGTAGTGTGTTGACTTATTAGACATGAGGCCACAGTTCAAACCCCATGTCAGACATCTCCAACAAAACAAAATATGAAAAAACTTTTCGTCCGGCGACTTCCTCTCAGCAGATTTCTGTCAAAAATTCTGAGAGTAAATAAACTTTGCCATGAGAAGTTTCTCAAAAATCTGTCGTTCGGAATTGACCTTAAACCAGGGTTCGTCAAAAAATTTTTGGTTATGTGTTAGTGAGTAAGAGAGAGAAAATAAGTTGAGAGAATTTATTTATTTACAGCCATAGAAAAGTGTTAGTAATATACGCTATTTTTATTTTAATTTCATCAGCATACATATGTAAAGCTATATAAATTTGGCTTAATAATTTTAGATAAATAAAAATAAAATAAAAAATCCATTTTATTATTAAAAGAACATAAAGCTATCCATCTTTGGCTTAAAAATTATGCCATGTTTTTTTAGATAAATAAAAATAAAAAGAATAAAAAACTCATTTTTTATTAAAAGACAAAAAGCGATCATTCCAAAGCATTTAAAAAAATTATACTATGCTACAAAATAAAAAAAAAATGAAATACGCCTGGCTAATAACATAGAACATTTTTAACATAAAATATTTTTTGAGTGTTATGCTGAAATAAAATGATAAAGCATCCGCCGCACATGTGTTCTTGTCGCAGTCTGATCGACAACAAAATGAAAAACACAAGAATGCGTGTGAGTTCTCTTTGCACAACTGTGCTATGAAATGGTAAACTATGCCTTAAACTGTAATTCCCACCACTCATGTATAAAATTAACACACACACGACACAAGTTGTGCGAGAAGTTGATTTGTAACGCTGACTTGAAGGATTGTAATGACCAATTATGTATGTATGTATGTTGCAGCAATATAGAGAGCTCGGTCAATGATGTGACAAACTGAGAGGTCAAAACCTCCGTCTCGTTACGATAAACGCAGTGCATTGATATACATATCCGGTGAAATACAGTATACTGTAGAAGTCATTTAACGAAAGGCCAAGTCTTGCGGCATGTCTACAAAAAAAAAAAATTTCCTATCGTTATAATGCGATGGATGGCCATGTGATTTAAGGACAGAACTAAGTCGGGCCTCTTCTTGTCCACACGTGTCCAGCGGAGTATTGCAATATTTTACGTACCCTTCTGCTGCCAACGAGTTCGAGTGAATAATATCCCAGTTAACTGAGGCAATTGAAATACCTACATATATCAACCTAGCTTCTCACACCAGTTATGTTGTATGTGTTAATTTTATAAACGAGTAGCGGAACCTACAGTTTAATGTTCACTCCCAACGATACAGTTTAATAACTCTTCATGAAAATTTTATTTTTACTGTCACATTTTATTATATTAAGAGGAAGTCGCCTAAAGATATGGTTTTTTTCATATTTCGTTTTTGTATTACATATCTGAGCCTGACATTGAATTATGGGCTCTCGCCTGATCAGCCAACACACTACCTACCAGACTACGATGTCTTACACAATTAGGAAATATTAGAAAAGAAGTAAATGTATGGCTTTATAGCATGTCGCCCTCTACATACATAACGTAATTGGTCATTACAACACTTCAGTCAGGATTACGACCTAATTTCTCAGACCACTTATGTTGTGTGTGTTAATACATGAGTGGCGGGACCTACAGTTTAAAGTCGACTTCGAACGACAGATTTTTTGAGAAACTTTTCATGGCAATTTTTATTTACTCTCAGAGTTTTTGCCAGATATCTGCTGAGAGAAAGTCGCCGAAGAAATACTTTTTGTATTTTGTTTTGATGTCTGGCCTGGAATTTGCACCCTGGCTTTTCATCTAATAAGCCAATACACTACCTACTAGACTATGGCGACGAATCTCCCTCTGCTAACAATTCAACATAGCAAATAACATTTTAGGTAATCATTGTGCCTACAAAAAAAATTAACACAAAGTTTTCTGTAATGACAAGCGTTGTAATAAAACATTGTTTCTGTTTAATACGTAATTCGAAATTCGAATAGCAATTGAAGAAAAATATTGATTTTCAATCAACTATCGCATAAGAAATCAAAACGATTTCACAATAATTTTACAACAGAGATACTAATAGCATAATAATAACATACTTATCACATTTAATAACAAGCAATCATGGAAAGAATAACTTAATTTTTATACTTCAATCCCATCATCTTCATCATCATAATCGTCATCATTATAAACAACTCCCACACTATTGATTTGCCTTGAGGCATAAAAACAGCAACATTTTCCATACATACCATCCGGGTTCATCGATGAAAAGAAAAACAGAAAAACAGAAAAACAGCAAAACAGCAAAACAAACACAAAAATAGACAAGTTAATGCATAAAAGATTTATTTTGATAGACCCTTTCACAGCCGACACTCCTCAATATTATGCAATACAGAAGGAAGGGATTTTATTTTTGATCACTTTTCAAAAAGAAAACCAAGACCGCTTTTCCCTTAACCTACTGTCACTTATGATTTTCGTTTGATTGATTTTACTTGGAGCTAGAAATCATTGAATAAAACACAACGATTGCGATTTATTTTAATCCCTCGTTTATTAAGTTGCCTTATTTCTTTTCTTTTCTTCTCTTTTCTCTTTTTGCCTTCACAACAATCGAATTAAATATCAAAGAAGTTGATGAACAACAAAATTCGTCCTTTTCTTGTAATATGTTTTGTACAGGATTCAGCCTTTTGTAATATGTTTGTTTTTCGATTGTTTCCTATATACTTGAGGTCTTTTCTGCCACAAAATAAAGGAAATGCGAGAAATTAAAGGAAATTTTAAAAGATTAAAAGAAAACAAAACATATTTTTTTAGTTATAAAACAACATTTTAAAATTTATTAACTATTAAAGAAGAAGAATATCCTTCACACTTGAGGATAAAAGAAAATCTAGATTAGGTAGGAATAAATTAGCAACGATTTAGTAGAAATAATTTACTTGGATTCTGAAAGCCAATGATTTCTTAGAAAAATTTCGTATCATACAAAGATAAGCAAGGATTTCTTAGAAAAATTAACGTATCATTCAAAGATAACTCTGATATGATATGGTTCCGGGATGAGCTGACCAGGCACACATTCTGCTACATGTTACAGGGCATAGGTATTCCAATTGCCTCACTTAACAGGAATATAATCCACTCGTTTTACTGTTAAGCTCCAACTCGTTGGCAGCAGGAGGATACGTATAATATTCCTCTACTGCTGGACACGTAGTGAACAAGAATAGGACCGATTCAGTTATGTTCTTAAATCGCATAATAGTGATAGGCACTGTTTTTTTTTTTTTGGTAAGCATGCCGAAAACCTTAACATTCAGTCAAATGACTTCTACAGTACCTATGGGTCTGAAGAGGAGGAAGAGACTGCCTTTCACCTCCTATATCAATGTCCTCTTTTTATCCTAAAGAGATGAAGATTTTTCACCCCTCTCTTTCTCAATTTTTAATCCAGCTCTTTAGCAGAAAATTTGCTGCAAAAAAAGATTTATTTTGGTCTGGGGTTGTGTACAGAACGTTAGATCCCCGAATAGAATGCGCCGAAATACTGCCCAAGTGAGACCTCTTCCTTTAAGCGTGGTTCGCCACCTTACCTAAACTAACCTACATGCATACATACATAATTGGTCACTACAACCCTTCAGTCAGGATTACGACCTAGCATCTCAGACCACTTATGTTATGTGTGTTAATTTTATACATGAGTGGCATGACCTATTGTTTGAGATTGCTTGAGAAACTTTTCACTGCAATTTTTCCAGAAATCTGCTGAAGTCGCCGAAGAAATATTTTTCATATTTCCTTTTGTTGGATATGTATGTCTGACCTGGGGTTTGAAGCGTGGCCGCAAGTCAAAAAAGCCAACACACTACTTACTAGACTAAGAGAACTTCAACTGCTGCAACCGCAAGATTTATTTTAGACTCGGATTGGTTTTGTTTTCTCTAGGGAATCTTTTATCCCCGTATAGAATTGAATGAGGTATCACAATTAGTCTAAACGCTAGCCTAAGTATAATTTCTTCCTTTACCTAACCTAACCTACTTGGGTTCTATAAGGTCATACCGATTGCACCTATTCAGTCGTTCCTCTATTATTTCTTGCTGGCATTCCCCAATTCATTGTGGTAGTTTAATTAGAACATCATTTTAAATCATCTCCATTGGTTACTTGGTTTTTGTAATTCTTTAGTCAGGATCATAACCAACACGTTCACAATTAGAAGAACGTGAGTATCTAATACGGTGTTCAAATATGCACCTTTATTGCGTAAATCGCAATAAACGCCTTTATTGAGCTCAATATTTCATATAAAGTTTCAATTAACTATTATATTATAATATTGAGTAAAACTTAAAATGCCGCACTGTCATAAGTATGTTCAGTGCAAGACTTTCTGTTGATATTTGACAACTCAAATGTCAACAAAAAAAAAAAAAACAAAATAGAAACAATCAGCTGAATTGAATAAGCAGCTGAACTGCGTATATTATGTCTGAACACTTAAAATATTGTACTCAATTAACCGAATATTTACTCAATAAAAGTGCATATCTGAACATAGTATAATGGAAACATGGATAAAGGATGGCCATATACAGTTACAAATCTGTAATGGTTTAATTAAGTATCTATGCAGGTAATTGTCCTTCAATTCAACAATATGTTGTGGTATTTAAGGAGAAGTAGAAAATAAAATTCTGTGGAAACATTTGTAATTAAAGAAACAAATCAGAACAGTAAACAATTAACTACTTGAAGTTACATAAAGTGACACACAAGCTTCATCCGAATAACAGGGTAATTTTTTTTTCTTTTCTGGTAATCCTAACAATAATTTTTCTAAGTCTCCAATCAGTTTTGTTTCAAAATAGCAATGGTTAATAGGCACGCCTGTAAAAAAAACAAAAAAAGCTTACAAAGACAGTTGCCCAGCTTAATAATGTTAACAGAGTAAAATGTCATACAGAAATAATGGAAAGAAAAATTGCCACCTAAAAATGCAGTAACAAAGTATGGCGAACTTACTCACTGAATTCGGCATTACAACCCTTTAGTCAGTATTGCAACGTAGCTTCTTAACACCACTCATATTGCGTGTGTTAATTGTATCCATAAGTGACGGGATCTGCAGTTTAAAGTCGACTCCGAATGATCGATTCGTGAGAAACTTCTTCATGTTAATTTTATTTTAATCTCAGAGTTTTTGCCAGAAGACTGTCGAGAGGAAGTTGCAGAGGGAAATATTTTTATCATATTTTGTTTTATTCGATGGTGTCTCTCATCTAATAAGCCAACACACTACTTACTGGACTTCGATGATTTTATGTGCTATAGCAAAGGTTTTTTATATATATACATACATATATGCAAGAAATGTCCAGAAGAAGTTATTTGCATTCATCTGTTTTTCCGGGCATATACAAGGCAAAATCAAAGCTGACGTAAGTATTTGCTAAAGCTGTTGCAGCTACAGGGTTCTTTTTAAGTGCTTCATAAATTTAAATTTATATAAAACATTGTGTGTATGAGATATCATCGAAGTTTTTATTCAACTGATGTCTTTATGTGTCCAACATAACATCGTTCAAATGTCCGCTAGGTCTTCTCTTGGTAGACTGCATTAATCATCTGAATAACAGAGTGATTTTTTTGTTAATGTTAATTTTATCCATGAGTGGTGGCATCTACTGTTTAATGTCTACTACGAAAGACAGATTTGAGAAATTTCTCACAGCAATTTTATTTATTTTACTCTTAGAGTTTTTGCCAGATAACTAATGGAAAGGAAGTTCCACATTTCGTTTTTGTTCGAAATGGCTGAACCACGGGCTTTCGTCTATTAAGCCAATACACTAGCAACTAGAATATGTTAACGTTTCTATGCTTTAAAAATAGATTTCAAATAATTTTTAATGTAACTCGCAAAATATCAAAGGTTCTCCTGATGATAATTTGAATGACACTAGAGCGAGACTGAAAGTTGCTGTAATTTCTGCGCTTAGTTGCAAAATCAAATTTGTTTACAAGCTTTTAAAATGAAATTTAATTTACAAACTGCTGCTATAGAACAAAGGCTACCATGACGTCAAACATGAAATGAGAAAATAACGAAAACGTCATTATATTGAAAAGTTATTCATTAGCGAGGAAAGGAGAAAAAAAGGAATCTTAAATGAAATTGTATTTGATTGAGCAGAAGTACTCTTTCAAAGATTATTTATGGAGGAGGGAAATATTTTAAATTTGAATATTACTTGAGTAGCAGCGTTACTTTTTCCCTCTTTATTTGGCATTTCTTGTTGTACCTGTACAAAGTGTTTGTTGCCTTAGCAAATATTTTATGTCAGTAAAATAAGAAAAAAAGAGAAAAAATTAACACCCTTTTCGCATATTTCCTTTTGATGATGATTGGAAAAAAGGTAAAATTGTTAACAAAGTACTAATCAAAGTACGGTGGTTGGGAAAATTGGGAAAATAAAAGGAAGAGTAGCAGCCTTTTAAAAAAAAAATTTAAGAAAAGATCAAAAATAAATATGTAATTACAACAACAACACAGCGACGATATAACAAAAATAAAATTCGTAATCCTTCTTCCTTAAATCCTACAAAGTGTTAACAAATCCTTACAAAAACAGAACATGACAAAAAGATAAGGCACTAAGCACTTTGATGTCTGCAACACAAAAAAAGAAATGCGAAATGGATTTGAAATAAGATTAAAAATTAAATTATTTCTAGAATATATCAGGTTATCCATTTAGGGCCATTATTACAACTTGCTGTTAAACTAAATTTTAAAGGGCAGATAAATTGTGTTTCATTATCATAAGTGTACAATATGGTAGAAGTGTGCATTAAGCTAAAGGTCGGATCATCCTACCTTTAACTTTTAAAGTTAAGTTTATGTTTGAACTTACCATATTATACATTATTCTCAATATGGCAACTTCAAATATAAACAAAATGAGCATATACAATAAAAAAAGAAGGCCACTGCCTTAAAAAAACTTGTTTAATTGTGCAATGTTATCGAAATTGCTGCCGGCACTGTCATATTTTTGAAAAAATTAACTTTATTTTATCATTAGGTTGTAATAACGAAAATAAAGTTACAGGTGACTTTAAAAATCACTTTAGCTAAAGTTACCTTTAACTAAATCCAACTTTAACGGGAATTTGTAATAATGGCCCTTAGTGACTTCAAACAATCAATCTAGCAAGTATGCTTAACTTTTGTACGAAGTATCATTTAGTAAGTAATGGGTTTTGCGATTTACGAATATGGAATATTTACCCATTGAGGTAAGTGATAATATTTACTACATAACCGACCTACTGTTTAATAAATCGGCGAAATTATAAAGAAATATGATTTGAATTTATTCCTGGATAGCCTGATACAGTCTTACATCTCCTCTCATTGTTATTTCCCACGAAAAGTTTTGATTGCCACAAACCCACTTGTTTGCTATTTACAGACATACATACATAGTTGGTTATTACAGTCCTTCAGTCAGGATTACGACCTAACACCTCGCACCACTTATGTTGTATGTGTTAATTTTATCCATTAATGGTGGGACCATCAGTTTCAGTTGCTTGAGAAACTTTTCATGGCAATTTTATTTACTCTCAGAGTTTTTGCCACAAATCTGCTGAGAGGCTCGCGCCGAAGAAATATTTCATATTTCGTTTTGTTGGACATGTCTAAGATCTGGGGTTTGACCCGTGGCCTTACGTCTTAAAAGCCAAAACATACTACCTACTAGACTACGGCGACTATTGTAATAAGTACCTTTGTTAAATTTAACATTGCCTTTGAATTAAATTATGTTTCTTTTCTTCTGTTTTGTCACAAAAAGGAAATTTAGACAAATCTAGTTTTTTAATATTTCCTGCTGAACATCTGTAACATTTCAAACTTATTTTACGCGCTTAATTTTCTTTCCTCTGCCCTTAACTACAAGGTAACTGGCATTCAGCTTTTAATATTAATCATAAAGTCCTTTATGTGCATGACATTGATACATAATACAATCACACAGAGAAATATCCAATACCAATTACTTTATTTATATTTCCTTTGAACATTACAACAACAAGGACATTATCATTGAACACAAAATTATTACTAAGTTCGAGGATATTTTGTTGCCAAAATCTGAAAGTAAACTTTTGCCTCTAAAGCCTTGATCACAATCACAGTCTATGAGAAGATTTGCTTATCTTTTAAGGGGCAAAAGATTTTCCTCTTTATTTTGTGTTGTTTTTTTTTTTCTTTCTTTACTTTGTTGGTATTCTGTGTCAGTTATTGCCAATATTGCTTTACTCAAGAGCCATTAGAATAATTACTGATAATGATTAAATATATGACCTGGTAATATTAAGTATGATTTTTCAGGTTTGGTGTTGCACAGTGGTACACGTGGCAGGATTTTGTTTATTCCTCTTCATTTGCTTAACAAATATAAGGGTGCCACAAAGCATTGGCAATTTAGTCTTCTTCGGTGAAAATATTTTGTATTGTTGCTCTACTGTGTATGCAGATTTGGTTATTGAATCCTAATCTATTTCGCTCTCTGGCTTTTCTTCGCTGTTGATGTTAGCATTTCAGTGTTGATAGGCATCAGAGAAACAGATTAAAGGAACTTAATTCCTGAAACTTCTTTTCCAGGAGTTTAAAACCTAACTGCACGGGGTTTAAGACGACTACTCCACCACATCACATCTACATAAACTGTAAAGTGCAACATTATTTTGAGTGTCATGTCAAAAGGCCATGTTAAACTTCTCTTCTGTCATGTCCATGCTAAAGTCTTCTACATTTTTCGCTTTCAAAAGTAGCACTAAATAATTGCAGTCATCGTACTCTTGTAGGTAGTGTGTTGGCTTATTAGATGTAAGGCCGCGGTTCAACCCCCAGGTCAGACATCACAACGAAATTTGAAAAAATATTTCTTCGGCGACTTCCTCTCAGCAGATTTCTGGCAAAAACTCAAACAAAGAGTAAATAAAATTGCCCTGAAAGGTTTCTCAAAAATTTGTCGTTCGGAATCATTTTTAAACTGTAGGTCCCACCACTCATGTATGAAATTAACACACACAACATAAGTGTTGTGAGAAGCTAGGTCGTAATCCTGACTGAGCGTTGTAAAGGCCAATTATGTATGATTTCGTTGAAACTTTTATTACATTATTGTGCCTGGACCTAGCCATTATCTACGATAATACGATTAACAGCAGTCGTTGCTTTTGAGTAGTTTTCGACAAATTTTTTTATAATCTCAGCGGTTTTTACCAGTTCAAGGGATTATTTTTTTGATGCAGATTAACAAATGAAATGAAAGGAGTGCCAAATCGCATGATCTTTGTGGCCAATTTATTTATTAGTTAACACCTACAGGCCATAATGCCCACCAAACTAATGCCAGTAGTGACCTATAAACCGATTTACTGGGTATACAGAATAAATTTCCATGGGAAAACTCTCGGGTACTTTCCAAGTGGAAGCCTATGCGTGGATAAAAGGTGAAAAAGACAGGACATATTATCTGACAACAAAGCGGCTATTCGAGTACTCCGCTGTTATGGAGCTATGCCTGAATATAGAATAAGGACACCCTCTGCTGGCTGCCAGCTCTTGTGGGAATTCTCTGCAATGAGCAAGCAGAAAAAGCTTGCGAGTTGGGGAGCTTCCAAGTAGTTGAATAAACGAGAACCCTTCTGAGGAGTTGAATACTGGTCTACAGATTACTGTAGGCTTAGAGTACACTTATTTGGAATGAGAGTTGCCTCAAACTACAGACGCCGTTGTTTAGCAGGCAGTGTGTGAGCTTATTAGACGTGAGGCCTGCGTTTCAAATCCCAGGTCAGACATTTACAAAAATGAAAATGAAAAAAGAAAAAATAATTCTTCGGCGCCTAGCTCTTAGCGGATTTCTGGAAAACACATACATACATAACATACATAATTGGTCATTACAACCGTTCAGTCAGGATTACGACCTAGTTTCTCCACCACATGAGTGGTGGGACTTACAGTTTAAAGTCGACTGTGAACGACAGATTTTTGAGAAACTTTTCATGGCAATTTTATTTACTCTCAGAGTTTTTTTTATTGATGTCTGACCTGGAGCTCGAACACAGGCTTTACGTTTAATAAGCCAACACACTACCTACTGGCTGATAATGTATGGCCATTACCTTAATTAATAATTGAAAAATATTTTTGCTATTGCAGAACCGCTCTGTAGAAAAAATATAAGAGGAAAAAATAGAAATCTTTTATCAAATTATTGCCAAATTGACGACCTTAATAATAAAAAAAAATAATGAATGGCCTTCTATAGTGCTGATATCAATTAAAGTAAAATATTTCGTTTTTCTTTTCATTTTATTTCGTTCGTTTCTTTCAATATTTTTCACATCATAAGGACTCAGCAAAAAATGAATGAAAAAAGGAACGAAAAAAAATTATGTTTTCATTATTATATGTATGCCATGGTACGTGCTGTGTTATATTGCCAGTCTAATAAAAAATTTTATTAAATTATAATCTTTCTTTTTTGTGCTTTTTTGCTCTTTTTGTTGTTGCTGTACAATATATTAATAACAATAATTTATTAAATGAATTGAACAGAAATGAAATTTTCTTTTCAAACAGCAAATGGCAACAAATTAAATTAAGCCAGTTTCACTAACAAAATTGGAAAACTCAATGAAAATAAATTTAGAAAAAAAATTTGAAAACTTAAATAATGCTACTCTGTAGCATTAATTGTATTAAAAATAAAATTTAATTTTAAATGTTACACCATGAACTTTTTAAAAATAATTTCATTCGCCTTTTGTTTCGTAATTCCATTACAGAGTGATGTATTCGATGAAATTGATTTATCAAACTTATGTACAGCCGAGTGCAGTATTAAAAACGTAAATCATAGTTTTCAGGTAAGTTTGTTAATGCAATACGAAATAGAAAAAATTTAAAATTTTTAATTTTAAATTTCAAAATAGGAAGTTGAAATGTTAAAATGTTCATCCCCTTCAAGTAGATTACACGTCTATAAGTGTATTACAATGAATTTTTTTCGCTGATGTATATGTTAACAGATCACAGAGATTCACAATCCTTTTTTTTCTTTTCCATTAATTTCTCTAAACGTTCTTATAATGTGAAGTATTTTAAGGATTTTTATATTAAAGCTACAATTAGCCAAACGTTCACGGAACGTAACGGAACATATAGCCGTTTTAGCATATGAAAGGCAACGCTCTAGTTGCTTTTCATACTCTAAATACAAACGTACGTTCTTTTACGTTTCGTGAACGTTTGGCTAACGCTAGCGTAATTCTGGTATAATTACGTTGTGGGAACTTCTCTAATTATGTTCATAAGATTAGGAGTTAGATATGAAGAGGTCTACAATCCTCATCTGCAGCGACGACAATCTAATTAACTCTGCCATATTTGATCAACAGAAGAACGCCGCACCATACACATCTTTGATGGCCCGGCAGTGAATAAGATGGCTTAACTGCAGTTACTACATAGCCCAGACTCTGCACCTTCTAATTATCGTTTGTTTTTATTTCTGCAGAATTGTTTTAATAACGCAAATTTAGGTCTGAAATTATGGCTGGCCTGTCGCCAATGCCTGATATTGGAGATCAATAGACTGCTAATTTCTTACTAAATTCGACTTCCAATAAGTTTATGGTATCGTGTGACACATGGTCATGCAAGTCCAATTCTTCCATTGATTGCAATGTTGTAGCTTTCATCATTCTGTGAAAAAAAAGCAAAATAATACACCTTCCGAGTTGCATTGGTAGCTCTCAAACTGCCATGATTGTTTATCAGTCTAGTAGGTAGTGTGTTGGCTTAATAGACGTGAGGCCACGCTTTAAACCCCAGGTCAGACATCAAAACGAATCTTAAGAAAATATCTTCAGCGTGAAGCCTTTTCATGAATAAATGGAAACGTAAAGAAAATTATCGAATTTGGGACGAAACCTATCTACTTCTGATTCAAAAGTATCCAATGAATATCGAAAAAGTCATTGTTTAGTAAGAATTTTGGGCGGTAGTCATGTGTTCATATTTCTTTGAGAATAATATTGGCGAGAGCATGACTATTAACGAAAGCATTAAAGGTAAATGATTACCAACATATTTTGGCCGGAATATGAAAATCTGGACACAAATGTCATGTGATTTCAACAGGACAGCGCTGCGTACCACACAGCTTATTCCACATTGAATATTCTGCGCAAGCAATTTGTGGAAATGACCTTCTCACATGGAGGCGATGCAAACTGATCACCGAAGTGGTGCAATTTGATCACGTTTGGCTTTTTCTTGTGGGGCTTACGCAATTGCTGGTGTATGCGTTTCCCCAAAATTTGCAGAGGCCACAATGCTAACATTACCAATGGCATTGGTCAAATTCAGATTCATTTTGCACCAAGTCATTGAAAATTGGACATTTCAGATGGCTCCACCCAGAGAATTCATGGTGATATTAAATTCAACACATAATGACCCTAGGTCAAACAGCTCCATCAAAAAGGAAAGATGAAAAAAAATATTTCTTCGACGACTTCTTCTCAGCAGATTTCTGACAAAAACTCTGAGAATCAAATAAAATTTGCCACGAAAATGTTCTTAAAAAATTTGTATTCCGAAGTCGGCTTTAAACTGTAGGTCTCGCCACTCATGTATAAAATTAACACACACAACAAAGGTGGTGTGATCCTGACTGAAGGGTTGTAAATTATGTATGTATGTATGCACATAATGACATCAATAGGCCTTTCAAACCTTAAAAATATTCGAAATAATTGAACTTTTTCATGCTTATCAAATATGCATTAAGAAAACTTTTCCTATTACTTTTCCTTATGCCTTATACCAGCATAAGATAAATTTGATAGGTATTGTTTAATAAGTGCTATTGGATTACAGATCCTTAAGAAAATACTTCTCTTATATTTGTATTGCACAGAGTGGCCCATTTAAAAGTTTAAATTTAAAAATGCACTCCGCAATTGCATTATGAATATTGGCCTTACATACATACATAATTGGTTATTACAACTCTTCAGTGAGGATTACGACCTAGCTTCTCACACCACTTATGTTGTGTGCGTTAATTTTATATATGAGTGGCGCGACTTACAGTTTAAAGAGAGGCAGTCGCCGAAGAAATATTTTTCATATTTTCGTTTTGATATCCGCCCTGGGCTTGGTTTTGATGTCTGATGTTGGCCTTCAAATGCTCAATTGTCTCTGGTTTGTCGGCATGACGCTATTCTTTAACCGCACCTTGCAGAAAATAATTCAACGGTGCAAATCGCAGCTTCTTAGCGGCCAATTAACATCACCATTTCGACTAACTAAACTGCCATGAAACGTTTGACACAATAAATCGATTGTGTTATGAGATGAGTGGCAAGTTGCACTATCCTGTTGAAATCAAACATCGTTACAATCAATACCATGAAGAGCGGGTACAAAATATCAGTTATCATAGTGCGATAAGTATCTCCATTGACCGTAATGGTTGCGGCGTCCGCATTTTCAAAGAAATATGGTGGTCTTCGCCCACAAGCCGCACTAAACGGTCATACGTAATGTGTGCATTGGCTTCTGTAAGACCACGTGCGGGTTTTCTGAGCTCCAAAAATGGCAATTTTGTTTATTAACGTATACACCAAAATGAAAATGAGATTCATCCGAAAAGATGATTTTTTTTGGCAAAATCGACATCATAGTGCAGTTTCTCATTTGCCCAATAAATCCAAACGTTGCTCAAACGTAAATCGATTCATTACGTTCAAGAGATGCTGAATTTTGTGACAGAATAGAATAACATAAGTAATGCCATTTTCGAAATAACCAAAGGTTCAAATTTAAACCGATATATGGTACATCCTACCGTAATTGCGTATTTTTTTGTTTTTTGGAAGAAGTTTAAATATACTTATTAACTTCAAGCACAATAGATATCTTTTTACTTTCTTGCTCTTTTCTTTTCAAGTCTTTTCCTTGGAAACCAAATTCTTAAAAGTTTTAAAATTTTTTTTGTATTTTTTTTCTTTTTTTTGGAATGTTTGAATCAGGAAAACTTTTCTTAAGTGTGCTTTGTATGCCTCATTTATGTGGGGATGCTGATGGTATTATGTGGCATGCAGGAGTAAAAAAAAGGTTACTATATTGGCAACAGGATATTAATACAATATTATTATGTTTAGCTTTGGCTTTAAAAACTCAAAAAAAAATTTGCATAAGCTTTACAAAGTATAAACAGAAAAAAAATGTATTTTAGAATACTTATAAAATTTTTATTTTACATTTAAAAGGGAAATAATAATTTTAAGAATTTTATAAATATTTTTATTTTATTTCTGTAATTTTTTTTTTTTCATTTATAAAAATTCTTTGAAAGTGTAGGAAAATATTGTAAATTAAACAGAATATTTGTAAAACTTTTTTACAAAGTATTTCTTTTAAATTTAATTTTACCTGTTATTGAAAATAATATTGTATATCAATAATCAAATTCAATGGAAAATTCTTTATTACTTATTGTAAAAGGAATTTCAGTAACATTTAACACGCAACAAAAAAGGTAACAGAAATATTGAAATTTAAAATAAAAAAAAACAGAATTGATTTTTTGTGAAGTGATAGTGCCTCCTCTTCGCAGTAGTATTTTATTTATAAATCCTCTGCAATGCATTGTTTTTATGAGAAATATACCTTTCGAAATATTTCGTTTTTTTTTTATCATTCGCGCACCGATCACCAATCAGTTGATTACCGGGAAAAACTTAATTAATGAAAATGAAACAAGGCAATGATACAAATGGGTGAGGAACAGCAATATAGTCCCAAAATAAACAGAAGGAAATAAAATATTAAATAAAAGAAAAAAGCAACAAATTAATGAAAACATATCATGTTGTTATTAAATCTGTTGAGCAAGAATTTTTTTTGGAGAAAAGAAAAATTACATGTGCAATTAAAAGAATTGTTTTCAATAGCAAGGAATAAGCAATTAATTTATTCAGGATAAAGTTAAAACTGATGAATTTGAATTTCAATTTTCAACCAACATGTTTTCATTTCCATTTTTAACTCCTTTACGTGTGAAAATTGCTTTCTCGTTTTGTAATCTGGCAATGTTATTTAAGAAGTAAACAATTACTTCTGTTCATAACCAGTGTAGTCAGATACATACATACATACATGCATATATACAAACATACATACATATATACATACATACATACATACATATATACATACATACATATATACATACATACAACATACATACACATATACATACATAAATACATAATACATACATTTATACATACATATATACATACATGCATATATACATATATACATACATACACATATACATACATAAATACATAATACATACATACAAACACATATACATACATAAATACATAATACATACATACATACATACATATATACCTAAATACATACATGCATATATACATACATACATACATACATATATACATACATACATACATACATACATATATATATACCTAAATACATACATGCATATATACGTACATACATACATACATACGTACATACATATATACATACATACATACATACATACATACATACATACATACATACATACATACATACATACATACATACATACATACATACATATATACATACATAAATACATACATACATATATACATACATACATACATACATACATACATACATACATACATACATACATACATATATACATACATACATACATACATACATACATACATACATATATACATACATACATACATACATACATATATACATACATAAATACATACATACATACATACATACATACATACATACATACATACATACATACATACATACATACATATATACATACATACATACATACATATATACATACATACATACATACATATATACCTACATACATAAATATATACTTAGTCAATACAACCCTTCAGTCAGGATTACGACCTAGATTCTCATACCACTTATGTTGTGTGTGTTAATTTTACGCATGAGTGACGGGACCTACAGTTTAAAGTCGACTGCGAACGGTAGATTTTTGAGAAACTTATTCACAGTTATTTTATTTACTCTCCGTGTTTTTGCCACTAAACTGCTGAGAGGAAGTCGCCTAAGAAATATTTTTTTCATATTTCGTTTTGTTGGTAATGTCTGGCCTGGGGTTTGAACCGTGGCTTCACATATCATAAGTTAACACACTACCTACTAGACCAAGGCGACTACAACCATATAATGTTGTTGGAAAGTTTAGTTATACTTTGGGCCATTTTCTAAAAGTTTCAAATCTATTTTCTGAATTCGTTCTGATGGTAATAAAACAAATTCGCTGTAGTCTAGTAGGCAGCGTATTAGTTTATTATAAGAGAGTCCATGCTTCAAACTACCAACTGAGACATCGCGAACAACAACGAAATATAAAAAAAAAAATTATTTGTCTTCTAGCAAAAACTCTGATGGTAAATTTCTGAAATTTGTCGTTCAGAATCGAAATTAAACTATAAGTTCCGACATACATGGAGAAAATTATAAGGACAACATGGGTGGTGGTTAGAAGCTAGGCTGTAATACTGACTAGACAGTTGTAATGACGTACTAAATAGGTAATGAAGCTTGTAATCATAAGTTAATGCTCCCTTTTCATTTGGATAGTACAACGCTTGCTTGTTCCACATTTTATGCCAAGGAATACTGGACTGGACAGGCTGGACAATATTTTTCCAAATCGAACATGTCTCTTATAATGTATCGTAATGTGTTAATCGAATAATTGAAGTCGCCATGGTCTAGTAGCTAGTGTGTTGGCTTATTAGACGTTAGGCCACGGTTCAAACCCCCAGGTCAGACATCAAAACGAAATCTGAAAAAATATTTCTTCGGCGACTTCCTCTCAACAGATTTCTGGCAAAAATTCTGAGAGAAAATAAAATTGCCATGAAAAGCTTCTCAAAAATCTGTTGTTCAGAGTCGACTTTAAACTGTAGGTCCCTGGTATTAGAAGCTAGGTCGTAATCCTGACTGAAGGGCTGTAATAACCAATTATGTTATGTGAATGTGTTAATCGTATCTTTGATTTCATTTTTTCTCCATTAAATCTCATGGTAACTGGAAAATAAAGTTTTTCTTTCGTTATTTCTCAGCATGATAAATAATTCCTATGGTCTCCTATCGATTCTGTTTCTGTTGTGGATTTTTTTATTTCCGCATTTCCTTTTTTAACAGATCTTAGGCAATTTCTTCGTTTTATTCTGAACGAATTATTTTATATCGCCTCAGCCCTTTTCTGTGTCAGTGAATCACATTTCCAGACCCTATTTCCAAACAGTTTCTTTTAATTTTGGACAAATTTGTTTGATTTTCTAATGCAGGGCCATTTTAAAGCACTTCGTAGCTTGTAATTGAACGTCAAACAAAGTGTGTGTGAGTTGTCATCGAAACTTATTCGGTTGAAACACCTATGCATTCCATTATATATTGAATATAGTATCGTTGAAATGTTCGTCATGGCTTTTCTTTGTGGATTGCTTACGAAATCTCCAATTTTCCATGATTCTAGCGCATAAATTAGACTGTAGTTGACCATTGGCATGGCTCATGTTAGCTCTAAGGACGGCTGCAGCTTATGACTTTTTCGCCTACAATTGGGACTTAAGAAAACCCCATAAGAAAAAGCCGAACGAAGTAAAAGCGTACTATTGGGTTGCTCTGAAAGTAATTTTGTTTTTTTTTTGTGGAAATGAAAGAGAGTTTTCGTGTAATATCAATCAAGTGGGCATAAACTGTTAAATTTGACAAATTTAACATCAATCCAATCTCACATGTTGTTATTCGTCGGTTCGCATCAACTAATGCCTTTATCGCGTCTTTATCAGCTTCAACCAGACTTCCCGAACGTGATGCATTTTCGACGTTAAAATTGCCTTAACGAAATTTAGCCAACAAGTTCAGGCACTGGCGTGCTGTCAACACAACTTCTCCATACACATCGGCCAATTTCTTTCTGGGTGGAACAGCCCTTTCTGTAGTAAAGTAGTAAGATATGTCGAAAATGCTGATTATCGCTCTCCATATTTAAAAGGGCACCAACCAAAAACTACCGCGTAAAATTAATTGGAATTTTTAACACACAAGCTCTCAAAGCATATATATAAGATTATACGGCTTAAGTGTGAAGTTGGGTGCAAAAAAATAGAATTAAATCCTCTGTCGGAAAAAAACGAAATTACTTTCCGAACAACCCAATATTTCGGTGTCCCGTTCACCTTTTATTTCTGCCCGCACTATATACAGAGCCTGTATAGCCTTTTTCCCTGTGCAATTTATTTTGAAATTCTTTTAAATCCAAGGTTTTTTCATTATTTAACACAAAACTAAGAGTGCCACGAGAGAAAAAAAAACTACAAACCCACTTTCATTTCACTTCCTGACAGCGATAAACGTGTGACATCAGCATATAATACTTATTAATGCCATCCAACTATATTGTATCTTGCAGCATCATGGATTTGAAAACGTTTACTTTAGAAAGCAAAACATGACATTTGCTTCCTTATTTGTTTGGTTTTTTTTAGGTTTCTAGTTGCCATCATCATTAAAGAGGGTTGTCATGTAAGAGTGTGAAATAGAAAAGCAAAGGATTGTAGTCGTTTTGTAAGATACGCTACAACTTTTTAGTTAGTTTTAGGGAGGTTTAAAAAAATTGACATTAAAATAGTTTTATTATTTATTTATTTTTATTTAAATAAATCAGCTAACAAGACTAGGGTCTACTTGGCCTTGTACTCCATGTAGTTTGCTTTAATAGCTTACACGGTAAGGCAAGTTGGAAGTTCTCATTTTTTTTTCTAATGAAAGTTTTCATTGCTTGTGTAGGATTCTACGTATTAAAAAGGGGTATAAGTTTCATATACTCATGCCTTTAATGTGAATGTTGCTATTTCTCCAAGCGAAATAAATGAAAACTTATAAAAGCGTGAAATTACTTGACGAAATAAAACGAATCAAAGGAAAGAATGGTTAGGATAACACATAAATCTTCAGCCAAAAAGAAAGAAAAAAACAAACAAGCTTGATAAAATACCTTTAAAAATATTCTACTATTATGCACTCAAGCAAAACATAATTTATGTTTAAAACATTACAACCCTCAAACTCAAATAAAAAGAAAAGATTTTGCATAAGAAAATAAATTTTTAAATACTTTTCAAACTCCTCAAAAAAAAAATGTGCGCATTTTTAACACACGACTACATCTCTGCTGAAGCCTACTGAATGTTAAGATTATCTTGGCTTGTAGTCTATAAAATTTATTTGCTTTTAAATATTTTATGGAAAACATTTTAAAGAATAATAATCTTATTGCCATAGGCTGAGCTAGATGGCTTAAGGAAAGAATAAATAAAAATAAATTGAAAGAAAAAAATTCCCGCAGCCACCATAAAACATTTCAGTATCCACGTTTTATTAATTCCAAAATACGTTGGGCCTTTTGCGTAAGCCTCTTAATAAATTGTTCGTTATTCAATTAATCTGTAAAAAGTGCTTCCGTCGGATGCTATTATAATCATTAAGCTTTCATATTGAATTCTATGCCACATGGATTGGTGGCCAATTTTTTTTCACTCATAATTAATTTCAAACAATTTGGTTTTCTAGGAAAAACAAAAGAAAACAAAAAAATGCTTAGGTATGCTTAAATAAAAGAAAAGTAGCACTTATATACGACCATGCACTTAGTATTAGAAGTGGCCAGTTCGAGGAAGTACGTTGTACACGTTAGCAAATTAAATTTATTTACAGTCTAGGAGAAAAGTCTTCGTACACTGTTCTATCTATACTTTACATATGTAGACTTTACTACATATAACGATGTGGGACTATATGTGGCAAAAAAATGCAATTTCTTTTCAATGGATATGCATACAAGAATAATACCATGTAAAAGTGTTCGATGTCCTGAAAAGGCCCTAGCCATAATAGAGCGAGATGTCCAACTTAAAGTCGCTGTGGTCTAGTAGGTAGTGTGTTGGCTTATTAGACGAGAGACTATGGTTCAATCCCTGGCTTAGACATCTTGAACAAAACGAAATACCTATGAAAAAATATTGCCTACTCACGAATCGATCATTCGGAGTCGACTTTAAACTGCAGATCCGGTCACTTATGGATAAAATTAACACACGCAACATGAGTGGTGTTAAGAAGCTACGTTGCAATACTGACTAAAGGGTTGTAATGCCGAGTTAGTTCAGTAAGTTCGACATACTTTGTTACTGCATTTTTAGGTGGCAATTTTTATTGCCATTATTTCTGTACGACATTTTACTCTGTAAACTTTATTAAGCTGGGCAACTGCCTTTAAGAGTTTTTTTTTACAGGCGTGCCTATTAACCATTGCTATTTTGAAACAAAAGTGATTAAAGACTTAGAAAAATTATTGTTAGGATTATAAGAAAACACAAAAAAATCATTCTGTTATTCGGATGAAGCTTGTGTGTCACTTTGTGTAACTTCAAGTTGTTAATTGTTTGTTCCACAGAATTTTATTTTCTACTTCTCCTAAAATACCACAACATATTGTTGAATTTACCTGCATAGATAATAATAACCCTGATGCTTACAATACTTAATTAAACCATTAGATACTCATGTTCTTCTAATTGTGAACGTGAATTTGAGATTATCATGACAATAATTACTAACAGATTGGCTTCTATTGTTTAATAATGCAAAAACAAATCTAATTTTTGTTCAATTTTGTTCGAAATTCAATAACAATTGCATTTATAAACGCTTTTACATTATATATATATATATATATGTTCACGCTGGCCACCCTAATGTTAAGTTTAGTTTTAAGTACTTTTACAACCATGTAAATTAATTGTGAATTGTTGTAAATATGATCGAAAAGAGATTAATATCCAAACAACCCCCAACCCGAAAGGTACGTCTAATCGTATTTAAATATATTGTATATCGAAAACTAATATTTTCGTATTTTTATTTTGCCAAATATTTTATTTTATTTGTTTTCCCCGTTCACCCCCACAATATATGTGTGTGTGTGTGTGCATTTGAAATGCAAACAAATCAAATAAAATAATGATGATGATGATGATGATGGCCAAAGGCAAATTATGATGGAGAATTATTTCAAATTCGTATTCAATGTGAATTTCATGCACGTCCTTTATGAAATAAATTTCAGTAAATGAACATAATTTCTGCAAAAAAGTAGGTTAAGAGATTCAAATTAATATGCACAGCATATTATGCGCTTTATTTGCTTTTCTTGTTCATGATTTAAAAATATTGAGTTTGTGTGGGACAATGAGGATAAATAAAAATCACAGA
The DNA here is from genome assembly GCA_936449025.2 of Sarcophaga subvicina. Lineage (NCBI taxonomy): Eukaryota > Metazoa > Arthropoda > Insecta > Diptera > Sarcophagidae > Sarcophaga > Sarcophaga subvicina. The sequence goes on from OW388081.2 coordinate 32,057,455, forward strand.
ACAAATGAAAACAATTAAAGGAAATAAATAATATGATGGGTTACCACGCTTATTCCAGCATAAAATTAATAATTTATGAATGTAAACAATGAAATTAAAAAGTAGTTGTGAAGATTAATAATGTTGTTGGTGATTTTGGAATCAAAAATTCAAAGGTATTCTACGTTACCTTAAAACTTTTCATTTGAAATTTAAAGTCTTCACTGGGAACATAAACGTGACAGATATTAAGCCTTTAAGCTTTAGAATGGAATAGTAAGGAGTGCGTATAAAAAATTTGTTGATGGTCTGGCCAATTCCGATACCACAGAACTGTAGACCCATGTCCATTGTCAGCTCAAATTCTACACTAAACATAACTTTTTCGGCATGGATTGGATCTGTTGTGAGTTTGAATTAGGCGATTTTGTATGTTCACGTACACACATACATAATTGGTCATTACAATCCTTCAGTCAGGATTACAACCTGGCTTTCTACTCCACTTACGTTGTGTATGTTAATTGTATCCATAAGTGGTGGGATCCACAGTTTAAAGTCGATTCCGAACTACAGATTTTTTGAGTAACTTGCCATGGCAATTTTTATTTATTCTTAGAGTTTTCGCCAGAAATCTGCTGAAAGGAAGCCGCCGAAGAAAAATTATCTCATATTTTCGTTTTGATGTTTGACCTGGGATTCGAACCGAGCACACTAACTACTACATTACAGGGATTACATTCAAGTACACATTCATTCAAATATGATCCTTCAAATAGGACTCAGCTAATTTGTTAGCACGATTGCCTTTTCATCGGCGCTAAATTTCTTTTCATTTTTTTCATTCTCATTGTTCTCGCCCAAGGACAGGAGGAAATTTTTGATTACATGATCTGGAAAATGCTGTGGATTTGGCAATTTTCTTCGAATGGAGTCGTTTTTCACAAATTCACTGTAACGCAATGGAGTTCTCCTGTTAATGGATTTTCTATTCTCAATGAATAACCTTGACACCTCACACCACTTATGTTGTTGTGTGTTAATTTCGGACCTAGAGTTTAAAGTCGACTTCGTACGACAGATTTTTGAGAAACATTTTAATGGCAATTTTCTTTTACTCTCAGAGTTTTTGCCAGAAATCTGCAGAGAGGGAGTCGCCGAAGAAATATTTTTTCATATTCCGTTTTGTTGGAGATGGCTGACCTAAGGTTTGAACCGTGGCCTTACGTCTAATAAGCCAACACACTACCTACTAGACCACGGCGACTTGAAGACAACAAGTAGAATTACCGGAAATGGTGTACCACAGTTAGAGATCATGATTGGATCACTCACTGGGCAATATTTATCGCCCAAAATAAATATTTTTATTCACTGTAAGAAATGCTCTGTTTAAACATCGCCCTTTGAAAATGGTAACTCCTTATAAAATAGCATTTCTCTAGTATTGTCAACGTTTTGTGTTGCAATCACAAATATTCTATGCAAAGAATTTATGTGTTGATTGGCATAATCAAGCACACAACAAACTGGCCATAAACTTTAATGCCGGAGATTGTATTGCGGTATGAAATTCTATATTTTTTGCAATGAAACAAAAACAAAAAAACAAAAATTCGAATGTATTTTAGAATTATTTGTGGTAATACAATGAATATTCAAATATATTTTTAAATAACTGGAGTTCAAATGAAACCTTAGTAATTTCAAATTAAATTTCCAGGAAAATATTTTTCTGGGATATTTTTAATTTTTATTCAAATTGTTTGGTTTGGTAGTAAGCCTACGTTATTCGTAATTAAATATGTATGTCTGTATTTTGTATATTTTATTTAATTTTTATTTGTTGATATTTTGAAAAAGAAGAGCGTAGACAAACTTTTTGGAATTTAAATTTTAATATCCAAAGTAAAGTAAATTTGCTAATTTTTGTTGTTGTGTTTTAATTTCATTCATGAGTAGAGGGACCCACAGTTTAAAGTCGACTTCGAATGATAGATTTTTGAGATACTTTTTAATGGCAATTTTCTTTTACTCTCAGAGTTTTTGCCAAAAATCTGCTGAGAGGAAGTCGTCTAAGAAATATTTTTTTCAGATGGCGTTTTGTTCGATATGTCTGACCGTGGCCTCACGTCAGACTAACTATGGCGACTTCATAATGACTTGCTTAATGAAACTCTTAATATGGCCTTGAACACTGTATTGTAAATAATTTTTAACAATTTTCATTTCAATTTCAATCATTTTGCTCATGCTTAAAAAAATATTTTTATTACCATAGAAAGCTCATTAATCAGATGGTCTTCAATTGTGATAAGTCTACTGATGCAAATATTTCACTCAGTTCGGATAAAAAAAAATTCTGTACAATAAAGAAAATATTCAGGGAAAATGAAACGTGATTGATTTAGGCTACAAGCGATTAATCACGTTGGCTTTCTTTTGCAAGAGCTAGTCATGCAGAACTATGAAATTCCCGGAAAGTGAATAAACGAACGAAAGAATTGTAATAATTTTATACAATAAATTTTACAAATTATTCTTCTACTGACCTAACTGAAATAAATAAAATAACAACAACAATAAATAATAATAAATGGAATACAAGAAACAGAGAAAAACTTTTGCAAAAGAAAGAAAAGAAGCAAAAAAGTTGTCTCTTCGCAATAAATGTTTCTAAATAAATCAAATGCTTGGTAGCCTATTTGGCAACATGAATCATAAGATGAAAGTGAAAATGAAAATAAAAATGTCTGTGTAATAAATGTTTGCCATTTAAGAGAAGCTTTCATAGTTCGTAACCAGTGCAATAAATTCATTTTTGTATCGAAGAAGATAACGAATTTAATGATGTAAGGTAAATGGCAAATGGCCAAGACGTACGTATTTGTTTATTCGATAAATTTCTGGCTTCATATTGATCGTTCAATATTTGCTTGCTAGCATTGTGTGAACAACAAGTTAACGTCTGCAAAATGAAAATTTACTCGGCTTCAAACTTTATGCAACAAAAGAAAAACCTGCTAATTTAACAAGCCAGGTGGCTGGATCTAGCAAAATAATATATTTCATCAGCAACTATCTCTCAGCAGATTTCTGACAATTTAAGTCAATTAAAGTTTCTCCTTTTTTAGTCTCTCCTTTTCATCAGAAACGTAGCAGTGTAATGATTTATTTCTTTGTTGTGAAGTACTATTATTCCGATTACAAAGGGAATATTATTTCATGCAAATGGCTGCCGCAGCTGGCCTCAAGGTACCTCATTCTATCGGACTAATTTTCGTACACTTTTTCGAGTGTATGGGGTCGTATCTCGGCAATGGCATTATGAATGTTGGCCTTCAAATGCCCAATCGTTTCTGGTTTGTCGGCATAACACTTTTCTTTAACGTCGCACCAAAGAAAATAGTCCAACGGTGTCAAATCGTAGCTTCGTGGTGGCCAATAAACGGCCATCAAACATTTGACGCAATAAATCGATTGTGGCATGAGATGTGTGCCAAGTTGCACCATCCTATTGAAACCAAACATTGTTCACATCAATACCATGCATAGCGGGTACATAAAATTAGTTATCATGGCGCAATAACTGTCTCCATTGACCGTAATGGTTGCGCCGTCCTCATTTTCAAAGAAGTATGAACCAAACAGCCACTCGTAATGTGTGCATTGGCTTCTGTAAGACCACGTGTGGATTTTCTGAGCCCCAAACACGGCAATTTTGTTTATTAACGTACCCACCAAGATTAAAATGAGCTTTTCAAAATCGACCTCATGGTGCAGTTTCTCGTTGGTAAAAGAAATCCCAACGATGCTCAAATGTAAATCGATTCATTACTTCCAGTGGAGCTAATATACTGAATTTTTTGACAGAATAGAATGACATATGTATTGCCAGATTCGAAATAACCAATGGTTCAAATTTAAGCCAATAGATTGCCCAACCAATAGAAAATATACACACACAACATAAATGGCATGAGAAGCTTCGTCATAATCCTGGCTGAAGGATTGTAATGACCAGTAATGTATGTGTATGTATGTATATTCGAAAAATAATTCCTTACCATATTTATGTTTCAATACTTAGAATAGAATAAAAATTGATTGTCAGTTAAATATAAAAATTTTATTATTCATTATTATACCGAACATACATAGTAATTGATCTGTTTTTTGTTTTATTATTACCTTCCATTTTAATTCTGAGAAATGTTTCACATTTTAAAACAAAAAAAAAAAACAAAAAAAACGAATGATTTACAAAAATTAAATAATATTGGGTTTTATTTAATTTATAAAATTTGTTGCTTAATTGTGCCAGCTGAATTAAATGTGGCTGATTGGGTAACAATGCAACGTTTTTCTATGAAATTTACATCATATTTCATAATTCTTATTAATAAAACTGAAAACAAAAAAGCATTGAAAATAATTTTTTTTTTCATTTTACATTTTCGCTGAATATCATTTACAAAATATTTTTGCCAGTATGAGGGCAAAATATATTTTTTTATTGCAAAACTTTAGCATGTGTTTTATTGGAAACGTTTTATTTGAAATTTTTGCATTTTATTTGCCATACCAGTCTTGGTATCCCATTTAGATTTCAAAAACATATCATGGGAAATGTACTAAATTTTAATCGTCATGTATAGTTCGAATAGGAAATGTTGATGATTAATTCAAAAAAGTCCCGATTGCCGGGACTGCCGATAAGCCAGGTAGATTGACCGGTAAATGATCGGCTGTGATGTAACCGCATTGTTTATTTCATAGATCCACACTAATTGGACATGTTAACTCCTTATAGGCTCTAACGCTTCTGTTCTTTTCTTCAGCAACAAGTGAGTATAATAAGTAGAAAACTTCAACTAAGGATTTGAAAATTATATCCGCTTTAACCATGTACTTGTTAATGTTTTCCAAAGTGGATGCCCCGCCCGGACCCTTGTACAGTATCCATTCTGCACTGCGTATGTAACGTTTGAGCAGTCCCTACAAATGCTGGTTCTACTTTATGAGACGATTAAATTATCGTCAGGCTGTCGTTGTTGCATTCACCGTAGTCAAGTAGGTAGTTTGTTTGCTTATTGCCCATGAAATTCGGGTTAAAATACCAGGTCAGACATCTCAAACAAAAGGAAATCTAAAAAAGTATTTCTACGGCGACTTCCTCTTTCAGCGGATTTCTGGGAAAAACCCTGAGAGTAGATAAAAAATTGCAATGAAAATTTTCTCAAAAAAATCAGGCGTTCGGAGTCGATTTTAAACTGTAGCTTCCGTCACTCATGTATAAAATTAACACAAGCAACATAATTCTTGTGAGAAGCTAGGGTGTAATCCTGAGTAAAGGTCTGTAGTGACCAATTATTTATATATGTATGACAAGATATGTTCCACTAGGGGATTTTTAAATTCTGTTCCAGCCGCAATAGGTTCCAGTTAGATATTCTTAAGTATTTTACTGCCAATAGTCTGTAGCCATACAAATTAAAGAGCTGCATAGTAGTATACATTTGTACTCCCTTATATCACTTTCTGAACTCAATTGCACTCAGAGAGACATAAAACTTGTTGCGGTCCTTATTCTGTATTAATGGATTTTTTTACGCCTTCGTAACTATACAACCTAGATTTTATCCTATCTAGAGACCTTTGTTGAAAGTCAGCGCAGTCTAGTAGGTAGACGTTCAGACAGTTCAAACCCCAGGTGAAACATTTCCAAGAAATCAAAAAATGAAAAAATATTTCTTCGCCGACTGCCTCTCAGCAGATTTATGGCAAAAACTTGAAGAGTAGATAATATTGTCATGAAAAGTTTCTCAAAGATCTGTCGTTCGGAGTCAACTTTAAGCTGTGAGTATATAAATGATGTATAAAATGGATACACACAGCATAAATGCTGTGGAGAAGATATGTCGTAATCCAGACTGAAGAGTTGTAATGATAAGTTATATTAAGTAATAATATTGTTACGCAAATGGAAACGGTGTACACCGTTTAACATTAAAATGAACAAAAGCTACACAAACAAATACAACGCACTTGTTACAAGTAAACCAACAACATTGGTATGAAAGAAAAGGAGATAGACAAGTAAGCGAGAACGCAACACGAAGCAATGTGAACAAAATACACAAACAACAATGAAGTCGAGATAGAGTTCTCGAGAAGGCGAAACCCCGATCATTCGATATCAAGAATCTTCATCAGACTGATTACGTGAGCATATAAGAAGGCTAGACAAAGTAGGCAACGAGTAGTAAGAATTCAGTCAGTCTTGTGTGAAAACGCGTTGCGTGTGAAGAAAACAGTCGAAGAAGAATAGCGAACAAGCAATTATTATTGTATTCGTTAAGTTGTAAGCGGTGACACACAAAAGTAGTGCAAACAATAAAGAGTTTAATTGAAACTAAACACATATTTGTTTTTATTTTGTTTGCAATCAACGAACTCGTATTTTAAACGTTTTTAAAAAGGTAAAAACGTAACAATACTTTGTTACAAACATTTGCCATAAGATTAAAGATTAACCTTTAACAAAAATCACTTCTGAACCTCAGAAATTTTTTAGATTAATGTGTCCAGCATTCGGTAACTTACTGCGTGTAATAAGATTAGTAGCCTAGACATAAAGTGGAATTAGAAAGGACTTATAAGGACTGTCACGTCTGATTTGCTTTTACATTCCTAAACGAAGTAAGCTTTCCACCATTAATCTCAATACTGAACCAGACTTGATGGCTGCCTTGTATTTTGTCTCTACAAATGTGCCATGTGCAGTAGAACATCCTATGAAATGAAACCCGGCAGTCCTTAAACAAAATATACTCACAGTAAAAAATAAGAACCAAAAAATAAAAACTCACAGTAAAAAAAAACAATCTATTGAATAAAAATTATTCTGAAGCATAAAGGAGCCCCACTTAAATTAAATTTATCAACAGCATTTCATATCGTATATGTGCACTAACGTCTAGCTGTGTAATTGTTCATCTAAGTGGCTTTATGGCATTGATTTAATAGCATTAATATGACTTAAACGATATATTTTACTCAAAATTGATTTTATTTTTTTTTTGTTTTTTTCTTTTTTGCTTCCTTTATAGCTTCATAGCTTAACAAACATTTATTTTACGTTCATAAAATATTTGCCTGCGCAGCAAATATTAAAGTAAAGAATTCCTGGAAAAGTTTTGTGTACTTTTCAGAATTCTTCTATCCAATCAAAAAATATTTTCATCAACTTTATGTTTCAAATTAAACTGATTGCTTTTGAATCGGATTTACTAGAACAGATAATGACAGAAAAAAACTCGTGATACTGAAATATGGAATAGATACAGACTACGCAGCAGCTTAATTTCAGTTGAAATGACAAATAAATTTCGGCTGAAAGAAGTGAAAGCGTACATATGTACATATTTGACATGAGTTAACAGAGAAAGATTATTTGGAAGGAAAAATTTAAATGGAAGTAGTTTTATTTAAAAATGTAAACGTTAAGCATTTGAATTATATTTTAAAAAAATTCCTGGTAAAAATTGAAAATGATGGCCAGAATAATGGCATGAAGAAAGATATGATAAAACTTTGATTAAATTTCAAAACAAGATAAAAGCATTAAAGAATTTATTTTATGAAATCGTATTGCCAACCAATCTTACAAGCTACCCTAGGCTTCATTAATTCCCACGGTTTTTTTTTTAATCAAATTTCTTTCAGCATGGCTTCATCATCAAGCGTTTTGATGATTTAAATTAAGGAACCAGAATCACTTGTATTCCCTTAAACCCACAATGAAATGTTTGAAAACATATTAAAATGAAAAACTATCACTAATAAATGGAAACCTGAAAGCTGTAAGTTAAATAATATATCAGGGAATTAGGCAATGAAACTCGAAAAATAATTTAATGGTCGTGAGACTGACTAATAAACTAATCTTTTATATAAAGGGTATTACATTAGTCCAGCGTTTAACGTAAGTATCGCCATGATGGCACACCCCACGGTGCTCTAAGCACGGGTGGAAACAATGCGTCTACCATCTCCCCCACGTACAGTGATGCAACTACATGATATGCATAAGCATATCATTGATTGCATCACCATACGTGAGTACCAATTTGAAACCATGCAATTTGGATATGAATTCCCTCTTGGCTCGGAGACTATCTAAACTCCTTTGTGAAAGTGGCTAAGAGTGTGACGCCACACCGATCTTGCGCTCTCCCCACGATTTGGGTATAAACCCCAACCACCACGTTGCTCCCACACGGCGGCCGCACTATTGCTGGGCAGTGACAAGTCTCTGGGGCTGCCGACACCAGTGGTGCCAGAATTAAGCCTCCGGTCAAACTTCGAGGTTCAGTTTGCTACCAGTTGAATCCAAAACGGTTCGGGACTGGTGACACTTTAGAAACAACAACCAAAAAGGGTATTACAGTAAGAATGCACTGTTTTACTTTAAAATAAGGACACATAATTTTTGATCATCCGTCAAATGACCGCCACGATTCTGATGACAAGCCATTAATCTTGTTATGAAATTTTCCATGATTTTTTCATAGATATGTGGCTTTTATGAAGTCGTCATAGTCTAGTAGGTTTCTTAGATGACAGTCCGTTGTTCAATCACCAGTTCATAATAAGCTCATGATCAAGCTCACCCACAATAAACAGAGGTTTCGTATAACCCAAATATACATGTACCAACAAGCTTTTTTTAATATGCTTGGAGTCTAAGATATATCGATCAATTTTGCTTTTTGTGAGAAAGTCTTTCAAAGTTTACGGTAAAATATTTTTTCGTTCACTTCCTCTCAGGATTATAAAATTAGCTAAGTAAGATGTGACTGTATCTTACCGATGACACGTTGACGGACTTAAGCTTAGGAATTATTTCTGGTACATTTTCGTAAGCGCGAGATTTTACAAGGCCACAAAGAGAATAAACGCAAGGCGTTAAATCGAGTGATCTTACTGGTTTGTGGACGTCAATCTTTGCGTGCTTTATGGACTGACTGACTGGCATCATTGACAATCACAAGGTTACGAAAAGCTAGAATTGAACTTGGTTGGGAAGTGGCTTCAGCAAAATGATGCGTCATGACACACGGTCCAACAAGAAAACAATTTTCTAGTTTGCTATGATGAGTGCCAAGTCGCCTTCGTTGTATTATTTCGATTCTTAAACATTTCCCAGAAAATGCTGCTCAGAAGTGTCAGTTCGTTGCTGTGGTTTTTGGGTCTATAGAGAGCTATCATATACCCAAATGTACATGCATGATATGTCCAAAACGTTCTTTAGACCACTCAAAATTATTTTGTACACCTTTTGATATTTTTTTTTTGGTAACAGCCCCAACTGCTATTTCGAAACAAATTTTATAAGAACCTAATCTCACGACCTACGTAGCATTACGGGACAATTGGGACTACTTTGAATTAATCGTCAACATTTCCTATTGGAACTATACATGACGATTAAAATTGAATACATTTCCTATGATATGTTTTTGTATTCTAAATGGGATACCCAGATTGGTATTGCAAATAAAATGCAAAAATTTCAAATAAAACGTTTCCAATAAAACACATGCTAAAGTTTTGCAATAAAAAAATATATTTCGCCCTCATACTGGCATAATATTTTGTAAATGATATTCAACGAAAATGTCAAATAAAAATTTTCAATAATTTTTTTTTAGTTTTATTGATAGGAATAATTCATGATGTAAATTTCATAGAAAAATATTGTATTGTATTCCACTCAGCCACATTTAATCCTGCAGCCAGAATTAAGCAACAAATTTTATAAATTAAATAAAACCCAATGGGAATTTTTTTTCAAGATTTTTTTTTTGAAATTTGAAATATTTCTCAGAATTAAAATGGAAGGAAAAATTAAAACAAAAAACAGATCAATTACTATGTTCGGTATAACAATGAATAACAAAATTTTTATATTTAACTGGCAATCAATTTTTATTCTATTCCAAGTATTGAAACATAAATATGGTAAGGAATTATTTTTCGAATACAAATACACATCGATGGCTTAATATAAAAAAGGCCTAACTCGATTTTTTGTTACTTTACATAAGAAGGAAAAAACTTAATAAAATCCGTAAAATTTTATATACAAATACAGCAAAAATTTTAATACAATTTTTAATAAAAAACAGCAACACATTTTATTTCTTATTTAAAAGATTTTTTATTTTAACGACGTTATCTAAGATAGGCCCTTTTTTAATTTTAATTTTGAAAAGAAAAATTAAGTTAGGTCTTTTTAAACTGAGTTGAAAATGAAATATATTATATTAATTCAGGTTTAAATAATAAACGGAAGTAATTCATGAAATTATAAGGGTTAAGTCAAAAGTTAACTGTAAAAAATTAGCTCTTATAAGGCAAGTTGTCATAAAAAAGATGACAATCTACATGTAAAAACTTTTTTAAGTCCTGTAGGTGGTCCCATTTCATTTTCGTGATTGGTATTTTCTCCTTATAAAGAGAGTCAGGAGGTACATCTTTAATTGCTGACTTTGATCTATGTGGACTTTCTTGCAATATTTTTCCTTGTTCAGATACCGTCTGCATTCTCTGAATCAGAGTCAGAATTTTCGCTCGCTTTCATAATCTTTATTGTATTATTTAATTTTTAAAGTCAAAACTTTTCACTCTTAAACAAAAAGCAAAGTGAACTGATCGGAATACTCAAAATATTTGTATGCATAATTATATTGGGAAGTACCGTTATGTTAGTATAACATTTTTCCTCCTTGTCAAAAACAGAGAAGCATGTCGATCGACCCGCCGCCGAATTTTTTTAATCATCTTTTTCAGCTAAAGCTAATTTGTTACTTGGGAAATATAAACGTACAACTTCAGCTGCATTAAAGATTTACATATTTATATTATTGTGTTATGCAGAAATCCAATCAAACGACATAAAAAACGAGTTAGGGCTTTTTCTTTCAAAAGTTCTTTAACATGACTTAGGCCTTTTTTTGAAATTATTATAAATCTGTTATTTGCAATTGTATCCACCTGAAATTTTGAGGCAAGGTGTATCTGACATCTGTCTTCCATAATAAACAAAAAACGCTGTTTTAAAAAAAATTAAGTTAGGCCTTTTTTATATTAAGCCATCGACATACATTACTGGTCATTACAATCCTTTAGCCAGGATTATGACGTAGCTTCTCATACCATTTATGTTGTTGATATACACGAGTGGTGGGATCAACCATTTAGTCTCAGAGTTTTTGATAGAAATCTGTTGAAAGGAAGTCGCCGAAGGAATATTTTTTTATATTCCGTTTTGTTGGAGATGACTGACCTGAGGTTTGAACCGTACCCTTACAACTAATAAGCCAACACACTACCTACTAGACTGCGGCGACTTCAAGACAATGTTATAGTTTTAGTAGCTTACCGGTCGAATTACCAGTGGAATTACAGTTGGATCACTTACTGGGCAATATTTATCGGCCAAGATAAATATTTTTATTCACTGTAACAAATGTTCTGTTTAAGAATCACACATTGAAAATGGAAAAAAGTTTAAATAAAAATAATTATTTCGGTGACATGTCTCTGGTATTGTCTACGTTTTGTGTTGCAATCAAAAATATTCTATGGAAACAATTCATGTGTTGATTGACAACAAACTGGCCATCAACTCTAATGCCATAGATTCTATTGTGGTATGAAATTCTGTATTTTAAGCAATGAAACAAAAGCAAAAAAATGAAAATTGGAATGTATTTTAGAATTATTTGTTGTAATACAATGAATATTCAAATATATTTTTAAATAACTGGAGTTCAAATAGAACCCTAGTCATTTCAAATTAAATTTCCAGGAAAATATTTTTCTATGATATTTTTAATTTTTATTCAAATTGTTTGGTTTGGTAGTAAACCTACGTTATTCGTAATTAAATACGTATGTATTTTGTATATTTTATTTAATTATTTATATTGTTGATGTTTTGAAGAAGAAGAGCGTAGACGCACTTTTTTGAATTTAAATTTTAATGCCCAAAGTAAAGATACCTACTAGTGGCTATAAAAGTTTGTTAATTTTTGTTCTTAATTTTTAATTATTTTCATTAAAGTTTCGTTATTAAAACCAAAAAAAAAAATTTGACTAAAATAAATTTACCAAAGAACAATAAAAAAAAAAACAAAGGAAGTCATAAGCAACAAGCTTAGAATGAAAAGGAATGAAAAGGGAAATTATTATTCAACATGGAAGAAAATGCTTTGATTATTTCCTTCCATCGCTTTGTATTCTTAGATCACAGGCTATTCTATCAAAAAAAATCATGCCTACTGTTCCAGCCATTACAAAATAAATTGCTTTCCAAATCAAGAAACTAAAAAGAACAAAAAGGTTCAAGTCTTTCAAATCTTACATCATAAGGACATACATGTGTGGCTACAAATTTCATTGACTGCTAGACCACCATCCAGTTATTTGAATCTGTATTCGTATAACTCAGTTTTTAAATCAGTCCTTAGTAGTCCATTAAAATTAATTTATAATCCATTGAACACCGTCAGCTCAGAATTGCATAAAGATTTCAAAATGATTTGAGACAGATTGTGCTCAATTTCTATTGTTTTTCTTACTCAAATTTAACGATTTCTTTTTGATTTTAACACCAACCGACAGATATTTGAGTATGATTTTTCGTACAAGGACAACTGTAAGTTTCTGTCTGCACGAGGGACTACGAAAGGCAAGGAGGTATATTATCTAGCGAGCCTGAACTGAGTATGTCCAGAAGATTTTCAAATCATTGCAGTGCTTACCAGTCAGAAATCCTTGCTATAAAGCAGCCTACCGTTGAAGCCATGAAATCCTCGTTTGTGAGAAAAAAACCATTCAGAGCGATGGTTGATGCTCGTATCTCAATGGGAAGACTGACTAAATAGTTCTATATCTATATGCAGAACATATGCGCCCCATTATACCAGACCTACCTTTTTGGTCTCTTTTCTGCAGACTCAAAGTTCGACATCACATCATGCACGCTACGAACAGAAGATGGGCTGGTGGTAGTAACTACCCAATAGGCAGTCACTTATGACTCTGTCTTGACAGTAGATGCACGGGATCCCTGATACGAATGAATAGGATCCGATGTGTCCTAACTTATATATAAGATTACCTGAGATTGTCTTATCGGGAGATACGTACAGCTCTTGTGTATAAGTTATTACGACTACTGTTGCATGAAGACAAGAGTATAGAATATCTTCTGTGACACTCCCACGCTCTTGATGGTAGATGCTTGTCAAAATTTGGATATACTTCACAGAGAACTTGTAATAGATTTAAAAATGGAAAACATTTTGGGTTTTGTAAGATGCACAGATCGGTTGTGAGATAGTGACCACAGATCAGCAATGAATCGTTTTTTCGCTACTCATAAGTACTCATGAAATTTTGAGTATGAGTGAGTCAACAGTATTGAAATTCAACTATGATATATTCGTACTCCCTACAACATTGATTTATAACTACAGATTGAAATTAGTATGAGTGCAACGTTGACATCAAACTCATAGCATTCGAAATATGTTTGATTCATACGCCTACTCATTCAGATTCATAAATTTAGAAAAATACTTATAATACTCATAAATGATTCGAATCATTCATCAAAATTTATAGTCTTAGTTGTTGTTGCATTTACAAAAAAAAAGACGAAAGAAAAAGACAAAGACAGCAAGCAAAGCAAACACACAACCTTCTAATGAGTATTGTAGTGTTCGTACGCGAATAATACTTATTTTGTGATTCTTGTAAATGAAGAGTCATGGAGAGTCGAAATCAACAATATCATGCGTATTGTGAAGTATGAGTACGATGAGTACTTCAAACTTTGAATGCGAGTAGTATGAGTATGAAATTATGAGTATGATTCGAATCTACTCATCTTTTTGAATACTCATTGCTGATCTCGGATAGAGACACAGTTTAATTGGCTACTCGTTTTATTGCAACGCACCTGGTGGTCTAATTGTTTTCAATTGAATCGACTGCCAATCTTACCTCTACTCGCCCTTTTCTACAAATTTTATTATTCTTTTAATTACAATGCATTTCCTTTCCCCTCCTTTCCCATTCCACTAGACATGCAACGTTACGTTTCTTGGTGTCAGTACAGACTTTGCCATTCTCTGTGAAACTGTATCCTCCTTCTTTGTCAAGTATATGGAATTGTATATCGGAAATGGCATCACGCATTATAGACTTTAGAAAATAGTCCAATGGTATTAAATCGCAGCTTTTTGGTGGCCAATTGTCATAACCATTTCGGCTAATTAAGCAGCCATCAAACGTTTGACGCAATAAATCGATTGTGGCATGAGACGTGTGGGAAGTTGCATCATTCTGTTGAAACCAAACATTGTTTACATCAATACCATGAAGAGCAGATACAAAAAAATCGATTATCATGATGTGATAGATGTCTCCATTGACCGTAAAGGTTGCGCCGTCCTCATTTTCAAAGAAATATGGCCCAATGGTGCCTTCACTCCACAAACCGCATCAGACGGTCACTCGTAATGTGTTCATTGGCTTCTGTAAGACTACGTGTGGGTTTTCTGAGCTCCAAAAACGGCAATTTTACTTAATAATGTATCCACCTAAATGAAAATAAGATTCATTCGAAATTTTTTTTTTTTTGCAAAATCGACATCAGCGTGCAGTTTCTCATTTGCCCAATAAATCCCAACGTTGATCAAACGTAAATCGATTCATTACGTTAAGTGCAGATAATATACTGAATTTTGTGACAGAATGGAATGACATAAGTATTGCCAGATTCGAAATAACCGATGATTCAAATATAAACCGAGAGATGGGCCACCCAAAATATTTTGCTTCTGACTGTAGTATGTAGTATGCTTGCGGAAAAATAAAGAAATACGAAAAAAAATTTCTTTTTAGGCGATCTTTCCTTCAGCAGTATTCTGGCTCTAGGAGTAAATAAAATTACAATGAAAATCTTTACACTCTGTCGCTTGGAAACGTGGTAAACTGTAGGTTCCGACAATTGTATATAACATGGCTTGTGTAAGAAGTTAAGCCTTAATTCTGTCTAAAGGATTGTAGTGGCTTATAAAGTAAGTAGTAACGATTGTAGTAATCAATAAAGTGAATAATTTTCCATATTTTTTTGAACAATTTCAATTGAAGCTTCGTGAACAGTATTACTTTGCAACAATGTTCGATAATTCCCAGAATCCAAATCAGACAGAATTTTCAGTAAAAGGCAATATATTCAGTGAAAAAAAAAGAAACAAAATATGGAACAATTAAGATATTATTTCGGTTGTTATGGAATAGAAAAATAAATAAGAAAACCTTTATTTGCACATTATTTACCAGGAATATTAACAAATTGAATTTATTATATAATTATTATTTATTATGCAGAAGTCAAAGGAATGTAAAAATAAAATATGAATTTTTCCTATTTATAGCATTCAGTTAAAAGGCCAACAACTCTTTGACTATAATTAAGGATTCAATTTTTTTTTTTTTTTAATATGAGGGGGTACAGTTTATATATCCCCCTTAATGGCAGCAAAGGCAAATTTTAATTGAAAAATTCAAGGAAATAAACATTTTTTTATTGATTCTTAGTTTTAATGGATCAATACATACATACTCATGTAGATACATACCGAAAGATGTTTCAACAGAAGTGAGTTGCAAAAACCTTATTTGTTATTTGGTTTTTGAGGTAAGGAAAATGAATTTATCGTTTTGTGAAAAAATTTTTGCTCATTTCATAAGATTGCTGCTCATTTATTACATAACCAAACAATTAAAAACACTTAGCTCTGCAACAGTATGGTTTTGATAAGGATTTATGACTTGGTATACATACATACATATATATTTTCATATCTAGATAAATAGGCTTGAAAGGAGCAACATTAAAATTATTTAATCCCAAACACAAAAAGCCAAGGAACAGTCTAGAAGTGTTTGAAATTGGAAATTTGTTTGTTGAAAAAAAAGAATTGTTTTCAATTTATTCTAATGAATGCTAATCAATGAAACAATAAAAAAATAAATGTTTTTAACAGCCATTAAGAAAACCCAAGAAATTATAAAGTAAAGAGACTTATACAGCCTTTACAAGCCTTTACTAGGCTCTCGCATATAATATAACGCCTTGCCTTCCGTTCTAAAACTACTAGTTTTCTTTATCTATTGGGCTTAAATTATCTGTGAGGATTACTCACTGACTTGCTGAATTGGTCAACTCATTAGTCAGGATTACTAGCTTCTTACACCACCCATGTTACGTGTGTTAATATTTTTAGGCAAATGGAAACGACCTAATATCATTTCACATGTTATTATCCATGATCGACTACGGAGTTGCCGTATTCTAGTAGATGGTTTGTTAGCTTATTGAACGTAAGACCATGGTTTAAACCACAGGTTACACATCTTCAAAGAAATGAAATATGAAAAATATTTCTTCAACAGATTTCTGACTTTAAACTGTAGGTCCCGGCACTCATGTATAAAATTAACACACACAACATGAGTGGTGTGAGAAGCTAGACCATAATCCTGGCTGAAGGATTGTAATGGCCAATTATGTATGTATGTATGTAATATGTATGATCGACTCCGAATGATAGATTTTTGAGAAACTTTTCATGGCAATTTTATTTTGCTCGAAGACTGCTGAAAGGAAGACGCCGAAGAAATATTTTTTCATATTTTGGTTTGGTCGAGTTGGTTTTTGGAACCATTGGCATGCATCTAATAAGCCATCACACTACCAGCTAGACCATGGCGACTTCTTACAGCCACATCTGTGTCTAAAAATTATGGAAAATTTTATAACAAGAGGTTTGGCTAGTCATCAGCCATCATTCGATGAATATGTATTTTATTTCGTACTTAATTCGAACATATCGATGGCTTAAAATCTCAACATACTGAATTACTCTTCAGCCCATTGCCAGTACAGGCACCCAATGAGAATTTCTATGTCTATCTTATTTGGAAATGCGATAAACAAATGACTGTCATTTACTGCTTTAAGGATTATTTCATGCAAATGTTGCCCGTGGCTAATCTATTTTTGGTCCATAAATGAGCCTCAATTTTTACATGCGCTCTTCTGTATTACAGCCGATATATTACAACGGTAATGTATAGTAGATCTGGAATTAAAGCTGACTTGTCGCCAATGTCTAATATCAGCTCAATAGGCTGCTAATCTCCTACTAAGCTCGACTTTCAATAAGCTCAAGGTATTGTGTGACGTGTAGAAAATTGTTCAGTTGGGTCAACTCCCAATACACTGCTAATCTTTTACTAAGTTCGGCTCCCAATGATTTCATGGTATCGTGTGACATATGGTCATGCAATTGACCATTCACTCCAATGTTGCAGCTTTCATCATTCCGACAAAAAAAGGGCCAAATAATACTTCCACCTACCGAGTTGGATTTTTAGCTCTCAAACTGCCTCGACTGTTTATCAAACAAACTTTGGAAATTCTTGTTTAAAGTCGCCGTAGCCTAGTAGCTAGTATGTTG
Source organism: Sarcophaga subvicina (assembly GCA_936449025.2). Taxonomy (NCBI): domain Eukaryota; kingdom Metazoa; phylum Arthropoda; class Insecta; order Diptera; family Sarcophagidae; genus Sarcophaga; species Sarcophaga subvicina. The sequence goes on from OW388081.2 coordinate 32,075,040, forward strand.
GCTTATTAGACGTGAGGCCAGGGTTCAAACCCCAGGTCTTAAAACCAAATATGAGAGAATATTTCTTCGGCGACTTCATCTCAGTAGATTTCTGGCAAAAACTCTGAGAGTAAATTAAAATTGCCATTAAAACTTTGTCGTTTCGAGTCGACTTTAAATTGTAGGTCCCGTCGCTTTTGGACAAAATTAGCACACACGCAACGTTAGAGAAGTGGGTAGCTAGGTTATAATCCTGACTGAAGGTTTGTAAAGACCAATTACGTATGTATATATGTTTGTTGTCATTGTCTTTGAGCTTTGTCGTGAGGATACTTTTACGACTTAATTTCATAAGGACCATTCACCAAACCAATGACAGTGTGGTGCATCACATGCCTTTAAGTCTTGCAGCAGCTTCATTTTGTATGGTTCCATGACAAGCTCCTTACGAAACAGTACAGCGTAAATGCTTAAGGGTAGGTGCAGCACAAATGCAGCACTTTGTCTGTTGTTGGATTACCATCAAATCCTCTCAGAAAAAAAAAAAAGTTTGCTAAACTTCTAGGAAGTCGTCCGAACTCTTTTGTTTAAAAAAAATTGAGTTCGACATTGAAGGCAACTTTATGGGACTGAACTCAATTGAAGTGAAAACCCTTATATTGGCTGATATTTTAATACTCCTGCTCTATTTATAAATCCCGATTTTGGAGTTCTCAGAAACTGTTTTCTTATCTTTCAATTACACTGTTGTGGAGTCGTTTAATTGTGCGTTTGCTTGTAATGTATTGCAAACATTTATCATTCTTAGGCTGCTTTATGACAGATTTAATAAAAACTTTCCCTATTGTTGTTGTCATTTTATTTCATTTATTTTGTTTTATTTTCCATTATGGAATAATAAATAAAAAATTTAAAAGAATAAACAAACAAAAACGAAGTTTATCTTTGGCTTGTGGTTCATTATTGTTGTGTATTGTGTGATCAATTGTTGATGTACAAACAAAAGTTTCACAATCAACAGCAGAAGCAGTTGAACACGAACACGCCGCTGACAGAAGCTGTTTAAAGTATTTTTGCAATTTAAATAAGTTTTTAAACGAAATATTTATTGTGCAAATAAATAAAACACAGACAAGAATACAGAGTAACAGGAGAAACTTTCATTAATTGTCTCCATTATACAGTAAGATTGTTGCCACAGTTTACCATTGTTGCCAATGTGTTTATTTTAAATATTATTTTGCATACGAAAAATGTCATGAATTAATAAATAAAGTCCATGAAAAGTAGATGTTAGTGCAGATGGTGGATAACATTTCCTTATCATCTTTGCTTATTTTTATCACGAATTAAAAAATAAGGCTTAGTAAGCCTATAAAGTGTATATTATAACCACAGTGCTCACAAACAGCTCCTGTTTGAGAGGATATTCCAAAATTAATAATGATCTAAATCGTCTTGAATCTTTCATGCACTTTAGATTTGTACTCATGTAGTACGACTGTCGATAAAATAAGCTGCCCATCATAAATGTAATGACAAAAACTTGTTCAATAACATTGTATAACCTCACGTAAAATTAAATAAAAGGACCTGCTAACCAAGCTATTGTCAATAGAAATTCGAAATTTTCATCAACAGAATTTAGACGATCATGCTTTACTCCTTTTTTGTATTTTCCCATATTTTTCAGATACTTGCGATAACGCTCATGACTCTAAATCACCCCCTACAGCAATAATTTATTACACGTTAATCCACTTATCGTCGCTACTGTCCAACTACCTGTGTTAGTGTTCTATTTTGCTGGTCACTGCTGGAATATTGCCAACCTTTCTGCGGCTGCCCTTATAGGTCTAGTGTCCTTTGCTTGTTGATTTGTTCTTCTCAGAGGTCAATAGGGTAATATCTGCTATACCATTCGATTTTTTTCATCTTTCAAACTGTCGAAAAACGCATTTTCGGATAATTTTGTTGAGCAATTTTTTTTTTACAAAGAAACCCACTCGTGTGATTCATCGTTTCCTTGGGCAATTACACGTTGACCACGTTTTATTAAAAACAAAGGGTATCGAGTATTTTCCACATTTCAAAAACAAAAAACTACCTGAACAACCAAAAAATTCTGAAGACCATAAATAGGAGACAATACTCAATGATTAGACATGGCTGAACTGAAGCCAAGCCACGTTGATAGACAATTTTGACAGCATCGAGCTATTACTGGCGTCGAAAAATGACTTCATTACGACATCCTCAAACACAAGAAACCATATGTGAAGAACACTCATATGGAGCAAAATCTATGGCCAAGCAGAATATCAATTGCGTTTTTGATGTTATCAGAAGTATGTGATCCATTATAACCTCCTGATTTGTTTTAGGAATAGAATCTTGTACAGTCCTCGATATTATTCTTGTTTTTCTTTGACCCTTAGTTGGAAGTTTAGTTTTTTAACAAACTCGTAATGGTTACGCAAACATTTCTGTCTAGTGATTTAAAGACATGTGGCTTCATAAGGCTGTTAAAAGCGTTCTTTGCTTCTAATATAGAAAAAGCGACTAGAAGGCTAAAGAAGTGAAACGTTCTTGTACTGTTTCGATCAGCCTGCATCAAATTTTTGACTACCATTGGTAGATCTGCTGGTTCTAATTTGTCAATCAGAATATCCTCGAGACGCCGTAGTCTAGCAGGTAGTGTGTTGGCGTATTAGACGTGAGGCCACGTTTCAAGCACCAGATCAGACATTTCCAACAAAACAAAATATGAAAAAAATATTCCTTCGGCGGCTTCCTCTCAGCAGGATTCTGAGAATAAATTTAAAATTGCCATGAAAAGTTTCTTCAAAAAATCTGTCATTCGGAGTCTACGTTTGAACTGTTGGTCCCGCCACTCATGTATAAAATTAACACACACAACATAAGTGGTGTGAGAAGCTAAGTCATAATACTGACTAAAGGATTGTAATGACCTATTATGTATGTATGTATGTATGTATGAATATCCATGAAAACCATGTTTCTTTTCCTTCTTTCTCTTGTCGTTCTTTTCCATTTCTAATTCAATTGAATTTTTAATCTTAACTAATATGATTTTCGAACAGATTGCCATTGACCCCGAACTGACCGCAATTATTAAACTAATCGTGTGTAACATCTATGGAATAAGGATACAATGTATTGGAATAAATGTATGTAAGAATATTGCTTCCAACCATACTATTGTACCTGTTGTTCATTTTTGATTTCAGTAAACTTTTGCACAAGTACACGAGACCTTTTGGCCATCATAATAATTATGACCACAACATAAGCTTAATATGATCACAAAAAAAGGAGAGAAAAATAATGAAATCATTCTGTTAACACGAATAGCAAACAAACAAATAAAAAAAGTATATTATTTATGCTGTAGATTTGCACTCACACATCTACGTCTCCTAGCAATGTTATTTCATGAGTCTCTTTCCGCCTAAAATAAGTTAGCTTCTGATTTTATTACTCATCACCAGTGTGTACCATCCTAAACGTTGTGCTTTTTGTAGTTTTCAAAATTAATTGCAAGCTGTCTCATCCCAGATGTAAAATTAATGTGTTTCTGCATCACATATCTTGCAGGATGTCAACTGCATTATATCAACGTTAATGCTACTCGTGCTGCTCATTTCATGTTCATGTAACATTTTAATGCAGCGTTATATGTTGCTCTACAGCAGCACTGATTGATTGCTAATTAGGAGCAAAAATTGTTTGGATATCGAGTTATTGCCTCTAATTGAGGGGTTTGTGTTGATGAAAATAAAGTTTTTTGCTAGAATTTTTCAGTCGTATGAATACGGAATAGCAATCAGTGTATTCAGTGAGTACCAGCTTTACTGTAAAGTAGTTTCAATTGAACTTTACATAGAAATATGATATACGGATGGCAAACAAGGTTATTTAATTATGATGGCAAGGAGTGGTGTTGGCAGAAAACTTTTCAAATAAAATCTCTCATATCAACTTTAAACAGTGCCGTAGAATCCGTGATTTTATGGCGTTGCATGATGGCTAAGAGATGGTATGATGACTACTCAATCATATGCCAACATTTTAAGCTAACATGCCCGCCATTAATGATTTCTGCAGGAGCTGTGGCTCTAAGGCGGAGAAAGACACTGTCTTTCACCTCATCAGACATTTTCTGACATCTTTAATCAAGATTTCTAATAAAAATTGCTGCAACATGCATACATAAATGGTCATTACAACCCTTTAGTGAAGATTACGTTCTAGTTTCTCACACCACTTACGTTGTGTGTGTTAATTTATACATGAGTGACGGGACCTTCAGTTTAAAGTCGACTCGGAACGATAGATTTTTTAGAAACTTTTCATAGCAATTTTATTTACTTTAAAAGTTATTGCCAGAAATCTGCTGAGATGAAGTCGCCGAAGAAATATTTTTTAATATTTCGTTCAATAGGAGATGCCTGACCTGGGGTTTGAACCGAGGCCTCATGTCTAATAAGCCAACACACTACCTACTAGACCAAGGCGACTTCATCTCTAGGGTATGATTGACCAGCGGGTAGAATGAATTGGGCCTAAACGCTGGCCTAAGTGGGACCTCTTCTTTCGAGAGGTTCCGCCACCTAACCTAACCTTACTTAGTCACCATTTAAAAAACAATCTGAAATACAGACGCCGAATTTTTTTCAAACATGAAAATGACCCTAAGTATACCGATTCACTTACAAACAACAGCAAAAAGGTCGCTTGATCGGCGGCTCCTGTTACCCGATATTACAACAACTAAGCCTCTGGATTAGTACCAGTCGATCATATTTAGTTAGTTTTCAACCACTTTTTCTCACACCTAATTTGAGGATTTTCCGCGCAAACACGTTCTTTGATGTATTCACCCAAAATAAAAATCTAAAGATTTCCAATCCGATGATCTTGGTGGCTAATTAATACCATTTAAATCAATATAATTTACTCTTTGTGGACAGCTTCTATTCGAAAAGCCAAATTCGGTTGTGTTGGAGTTGACACCGTCTTGTCAAAACAATATAACGTATGGTTTATAATGTTCAAACGTAGGTCAAAAACAGTTCGTTACAACACGGGATCATTTTTGACAAAATTGTAGCTCTTAACCATAAACTGTCAATTTTTCTGGATGAAATGGCTTCCACACAATCACTTCTGACGCGCATATGATTGTGAGTAAGAAATTAATTGCATTGTTGAAGAAAGTATTTGTTGAAAAATCGATATTGAAAGCTAATTGTTAAAGCACTTGACCTAATTACTGCCAGAGGTGGACTTTATAGGAAATGTGTGGCCACAATAACATTTTGATCGAAATTACGGCTTAACCTCTCACACTGCTCATGTTATGTGCGCTATGTTTTCCATTCTCGTTGTAATGCCTTATCCGAATAACAGATTTGTGAACCTATTTTCTTTACCATCAGTTTGCTCTTAGAGTCTTCGCTAGATGATTAACGAGAGAGGGTCATAAGTTTTTGTTTTCTAAGCTGTCGCTGCTGACTTTAGAACTCTCGTGCACTAGAGTATGGCGTTCATTACTTGGTTATTTATAAGAATTGGCTAAAATGCAAGCAATACGTAAACATTATTGTTAATTCATCTTTGCTATTCACTTTAATTCCCTTTAATGCTTCAACTGCTGAAATATTTCCTAGGGTTCTCATGTAAGCTGACGAACACCCTGATAACAAACTAACAGCAGATTAGTTATGATGCTATAATGACTAGCTTTATCCTCTCCATGCATACTTTCGTTTTCATCTTCTTTTTTTTTCTTTTTTGATGATTAGCCAAGTAGCCTTAGTTTTTCTAAAATAGGGCACTTAAAAGGCTCTATTATTGCAATATTTTTGATACTGTCAAGTAGTTTGGTTCTCTTGCAGCATAAACAAAAATATTTCCACAACCACCCAATGTTACACTTGTAAACTTTTTTTTTTCCAATTTTATATGCAATTATACGCACAACTTTTCCTATGCCATCATCAGCTATTAAATTTATTTCTTGCAATATTTTCTTCCCACATGACATTTTCAGTCAAATGTGATATGCATGTGATATCTAAGGCACATTATGTTTTTGACATTGAATGACATGACTGATATGAATTTCTGAATAAATAACTTCAACTGTCTTAAGTACTTTAAACATATGCGATGACATCACACAAACCATTTGAAATTCTGTAATAAAAAAAAGGGAAAGGAAAGCGTTTAACAACAAATAGAAAAAAACATGGAAAAAATTCACTCTATCATGTGGAAAATTGTGACCGTCTGCTGTTATATTCAATGTATGGCTTACGTAAAAAAAATAGATAACGTAGAAAAGCCACGTGAATGTGGTTAGACTTGTACAATGTTCAGATATTAAGGTTAATTGAATACAATATTTTAAGTGTTCAGGCATAATAATATACGTAACTCAGCTGCTTATTCAATATTTATTTGACAGCTGGTAAACAATACAACTGGTTGTTTCCACAACATTATTTATATTTCGTTTTGTTGCTTTTTTTTTTGTCATTTAAGTTGTCAAATATCAACAAAAAGTGTTCGCTTAATTGTAATATGCTCACTAAACACACTTATGACAGTGCTGCATTTTAAGTTTTACTCAATATCATAACAATTTGAGTATTTATTGAGCAATTATTAATTGAAACTTTATGTGAAATATTGTGCTCAATAATAGCTCAATAATACGCAATAAAGGTACATATCTGAACACCGTATTACGCAAGGAAGGGAAAGTTGTCAAACATAATAATTTTATTGTTGTTGTTATAGAAAACCATGAAGGTACGGTGAAAATATTGTGTAAGCATACACAAGACTTCTCTGCTAATAAAAAATTTAAAATGTTTTCCTCCCCCTTTCCTATCTCCTTTATTATCCTTCCTTCTCTCTCCTTTAAGACGTATTACAATGGCTCATTTTGACCTCCGAATATTGTACTTGTCCCAATGACACGTACATGTCCTCAAATCTAAGCTAACCTAAAAATTTAAAAGAATGCACAATAAACTTTATCCCTAAGGCTGCATGGAGGAGATCAAGCATTCATGGGGAGTAATGATAAGAAGCTATTCTGGAAAATGAATATACTTAACGGATCGAAAAGCGTTGGAAAGGAAATAGAGCCTCCAAGCAAATATGATTCACTGCATATAGACATATGCATAATTGCTATGATGCCAGTCCCTTGAAGAGACTAATCTTAACTTCTAATGACGGACATAAGCATCCAGCTTAACCGTTGCACTACTTATTATTCCTACATGGTCGTTCAATATAATTTTACATCTCGTTTCACAAGATCTTTATTGAAGAGCTTTACAGCTAATACTAGTATTTTTCTTTCGGGGACTGGGCAATGTCTCGAATCGAATATTGTTTAATCGAATACCCCGACAGAATTGTGAACATTTAGGAACCTCGATTACATAACACCAGAGTATGAGAGTACACGACGCCTATAACTTCGTACATATTTTCACCAATGTTTCGAGGCTGAAAGCAGCAGCTGTTGGAAGGTGTAGCTCACTCGGTAAGAATGTCGCAGCATTCCATCGTCATCCACGCGCAAGAATCAGCCTTATGAGTTGGTTTAATAGTAATAAAAAAAATTCAATATCTCTGGGAGAGAAACTAGAATAGGCAATAAGATCAAGTCAACACGGCAAATCTAACCAACGTTAGGAATAAGTGCACTGGAAGTTCAAAGGAGAAAGCTCAGCATTGTTATTCTAGTCATAAAGGGATTTTATATTATGAGGACACATGACAAAGACTTCTATAACAGGCACCCCAGATGATTCCAATATGAGAAGAAAAATGAAGTCGCCATGGTATATTAAACAGTGCGTTAACTAAATAGACGAGAGCTCGTAGTTCACGTTCTTACTCTCCCTTACTCTCGAACAAAACGAAATATATCTTTTGGCGCAGCAGTATTCTGGCAAAAATTCTGAGAGTAAATAAAATTGTCATTAAAATCTATCCTTTATAGTCGACGTTAAAGTGTAGGATCCATCACTCACGAATAAAATTAATACACACAACATGGGTGGAAGATATTCTTGCAACCTGTGGGACATTAATGCATCCTATGAAGAAACATTTGGCTAAATACCATACGCTAGACAGTGAATTCTCATTTTTGACACCGAGCAGCATTTTGAAATTTGTCGAAGCAAAAAGCTTAGAGGAAATATTGTAGGAAGACCATACAAAGCTTGAAGGGAGCGCAATAGATTGTAGGAGTAGTTTGTAATCCTGACTAAAGATTTGTATTGATCAATTAAGTAAGTAAGAAGGCATGATGACTGTGTTAAGGCCACTTTTACATACTCTCGTATGACTACTGGCATAAACTCCGTTATGTATTGAACCATTCGTTCACCATACTCTAGCGTATTCGTAAACACCTTAGCGAACGTTTTGAGAATATCAAAGAAAATCATAGGCGACCGACAATTTGTGTTTCGTTAGTCAGCCAATTTTGTGAAGCATAATATTTATCCTTGCGGAATGGTAGTATAATATACGAAGTGCGGAGGAACTTGTGGATACCCTACAATAATATAGCAGCCCTAGTTTTTATCACTTTACCTTTACTACCGTTGAAGTTGTCATGGATTAGTAGGTAGTGTGTTGGCATATTTGACATGAGGGCACGGTTCAAACTCCAAGTCAGACATCTCCAACAAATCGATCAAACGAATCGAAGTGTTTGGAAGGCGAAACTAATTCAAACTAATATCAACGGAGAGTGATATATACTTTAACGTAATTAAGTATCATACAAAATACTGAAGTTGCCGTAGACTAGTAGGTTAGAAGTGTGAGACCACGGTTCATCTCCAAGAAAACGAAATATTTTTTCGGCGACTTCCTCTCAGCAGATAAATAAAATTGCCATGAAAAAGTTTCTCAAAAATCTGTCGTACGGCGTCGACTTTTAACTGTAGGTCACGCCACTCATGAACACACACGACATAAGTGGTATGAGAAGCTAGGTTGTAATCCTGGCTGAAGGGTTATAATGACCAATTATGTACGTATATAAACACATTCACACGCACAGTTAAAGTGAAATCAGTTGAAATTCTTAAGCCTGTCCTTAGCATGTCTTTGCAGAAACGAATGTAGGGTACATGGCGTTTCTATCATAATTTTTTTTATTTTTTTTTTCTTATTTTCTGTTTTCTCTTGTCGCTCATAAATTATTTATGATTCTTAAACAAAAAATGAATAAAAATAACCAACAACAACAACACAGCCATAAAATGTTTATTTTGCTAGACTTTTTAATGGTATTTGTAGCCGTATAAGCACATGCTTTTCTTTCAAATGAAAAAAAAATCAAGTTTTCAACGCCCTTCTTATCCTTATTGCTGTTATACACGTTAACGATAAGGATGTTGATTGTACTCATACTCGTATAAAAATGCATTTTACACAACATTATTGAGACATTGATGAAAACTATAACATTGGGGCGAAACAGAAATAATACCAACAATAACAACGGCAACAGCAACAAGCAGAAAACTATAAAATATCACCAGGTCAAGTGATGACACATCATTCTTTGAAAATGAACTTGAAATTCAAGCGAAAGGAAAAGAAATTTCTTTCGAAATTCTCATTTAATGGCAGAACCTCTACAAGGATATAATGAAGCAAAAGGATATAAAAATTTTATCACCACCTGAGTTGTTATGTCTTTAATGATAGTTGAAATTAATTTGTATTTATTTAATCCCTTCAATCGTTATATTGTTGCATGATTGTATCATTGTTGAGCCATAAAAGTGTTAAGGAAGGGAAAAAATTTAGTCATGTGTTGGTAAGCATCGAAAAAATACTTCTAGTGTGCCTCTGTAGTGCTGTTAGGATGTGTTGCCTTCTAAAAGGTTATAATGACCAGTCAAGGTCATTGCTATGGTAACCCTACCATTCTAGAACTTGTTTTAGTAAACTAAATCCTAGGTTATCTAGAAATTAAAACACTTTTTTAACTCTCTAAACTCCAGCATTATCCGTAAGCTCTATGCAGCTCTATGTAAAATTGATGACCTTTAACATGAACTTTGAACTCATTTTGGACATTGCAAATATTTTACGATTTATTTTTATTTCGTATTTTTATTTTTTTTAGGTTATTACACCAACACGTTCATTAGTACTGTGTGCTGAATCGAGACGCGAAATGGAAGACTGGTTGGGCTCTTTAAAATCAGCCTCAATACCACCGAGGTCAAGAGGTGATAGTTTTTTCATCGAACAAAATGATATTTTTGCCAATCATCATCACTGGTATGCCACCTCACATGCCCGGCCGACATATTGTAACGTGTGTCGTGATGCTTTGTCGGGCGTTACATCGCATGGCCTCTCCTGTGAGGTGTGCAAGTGTAAAGTGCATAAACGTTGTGCCGCTAAAGCAATAGCGAATTGCAAATGGACTACTCTGGCCACGGTGGGTAAGGACATAATTGAAGACAGAGATGGCAGTATTGTAATGCCACATCAATGGATGGAAGGCAATTTGCCAGTGTCGGCTACATGTGCTGTTTGTAAGAAAACCTGTGGTTCGGTTTTACGCCTGCAGGATTGGCGTTGTTTGTGGTGTCGTACAACAGTGCATGTAGCCTGTCGACCCAATGTAGCGGTGGCTTGTCCAATGGGACCCGCCAAATTGTCCGTAGTACCTCCGACCTGTGTCCATTCTATAGGCAATGATGATTCCTGGGATGTAGTAAGTCCTAAAGGAAATTTTTCTCCATTACTGGTCTTTGTCAATTCCAAGTCGGGAGACAATCAAGGCGTTAAATTTTTAAGACGCTTCAAGCAACTTTTAAATCCAGCCCAGGTGTTTGATTTGATATCAACGGGCCCTGGCTTAGGCCTAAGACTGTTTCGTCATTTTGAAATATTTCGCATATTGGTTTGTTCTGGCGATGGTTCTGTAGGCTGGGTGTTAAGTGAAATCGATCGCTTTAGCATGCACGTAAGTACAATTTTGAACAGAAATATAAAAACGAAATTTAAATTTTTAAAAAACTTTTGCCAGAAACAATGTCAAGTGGCTGTTCTACCCTTGGGTACGGGTAATGATTTGGCTCGTGTCTTGGGCTGGGGTTCTTCATGCGACGATGATGCCCATTTGCCTCAAATACTGGAGAGATATGAAACAGCAAGCACTAAAATGTTGGATCGCTGGAGTATTATGGTTTTCGAAAAGGCCATACCCGTGCAACCCAAAATACCGAAAATGTCTTTGTCATCGGAACAGGAAGCCTTGTTGACGGGCATGGTTACGGCAGCCAATGAAAATTTACGCTCAATAGTGGAAACCGATGATTTGCCCACTTTAATGTCAGCTACAAAGACCCTGTGTGAAACTATCGATGATCTGTTGGAACGTATGTGTGAACACCGTAAGGAGGATGACCAATTGACTATAAAATGTGACATTCTAAGACAAAAACTGAATATGTTGTTGGATGCATTGAAAGAGGAAGAGAATGGTTCACATAATGGCGATGAACTGTTTGCCACCATAAGTAATATCATAGCAAAATCAGCACCATCATCACCGGTACCCTCACCTTCATCAACTTCTTTACTGTGGGTATCACAAATGGCTGGGATTTTGAAGAACGACAGTTTATTTCATGATTGTTTTTTTTTGTTTTTTCTAGAAATTCAAACATATCAATTGAGAAAAATGAGAAGGATCAACTGAATTTTAAAGAGCGACGCAACAGCCGTTCGCTACGAGGCACCGAACGGGAGGCATTACAAAGTCGTGCTAATAGCGTTAAGCGAGCCATGTATAATGTTGTCGAACATTCGGAGCCTGGCCGACCAAAACGTTATCAGCGCCGACTATCCGTTACCCCCTTTGAGGCCTTGAAAATACCCACTACCACATCCAGTGATTCTACACCATGCACCTCCCCATTACCCATTATACCACCCATTAACATAATATCGCCTACTATGGAGACATCGCGTCTAACATGCATATCACCTTTACCGGACACCAGGCGTGAATCCATGGATGAACATTTTTTCAATACCATTAGTCTACCCGTTCCCAGACAATTTGCCGATAGTCGCCGCAGTTCGGGCGTACCCGAAGTCATTCAAGAACAGGAAGAGAATACACATGGGGAAACCACTTATAAAATACATCGTATGTCTTTGAGCGGTGGCGCCAATATAGACGATGCTGGTAATCGTTTATCGCCTGGCAGTGAAGGTGCTACCACTCCAACCGAACGCAATTTCCTCAAGGTACCAATTATCACCAGTGAGACAATGGTGGATCCATTGTCAGATTATCGGCCCATCGAAGTATTCGAACGCAATTATTACATGAGTCGCGAATTGAATAGAAACAAAGAATCATTGGATGAGGAGGAGAGAGATATGGAAACGCCACAGTTGATCCACACTTGCCAGCTACAGGTACCAACCAGCAATACAAATACAAACCCTAATAAAGATCCCAATAATGTGTATACAAGTGATAATATAACCATAATCGATACTGATGGGAACACAGTATGTTCTCCCAGTGCTTGGCGAAATTTCCAAAATTATTTCTAAGAAATGTTTCAAATCTTGTTTTCTAGGATGAATGCTCTTGTTCGGAAGAGTTACCAGTCGATGCCAGTGATGTGTTGTCGGCCATTAGTAATGAAGAGATCAGTATTGGCTCTGAGATATTCGATAAAGCAGAACAATCGGCGCCTGCCTTACAATTGGGTGACTTATTACAGGTGGGTTTAGGAAACAAATACACCGGTTAGCCTTTATTCTTTGGAGGGTTTATATCTCATTATTATTTTTGTTTTAATAGAACTTGGAATCGGCCGACTTTTGCCATATTGACTCACCGGAAACAAGTGATGAAACCGAAAATATGCCCGGTGAGAGTATTATGGATGATATAAGTTCAGTTTTGGGTCATGACATTACTTGTGCTTTACAAGATAATACCATAACCGAAGACTCGACCACATTGTGTTCGGAGCATGTGGCGGCCAATACCAATCCTAAGCCACCGCCAAAACCGGCACGAGCTAAAAAGCCTTTGACGACTGCACCGCGCAGACGCAACTCCTCACCGCCACGCAGTGCACGTTTAGTGCATATGGATAGCGATGACAATCCCCAGCAATTTGGTTTTGAAAACATTGTATTCGAAATAGACAATCGTTGCGATGATCAGAAAATACGTGAACCGCCACGCTACTGTTCCTTGGCACAGTTTGTGGAAGGTAACGATATAGCCCGCCAAAGTTTCAAGGTAAGCCGAAGGATCAATTGTTATTACGTTTCCCTGTTGTTGCTTTTGTACATATTGTTAACGATGTGTAGTTTATTTACCAAAATATGAGGGTTTGGCTTCATCATTAAGGTAAAATTTATGATTTCTTTTTCTTTAAATCTACAACTACTACTACCACTACTTTAAATCAAATTAAATCCAATCAAATCAAATCAAATAAAAAAAAAACAAAAAATCTAAAGCGTACCAAAAAACGCACTTCCCTTAAACAAACTAAACAAAGCACTTCGAAATCTGTATCATCTCAACAGCAGCTAACATTGGACGCTGAAGCTTTGAAAAGCACAACAACGACAACGACGGCCACAGCGGCTACCAGCAGCATCATAACGACCAGCGGCCATCAATCAGAGGATGATTTATCAGCAGCCACCGCCATAAGGATAGAAATTAGTGAAACCACCAACACATCCTGTTTGAAGACGCCCAGCTGTGGCGCAAACAATCACAGCTCACCGAAGAAATCTGGACAAGGACAAGATGTAAAGCGCATTACTTTTGATGAATCGTGTAAAAAAGAATCATTTGATGACGTAAATCCCCATCATCCACAGATAAGTGTTGTCGTTAGACCACCCACCCCCCTTAGAGGAGATGCCATCAGGCCCTTAGATCCGGATGCCTGCAGTAGTCTATTAACAGTACGTGTGCCCACAGAGATACGACGACACTCCAGTCATACTGCCAGCTTAACAGTGCGTGAGTTCGATAAGGAAAAGGATCGTCGTCATTCCGGCTATAATCCCAACTATTTAAGTTTGGATCCGGAACATACACGTTTCTTAAGCTCCTCACCAGCCGCTAGTCGACGCATTAGCTGTGGCAGTTTGTTTAAGGTAAGTTAATGTGCTCTCATGCACACACCACCAACACAAAATTAAAAATACACTCTCAATGAAATGAAATCAAATCAAAGCAAAGCAAATGAGAAGAAAGTTGGAAAACAGAGAAGAGAATAACATTTTTGGAAAGGATTTTTTTTTTATTTTTGTTTTTCGTTGTTGTAATTTTTGTATTTTAGGTGTCTTCATTTAAATTTAATCACAGCCTGCAAACGCTCTATAATCGGCTAAAAACAAAAGTTAAATAAAAAAAACGAATTATATTTTAACAATTGTTTTATTTGTTTTTATTTCTTATTCATTTTTATATTGTTTATAATATATTAAATAAATTATTATTATATATTTAAGACAATATTTAAAACAAAAAATTGTTCAAAAAAAAAAAAAAAAATATTTTAGCGAACGCAATTGGTATGTATTTCAAAATTTTCATTTTTTGTTGAATTATTATTCACTTTACTTGTACAATATAATCGTTATTCAATTATTTTAATCATATGTACGTTATAGTGTACGTTACTTTCTTTAAAAAGTCTTTTAAAGAAATGGAACTGAAATGTGTTTGTTGCCAGACCTTCATTGGTCGTTTGGTAAAGGCTCTACTGCCTGTCTTGTCTGTGAAAACCGGTGGTGAGACCACCCTTTTAATATTATTGTATTCTAATGTATAGAGGAATGTCACTGTAGTTGAGTAGCAAGTGTGTTAGCACATCAGACGTGAGGCCAGAATTCAAACTTAGATAAAACATCTCTAACAAATTGAAATACAAAAAATATTTCTTCGGCAACTTCCTCTCAGCAGTCTTCTGGCCCAAACTCTGAGATTGCCATGAAAAAAGTTTTCAAATAATTCAACTCTAAACTATAGGTCGCGCCACTCTTGTGTAAAAATTAACACACACAACATAAGTGATGTGAAAAGCTAAGTCGTAATTCTAAAATACTGCTACCAAACGACTAACATACTGCCCTAAAGAGTTACCAAAGGTTCCCTTGCTATCTGGTATCAGAAATCGTAACTATTTGCCTCGTACCTAATAAACTTCAACTGTTTCCCCATGAGGATGCATTGATGCTGCATAAATTCCAAGTATATATTCAAGAGATTTATTCTCCATTAAGCTTAAACCATTTATCATTCTGTAAATATGTTCCTTGAATCTACAATTCCTGGTCAGAAGGCTGACTTAAGAACAGTATCGTCCTTGCTTTGTATTTCATTAATAGTCTAATGCATTGCTCAAATCTCTCAATGCCCATCAATTGTGAGATGCAGATGTAGGTTATTTAGCTCTCCATTTATTGTCAGCTTAACGCAGTAATCATCCATTGATATCAAGGATAATAAACTTTCAGGCTAGTTTCCAGTTTAGAGGAGTCGTGCTTTAGTGTGCAGCCCCTGGACTGACCAACTTCTTCAATGGGTTTGGTGGAATTCGGTCAGTACAGGATCTGCTCTTATCTGTGGAATCACAACGGGCCGCTATATCTACTTAAATCTCCTTTTATTGTCATTTAGCATAGCAAGAAATAACCAAAGGTTGATAACCGCTCTTTCGACAGGACGCTGTAGACACAGGGTACACTTATTTAACATGGAGACTGCCACGAGCCCAACATGTAGATTCTGTGCCAATGAAAATGAGTCATAGAAACACATTCTTAGAATGTGTGAGGCATTACTGCAACCCCAGAAAGAAACACCAGGGTCCATATCAGATGCAGGGTAGTGGCATTAACTTCATTCTGAAGTTTGTCAAGTCAATAGGCTTCATGTGGGCGCATATCAGGTGCAGAGACCGCGGCACTGAATATTATTCCGAAGTTCGTCTAGGCAATAGGCTTGAGGGAGACTTCAAAAGGGATACCGCATAGAGTATGAACGGAATACAACAGATCGTGTGTACACAGTAGTATATTCTGCAGAAAATTTCAGGCTCCATCAGCGGTGAGGAAGTTGCCTGTCTGGCAAGCTTCTATGCCTGTTCATTTTCCTAAATTCCCTTATAACCAGTGATATTGAAAAAAAAATTTCTTTGAATTGGATTGTCTAACATATGAACCACTAAATATTTGGCTCCAACTTGAATTGAGCACATCTTACGATTGTGATAACTTACGCTTGCAAATGTATTTTTATTACTTTGCCTTGTTGCAGAACACTTGCCAAAGGAAGGAAGAATCTGTCAGCTTACGTTGACCTCTAATAAGTTTTGCGTTCGACCTGTTTCCCATTATCCAAGCCAATAATTCGTCTATTATCACATACAATGTACTTAAAACCCACAGAGCTTATAGCACCAGCATCAAAGAGTTGTCATGATTACCTCCGTTTATTCAGGACTATGAAATATTTATTGTGTCAGCTAATATCCAGTGGTCATAAGGAAAATTTAAGTCATTAAGTTTAAGAATTTTGCTTTTAAAGTGATCAGTTTCTTAAATAATTTTATATTAGACGAGAGTCCGTGGTTCAAACCCCAGCACGGAAATCTCAAATAAAACGAAATTCGACGACTTTCTCACAGCAGCCTTTTGTGACGCTGCTTACTTGATGCAACATATGGACTGTCGTTTTTTCTCTTGCTGCCTTTTAGCAAAGGCAGCCGTAATCTATAAACTATGTCCCTAACATTGCTTACAGTTCCATTTCGTTAAAAACTTATTTATTTATTAAAAGTTCAATTAAAAAGCAAAATCAAAAAAAAATTGTTTTCTACACTGATTTATCGCACACTTACACTCATTTAAACAACACGCTGTCTGTCTCTTTTGGCTGCCAACAAACAATCAATCAAATTCCATACAAATTATAGAAGAAAAAATCGAAGGGTATGTGTATGTCGGAGCGGGCATACAAATTTTTGGGTTTAAGATTTTTTGTGGTTGCCGAACCCGATATACGTTTGGCCACATTAGCCTTAATCAGACCACTTATAGCATTGGTAAGAGAGAGAGAAACCACAATTAAAACCAAAACAATAATAATACCCAATTAGAACCGGCAAAAACCTATCCTTTGATTTAAAACCAACAAACCAACCTAACCTACCAATAAAAAAAAAATATTTCACTCTCTGTAGTTGACAATCCAAAAAAAATTTCAGTTTTAAATGTAGAATTTGAAACATAAGTTGACTATTTTTGGTTTGTTTTTGTTTTCTTTTGTAATTAAAAAAAACCATTTTCTTTTACTGTTTTTACTGTTACATATTCACATATGCTAAAACTATCAAAACATACCCTCATAAATCTCTTGTAGTTTGTTGCTATGCAATAAGAAAAGTAAAAAAAAAAAAAAGTTCCTTGAACTTGAATTAGTTGCCCGCCAAACGTTCACTTGGAAATTTCGATTTATTTTTTAGCCCAACGAAGCTTTGCCCACTTTGCAAAATTTCAAAGGTTCAAAGACCAGTCTGTTTATGGGTTCCAGTTTATTTGGTTTTGATCACTTTGCTGCTGCTGCCACACCAGAAAAGGAGGAAAAGGACAAGGACAAAAAGGAAAAAGATAAAACACCCACAGAGGATAATCGCAAATTGCCCATTATAAATCCCATTGTGAAATTACCCAATTGGCCAAGTAGTGGAATGATTAATGATTTACTGTGTTAAAGGAATTTAACAAAATTTGTCTTTCTCTTTTCGCAGACTTAACCGGCGGTTCTAGTTTTATTTCCAAATGTCTAATGGCCAATGCCGATACTTTGTGTGCTGCAGTCAGTCCCCTCATGGATCCAGATGAAACCCTGTTGGCCGGCTATCATGAGAAATGTGTCATGAATAACTATTTTGGCATCGGCATTGATGCCAAAATCTCATTGGATTTCCATAATAAACGTGAAGAGCATCCAGAGAAGTGCCGTTCGCGTGCCAAAAACTACATGTGGTATGGTGTATTGGGCTCTAAGCAGTTATTGCAAAAGACCTGTAAAAATTTAGAGCAACGTGTACAATTGGAATGTGATGGCCAGCGAATACCTTTGCCTTCATTACAGGGAATTGTTATTTTAAATATACCCAGGTAGGTATTTATTTATCGTATCGATTCATAACAGTTTCGTAATTTAATTTTAATTTAGCTTCATGGGTGGCACCAACTTTTGGGGCACCTCTAAAAAGGATGATATTTTCTTGGCCCCTAGTTTTGATGATCGTATCCTCGAAGTTGTAGCTGTATTTGGATCTGTACAAATGGCCGCCTCGCGCCTTATAAATTTACAGCACCATCGTATTGCTCAGTGTCAGAGTGTACAAATCAATATATTGGGCGATGAGGAAATACCCATACAAGTGGATGGTGAAGCCTGGCTACAGCCACCCGGTATGATACGTATTCTACACAAAAATCGTGTACAAATGTTATGTCGAAGTCGTTCATTGGAAGCTTCTCTAAAGACGTGGCAAGAAAAACAACGACAACACAGCATATCCATACAACGAGACACCTCTTCCACTGCCTCGGAACATGTTACATCCACCGATGATGTTATATCCGAACGTGAATGTTATGTGCTACTCAATTTCATAGAGGCTGTTAGTTCTTTGGTCAAATGGGTGAAGTTCTTGATAATATCCCACCCCACCTTGAGACATGATCTGTATGCGGTGGCCTGTCGTGCTCAAGATGCTTTAGAGAGCATACATCCTCAGGGTAAGTTGTTGGAAGGACCTTCTCTACGCACAAAACTAGTGGAGGTAATTGATTCTTCACGTCAACTGTACGATGATGCCTGTACACTGTTGCGCGATCGCGGCCACAGCTTGATTTTAAGAGAAGATTTAGAAAGTAAATTAAGCGCTGCATTGGCCAACATGGAAATGGAATTGAAAAAGTGTTCGGTGCAAAAATGTGTAGATGGCAAGTTAAGGGCCTATTTCAATGTCTTGGCTCCCAATGAAGAAGGTGATGGACGTCGCAAGTCAAGAGCCTTCTGGACCCGTCTGCGTTCTGGTTCTACGGCTGGCCAGCAACAATTCAAACCGCCACTTACCAATACCCGTGAAGCGGTCAGTAACTGGAGTGTCAATGAGGTGGTCACCTGGCTGGAAACCATGCAACTATCCGAATATGTCGACAGTTTCTTACGCAATGATATACGTGGCAAGGAGTTACTTACACTCGGCCGTCGAGATCTTAAAGATTTGGGTGTCACTAAAGTGGGTCATGTTAAACGCATCCTGCAGGCCATTAAGGATATGAATGAGAATTAATTGGACATACGGCATGATTTCAAAATAAAATGCTTAAAACAATCATATTTAAAGAAAACAAAACCAAAACAAACAAACAAAAAAATAATAATTATTTTTGACAACCAAATATTGTAGAACAAAACCAACAAACTCTTATGGTATAAACAGTAGCTAAGCTAACAGCAACGTAAAACAGAAAAAATTTATTATAAAAAGAAAATTTAGTGTTAAATTTAAAAATCCAACAACAAAATATACATTAAGAAGAGGGATATTAAATGGCTGATGAAAAAGTTAGAAAAAAAAGACATGAATAGCAGGCTAATAAACTAAGCGTATGATCGATGGCTTAAGCCAAGCGTTGCATTTAAAATGGAGTGGGAAAATACACTCTTGAAAATTTTTGTTAATTCTGTTCTCTTCTTAGAATCACAAGATATCTCAATCGCTATTGTTTTTTCCTCCATCTTTTGCCAGGGCGAGTGACTGATCATAATTATCCGTTACAAAATACTCAGTATATTGCTGAGACTTAAAGATCATTACAAATTGAGATCAGATGTTCAAAAGTTTGATGGGAATACTGAAAATGTTTCCTAAGGATCAAAAAAACCTTTTTTTTACTCTAAGAATTTTTACCTGAAATTTTCTAAGAGAACGTCACTGAAGAATTTTTTTTTTTCATACTTCGTTTTGTTGGAGATGAACCGTGACCTGACGTCTAACCTACTAGACTTTGGCGACTTCAGTGTTTTGTATTCTACATAATTATGTTGAAGAATATATCACGCCCCTTTGGGGATTCGCCTTCTATGGGCTTCGATTGTATGCTTTTGTTCTCTGGAAAGCTCACTTTCAATGTGATTTTTCAAACAAATTTTTGGGCTGCTCAAGCTTATATTTGTCTTTGGTATGTTACGGCAATATTCTTACGCCTGAGCACCACCACGTTGTCAAATCAACTATTCCTCCTTGTTTAAATAGTAGATAATGCCCAGTTAACTTCTATTGACTACCGCTATCTTGCCACTCAATTCTTTCTCAAAATGAAAGGTTCCGGCCGAAAGCCATTCCCATACAGTAACTTACCCGCTGTCCCCTTAAAATCGCCAGTAATTCCATTAGGAACAAATCTGAATACCAGATCCAGCGTAATACAATTGCATTAAATATTCCCAATAAGTTTATATTTCTGCAGACAGAACCCATACATACTCTGTCTAATTCGAGGGTCGTAACATACTGAAGCAATATCTCAGTTAGTAGTATTCATACATATTTATAATTATTAACATATGTATGTAGATATAGAGTGCTATGTGGCCATGTATATGATTTTAAAATTGAACGTTGATGGTAGGATTCTTCATGAGAAGTACAACAAAGCATTTGAAGGAAGTGCACATGTAACGAGGACATTAGGTTGATTAAACTATTGGCGCTGGAGGAAGAAAATGCCTTCATTGATCAAACAAACGCAGACGTAAGAAATTCTGATATTTCTAGTTACGGTGAGCAATAACAAGAGTTTTTACAACACTTCTCGAATTTTATACCCAAAATTGAACTCAGTTTACAATTCCTTCACAGATTATATGACATTTGAAGTAATTGTTGTAGTAATAAATTTCGACAATATTTCGTTATTCCAATACAGTTATAAAATACGTTCTAATTGTAATAGCCGAATAACTAAGGTAGTGTGTTGGCTTATTAGATATAAGGTATTAGACCACGGTTCCAACTCTAGGTCAAACATCAAAATGAAAATATGAAAAAATATTTTTTCGACGACTTCCTCTCAGCAAATTTCTGGGAGTAACGTAAAATTGCCATGAAAAGTTTCTCAAAAATCTGTCGTCCCGCCACTCATGTATAAAATTAACACATACAACAGAAGTGATGTGAGAAGCTAGGCCGTAATTCTGATTAAAGGATTGTAATGACCATTGATGTATGTTCTCGTATATGCTCGGTGTAGTGTAATAGACTAGACTTCAGTGTGAATCGAACCCACAACCCTTACACTAACCACAGTGTTACCAGTGTGTATAAGTTTATGGCATTCGTTTTCTAAACCCCATAATCGTTTATTTTCGTCTGCAGGCTGAATAGTTGTTCATAACGGCCCATCTATGCAGTATGCGGTGTAGTTGATGACAGCCTCATATGTATGTGTATTGTTTTTGTTCAAAAACATTTATTTTTTCAAA
Organism: Sarcophaga subvicina; assembly: GCA_936449025.2. Classification (NCBI taxonomy): domain Eukaryota; kingdom Metazoa; phylum Arthropoda; class Insecta; order Diptera; family Sarcophagidae; genus Sarcophaga; species Sarcophaga subvicina. Next base: position 32,096,680 of record OW388081.2, read on the forward strand.
TGACATAGTTAACGTATGATCCAAGGGTTTACCAATACTTCTCCATAAAGATTATTTCCTTTTAAATGCAACTCTTTCCAACACAGTACAGTACAAGCAGAAACAATCAGAAAAAAATATAAAAAACTTTTTGAAAAATTTTTGCAACTAAAAATTAACAAAAACGAAAAAAAAATAAATAAAATATAAAATTTATTTTTTAACAATTAATTGTTCAAATTCAGTATAAACCATTAGATGTTTAAAAGAAAATATTTTTTAATAAATCCTTAAAAAAAATTTAAATTAAAAAACCTCAAACCTTAAATTAATAACTAATTTAAGATTTATTTTTTAAAACAAACACACGAAAAAAATTTTAGAGATTTTATTAAACAAAAAAAACACAAACACGAATTTAATTTTAATTGAAAATATTAAAAATTTAATTCTTTATTACATAAACAAAACAAACAAAAAATAAAATAAATACAACACATTCTTATTATTCTAAATTTTAAAAGCAATTTAATTTTAAATTTAAATTTAACTCTAAATTTAATATTATAAACATTTAAAAAAAAAACAATTAAGTTAAATTAAATTTAAGTTAAAATATTAAAAAACACAAATATGAATAAATAAATGGTAGTAATGAGGGTTCAATGGCAAATATAATAAAAAAGCAACTGACTGGACTTTAAACATTTAAAAGAATAAAAAAAAAGAAAATTAAAAATAAAATAACAAATCAACAGTATAACGAATATTTAAATTGAAAACAATTTTTAAGTATTTTTCCACAAACAAAAAAAAAAAATAATCAATAAAAAATAATAATAATAATAATAATAATAATAATAATAATAATAATAATAATAATAATAATAATAATAATAATAATAATAATAATAATAATAATAATAATAATAATAATAATAATAATAACAATAATAAATAAATTAAAAAAACATTTCTTACAATAATTTAATAAAATTAAATAACTTAATAACAAAAAATAAATACTAAAAACTAATTAAAATTAACAAAAAAATTTAAAATATGTATGTTCTTACAAAATATTCAAAACTCTAAACTTTAAGAAAACGAATTCCTTGCATGTCCTTATTCCTTCAGTAACCACTCTTCAATGCACATGGCTTTCACAAAACATCTCAATCTTAGAGAGTTTGCTGCAGTTATTTTTATCACTTTCTATATAACGCCGCACAGTGCTGGCTCTCTAAATATCACGCATTTCAAGCTGGTCAACCGCATCTACCGAAGCTTTGGAGATTCCATTCCATGTTTACGATAATATTGACAATTGAACTGTAGATCTTAAAATTAATTCACAGAATTAATCCATAAAACTTAATACATACTACATATGCGAGGCTACACCATCATTCTAACTAAAGTGTTGTAGTGGTCAATAATAATAAGTATCCTATAAACAACAGTAAAATTTTATATTCATATTCATTTCGTCATACACAATCCGAGCCCTAAAGGAACTGTGTGGTGAACAATGATATGAATGTTAAACTCACATGTAAATCTACTGAGAGCCTTCAACATACTACATATAGACTACAAGGTATGACATAATGACAGTATGAAGTTTTTATTTTCTGTGAAAAATTATTCTAGATACACCTAACATACATGATTGGTCTTGACAGCCCTACAGTCAGGATTACGATTTGGCTTCTCACACAACTTATGTTGTATTCGTTAATTTTTATACTTGAGTGGCGGGACCTACAGTTTAAAGCCTACACTGAATGATAGAGTTTTGAGAAACATTTCATGATCATTTTATTTACTCTCAGAATTTTTACCACAAATCTGCTGAGAAGCAGTCGCCGAAGAAAATATTTTTTCATATGTTCATTTTGATGTCTGGCCTGGAGCTGGAACCGTAGCCTTATGTCTAATAAGCCAGCACACTATCTACTAGACTACGGCTAAAGACCCCTTATTTACTTTATTTATAACCTACCTAATCATGTATTAATTGCTGTCTCGTATCTTATTTTTAAACGTTTATATTGCACACAGAATAGGACCAAATCAGTTATTAATAACAGCAAAGTATTCTACCTAATTACTTACTTACTTAGTTAATCATCACAACCTTAAAGTCACGATTATAACCTAATATCTCACACCACCAAATGGTCTATGAGTGTAGAGACCTACAGTTTAACATCGACTCTGAACGATTCTGAACGATTTGAACGACTTGAGAAACTCTTCATGGCAATTTAATTTGCTCTCAGGGTTTTTTCTACAAAACTTCTAAGAAGATGCCGACAGAAAGATTTATTTTTCCTCGCTCTTTTGTTTTGTTCGAGCTGCCTGAGCTGTGTTCTAAACTAGTGGCCAAAAGCAAAGTATACAGTTTTAATAAAGGTTTAGAGCATCGCTGTAAACCACAATGCCTTTAATACAATACAACTCACATGCGAAGTAATTTAAATCAAAAGTGTTTTACTAAAGTCCACACGCACAGCAACCTCTTTGCCGTCTCTAAGAATTATTTTCCTTGTAACAACACGTAAATTCGGATACCCAATAAGGGCTATCAATAATAATAACGACACAAACTTCAGTATAAAATTATATGAACTCGTTAATGTGTCCCAGTTCACTACATTCCATAACAGACTCAATATAACAGATGTTTTTATTATGTGGTCACATTGTTAGATGGTGCATGTCACGGCAAGCAGAGTGTTATATTTTTCTCTTGAACAAGTGATGTTGGATACACGCATATATGTAGGTAGACTGATAAGGTTCTCTCCGATATGTGTTTTCAGATCAGGTGTAGCTCATCTGAATATAAAAAAAAGTAATGTCATCAGAAATTGTTATGCTATTATTATCAGGTCAGCTTGTCAGACATAAGAACTGAAGGAGCTTATATCTTTTGAACTCCTTGCATATTTGAGGTAAACGTATTGACAACTCCAAAAGCATTTAAACGTTTGATGTTCATAGTATTGATTTTAGGCTAATACTATGTTCAGATATGCACTTTTATTTAGTCAATATTCGGTTTATTGAGTACAATATTTTAAGTGTTCAGACATAATACTATACGCAGTTCAGCGCTTATTTAATATTCATTTGACAGCTGGTAAACAAAACAGCTGGTTGTTTTAACAAATTGTTTTTGTTTTGTTTTTTTTTTTTTTTTTTGTTTGTCGTTGTTGACATTTGAGTTGTCAAATATCAACAAAAAGTTTTAAGTTTAAGTTTTACTCAATATTATAATAATTTGCGTATTTATTGCTCAATAATTAATTGAAACTTTATATGAAATATTGAGCTCAATAATGGAGTTTATTGCCATTTACGCAATAAAGGTGCATATCTGAACACCGTATAATAGTCTTTTTAGGTCAATAGCTAGGTGCCATTGAAACCAATGGATGAACCATGACCGTTTATTCTAAATGCAAGTCCCTTTGCATATCTGTTGGAATATTTCTATTTCTTTCAGTTTCAATTACGACCTATCTTCTCTCGCTACATATGTTGCAAGTTATTGTTGTTACTGTTTAGAAGTTTAATAGATAGTGCGTTGACTTATTAGACGTGTGGCCATTGTTCAACTACTGGCTCCAGACATCTCCCAAAAAAAACCAAATTCTCAAAAATTGGTCCTTCGGAGTCGACTTTAAACTGTAGGTCCTGGCACTCATGTATAATATTAACACACACAACCGAAGTGTTTTGAGAACCATACCAATTATGTATGTATGTTTTCTAGTATTTCAAATGCTATTTCACTAATGCCAATTGTAGTGTTAGCTTCTATGGCTGGAATTGTGGAGAGACTCATATATTACCACGTAAAATAGTCAAGTGGAATCATATCGATTGATGATAAATAATCTCGCCCTTCAATAAGTTACTGGTACCGCGTAAAGTGTAGAATTCGTAGAATTATTGTGGATTGCATTATTCTTGAAAAATTACAGTACTGTGGTGTAGCAAAACCACAAATATCTTCAAACAATTTATCTTTCAGGATGCATTGGCAGCTCTCTTATCTACCTCTAGCTGAGCTCAACACTAAACTCACTGAAGATATTGTTTGAAGGGATACCTATTTCTTGCACAGATTGACTTGAATAACTTGAAAGCATTATTCATATGTTAGTCAATTCATAGTGAAAAAGAAAACCTTGGAACTTTAAAATACAAGAAAAATTATTGTAATGCTAATGCTAGCGAACACAAATTTAATTGTAGAATTCATTTAGAATTTAAGGAAATTATTGAAATTCATTTGAAATCGAGTTATATATATATTTGTGAAAAACATTATTCGTTTTAAAAATAGTTTTTGTTTTCACGATACTTCAGAGCATATTTAAAATATTTTTATTCATTAAAAACTAAACTTAATTATTATAAAAGAAAACAAATAACTTACAATTTATTAAACTTAAAAGGAATATTAAAAATATTGTGTATAATTTATTTAAATTAAATAATATTAAATCCTATTTGTAAACAATCCCAACATGCACACACACACACACACACAAAATGAAAACGTATTTACGTGACACACTATTCAAAGATGTTTTAAGTAAATTTAAATTTATTAATAATAAAACAAAACAAATAATAACTTAAACAAAAAGAGAATCTTATGTATACACTCTGTTAACCCTTTAACTGTTTACAACGAGTATACTTGTCAGTACAAAACATGAGTTTTTGGTGGCATGACGTGTTAATTCGTCATAGATAAAAAAAATTGCTTTTATTTTAGTGTACAATAAATGAAATTAATTACAAATTAAACTTGTTTTTGAAAAGACCAACTTTATTGTAATATATTTTTAAGTTTATGAATTGATTTATTTTCTTTTTTTTTTAATAAAAAAAATTTTTTATTTGTTTTTTAATATTTTTAAAACAGTTAATGGGTTAAACAGATTGAGAGCCCTGTTGAATACATAATGTTCCCTTGTATTAAATAACAAATAATTTTTAAATAAAAAAATTTAAATTAAAAACCAAAAAACAAACACACAAAATCTTAACCCTGAAAGTCTTTAAATATGAAAAATTCGAATTACGCTTATAAAACGAAACTTTTTTTCGTAAGACATTTTTTTTAATGATAATTATATAATTAAAGAAAACAAGAAAATTGCAAAAATAATTAATTTTTCAACATTCTGGAAATTAAACAAAAAACAAATAAGTTTACAATGAAAGTTTGTTAAATTAAAGATTTCAAAACAAATTTAACTTAAAATTAAATGTTTTTTAGATAATATTTGTATTTCATATTATAAGCTATATACACTAATATACTATGTATACATAACTACATTTACTGATAAGCTTATATGGTTATCCCTTATGAATATTAAAAAAATACCAACAAAAAACCCTTAAAAGCAATTTTACACCCTAAAATCACTAAAAAAAAAGAAAAATTTTTCAATATTAAAAACAAAAAGAAAAAAATTATTTGTAAACCTTTTACTTCCTTAAAGGACTTGCCGTATTATTATAAAAACTGTGATATTAAAGCAGTCCTCCATTTATGTTAGAAAACCATTTTTATGTTTAATCGTGTTTGAATGTTTTATTTAAGCTTTGGTTACCTACAAAACCAACTCAAATAATTAAGCAAACAAATATCAAAACAATCAGTATTATAACAAAAAAACAAATAACAAACAAAAAACCAACAATAAAAACAAATTTATTAAATTTATTAATTGTACCTCTCTATCTCTCTCTAACATAATTAATAACTCAAAATCTGGTTGTTGTTTTTATGTTATTCTCTGTTAATTACTGTAGTTCTATATGAAAACTAAATAACGATTAAAAATATAATCGTATGTGTATTGTGAATCGTCAAATGTAACGAAAAAAACAAAAAATTCCTGTAAAACTATACCATGATCCTTATATAGAAAATAAATTTTTTTTTCTTTGAATCTTTACAAAAACCCAAAAAAAACATGAGTTTCATTTCTACAGCAGGAAACTTTTTGCTTTTGGTTTCCATGACCCAAAATTATACAAATTAATTTTAGGGATCGGTGCTAACATGCCTACACAATAACAGATCTTGCGTATAACTTAATGTTGTCAATTGATTCAGAGGCATAATGTTTAACGATGGCAGTTCACCTGTAGCTACTTGATGGGATAGGAGGTTGGTTAACAGCTTGGTTGGTTAACAGCTTAAAAAACGGAAATTACATGAGCATACAGAACAGCCTGCTGTAATACCACTTGAAGCGATATTTTAGAGCTAACCGACAAGTACATATTAAGCCATACCGACAATCGGACGCCTGGTTTAGCAATAAGGTTTGACTTACATAAGGTTAGGTTAGGTTAGAGGACGTGTACTTGTCAATTAAGACAAGTACAGTACCCGGAGGTCGAATTGAACCATTGTACAACGTCCTAGTTTCTCACACCACTTATGTTGTGTGTGTTAATTTTATACATGAGTGGTGGAACCTACAGTTTAAAGTCGATCCGAACGACAGATTTTTGAGAAACTTTTTTATGGCAATTTTATCGAAACCCAGATTTTTGCCAATTAAATTTTGTTGGTGTATAATGCAGTGATACTTCATTAAATCCGTATGTATTCCTTTTTGCTTCATACGTTCGGAAAAAAGAGTTGTCATACCGATTTTAGGACCAACCATTGAAGGAGCCCCATCAGTCACTATACCAGAAAGCTTTGATAAATCCAAATTATGCTTCTGTATGCTAGACAATAATGCCTGCAATAAATCCGATCCTCTTGTTTGATCTTTCATTGGATAGAGTTCAACAAGTTCTTCAAAAATCTCATAATCTGATGTTATACAACGGGCATATGTACACAATTGAGCAATGGAAGTTATATCGGTAGATTCATCAACAGCTAATGAAAACTTGATACAATTTTGGAATATTCTTGAAAATTTAGTCATGATACGCCGTTGTATTGTCATTCGGTTTAAACTTAGTGCTTCAAATTTCGAGGTGCATTTTGTACAACATAATTTTTTTGATGCTACGATTAAGCAGTCCTTTACAAAATCACCATCGGTATACGGTCGAGACGATTTTGCCATTAAATTAAATTCGCAATATCAAAACTTACTTCAACTGCTTGCTCTGCAGATTCATTGAACTTTTTAAATATATCTTGTGTGCTTGTAATAATTGGACCATTGAAGTAATTTTTTGTTTCTTAAAGCACCAGAATACTTTTCATCATAATCAGAATGTTTACTTTAAAAATGTCTTTTTAAGTTATAATCTTTCGGCGCTGCAATTGTTGCTTTACAAATTAAAAATATAATGTTTCCTTTATGTTCGATAAAACAAAACTTTTTAGTCCATTACTCTTGGAAAACTCGTTTTTCATCTTCTAACTTCCGTTTCTTTAGTTGTTTTGATACCGACATATTATTTTTTTGATACACAAATTAAAAAGAAAAACTGAGTAAAAGTAACCAAACTACAAAGTTACTTTGGCCAAGTACAAACTCAAACTGAAAAGTAAGAATAACTCCTACTGTAAATTTCAAATCTCTATAATTCCATGTAAAAAATGTTGTGGTCCATGGCATACTGAGATTTAAATTTAAACACTTAAACAAATAAATAAATTGAAACAAGTGAATATGAGAATTAAGGGAATGTATTTCTATAATTTCATAATTAATTATATTTATACTTATTCTTTTATGTTATTTGAAAAACATATTTATTTTTTTCTTAGCATAGTAAATAATTTATTATAAAAAAAATATAAAAAAAATGTATTTTTATTTAAAGATGTAAGCAAATTATTATAGTTTAGGGCCGCAGGAAATGTTAAATATGCCGCATATGGCCCGCGGGCCGCGGGTTGTGCATGGCTGGTGTAAAGCATTTGCTTTCTAACCATGCCCCAAATGAACTGTTGATAATTTTTAAGAAAATTGAGCCATGCCTACCAAGGGATGCTAGATCATTGAAAAAAAAACCATCTAGAGATGCCCCAATTGTTCAGTTAATAGATGGTGAATACATGCGCTACGGGTTAAAAGACTGTTTGACAGATATTCTCTTCTATTCGTCATATGATAGTGACACTATTCAATTAAATATCAATATATGTAGATTCTTTGGCTCAAGTTTGGCCTATAATGGTGAATGTCTATGGTACAAAAGCAGTACCCACTGTATGACTTTATTCTGGCAGTAATGTCAATGCATTCTTAATGCCCTTCAATTCGAAGTAAGTCAAATAAAATATGTAACTAAAACAAAATAATAACAAATCTTCAAATTTAATAGATGCAGCTATGTACAGTGGTGGACATGAGGTTAGCACACTTGCTACTGCCTATCTTTAAAAGGAAATATTTCCTGTATTTCTTTATTTTTTTCGTATTTCTTTTTTATAAGTGTAACATGTATTGTTAAGATTACGTGACAATATATTCATTGTCATTCCTACATAAATCTATGCTGTTTTTCTGTTCAGAATAGAATATCCGTCAAAAAACCCTGGACAGTACAAAATAAAAAAAATTTATTCACATTTAAAAAAGTAACAAAATAAAAAACTTATATCACTATAAACTTAGTACTTAGTTGGGTATCCATTATTTTTTATTACAGCTGCCAATCTCCTTGGCATACTTTCCACAAGTCCCATACAGCGCTCCACTGAAATAGCAAAGCAAGCTTTTTCTATTTCTGTCCATAAATCGGCCAAATTTTTAGGTTTTGCTATTATTACGTGCTGCTCCACATCATTCCAAAGGTTCTCAATAGAACTGAGATCCGGATATTGGGCTGGCCATTTTATCACGTTAATATTGTTCTCTTCCAAGCAACTCCTCACTAAGCGTGAGGAGTGTTTTGGGTCATTGTCGTGCATAAAACTCCACCTAAGTGGCACATTGTCCTCTGCATAAGGCAACTCAATGACTGTGTTGTATTGCTTTTCGTTGCTATAAACATCTCTTGACATGATTCCCCAAAGATTTTCAATCGGATTCAAGTCCGGACTTCTAGCAGGCCAGTCTAGAATTGGGATAGAAGCCGATGAAAAGAATGCTTTTGAGACTTTCGAGACGTGGATGCTAGCGTTATCCTGCTGAAAAGTCATGTCTTTATCCAAATTATCTTTTAGATAATTTACTAAAACATCTTCCAACATTTCCACGTAGGTTTCGGAGTTCATTTTAGTAGAAATGAAGCACAACTGAAGCTTCCCATAGTAACTGAAACCGCCCCATACCGTTACAGTACCTCCGCCAAAGTTTCTGCTCATTCTGGGTGCGTTCGGTTTTTGCAAATCATGCCAATAATGACTGTGTCCATCCGGGCCATCCAAATTGAATTTTTTTTCGTCGGAAAAATAATGTTTCTCCATTCCTCTGTCCATGACATGGTATATCTGACAAATTCAAATCTCCGCGATTTATGAGAGCATGATAACGGTGGGAATTTGGCTAATTTTTTCCATTTAATGTTACAGTCAGATGATAAAATTTGTTGAACTCGACGTTTTCCTACAGGTAAGCCTAATTTCAGGACAATTTGGGAAGAATAAAGCTTATTTTTAGTGGCGTCTTGTTTAAGTTGACCAATTTGGCGTTTGCTCAGTTTTGTGCTTCTCTCATTTCCCTTTTGCTGATTGATTATTTTTTGTCGTTTTTTGCAAACACTTACGAACCAGATGCTCTGATCTTCCAATTCTTCTACCTATTTCCCTTCTTGAATAGCCTTCTTCATTTAAAACTCTTATTAAAGATCGCTCCTCTTGTGTTATGTGTTTTCCTCTACGCATTGCGCCTAAGAATTCTCGATATGGACTGATACTGATACTGACTGATGCAAACACATGATGCACATGTAAAAATTAAATAAAAGTACTTACGCCTATTTAAATTTCACACTTTATTTGGTATTTTTTTTAGTAAAAGTCCCACTATTATTATATCGAGAGAATATTCCAACAACAATGTATACAAAAATATTTCCTAGTTACCAACTACTGAATATTTCAAAATATTGATAAATTGGAAACAAGGTGAAGCAACTACATAAAAGTATTATTAAATCTGTTGTTGCGACTATTAAAATTTCGTCCAATATATAACGCATACGCATATATTTATATAAAAAATCTGGTTGATTGAATTCACATAACACTTTTGAAAACAAAAATAAAAACAAATACTTTGAATAATTTCTTTGTTTATATAAAATAAGGAGGGCAAGGAGTACAATAAAACAGAAAATATGTGAAAAAAAATTATAACCCAATAAATCAGTGAAAATTTGAAATAAACCTTTTGTCAATGCATTTTTCACAACTCCAATGGTTTTTGTAGTTGCAGGCAGCTATTCCTGAACATGACCGATGCTTTCAAGCTATAAGCTTACAATATTTATGGACGAAGGACGAGCAGCAATGCCTTTTTTAATAATTACATACTTTAGGCAAAATCTAGCAATTGTTCGTCGAAATAGTAACCGATTCCTGCTGTTTCCTTTACTGAACAAGCATTTGACATGGCCACAGCTACCAGAGTGAAACATCCAAGCCCATGTCGTTGAAGTTTCCAGAATCTTTCTCTGTATTGGAAATAGAAGATGATTGGCAAGAGATATTCAAAGAAAGGCAACACATAGAGATGCAAATACTCTTCTTACACATTGTAGAATCAAAGTACCCTTGTTCAGAATGGATATCGTCACGAACTCAACATATAAATTTTGTGAGATTGAATCATGAGAACATATTCTTCAAAAATTGTTATGCTTTAATACGTCCCAGAAAGAAAGTTACTTACCTTGCTTAATAGGTCATTACAACACTGTAGTCATAATTACGACCCAGCTTCTCACACCACTTACGTCGTATGTATTAATTTTATTCGTGAGTGGTGGTACTTACAGCTTAAAGTCGGCTCCAAACGACAGATTTTTGAGAAACTTTTCATGGCAATTTTATTTACTCTCAGAGTTTTTGGCAAAAATCTGCTGAGAGGAAGTCGCCGAAGAAATATTTTTTTTTTTCGTTTTGATGTCTGACCTGTAGTTTGAACCGTGGCCTTGCGTCTAATAAGCCAACACACTACCTACTAGACTACGGCTATCTCCAAAAATTTATTCTTTAAAATTATTGTTTCTAAAATGAATTCCTATCATCCTAGTTACTCTTGAAACCAAATGCTCTTTGAAAAATTAAATTAAAAGAAAAATATTTGTGCTCATACTGCGGCAATATGTACAGTTACAGTTACAGTTTTCATTATTGAAAAAATGAAGGAAACGGAATAGAAATTCAAATCTTTATCGATATTTTGTCGATTGGAGAGACATAATATGTTGAAATACAAATTGATTACTGATGCCAATTTAGATATATCCTCACATACTACAAGCTTTTACGCAGTAAAGAACTAGAACATAATCATGCGCATTCCATTGTTTTCTAACATGAGAGCATAGAATATAGTTTTAAATTTTAGAAATAATTTTTTTTGTTATTTTAGATGAAATTGTAGAGAATTTTATGGTTTGGGGAATTTTCTACTTTGTCTCAAAACTAATGATTCTGATAAATGCGACAGTTAAAGCAAAATAATTTCCGAAATTATTGAATTCCTAAGTGATTGGACGCCACTACTTAGGACGCAAATTGTATTGAAAATTTACTAACAAATCAGGTCTCTTTTTTAACTGTCCTTCATAAACTCCATAATTGTGGGAAATATTTCGCAATAAAACGAAGTAATAACAGTGAATGTAGCACGTATCGCCAAAGGCAAGTAGTGCCTTTGACAGATGCGGTCAATACAACTTAGAAACAATTCGGACAGGATTCCAAGCTTTAAACCAGCTAGTGAACAGTGAACAAATACGAATACATCCGCCATACGATCAAGAAAGTTGATAAAAGTCAGCGACGAGCCAGGAACCATAATACTGTCTCTACACCGAATTTTAGTTTTCAGTTGTAATAAAAGCGATTTCAACACCTTTTGCTACAGATGCCTGATTTGCTTTTTTATACGTTTTTTTAATATTTTCGCTTTGGTTATCAGCAGCTAGCAGATTATGCAACTTCGAGTTTCACTTTGTTGATTATGAACGTAAAACAGTTGTCGGTTTTAATACGAAAAACTTTTCGTTTGCTGTAGGAGTACAGAATGGCTTGTGGCTATAGAAATACTATTTGAGAGTCAGGCCTTCAGAAAATCGCAGAGTAATGAGTGGAGTGAAGCCTCCACAGGGAGACAAAACCTCTCTGTAGAGGGGTAAGTAAGATAGAGAGTTGCGAATATTGTTCTCAAGCCAAGCGGGTTTAAATTTAGCTAAAGTGAACTTTAAAGTCACCTTTAACTTCTTTTCGTTATTAGAACATACAAATAAAATAAAATTGACTTTTTCAAAAATATGGCGGTGGCGGAGCAATGTCGATAATACTGATCAATTAAATAAATTTTTTTTTGTTGTATTTGCTCAAATGTAAACAAATGAAGTTGCATATTGAAGATAACATTTAATATGGCAAGATCAAACATAAACTTAACTTCAAAAGTTAAAGGTAGGATAATCCTCTCTTTAGTTTAACGCTCACTTCTTACCTCAATGTCCACTTATAATGAAAAACAATTTATCTGCCCGTTAAAATGCTCCCTTTAGTTAACGGCAAGTTGTAATAATGGCCCTAAGAATAGAGATCATAACTGAATGCATTCAAAGGCATTCACGAACACGTCAACTTAAGAGTATTTAGAATGCTGCCATCAAAAACAATCGTTTAAACTGTTGCCTGCATTCTGTCTGTGTTTCAGTAATTTGACGATAGCATTTTATGCATTTCAATATGTTTTAGCAGCGCTGTTATTAAACACTGTGCTGATTTTATTTATGCAAAAAAAAAATGTGTGAATAGTTCAGTTGAACTGACTGACCTTGCCGATAATATTTGTTTACTCCTACAACAAATGAAAAGTTTGTCATATTAAAACCGGCAAAATTACACGTAAGGCCACGGTTCAAACCCCAGGTCAGACATGAAAACGAAAATATAAAAAAATATTTCTTCGGCGACTTCCTCTCAGTAGATTTCTGGAAAACTCTGAGAGTAAATAAAATTGCCATGAAAAGTTTCTCAAAAAATCTGTCGTTCGGAGTTGACTTTAAACTATAGTAACCCGCCATTCATGTATAAAATTAACACACACAACAATAAGTGGTGTGAGAAGCTAGATTGTAATCCTGACTGAAGAGATGTAATGATATCTTGCAGCGACAGGAATACTTTATGAAATTCACAGCTTTTGAAACATGTTTGTCACAGTCACAGTCCGAAAAAACAGCGAAGATTAAACAAAAATTAAAATAATAATTAATACTGTTGCGTGTACAAAGGCACGTTAACAATATAAAAACAAACGAGACAAACAAACTAACAACAAAAATCGTCAAATCCCATGGAACATAGAATTACAAAAAACGAATACATAAGACAATGGCACACACAGTTCATGCCATATTGGATATTCTGCACGAGAGATTTAGGTCATGCTCATCTCACATGAAGATGATCTGAGCTGACCACCGAGATTATGCAATTTGACCGAGTTGTTCTTGTATTACTTTATTTTTTTTCTCAATCTCAGTCTGTTGTATGCGTCTGAGATAGAAGGGAAAGTCGCCGTAATCGAGTAGGTATTAGGAATTAGTAGGTATATTTATTTCTAATAAAAGAAAATATAAAAAAATATTTCTTCGGCTACTGCCTTACCGCAGATTTCTGGCAAAATCTCAAAAATCGTTCGCTCTTTCCCGCCACACGTGCATAAAATTAACACACACACATAAGTGTTGTGGGAAGGTACGCCGTAATCCTAACCAATTATGTGTTGCGATGACCAATTATGTATGCATGTATGTATGATGATAATGTAGACACGTTTTTAAACAGTTTTTTTTCACTGGTCACATTAAACTTATGGGCCAGTATGATTCTAGTTTCGTATGACAAATGCAATATAACAAAAATAGGAAGTAGAAAATCGTTGTTATTATTATAAGAATTCACTGTATAGACGATTCACAGATTATCACTAGTAAAGCTATCCTTACCAGCAACACTTTTAGTTCAATATCAGTAGAGTTTCACAAAAGTGCGTTGAACACAATAAAATTCTGATCGAATCCTTTTCTATATCTGAGATTTTTCTGTGATTCAAGAATTTCAAAAAAGCATTCGAAAAATGTTGCCACATAAGATGATATTAAATTTTTCTTTTAATATTAAGAGGCTATTAAGGTCATATCAATGGCCAAAAATATTAAATTGGTGGAAATGACTTTGAGTGTTTTACCCAGCCGGTGGCAGGCTGCATATGAAAATTTAAGTAAATTTCAATATTGTGTATAATTTTCAAATGAAAGTTGACCAATAGAATTTATGTTGAAATGTCACCCCTTTTTTCTACATAAGGACACAATAGAGGAAAAGCCATGTTTAGGAAATAATACAGCACATGTTTCGACATCATAAATTTCATTGTTTCTTTTATTATTTTAAATTTTTATACAACAGTATACGTATTTTTTTCCAGTCCATTTCTTTTTACAACTTTTTTCTGTATATTATGCAACAAATGTTTGCTTTTGGAATACACCCAAACCTTTTTTTACACGGTAGATACGTTCCAGTGGATACCGTGTAAAAAAAATAACGCGTAAAAAAAGACAAATATTATGTATGTATGTAAGTGTATAAACAAACTGAAAAGATATACATAGGATTGATGCAGCAGCCTACATATGCCTATAAAATTGAAAAAATTTATAAAAACGCACAGATTTAGTTCAATAGTATACACAGAGTTTTTATTTTATTAAACGATTTTATCCGTATAAAAAGGAGCGACCAAAAAATATGGTAAATTTGTTAAAAAAAAACCGTGTTATTTCAAATTCGCGTAAAAAAAAACCGTGTAAAAACAGGTTTGGGTGTATTTACTTCATGTACATATTTAAATATTTGCATTGCATAGAATATTCGAGAATTTTATTAAATGACATTTACAACTGTCGCTTTTAGTTTTATTTATTTGCAGGTGGCAACTATGAAGATTGGCAGATGCCACATACATATATTCATAAAAATTGGAACAATTTATTACAAAACATTTACAAAGCTTATCACAAAAAATTTTCACTCAATAAGATGCTGCTAGAAACTTGGTCTATTATGAACAGAAGACACTTGTTCCTCAACATACCGGTCGTCTCTTGATGCTCTCTCTAAACGAAAATGTCGTAAAGAATCCCTAAACCTCCAATCATCATCAAACTTTTTAATAAACCTGTCGCCTATTAACTCACTCCTCGTTATTGACTGACTATTCACTACAGACCATAACCACCGATCTTTGCTCTACTTATACGGGCTTATTTACTTTTGTTAACATTACCATCTTCCTTTAAGTGTTATTGTTGGATTTGAGATCTTTGTTTTGTTTCCATCTCGTAATTTGCCACGTATTTATTTGTATAACTCTGTGTACCGTATGGTGTGTGTATTTTGTTATTGTCTTGTTTGCTTATTTTTGTTTATTTTTTCTTTTATGATGCGCAAATTAATATAATGAATCGTCTATGAAATAAGGTGCAATTGAAAAATTTTAATATATTTTAAAACCTTTAAATTCTCAAACTAAAATTTAATACAACTATTTGAAGAAATCGTTGTATACTGCAGTTTAGCATTACGGCATGCAGTAGATGCAAAATTCCAATGCATTTTTAATAAAAAGGTATTCTAAGGCATCCTGTGTTCCTATAAATATTTCCAACACATGCTATGATATCTTCGTGATATCATGTACAATAATGTGTATTGCCATACCTTTTCTACGGCAATGCACAGACGTTGCACTGCCATCATTGCCATCATCATCATCAACGACGTTATTATATTTATCCTCTACATTCCTAAATAACCAAGAATTTTTTGAATACTTGATTACAAAGCGTACGTATGGTGATGTATGCATGTATGTGCTATGTCAGGTACGTAGAACGCTTTAGTTTATGGGTGGAGATTTTGTATTGAAAATATTATTAAAAAATCTTTTTAAATGTTCAATTGTCATATTCATGACAGGGTTAGAATACAGTAGGTAAGCATTATATAAAAGAGAAATTGCATCTAAATATCGGGTGATTCTTTTTAACCGATAACTATTTAAAGTTTCTCTATTTAAAACCATCATTAATATAGTAACCGAGTGTCTAATTGCAAGAATACTCGCATGCATACCAGAGGCCTTCAAATTAATACGATTTTCTTCTGTAATGCTCGAAATACTGCTCGACGTATTATTATTTACGTGAAAAATTTCTCTTACGTAATATACTATTTTCACGATCTGAAAAGCCAAGGAAAATATTTTTCGAAGAAGCACAATAATTATCGCATCGGCTCATAAGATTTCATATGTTAAATTACAGTTAACATAGCGCAACTGCCCAAACAGTTCCCGACGAGAGATGGTGATTGTAGGTTAGGTTAGGTTAGAGGACGTGTACTTGTCAATTAAGACAAGAACAGTACCCGGAGGTCGAATCGACCCATTCCACATAGCGTCCTTAAAAAGGAAGGATAATGAAGGGAATAGGAAAAAGGAGAGGAAGTAGGAAAGGAGAGAGATGGTGATTGTAGCAGTGAAATAAATCGTTTCAGGTGCAATAGCTAACCAAGATGTCTGCAAAGTCTAAGGACGATGAACATGTTGAGTTCACATGGAATCCGTAAGACAGTGTAAGATGATGCTATATACGAGAGTAACTGAGACTCTGTGTATTGCAAGGTAAATCCGGAAAGGAATTGTGGTAAACCAGCCCATGTGAGAAAGTAAGACTATCATAAGAGCAGATAAAAGGCTAATAACATTACGCCATGGCTCGCGTGCATAAATTATGAAAAATTGACCGAAGGTATGACTTTGAGCACCTATGCACATGCACTTTCGACTTAAGAAAACCCAAAAAACAAAAATCAAACAGAGTCAAATTGCACAATCTTGGTGGTCAGTTCACATCACCTCGACATGAAGGAACACACATAATTTGTCATTACAACCCTTTAGTCAGGATTACGACCTAGTTTCTCACACCACTTATGTTATGTGCGTTAATTTTTATACATGAGTGATGGGACCTACAGTTTAAAGTCGACACCGAACGACAGATTTTATTTACACTCAGAGTTTTTGCCAGAAATCGGCTGAGAGGAAGTCGCCGAAGAAATATTTTATTATGTTTCATTTAGCTGGAGATGCCTGACCTGACGTTCGAACCGAGGCCTCACGTCTAATAAGGCAAAACACTACCTAATAGACCGCGGCGACGTGAAGGAACCATTTCCTTAAATCGCTTGGGGAGAGTACCTCCTATGTGACATGACCGTAACCGTAGATTTTTTGTCGTTTATGTCGTTAGTATCTAGGTCAGCAAATTCAGTTCAAAATATTGTTCACATGCTTAAAGAACAAATTTCACACTGTCATGCAGTGAATCTTAGTTAGTGTGAAAGTGTTTCGAGATTGCCAGGCTACTGTTCTTATGTGTTACAAAACTAAGCATAAATCCGATATACCCCAACTACAAATGGTAGCGTACGATATAATAATGCATGTTTTTTTTCCACAGTTTACATAATAATTGCTAGATTTGTGAAAAATATTATAAAAACCTTTCCCAAGGGAAATAATACAAAAAAATTATTTTTCTTTGAACTGATGTTGGCCGCTTTCAGGCTCAGACTCCTACTCGTACTTGTATTTAAAACCTTGTAACATAGTTTTCATAATTTTTTTTTTTGTCTAACCATGCAATACAAATTTATTTTTTTTTTAACGTCTGTGCATATGTATGTCAGAGTATGATGTATAGAATGATTCGCTTTTCATTTATTTTCAAAACTTATATAAAAAATCTGTATTTTATGAAGGTGTTGTAGCATTTTTCTGTGATTTTTTAACATTTCCGTTCATTAGTAATGGCTTAGAAAAATTGCAAAAGCAGGGAAATATAAAAGCTGAGTCATCCAAAAATATTGAGAATAGTCGATATGAATGTATATACATACTTATGAACCCGCTTTCGTAGCTGATTTTACAACGAAAATGCCAGATCGATGAACTTATTATAATGGTATATATCTCTCAGAGAATGTCATTGAATGCTGAATCATCTAGATTCACGCGATTTATATGGGTGTAGTAGAACCCTTTTAGTACAACTGAAACTTGACTTATAACTTGCCGGTATCACATTTACATACATACAAAATTGGTCATTACAACCCTTCAGTCAGGATTATGACCTAGTCTCTCACACCACTTATGTTGTGTGTGTTAATTTTATACATGAGTGGTGGGAACTACAGTTTAAAGTCGACTCCGAACAACAGATTTTTTGAGATTTTTCATGGCAATTTTATTTACTCTCAGAGCTTTTGCTAGAAATCTGCTGAGAGGAAGTCACAGAAGAAATACTTTTTGTATTTTTTTTTATGTCTGGCCTGGCTTTACGTCTAGTAAGCCAATACACTACCTACTAGACTACGGCGACCACATTTACCGTCGGTAAAGCAGCTATTAAGCTAAATTATTGCTTCTAGCCTCCTAGACATTGAATCCACTAGTTTTAGGATGAATCCTGTGGTTATTTTATTCAATTCATACAATGCAATGCTTGCTCTAGGTCCTCCTTAATCGAATTTTTTCTTTCTACGATCTTTTATCGTAGCATTTCCGCCGGTGCTTAAATTGGTTCAAGTCTGGCAATTGTAGCAGATAGTCGAGTGTTTTTTTGGGGTCTTATGGGATCACCACTCCTACACAATTTTGTTTATTTTTTTTTCTTATATTTCAGTGTTTTTCAAATAAATTGAGGTGTTTGCTTTAATTTGACGCTCACAGTACATTTACGTCTTTTTGAAATTTCTTGAAGTTTCTTGAGAGTTGTTTGTAACATTCTCCCAAAATAAAGAAAACAAAAACAAGCAAAACAATACCACAAAATACAATAAAATGTATAAAATAGGAATCAACCAGACGACAGTTTGAGGGAAACCATCACAATTTCCTATTCGGCTTTATCAAAATGTCGTCGATAAAAAATTTCCTGTTTCCTGTTAAATCTGAAAAATCACAAACAAACGATATAATTTTCATGGCAGACTGAAAATCGTTTGCATAACTGAATGACTGGCTGACTGTGTGACTGCCTGACTGACTAGCCTGTAATATGTAGATTTACACGAATTACTGAATTTGAATTGAATAGCATTTGTTTGTCATACTCAACTGAAAACATGTGTCTGTTTCGTTATGGTGAAGATATTGTTTCAATTTATTTGCAATTCTGTGTGAAACATTTATTTGCATGAGAGTGGATGGAGAATAGAAACATATTTAACAATATAAATGATAGACGTTGAAAGCATTAGGAATTTTAACAATGTCATAATAAAGAATATAAAAGAATAAAAGAAAAAATCAATAAAAATTGAAACATTTTTTAAAATTTAGGCAAAGAGAAAATAATATTGTAGTTAGAGACGTTTACATATAGACATACATACATATGTAATTGGTCATTACAATCCTTCAGTCAGTATTACGATTTAGCTTCTCACACCATTTATGTTGTGTTTTAGTTTTACACGTTTAAAGTCGACTCCGAACGTCGGATTTGTAAAAAACTTTATCATAATAAGATGGGAGAGAAAAATATACGGGGTGCACAGTGAGATAATTAATACATCTATTAATGGCTTGAATATACACAATTAGAAACAAGTATATTTCTACTAGTCGGCTAGTCTAGTAGGTAGTGTGTAGGCTTATTAGACGTAAAGCCAGGGTTCGAGCCCCAGGCCAGACATCAAAACAAAAAAAAAGTATATCTTCGGCGACTACTTCTCAGCAGATTTCTGGCAAAAACTCTGAGAGTAAATATAATTGCCATGAAAAAAAGTTTCTCAAAAAGCTGTCGTTCGGAGTCGACGTTAAACTGTAGGTCCCACCACTCACGTATAAAATTAAAACATATAAAATTAAAACATCAGACTGTTTACTTTGGCATATAAAAGGCAAGACAAAGCAGGCAACGGAGTCAGTAAAAATTCAGTCAGTCTTGTGTGAAAACGAATAACCGTGGTTTGAAGGATCTGTCGAACAATTGTTGTTGTTTACGGAAAAGAATAACAAACAAAGCCATTGTTGTTGTTTACATCAAGTTGTGAACAGTGGCACACAGAATTGTGCGAACAATAAAAAATTTAATTAAAACTAAACACAAATTTATTTTTGTTGTATTTGTTATATACGAGCTCATACTTTAAATGTTTTTAAAGGTAAAAACGTAACAATATTTTATAAGAATCCGTTTAGATTTTTGCTTACAGACACTTCTAATTCCTCAAATTATGGTTGCCAGAGATGACCCTCTTCAGACCGCTATATCACCTGCAGACTCCACGATAGTTGAACCAAATTCTTTTTTATAAACAATCAAATGTCCTCTATAACATATAAAAACATTAATTTGTTTAAATAAATTTATCTTAAAGAAAAAAGGTCGAAAAAGGCCTGGGGAGCATAGTAATCCCTTACTAAGAAAAAAAAAGCAGTTGAAGTCTATCGATATTAAATTCTAGCAAGTGTATTCCAAATCATCAATTTGGCTCCAGGAGGTAACACGACACTATCGAACAAATCCACAACTTATGGCAAAAAAATAAGAAAAGCTGTCTAGAAACGAAATGTTATTCTCCGTGTTTATCGATGCTTCTCAAGCTTTCGCTATGCCTTGGCACGAACGACTAAAAGACAAATTGAAGCCTAACTTGCTTACTAATATCTACTGTCTAGCTACATTCCTCGGCATGCATGTTATCTCCCACTAAGCGTCCCCGTGCCGCCGGCATCACATGTTGTAGGACAATAGGGAAACCTATGTTGGATAAAAGAACACCAAGTGTTCATATAACATATGGGGTGAAAAACCTGAGCACCAGCTCGAATAACCATAAAGATCCTGTACCTTTGATTTGTATCATCAAAACCAATTCCACTAGGACTAAGGAGTTTTATTTTTGCTGAACGACATATTAAAAGTTTATAAATAATGTACACCTTATCTACTCCCTGTTTATAATCGTTATATATGCCTTTAAATCTTTATCACTTTGTTGTTGTTATTCTAAAGCTTCTACTAGTCTATGTGACACGTTCAAATTAATGTTATTACTGTTGGATGCATTCACTTGTCCAGTAGCATATAAAAAAATATATTGCTGTGGACTATGCTGTCATGTCGTAACCTTCAGTTGATTATACAGTTAAAGAAAAAAGTCTACATACACCTTTGTATTGATATCGATGTAAAAGAGATGGTATAGCGTTAAGTCGCCGTAGTCTAGTAGGTTGTGGCTTATTAGACGTAAAGCCACGGTTCGAGCCCCAGGCCAGACATCAAAACAAAATACAAAAAGTATTTCTTCGGCGACTTTCTCTCAGCAGATTTCTGGCAAAAACTCTGAGAGTAAATAAAATTGCAATGAAAAGTTTCTCAATAATCTATTGTTCGGAGTCGACTTTAAACTATAGGTCCCACCACTCATGTATAAAATTAACACACACAACATAAGTGGTGTAAGAAACTAGGTCGCAATCCTGACTGAAGGGTTGTAATGACCAATTATGTATGTATGTATGTATGGTATAGCGTTGTTCAAGACATTTACAATCCAGAATATTTTTGAAAAAAAAACGAATGTTAAAAAACTATAACAGAAGCTTTGGGAGAAAAAGTATACATATAGCGATGTATGCAAACTTTTTTCTTTGACTGTTGTATAATTGTACATGTGAAGTAACTACAGCTATCGCTGTTGTAGTCTGTACGTTTACAACAGCATTGTGTACAATATAAACATCAATTAACTTATTTAGTTACCTTGTTTTAAAATTGTTCAAACCTTGCTATTTTAGGTATTGTTGTGGCAATTGTTCCTTTTCTTTGGCGACTTTTAACGTGTGCTCTTAACATTATATGTCCCAAATGGTGGCCCATGGTTTTCAATAACTGCGGGACTAATTGTGTTGAACTCATGCAGAGTTTATTAGACAGAACGGCACTGAATACACAATTGTGTGTTTGTTTGTTTTCCTTTTTTATTTTAAAATTGGATTTTAACCCGTGTGTATTGTTGCATTATTGACACAATTTCACCTTCGTTGCAGAGTGTAGGCACCATGAAATAAACATGCTCGTGTAACTAATTAAACATGGTACTTCCACACATACAAATCTAGCTTTTTTCTTTTTACCTTGTCAAGTGAAATTTAGTCTGATGCTGTGAAAAAGTGAAGGAAAGATATGAAAGGCGTAGAATATACTGACAGTTATTAACAAACTTAAGATAATTTATGCATAGGAACTATAATAAAAATATTTGTTATAGCATAGAAATACAAACTACACAGTAGATACATATGTATGTATTTTCACTTGAGTAGAGTTCACAATATGTAAATATGTAAAGTTTAGTTTGATATTAAATTGTAAATATAAGCAGTATATACTATCGTAAACTTTTACACAGTCTGAATTGGAGTGGAAGTGTGAAACTAAAGAATAAATTAAGGGCGACAAATAATGCTTATAATAAAATATAAAATTTATGTTATTTTAACGAATATCATCATGTATTGTGTAAATTATTTATATTTTATTGGAAATTGTTAAACTCTTAACGGCCTTGATGCACAAAGTATACCTTGTGTTATGCAAACATTAATCAGGTGCTGATACCTTGTGTTCATGATTGTACTTGTACTTCAATACAATACTTACAATACGTTGTACTTGTACGACCGACAGTTTACTCTCGAAGTGGAAAGCATTACAAAAATTGGCCTATAAGAGCTTTCTTTCAGCTTTTTGACCTTGGTGTGAATATTTTTTAGCTTATGTATATCCGCTACTGTGTTCAAGAACATATTCTAAACGACCATAAGCTTGGAAAAATTATTCTCAGCGATGAAACCTATGTTTGGATAAATGGGTGTGTAAACAAGACTAATTTTTGAACTTGATATGATACTAATCAGATTCCAATAACCCCCAACGTTGCTCAAGCGTAAATCGATTCATAACGTTCTATGGAGATAATATACCGAATTTTGTGTCAAAATAGAATGACATAAGTATTGCCACATTCGAAATAACCCATGGTTCAAATTTAAGCCGAAAGATGGCCCACCCGATAGTAATGCAAAGGCAACAATTTCGTTTTCTGAAACTGTATGTTTGAATAAAACCTTGAATTTATCGGTTGTGATGCCACACTAATTTTAACAGTTGTTAACAGCTACAAGCTTTTTAAGGAAATAACAATCATTACTAACGCAATTTAAAAATATTTGTATCATTCAACTATATTGGGATAATCTGAAATGCTCTCGAATACACTCTGTGTACACATACGATGTTTTCGTAGGTCCTTGAAGTGCAATACACATATCCTCCATATATTTAATATACAATAGGAAATGTTAGACACTTACTAAAGAATAGTTCATCTTATTATTTGAAACAGTGAAGAAATGTTTAGAGTGACTGTACAAATATATTGTTATGTTTTTCCTCTGTTTATACCCTTTGCATAAACAATAACAATTACTAGACAATTATTCGATAATAGATCTTTGTAACGGAGATAACGGACCACGATTACTCTCTTCATACACACAACGTCTTCACACAAGAGTAATTGAACTTCTGATTAATGTTCTCTATAAATGTAAACAACGATATTTACATTTATTATTGCACTGTTGTTTGTGTATTTTGTTTACATTTATTCTTGTAGTGTTGTTGGTTTATTTTTGTTTACTTTTTTACCATTATTTTTTATGCTGGTGTTTGTTGTTATATTAAGCAGTACGATAATTTGTAAACAGGTTTCTTTACTGCATTGTTTTGCTTTTGTAGCTTTTGTTTATAATTTTAATGTTAAGCTATGTAAAAGCAAAATACCAGTATCTAGATTTTTCATTTTCGTAATAATACGATAAAAGACATTAGTCATTAGCCTACGAAATTCAAAAACTTCTGATTTGAAAAATAATAACTACACCAATTAAACACATAGAGATGTAATAAGAAAATATGTAAAATCCAAATGGGTTTGAAAATTTCTTTAATATTGTAAAAACTACAATTAGAGAAAATTCTAATAATCTTTGCGAATTAGTTAAGGCAATTAGTATGGTTTATTGGATTCTGTGTGCCAAAATCTAGTCGACCATACTTCCAAACGTTTTTTAAGCAGTTTTAAACAATAACGAAGTCTCAGCAATTTAGAATTTAGCATCTAACGATTTAATGGGGTATAGATCTGTCTAACAATTTAAAATGTCTAAATATTTAATATAAAAAAATCTTTCCTTTATACACGTGCAATCCTTGAGTCGCCGTAGTTTAGTAGGTTGTGTATTCGGTTATTAGATGTGAGACCATGGTTCAAACCTCAAGTCAGACATCTCCAAAAAAATAAAATACGAAAATTTATTTTTTCGACAACTTCCTCTCAGCAGTTTTCTGGCAAAAACTCTAAGAGTAAATAAAATTGCCATGCAAAAGTTTCTCAAAAATCTGTCTTTCGGAATCAACTATAAGCTGTAGGTACCGCTAATAATGTTTAAACTTAACAGACACAATATAAGGGTTGTGAGACTCTCGGTCGTAATCCTAACTGAAGAGGGTAGTAATGACCAATTCTGAACGTAAAACTGTATATTCAATCTAGAACACACCGTAGCTTGAAAAAGGTTTGAACTTTTGTATGAATTTAATCTTATGAGTTGTCGTTTAATTAAAAACATTGACAAAAAAATTTTTAAATTCTTTCATGCATGTATTTATTCATTTCATTTCAGATTTTAGAATTACAAACTTTCGTCTTTATAACATAAACATTCCAAATGTCATTAAAAATATTTGGATGGGATATCAACATATTAACTAATCTCACTGTATTTAAACTTTTAAACGATTCAAGAACAAAACAATAATTTTACTACGTACACTAATTGCCTTTGTAGGCAGATAAATGGTAACATACGACGTATGAGTAATATTAAATGCATTTCAGTATCAATTATACGCAGATAAACAGAAAAGAGATCTTAATAAATAACAAAAAAGATAGTTCAATAAGAATGCAATTTTTCAGTTTAAAATAAAAACACAGACTTCCTAAAACAGCTGAATTTATTTTTATTGGATTGTAAGAAGTCAGATTTCGATTAAGTATGGAATAAAGTATCCATCAAGTGATCGCTACGGCTCTGATGACTGGTCACTAGTCTTTTCAAGAAATATTCTAAAAGTTGTAGCTATATGTCAGTGATTATGCATTTGATTACGGACTTGAGCTCATTAAATATTTCTGTGGGGACTGCCAACAGAGACTTCCAGACATTGGCAGATACAGCTATCAAATTAGTTGTTATTCACTCACGTAGACGGATATACTACTCACCAACGATTCGATTCAGGCAATGTACCAAGCGCTTCGACAATTTTACGACCAGCATTCGTAATGTGATGGATTCGAGTTCAATTCGAGTCAACGAAACATACGATCTACCGAAAGCATCGCCACTGTCCGGGAAAATATTCGAAGTAGTGGTACAAAATTCGATTCGAATAGAACTGAAGGTAAACGACCATCGACAATGACGGACAATTCGCTGAACGGGGTTTGGAGCAGCTTAATTCTTATTAGAAAGTCAATTTCAGTGTTCAATAAAAATTATTCGTTTATTCTACAGAATTTTCATATTATTTTGTAATGATGTAACAAACAATACATAAACTTATTTTAAATTTTAATTAATTGATACATTTTCTGTTACATTTTTGAAACAATGAAAACTTGCATAAACAGGCATGAATAATAAATATTTTAATTAATTAAATAATAATAATGCGTACAGCATTTGTTGTTTATTGAATTCACAACCACTCAACTGAAACGAAAAATCAATTAAGTTTGTGATGCGTTAATAAAATTAATAAAAAAAATGCCGAGTATTGTATCCGTTACCGCAATAATCAAAGCGGAACAAAGCAGGTCATGTTAACATTCTGTAATGAATTTTATATTCCACAATACCGAAGATAACACTATGCGACAAAATAATAAAAAAAAATTAAATATACCCAGCTAATGACATAGTGTGGATTGTTAGTTTTGTTGTCGTAGAACTCCAAAATATTTTTTTTTATATTTCTTGAAGCCTTCAAATTTGTTTTATTTCACAAAATCTGGACTTTACGCACAAATTTATTGATTACACAAACATTTCTGAACCAATGTCCAAAATTTAAACAGATATATATATATATATATATATATATATATATTATTTGACCTTATATTCTATGAGGTTTGATGAGGTAAACTTGACAAATTCGAATTGTTTCATATTTTTTCAAGTTTGTCCCTTCATAGTAGCAAACTTTAATTACAAAATATGAAATAAGTGTGGAAATTCTTAAAGTGCATTCTCTTGTGAAGAGTCTGACACTTGGTTTGATAAAATCGGACAAAAATTACCGTAGTTATTATTTAAAGAGTCGTATTATATTTTTCATATATGTACATATGGGCAATTTCGTGTCAAGTGCCCAATTTTTAAAATCGATGTCTTCCGATCAGGTGAAATTTACTCCAAGGTTAGTACTATTGGATAGTAGGCCAGACACAAATTTTCAGCTCTATCAGTCAAGAACTGCCGGAGTTAGAGGGGGTCAAAGTTGGACATTTTGGTCATACCCCGGCAGTTCTTGACTGATAGAGCTGAAAATTTGTGTCTGGACTACTATCCAATAGTACTAACCTTGGTTTCATCCAAATCGGAAGACATCGATTTTAAAAATTGGGTCACTTGACACGAAATTGCCCATATTGTATATTTCTTCAAAGAGAAATAATAATTTTTGCAAAAAACACAAATACGACTTCTGGTGGTGGTGCTAACGAGAAATTGACATATTTTGCGATAAACAATCGAGAACCACCAAAAATTGTGAAAATTTTTTAACTGAAAGATCATTTGATAAGATGACATATATATGACAAATATAACACGACTGTTATACTATTTAAATAATAACTACGGTAATTTCTGTCCGATTTGATCAAACGAAGTGTTAATCTCTTCACAAGATAATCCACTTGCAGAATGTCATCACCTATTTCATATTTTTAATTAAATTTTGCATTTAAGAATAGCTAAACTTGAAAAAATAAGAAAAGAAATCATATTTTCCATAACATGTAAATTTAAAGCATATGTTTTTGTATACCATTTTAATCTATGCCCTTTTCAAAAAACTTTGGATTTTGAAAATAGATTAAAAAATATTTTGGTAATCAATAATTTTGTGTGAAAAGATTAAAAATACTGTTTTTGTCAAATAAAACAAGTTTGGAGGATTCGAGAAATATAAAAAAAATATTTTTGAGTTCTACTCACTATGTCATTAGCTGGGTGTATTTTAACTGTCGCAGCACCGTGTAATTATTATTAAATTCTTGTCATTTAATTACCGCAAAAAACCCATGATGTTTACGTTTAGGAGATTAAAGTCAGTTTACAATGTAAGTAAAGGGTGTTTTTATAGAGGTATAGAACTTTAAGTTGCAATAAAACAACGATGGATTATTCGATTGACATTACATTTTAAATATGATTTCTGGCATATGACCGCCACGGCTGGCGCGGATGTAGTCCAATCTGGACGTCCAATTTTCGATGACTTTTTCCAACATTTGTGGCCGTATATCGGCAATAATACGGCGAATGTTGTCTCCCAAATGGTCAAGCGTTTGTGGCTTTACCGCATAGACCAATGACTTTACATAGCCCCACAGAAAGTAGTCTAGCGGTGTTAAATCACAAGATCTTGGAGGCCAATTCACAGGTCCTAAACGTGAAATTAGGCGGTCACCAAACGTGTCTTTCAATAAATCTATTGTGGCACGAGCTGTGTGACATGTTGCGCCGTCTTGTTGAAACCACATCTCCTGGATCATGGTTATTCAATTCAGGAATGAAAAAGTTAGTAATCATGGCTCTATACCGATCACCATTGACTGTAACGTTCTGGCCACCATCGTTTTTGAAAAAGTACGGACCAATGATTCCACCAGCCCATAAAGCGCACCAAACAGTCAGTTTTTCTGGATGTAACGGTGTTTCCACATACACTTGAGGATGACCTTCACTCCAAATGCGGCAGTTTTGTTTGTTGACTAAGCCATTCAACCAGAAGTGCGCTTCATCGCTAAACAAAATTCGCTTATGAAAATCGGGAACAACGGTAATCTCGTTTTGGGCCCATTTGACGAATCTACGCCTTATTTGATGATCGTTTGGCTTCAATTCTTGCACGAGTTGGATTTTGAAAGCACGCAAACCAAGATCCTTCCGCAAAATCTTCCATAAAGTGGATGGACACAGATCCAATTCCTGTGCTCGATGGCGGATGGACTCATTCGGGTCTTCCTCAATGCTACGCTCTACAGCAGCAATAGCTTCTTCTGTACGCACCGTACAGCGTCTCTGGGGATGCAAGTTATCAATAAGAGTAAACGTGGTGCGAAAACGTTCCATGGTTAATCGAATTAACTGCTCTGATGGACGATTTTGTCGACGACAAAATGGACGTAGTGCGCGATACGTTTTCCGCACAGAACCATTATTTTCGAAATAAAATTGCACTATTTGCAAGCGTTGTTCAGGCGTGAGTCTATTCATGATGAATTGCCAAACCAAACTGAGAATAAATCACTTGACAGCTGTTAAATCGGTCGCCATCTTGAAAAGTAATGCCAACTTAAAGTTCTATACCTCTATAAAAAACACCCTTTACATGTGTAGGAGAAACAGAAGGCATTTATTTAAATATGACAATGTTAATAATTTCATAATGCCTCTTGTCGAGAATAAAATAATTAAACTGTATATAATGGCGATATGGAATATAAGCGACTTAAATCGCTTGTTATAAAAAAAAAACAAATTTCTCTGTGTAATTTCATGAAAAAACAGAATAAAAGATGCGTTTTGCGGCCTTAATAAAATGCAAAAAATAATTGAATTATATAAAGTAACTTTATTGTTCTGATTTTCTTAAGAATCACACATAGCCATTGAGCATTACAATGGTAGCGAGAGTTAAAATGAATTCCAATCAGCTTCTGTGCTAGACCTTGTGATCTCATTATTGGAAATTGGAAATACCAACCACAGAACCGACGTGCAAGCTATATTATCTATGACTGCTAGAAGCCTCTCCAAACCATTTAGTCAGTATTACGAACAATACACTTAATTGGATTAAATTAATATTTGGCATTACAATGGATACCACACAAAGTCACTAGTGTCATAAGGCGATTAAAAATTCCACTGCAGCTCCGTTAAGGTAGGAATGGAACTCTCCGAACCTTTTGATTCCGAGCGAGGTTTCAGACAAGGCGATCCCTTATAATGCGACCTCTTCAACTTCGTAATGGAGAATGATCTGCGAAAGGCGCGAGTGCATCGCAATGGCACTATTTTTTAAAATCGTGTCCAGTTGCTTGCATACACTGACGACATTGACATCATAGGGCGTACCAAGCGAGTTGTTACTGCTGCCTTTAGTGCTATTGAACGGGAGTCTACTATGATGGGTCTGGCAGTAAATGAGGGCAAAACAAAGTAGAGTCGTGCGGTGTATTGATTCTTAGATAACTATACTTTTAATGTAGTCAAGGAATTTATTTATCTTGGCTCCGCCGTTACCAACAAAAATGATGTCAGTCTGGAGATCAAGCGTAGGATCACTCTTTCCAACGCGTGCTATTATGGTCTCAATAGGTAATTGAGCACTCTTATACGACAAAACATATACTCTACAAGGCGCTCATCCTACCCGTGCTTCTTTATGGCACAGAGGATTGGACCCTATTAAGGACTGATGCAGCTGCCTTGAGAGTATTCGAGAGAAAAGTCTTACGTAAGATCTTTGGTCCAGTCTGAGTTGGCGATGATTTCCGTATACTATCCAACAGTGAATACAGCTCACTGCTTCTTTATGGCACAGAGGCTTGTGCTTCTTTATGGCCTTGAGAGTATTCGAGAGCAAAGTCTTACGTAAGATCTTCGGTCCAGTCTGAGCTGGCGATGATTTCCGCATACGATCCAACAGTGAGCTGTATGAGTTCCTCAATGGCATTGACGTTTGGTAGAGTATTAATTATCCAACGACTGCGCTGGCTCGGTCATGTCGTTCGAATGGAGGAGGATGCTCCGGCGAGACGGGTATTTGATGCGGGGATCTGCTGAAGTTGGCTAAGAGGACGACCTTGTATGCGTTGGAAGGACCAAATCGAGGATGCCCTATCATCGATTGGTGTGACCAACTGGCGTAGGCGCGCATGAAGCAATCCGTTAATCGGATTGTTAATGGCCAATTAAGTAAGTATGTAAGAGTACTATTTCACTGACATGTTTTATTTACAAGATAACAAACTTGAATTCTATTGTTTATTGTTTATTTATTTCATCATTTTATTCTTTAATGGATATATAGATTTGGCTAAGATGTCATCACCCTTAAAGAAGAATGTCAAATAATTCCGTTTTGAAGATTTGTTATTGATAAGTATAAGAAGCAGCCTTAATATTAAATTATTCCAATATCCCAAACCGAATGCGTCCTTTTAAACATGCTCACTATGTATGAATAAAACAAAGCCTGGGACAAAAACATGTTTGTCTTTCGATATGGGCTAAAATCACGAAAGTGGCTTTATTGCACACTGTATTACAGTGATTTTGTAAATTAATTGAATATAAAATTGTAGTCACTGAATTGAAAGCTAATCCCTTAATTTTTTCATATTCTAAAATAATTTTTAATTTTCTTGATATTATTTTTACAAGATAATATAAAATATTGTTCTTTAACACCCTTGTTTTGTTACATCCAATTATTATTATCGAAAACTGCAATATGATTTTTATTTAAGTGGTTAGTATACTTGGTAAGGGGTTAGTATACTTTTTTCGTCATTTATTATTGTAAAGATAAAGTTTTTTTAAACAAATTAATTTTTTTATATGTTAAGGAGGACATTCGAATGTTTATAAAAAAAAAAACTTGTTTTCCAATTATAGTAAAGTCTGGCGGAGGTAAGGCAGCCCGAATAGGGTCTTCTTAAAATCTAGTGACTATGATTTGAGGAGTTCGTAGGGCTTGAAGGCAAAAATCGAAATGGCTATAGCCTGAACTATGACATTTTGTAAACGTCAAAAAAAAAATAACAAAATGGCCGGGTTTGGTATTTTTACCCTGTTTACGTCTATTTTTCCTATTTTAATTGTTTAATACATACATACATACATACATAATTGGTCATTACAACCCTTCAGTAAGGATTACGACCTAGTTCAGAAATTTTTTAACCAAGACCGTCTTAAAATCGAGGAAAGTTGTCAGACAATTATAAAGATTTTCAACGAAAACGGATTGGTTAAAAAATTTCTGAAATTTGTTAACCGTATGTATACTTTTGTGGCTGAGTGTATGTCATTCTACATTGCCACAAAATTCAGTATATTATCTCCACTGGAAGTAATGAAACATCGATGATGTCGATTTTGCCAAAAAAAAAATTTTAAAATATCTTTTCGAATGAAGCTCATTTCCATATTGGTTGGTACGTTAATAAGCAAAAATGAAATGTATTTGGGGCTCCGAAAACCCGCATGTGGTCCTACCGAAGCTTATGCATCCATTATGAGTGACTGTCTGGTGCGGCTTGTAGAGCGTTCCACATTTCTTTGAAAATGAGGACGGCGCAACTGTTAAGGTTAATGGAGACACCTATCGCATCATGATAATCGATTTCTTTATACCCGCTCTTCGTGGTACAGTAATGTGAACGATGTTTGGTTTTAACAAGATGGTGCAAATACATTTAAACTTTAAATTGCCCACCCTATATAAGTCAATATATTTTGCTGGCATTGTATGCATTATATCGTATCTTTCAATAGATACTTTCGAATTCTGACAATTGATAATGTACATCTTGTTGAAGCAATATCTACGAAATTTATCCCTATTATCATAAAAGTGAGAGGATTATTCGTTACGTAGTACATAAATTCGCACCTCGTCGAAGCGTAATATTTACGGAAAACATCACACTGTTCGTGAGAGTGTACAGGGAAATCCATGGCAATCGAAGAACCAAAAGAACATTGATTTATAAGTACATGTTGCAATGAGTATGAGTACAACGTTGGCATCAAACTCATAACATTCGAAATATGTTTGATTCATACGCCTACTCATTCAGATTCGTAACTTTAGAAATATACTTATAATACTTATTATCGTCAAATTTATTGTTTGTTGCATTTACAAAAAAAGAAGAAAGAAAAAGACAAAGCCAGCAAGCAAAGCACGCAACGTTCTAGTGAGCATTGTAGTGTTCGTGCGGGAATCATACTTATTTTGTGATTCTTGTATATGTTGAGTAAAGAAGGGTCATAATCAACAACATCATGCTTATTGTTAAGTATGAATATTATGAGTACTTCAAACTTTAAATATGAGTAGTATGAGTATAATATTAAAATAAGTATGAATGCGTATAAGTATCAGAAATTATGAGTATGATTCGATTCTACTCATCTTTTTGAACTTTTTGAACATTTGAACTCATTGCTGATTTATGACTCGTACAAAATACAACTGACACAGGAATTTAAGTTAACTATCTTCCACGATGAAGTCCATTTCTGCATGAATATATACGTGAATAAAACATTGTTGAATTTCGTACATCCCACAAAAGTTACTGTTTGGTATGGCTTTTGTACACGCGGTCATCGGTCGATACTTCTTTGAGAACGACATTGATCAGATCATAACTGTCTACGGCAAATGCCGTACGTCAATAATTACTAATTTCTTTTGACCTGAATTGGATGATTTGGCCGTAACCGCCATGTGGTTTCTACGTGACAGTGTTTCCTGCCACTCACCTAATGCCACATTGGATATTCTGTCCAAACGATTTAAAAGCATGGCCATTTTACGTGGAGGTTATGCCAAATAGCTATCGAACGCAACATGCGTTTTGATTTATTCTTGAAAGTTTTCTTAAAGTAAAAGTGTATGCGAATAGGCTACAAACAACAGAGGTCCGTATAGCCAATGCTGTAGGTAAAATTCAACCTAATCATGCACCACGTCACATGCGTTCCACCCAGATAAGCCAAGGCGGAAAATTTAACGCTGTTAATGGCATCAATAAATTTTTCAAACGAATAAAAATTCTCAAATCTCATATACGTACCGCGTTTTATTTAATTTTGAGAATAGGAAGCGCTTAATGAAAAACGCAAAACAAAAAAAATTGGATTCAAAAGTGTTAAATTCAACATAATTACGCAAGATTGTTTTAAGATATTTTGCAAGTCTACGAAATTATTTTTTTTAGCTTTTGTTTCTATTTTTCAATTCATCATTTTTTAATTTTTTGTTTTGTAATTCCTTTAGTTTTCGAACAAAATAAATGGAAAGATAAATGGCATTACAGATTTCTTATTTTCCAACGATTGATTTAAAAGCTTCTGCATGGCTACAGCTAATTTACTAGTACCACTGCAACTCCTTATTCTCATACAAGTAATGGCTGTAGGGAAAACTCAGTGAACCATGTCTCTGGCTGGTTGATGTACACAACGAAATTCAAAATACTCAAAATATTGGATAAAAAGATATTTGTAAGCAAAGAAAATAAAAGGAAAGAACTAAAGTAGACAGAAAAATAGAAGAAACGAAGAAAGAAATTCACAATGTTACTGCCAGTCATGTGACAGACTAGCATTTATTATAACAAATTGTCATGTAATTTATTCTATTTGGAACCGCATTTGTCCCATTTTTTATTTTCTTCGTTTTTTAGTGAAAAAAATCATTCCAAAGTCTGTTTCCGGATTGTGATATTAGATGTTGCATGTGGTTCAAATTGTACAGCAGGTCTTATAAACGTTGAATATTGTGGGATGTTTTTAAAAGCTTGAAAATGATAATACCGAACAGATATATAATTGGAGACAATTTTTGTTTTTCCAATCTGAAAAATAATTTCGTGGTACACATTTTCTAAATATGATTGCCGACAAGTACACTATGTGTCCACTTTTCTAATAAATCTGGCCATACGGCTTTGTTTAGTGGCTTGGTTTCCAATGCTTCAACAGTTGCCGGTTCAGCGTTTTCTTCACAACTTCGCGTTACTGCGTTCTAAGAAATAATGTTGTTGATCGTTTTGAATCATGAAGAGTAAAATTACTGCGAAAATAATCACAAATTGCTCGAATTGCTTACCCAATACGCAATAGGCAGAATGGCTGAGGTGCTCTTTTAATTTGCGAAGAAATTTATATTTTTTTTGCAAATTCAATTTCTAATGTTAATCGATTCATTTTCAAATCATATACATACGTATACATAATTCAGCATTACAACCCTTCGGTCTGGATTACACCCTGGCTTCTCACACCACTTATGTTGTATGTGTTAATTTTATACACGAGTGGCGGAACCTATAGTTTAAAGTCGACTGCGAACGACAGATTTTTGAGAAACCTTTTCATGGCATTCTTATTTACTCTCAGAGTTTTTGCCAGAAATCTTTCTTCATATTTTGTTTTGTTGCAGACGTCTGAACCCATGACAAGACATTACCTACTAGATTACGGCAACATCGTAATCAAATTACTAAAATAAATTTCGATTTTCGTTCATTTTTTCTTCTTTCCTTAAAGCATTCTTTTCAAATGGCCAATTAAAGCCAATTTATTACTTGAAGTAATTATATTAAATTAAGACTTATATTTAATGCTGCAAATGACATACATATGTTGAAGTACTTATGGATTTATTGTTATGTTATGCTACTGTATTGTGTGTCTAAAAGTACAATTATTAACATTCAACAAGAAATTATTTCTTAATATTCTTGTATTAACCCATTTATGTTCGTACATTGAATGTGCAGAAGATATCTCAACCAACCGAAAAGAAATAATAATCAAAGGGATTTTGTAAGTTTTTTCTCTCTGTAATATAATGTCAACAGAACAGTAAATATATTTTCAGTTGTGTAAACAAATAGGAACATTCTAATTTTTTTTTTTGCAAATTTGTTGAAAAAATAAAACATACAAAATATTTACAAAATTTTTTTCTCTTCAAATTGAAGTACCTTAATTCTCTCAACACTTTTGAAATGGAAAATTTCTTTGTTTTTATGTACATAAATTATTATCACAACAGATATACAATAGACAGAATAAAATTTAATTAAAATTCTATACACGTACAGATATAAGAGCATGTGCTCCAATAGGGTTATACCTCTTTTTATGACAATTTTGTTTACTTTTAAAGCTTTTGCTATAGCAGACATTTTTTATTTTGATATATCACAGCTGCAGTTTGAGATCACAAGTTCTTGTCTAGGAACTCAAAATGATATCTACTCCATGCAGACGTCTATATTAAACAGGATGCTCGAAACAACAAGGACACTTTTAAGAAAGATTAAAACAATCTTGCCAAGAAGGATATTATCTTCATTCTTTAGGGCAGTTAAACTCCGCTTGCAAAATTTCATCACATCTCTAAAAGCTTTAAAAGGTATTTTTGTAAAATTTTTACAAAAATTTAAAATTTTTTTTATCAAACACCATTCCATGTTAACGTTTGTAGAGAGAAACTTGTCACACACTAATATAATACATATACATATATACGTATATAAGAAACATATCCATACGCCCTACAGATTTGATAGGAAAGGCAGGTATGTTCATCCTACAAGAAAAAAGAATATAAAAAAATTTTGTTAAATGGTCGTTATTTATTCACACACAGGCATGCATACATAATTGGTTATTACAACCCTTAAGTCAGGATTATGACATATCTTCTCAAACCACTTACATTGTGTGTGTTAATTTTATAGAGTTTAAAATTGATTCCGAACAACAGATTTTTATGAAAGTTTTTTTCATGGCCAGAAGTCTGCTGAGAGAGGAACTGCCGAAATATTATTTTTTTCATATTTCGTTTTCTCGGAGATGTCTGATCCGGGTTTTGAAACAAGGCCTCACATCCAAAAAGCCAACATACCACCCATTTGACTCTGATGACTATATATTCAGTCGATTTTATTATTTAGCTTTTCTGTCGAAAATATTCGCTTTGAATATTCTTTATATCAAGTTTTCTTGTAGCGTGGTCTCTCGTATGGATGGATTGTTTTTAATACAGAATTTTGAATTTATCATAGTTGTTATCATATTAGTTGTTTTTCTTTAATTTCTTTATTTATAATCTGTTCATACCTCTGTTATGTCTGTACTATCTAAAAGGCAAATCTAGCACATGAAATCTTTTGAATCTTAGTACAAAGTTGTTGAACAAATTATGGTAGTATGTTTTTCTCTTCTTTTTCAAAGTTATATTTTAATTTTTAACATATAAATACGTAGGAAATTTATTTATTTAATATTGTGTAACTAAATATTAATTAAATCAATTTGAATATTATTTTTAATGGCAATTGATCTCAAACACAAATTAAATACGAATTCAAATACAAATACGGTCATTATGGTAGAGAGCAATGGCAATAAAATCAACATTTCCATGGGATTATTTTCAAAATGTAACTTACGAGTACATTGTTGAATATTCGTTCATCTATTTGTGTAACGTATACGAGATTAGTGTATAGTTTTGAAAAACCATAACAAGGTTTTAATCTTATCAGGTATATGAGGTATTATTCAATACAAATACAAACATGTGTTGGCCTATAAATATAACCTAAAATTCAATGAAATGTATTATTTTGAATAAATTAGAGTATCATGAAATGCTTAATGAATGTATGTATGTATATCACTTAAGTTATATGTATTTTATAGGGTTTGCTATTCATGTGATGCTTTAGGACATTATCGTAAAGTTTTCCAATGCATTATATTGATCGATTGCATTGACATACAAAGACTTTTAACTTCTTGAACCATGTAGTTATGGATTGACAGACATTTTAATATACATTCACTCTTTACGTATGCATTTTAGCTACAAGTTTACTAGCTGCTATGGACATAATAAAGTTTTTATAAAATTAAGAAATCAATTTCACAGAAACATATCGACTGAGGGATGCAAGGCATAGGAAAAAAAAACGAAGTAAAAACTATGATATTCAAATTACAATGAATAGGACCACCAAGAAAGACGATCACAAAAGTTTACTTCTGTGAGACAGCAGAATAATCAGATCTGATAAGAAAATCTGAACAAGTTAGAATGAACTCTCGATAGCTTTGCTACCCTAACGGACGGTTCCTAATAGGAAATGGGCACAGAAGCAGGTGTGTTCATCTATGTAAATGCATACAAACATTTTTCATGTTGTTTACATTTATTCTTGTAATGTTTGTTGTTGCATTTTTGTTTACTTGTTTATCACTTTTTTATACTGGTGTTTTGTTGTAATATTTTTTCTTGCTTGTTTATCATGCAAACAAGTTCATTGTTTTTGTTTTTGTAGCTTTTGTTTATAATTTTAATGTTAAATGATGTGAAAGCAAAACATCATTTCCATTTTCGTAACAATATACACATAATCATAATTAAATTCTAGGAAATTGTAATTATTTCATACATTTTCAGTTAAATTTTTCAAACAATGAAAACATGCATAAACAGGCATGAATAATAAATATTTTAATTAATTAAATAATAATACGTACAGAATTGGTTGGTTATTGAATTCAGAATCACTCAATTGAAACGAAAAATGAATTAAGTTTGTGATGCGTTCATAAAATTAATAAAAAAAAAATGCCGAGTATTGTATCCATATAATAATCGAACATAATCGAAGCGAATCAAAGCAGGTCATGTCAACTTAACGAAATTCCATAATGATTTTTATTTTTCACAATGGAAATAATAACACTATGCGACAAAATACAAAAAATTAAATACACCCGAGTAACTACCTTGTCTAGTTAGCTCAGTTAGTTGAGTACAACTCAAAAATACTTTTTTTATGTTTCTCGAACCCTCCAAACTTGTTTTATTTGACAAAAACTAGACTTTACGCACAAATTTATTGACTACATAAACATTTCTGGACCGATGTCTAAAATTTAAACCTTATTAGAAAGGAGTGGGATGGACATTTAAAACGATATACTTATATATATTATTTGACTTAATATGCTGTGGGGTTTGATGTGGTAAACTTGACAAATGCGATTTTTCACCAGAAGTTGAACAATGTTTGCGCAAAGCGAAATAATAATATTTGCAAAAAGCACAAATATTAGCCGACTTCTGGTAGTCGTACAAAGGTGAAATTGACACATTTTGCGAAACAATCAAGATCATCCAAAACGTATTAAAAATTTTGAACTGAAATTTATTTGATAAGATGACATATATAAAAAATATAACATGGCTCTTATACTACTTAAATTATAACTACGGTAATTTTTGTCCGATTTGATCAAATGAAGTATCAATCTCTTCACAAGATAATGCGCTTACAGAATGTTATCACTTATTTTATATTTTTTAATCAAATATTGCAATTAAGAATAGCTAAACTTGAAAAAATAAGAAAATTTAATATTTTCCAAGTTTACCCCACCAAAATTCATAACATGTAAGTTTAAACAAACTATTATGTATGCCGTTTTAAAGACTAATCTGTCCCCTTTTCAAAATAAGAAATTTTTATGTAATCAATAATTTTGTGTGAAAAGATAAAAAAAACAGTTTTTGTCAAATAAAACAAGTTCGGAGTGTTCGAGAAAAATAAAAAAAATATTATTGAGTTCAACTGAACCTAGTGAATAACTTAGACTATGCAGTTACTGTATTTTCACTGTCGCATCGTGTAATTATTCATAAAGTGTTCGTCGTGTTCGTGTTACCGAAATATCAAGGGATTTCAAAAGACAAAATTTAACTGATACAGAAACAGAAGGTAAACAAACACATTCAGCAATCTTCAGCGAAGAGGCACATTACTGCATGAATGGGTAAGTGAATAAACAAAATTGTCGTATTTGGAACGATACACATCAGAGATCAGCAATGAATCTTTTTTTTTTCTATTCATAAGTACTCATCAAATTTTGTATATAAGTGAGTCAACAATATTGAAATTTAACTTTTCTGACTCATTCATATTCACTACAAGGTTGACTTATAAGTATGAGTAGAATGAGTATGAGTAAAACGTTGACATCAGACTCTTACCATTCGAAATATGTTTGACTCATAAGTGAGTGACTCAAAATTGACAGTTGTTGTTGCATTTACAAAAAAAGAAAAAAGACGTTTAAGCAAAACAGACAGAGCAGCAAGCAGAGCAATCACACAACCATTTAGTGAGTATTTTAGTGTTCGTACGCGAATCATACTTATTTTATGATTCTTGTAAATGTTGAGTCATGGAGAGTCGAAATCAATAACATCATACGCGTTCTTATGTATGAATATGATGAGTACTTCAAACTTTGAATATGAGTAGGATGAGTATGATATTAAAATAAGTATGAATGCGTATAAGTATCAGAAATTATGAGTATGATTCGATTCTATTCATCTTTTTGAATATTCATTGCTGATCTCTGATACTCATGCAATACACTTCCGCAGGATTGTTTTTCAGATATTTTGCAAGTCTTCTAAAAAAAAAAAATTTTTTTTGTTCTTTCTATTTTTCCAGCCACTATTTCCTTTTTTTTCTTTTTAATTCCTTTATTGTTCGAATATAAGGCACTTACAGTATTTAGAAAGATAAATGACGGTTATATTTCTTATTTTCCAGCGATTGATTTAAAAGGCTTCTGAGTGACTACATCTACTTTATATCACTACTACTCACTACTCTCATACTACTAAGGAAAAAATCTGTTTGTTTTAACTATTCAGCTGTAAAGAATATTCAGTGAACCATTTCTTTGGCTGGCTAATGTACACATTCACAATGAAATTCAAATATTCAAAATATTGGATAAAAATAGAAAATCGAAGTAAAGAACTAAAGTAGACAGCATAGAAGAACGGAGGAAGTTATTTTCAATATTACTGCCAATCAGGAAGACAGACTAGCATTTATTATAACAAATTGTCATGTAATTTATACTATTTGGAACCACATTTGTTCTAATTTTTCTTTTCTTATTTTTTAAAGGAAAAGTTGTTGATGAAATATCATTTTACTGAATCATTCCAAACTCTGTTTCTG
Source organism: Sarcophaga subvicina (assembly GCA_936449025.2). Taxonomy (NCBI): domain Eukaryota; kingdom Metazoa; phylum Arthropoda; class Insecta; order Diptera; family Sarcophagidae; genus Sarcophaga; species Sarcophaga subvicina. The sequence goes on from OW388081.2 coordinate 32,137,199, forward strand.
GATTGTTATATGCTTAACATTGCACAGCATGATATATGAATGTTAAACGATATACTATATACACAGAGTTTTTGAGAATCTTTTTATGGAAACTTTATTTATTCTCAGGAGTTTTTGCTAGAAATCTGAAGAGAGACATGCAATGTGTGGAGGAACTTGGTCAGTACAGAGGCTGCGTTCATCTGTGGCATCACAACGGGCCGCTATGCGTGCTCAATTGAGCTTTTGGCATCAAGGCTACCACTCCAACTTAATCTAATCTGATAAGAGAAGGTCACCGAAGAAATTTTTTTTCTTATTTCGTTTTGTTGGAGATGTCTGAGCTGGGATTTGAACCCCGGTTGAGTGTCTAATAAGCCAATATACTAACTAATAGACTACGGAGGACCTAAGGTATGTAAATTTAGTGTATCAGAGCACATTATAGCAAATAGTATATAAAAATTCGAAGTCACCATAGTCTAGTAGGTAGTGTATTGGCTTATTAGACGTAAGGCCAAGGTTCAAACCCCAGGCCAGATATCAAAACGAAATATGAAAAATATTTCTTCGGCGACTTCCTCTCAGCAGATTTCTGGCAAAAACTCTGAGTGTAAATAAAATTGCCTTGAAAAGTTTCCCAAAAATCTGTCGTTTGGAATCGACTTCAAACTGTAGGTCCCGCCACTCACGTATAAAATTAACGCACACAACATAAGTGGTGTAAGAAGCTAAGCCGTAATCCTGACTGAATTATCATTATTATGTAACGATCTCTTACAAGACTGCTGATGTTTGATATGTTTTTTTAGCATTTACTTGTTAATATATGTATGTAACAAAGAAATATTTTTAATAGGCAACATTTCATAGTTATATGCCATGTATCTTATCTTCAGAGAATTTTGTGTTTTTTTTTTTTTTTGTGTTTATTTTGCTTATCAAATATTTTTTCAACAATATTTCATGTATTATTATCATAACCAACCAAAAAGAATTTTTTCTTTATTTCTGAAATTTTGTATATTTTTCTCTCTGTAGTAAAATGTCAACAGAACAGTAAATATTTTTTTAATTGTCTAAGAAAATAAGAACATTTTAATTTTGTTTTATTGTGGCAAATTTGTTAAAGAGAGAAAACAATTCAGACAATATCAATAAGTTTTTCAAATATGTTTTCCCCAAATTTAAAGACCATAATTCTTTCAACACTTTTGAAATAGAAAATTTCATTGTTTTCATGTACGTACGTACATAAATTGTAATCATAACAAAAAGACTGGAGCTGTACGTACATAAATTGTAATAACAATATAAAAAAGTGGAGCATACTAAATAGATATCTCTTTAGACAGAATAAAATTTAATTAAAATTTTATACTCATAACGATATAAGTACTCGTACATGTATTCCATTAGGATTATACCGGTTCTCATGGAATATAACATCTCCATGGCTTCTTTGGTTGAATTGAATTTGACAAATGGCATGAATATTCCTTGCTTCGAAAGCCGTAGGGTTTTCGAACTTAAAAAAAAGTTCCATAAGAAAACATCTAAGGAAGTCAAATCGTACGATTTTGATTATCAGTTCACATCATTACCACGTGAGATAACCAATGCTATCAAATCGCTCATGCAGAATATCTAATAGCGCCGTCCTGTTGAAACCACATGTCGTTTGATGACCAGGTCATCTAATATAAGCCACAAAGGCTATATAATACTCGCCGTTTACAGTAATAGCCTGGCCAATGTTGCTCTCCAAGAAATGTGAACCGATGACGTCTCCAGGCATAAATTCACATCAAGATGTTACTTTTTTGGAATGCAATGGATGCTCTTGGAGCTCATATGTATCGTTCAAAATTCGAAATTTGTTTTCGTTTACATACTCAGATGATTTTTTCATGAAATTTATGGTCGATTGCCAAGAAGATTGGCAAGAAGCCTTAGTTCTGGAAACTCTGTTGGAAGACCCAATGCAAGTTTGTGTAAAATATTCAATTTGATTTATGTTACTTACTCTGTATATAAATTTTTCCACATTCCAGGGGATTTCGAACTGTTGATGGATTGTTTTTTAATACAGAGTTTTTAATTTATCATAACTTTTTTCTTGTTTTTTTAGAATTTCTTTTAAATTTTCCATTGGCATCATACTATTATCATTATCATAATTTATCATAACTTTTTTCTTTTCTTTTTTGTATTTTCTCTTAAACTTTCTGTTGGCACACAAATTGTTAATAATTTTAACATATAAATACGTTGAAAATTTATTTATTTAATATTATGTAACTAAATATCAATTAAATCAATTTGAATATTGTTTTTAATGGCAATTGATTTCAAACACAAATTAAATACAAATTCAAATACAATGGTAGAGAGCAATGGCAATAAAATCAACATTTCTATGGGATTATTTTCAAAATCTAACTTACGAGTACATTGTTGAATGTTCGTTCATCTATTTGTGTAACGTATACGAAATTAGTGTATAGTTTTGAAAAACCATAACAAGGTTTTACTCTTATCAGATACTTATATGAGGTATACATATACCTCATCTGTTTTATTCAATACAAATACAAACATGTGTTGGCCTATAAATATAACCTAAAATTCAATGAAACGTATTATTTTGAATAAATTAGAGTATCATTAAATGCTTAATGAATGTATGTATGTATATCACTTAAATTATATGTATTTTATAGGTTTTTTGGTTTTTTTTATAGGACATTATCGTAAAAGTTTTCAATGCATTATATTGATTGATTGCATTGACATGCAAAGACTTTTAACTTCTTTAACCATGTAGTTATGAATTGACAGACACTTTAGTATAAATTCTCTCTTGACGTATGTTAAACTGCACATTTTAGATACAAGTTTACTAGCTGCTATGGACATAATAAAGTTTTACAAAGTTTTTAATCAAATTCATAAAAGCTTATCAGCTGAGGTAAGCATGACATAGGCAAAAAAGCTATAAAAGGCAAAAAAAAACAAATTACAATGAATAGGACCACCAAGAAAGACGGCCACAAAAGTTTACTTCTGTGAGACAGGAGAATAATCATACATGATAAAGAAATCAGAACGAGCTCGGATGAACTCTGGATGCCTGGTGTGGTGGGAATCCCTGAATAAGACAACGAACTTAAACCTGATACTCAAGTTACAAAGCTCTGCTTACATAATTATTAATGGTGCCCTGCGTACTACTCCTACGATCGCTCTGGAAATAATCGTATACCTTCTACCGTTTGACCTATACTGCAGGGGTGTGGCGAGCATTGGTCATACAAGGATACTTGAAGAAAATGATATTGTCGAAAGCATTGACTATATGACATCGCAATATGACTTCTCAGTGAATTTTAGGACATCCATTCCGAAAAGGGAAGACTGGAGGAAAGGTGCGACCTCGCGGAGGATACCGCACAAACCTACACCGATGGCTCCAAATTGGAAGGAGCCGTTGGAATTGGCTGCGGTGAAAATTATTGTGGACAAAAATGTTCACGGAAGGAAAATCATCATACTTTCCGATAGCCAAGCGGCCATCAAAGCATTGGATTCTAGAGTAATAAACTCCAAGACGGTGTACGATTGTCGTAAATGTCTCAATAAGGGGGCGAACCGATATGATGTTTGTATCACATGGCTACCGGGACATAGGGATATTCCCGGCAACTGCAGAGCGGATGATTTGGCCAAAAGGGGCACGACCTTTGGATACCTGCAGGCTTATAATTGACAATGCAATCGTGGACCTTGTCAACAGTAGGTGGGCGGCTTCGAATAAGGGCAAAAAATCTAGCCGAGGCTGGATAGGAGGCGCACGGCGACTCTGCTTAAACTCCAAAGAAGCAGGCTCAGCGCTGTTATCGGGGTTATTACGGGGCATTGTATTATAGGAACGGATGCGAGGCGTATTGGTCTTGTACACCTCGCGAATGATTTCTGCAGAAGCTTTGGAGATGAGGAAGAGGATGAAACTATTCTTCACCTACTGTGCACATGCCCGGCATTTAGTCAGAGAAGAAAGAGACACCTGGGTGCCTACTACAAGGAGGACCTAGATGAACTGTCATGCATGGATATTGGCAGTCTGAGTCGCTTCATCGGAAGCTCCGAGTGGTTCCTGGAATAGGGGAGAGTGTGAAACTGTGGTATCACAATGAGCCCTGTGTGCGGCCTAAGTGTGTCCACTCAAGACTCCATCGAGGGGACAGCCACTTCTACCTACCTACCTACCTCGGATGAACTCTCGATAGCTTTGTTACCCTAACGGATGGTTCCTAATTGGAAATGGGCACAGGAGCAGATGTGTTCATCTATGAAAACAATATTACAGAATCATATAGTCTTCCAACAGAATGTAGTGTATTTTACATTAAAAGCCACAAAAGCAGTCAGCAAACATATATCGAAGAATTAAAGAGAAGCAGTTCATGTGAATAACTGGGCAGCACTGAAGGAGGAATTGTTTTAGTTTGGGAGTGTAAAAGCCTCTTAAGTGAGCTTGTGACAGAGTATTGAATTTGATTATGCTGGGTACGTGGCTATTGCCATTTGATTGAAAACGAAATAGCAAATGGCGGTCAGGTGTGGACACCAAAGGCAAACTTTCAAACGATCCTTATAGATAACTGCATAAGACGACTTACAGCTTCCGAGTGGCTGTCGTCGGTATCATTCTAGAGTGTGATTCCTTAGAATCACTTTCAATATCAAGTCCACAGAGACTGTACTGATAAGGAACATTGGGAAAGCTCTGGCATACAAACTTTACCTAACTGGCGCCTTCAAAAATGTCCATTCGGAGATTGTTGTTAGAGCCTTTAGTAGGCGCAATCTTAGAGAGCCTATTTCGAAGTTCGTTACTGAACTTTTGGTAGAAAGGGTAATTATTGCTTCTATAGGTGAGGTTCATATGGCAAGGGAGGTGAAAGTAACGAAGTTGAAACCACCTATAGGCTCCTACTTTGGAATTATTGAGGAAAATTTTCATTGAATTGCTTCGTGCTATATATTTGCAAGGATCTTATGAACAAAGCCCTTTGGTAATTTACTCGGTGCTGTCTTGTTTGCTGTAATTATGTCTTTCTTGACACCTTTTTCCGACTTTCGTTTGGCTTTTTCCCTTCTTCTTATGTCTTACTACCTACAAGGATGATTATAATTGGTCAGTTGATCACTCATTATTGTATTTGTCTCAATAACAAGTATATGTCCTCTAACCTATGTTTATCTAACCTACGGCCATAGGTTTATCCTACAGGTTCAAAACTATATGCTCTTAATTACAAACAATTGTATTAAATTATTGAGAAAAAGCATCACTGATGATTGCTGTGCAAAGGCATATATTTATACGATGCAACGATACAGTTTATTGTTACTCTATGTAGAGAACATTTTCTGCAAGCCTATTGCCCTAACAGACATTAGTATGATGCTTCCCATTTTGAGTACTGTAGTTTGAGTCTAAACTGATCAATCAATAGACTAGTTACTAACCTTATGGCCATTATTACAACTTTCCGTTAAAGTTAAGCTTAGTTAAAGGTAACTTTAGCTAAAGTAAACTTTAAAGTCACTTTTAACTTTTTTTAGTTATTACAACCTACAGATAAAATTTATCAAAAATATGGCAGTGCCGGAGCAATGTCGATAACACTGTTCATTTAAACAAGCTTTTTTAACACAGTGGCAACGACTGGCTTCTTTTTTTTTTATTGTATATGCTCATTTTGTTTATATTTGAAGTTGCCATAATGAAAATAATATATAATAGGGCAAGTTCCAACATAAACTTAACTTTAAAAATTAAAGGTAGGATGATCCTCTCTTTAGCTTAACGCTCATTTCTGCCTTTTTGTCTACTTATAATAACGAAAAACAACTTATCCGCCCGTTAAAATCCTTCCTTTAGTTAACGGCAGGTTTTAATAATGGGTCTTAGTCTGAAATCTCCACCTACTGCAATTACACATTAAAATTTTATATCGCCTGGAACCCTTTGGTAATCTGCTCCATCTACTCCAAAGAAAAGTTGTAGCGCTATGAGAGGCATGGAAGCGCTTCTCTTCGCAGCTTATCGGCCTGATAATTGCCTTGATTTCTCTCACGACTTGGAACCTAGAAGCATTAGGTATGGATAATGCCTAATTGATTCAGCTTCCTCAGGCAGTACCATATTATTTTCGAGTTAAGATCCGAGTACTCGGATGGGGGTCTGAGAGCCATATTGTAATGTTATGGTTCATCCTTTATTCCAAATAAATAATAAATAAATTGAGCACATCCTTGGATGGCCTAGATTCTTGCTTGGAAGATATCTGCGAGTTTCCCCATGGGCTCTGTATGTTTCTCACAGGTAAATATCTGTTCACGACATATTCGCGTACCACATAATCAGTTTAAAATTTATTTATGGGTAATTAATACATTTCATTTAGCTCGGAAAATCGGTCAAAACTTCAAAACGATCACTATGATTGGAAATAAGTCAACCTTTTTTCTTTAATGGTAGCTCAAGTTGTCATTTCAATGCATTGCAAACAAATTGTTTTTAAATTTCTCTCTATTATATGTCAGCTTAAGTTTTAAAGTTATTAAGAATTTGCTTTTATTGATCAAAACTCAAAACCACAATTTATAGTTGATAAAACCTATTAGAAACAGTAAACACAAGTTATTTCAAGTATTTGTCAATTAGATCAATTGAGTCAGCGATTTGAAAAAACCATAGATTTTGCAAATAAAACCTGAATTTTTTTAACAAATTTCTGCAATTGTCATAAATTTACATTTGACCACTGAGCTATTAGTTTGATGGCCGATTTATTGCAAAGATAAAATCTTCAAAATAAATTTTCTTTTATTTTCCAAATTTTTATGTGTTTATTGAAACCAAAATGATGGAAAAACAATGACAGTTTTGGCTAACAATACGTATGAGTAATAAATATGTATGTGTTACTTAATATAACTCATACGTATACAAACAACAGCGCTGATTGAAAAAAAATCTTTAATTGAATACATACATACATACTTAACAGATATCAGCAATGAATCGTTTTTTCGCTACCCATAAGCACTCTTGAAATATTTATAATTATGAGTACAATGAGTATGAGTATAACGTTGACATCACACTCATACCATTCGAAATATATTTGATTCATAAGCCTACTCATTCAGATTCATAATTTTAGAAAAATACTTATAATACTCATAAATAATTCGAGTGATTCGGATCATCCAAATTTACGGTCTTAGTTGTTGTTGCATTTACAAAAAAAGAAGAAAGAACAAGGCAAAGACAGCAAGCAAATCAAACACACAACCTTTCAGAGAGTATTGTAGTGTTCGTACGCGAACCATACTTATTTTGTGATTCGTGTAAATGTTGAGTCATGGACTGTCGAAATCAACAACATCATGCGTATTGTTAAGTATGAGTACGATGAGTACTTCAAACTTTGAATATGAGTAGAGGTTCCATGATATTAAAATAAGTGTGAATGCGTATAAGTATCAGAAATTATGAGTATTATTCTATTCTACACATCTTTTTGAATACTCTTTGCTGATCTCTGATATATACATTCTTACATAATAAGTCATTACAACCCTTCAGTAAGGATTACGACATAACTTCTCACATCACTTATGTTGTGTGTGTTAATTTTATGCATGAGTGGCGGGACTTACAATTTAAAGTCGACCCCGAACGACAGATTTTTTATAAACTTTTCTGGGGTTTATGCCAGAAATCTGCTGAGAGGAAGTCGCCAAAGAAATATTCTTTTATATTTTGTTTTGTTGGATATGTCTCACCCGGGGTTTGAACCGAGATCTTATGTCCAATAAGCCAACACACTACCTACTAGACTACGGTGACTTCTAACTTTGAAGGCTTGAATAAAAAGGCTTTAATCATCCAAAATCCTTTGTTTCTTTTAAAAGAAAATATATGTTTTTGCTAAGACGATGGACGATAACGAAGCGTGTTCGCTGAATAGGCAGTAGGCAACTGATCCTAATTTTCATCGAAAACTCATCTTCAGTAATCATAAGCAAACAAAATTGTCTAATTTGGAACGATAGCGTCCAATGCATCGCGAGCCACTATTGTCTGTACATTTTGCTCTGGCAGAGCCATTGGTCTATATTTTTTTGAGAACGATGTTGGCCAGGCTATCATTACTAATGGCGAGTACTATAGGTAGATGATTACCTATTTTTTGGTATGAATTGGACACAAACAACATGAGATTTCAACATGTGATTGTTAATTGTCCACCGAGATTGGGCAATTTGACCACATTAGACTTTTATTCTTAAATCGTAGGTGTATGCGTATAATCCACAAATTTAAGCAAACATAACCCATGCCAAAGGTCTAATTTAATCTAATTTATGCACCAGATTCATGGACAATTGGATATTTCGGCTGCAATCCTTTACGTGGAACTGTGCATTCCACCCATAATGGTATCAATGGGTCTTTCAAACAAGTAGAAAATTTCGATGATATCACACACACACAGGAATACATAATTGGTCATTACAACCCTTCAGTTTCGATTCTCACACCATATATGGTGTGTGTGTTAATTTTATACACGAGTGGCGGGACCTACTGTTTAAAGTTGATTCCGAAAGGCAGATTTTTCACGGCAATTTTATTTACTCTCAGAGTTTTTGCCAGTAATCTGCTGAAAGGTAGTCGCCGAAGAAATATTTTTTCATATTTCGTTTTGTGGGAGATGTCTAACCTAAGGTTTGAACCGTGGCCTCATGTCTAATAAACCAACACTCTACCTACTAAGCTACGGCAACTTCAAAAAACTTCTCACACACAATTTGTTTTATTTAAATTTAATGATATAAAGCCCTTAAAAAATACTCTTTAATTTATAATTTTCAAATTAGTTTGCCTACGTTTTATTATTAGAAGTCTCTAAAGTTATAAAATCCTTCAACTGTATTGCTTTAAAAAGTTGATACAAAGAATTTGGCAAAAAATGTTCTCCTCCTAAAAGTTTTTAAAAAAATGAAACCTAAGATTAATAAAGTAGTTTAGGAAACCATTCGCATATTGACTATTTCTTTAAAGAAAAACACCCGTTTGAACTATAACACTTACTACAAGATAATGTGGCAGAGAAAAGTAAGAAAAAAATAAAAATCGTCCTTAAGTGAGAATAAAAACAAAATTGTAGTCATTGCCTGTCTACGGGGACTGTAAAACTTTACGGTCACTTTCAACTCTCAATATAACATTTCAGAATATAATGTGGTACAAGTGATACAAGAAACTTTTTTCTCGGATTTATTGTTTAACTGTACCTTTACAGACTTTATGACTTCCACATATTTTGAATAGTTTTATGACTTTTCCTAAAACATATTTAAATTTATTTTTATGTCTTAACATAAACAAAAATAAATCAATTTTTATTATTTATTTTATTTTTATCTCTTCTAACTATGAATGGGAAAAAATGTCATAACATTGGAGGGTAGATTTCAATTTTTATCTAAAGTGGCTTTTGAGGCAAAAATGATTTAAATTAGAGAAATCCCATATGGCCTCGGTAGCACAAAATTGTTGACATGTGTGTCGGGACCTGATGTAGGCAATTTAGAATTTATTGGGAAAATAATGAATAAGAGAAAATATTTAAGTATTCTACTAAATTCACTAAAAGTTCATAGGAATTGAGAGTACATAATGGCTATTATTTCCAACAAGGTAATGACCCCAATCATAATGCTGCTAATGTGAAGATGTGATTTGCCTACCAAAGTCCCCACGGGCTTAATACTCTTGCACAAGGCCTCGATATGACTCTAAGAGAGTGTTTAGGTGATCATTTGGAAGCACGCTTATGTTGCCGAAAAACCTCAAAAAAAAATCAACCGAAAAGCTTTCTCATGTGTGACCTTAGCGATATCCAACTAAATATTGGCTATAACGTTATTGGTCATTACTACCTCTCAGTCAGCATTACGACCTATCTTCTCACGCCACTTATATTCTGTGAGTTAATTTTATACATGAACGGCAGGACCTACAGTTTAAAGTAGATTCAAAACGACAAATTTTTTTGAGAAAATTTTCATGGCAATTTTATTTACTCTCAGCGTATTTGCCCAAAATCTGCTGAGATTATGTCGCCGAAAGAATATTTTTCATATTTTGTTTTGTTGGAGATGTCTGACCTGAGGTTTGAACCCTGGCCTCACGTCTAATAAGCCAAGACACACCTACGCTAGCTTTAAGCTACAAAAACAAAAAATTTAAATGTACTCTTCATTATTATGTCATATTAAGGACATTTATACTTGCCATTCAAAATTAGAGGAAATAAAAAATCAAATAAAATAAAATAAATAATAAAAACCGTTTTATTTTTTGTTGGACATAAAAACAAACTTAAATATGTTTTAAGAAAAGTTGTAAAACTATACAAAAAACGACAAAGTCAGTAAAGGAGGAGTTAAACAATCAAACAAACAATTTACAAAAAAAAAGTTTTTTGGATCACTTGCGCTACTTTACTTTACTAACTTAAATGTTAGATTGAAAGCTGAAAGTGACGCAAAACTTTTGCATTGTTTACAAGGCACCTGTGGACATCCAATAGAAATAAAAAAACAATTTTTTTATCCAAACTTTGGATCGATTTTTATACTTGCCTTCCACATTCTCTTTTAGTGGTGTTCGCCTCTGTGATTTTTATAGTTTTAATTGAAGTTAGCCTTCATAAGATTTAACATCAAACAAAGTGTGTGTGTGTCTGATATCATCGAAATTTGTTATTCGCTTGAAAGACTTTTGTCTATGACTCTGGCGCATAATTAAATCTTAGTTTTACAGATGGCATGATTTATGTTGTGTTTGAGGACCGCTGTAATTTATAGATTATTCGCATATACATACGAATTTTCATGGCAATTTTATTTACTCTCAGCGTTTGGGCATACATACATACACACATAATTGGCCATTACAACCCTTCAGTAATGATTACGACCTAGCTTCTCACATCACTTACGTTGTGTGTTAATTTTATACATGAGTGGCGGGACCTAGAGTTTAAAATCGATTCCGAACGACAAATTTATGAGAAACTTTTTCGTGCCAATTTTTATTTACTTTTAGATTTATCTGCTGAGAGGAATTTTTTTATATTTCGTTTAGTTTGGAGTTGGCTGTCCCGGGGGTTTGAACCGAGACATCATGTTTAATAAGCCAACACACTACCTACTTGACTACGGTGACTTCAGAGCACATACATACATCAAATTGAGATATGTATGCGTTATTGAATTCCCAATTTACAATGGGTTATTCTGACGACAGGATATACAATATCTATCTCGACCTAATGACAAATGAGCGTCCTCAAACCTACTTTTGGATTCCTGGAGAGAGTGTACGCCACACCTAAGACTGTGCTAGAATGCCGGTTGTCTCGAAAGGATAGAGAGCCATTGGACGATGAGGGTAAGATTTGTTTCATAATTCAGTGATAAAACTTGTTGAGTCAAATTTTATTATTCTTAAGTACTCGTTTTTTTATTGATAACATGACTTGAACAAATTTAAATTCATATAAACATACTCTGCTATATGATAATGTTACTAACATTAATGATGGTAATGTTTTAGTAGTACATACATACATACATAATTGGTCATTATAACCCTTCAGTCAGTGTTGCGACCCAGCTTCTCATACAACTTATATTGTGTGTGTTAAATTTTATACATGAGTGGCGGGACCTACAGTTTAAAGTCGACTACGAACGAAAATTTTTATTTACTCTCAGAGTTTTTGCCAGATATCTGCTGAGAGAAAGTCGCCGAAGAAATACTTTTTGTATTTTCGTTTTGATGTCTAGCCTGGGGCTCGAACCCTGGCTTTACGTCTAATAAGCCAACACACTACCTACTAGTCTACGACGACTTCTACTTCCAAATACAAACAACCTCGTAGTTGCTCATAATTTGTCATTTCCCGTTGCAGACAATTTTAAAAATTCGAGTATAGCTTCTAATATTACCATCGGAGGAACAAAGCCCAGCGCCGTTATTTTGTTTCGTACGACCTACACTCAGGGGATCGATATCATTGTGTTTGGTACTATGAAAATATGTAATGTGAGGAAGGAAAGAGAGACCAGAGTTTATGGACACTAGGCTTGTATATATTTATACCATAAGTAACAGGAAAGGCCTCTGAAGGAAATGAGTTCCACATGCGAATAGTCCGACTAAAAAACGTATTTTTACTGTAATGCAGTGTGCGATCCACTGGCGGAAGTAGTGGCCGACAAAGAAGACGTTACGCAGGAATATATGATTTTCGGGAAAAGTCCTCTTACTTCGTTCGAGCAAAATGCTTTTGTCGAAGCGATAGAGCAGTGAAACACAAACCACATTGCAACGATTGGATACACTACCGTCATTAACGATCTACTACGGCATCTGTATACGATCGAGAAACCTCAAAATAGACGTTGAGGCACCGGCCTATACATGAGAGTTGTATTCCATTCTCGGTCGGTTATAAATGGTTTAAATAGTAAGATCACAAGATCTTAAGAAGGAACTGAAGGAACTGAAAAATGTGTCGGTTGCAGCCAACATTACACTGAATTTTCATGCTCAGAATGTCAAGAGCTTCTGACTACTTAATATTTACACCACCCATAGATTAAGATGATGCAATATTATTGATGTGCTTATGTGTCAATAAACAACACTGCGATAGATTGTTTAATTCTTAAACAATTTTTTCTTGAAAATGATATAAAATTTCTCCGTGTTTTAATTTCTGACAAATTTTTTTTATGTTTTATTTTTGAACTCATATATGTACATATATTGACTTTATATGTTTTACTACAATAGAAATAATTTTGGTTTTTAAAAACTTTTAATTTATTTATTTTTTTTCTGACGATTTTTTGACGATTTTGAAGAATTTTTCTCAAAAATGTGACGATTTGGAGCCTCATTTATCTTGCAGCTATGATGCCCCACCAACGATATTTTAGAGTCTGAAATTTTTTTGAAAATAAAAAAATAATTTCAAAAAAATTGAAAATAAAAATGACGATGACGATGACGAAAAAATTGGCAGCATTAATATTAAGATTAAGAGATGAAAAGGAACAGAAGTTTGAAAAATCCAAGAAACAAAGAAAGATAAACTTAAAACATTGAAGCTGTATTTTGTATGCAACATTATTCCATGAATGAAAGAACGTTGCGCTGAAGAACGAAAAGTTTCAAATGTTTTACTGTTTTCTATTTCCTTTTGTATTGTGGCATATTTAACGTTTTTTGTTACATTTTTGATTGTTTGTTGTTGACACTTAAAACAAATTGTATTACAATTACTTTTAATGGCATTTTAGTGTAGCCAAAATGTCTGTGGCTGTCTATTTCTCTGTCAATTGGAATTTAAAGTTTATTTAAACTTTATTTAGTTGGAATAAAAATCAGAAAATTGGCTTTATCTGTGCATCTTATTTCTTTAACTTTAAAACTTCTCTACTATCTAAACCTGCACTTATCTGTATTTTCTTTTGAAATATATTTGCAAGTCATTATTAACCAAGAGCGTTGAGTTTATAACAAAGTAACATGATATACATATGTTTGTATGTCAGGTTTAAAATATGTACATACTTTCATAAGTATGTACGAATATGTAAAAAGAATGAATAATTTTCCCCTTTTCTTTTGTTCTACTTTAAAAGATTTTTTTGTTTTTCAAAAAGTTTTCTTTATTTTCCTTTTTGAAATGGTATCGAATGAATTGCATTGACATCTTGTCTTCATGTTTTCTATTTGTAATCCATTTCCGTTTTATGTTTTCATTTTATAACAGATTTTTTTGTTTACATTTCTATTGATACTGTTCAGTGAATTAATCTGAACCTTAAATGTAGAGCAGTCTTTGTAGATTGTCTTACTAAACGAATATCATGTTGAAGAGAAAACTTCTCAATGAAAGTTACGACTCATTAAGGAAGCGTTTCATTTCTTTAAATATTGTTTCATGTCGTATTTAAAAAATAAATTATACAGGATTTGTTAAATCTTAAGTAATTGTTTGTATGTTTAAAATATTGAAAAATTTATGAAATTAAATATATAGGGATGCCCTGGTAGTCTAGTAGGTAGTGTGTTAGACTATTAGCGTGAGGGTCGTGGGTTCGATTCCCATCAGAGACTCTGCTCTCATGCACCGAGCATATGGTCGAAGTTACTCAGCTCGTATATAATTAAATATAATTTGTAATTTTATTCTACTTAATTAATAAATAAATATACAGTATCGTACAAAACCTAAGCACAACCTAAGTACATTTTCTTAAAATGATTATTTTTTTAAGAAAACAAAGTTATTAATAATTCTTTTTTATTTTTTTTATTTATTTATATCCTTATTATTGAAAAACACAAACTTAAGGAATTCAGAATTCAATAAAAAAAATTTATTATTAAAAATACATTTTAAGTCGAAAATATAAGCGGACAAAACTAAAGCACCCCCAATTTAAGGTACAGATAAAAACTATTGAAATCAATATTTCCTTGCGAATCCTTTATTCTGGATGACACACGCACATCTTTTAGGCATAGAGGATATTAAATTATTAATTATTTCAGGTGATATTTCTTCCCAGGCTATTCTTGCGGCTTCAAATATATCCTCTTTGATTTTGCAATTTTCTCGATTGATTTTTAAGTTAACGATCTGCCATAAGTTCTAGATTGGGTTAAGATCCATTGAGTGCAAGATATTCGATCAACAGATCAATTATTTCTAGGCTAATTAAAATTTTTTTGCAGATTGGTCGCACATCTCCTACTCATCCTGGAGGAAGGCCACGTGAAACTTCGCGATATGAAGACTCCTGAATTAAAAGGACAATCCAAAATGATACCACAGCATCGTCTAGTCACATACGAAACCGCTTAGGTTTAAAATTTAGCGAAAGAACGATTTGCAGAAGGACGGTAGAGGCCGGATTATTCAGTCGACAACCAGCAAAAAAAAACTTTTATATCGTCTAAAAATCAAAAAGCGAAACTTGAATTCGCCAAGGCCCACCTCAACTGGAGTGTCTAAATATGGAGAAATGTGCTGTTTTCTGACGAATCTAAGTTTAATTTAAAGGATTCAGATAGCATAAGGCGTGTGCGCAGACGATATGAAATGTTTCATGATATGATAGGTTTTTTGCTGGTTGTCGACTGAATAATCCAGCCTCTACCGTCCTTCTGCAAATCGCTCTTTCTCTAAATTTTAAACCTAAGCGGTTTCGTATGTTAACCTTCGGTTATCCTGACTGAAGGTTTGTAATGACGAATTATATATGTACGCATGTAAGGTATCGATTGGCTGACAGCTGCCTCCATAACTGTCCCTTAGACAGAACTCGTAGATTCTATGATTTTGGGAAATGCTTCGCAACAATAACGACTACAGAAATCTGCAATGTAGGAAGCTTCATAATGTTTTAAAAAAAGGGGGCTATTTTGTGGCATACAGACGGATCGGACGAATTCTAGAATGAAATATTCCACGCCCATTGGGAAAATCATGGATTCCTTCCAAGTCTATGCCATCGAGAGATGTGCGTAATTTAACATGAATATGAGGTACAAAAGGCAAAACATTACGGTATTATATGAGAGTCGTACGTTGGGCTAGGCTCATTAATTGGCGTATAACATTAAAATTGATATTTCGATGAAATCTATTAACGTCGTTTCTTTGTGGTGCAGAGGCGAAAATACTGATACAGTAGCCTTGAGAGTATTCGAGAGGAAAGTCTTATGTAAGATCTTCAGTCCAGTGGGAGTTGGCAATGATTTCCGCATCGGATCCAACAGTAAGCTGTATGAGCTCCTCAACGACAGGGACGTCGTGCAGTGTATTAACATCCAGCGGCTGGCTCGGTCATGTCGTTGGAATGGCTAGACGGGTATTTAATGCATGGATTTGCGTAAGTCGGCGATGAAGACGACCTTGTTTGCGATAAAGCCCAGTCATCGATTGGTGTGACCAACTGACGAAGTCGCGCAAGAAGCAGAGACGCCTGGAAGGATGTGTTAAGGCAGGCCGAAATCCGTTAATCGGGTTATTAATGGCAAATTAAAGCAAAGTATAGAAAGACTACAATGGGTCAATTCGACCTCCGGGTACAGTACTTGTCTTAATTGACAAGTACACGTCCTCTAACCTAAACTATAGAAAGACTAAAAGATATTGTGTGGTAGACTTAAAATGCCGAACACATAAGTGTTGTGGTACTTTGCATATATGCCGTGGTATAAAAATGGAAACAAATAGAAATACATCTGATTTCTGTGTTTACAAAATTAATCAAAAATATTGTTTTGCAGTAATATTTTCTCTCTCTATGAACACGATTCCTACGTTATAAATTCACAGAATTTTATTTTTTCATAAACTACGTTAAAAGTATCCAATAAATTACCACCACTTACGCTTTAAACCACATTTTAATTAAACTGTGAAATGTTCAACGTTATTTTTAGCTAAGCTTTCGTTAAATATGTATATAAAAAGTTTTCAAGTGAATTTAAGAAATTGCAAGAATTTTTTTCTAAAAACCATAAAAATGTCCGAAAGATGAATGACCACCATGAATAATTTAAATTTGCATTTTTTAAAAGTATGTTTCATATTCTACAAAAGAAAACCAAACTTACAAGGACACAATAGTAGTTAAAATGCGACAGTAATGTTTCCTTCAACGTAAGTTATTTAATAACATTTTACATTTTAAACATGTTTGCGGTCGACAGAAGAAGATTAAAATTTTTTTTAATGTTTACCTCTAAAGCATTCAAAGAATTTTAATTTTAATTTTTTTTCTTATAAAAAAGAACTTTTAAAAATTTTATAACAGTCGCTTCAAGTGCCATGTTTTCTGACACCAAACTGAGAACACATACTTGAATAATATATTTAAATAACTATTACATAAGCCAACATAACATATAAATAAATGAAGTTCATTAAATCGGGTAAACTTCGAAATGAATGCTACATCCGGTAATATCAAAATTTGATTCCAATCATTGCATTAAATACATCATTCCCTCGTATAATATTTCGACACTTGACGAGTGAGCTAATCATTGAATGCGATACGTACCGATTCGCAATTTTTAGAAAAATGTTTTAAGTAGAAGTCGCCTAATAGGTAGTGTGCTGCTTTAAGACGTGGGGCCATTTTTCAAACCCCAGGTCAGACATCTCCAACAGAACGAAATATAAAAAAAATATTTCTTCGGCGACATCCTCTCAGCAAATTTCTAGCAAAAACTCTCAGACATGCCAAGAAAATTTTCTCAATAATCTTTCGTTCGGAGTCGACTTTAAACTGTAAGTCCCGCCACTCATGCATAAAATTAACACATACAACATACGTGATGTGAGAAGTTATGTCGTAATCCTTACTCTAGGGTTGTAATGGCTTATTATGTAAGTATGTATGTATCAGAGATCAGCAAAGAGTATTCAAAAAGATACTCAATACTCATAATTTCTGATACTTATACGCATTCATAACTATTTTAATATCATGGAACCTCTACTCATATTCAAAGTTTGAAGTACTCATCGTACTCATACTTAACAATACGCATGATGTTGTTGATTTCGACACTCCATGACTCAACATTTACACGAATCACAAAATAAGTATGATTCGCTTACGAACACTACAATACTCACTAAAAGGTTGTGTGTCTGATTTGCTTGCTGTCTTTGCCTTGTTCTTTCTTCTTTTTTTGTAAATCCAACAACAACTAAGACCGTAAATTTTGATGAATGATTCGAATCACTCGAATCATTTATGAGTATTATAAGTATTTTTCTAAAATTATGAATCTGAATGAATAGCCTTATGAATCAAATATATTTCGAAAGGTATGAGTGTGCTGTCAACGTTATACTCATACTCATTGTGCTCATAATTATAAATATTTCATGAGTGTTTATGAGTAGCGAAAAAACGTGCCCCCCTAAAAATCATTTTTTTTTTAAATGATAATATATGGAGAAGTCAACTGATTTTTGCGCCAAATTTTTAGTTCCGTCACAGCCGAACAAATTATATTTGTTCTCATCACTAAATATTACATTTGCCCAAAAATCAGTTGACTTGTCCATATATTATTGGGCGATTTCCAATCGTGGCTTTTTTCTCGGCACTCGGCTGCGGAAACCGTTCTTTCTCAAAACACTTCGAACTGTTTCGGAATGCACAATAACTCTGTGATCACTTTCTGAGGTATTTCGTATTTCTACGGCTATAGTCCTAGGATTTTTATCCACAATACCTTTTATATACCGGGCTACCCTTGGAGAAATTTTATACGAAATATACGACGTACGTATAATTTTCTGTGGTGCCATATTTGTTTTAAGCAAACTGCAGTCACAAATTCATAGATTTTTGGAATCTTTTTTCTTTATTTAAGTAAATGTGTTGTTACAGACGCTTATGTAAAGAAATTTTAGATTAGAAGTTCATTACTTTTTAAAAAAATGAATTTTAGGGAGTTACGTATGATTATCTGTTCAGTTAAAGTTTTTTTTCAATCAGCTCTGTTGTTTGTATACGTATGAGTTATATTAAGTAACACATGAATATTTATTACTCATACGACTTCCTCTCAGCAAAAAAACTTACTTCTGGCAAAAACTCTGAGGATAAATAAAATAAAATTGCCATGAATAAGTTTCTCGTCTTTAAACAGTAGGTGCCGCCACTCATGTATAAAATTAACACACACACCATAAATGGTGTAAGAAGCTAGGTTGTAATGCCCTATGAATGTATGTATGTATGTATGTATGTAAATGTTAAAAAAAGGAGTGAAAACTAGAATTATATCGTGTCCTAATAAGCCGCTATCTACTAGACTACGGTGACTACCATGAAATACCTATTTCAGGAAAAATAGTTACGCAGTGGCCATGGCCAGCTCTTTATCCATACAATTTCCAACGATATCAAAATGTTGCAGAACCCATAAAAGAATCCATTAAAGAGTTAAATCCGATATTTCCTATTCATTCATGGACAAGAATGGGCGTTGATAACACATTCGTTATGTATATCAATAGACGAGGTTGGGCCAGGATTAAGCCTTACTGCCGCCATTCCGGCCCTGAGCTTTAATAGAGGGTAAAGGAATTCAATTAAGTAGTGATGAAACGACAGCATATATTGTCTACAATTTAGATTTTAAATCAAAACCTGGGAACATTTACTTATACGACTAATTATTGCTGCCATATTCTCATGCAATTTGAGAAAAGAGTAGGGAATACTAAAAAATTTAGGTCTATAAAGGAAAATTTAGAGAAACTGAAAATTATTTCAATCTTTGTAAGCAGTAAAGGCAATATTGTTCAAGTTCTAGTGCGTAAGATAGTATTAAGTTCTTAATAGGATTTAACATATACAGTCAAAGGAAAAAGTCTACATACAGCGGTGTGTTTATTGTTTTTTCTAATAATTTCTAGGTTATATTTTTTTTAATACTCGTTCTCGTCTTTAAACATTTTTAATTGTAACAACCTTTTTCAATTTGATAAAAATCACCGGAAAAAAATTCTACATACAGCGGTGTATGTAGACTTTTTTCTTTGACTATATGTGTATTTAATTTTTTTTTTTTTTAATTTTAGCTGAATAATTTATTCAGTTCATAAATATAGCTTTGTATACCTTTGTTGGCTTCGACTACGCCCATATTTGTTATCTACAAATTGTTGTTAGACGTACAGTTTTGTTACTATTTTTTTAAATGCTTTTATAACACTTTTAGCAAAAGCCGTTTAATTTTAAAGTTATTGTATTATTTTTTTGCATTTATTGTTATCGACCATGTTGCAAGGTTTCATGTCAACCTACAACCTACTGTTTATTTTAGATGTTAATTTGATGTTGTTACAGCTGTTGCCGTTGCTGTCTGTACTTCTGTAATAGCTTTGTGTACAATATCAACATCGATACATCGACATGACAAAATCGTAATGTCACTTTGTTGTAACAATGTACACTTTGTCCTTGTTTCGAGTTTTCTATATCACATATAGATTGAGTATTCAAATTAAAATTCCAATCTTTGGCATATCAGTGAGACTAATTAAGTTGAGCTCATGTAAAGTTTGTGAGACAAAATGCCAGTGAATATGAGACCCTACTGTAACTGACCGTATTTTTTTAAATTGTAAAATTTTAATTTAACGTATACATGTAGTAATGGAAGAATTTCACGTTTATAACAGAATGCTATGATGGTGTACACATCATGAAATGAACATTACCCATGTGTCTAACTAAACATGTTCTACTTCCCTTTATTGTTTGGCCTTTTTCCGTTTTTGTTTTGCCAGGTGGGTTTTAGTTTGATACAGCGAAAAAGAATCTGAAAACAATATACAACCATAGAAAGAGTTTACACTTAATCATAAAGCAATTGAATATTAAATTTACGTTTTAATTCTGTGT
This sequence comes from Sarcophaga subvicina, assembly GCA_936449025.2. NCBI lineage: Eukaryota > Metazoa > Arthropoda > Insecta > Diptera > Sarcophagidae > Sarcophaga > Sarcophaga subvicina. Next base: position 32,157,794 of record OW388081.2, read on the forward strand.
TAAATTTATCCATGTGTGATGGGACATACATCGCTTTCGAACGACACATATTTTAAAAAACTTTTCATGGAAATTTTATTTTACTCTCAGAGTTTTGTCAGAATTCTTTTTATTCGTCTGCAAGACGGCACTACGTAGAGAATATAACATCGTTCAACAACGTGCGGCAGCTTCTGTGGGTATTAGAACACATTAATCACATTAGAAATGTACAATTATCCATGACTTTTGAGTATAAATCAGACTGAATTTGACCGATGGCTTTAAGGACCTCTATGGTTTGGCTTCAGATTACATTGCCATGAAATCACACGTGTGGAGTATAAGCAGTGTGGTACGTAGCGTCAGCTTGTTTAAACCAAATGTGGATAGTGTCCACATCATCTTACTAAGGCCAAAGAAGTCGATAGTCATCGACCTATGGTGTTCACCATTGGAAGTCGTGACTTTCGGGTTGGTGTCGTCCCAAATTTGAATATCTTTTGGGTTCACGTATCCATTCATCCCGAAATTGAACTCATCACTAAATGTGATTTTTGGATGAAAATTAGGATGAATTGCTAACTGCACTGGAGCACCTCCATTGAACATACGTTGTAGTGTATGGTCGTTTGACTTCAGTCCCTGGGTTAGTTGAATTTCGTACATGTGTAGGCCCAAGTTACGCCACAAAATAAGTCAGATTTGTAATCGGTGAAAGGCCGAAAGCTTATCTGCGCCGCGAAATCGACTGCCAGAGATTCCACTGTACACTCTCCAGCACAGTGGCGATGTCTTTGGCAGATAGTCCTTTCGGTAGGATTGTAATCCCTGTGAAATACCGTGCTATACTCCGACGTATTATAATTAAAATTTATAGATTCCATTTAAATACCAAATATTTTACTCGAAGAGTTAAACATAAAAGTGTGGTGTTGGTTCTATGATCATAGCTTAAAACCTGTACATAAAATTAACATCAAGCATATGACATAACCATTAAACCGTGGATACATCAACGTCAATGTGAATGGAGAGTTATTTTGGAAGAAATATGTGTTATGTCGAAGCTACCGTAGTCTAATAGATAGTATGTTGGTTCATTAGACGCAACACCACGGTTCAGACATCTCGAACAAAAACGAAATATGAAAAATATTTCTTTGGCGACTTTCCCTTAGCAGTTTGTAAATAAAATTGCCATGAAAAAAATTCTCAAAAATCTATCGCTCGGAGTAGACTTTAAGCTGTAGGTCCCACCACCACTCATGTATAAATTTAACACACACAACATAAGTGGTGTAATCCTGACTGAAAGGTTGTAATGGCCTATAATGCATGGAATTATGTATGTGTTAATTTCTTACTGTGGCCAGCCCAATCATAAAATCTTAAATTCATAAAAATTCTTTACTTTCGATATGAGGAGATGTATAGAAATGATCTTTGTTGAAAAGTTATACCATTATTTGCATAATTTTCTATTTGGAAAGCAACAAAAATATTTTTTTATTTCTTGCTTGTATTATTAATTTGGTATATTCTATGAAATTTCTCTTTATATTTCCTTTTTCTTTGTTTCCTTTTTTCTTTTTCAATAAAAGGACAACGAGGAATAAACATAATCTAAGAAAATATAGAAAGCTTGGGAAAATAAATAAAAGACTATACCGAAACAAATGAAAATTACAATTTATGCAAATCTAGGGTTTAGAAATAATTTAATAAAACCCAAAAAAACATAAATAAAGAAATTAATGAAAAATAAAAAATTATAAAAAAATAAGAATGATGATGCCTATTTTGAGTGTCCCTTTCTTTCTTTGATGTAACTGCTTGCACTACAAAAACAATTTATTTAAACAAGACAACGTGACAATTCATACCCAAATTTGCTTTGGAATTGATTTACAGCAAATATGTTTGACGTTGTGGAGCAGCCAGCATGTTGCCCAGAAATTAATCCAAATTCAAATATGCGGGAAAACCGTCACTAAAAACTAAAATTTTTTAACTAAATTTTAAAAATAAAATTTTTAGTTTAATTTTCAATAAAGATAAGCAAATTAACAATGTATGTAGTGTGACAGCAAAAGTCTAGGTACTCCAATATATTTTTCAGCAATTTCATCAATTTTAAGCAATAATATGTAAAAATAATTTATAATAATTTATTTCTATTTTATTATTAAACAAACAAAATTTTTAATATTTTCACAAAACAAGAGAAAAATAAGCAAAAGTTTCTAATGAATTTATATTGTTACGAAAATGGAAATGGTGTTTTCTTTTCACATCGTTTAAACTGTAAACAAAAGCTACAAAAACCAAAACAATGAACTGGTTTACATGACAAACAAGTAAACAAAAATATACCAACGAAAAAAACCAGTATAAAAAGTGGGTAAAGATGTAAACGAAAAGGCAACAACACTGCAAGGACAAAAGTTAACAAAATACACAAACAACAACAACGTAAACAACATGTTTATATTTATAGAGATCTCGAGAAGACGAAACCACGAGCATTCGAATTCAAGATCATTCATCAGACTGTTTACGTTGGCATATAAAAGGCAAGACAAAGCAAGCAACGGGGTCAGTAAAAATTCAGTCAGTTTTTGTAAATTGTTGTTGTTTACATCAAGTTGTGAACTGTGGCACTCAGAACTGTGCAAACAATAAAAAAGTTATCTAAAACTAAACACAAATTCTTTTTTTATTTTAATTGCAATCTTTAGTAAGCTAGCCTTTAAGGTCAGGCAGTCCATTTAACCCAAAAGTCGCCGTAGTATAGTAGGTAGTGTGTTGGTTTATTAGAAGTGAGGCCACGGTTCAAGCCCCAGGTCAGGCATCTCCAACTGAACGAAATGTGTAAAAAGAATTCTACGGTGACTGCCTCTAAGAACATTTTTGGCAAAAACTCTGAGAGTAAATAAAACTACCATAGAAAGTTTCTCAGAAAGGAGTTTGTAATCCTAATTAAAGGGTAGTAATGACTAAGTATTTAGGTAGCTCAATTTAACCCATTTGGCATTGAATGCAACAGTTTTGTTAAACGCTTTCTATTGATATTTACGGCCATACACTCATGAACAAGTTTTTCAATTGACTTATGTTTGCGGTTTAGCGACTATGTAACCATTCTTCCAAACGATCGGGGCTTTGTGCAAGAGTATTAAGCCTGTTGGGGCTTTGGTAAGCAAATCACATCTTCACAGTAGCAGCATTATGATTGAGTTCATAGACTTGTTGGAAGTAATAGCCATTACGTACTCTGAATTCTTACGTACTTTAGGTGAATTTGTTCTTCAGAATATTTAAATACTCTCTCTTATTCATTATTTCGCCAACAAATTTCAAAGCGCCAATACCTGGTGCCGGCACACATCACAACAGCATTGCGTTGGATGCGATTAATTATTACGATTTTAACGATAGAATTTGAAATTTCTTAAATAACACTCCAATTAAAGAAAAATGCTCTTAAATAAACAACATACAAACATATCTTGCACTAGGTTAAATTCTTGAATTGTATGTATTTCATTAAAATTTCCAAAACCCACATTAATTATAAAACAAAAGCGTTTATTTCAATAATTTTTACAAACAGCTACGTATTATATACATATATACACACGTATGTATACATCTGGAGGGATAGGATAAACTTACAGTACATGGTGTTAAAGTCAACACTCTTCGTTCACACATGGAATAACATTTTTGCCAAACAAACAACGGGTGATTTTTAGCTATTTCGTGTTTTAATTTCATTGCAATGCCTACCAAAATTACTTAGTAAGTCTTTTTATTTCGCAACGTATAGAAATAACTCACGAACAATGCTTATAAATAATGGAATGTAAATTCCGTCCATTTTAGGAGCGTCATAATCCACTCACCGGGCAAAGCAGCCAGTTTACTTACTGAATTGGTCATTACAACCCTTCAGTCAAGATTACTCCCCAGTTTCTCACATTACATTATACATCACATGTGTATTATATGTACACATGAGTTGCCTATTATGAGTTGGACCTATTATAGTTTTTAAGTCTACTTCGAATGAAAGTTTTTTTGGGCATAGTAATTTTATTTACGATTTTTCCAGAAATCTACTGAGATTAAGTTGCCGAAGAAAAAATTTTTTCTTCTTTCATTTCGTTCTAAATGTCTGGGCTGGAGTTTGAATCACGGCCTCACGTCTAATAATCCAACACAATTCCTACTAGACAAGGGCGACTTTAGAGCAATCAGATGCAGTTCCTAAATTATCAATACACACTGCTTTTAGTATCGTAATCATATTACGTTGCGAATTTAATCGTGTGATGAGATAAGGACAAGCTAGTTGAAAGTCCAACATTGACAGACAACATACATACATAATTGGTCATTATAACCCTTCAGTCAGGTTTACGACCTAGATTGTCACATCACTTATGTTCTGTGAGTTAATTTGATACATGGATGGCAGATTTTTGAGAATCTTTTCATGTCAATTTTATTGTTTTGTTGAAAATGTCTAATCTGGGATTTGAACTGGGCCCCCACATCTAATAAGCCAATGCACTACCTACTAGACTACGGCGATCCAGTAGACTATTTTTTGTAAAGATACTAGATGTCTTTCATAAACAAGGACAAGCTAGCTGAAATTCCAACATTGATAGACAACATCACAGCTGCTATTGTGAGACACAGTCCGAAATGCTAGAGAAATTATACGAAAATTAAAGCTCACGAATGAACCATCTACGACGTAGTATGACTATGAAATATTCACTAAAAAAAATAAAACAATTTTTCAACAAATTAAACATATTTCATACTCTTTTGCAAAATTATAGTGCTTGTCAATTTTTAAAATCTAAACCATTAAAGAAATCACCCGTTTTAAAAATTATTTAAATTATTTGCTCATATGTATGTGCGCCTATGTAAATGTGAATATATGGAGGCACTAGACAATCTTTTCCTCCATGTTAGATTCATTTAAAATATTTGTCTGCATTAAACTGTACTTAATGTGGTGAACTGTAATTAAATGTGTAGAAAACTTTTGTTAAGTAAAATAAATCAAAAAGAATTTTTTGCTAAAAGGGATATATAGCGTCTGAATGTTCTTGAATTGAATTGTTAACTGAGTTAAAAAAGAAATCAAAGAAAATGTTGATTTTTACTTTAATACGACTGTTCAAATAGTTACTTAAACTTTCAAAAGTTCTAAAGACTTTATATGGTAATTGTGGTTAATTAGCGATCTCTTTGAAGCTTTCCAAAAAAATGAGTAAAAAGTAGCTTTATAAGTAACCCACCACGGATGGTTTTATAGAGACATCTCCGACTATACTTTCAGTATATCTGTTCTACGCACATTTAAGCCTAACTATTGAAAGGTGTGTCCATGTGAATTATTTTCACAGCCGCATGAAGATAATAATCCATGGCAGACTTGATTTGCCTCAACTAGGTACCACAATAGGTCATATGGGCCACCAAGTGTACTTACCAGTGAACGGCAAGCTACCTGCTAATCTAGTATAACCTACTATGTTACCTGAAAACTGTGTAAGGTTTTTTGGTATATTTTCTTCCCCGTTCCCACAGTTCGTAAGAGTAAGAGTGTGCTTCTTCATGTTTCCTGACAATCTACCTTCTGGATTTACTTTTTAAATTCTTCTTGTTCGCTAAATATTCTTACGTTTTTACTTTTTTAAAACGTTTAAAATATGAGTTCGTAGATTGCAAATGAAATAAAAATAAATTTGTGTTTAGTTTTAATTAAATTCTTTATTGTTCGCACAATTCAGTCTGCCACTGTTCACAACTTAATGTAAACAACACCAATTGCTTTGTTTGTTATTCTTCTTTACACTCTTCTGCGTAAACACTAACAATTGTTCGTTAGATCTTTACAACGGAGATCTTCAAGCTACGATTATTCTCTTCACATGCAAAAAACTGAGATTTTCCATTGCAACCTGACATACATAGCATTCGCTCTGTAGCATATACATACAATGAAACTATTTTGTTGACGTTGATTTTATTTTAACAAGAAAACCCTTAGAATTCTTTGCTATTTTAGATTAGAAATGCTTATTCGACCAAACGAAATAAAGAAATCAAATTTTTATTGTAAAATCAAACAATCACAACAGCACAGAAAGTAAGTTTCGAGAAAATCTATTGTTTTCGTAAAATAAAATTGAATTCTATTTTATACGTCCATAACAAAAATCAATTTTTATGCTGTTTAAATAGATACAAAGTCTATGGCGAAAATAGACACAGAAGAGCAATTCCTGCACTTACTTTCTCAATACGTTGACGGGATAAACGTCGGTACAGCAAATCGGGAGCAACAGTACAATGAATGCACCATAAACATAGTTAAAGAAGTGTTTAAAAGCTTTACTCCGTTTAAGGAGGTAGGGTCAGATGGAATTTTGCCAGCACTTCTAAGAAATAAGCACTTCTAACTCTGAGAGTTAATAAAATTCCCATGAAAAAGTTTCTCAAAAATCTATTGTTCAGAATCGATTTTAAACTGTAGATCCCGCCACTCATGCATAAAAATTAACACACACAACAAAAGTGGTGTGAGAAGCTAAATCGTTATCCTGACTGAAGGGTTGTAATGATAAATTATGTATGCTCGCTCAATATGAATAAAAAAGATTCATTTGAACAAAATTATTGTATTTTATGAAATTCATTAAATTTTAATAATAAAGCACTTGTTTAAAAGTGATATGTTGATGACGTTTTTTTTCTTGCTTTTAATTTACTTTCATCTTAGAATTTGTTCTTGCACTCGCCCTTAGTCTCTAAGGTCTTCTCAAAAAGAACCCTTTTTAATGAACTGCACAGCGTGCATGTCAAATGATGCTACAAAATTACTCAAGACATTTCAATATAATCCCCCAATCAACTCAATAATAAAATTGTTGGTTTTCTTTTAACATTTTTGGCAGATTATCAAAAAAATAAAGAGAAGCTAAACAGACAGAATCCACTAACGTTAGCAGAACAAGCCACATTTTTTTCACTTTAAACGAAAAATGTAGTTAAAAGAAACCAAAGAAACTTGGAGAATAAAATTATTACAAATCTTTTAAGAAGCCAACATGAAATTGACCCAACAAACTTCAGTTTGAATGGTGTTAAAACAAAATTATGCCACTTTATGCTTGAATAAGATTATTTCTTTGTCATATATTTCTTCTTTTTATATTCTACTACTGTTTTATTTTCACATTTTATTTTGTGGTTTTCTTGTAATTGAGAACACAGCTACCAAATCCTTAAGAAATGACTTTCTATTCAGAGTCAATACTTATAGTACGATGAAAATGATTTTTCTTAGTACCAGACTTGTTCAGGCAAGTTCTATAACGAATGCATAGAAAGTAATTTCTATATATATACACCAGAGATTAGCAATGAATCGTTCTACGCTACTCATAAGTACTCAGAAAATTTTGAGTATGAGTGAGTCAACAATATTGAAATTTAACTACTCTGATTCATTCATACTCACTACAACGTTGATTTATAAGTACAGGTTGCAATGAGTATGAGTACAACGTTGACAGCAAACTCATACCATTCGTAATATGTTTGATTCATACGCCTATTCATTTAGATTCATAACTTTAGAACAATACTTATAATACTTATAAATGATTCGAGTGACACGTACAGAGTAGTAAGCAGAGCAAACACACAACCATTTAGTGACTATTTCAGTGTTCGTAAGCGAATCATACTTATGTTGTGCTTCTTGTAAATGTTGAGTCACTCATTGCTGATCTTTTATATATACATACATACATACATACATACATAATTGCTTATTACAACTCTTTAAGCAGGATAACAAACTAGCTTCTCACATCCCTTATGCTGTGTGTGTTAATTTCATTTTTGAGAAACTTTTCATGGCAATTTCATTTACTTTCAGAGTTTTTGTCAAAAGACGCCTAAGAAATATTTTTTCTGGCTTAGTAGACGTCTGATTGTGTTTCAAACCCCAGCCAAAACATCAAACTCGAACAAAACAAAACATGAGGAAATTTTAGATATGAAACATACTGTATTCTGCTGGAAGAGAACACGACTGTCTGGCATTGGTTCCGCAGATGAACACATCTGCTTCTCTGTACGTCTAGATTTAGAACACGTCCGTGAAGAATAGCCAACCGCTTATACCTATACTGAGTTCCCTATCTGGTGTTATTACATTCTATTTATCGTAAAATGACTTCTGAATTATGAAGTTATCCATCATTATTGCAGTCGTTCATCCTTCCCGTGCTTCTTTATGGCGCAGAGGCATGAACCCTATTAAGCAGTGATGCAGCAGCATTGAGAGTATACAAGATCCAGTGCGAGTTGGCGATGATTTCCGCATCCGATCAAACAATGAGCTGTATGAGCTCCGCAACAACATGGACGTTGGGTAGCGTATTATTATACAGCAGCTGCGCTGGCTCGGCCATGCCATTCGAATGGAGGAGGATGCTCCGACGAGACGGCTATTTGATGCGGGGATCTGCGGCACGACCTTGTTTGCGTTGGAAGGACTAAATTGAGGAAGCCCTGTCATCGATTGGTGTGACCAACGCGCAAGTAGCAGAGGCGCCTGGAAGGACGTGTTACGGCAGGCCGAAATCCGACAATCGGGTTGTTAATGGCCAATTAATTAAGTGAAGTAAGTTGTAGTGTTTTTAACAGCTCCACATTGCCTACAATACAAGAACTCACCAGACCTAACTCATTTAGTCTAGCTTCCACTTTCTTTATATGGATGTCACTCAATCGGTTAATCATACATACATACATACATACATAATTGACCATTACAACCTTTCAGTCAGGATTACGGCCTAGCTTCTCACACCACTCATGTTGTGTGTGTTAATTTTATACATGAGTGGCAGGACCAGTTTAAAGACGATTCCGAACGACAGTTTTTTGAGAAACTTTTCATGGAACATTTATTTACTTTCAGCGTTTTTGCCAGAAATCTGCTGAAAGGAAGTCGCTGAAGAAATTAGTTTTTCACAGGAGACGTTTCCGGTGGCTCCATATTTGTGTATCGCAAAAGTGTAGGTATACCCAAGAAGAACTCGGAGTAACTTTATAATTCAAAGGCCCAATATACTAAAATAATGTCACCAATGTTTAGAAGGATATCCTTTAAGGTCAAGTGCTCTATTTAATCTATTTGGCTTTAAGTGTACCAGTTTTGTTTAGGATATTCTATTGATATTTGCTGGCATGCACTCATGAACAAGTTTTTCATTTGACTTCTGTTTGAGGTTTAGCGACTAGGTAACCGTTATTCCAAATTGTCTCTTAAATACTCTCTTGGAGTTATGTCGGAACTTATAGGCATATCACGTCTACACATTAGTAGCAGTATAATTTGGTTCATTGACTTGCTGGAAGTAATAAACATTACATGCTCTTAATTCTTCCGAACTTTAGGTGAATTTGTTGTTTAGAATGTTTAAATACTCTCTCTTATATGGTGTTCACATATGCGTAAATCGCAATAAACGCCATTATTGAGCTCAAAATTTCATATAAAGTTTCAATTAATTATTGCGCAATAAATACGAAAATTGTTATAATATTGAGTAAAACCTAAAATGCAGCACTGTCATAAGTATGTTTAGTGAACAATTAACATTAACCGAACACTTTCTGTTGCTGTTTGACAACTCACATGTTAACAACGACAAACAAAAAAACAGAATAAAAACAATGTTGTTGAAACAACCAGCTGTTTTGTTTACCACCTGTCAATTGAATATAGAATAAGCAGCTGAAATGCGTATATTATTATTCCTGTACACTTAAAATATTGTACTCAATAAACCGAATATTGACTCAATAAAAGTGCATATCTGGATAAAGTATTACTCATTATTTCCTTAATAAATTCCAAAATGCCCACACTTAATGACTACACACATTCCCACAGTATTGTACTACCGTAGCCAAGCTGTGATTGTCAATAAAAGCGGTTTAAATTCTACGTATTATATTCAATTTCTTAAAGAATTTTCTTCTTAAATTTTTTTATACCTTTAAACTGAATTTCTGTAATATTTGATGTATAAATTAAGAATTTATATTTACTTTCCTGTAAATTCCTATGTATGTATGTAACATTATCTTTATGTAATTTCGAAGATTTTTACAACTTTTTTAACGTTTATTTGCTCTGTGCTTTAGAAAAACAAAAGCCACTTGTCGTAAGAACGAAGATAAATGGCATTTTAATTTTTTTTCCCCAGCCAACCATTGATTTATAAGACTCTATTCAACTGCATTTGCCGCTATAACTCTTTCTCGACTTTACCTATTCAAGCGTAAAGAAAACCCAGTCAAACGTAGTAGTGACAAGCTCACGTAGAAGGGTTCTATCAAATTTCCACAATCAAATATTAGATTAAACCAAAAGCAAATATAAGAAAAGGAATATAAAACGGAGAAAAAAACAAAGAACTAAAATCAACAATTTAAGTGACAGTTATTGTGGCAAGCAAACATGCAATCACAAAGCAAATAACGAATTGACACGAAATCTATTTGACTTTAAAGTTAAATTTTTCGATATAATAAAGAAGGAATTAAATTGTGCATCTTAAAATCTAAGTTAGTTTGTTAGATTGTACAGCGTGCCGTATGAGTAACGAATCATTAAAAATACTCATACGCAACGCAAGATATTAAAATATGTACGTGTAATTTGTAAAATTTTATTCTATAATTGTATGACTATTACCTATAAAGACAACAGGTGCCAAATTTTATTGAAGTTGTAATATTTACAACCCCTGTTAAATACGCAGTTTTAAAAGCATTTTGCCGTAAGTCCCGCCACTCATGTATAAAGTTAACACACTTAACGTAAGTGTTGTGTGAAGCAAGTATTTACGGTTAATTACTGTATGACTATTGCAGGAAATTTATGTCAAAATTATAAGGACAATAAACAAAAATTTAAAACAATTTAAAGCACAGCCGTAACATTAGTTTGATTAAGAGTGCGTAAGGAGATTGAAACATATGACTCCAGTGCGCATGTTATCTTTCAAGTTAAGGTTTCTCATTTTGAATCTCAGACAGTAATTATTTTGAATCCTACAGACTACTCCATTTCAACTTCTGATTATTTTGTGGAGTCCATCCTAATGAGCCCACAATTTAGAAAAAAATCCATTTTATTTAACCGTTTGAATACATTGTGGAGTCCATCCTATTGAGCCCGTAATTTGGGACAAAATTCTTTTTTCCAATGTGTGTTATAAAGTAGGACAAGTTGGTCTGATTTGAAACCTTCAATATCTGCAACTCGATTATACATGCCTTTCACCTTGTTGCTGAATATTTTATATCGGGTGAGCTGAGAAATATGTGTTAGTAGTTCACCTGCCATTAGTTGTTGCTACAGATTTGATACCAAATTATTAATCAACCATAATTTAAGTAAATTTTAAGTTAACCTTAAAATCATGGATTGATAGCGCTCGGCATTCACCGTGAGAGCAGCTACTTCTTAATTTCGAAAGAGGACGAAACGTTATCAGCTTTTAAACCACACTAGAAAGCAAGAGTGATATGCGATATCTTAACGGCTCATTCGTCTATACTCAATAAGTTGATTACGTTAACCAATTGATGCCTTAGCGCTACAGCAACAATATTCTCTTCTGTACGCAATTTTTTTTGTCTAAATCGAGAAAGGTAAAATTGGTTCGAAAACTATACGAATTTCTGTAAGCAAACTTATATTTTTTAAATTAAATTTACTCGATTCTAAAGCGTTGTTGTGGCTTTAAACGCTTTGTGAGCAGAAATGTCAACATAGATTGAAATTCTCATGCGTTATACGCTTGTTATTGTATTGGTGTAATTTCCTCAGTAATTTCCTGTTAAAAAATTTCTTCTGGTCACTTTTTTCCTGCGAAGGCGAGTATACTCGTCTAATTTTTTTAAAGATCTTTATTTGATCTTTTCCAGGGAAATTGCAGTAGATTCGTTGAATAATTATGCGAATGTGATTTTTTGACGAGTATACTCGACATTATGCGAAAAAAAATTCGTTTCGCTGTTACCAGTATACAGTTAAAGGATTAATATTACGTAAAGTAGAAAAAGCATGATATACATAAATAACATTTATTTAAAACTTTTATCTACAGTTTACAATTACAAATTTTAAATTAAATTAAAATTAAAATTTTTTATTTTAATTTGCATCACAATCATGGGGCTGCACTTGAGACCATAAGTTGTAGATACTTACGTTATGTATTTCATACCACATTCTGTTAAAAGTTCAAATACACAGTTCAGTTATTATTCAAGCATATTTATTTGAATAAATTGTATATGTAAACAGTTTTATATGCAGACTACATATCGAAAACAAAATTTCGGTAAACAGAATGTGGGACTCACAGTTTGAGGAGATTTTATGGCATAAATTGCGTTAATTTCAATCACACTCTCAACATAGAAGCAATTTCAGCATACGTGTTTACTCTTATATGTATGTATATGTGTTAATGTAACTCTCATATGTATACAGATTAATTAAGTACCTTTTAATGTTTTATTTCATTTCTGTACTGCTTTCAGCATTTGTATTTTTGTTTTTCGTTTATTAAAATGATAAAAGAGTCAGCATATCTTTCAAAGAAATACACCCCACTCTACCATAAGTGACTTCTGTACCCTTAAAGACCCTGTAATGGTATCATATTTTATACAATTCTATATCACTCATACGCAATTAATTGTGATGTTACCTAATAACACCTATGTTACCTAAAAACAAGCAGACAGTTTTATTTTCAGTTTATATAAAAAGATTATGCACACTACTCAGATGTAATGCCGTAAAAGTGGCAATGTCTTGCGATTGAGGAAGCATAAAGTTGTACTTCACTAAAGTTTCGCTGGATTTTCAGAGAACCGGCAACATATTCAAATGTATAACATTTATACCATCGCTACCCTGATGAACTATTGACTACCTTAAATGCCGAGGCCTTGGGTTTGATTTCCACAAGAGAGTCTGAGTGTTTGTGATTGTCTCATTGAATGTCTGATATTATATATACTTACTCTCAATAGAAAAAAGAAAATGAGAATTATTACTAAGAGGCAATTCTCGAAGCAAAAAAGTGAGGAAGGTATATACACCACTTATTAAAAAAAAATTTTATAATTTTCGCTTACTACACCCTCTTTTCTTCTTACTATTTTCTCTGTATGCCAACGCAATCTGCATAAATAGAGGTCATCCCCTATTTATACCTGTTGATAATCTAATAATTTTCAGTCTTTTCCAGGTTCCTGCTAGTGAAATTATTGTCAAAAAACTAAAGTAAACTATTCTATGTATATTCCCAAAATCAAAAAAAAAGAAATACAAAAGGTGAAAAGGCAGTTCGGTATAACGATTTGTTTCACCTTGTATTTCAAATCATACAAGTATATGTGTAACTATGTACATAAATTTTGAAAATGCAATATAAATTAATTTAAAAAAATAAAAAATAACGAATCCAAACCTTTTATTATTTTTAAGGTTACAAAAAATATTTCGACTTTAAATAATTTAAATAATTATAAAAAAATTAATAAATAAAAGAATAAAACTCAGAAAGAAACCAATAAATAAATTCGATTTCTTTACTTTCACTCAAATTTAACTCAAAATTTCCATTTACTCAAAGATCTGTTAAACACAACCAGATCTATCAATAATAGTAGTGGTGGATTTGAAGAATTTTTATAAATGTTAATATGCTTTGCTATTTAGTCACCGCACCACCACCAATTATAACACAACTATTGACTTATAACTGACTTCAAATTGATTGGCTGAACTCGATTCTCAACTGGAATATTCACACCACAATTTGATATCCCAATCACTTTTGACAAGTTGGTATAACAGTGTAGAAAAAGAACACTTTGGTATAACAGTGCAGAAAAAGAACACTTTAGTATACCAGTGTAGAAAAGGAACACTTTATTTCTTATTTTCAATAAATTCACAAAGTGTGCCAGTGCTATTGAAATTATAACACACCACTTTGTGAATATATGTATATGTACTGTTATAAATTTTATATACTTGTAAACTTTGTTGTATAGTCTAACAGAACTTTACTTGTATATAAAATAACCACCAAAAAATTCAAACAATATAAAAGTAAAACAAAAACAACTTTACCTTATAATTTGGTGGTTAGTTTGAAAATTAATGGGATCACCAATTATAACACAACTATTGATTTATAACTGACATCAAATTGAGTCGATTCCCAACTGGAATATTCACACTACAATTTAATATCCCAGACACTTTTGAATTTGTTATAAGCCAAGACAAGTTGGTATAACAGTGTAGAAAAAAAACACTTTGGTATAACAGTGTGGAAAAGGAACACTTTATTTCTTATATTCAATAAATTGGCAAAATGTGCCAGAGCTATTAAAATTATAACACACCACTTTGTGAATATATGTATATGTACTGTTATAAATTTTATATACTTGTAAACTTTTTTGTATAGTCTAACAGAACTTTACTTGTATATAAAATAACCACCAAAAAATTCAAACAATATAAAAGTATAACAAAAACAACTTCACCTTATAATTTGGTGGTTAGTTTGAAAATTGATGAGATGAAGACCAGAGGTCAGCAATGAGTATTCAAAGCGATGTGTAGATTCGAATTTCTGATACTTATACGCATTCATACTTATTTTAATGTCATACTCATACTACTCATACTCTAAGTTTGAAATACTCATCGTACTCATACTTAACAATACGCATGATGTTATTGATTTCGACTCTCCACGACTCATCGCATACACGAATCACAAAATAAGTATGATTCGCGTACGAACGCTACAATACTCACATAAAGGTTGTGTGTCTGCTCTCCTTGCTATCTCTGTATTTTTTGTTTATGTGTCTTTCTTCTTTCTTTGTAAATGCAACAACAACTAAGACTGTAAATTTTGATGAATGATTTGAATCACTCGAATCATTTATAAGTATTATAAGTAAAAAAAAATTGTGAATCTGAGTGAGTAGGCGTATGAATCAAACACATTTCGAATGTCATGAGTTCGATGCCAACGTTGTACTCATACTCATTGCAACTTGTACTTATAAATCAATGTTGTACTGAGTACGAATGAATCAGAGTAGTTGGATTTCAATACTGTTGACTCACTTATACTCAAAATTTCATGAGTACTGATGAGTAGCGAAAAAGCGATTCATTGCTGATTTCTGATGAAGACGTCGCACAACGAAAAAAGAAAAAAATACAGTTCCAAGATCCGGCTCGTCTGGACCAAATGTTTATAAAAATAAATAAAAATAAAAAATATAATTTAAAGTTCAAGGCTCTTGCCGTTAACAAAATTAATTATCTTCTTCAATATGCATTAACGGCTTCATTCGCTTCAAAGCAAAAATTAAAATTTCTTGACAGAAAAAAGAGAAAATAAAAATTTAGTAAAGAACGTGTTTTGCTTTGTTGCAATTATTACAAGAAATAATTTAAATAATCCAATAAATTATTGTTTTCTACCAGCAAGACTTAATCTTTTTAAATGTTACATATAAAGTTGACCGCATAAAAAGTGAGAAATGCTGAAGAGGTTAGATAATCCGGCCAACTAGAAAATCATGGCCACGAAAACCGGACAGCGTCTCTGTCATAGCCTCGTTCTCGACATTCGTAAATGCAATATTTAAAAGGCATCAAGATTATAAGTATCTAATGCCCTAAAGCAATTCTTATTATGAGCTAGAACCCAGTGCAGTTTACTCTCCAGGTATGCCGAAATCCAGCTCATGTGCTCATGTCTATTTTATTCTTGAGATTACATCGGTTAAATCTCGAATGTGTGAGATATCATCATCATCATCACCTTTTTGCCGCTTGAATCATATCTTTACGTCACTGTGTGTAAAATGAAACAAATTCTCTAAGTGGAAATTTTTAATTTTCCGTGACTGGCATGACACTACAAAAAAGTCTGACCATCACGTTATACGTTCAGTACATAATTCCTGGTTTAAATCCGTATGTATTCAAGAAATGAAAATGTTACATATATTGACATGACATACAACATCGACTTACATCGACCATTATCGCATAATACAGTTATGTTTTATTTTTATATTGAATAACTGCTTAAATTTTACTGCAAACATGACTATGACTTTCGCAAAAGGAAATTAAAATGTCACCTTTAAAAATAAGTATATTTTTTTTGTGGTTTCATAAACATCACAATAATTTTTAAAGGCTTTTCAATTTGATTTCATCTTCTTTTCTTCCTCCGTTCAAAACCTTACACCCAATCATACTTGCTTACTACGAATATTAAGGATAAAAGCAAAAAGAAAAGTATTCATTTGTTACTTCTCATGTCAACTCATAGACGAGCAACATACAGTCTTTGTATTATAGTGTACCTACAAACTAAAGGAAGTATCATCAAGTTGTCATATTATTTGCAACAGATTAAAAATCATTGTAGAAAATCATGCCAATGAAAATACGCGTAGACCGGTAGTTTCTCCATACGAAGCAATTTTGATTTAAATGTAAATAAATTGAGAGAAAATGTGTCCGTATGACATGTTACCGATTCAGAAGACTCGTCTTGAGATTTCAATTTCAATCGCTCCGCTAATTAATATTTTTACACTAGATTACATTTACAACTTTGTGGATTAAGTAAATAAGGCAGCTAGGCAGTTTA
The DNA here is from genome assembly GCA_936449025.2 of Sarcophaga subvicina. Classification (NCBI taxonomy): domain Eukaryota; kingdom Metazoa; phylum Arthropoda; class Insecta; order Diptera; family Sarcophagidae; genus Sarcophaga; species Sarcophaga subvicina. Next base: position 32,174,614 of record OW388081.2, read on the forward strand.
AAGGGCAGGAAAACAACTAAGATTGGTTTAAGGTCTCATGTCAATCAGCAGTCTGTATTTTGTGCAAACTTCCTTCCGCTAGTCTAATTCGAGATATGTGTGGTATAGTACTTACATACTTAATCTTTACAACTCTACAATCACAGAATTACAAACTTTCTAACTTCGACCATATGCTCGGTGTAGTGTAGCAGACCAGAGTCTCTGGTGGAAATTGAATCCACGAATCTCACATTAATAGTCTAATATACTACCCATTAGACTGCCATAGCATCGTGATGTGTATCTTCAAGAGTAGCGGGACTTGCATTTTAACAGAAAATCTGAGAAAGTTTTCAGTTTTTTGTTCGTATTTCATCTGAGTTTATGTTTGAACCACGAACAGTCGTCCAACACTTTACCTATTAGACTACGATGACTTCGTTAGTCTAGTAAAGTGTCTTCGCAAAAATATTGGTACTCTTAAGCTTACGAGGGTATTATATTCTGACATTCAATAACTCTTTTAGGTAGATTCTAAATTGTTATCATGGCACGCAATACTCTGATGGCATGTATTTCGGCTTGCAAAACCGTTTAATGGTCAGGTGGCCTAAGGCATAGTATGGATTCTGGTTCTTCTGTATAGAGGCTTATAATCCTATCTCCATGTTTTGTTGCCATTGGCATACATTTGACCAAAAAGTCAATTTTTGTATGCAATTTGCCGAGATTGCTTTGGTAGAAAAATTCCACGTTGAATAATTACGCATTAAGTGAGTATCCGTCCCTCGACCCGATTACATAATAGAATTGAAATGGAATGGATTTATATAGAGCCTGTATCTCAATCTCGGTATTAGGCCTCTTTCAGAACTAGGTTTAGAAACTTTGTTTCAGAATACCATCAGTACCGAGTTGTAATGTTGTTTTAAGTAAATCAAAACTATATCGCGTTGCCTCTTTAGGCTTTCCGATCTAGTAAGTAAAGATAGTAACCGAAAGTGCTGCCAAATAAAAAAACAAATGACTTCGTTCAACTTTCATGTGTGCATTGCTTCAATTGACGAGTTGATTAGTGGTGGAATAGTTTAACATAACATAAGATAATTGGTTATTACATCCTTTAGTCAGGATTAAGACCTAGCTTCTAACTAACCGTTCAAAAACACACGACAAATTTTTAGAGTATCATACATTAGGACTACACCGACTATAGTTTTCTTATTTATTACCCTTTTTCCTTCACCATTTCATTTCAACAGTATGTGTTAACACACACGAAAACAACACAACTACGAAAACAAAATCAGTTTTTCTTGAGCCAAACAATAACAAAAACAAACCATCAACAACAAGTTGTAAACAAAATTAAATTTAGTGTTGAGCCACAACACACAATAACAAAAACAAGATGCTAAAAATAATCGTAATGCAACATATCATGTCAAGGATTAAATACCTGCCGGCAAAGAACATGATGATGATATGAAAACATATAGTCTCCTGAAATGTAAAATTTCAATTTAAATAGAAATTTATGTTCAAAACAAACGAAAAAAATTTCTACCGAAAGTATTGAAGACAAAAACCTTTTTTCAATTTGTTTTAATTTATAAAGGTTCCGCCAAATGATTTTTTTTTTGAAAATGCTTTAAAAAAAACCACTGAATATTTTCTCAAATTTCTTTTTTATTTGAAAGTACAATCCTTCCGGTTAATAATGGAAAATAATTTCATTCAAATGGCTGCCTCGGCTGGCCATGCAGTAGCGTACACGATCGGTCCAATTTTTAAGCACATTATCGATTGTGTGCAGCTGTATTTCACCAATGGCTTCACGAATATTGTCCTTTAAAGCGTCAATTGTCTCTGGCTTGTCGGCGTAACACTTATCTTTGACGGCACCCTACAAATAATAGTCCAACGGTGTCAAATCGCAGCTCCGAGGTGGCCAAACGACATCAGCTCGGCGGTTGTTGAAATCAAATGTTGCCAATATCCTCATCTTAAATTTTTGTGAACAAAAATTCGTTCAACATGGCCCGATAACGATCGCCATTGACTGCAACGGCCACTCCTTGCTCATTTTCGAGGAAAAATGGCCCAATTATGCCTCTGACCAAAATCCGCACCAAACAGTGACTCGTTTTGGGTGCGTTGACTTTTCAATGTATGCGTTCGGGTTTTCTGTGCCCCAAATGCGACAATTTTGCTTGTTTACATACCCGCCAAGATCACAATGAGCTTCATCTGAAAAGATGATTTTTTTGCCAAAATCGGCATCTTCTGGTGTAGGCTACTACCACCCACACGTTAAATTATGTGCTCATGTATAAAATCCTCTTTTATTGTGATATTTCGCATATGCGTGTTTACACAGTTGGAAAGCCTTACTTTAACTTATAATCTCTGGGAATCATTTTTAAAATATAGTCCTTAATTATAAAATTATTTAATTAAAAATGTAACGCAATTTTATTGTAATTAATTAATTAATAAATTAATTAATAAACATAAACATTATAAATGATTACGTGTCTCAAAGCTAATGCCAGATTGGACATGCAGCAAGAGAGATTTGAGGAAATGGTCATCTTACGTAGAGGTGTTGTGGAATTACCACAGAGACCACGTGATTTGACCTCTGAGAGTAAATAAAATTGCTATGAAAAGTTTCTCAAATATCTGTCGTTCGGAGTCGACTTTAAACTGTAGGTCCCACCACTCATGTATAAAATTAATACACACAACAAAGGTGGTGTATGCAGCTAGGTCGTAATCTGAACTAAAAGGTTTTAATGACAAATTATGTACGTATGTTATAACAAACCTCATGTCTTTCTTATGGCTCGAATTAGTTTGTTTTAATTCTGTTGTACCAATTCGACGTAGTCTAGCATGTCGTATGTTAGTTTATTAGACATGAGGTCACGGTTCAAACCAGATATAAGCTATGAGTATTCAAAAAGATGAGTAGAATCGAATCATACTCATAATTTCTGATACTTATACGCATTCATACTTATTTTAATATTATACTCAAACTACTCATATTTAAAGTTTGAAGTACTTATCATACCTCACTTAACTACACATATCATGTTGTTGACTGCGACTCTCCATGACGCAACATTTACAAGAATCACAAAATAACTATAATTCGCGTACGAACACTAAAATACTCACTAAATGGTTTTGTGTTTGCTCTGCTTGCTGATCTGTCTGTTTGTTTATGTGTCTATTTTCTTTTTCTGTAAATATAACAACAACTAAGACTGGAAATTTTGTTGAATGATTCATTATTCAAATCATTTCTAAGTATTATAAAGCGTTTTTAAAGTTATGGATCTGAATGAGTAGACCTATGAATCAAACATATTTCGAATGTTATGAGTTTGATTGTCAACGTTGTACTCATACTTATAAATCAACGTTGTAGTGAATACGAATGAATCAGAGTAGTTAAATTTCAACATTGTTCAAAGTTTCATGAGTGCTTATGAGTAGCGAAAAAAAGATTCATTGTTGATCTCTGGTTCAAAACCCAGTTCAGACATCTTAAACAAAATGAAATATGAAAATAAATTTCTTCGGCGACTTGTTATCAGCAGATTTCTGGCAAAAGCTCTAAGAGTAAATGAAACTGTCATTAAATATTTCTCAAACAAAAATCGGTCGTTCGGGGTCAAGTTTAAACTGCTGATGTATAAAATTAACACACACAACATAAGTGGTGTGAGCAGCTCGATCGTAATGCTTACAGAAGGGTTGTAATTACCAATTATACATGTACAACATATGTATGTATTAACTTTCAATTTATCATTCTATTTTATTTTCAAAATTTTTTATGGAATTATGATCGACTGGCCGCTCGGCCCATGGCAAAACTTTAAACCTGCTTTATTGCAAAAAACACTTCACTTATTTAAAAGTATGTGTGAGGTCATTAGCGTTTTGAGATATCTAAAGCTGATGCATTTTCTGATATACGTGAAGTAGAATATATTTTTGCACATTGTTTTGTCCATAACCACACAGATTAGATTAGAAGAATTAGATTAGTAGAATTAGTAGGATAAGAACTATTGCCATCTATCAATTTGTCTATTTTTGCCCAAATATCTGATACTTATATCCAAGATCATTGTTTTCAATAGCCGCTAACAAAAGCCTTTAAGCATAACTATTTTACATAACTTAATAAAAAAGACTAATCTACCATAAACAGTTATTTTTCTTAAACATTTTAAATTGAATTTTAATCGTCTACGATTTATTTCCTTAAATAGAAAGTTTATTTCCATTTGCGGTTTGTGGCTTGTTTGCCGTTAAAGCAGAAACCAGTCATAATAAGTTCCTTTGGATGTGTTGCTTTTTATTTATTTCCTTTTTATTCCAATTTTAACTTCCCCCTTTGCAAATTATGCAAATAAACCATTTCCGCTTTTTTGATTTGTGGTGTAAAAGTACGAAACTATGAAGAAAAACAATTTCTTGGAAATTATTAGAAATGCTACAGGCAGATATAAAAAAAATTTTTTAAATAAATCAAAACCTAGAAACGTATGATTTTTTAATTAAAAATAGAAAGAAACTATAAAATAATTTAAAAGAAGAGAATGTATATTTTTGTCTACGACATGTAAAAGAAATTCAAAAAACAATTGAAATGTTCTGAATATGCTTTTTAGTTTTTGATTATATTTAACGAAAAGAAACAGAAAATATTTAAATAAAAACCAAATTAAGTATTTTATTGTATTCAATATTAATAATTATGTAAACGTCTAGTACGTTGTGTGTTAGCTTATTAGACGTAAGGCCACTGTTCAAATCCCAGGTCATCTTAAAAACGAAATCTGAAATAATATTTCTCTGGCGACTAACTCTCAGCAGATTTCAGGCAAAAACTCTAAGAGTAAATACCTAAGAACATAATTTTAGTTCTACAATTTATTTCTGCAGCAACATCAATTCAATACAAAATTTTTTGAATTACCATAATAAGAGACTCGCATAAAAAAGTAACGCAATAATAATTTATTTTAGTGTTCAATTTATTTCCACTTATCCCTGTTCAGATTAGCACTTGAAAGTTCATGATAATGATACAGAAGAAAAGTATAAACATACGCCATAGTATGGTTGATATTACTTTTGCTTGTGCCACTTTGAACACTTAAAAAGATACAAAAGGCTACGAAAGACTTTTTATTTGTCCCTATAGACTGGCAATAAAATTTGTTTCATTTTGTTCTGCACCTCTTGGAGGCATTTCATTTCAATGTTTAAGTGAATTTATTATATATATTTATTTTATTTCTCTATAACTTTCTGAAATTATGGGGTTGTGTGGTAAATACACCACATTGCAATTATTCGGTGGGCTATCTATCATTTTTTCGGAAGAAGCTCATTTTCATGATGGTATTTCGTGCCCAGAGACCCACGCGTGGCCTTACAGAAGCCAATGTAGCCATTACGAGTGACTGTTTGTTGCGGTTTATAGAGCGGACGCATCATTGGCTCATATTTCTTTGATAATGAGGACGGCGCAACTATTACGGTCAATGCAGACACATATCGCAGCATGTCAACCAATTTTTTTTTTGTACTCGCTCTTCATGTTATTGATGTGAACGATGTTTGATTTCAACACAATCGATTTATTGCGTCAAACGTTTGATGGTAGTTTAATTAGCCGAAATAGTGACGACAATTGGTCGCCAAGAAGTTGCGATTTGACACTGTTGGTTTATTTTCTGGGGGACAAGAGACAACTGAGCATTTGAAGGCCAACATTCGTGATGCCATTGTCGAGATATATATATCAATTTACGACTGAGCAACGTTGACATTTATTGAGCCAACGAGAAACTGCGCGATGATGTCGATTTTGCCAAAAAAAAAAAAAAATCTACTCTTCGGGCGAAGCTCATTTTCTTCTTGGTGGGTATGTTAATAAGCAAAATTGCCGTATTTGGGTCTCAGAAGACCCACAAGTGGTCTTACAGAAGCCAATACACCCATTACGAGTGACTGTTTGTGCGGCTTGTGGGGCGGCGCAACCGTTTCGGTCAATGCAGACATCTATATTACACCATGATAACTGATTTTTTTGTACCCGCTCTTTATAGTATTGATGTGAACGATGTTTGTTTCATGCCACAATCGATTTATTACGTCAAATGTTTGATGGCCGTTTAGCCGAAATGGTGATGACAATTGGCCGACAAGAAGGCACGATTTGACACTGTTGGACTATTTTCTGTTGAGCATCGTTAGAGAAAAGTTTCGTGCCGACAAACCAGAGACAATTGAGCATTTGAAGGCCAACATTCCTGATGACATTGCTAAGATACGATACACTCGATAAAGTGCACGAAAATTGGTCCGATGGAATGAGGTACTGTGAGTCCAGCTGCGGCAGCCATATGAATGAAATAATATTCCATTTCAAACCGGAACAATTGTACTTCACAACAAAAGAATAAATTTTGCAAAATTGCAAACCATTTTTGTTTTATTGCGTTTTTAAATTTAAACTTTTAAATGGCCCTCACTTTATAAAGACAATTCAAGATTATTTTTTATATTTATTTGTTTTGTTTGATTTTATATTTTCTAATTAAATTAAACTATTGTCTTAAGCACAAGAAAAGAATATTTCTTTCAGAAAAAATAACGAAAAAAATCTGCCACAATTTAATTATTAAGTTCTTAGTGAAATTTTAATATGACAATATTTTACATCTTAAACAGAGCTTTAAAAGACTGGCTAATATTATAAGAAACATTAAATTTAACAACCGTTTAAAACCCAATATCAATATACGTATGCATGTAAATGAAAACAAGGAGAACTAAAAAAAAAATGCTTTAAAGTAAAACTTAAAAGATTCAAAATTATAAAAAACAGAAACCAAATTTAAATTTAAAAAGCGTTTAAGAATTTCTCTTAAGCACTACGGGGCCAACATTGTCACCAGTTTGTTTATTGTGTTCGCCATGGCTGCCATCACAATAGGGCCAATTCTTCGATTTCCAGCAACGACAGAAGGCAGCTTTTTCAGCGATGTTTTCAATATCAATCATATCAACCACTTTTGGTTCATGTTTGCGTATAGATTGATTACAACGTCCGGCTTGTGAGCAACCAGGCCTAGCATCTGGACAGTAGGCCAAGTAAATGGTATAACCAATACCAGCAGCAACTGCAGTAGGTGGTATTAGAGTTACCCAATCCTTAAATGACAATTTAAACCAGCCTGAAAAAGTATCAGGCACTGGCAAACCGGATAAATAGTTTGGCAGGGTTTCTTTAATAAGTCCAGAGAGGGCATTCATTTTTCTTTAAATTTCGTAAGTAAAAAAATACCGCAACAAATAAAATAAATAAATAAAATTTAAAATACGTAAATTACACTATCGGGTGGAAAAAGGAAGAAAAAATTCAGAACCTAAAAACAGTGTGTACAAATCATGAAGTTAATGTATTTCTTTACAAATAAAATCTTACCATTAAAATTCACTTGCTATGCTAGATAAACACGTGCTCTTTATTAGTTTATGTTTTTCATTCATTTTCTTCATTTTATTATTGTAAATGGGACCTTCTCTTAACTTTGTTTTTGTCAGGAATTTAAACTGAAACTCTCTTAAGAAACACGTGCTTAATGTAAATAAAAAAACATTATGCCGGTAAGCTTTTCATTCATGTACTCTTTATGTACTCTTTCCTTAAGTTACGTTTTCTCTATTGGAATAGAGTGTGAATTCTCTTAAAAATCTACGGATAAAATAAAGCTTTTTCGTAAGACTACAAATACACATGTATTCGTTGTTAACAATTTAGTTAAATGTAGACGTTCAGACTGCTCTCTTGTTAATATGAACTCATTTGCGTAGCTTTATAAGGACAATTAAAAAAATCTTCTAAAATGAAAAGGAATTTTATCTCAAAAGATTTTTTTTAATGGAATGCATTTCAACATATTTAAACGAAAATGTAACAAATTTTTTAATTTAATTAATATTATGAATAAATTTATCAAAAATAAAATAAATTTCATATTCACAGTGCATATGAGTGATGTTAATAATTTGAAGATTATTCATAAACTTTGACGTATGGCATATAAACGGTATGTCAGTAGGATAGTCATTTTCAATTAAAAACATACGTAATGTTGTGATTTGTTTAGCGAATTGTAAAAAAAAATCATTTTTCGATTAGTGGATTGGTTTACTAGATGTAAAGCAACGGTTCAAAACCCTTGTTAGTCACCTCCAACATAACGAAATGCTTCTTGCGCGCCTTCGCCAGTTGGTTACACCAGCGATACTTAAAGCTTTTTTAGTTACGCCGTTGAATAGCTCTTTTATTAACATGACTTATTGTGGCAGATTACCGTAGTCAGGCCAGACATCCCGATCAATTCAAAATATGGAAAATATTTTTCCGGTGACTTCCTCTCAGCAGATTTCGGGCAAAAACTCTGAGAGTAAATAAAATAGCAATGAAAAGTTTCTCAAAAAAACTGTCCTTAGAATGTATAAAAACTAACACACACAATATAAGTGGTGTACAAAGCTAGATTGTAATCCTGACTGAAGGGTTGTAATAACAAATTATGTATGTATGTATAGATTGATATAGGTTAGAGGATGTGTACTTGTCAATTAAGACAAGTACAGAACCCGGAGGTCAAATTGACCCATTGTACAAGAGAATGATATATGATAACCATGAAATTTTCTATGACTTTTTCACAGAGCTGTGGCTTGATCTCACCGATGATGGTTAGGATCCTGAATTTTAGCTCAGGATTATTCGCATAAACCTGTCAGTTAACAAAATCCCTAAGACCGTTGCTAACTGACCCTCATATTTATCTAAAGCCACCTCCAGTGAGTACGTGCACAAAACAAATTGTCGAATTTTGACCTGTATCAATCCACTAAGATCCTTAAGTGTTTATCACGATTTACGTGGTCGCCTCACGTGGAAGTGACGAGAACTGGCCACCGAGATTGTGTGATTTAACCCCGTTAAACTACTTCTTGTCAGGTTTGCTTAAGTTGCAGGTATACCAAGTTGTGGTTTGTCAAGATGTGATTTAGGAAAGGCCGGAATCGAAAAGCGTTAAAACAAATGTATTCTATTAAAACAAACTAAACCTGACACATTAATATGCTTGAAATGCAGATTTTATTATTAGACTCTACAGAGTTTATTTATGAAATATTGAAAGCTGCAACGAGCATTTAAATAATCATGATTGCACTGTGTATTCTGTGGTTCACTTAACATCTTGAATTTCTTTCTTATTTTTTCATTGTCTTTCCCGACTATCTTTGATATCATATAGAAACCAGTATTGCAAAAGAGTATATTTTGCCTAAAGGTTACTTTCAGTAAATCTGTAAAAGGAAAACTTTTGAGTAATATTTCTTTTATGTTCCTTTTAAAATGCTTGTATCAAAGAACAAGGGGACCAAGGAGAGATTTAAGTAGAAAAAATATGATTTTCTAATTCATTTGTGCTTTTTTTAATCAAAACCAAATAAAAAAGAACATAAATAAAGATCTCGGTTGATTCTACTGTTAGTTACTGTTCAGAAAAAAAATATTTTAAGATTATAGAACAACAAACATACCCTGTAGTTATTCTTGTAAAGAAAAAGACCACAATATTGTGTAACTTCCTATAAAGAAAGAAATATTGAAAGAAAATTTATTTCCACATTATTAGGTGGTCTTAATGACATAATATTTTTGACAGGGTTATGTTCGCCTGTCCTGCACGGCAATCACAGAGGCGGTTGTGTAGATCATCGATTCTATGTATACAGATAGAAAGAGTATGTTTCCAAAGTTTAAAATGAAAAGGAAGTGTACAAAATCACCAGATTCTAATCGAAATTCAAATTGATTAGCTTTCTACAGAAACTTTCTGAAGAAATTGGACGATTCTGCCTGAATTAATACATCCTTCGATGCGGCCCTGCTTCTTGCGCGCCTTCACCAGTTGGTCACACTAGCGATGCTTAAAGGTTTCTTAGTTACGATGTTGAATAGCTCTTTTATTAACATGACCTATTGTGGCAAATCACCGTATTCTAGTAGGCAGTGTGTTGGCTTCTTAGATGTAAGGCCACGGTTTAAACCCCAGGCCAGACATCCCGATAAAATCGAAATATAAAAATATTTCTTTGGCGATGAAAGAGGACCTATCTCGCTACGCAGAACAGGATCCGGATGTTGGTCTGGTTGCCAAATGTTAAACTTGCTGTGTCTGTGGACTGTTAAACAACCAGGGAACTACTTCAGTTCGACAAGAAAACGGTTCGAATTTTAACAGAAATTCCAACAGAAGCTGCCAGGATGCGGTAGACACGGAATCGGTACAAGAACTTTTGTGTGTGAGCCATACCTGTTAAGTAATGATTAGTAATCGTAATGATTAGTAATTTGATTACTTTTTTTTGAATGGTGAAATAATGATTACAATTACGATTATTTTTGGGTAAAATAGTTAATAATTGATTACGATTACAAAATAATCAAAAAATAATCAGAATTACTGGCGATTAGTCTAATAATCAAAAAGAATCAAAAGTAATCCAAAAGCAATCAATTTATTTTCATTAATTACTTTGAATTCTTTTTGAATATTTGAAAATAATCAAAAAGAATTTTTGAAAACAATTTTATTCTTTTTTAAAACTTCTTTTGATTCTTTTTGATTATTAGACTAATCGTCAGTAATCCTGATTAGTTTTTGATTCTTTGGTAATCGTAATCAATTAGTAATTGGAAAAAATTGTTCATAGAATTATATAATCATTACGATTCTTTTTAAAAAGTAATGTAATTGATTACTAATCGTAATCGAAATTTAACAGGTATGGTGTGAGCCCTACACTTCGAAACAGACGTCACCGGTATTTGAGTTTTGGGTGACAGAACAACTGAAGATCTAGATATGGTGGCGAACGTGAAAATAAGCGAACTGTTCGGTTTCATCCAGAGCTCGGGGTGATTCAAACCCATTACTAACGGATCATGACAATGGGGCTTACCTCACACTGGGTGACACAATGAGCCTTATGGGGAACCGACTGTACTTGCCTGTGAACGGCAAGCTACCCGCTAACCTAATAATGCACAATATTGTTTACATTGTGCTGTTAAATAAACATGAACGCAGTAATTTATGCGAACTGTATAAAATGTATTGTAGTCAATATTTTTCTCTCAACGGGTTGCTACTTAATAGCAAAGTTTTCATTTAAAATTCGTATACATACTCATACTCTTGCTGATATGTACATAAATATCTTTTCGAATTTTTCCGTTTCTTACATTGTATTACAATTAATTTTTCTTTTACATTGTATGGAGTATTGATATGTGAGGTATCATGTTTTCCATTTGCACTTTCCTTTTCAATTTCTATTATGTTCGAATTGAAACATTTCAGCGATTTGACAGAAACAAGACACACATTATAAAACATAAAAAATTAAAACGAAGAAAATGATGAGATATTCGATATTCAATGGATGTTGTTGAAAAAACTGAAATCATTGAAAAGGTAAGAACAATCGGTATGAATTACAAATTTAACAACGTGACAGATTACCGTGAAATATTTTAATGAAATGAATTAATGAATTCATAGTTTGTTTATTAATTCCAATAATTGACAACGGTATTGTTTCTGAAACATACAATAAATATTTGAACAGAGAGTTATTTCTTTCATTATTGCATAAAAACTATCGTGTCTTGTTGACAGTTGATAACGGCTACTTTGTTGAGACTATATTTGTCAAAATATTAATCATTTATTCAGTCAGTATTATCAAACTACCATGGACGGATAGTAACGGGCGGATAGACAATGACATGTCTTCGCTAAATGGGCTGTGGAGCAGTTGTCAACTGACCTTTACTTTCATCGAAAAATCATCTTCAACGATGAGGCTCATCTCTGGGAATGTAAACAAACCAAAATTGTTAAATTTGGCACGATACCAATTCACATGAGTTCCCAGACCGTCCACAGTATGTAGTGGATTTTGTGCTGGCGGCTTCAGTGAACCATATCTCTTTGAAATTGACGTTAGCTAAGCCATAAGTGTCAACGGCGAGGAACTTCATCTGGCCTGTATTGGATGATCAACAGGATGGTAGTACGTAGTGCTACACAGCTCATGCCATATTAAATATTCTGAACGCTTATTCTGTATTAACCGTAGTCTAGTAGATAGTGTATTGGCCTATCAGACATAAAGCCTCGATTCAACCCCATTTCAGACATCGTCATTAATATGAAGAAATATTTCTTCGGCGACTTCCTCTCAGCAGATTTCTGGCAAAAACTGTGAGATGTGCCATGAAAAGGTTTCTCAAAAAAAAACTGTCGTTCGGAATCATCTTTAAACTTTAGGTCCCGTCACTATTGAATAAAATTAACGCAAAGACCATAAGGGGTGTGAGAAGCTAGGTCGTAATCCCGACTGAAGGGTTTTAATGATCAATTATGTATGTATGTACGTACGATTTAGGGCAAACTCATTTCAGTGATCGTGCACTTTGGTCCCATTAGACTTTTCCTTGTGGGGGCACAAGCCATAGCTATCTTCAAAGCTAATATAAACTTACTTATGTGCCAGATTCAAGGAAAATTGATCATTGCGGCTGCGTTCTCCACAGATAAGCCATGGTGAACTTTATATTATACACATAATTGCATCAATAGGTCTTTCAAGCAACTAAAAAATTCCGAAAATATTTCAAACCCAATATGTTCTAGTTAAATCTAAAGTTAGGAAGCGCTTAAACAGACCCTAGAGAAAACAGTTTGAGAAGAAATTATATTAAAAGGCTAAACATGACTGCTTATTATTATTTGTATCATCCAAAAGTATGAGAATTTATAACTAATCAATCCAGTGATGTATGCAGTATTTTTGTTTTCAACATAGTTAAAGAGTTTATAGTCATACCTACGAGGCTATATAAGGAAGCTCTTTGAAGAGCTCAGAGCTCTTGCCCTCTTTCTTCACAAGTATTTCCTGTGGCTTTCCATATACTCGTAGACAGATGCAAATGTAGTATGTAAAACTTTTGTGTTCTATGCCTCAATCCATTTTCCAAATTTAAATACAATGCAATACATACATATGTATTGCTATCCTCTTAGTGTTTGTCGGGCATAAAAACAAGAATATTTTTCGCTGAAATGGAGTTCAAATTTTTTATTTCTAAAAAAATTGCCATTTTGGAACGCAACGAAATAAAGTTTGCGTTTTGAAATTAAGCATTTTACTATAGTCGTAGTCATATAATAAAAATGTTTCGAAATATTTGCTAATGATGTAAATTAATTAAACGCACATGTATTATACATAAACCCACTCTCTAAAGGGTGGACCATTAAAAAGTTTAAATTAAAAACTGCAATAGAACGAAATTTTCCAAATTTATATTTTGTTGTTAAATACAATTGTTCCGGTTAGAAATGTAATATTATTTCATTCATATGGCTGCAGCAGCTAGCTTCACAGTACCTCATTCGATCGGACCAATTTCGTGCACATTTTCGAGTGTATGGGGTCGTATCTCGGCAATGGTATTACGAATGTTGGCCTTCAAATGCTCAATTGCTTCTGGTTTGTCGGCATAAAACTGTTCTTTAACGGCGCCGCACTGAAAATAGTCCAACAGTGTCCAATTGCAGCTTCTTAGCGGACAATTGTCATCAACAATTTGGCTAATTAAGCGGACATCAAACGTTTGACGGAATAAATCGATTATAACATGTAATGTGCTGCAAGATGCACTATCCTGTTAAAACCAAACATCGTTCACATTAATACCATGAAGAGGAGGTACAAAAAAATTGGTTATAATAGAGCGATAAGTGTCTCCATTGACCGTAATGGTCAATGAAATATGGGCCAATGATGCCTTCGCTGCGCAAGCGGAACCAAACAGTCCCTCGCAATGGATGCATTGGCTTCTGTAAGATCACGTGTGGGTTTTCTAAGTCCGAAATACGGCAATTTTGCTTATTAATATACTCATACATACATACATACATACATACATACATACATAATTGACCATAACAACCCTTCAGTCAGGATTACGGCCTAGCTTCACACACCACTCATGTTGTGTGTGTTAATTTGATACAAGAGTGGCGGGACCTACAGTTTAAAGTCGACTCCGAACGACAGATTTTTGAGAAACTTTTTATGGCAATTTTATTTATTCTCAGAGTTTTTGCCAAATATCTGCTGAGAGGCAGAAGAAGTATAAAAGATGATTTTCAAACGTAAATCGATTCATTGCGTTCAGTGGAGATAATATACTGAATTTAGTGACAGAATAGAATGATGTAAGTATTTGCCAGATTCGAAATAACCAAGGGTTCAATATTAAATCGTAAGATGTCCCACCCGATGGTCGTGGTTGAAAAGTTGGAACATAATTTTAAACGATTTGGTAAGCTTCATGACATTCATATTCGTTTATACCTTCTTTTCTTTTAATCAAACGCACATAAATAAAACCGTCAGTTGTGAGTGTCATATCATAAATTTACGAATGATCTATTTACATACACATATGTATGTGTACATAATGTAAATATTTTAATATATGTAGCATGCATGTGCTGTATAATATGCTTATAATGGTCGAAAAAAATAATTATTTTTAAATAATAAACGAATTTATGAAATGTATCATGTCTGCACAAATGCTACATCATTTCATAAATTCTGTTTGATATTCTGTCGTATCATTTCACTCTTCATTTGAAAATGAGGTGACTGACAATTTTAAATTTTATTGTTTAACTTTTGTATGGAAATTAAAATGCGAATGCTTTTTTTAGAAAATAATGTTTGTGTAGGACTGGAATAAATTTTTAATTTTTAATTTGATAACAATTCCACATCTTCTGATGTAATGCCAAAATGTATTACAAAAACCTGAAATAGATATGTGCCTTTATAAATGCAAAAGTGTTGCAAGAGTGGCTTTCGTAATTTGACAAATGAAAATTGTCATTTTGTTGAAGCCATAACTGCCGAATTAGTTGCCATTTATTTAGCATGTTTGCCAAATCTCCATGGAGGACCATAGGTAACGACGTGTGTTTGCTGAACGGCCTCTGGAGCATTGGTAACTGATCATAATTTTTATCTAAAAATCAGCTTCAGTGATGAGGCCCATTTCTGTATGAATGGATACAGAATCCAACAAATTGTCGGATTCACTAAGATCCTTAAGTGTTTACTACGATATAAGAACCTGGACGTCTCACGTGAAAATGGTGTGAACTGGCCACCGAGAACGTGCTATTTGACCTCGTTAAAATTTTTCTTGTGTGGTTTTCTTAAGTTGCAGGTATATGCGAATAAGCCGTCAAGATGTGGTTTGTGAAAGGCAGTGAACTTATGAGCAACGCGAATTCTCCTGTCTCGAATCCTCCTGTATGTATTTATCCACCTCCTTGCAAATAATTCTTTGATTTCGGCAGAACTTGCATTTTGCCTATAGCTATTAGACCGTCGTATAA